>OX465281.1:62773970-64110415 GCA_949987705.1 Thereva unica
TTGTTTACTCGAAAACAACTGTACATAGAGGGCTGAAATTTTTTACAAATGGTGTTTATGTAGTCCCAGCAAAATCCAAAATATTTCAACAAGATCGGTTCATTACTTTTAGAGTTATAAACGATCTACATTTTTTTTAACATTGCTGCCATTTTTGTAAGATCTGGTTATAATTGGGAAACTCATTTGGAAAACTTAAGAAATAATTGAAAATGAAATCCCGTTGGAGTTTTTGAAAAGTAGCAATAGGGAATTGGAATTGAATTTGAAAAATAGGGATAGGGATCCAGTCTAAAAAATTTCGCCCTTTAGTTTTTGTTCATCGCATCGTATTTTCTTTTTTAAAATGTAGTATTATTTTATGAAAAAATTTTTAAACTTCAAAAAGTGAAAAATATCTAATCGCATTTTTTCGTTAATTTTTTCGAAATATTTTCGCAGCTAGTGGGCGTTTTGCGCTCTGTTGTTCTGTTGATAATTAAAGTGTCCAACGAAAAAGCCGTTGAAAAACTGCCACTACTACTTTAATCTCATTTAATTTTTCATACAAATGCATAATTTTGGCTCAAATTCTAAAAAATAGTAGATAATAATAAAACTTTGCACACCTCGCATACACCCTCTACACCAACGCCTACAGTCATTACATTCTCCTTGAAAAAAAAAAAAAACTTCAGGCAACCCGTACTCATACAATTCATAAAAATATTCTCTATCCCTTTAAATCATCTTTAAAGAGAATCATAAAAAATATAATGGAAGCTAAAAAGTTATCAGCTTATATTCAACACAACCCTCTGTTTTCCAATTAGAATCAACAATAGATAAAGAGAAACTTCACCTACCCTCGATCTCTTTTTTCTTGACTCAATATACATAAACGAAAATTCATATCTTTAGAAGAGTCAAAAACAAAATTTCGAGGCAAAACTTTAAGAGAAAATTTAATATTGCTCGAAGCCAGAATTACCAGAAAACGAAGAGAATATATCGGTCGGATAGCTCAGCAACCACAGCTCAGTTTAAGACAAAAATTATAACAATGGTTAACAATAAAATACTGAATACAAAAATGCAATAAACTCAAAATCGTCAAAATTGCACTTTGACGCTTGAATGTGTTGAAGTTTTCACATTGATTTTCTGGGCCAAATAAGCTGGAGATATTACAGCTTCCCCATGGTGGGTAAAAGGCAAGGCCTCGGCCAAGAGAAGAGCGGCATCAGAAAAATTTAACGTCTCGAATTAGCACTTTAGTATTGCCACTCTGCCGCTCGCCGCTCATATCATGACCGTGGCTTTAGTGTTTCCAGAGGAGGAAATATATTAAGATTTTTCTTGTGTTTAATCTTGAAATATTTAAATTTATTTTTTTAGGATATTTGGTCAAGGGAAGCAGTGCTTCCTTTGCTTCCAAAGAGAAACCGCCACTGATCAACGGGGATTACCGGAGAAAATAATAGAATTAATAAAAGCCCTATACAACAACTCCATATATAGAGTTCTTCATAATGGAAAATTAGCCGAGAGCTTTTAGGTGAATTCAGGGCAGCGCAGGCCCTAGCCCTTGTTGAGGGTGGAGTGAGATAGTCTTTCGGCGCCCTTTGTTCGCCGCTTTCACTTCACATAAATTGTATTTCCAATTGACCTAGATAAAACTTTTTTCGAGTACTGCCGGCTTGCCTTTTCCTTACGGGATTATATCTCCCCTTTTGCAAGAATTTATGGGCTGTAGGGGTAACGTTGAGATGGTGGAGAGGATCACCTCGTTAAAAGAGGCTTCTCCTACTATCAGTCCAAAACTGCAGTGTTCACTATCCTGACAACGTCATCTTCCAGGACTTAAGGCGGCCCATCATAGAGAGCGCAAAGACTTCCTTGCACGGTAACTAGTTGTTTCGTGGTCAGAAGAGTCACCGGATTGGTAGTCGAAAGCACACCAATTCTGACACTTTCGGCTATTTGACAGAAGGTCGGCTTTGGAGTCGTTCTAGACTTCACACGCACATTAAATTATAGTGCGCAAAACTATTATTGTAGTAACTTTTACTATAAACGTATAGTTTATTTTCGACCAACTATGATGTACAGTCAATATTACTATAGTGCTTCATATTTAATTTTACTATAAATTTGTAGTAACCATTACTATGCGTACTAGTACATTGTATTATGGTAATAGCACTTTTTTACTATAAATATAGTAAACGGGACCATATTTTTATTAGTTAGATGTTCAGAAATTTACTATTAATATGATACAGTTTACTATAAAAATAGTACTCGATTTTTTTTTAAATTTCTGGGAATTAAAATGGAATTGTGAGAATTCAAAACAAATTTATATTCGAAAAATTGACTTTATTCTTTACAAATTCAAATGCTTAATATCATAGAGTAACTTAATAATTATTACGTAATAATAACATGAATTTTCTGCTATAATATTTATTTTCATTACCTAAAAACTCTATACAGTTTTATGTTAGGACTTATGTTAAGCTACCTCTAATCTTATAATAATCTTATAAAATCTTAATCATATATAACATCTTCAAACAATTCGAAAAACGTTTGATTCTTCGCTTTAGCAGTTCTACTATCTAGTATTTTTTTACAAATTTTGTTTCAGACTTATATATTGTTTTCCAGTTTTAGATGCGTGAAAAATGACTAAAAATGGACTTAACAAGTTTTTCAAAGCCCATACCTGTGACTCATGTTTATGAGTTATCTCATAAGCTAACAAATCTTGAGAAAAGCATTCCGTATTCATTATTTGCAATGAAAAATATACTTCTTCATTGTTATCAATATATATTTTGTCAATTTTTCCAAAAGTCGCAAAACTATCAGGATCAGCGTTGACAGCCACGTACGAACCCACGCGATACTTGATACCAACAGCTTGAACCCAATTCACCATCAAACACGGCGGAGTCAAAGAACCTTCTCGCCCAATCATTAAATGACCATACTGATCATTAAAAGATTCTACAGAAATTTCAAGACTTGGACCGTAATCTAATTGCGATTTTATTCCTGAACGGGACATGAATCGAAAACATAAACGTAACTGTTCTTTGATGACAACTGTTAAAGGTACGTTTTGTCTAGACATCGTTGAAGATGGAACCGATTTCAATTGTTGGTGCTTGGATTCGCAGCGCATTACTGACAAATGAGCCGGTGGTCCTGACATTTTTGTGACTAATTCAATGTGATCCATCATATGATGTTTAGGTTTGAGGGTATCATTAAAGAGTTCAATATACAAGCTATGATGAAATGCAACTTTAGTCTTTATAACTTCGCACATTTCTAGAATTATGGTTTTGCTAAAGCATAGCTGAACTATCTCTTTCAAATTGATGAAAAAAAGCCACGTTCGATTGTTGGAATCAATGTCACACAAGTCATTCACTATCATTGGAAAAATTAGAATCAAAGTCATCATTTCACTTGCCGACAACATAATCAATCGAGTATTGTTAATTTCAGTAAATTGAACAAAAGGCGGTTTATTTTTCATTCCGTTCATTGTATAATTAAACGTTTGCAATCTTTGATTCAACCGATTGAGAGTGAATAACTTTTGCTTATGCACAAAGTCATAAACAACGTGTGCCATATCATAGCGGCATGCCCCATCGAGCAAGTCGTGCATCGGTTCTATGAAAAAATTTTCTACAGCGTGGAAGTGCAAAACGTCATTCCATACTGACGCCTCTTTTACACCCGTTTTTGATGGATTTTGAAAACCGCCACTGTTGTACGTTTCTCGCGTTCGCATCAGACTGTCCGAAACAGCCTTGTTCATCTGAGCGTCTTTTTTATCAACATGGCAAATTCTGCAATAATGATTTGCCGAGAAAGATTCGACAAATCCTAATGTGCTATTAATTCCTTCATTGTCTCCTGTCAATAGACACATCACAAAGTAAAGCTTCTCTGTCTTCCCCCCTACCGTCACTTCTATACCATCTGTCATGAGGAAATTTAATTCTTCGACTAACACTGAAAAAACCGCTTCATTTCCATCAAGGACCGATTTACGATTGCGAGCATTGAACAAAACTGTCAAAAAAATGTTGTCGACTGCAGATCTATATCCGGGAGGCAAACACGGAATATAAAAATATACGCCACCTAATTTGTTAATACCTCTGTGAGTGCCCATCAAATTGTTCACTTCGAATTCGTCAAAGTATATGAAAATTGGAAAAATTAGTTTTCCAATAAACAGTGCTTTCTTTCGTTCCCATATAATGCCCTGTATGAAGTTAGAGTAAATACCGGAAACTTTTTCTCTTTCTAAAAACTCCATGTACTCTAAAGTATCGCTGAGGACGCCATCTATCTCGAAAAACTGTTTTAAAAGTTCCCTCATTGGAATAAATTGCGCCGTAACAGAAGCTCGATCTAATACGACTCGATTATTTCTCAGGACATTTTTGAGTTTATCTCCAATAACGTAATCTCGGGCTTTTATCAAGAATCCTGTTCCTTCAAATGTTTTGAATCTACGATACTCTGTTGAAAAATTATTCTCCAATGGTTTTAAAATGACATTAAAGACGTCATCAAGGGATAAGCTTGTGTCACCCATTATAAGCTGTTCGAGCAAAGGTCTCACAATTTCGAAATAACTCTTGAATAAATTATCGACATTCCTAACCATTTCTTGTACATGCGAACGTGGTATTTTCATATTAGCATACATACTACCAGAAAAATGCATTAAACGATTATTGGCAGCTTGACGACAGTCACGTAATGATGGGACAGGATTAACATTACTAACATCAACCGCGCAATTTTGCTCTAAAGAAGCAGATACACCAACAACTCCCTCTGAAAAAACTTCTTCTGATAGTACAACCCTCGACTGATCACTTTGTGTATCTCTTGCTGACAGTACATTATTCGATGTATTAGACAGCGTGCGTTTAACTGGAGTGTTGTGATCGTCAATAAGGTGTCGCCGATATTGTGACCACGAATTTAATGTACGGTAGCAATATTTCTCTTTGCATTTGAATGGACCATTGTAATTCGCATGGAATAAGTCAAGATGATTTTTCAGAGTTTTTATAGTAGGAGCGCTTTCACCACATAAAACACAAAAAGCCATGATTTATTTACTTCAGGTAAATCTTAGTTAAATCTCTTCAAAAGCAGTAATCTTTTCTAAAGTAGTAAAACGCGCGTATCATTCAAATAAAATATTGGTTTTCGCACACATGTATAAACTGTTTCGCTAGCCACCGTTTAATCGTTGTTTTTGAAGTCTCTAAGGATTCGCTTTACCGTCTCAGAAGGATTGTCCCATCCAGTGGTTATGTTGAACAGCAGCAGCTGGATTGCAAGCCACACATCTTCGGATTGTTGTTGGTAGACAGCGTGGAGAGCGTGAATACTTTTCATGCAAATGTCCAGAGCATGTAAGGTGTTGTCTGCTAAGTATTCTATATTTTCGATGACCACGTATGAAATCACATCGTCGAACGGTTCCTCTCCGACAATGATGACGTATGGCGACACATGAACTTTGTGTTTATATGTTCGATCAATTATCCGTTGCTTTTCGTCAAGCAAACTGTCAAGCACCTAGAACACCCAACCATTCATTAGATCAGTAATGCTATATTTTTTTTGCGGTACAGTTTTTTATTACATTTAAATGCAAAATAAATCCTTCTCTGATTTCGGCTGCAGTTGCCTTCCATTTTGGGGTCACTATTTTGTAATTCCTGATAGCAAGAACAAGGTCGCAAAAGTCCATGAGAATTTTTGCATCGCTGCGGTCTGTAATGTGAGTGATATAATAAGTACCAAATATAATTTGGGAACCCAATTTTTGTAATGTCAAAAAATGAAATTGATTAAGTCTCACCAGAAGCATCCCCTGTAAGTCGTTGAACTTGTTTTTTGAAGTTTTCCCAGTTGACATGAAGGGCCTGTGTTTTATCTTTGAAGAGTCGCTCGTTGAAATCACTTACCAGCTGGAAGCATCACAAAAATGAAAATGAGTAAAAAAAAATTGAAAAAAAAACAATCAAAAACAAATGACCCATTGGATCATTTTATTATTAATCTTAGACCATTAGATCACTTGAACCACTTGATCATTGGATCACTTGATTGGTCATTTCTTTCAAATGATACTTACAAGTTCAAAACCGCTCGGCTGGCGAAGGAAAGGGTACTTTGTCATATACGAGTTCACATGACATTTCCCTGATTTTCTAATCAATTCTCTACATTGAGCATTCTCTGTGATGAGAAGATCGTACCGGAGTCTCCAAGTCTTTTCCCAAGCTTCATTTACCGCTGGTGTGAGTCCACGCTCCGTTTCGAGCCACTTTAAACTTGCGACCAAGTTCTCTTCAACTGGAACTGTAAACAAATAGTTGTGCAATTGTACAAACGAAAAACTAAAATAATGTCTCGATTAAATTCAAATCTAATACCGTTGTCGTGTTCAGCTGGACGCCCACGTGGTCGTTGATAGTCTCTAGCACCCTCCTTTCTAAATTTTTTATTTTCGTTATGGTACCTGAACCACAATTTCCCACTCGGTTGCACGTGTTTTTTCACGCCTCTATAGATCAGAGTTCTAGAAGGAGTGTAAAAAGAAGACTGAAACAGAAAAAAATAAAAATTAGAAAAAAGCTTATCTTCGTGGAATATTTAATCAAATGAATAATTCGAAATGTTGTCGAAAACTCATACCTTACTTGCATTTGGAAATATTCTAACGATTTCCTCAGCGATTTCGTCAAAATCATCAGCTGAAAGTCTGAAATTAAATTAAAAAACTCAGTAAAACTAAAAAGACTGCCAAGGTATAAAAAACAGCGAATAGTTTCGCTATTTATAACTGACAGGAGGCAATTATGAATTGAATAGTATTGATGAATTCTGAATATTGAAACTAGTTTGCACAGAATACTAGAAGACTCAAAAACAGTAGCATTTTGAAGTACGTACCGAATATTACGGTCCTGTCTTCTTTTCTCATCAATGATCAAGTTTGTCAGTTTTCTTTGCATACTATCATCGTTGAAGTTTTTCTTTCGCTCATAATGAGTGAAGATCGAGCTTCCGATAGAATCAGATGACTTTAGCAACTTGTAAACGTAAAGCTGAAAAAAATAAAATAATCACATAAAATACTCATCATTTGTGTGACTCATTTGAAAAAGAACATTTTTTTTAGCAAAATGGTTCACGATTCGAACAATTTAACACTAGACGAACCGAAATTTGTGATTACTCACAACGAACAAATAAGTCTACTTCTGTTTTTTCATTAAAATTCAAACAGAATGGCCAAACCACACAAAAGAATCTAACCGAAGTTTTTTTTCAATCGAAACTACAATAAAACTATGATTTTTTACATTAGATTCAATTTCTAAAACAATTGTTCTTTTTATCAATTTTGTTATTAAATATGTTGATTAAAAGTTACATTGCACATAAGACTGCAATGTATTGATACATTTTTGATATTAGATACAATTGATAGTACAAGCACAAGAAGTTAATATGCATTCTAAGTGCCAATTTTCGCACTCAATTTCGATTTCAATTGAGATCCAAATGACATTAAAATAACGAGAATCACGAACAAGACGATGAAAAGTTATGACAACTTTATAAAACAATTGGAACAAATGTTATACTTGTCTGTATATGAATATCGTGTTATCACTTTGTTATATTAAGTAACACACATTTTGCATAAGGTGTATAAAACTATGAAATATCAAATGTCAAAAAAAAGTTCGAAATATTAGAGTTAAGCACTGTAAATCTGACTGAATCTAAAATTGTGCACAAAATTATGGAAACAACTTAATGATAAAATAGTGTAAGAATCTAAAAACAAAAATGCATCGTTAAATCTATTTTGAAATGTTAAAATTATTCAATTTGAGCACGGCACAATAGTCACAAAATAGTTTTATGAAATAATTGCGAAACATTGAAAGCCACCTGTTTCTTTTCGTTACTATTAAGGGCCCCATACACGAGCGCTCCATCCGACTTACGCCACGCCAATACAACAACAATTTCTTTGTATACAAATGACAAGTGCATACAAATTGTTGTTGCTTTGGCGTGGCGTAAGTCGAATGGAGCGCTCGTGTATGGGGCCCTTTAAAGGCTAATTTCAAACTGAGATCCGTAGGTTACAAAGCAGACATATCATATTGATTTTTGAATTGATCAAATTTGCCCACTTAGTTCTTGTACTTTTAGAAACAATACGTGCCTCTTCAATAGGTGTCTTATGTTGTACGACAGTGTTCAAAGTTTCTTCGTCTGCTGGAGTTTTCCTTTTCTGTGATTGGCTTGTGGGGGAAGTTGATGGACCAGAATCGATTTGATCATGTTGATTGTGCAAATCCTGTCAAAACAAATTAATTTAAGTTTTCAATCAATTATAAAAGCAATGAAACAATGTAAAAGAATCTTAATTATTAATGAGAAGCACTAGTACGATGTCCGACAAAGATGCCATCAAAACAATCTTTTTTTGCTATTAAGTTTTTATACCATTTTTTTTTCTGAGAGACTGTCACAGAAACTGTATTTATAAGAGATAAAATTTTCCAAAACAACTTTTTTACAAATGCGACTTCAAGAAATCGGTCAGAATCGAAGCGCTGGCTGCGGCAAACTGGCGAATGCAATAGGAGAGGGTGAGAACGTGAGAGAAAGAGAGAGAGATTGAGTACCCATGACAAAGATGCCACCAAAACATCCTCTGGGCCATTGGGGTTTCATAATAATTTTTTGTCACTCGATAAAAATTTATTTTAGCACGTACTTCAAATGTTAAATTATTTTATTTTAGCATCACACATTCGACAAAGATGCCATCAAAACAATATTTTTTTGGTATTAAGGTTTTTTAACAATGTTTTTTTTTCTGAGAGACTGTCACGGAAACTGTATTTATATGTAAGAGATAAAATTTTCCAAAACAACTTTTTTACGAATGCGACTTCAAGAAATCGGTCAGAGTCGAAGCGCTGGCTGCGGCAAACTGGCGAATGCAATAGGAGAGGGTGAGAACGTGAGAGAAAGAGAGAGAGATTGAGTACCCATGACAAAGATGCCACCAAAACATCCTCTGGCCCATTGGGGTTTCATAACAATTTTTTGTTAAATTATTTCGGTGCTTGTCGGTTTTCATTTTAAATAAGATTTTTGCCACATGATCAAGACATCGTCGTCTTAAATTTGTTCTTCACTCTTACCAAAACGTTGATAATGTTAAGTTTTTCGAGTCCTTGTTTGAAACGAATGCGGTCCCCCGATTTAACAGAAAATTCTTCATGTTGTGGTAGCTCTAAGAATGTTTCAAGGTCGTAGTTTTGCTCTGAAATTATAAAAAATAACGATTGAGATATTGTAACAATTGACACCTTTTTTATTAAATCTATGGCGTGTTCCCGGAACTTACCAGAAAACAAAGTGGTCGTGGCGTCTGTTTGTCTGTAATATAGTAACTGTAATATAGTGTCTGTAATATAGATTTAACCCCTCACCTCAATTGTCTCTTAGATGTTTAATCATCATTCTATAGTAACCGATCACTGACGCGTCGTATTTTCAACCCCCACTACCAACCTTCATCTGCATCACTAAGATGCTTAGTTGAAATTACCATTAAAAATAGTTGACCATGTTATTATAATTAATGTTAAAAAAATATTAATTTACTTTAGTACTTAAAGTTCGAATTACCAAAACTATAGTATTTTGAACTACAATAATAGTTCAATGTACTATAACAATTTTACTATATTTTTATAGTAAAAGTAACTACCACTCTAATATGCGTGAAGTTCGAATTACTAAAACTATAGTATTTTGAACTACAATAATAGTTCAATGTACTATACAAATTTTACTATATTTTCATAGTAAAAGTAACTACCACACTTTTGTGCGTGCATTATGAGTGCGTCCGACTTTTTTTTTATCCATAAAAACTTTATATCTTATATCCTTAATTCTACATTTTCTGTCCGTAAGCTTCCGGCATTCTTTCAATCGCATATTTATGTTGAGCAGCATACATGATCGGCACACCAGGAATCTTTCTTATCCTATTCTACAAATCCTTATCGTTCGTAGCCACAATGTAGCACTTATGTTGTGTCACTCTGCATTATCAGCGTACGTTCCTTTATGCAAGCACGGAAGTTTCTCAAATCTAGCATCGGTTATAATCCTTAAAGCTAGCTTATATTTCCTTCCTAATTTCTCTAATTCCGCTTTAACACAGTCCGTAACATAAGGAATACACTTCGCATACAGACAGTCCATCATGTTCTGCATTATGTCCAGCTTTCCCTTGATGCTGAAGTTGATAAAATTGGAATCTACAATTATGTGATAAGGAGGTCCTAGTTGCGTATTGTACTGAAAGAATACTGAACTGGTTTGTGGTGCTTCATGAACTTTAATTTCATGTGGATCTTCTTTTTTCTTCTTTCGTGACGGGGCCCGGAGGCTGTCCTTTATCCTTGCATCTGATGGTTTTATTAATCTTTCGAGTTTGGCGACTTTTTGCTTCTGGATCTTCTTGGTTTTTTTGTCTTTTGCCATTTCTAATTATTTAATTATTAATATATTAAATATATTAAATTTGCTAAAAGGAAACAATTCAAAATCAATCGTTTTGGCAAACAAACCGCACGTGTAACGTCTGAAGACTTTTCAAGCCGTATGGCCAAAGCCTTCGCCCTTTCGGCCGGGTTATTATGCCCTAGAGAACATCCAGGACTCTACCAGCCTCTACACGGAAGTAGCTAGCTTCCAGATATCGCATAAAACGGTTTCGGGCTGCGCCACCCCGTCTTCTGAAAGCTGTCGTTTTTTCGAGTCGTCTCTCCGATTAGGTGCCCTTATTTCCGCAGGAGATCTCCCAATGAAGGGGTGATCTCAATGTACTCCATCTCTGGGTTTACGGGCTCAGACAGCCCTCCCTGCAGAAGAATCCCGACAACTTTCCTTGACTGGGACCACATTCGTAGAGTTTCACGAGATGCAACACTAGCGTTGCAGCTCTCGCACTGTCGCATGCGAGACAAGACAACACGCGAGACAACAGCTTCTGCCCCATGGCGAGAGCAGCGCGACAGTAAAAAAATTCCTAGTCTCGCCGAGACAACATTATCGAATGCGAGACTGTCGCGCTCTCGCTCGATCTCGCGGGATTTCCCAGTAGGTTAATTTTTTTCCTGGATCGTTGCGGGATTTCCCGATTCTATAGAAAGTAGAGTTTTATATTTTCGTCTGTAATATTTTTATGAGCTGGAGATCCTCAGTGATTAAAGATGCCAGTAAATCCCCAACACGCCGGCAAGAGCGCGAGTGCACCCTTCTAAACATCCCATTGTATCATCGAGAGAAGCGTCCCTAATCTAGTCACACTACTCTCACGGAGACACTGGATTGTGTGAATAAAAACTAAGTGAACACTCTGAGTGGATTCTCTTGAGAAGGATATGTCGTATAGAGTGAACACTAATCGAGAGTGCAACACAGACTCTCGCGAGAGGTACGCGATACTATCGCGACACAACACTATAATATCACTGTTGCACTGGGTTGCGAGACAAGACAACAGTGGTCAGTGGTGAGACCGCAGCCAACTGTTGTCTTGTCTCGCTCTCGTGAAACTCTACACATTCGACACCTTGAAGCATGGATCCAAAAATATCGAACTGGCCTTGTAGGTCGTCCTTTTGGGAGCTATGGAAGCCCCAGAAATGTTTGGAGCGTTAAGAAGTGCTCCATCTTCAAACTTTTTTTTAAGGTATTTCTATATTAATACTACGAGCAAAGCGAAAAAGGACGGTCGTCCATGGCAGATCTCCATATAACCATTGTTAATTCAAACCGAAGTTCTCCTGGTATCCGAAGTCCATCGTTAGTAGTACATTCATAACTTCAGCACGAATGTTTACACATTCGGATTGCGATGTTTATCGAGTTAGGATCCGCCGTATTCAGTCTGCTAAATGGATTTCGAGTAGGATATGGCCTAAGGTCTTTGAGTCAGTGCTCCCTGCTTGTGCCGTGTTCGAGTCATATTGATAAGTAAATAGACTTGGGTAGCTACAAACAAAGCCCTCAAAAAGTGCCATCAAAATTTTTTTGTCGAAATTGAAATTGGCGCTGATTCAGGGGTTCGACAAGGATGCATACTTTCGCCATTAGAAGACTTCAGCTCCAGAATAAATAAAACAAAAGTATGCCTGTTCGTACGGAGATCAACAGAGATCTCCACTAACACCAATTTGCGGCTGTTCAATTTCAACGTTGAAGCAGTTCTTTCGTACGGTTGCGAAACATGGAAAGCCATCCAATTCGTCACAAGGCGTCTGCAAGTTTTCATCAACAGATGGCGCACCGTTCCGGCCAAGAAAGGATAGACGACCAATCTAAGTCGATGAGTGCTATGCACCACACACAATAGTTTTCTTGGTGTATTTTATTGGTCCATTAAAGTCCCAGGAGTATGGCAGGAAACGAAATATATTACAAAACTGGATGCGCCAGACCAGATGCACGCATTCGCGACAATGCAAAAGCCCTCGAAATAAGGTCATACATCTTTACTTGGTACCCTTTGAAGGGTCTGCTTTAGTCCAGTAAATAGGTCGAAAAAAAGGCCTTCGTAATGCAAAAAATACCGCACGCGATTTTTTTTAACCAAATGTTTTGACATATTTTTATGAGCTTAAATTCAAAATGGCGTCATCCCCACCCTTATGCTTCACTTACAATAAAGGGAAACGTGTTTAATTCTATATCTCAGAAACTATGCATTTTACGACAAAAATGTATATAATCTTTTTTGTAGATAATTAAGTGATTTAACTTTTTTGTTCAGAAATTTTTTTTGTAAAGTCAATATGTTCGGAGTTATAGTGCTTCAAACTTTATATATCATTTTCTTTGCACTATAATTCGTTAACGGTTAGCCCGCCATAAAAAAGTCCTTCCTAAGACTTATAGAACACACGATTATCTATAATTTTTGGTTATATCATTTTTACATAGGGCTAATATTTCACGAGTTATAGCGCTTTAAATGTCGCAAAAAGTAAATTAAAAGAAAAATTCCTATCTTTTTCTTTCCCCGTTTCATTTCCAAACTGATTATATCGTGTGTTGAGCTCATCATTGCCCACATTTGTTGCCTTTACTTTTTTCTATAAAGTTGATATTTATGGATTTATTACACCTCAAAAGTTTATTAAAAATGGTTTTTTGCAAATATCTAGTCGACTATTTATTTACGAAGACAAGTTATATTCAGCTCTACTTCAGAACAACACGTTGATTCTCGATCCGCTCGAGTAACCAATGGATATACCAATGAAGCTGCCATCTAATGACTTGACGTTGTCTTCGTCGAATGATATATCTGGGAGACTTGAAAACTCGCAAATGCTCTCATTTATTTCATTGTCTTCAAGGAGGTCTGTACCATTCGTCACATTTTCGCAATTTCTTCCACTGCAGTTAGAGCAAATTATGGTACATTTGAGACCGGCCTTGCGGCATCCACAGGAACCGCCACAATTTTTCCTACATTTGCAGGATATTAATTTTAATAAATTTGCTGGTGCCGGAGCAATTGTCATTGGGACTGGTTGTAAGCCAAATCTTGTTCGCTTCCAGCGCCATTCCTCCGGGTCTTGATAACTATCAAGCCAAGTTTGCACTTGATGATATACTCGAAATGAGTGAAGTCGAGCAGCATCTTTAGTTGGAGGCAGAGCTGATAAGTTCACTTTGGTTTTTGTAGCCGATTTTCCAAAACATTTGAACCTAAGTGAATTAATATTGGTTTCTGACGAGCTACCTCCATACAGCTCAATAAAGAAACGCTCTCCAGCTTCAGCAACCATATCTGGATCTATTTTTTTTGTCCTTAAACAATTCTACTGAATTTATGAGTTGTGGATTTTTTTGAAAAATGGATAAAACTTTGGCTTTCCCCATGCCGTATATTGAAGAAGTTGTGTCACAGCCACTGAAAGCGTGAAGAAAGAGAATATTGTTTGCAACAATATTTGGAAATTTTAAGCACTGCGGAGTATACAGTGCTTCCGGAATACGACCCTTCCCCGGTTTTCGAAGGAAAATATTGTTAGAAGACCCTGCCAAGGACGTTAATAAAACAAGGAGATCTATGTCTTCTCCGACAATGACCACGGAATCAAACCTAGAAGATACTTGTATTGCTGTCGTTACAATTAACATGTCAGCGTCTTCGAACGCTTGCTCAACTATAAAACCCGCACTTCTTAGTTCCTTTGTGAGCATTGATATTAGCTGAGCTTTATTTTTATCATTACTTAAGAACTTCTCCTGCTGCGTCGCCGGAATCATAGTCTCATTAATAATGATATGTATCGAATGATTCTTTCCTGAACGCCGAAATCGTTCAGAGCTTTTGGTGCCTAGAAGATCAACCACCTCAGGATAACCATCGAATACAATAGTAACATTCGAACTGAAATGATTGCCGACATATTTTACATATTTTCTGCAAATATTTAAAAAGGAAACATTCTTATCCCATATGACTCGATGCAAAAGAAAACCACCATCTACGACCTCCTTCCGATAATTTTTTATTTCGCCGTTATCTGTTAATGGCGTAAAACAACTATATAGTGAAGATTTTGTACCCTTCCGCATTCCTTCTTCATTGAATAATGATAAAGGATAAGGCGCAAGCTCATAAGTAATATTATCTTTTAAATCCTTTTCTGTTTCCTTCGAAATGCACATTCGTTGGAACAGAAGAAGTGGATCGATGGGAGTTAGTGTTTCATCAATTTTGATGCTACTACTGGCGGTACTTATTGGAAGAACACGATCATTTCGCCTAAACTTCACCGACTCTATAGGATGACCAACTATTCGAGAGATCATGTTAACGCCTGTTTCGTATGAAAGATGACAATTAGCGGAACATGCAACGATACCTGTGCTAATAGATAGCAACACTGGATTTTTTAAAAAAGGATCATCCTGAGCAAACCAGTTATGTAATTTTACGACGTCAGCATTATCACGAGTTACTCGAGCGGATCGAGAATCAACGTGTTGTTCTGAAGTAGAGCTGAATATAACTTGTCTTCGTAAATAAATAGTCGACTAGATATTTGCAAAAAACCATTTTTAATAAACTTTTGAGGTGTAATAAATCCATAAATATCAACTTTATAGAAAAAAGTAAAGGCAACAAATGTGGGCAATGATGAGCTCAACACACGATATAATCAGTTTGGAAATGAAACGGGGAAAGAAAAAGATAGGAATTTTTTTTTTAATTTACTTTTTGCGACATTTAAAGCGCTATAACTCGTGAAATATTAGCCCTATGTAAAAATGATATAACCAAAAATTATAGATAATCGTGTGTTCTATAAGTCTTAGGAAGGACTTTTTTATGGCGGGCTAACCGTTAACGAATTATAGTGCAAAGAAAGTGATATATAAAGTTTGAAGCACTATAACTCCGAACATATTGACTTTACAAAAAAAATTTCTGAACAAAAAAGTTAAATCACTTAATTATCTACAAAAAAGATTATACACATTTTTGTCGTAAAATGCATAGTTTCTGAGATATAGAATTAAACGCGTTTCCCTTTATTGTAAGTGAAGCATAAGGGTGGGGATGACGCCATTTTGAATTTAAGCTCATAAAAATATGTCAAAACATTTGGTAAAAAAAAATCGCGTGCGGTATTTTTTGCAAAGAAAAAGTACCTATTTACTGGACTATTGTTAGTTCTGATATTACCCTTCGCAAGATGATGAAAAAATAAATAAAATCTATCTGTGGTTAAAAAGTGGCGGGCACAGGCCATTACAGATATAAGTAATCGTAATATTTTCCTCCCACATTTTTTTACCTTTGGCAGTGAATCTCATTTTTTCAGATTACCGCAGTATTTATTAAGCGGTTCCATTAATAATAAATTTGTTTCACAACATCCCCATTAAAAAAATTTAAGTTTTCTTGTTGCAGACGTAATTTTCACAAGCTCAAGGCTGAAGACGATGATTACCACGAAAAAGAGAAATAAAAATCGCTGAAATCTTGCAAATTATGATATTTACAACCAATAAATTATTTTAATTCAAGTTTTTAAGAAAACAAAACTTTACAACTACTATGTACATTAATTGCTTTCAAGGAAAATACGAGATTGACGCTAACCAGCAGCTAGCAAACCTAAGAAAACTGAACCGTGTTTTCCGCGTTTAATCGTAAATCCCCACGTGCGTATTATAAACTGCCATCGGAAAACCCACTGAGGTGTAAATATTCATGTTGGGTGCCCGTTACTTCCTAGCATCCAACGGCGGCGGTAATTCACAATTTTTAGCTGATTCACAGCGACACCCCAGCGATGCTAAGGAAATCGTTGGGTCTCTTTTAATTGTTGTTGGGTCATTCTTACGTAACTTGACGAAGGCATCTTATATGCTAGAAATGTTCAGAATTAATGTGATTTTTGTGGAACTTCATAATATGCACACTCTTCATGGATTCCCTCAAAGTGGGATTTCAACCGAGAAACGTCAATAATTCTGTTCGGTAAGTTTTTTGCTGTGCGTGCGCAGGTAATTTATGCAGAGACTACTTCGAATTGGCATGCGATTTTTTTCTACAGAAATGAGCTTAATTTGTTTTATGACGAATGGTTTTAAACCAGATTTCTTTGGTTTTTATTGCGATTCTCCAAAATATCGCATTTTTTATTAAGGTGAAATATATTAACTTATATTTTTATGTAAGTGACGGATGATAAAGAGTCAATACACTGTCAGTTTATTGAGCATGGGTGATTAGGTTAGGTGGGTCACTTGCCAAATCAATTAACTCCATTTTTGAATTTTATTAAATCTTAATGTTAATATAATTTATTGATTCACACAGTCACACTGTACACACAGCCGGCGGATAATGTGGGTAGCAGTACCCACCCAAAACATTCCGGGTGGGTAAAATACCGTCAGAATCGTTTAAGTAAAATATGTGGAATTACATGGTATATGTATGTGTCCGATAAAATTTGTTTGCCGTTTTCGCCGTCCGACGAGTCAAAGTCGTCTATTTTATGAAGGGAAAATTTTGTAATAAAAATGGACACGTAAATCGCGACTACCCCCTTGTCCAAAAAAAAAAAAACAAAATTAAAAGCTGGTTATTGAAAAATTTTTGGAAGCCCATAATTTAGCAGGTTTGGGGTGGGGTGGTAGACACTCTTTAGGGTCCAACATTTTTGTCAGACAAGTTTTGTTCGCGCGTATCATCGCCATCTCATGCGACTAAGATTGGTAACAAAACAGTGTGTATACATTTTTTGGGCACCATAAAAAGGTTACTTTCGAGCAACGTGGAAGAAAAAAGCCGCGGTTTCAAAAATTTTCGCAGAAGAAAAGTTGGTAGACTAGGTGTCCTTAATCCATACAATAAGTTTCAAGAGAGTAGGTATGAATATTTTTTTTTGTTCATGGGCACTAAGTCTTTGCATTTCTCTCTTTCCTGCAGCTTATTTCGGCCCCAACTTTCGGACTTTCTGCGCACCTTCCACTTTCCCCGCCCATCCTATTTTCTGATCAGGTCTCCTAGAATGTTCTGCGGTGGTAGTGGCGCCTCAGCTATTTCCGTCTTATATTCGCCGAATATCACATAATAAATGAAGACGTGCTCTTGATCCTGGATACCTGGGCACGACGAGTACAGCGGTGAGTCATCATGCCCAAAGTGATGAAGGTATTTACTATTGCAACTCCATTCAAAACGCTCCCTCGTAACCCATCTCCCCATGTTTAGGATAAATTTGTGGGTCCACAAACGCTTAACAGACTCGTCCCTCTTCCCTTTCCATTCTGTTACGGACTCGCATCGCTACCCCACTGTATTTGGCTCCCCTGTAACAAATTCTGGATCATAGAGAAGCAGCATGCTTTCTCTCGCCAGTATCACTACGTGATAGTTCCTCCCACAACCTGTGCCAAAACAACTGGGAACTCAAAATAGCTTTTTTATGCGCAGTGAGAGTCTTAAATCCCCACCACGGAGGAGTGCAGTGCACCTAAAGGAATTTGGAAGGGGAAATCACAACGCACTAGCGCTTGTATTTTATCCATACACGAAACGTTAATGTGTATGGAATTGTCATTTTCCCGCATGCCTATAAAATTTCCAATTGTTTTGGCGCACCCTATATCGCTTACGGCGTATCGTTAGATATGGTCCTGTACGCGAAGCACTCACGGAGGGCGCTTAGTTTGTAAGTGGTCATCCATTTTCTGCTGTTACACTTCCTTGTACTTGAGCTGTTCCCACACCCTGAAACTTACGGACATCTGTTTTCTCAGTTTGCTGATCAGCAAAGCTTCAGTTTTGTACTCTACTAATCGTGAGAACATCCGGGCATGTTTTAATCCCTTTCGAGACGCGTTTTAATATCTTCAGCCGGCTCTACACGAGGCGCGAAAGTTTCATTCAAATACGCTTGGGACTTAGGACGCTTGACATTGGACACTCGTAGTTGTTCTCGTTAGTTGTTCATAGAATTGTGTAGGCTCTAGATTGCTTCGTTCGCGCATAATTCGATCTTGTGTTATAAACATGTTAAGGGCGACCAACGAATCGCTTTATACAGCGACTGTCAATACTTATAGAATACAAGTCGACCGAAACAATCTATTTTCTATCTCGTAGCCGTTGCCTGTCAAACTTGCATGTATGCTAAGGCAAGGAATTGGGTTCCCTTTTCCGTGTGTTCCTGAATGCGCGTGTAGCAAAATCGGCGGTCGGGGTTATTTTTTTTGTCTCCGTCGTTCTTAGAGTGGACACAACGAATATATTTCGTCGGTACTTTCGCCATCGCCATTATCCTTAGCGTATTTACAGTATCATAGAGGCGTCTTCCTACGAGCACTACCCCGATGTCATCCGTGAACTGGATCGAAACTGCTCCTTTTGGGAGGCGTAGCCTAAATACATTGTGGATCACAGCAAGGAACCCAGGATAGATCTCTACAGAACTCCACATGTTGTTCTGCACACCGTAGGCCCATCTTCCGACTCACAATGAAGTGATCTACTTTCTAAAAAAGGGGTTTGCCTGATAACAATTTCGAAGGGTAGTCAGTTTGTCAGTCCACCCACCCCAGGTCAGCACGAACCGCCGACACTAATTGTACATATCCAAAACAAATTGCTATGATATAAGAAGTATTAAACCTTCTAAATAACTACTATCAGAGCAATTCTAACATTAAGCTTTAATAAAATTCAAACGTGGAGTTAATCGTTTTGGCAAGTGAAGCGTACCTTGGCCCTCTTCTCTTTATTTTATCAATTGATGACATTGTTCCCTTGCTATGACACTGTAGAATATTGATTTCGCAGAAGACATCAAATTATATCGTCACATAAAGAATATGGAGGATTGCAAACTTTTGCAAGTTGCCCTTGACACCTGTTTCTCTTGGTGCGCTAACAATAACCTGGTTCTTAATATTAGTAAAGGCCCTTGGAGACGCTAAAACATGGTACGACCGAAAACCCGCAGACGGTAAGACATGTGCTAAGACCGATTTACTTGAACACCGCTCTCTTGTCAAAATATTTCAAGTTAATCTGTCATTCAGTTGTCAACTGGTAAATTGAAACATTTCGTGTACGAGTAAATTTGGTCAAACAAGTCCGCAAATGGTAGGGCATGGTATCATCAACACGAAACGCCCACGAACATCGACGGAAATCAAACCAGTTTTGATTTTAGTCGGACCGTTGGTCGGACCAGAAAACTGGTACGCGTAGATACCGGCCCGTACACGACTAACATCACCTCGAACATGGTCCCTGTACCATGTTTACTCGTACCATGTTTTAGCGTCTCCAAAGGCCTTAAAAGTGAAGTCATGACTTTTAGTAGGAGACGTGATCCTATGATTTTTAACTACACCTTTTCTGATGAGGGTATCCCTCGTGTTAATTTTGTTAAAGATGTCGGGATTAGATTTGATAGTAAGCTGGGTTTTTCCACTCACATCAACTATATCTTTTCCAGAGGTAACTTAGTCCTGGGTATTATAATAAGGTTGCCCAAAAAATATAACAACCCGTTGGTTACTAAACACCTTTATATTTCTCTTATCAGACCATTACTCGAATATGCGTCCCAGGTTTGGTCTCTCACTATTGTTCGCATGTTACAACTATTAAATCGGTTCAACGAAGGTTCGTTCGATTCGCACTGAATCATCTTCCTTGGGAAAACCCAATAGTTCTTCCATCATATGAATCCCGGCTTAAGTTACTCAACTTAAGCTCTCTTCACAAGCGTCGTGAGGTGGCCGATGTTGTATTTGTTCATCAGGTCCTTAATGGAAAGGTCGACTGAGGTTTTATAGGTCGCCGTGCGTCGTTTAGAGAGACTCGTTATAATCTGAGAGAACCACCTCATTTCCAAATCAACTCCTTTAACACGAATTACGGCAGATTTGAACCTCTGCATTAATGTTAACAATAATATTAATTTCTTTAGCGTGAGCATTAGCCCACTACTGTTTCCTGTTGTTTGCATGGGTTACATGAACAAGAACCCTACCCCTTACAGTACAAAGGCTAAAACAATCGTTTGGTCTGAATTCTTGAACACATTGATAATTTTGATTACAATAGAATATTAAAATTATGTCTGGATTTTTTTTCGTTTTTAGTCACTGATTAAATTTTTTTTTTGAAATTGAACGTGATAAAATTGACATAAAGTGAAAAGGTTATATGACTTTATGTGAGGGGCTTGAAATTTGTTCAATTAATAATTGCTCAAGCCAAAACATCTTGGAAATTGATTGCTGCAGGTTATCGACCAATTTTGCAAAACTTCCCTCCGACGACAATTGCGATAACGACAATAATATTTATTTTTGTACTTAAGACAATATTCATACTAATCTTATCGCCCCAAAATTATACTAGAGTTATCTAAAGATGCGATAACTCTACCTCTCGAAGCAAACAAGGATGTTTTCATATTGTTTGATCATAGTGAGTAGGTACGTCGTCGTGTTAAATGACGCTAGATTCGCAAATGCTAAGGTGTTTTTAAAATGTCGACCAATTTAGATATTAAGTTAGAAAATTTCGCCAGCACGTGTATTTACTAGGTGACTAGGGTTTTAGTGTAGCAAAATTATTTATTCGGAGATGAGAACGTAAGTGCCGCAGTTTGATTAAAGTTGAAATTTACATAAATGTGAGTGTTGTGCCACAATTATATTTTATCTTGATTGAATTGCATGGTTAGAAATCCTATGGTGAAAATACTGTTATATTCCTGAAAGTTGAAGGTGCATCTGAGTAAATCTTTTAGGATATTATAAACTTATAAGCTATATAAACGGTAGCAAACGGTTAGTATGAAGTAGCGATGAAACATGCTCACAATTGAAACAATTTCAAAAAGTTGAATATTATTTTCAAAGGTATTCGACAATTTTCTTTATTGTTAACTAGTAAGACCTGTACTCGTGATAAAATGGAGCTTTATGGGGCAAATATGTAAAAAAGCCTTAAAAGGGTAACCACCGACCAAAAATAAATATTAATGAAAGAGTACTTAAAAAATGAGTTTTGCGAGCAACTATTAAGAACATAGCATAATTTCACGAAAATATATTAGATATTATATTAGTGTTATTCAAGCTATATGTATATAATTAGTATGGGCTTTCGTTTTTTTTTATGTGGCAGTGCTAAACTCAGGAATCACCCTTTGTACTACCAGTCCGTCATGTCGTTTGTCACGTCATGGTGCAATGTCTAGCAGCAAGCTTAGTACGGGGGGGGGGAATAGGTTAAGGGTTATGGGGGAGTGGGGGGAATAGTTTAAGGGTAATGGGGGTGTGAAGGGGTGTTGAAAAAGGTGGCGATGAACCCCGCGTTTGAACTCTTGGATGTTGTAGGAGCTCGGAAATACTGACTGAGAGAGATTATTCCACAGTCGAGTTGTTCTATTAACAAACGAATTCATATCTTGTTGAGTGCGTGAAAGGGGGAGTTGTAGGTAAAGGGAATGAGACGAGTGGGCTAATCTGGTGTTGCGGTTATAAGATTGCCATGGAGGCAGGAGAGCGTTTATTTCGGAGGAACAGTCGCTATAATAGTAGCGATAAAATTTTGTTAGTGCTGTTACATTCCTACGGTGGCTCAGGGGGTCGATGGTGGAGCAGGCGGTGTCGTCATCAATTAATTTAAGGGCCTTTTTTTGGACCTTATCTAACCATGCCAAGGTGGTTATCGATGCGCCGCCCCAGACGAGGGAGTTATATTCGAGAAGAGGCCGAATGTAGGATTTATAAATAACAGCGCGGGCCGATGGCTGGAGGAGGAACTTGCACCTCTTAAGAAATCCCAAGCACTGAGCTCCTTGTTTGGCGATTTGGAATATGTGGTCATTCCATCGCAAGTCTTTGGCTAAAGTCACGCCTAAGATGTGTAGGGATGGGTCGGCCTTTAGTTCCACGCCATCCACTGACAAGGATGGTGAGGTGTTGATCTTCTTCTTGGATATAAGACAGTACTTGGTTTTCGTGGGGTTGAATTCGACACGATTCTTTGTTCCCCACTCTAGAATAAGTTCAATGTCGTTATTAATAGAGTTGAACATTACTTCACGATCATCAAGACAGGATCTGGCATGAGTCTGTCTTGTATCGTAGCTGTAAGAGTAACGCAGGGTACCGTCGTCAGCGAAGCGTTAAATTTATTCAATAATAAAAAGTATATTACATCCTGAAAGAAACACAAACCCGGTGTGCGTAAGACCACGGGTTGGAAGTGAAAGTTTCTATAGCCAATCTGTATATCCAAACAAATCAACCTTAATATTACAGGAGGATAACCCTCAATAAATTTTTTCTATGAATATTCCATTTAACTTAATTTTATTGTTACTTGGTGTTGCAATATATTATGAAAAACAATAACGTAATTGATAATACATATCACATAGTGCATACTACAAAATACATAATATATAAACAATAATACCTAGTAAATAGTTCATCGTACATAATACATATAGTGCATAATATATAGTACATAGTACCTAGTACATAGTCCACAGTCTCTTTCTTTAAAGGCTTTAAACCGGGAGCTGGTCCTGGCCTCTCGCCACAAACGTGTCGCTCACTGCAACAGCGGTGCAACTCAGCACTTCAAAACACTAAAGGTTGACCCACTGTGGAGTCATATTCTGTCAATCTAGAAGTGCACTATAATTACACTTATAGTGCAATTCTGGAGCCGCTCCACCCCTACAGCGAAAGATATGCGACTCCAAAGCAATACCAATACTCTAAAATATGGAGCCACACCTACCTTGAACGACACAAATATTGCTTGTTTCGTAATGATTCATTTTTCCGGGTGAGGAAACTGCCAACCTTACTTGGAAAGGACTATCCCGATCATATTAGCCTATCTTCTCTCATAGGATAGTTACCATTGGCCACCGCTAGGAGGTTATGATCGCACTTCCATCAGTCCGAAATAGTTGCGGCACGAGCATGTTATGCTACATTTTATTCCCCTATTTCGCTAATGACTGACCACTAACATAACACCTTGAGGCAGGCTATAGAAAAATGTCTTAGGGTAAGTTGCACCAACTAACTTTAACTGTAACAAAAGCTTGATCGGTTGTCAAATCTCCGGTTAGACAAAACGAGAGTTGCACCTTTTAACAATTGTTACCATGACGTAACATTTTAACGTTAACTTTAACCAAGCAAATTCGCCCGGTTAGTGTTATTGAGTGCGTTCACTTAGTAGCACAATGTTACATTATGTGACTAATGTAACAAAAAGTCGTTCAGTTCAGGTTCTATGTAAAATATTTTTGACATTTGTAGCACAAAAAATTGTTCACTTAGCAACGATGTTATGTCGTTTATGTAACATAAACCGATGAAGCTATTTTGCATCTCCGAACGTTGCATAGTGACAGTTGAAAGTTGGTCATAGTGAATTTGACTTTTGTGGCAAAAACCAACGCATATCGTTCAGTTAAATTTCGTTACACAATGCGACATTCTACCCTTCTCTTTTCTTTTGCCATATTTTACATTATGTTACATTATGCCACTAACTGAACGCAGCCATTGTTAACTTATGACAGTTGTCATAGACCCAGACAGGGGTGCCATTTTCAATAAACTCACAAACTGTGAAACTTATAAATACACAAAAATGTAAATTTAAATCAAAGTAGCCGTTAACGATAACTTTAACAAACGGTTGGGTGGTGCAACTCATTTTTACAAACTGAAACTTTAACAACTTTGTTATTGTTAAAGTTAATTTTAACAATAACTTTAATCAATGATTTGGTGCGACTCACCCTTAGAGTTTCAAAACTCAAATCAACACCTCTTCATAGACTTTGAAGCCGCCTGTGACAAGCCAAGTAAAGGTATTCGGAACACTGCCCAGAGCAATCATCATCTATAATGGACTCCAACAAGGGGATTGGCCTGTGTCCTTTTCAACCTGGCGAGAAAGTGATCCGAAATTCAGGCGTGACATCAAGGGGCACAATCCTCCACAAGTCCACCCAATAACTGGCTTATGCAAACGACATTGACATCATTGGAAGAACAACAACAGCAAGCGGCAGGGACTATCAATCAATCTGGGACTGTACTTTAACGAAAGCAAAACTAAGTACATGGTGGCCTTGTCTACAAGAACACCTAACATTGGTCCCACAATCAAGGTGGAGGAAACGAGTTTGAAGTGGTAAAATCATTTACCTGCCTTGGGTCTCTAGTAGCAGCCGACAATATCATGTTCCCAGAAATACGCGCACGACTGCTAAAAGCCAGCCAACAAAGCCTAATATAGTCTGTCAAGGCTCTTTAAATCCAAGCATCTAACTATAACGTCTAAATCTAGCATCTAACTATAATACTATATAAGAATAAGACGATGGTCTTACCGGTTCTCACATATGCATCCGAAACGTGGGTTCTTAGCAAAAAGCACTCAAATCTCTTGGGCGTGTTCGAGAGGAAAATACTTCGAAAGATTATTGGCCCCGTATGAGAGGAAGGACGATTGCGGAGACTCTACAATGACGAGATCTACGAGTGCTATCGCGACACCCGGTTGTGGAGCCGTTAAAGAAGAAGACATAGTACATAATACATAGTAAATAAATACATTGTACATAGAGCTTAGTACATAGTACAACATACGTAATACACAGAACACAGTGGATAGTACATAATACATAGTACCATCCATCCATCCAATGGCGCTACAGCCCAAATCGAGCCTTGGCCTCCTCTAGGGCATTTCTCCAAGTTTGACGGTCCCTTGCAGCATGTCTCCAGTTCCGGATCCATCTCCTCCTGGGTCTACCTACTGGCCTACTTCCCGAAATTTCTGATGCCATAAGCCGTTTTGGGATGCGATTGTCCTCCATCCTGCTCACGTGGCCGGCTAGTCTCAATCTGTTGATTTTTATTAAAGTTGAGAGTTCTGGGTCGTCAAAAATTTCATACAACTCGTTGTTGTATCTTCTTCGCCATATTCCATCCTCTCTGATTGGGCCTATTATGCATCTGAGAATTTTCCTCTCGAACCTGTTGACTCGTTCCTCTATGTCCTGGGTCATAGTCCAAGTCTCGCTACCATAACACAGTACTGGTCGTATTACTGTTTTGTAGAGTGAGAGTTTCGTTTTCCTGTGCACAAATCTTGAGTGCAGGATTTGTTTTTGGGCATAAAAGGCTCTATTAGCCAGTAGTATTCTTCTAGTTATTTCTTCTTTTTCTTCATTTCTTTTTGTGATAGTAGACCCAAGGTAGACTGTTTTATCGACTACTTCTAGGTTATGTTCGTCGATTGTTATATTTCTTCCCATTCTAAATCGTCCTGCTCTGGATTGTTGCATCACCTTCGTTTTTTCTTCGTTAATCTTCAAGCCTATGTCCTTTGCCGCCTCTTTTAATTCAACATAGACTTCTTTTGCTGCCAAAAAGGACCTTCCCACGATGTTTACGTCATCCGCATATCCAAGTAATTGTACCGACTGGGTAGCTATTGATGCACTTCTCTGGACTGACGTTTTCCTTATCACCCATTCTAGGGCCAGGTTGAAAAGCATGGAGGCCAGCCCATCTCCTTGTCTAAGCCCTTGACGTATTCGAACTCCTCTGTTACAACATTTTGGATCCTTACTTTCGCTAGTGAGCTGTTTGTGGCGCATTTGATTAGTTGTATCAACTTTGAGGGGACTCCTATTTCCGATAAGATCTCATATAGCCTCTCTCTGTTTATTGAGTCATATGCCTGTTGAAAGTCGACAAATATCTGGTATACATCTACATTCCTTTCCCAGGTTTTCTCCAGAATTTGCCTTAAGGTCAGCAGTTGGTCCGATGTTGACCTGTTTGTCCTAAAACCAGCTTGATATTCTCCTATAAGGCTTTCCGCTATAGGTTTCAGTTTTTGTTTCACAAGGATTGTGAAGATTTTGTAGCTGGTGCTGAGGAGTGAGATGCCTCTGTAGTTTTTGCAGTTTAGTTTATCTCCTTTCTTGTATATTGGACATATAATGGCTTTCTTCCAGTCCTCTGGTATAACTTCTTCCTCCCAGATGGTGCATATGAGTTCGTGTAATGTTCGTAATACATAGTACACGGTACATATAATACATAATACATAGTACAAGTACATAGGATATAGGACATAGTGCATAATACATAGTAAATAAGTACATACATAGTACAGGCCCAGTAAATTGTACTTGGTACATACAGTGGTGCAGATAATTTTAAGACCTTACTCATATTTGAACAAGCCTCTCCCAGGATTCCTTTGTCACCATTTCTGATACTAGTAAATTTTCCACTAGTGCTAAATGTATTACTATTTTGTAAGAAGTCAGTTTATTCCGTCTACGCTCATCATACTCGGAAGTTGATCGTATGGACCGAAGGGGTCAAACCCACATCCCAACTAGTTTTAATATTTATCAACCCCAAAAGCATAAATAATGATATCTTTTGTATTGTATTGCAGTCTTCTTCTTCTTCTTTAACGGCTCTACAACCGGGATCCGGTCCTGGCCTCGCGCAACTGTTCTCTCCACCGGTCCCGATTCTGAGCCGATGTCATTCAGTTTGGCATCCCTAAACTCTGAGCGTCCTGGTCCACGCCATCCTTCCAGCGAAGGTTGGGCCTCCCTCGCTGTCGCACCCCATAGGTATTACCGCAGAGAACTTTCCGAGCAGGCTCATCTTCACTCATACGAGCTAGATGCCCTGCCCACCGGAGCCTATCGAGCTTTATTTTCTTCACAACATCTATGTCGCGATAGCGCTCGTAGATCTCGTCATTGTAGAGTCTCCGGAATCGTCCTTCCTCACATACGGGGCCAACAATCCTCCGAAGTATTTTCCTCTCAAACACGCCCAAGAGGTTTGAGTGCTTTTTGCTAAGCACCCACGTTTCGGATGCATATGTGAGAACGGGTAAGACCATCGTCTTATATAGTAAAAGTTTAGACGTTATGGTTAGATATTTGGATTTGAAGAGCCTTGACAGACTATAGTAGGCTTTGGTGGCTTTTAGCAGTGGTGCGCGTATTTCTGGTTCCATGCTATTGTCGGCTGCTACTATTGACCCAAGGTAGGTAAATGATTTTACCACGTCAAACTCGTGTTCCGCTACCTTGATTGTGGGACCAATGTTAGGTGTTCTTCCAGACGAGGCCACCATGTACTTTGTTTTGCTTTCGTTAATGTGCAGTCCCAGATTTCCTGCCGCTTGCTCAATCTGAGTAAAAGCTTCTTGTACAGCTGTTGTTGTTCTTCCAATGATGTCAATGTCGTCTGCGTAAGCCAGTAATTGGGTGGACTTGTGGAGGATTGTACCCCTTGATGTCACGCCCGAATCTCGGATCACTTTCTCCAACGCCAGGTTGAAAAGGAGGCAAGCCAGACCGTCCCCTTGTCGGAGTCCATTATAAATGTTGATTGGTCTGGACAGTGTTCCGGATACCTTTACTTGGCTTGACACATTGATCATGGTCAACCTACATAGTCTTGTCAGTTTGTTGGGGATGCCGAATTCTCTCATGGCTTTGAAAAGTTCTACCCTGGCTATGTTATCATAGGCGGCTTTAAAGTCTATGAAGAGGTGTTGAATTGAGTTTTGAAACTCTAGACATTTTTCCATAGCCTGCCTCAAGGTGAAAATCTGATCAGTCGTTGATTTGCCTGGGCTGAAGCCACACTGGTAATGGCCTATGATGTTTCTGGCGTATGGGGCCATCCTGTTTTGTAGGATAGCGGAGAATATCTTATACACGGTACTCAACAACGTTATACCGCGATAATTAGTGCACGCTGTGATATCTCCTTTTTTGTGTACCGGACAGAGGATGCCTTTTCTCACTTCCTGCTCCCATACTTGCACAATTAATTCATGAATCGCTTGGTGTAATGTAGGCCCTCCATATTTAACCAGCTCCGCTGCGATGCCGTCTGCACCCGAGGCCTTGTTGTGTTTGAGCCGGCTGATGGCTCTGCTAACTTCTTCTATGCTTGGTGGCGGCAGCATAGCATTGTCATCAGATATTGGTGGAGCCTCCGAATCCTCAGTTAGCTCGCCATTTAGCAATTCATGATAGTGCTCTTCCCATCGCTCCAAGATGCCTTTAGGATCGGTGATCAGATTACCTTCTTTGTCCTTGCAGTATGTGCAACGTGGTGTGAATTGCGTCATACTGCGGACTCTTTGGTAGAACTCCCGCGCCTGGTGCGGCCGTCGTTCTCTGTACTGTTCTAGCTCACAGACGAGATTTTTTTCCCAGGCTTCCTTTTTCCGTCTGTGAATTCTCTTTTCTTCTTTTCTGAGCTCTTTATAGTTCTCTTCGCGTGCCCGTGTTCTCTGAGACTGCTGCATGGCTCGGTACGCAGCATTCTTACGTTCAGTTGCCAGCTTGCATTCATTATCCGACCAGTCGTTCCGATCTTTACGACTTCTGCCTAAGATGGAATCAGCAGTACTAATGACAGTATTTTTAAGGCGGGTCCAGTTCTCTTCAACGCCCGGCATCTCATCCCCAGGACTTTGGGCGGGTTCTAATGCATGACCGTAGCTGTTTCTGGCCATTTCATTGCGTAGTGCAGCTGTGTTGATTCGAGCCTGATCAGCGGATACAAAGCTTTTCAGCGTTGTAATGCGCTCTCGGAGCACCATACCAACAAGATAGTGATCCGAGTCGAAGTTGGCACCTCGGTACGTTCGTACCGTCATCAGACCCGAAAGGTGGCGGCGATCTATCAACACATGATCTATTTGGTTGCGAGTGGCTCCATCAGGAGATACCCAGGTGGCTTTATGGATATCTTTACGCGCAAATCTAGTACTTGCAACGACCAAGTTCTTACTTGCTGCCATCTCTACAACTCGCTGTCCATTGTCATTAGTGTTTTCATGCAAGCTGTGGTTGCCGACATATTGCCTGTATATGGGCTCCCGGCCTACTTTGGCGTTCAGATCTCCCAGTATGATTTTTACATCATACCTGGGGCAGGCATTAAGTTCCCGTTCAACTAATTCGAAGAATTCTTCTTTATCATCATCCGGGGACTCTTCTGTAGGTGCGTGAACGTTTATGAGGCTGATGTTCTTAAATTTACCTCGCACACGAAGGGAGCATAGCCTTTCGTTTATTGCTTTAAAGCCGATAATGGTACTTCATTCTTTTGCTAACCATAAAACCTACTCCTAGAACATGGTGTTTTGTATGACAGCTGTAATATACGTCATACTCAGGTTTTTGCAAAACACCATTCCCTGTCCACCTCATCTCCTGAATGGCGGTAATGTCAGCTTTATACTTTGACAGGGTATCGGCTAGATGTTTTGAAGCTCGAGTTCTGTACAGAGTTCGAACGTTCCATGAAAAAATTCGTAAATCGTTTTGCCTTTTTCGTTGCCGTGGTCGTCGTCGTTTATTCCAGAATCCGAGACATGTTGCTCGTTCCGTAATAATTGTTTTTTACGGGTGAGGTTATTAGCCTCACGCCAACCTTACTTGGAAGGGACTAGCCCGATCATATAAGCCTATCCTCTCTCATAGAATAGTTACCAGTGGCCACCGCTAGGAGGTTATGATCGCACTTCCATCAGTCCGAAATAGTTACGGCACGTGCATGTTATGCTACATGTTATTCCCCCTATTCCGCTGATGACTGACCACCAACCGACTGTATTGCAGTCACTTTTGATTAATCACTAATTTAAACAAATTTCTTTAAGCAATTATCAATTTATACAAAGATGGGCAAATTCCAATTAATAAATATTTTTGCGTTGAGTTTTAGCAGTAATCGCCATGAAAATTTATGCACTGGTGTTTTCATTCAAGGTTTTTCACTTTTTACGACTAACGACACTCTACTATAAGCCCACTTAGAGAAAAACGTCTAAACAACATGACGTTTAAACAACATAATAAACGTAAAAATAATTTATCCAACAAACTTGTAAAGCAACATTTTTGCTATATATTTGACATATTTTATGATTTTACAGGTGAATAAATTGAATGAATAAAATTAAATGAGAATTACATTAGACTAGTGCTTAGGTCTATAAATACATAAAACAATTTAAAACAAATTATGATAAAACGAAACAGTAACCAACTGAGATAGAAACATGCAAAATCAGATTTTATAGATATTGCAGCAATTTAACTGAATGCTTTCTTCAAAGATATGACTTGATAAGGAGAACTAATACAATGAATGACTTAAAGTTTTTCAAAATCCAAACATAAAATTTTAATCTTTTCATTATTATTTTTCAGGATAACAATTGCTGGGTTAAAATACTGATAAGACAGCAGCAGTCTCTTATCTGGCTTGCACTCCATTAGCTGTCCGGAGTTGATTTTTTTGAAGCTGGCGAGTCAAAAAGAGCTTTTAGTTAAAAGTCAATGAAATTTACTCAATGACGATCTGTCTGTAATCAACAGACGGGGCAAGTGTTGTTATCACATCTTAGGACAGCTTTCTACCTTTAATTTTCATCATTTGGTTTTTTTTCCAATAACAAACCACTGATCGTTGCCACCCCAACAACTTAAAAGTAATCTTTTAACCAATCAAAAATGGTGAAAATCAATAAAGCACTTCTACCTGTGAAAATTCACTACTTCCTATTTATGGCAGGTAAAAACACCAAATTTTTTTATTTATTATTCACTTTATTACCCAATACATTTTCAGCAATGGGTCCAATCCTTCCACAAATTGCTGTGTTCGGTAAACAATTAGGAATTTCCCCGGAAATAAATGGCTACATTACATCAGTGCTGCCGGTTTTATATATTTTATCGAAGCCAGGAGTTGGTTTTTTAGCAGATTACTTTACGGTTTGCCATTATTAGATATTATTTTCATATAATCATGATAAATTTTATTTATTTATTTTAGAGCTTAAGGAAATTTATATTTGTATTATTAATACTTACTATGACGCTTTGTTATGCTGGATTTTATTTCATTCCTCAACCCACACCACATTTGATGGATCTGGAAACAACTGTTAATTTTACTATTTCAGCTCATGATTTGAAGATATGTGACCCGCAGGTAAGTTATTTTCTCATAAAAAGATTAAACTAAACTCCAATATAGATCTAGTCATTTCGATCTTCTTCTTTGGAGCGGAAATAGTTGCCCTCCAGCGGACTCTGTTTTGTACGGCAGCTCTCAGCTCCGACCAGGATCTCCCTTGTTGCGGCTTCTGCTATTTAGGGTTCTTCTCCACATTGCTCTAGGTCTTTCGACTCGACGGGATCCTTGCAGATTCCATGCAAGGGCCTGTTTGGCTAGATTTTCGTTTTCGCGTCGCAAGGTGTGGCCAACCCAATTCCATTTCCTTCGCCTGATTTGGTCATCGGTCCTTTCTTGACCAGCACGGCGCCAGAGTTCTTCGTTTGAAACTCTATCTTGCCAGCGGATTTTTAGGATACGACGCAGGCATCTGTTGATGAAGACTTGTAGGCGCCCTGCGATGAATTGTGTGAATTTCCATATTTCCCAACCGTGCAAAAGAACTGCCTTAACGTTGGAGTTGAATAGCCGCAATTTGGTGTTAGTTGAGATCTCTGTTGATCTCCAAATGCGGAACAGGCTTGCATATGCGCCTCGTGCTTTATTTATTCTGGAACTGACATCTTCTGCACCGCCATTTTCGGTAATAATACTGCCGAGGTAGCAGAATTTATCTACCAGTTCCACGTCACGGTTATTCAGCGCAGTCCGTTCAATGGTGTTTACATTAATCCACATTTCTTTAGTTTTAGTTGGATTTCATCTGCGTAGTCGAGATCCTTAAGGCGGTCTAGCACACCCCATTGTATGCCGCCTGTTCTACTATCTAGAGCGACGACAAGAATGTCGTTTATTATTATCAAAAATAGTAATGGCGAAAGTAGGTAGATAATAAACAGATGCCTCTGCAGTTGTTGCTTACTATTAGGTCCCCCCTTTTTGGTATTTTGACTAAGATACCTCGTCCAATCCTCCGGAAAGGTACATGTGATCCATGCTATTTCCAGGATTGGCTGAAGCGCATCTATTATTAGGCTTGAATCGGCTTTCAACAATTCTGGCGGGATGCCATCTTTTTGAGCTGCTTTACTATTGGCCATCGCATGAATTGCGGATACTATCTGTCTTGGATAGGGCCCGGGTGGTAATTCCTATTGGTTTTGCATTGTTGCTGTTTTCCTGAGGTCCTGTGTAAGTGAACCATTCAGGGCGGCGAAAAAATAATCTCTCCATCTTTGGAGTTGCTCCTCGTCGCTGCACAGCAGCCTTCCATCCACACTCTTAACGGCATGTATTTTAGTAGAGTGCTTTCCCGAGAGCTGTTTAGTGATTTGGTACAGCCTCTTACTGTTGCCTACGTTTGCCGCGTTTTCTGCTTTTTCTGCTAGCCCATTTATCTGCTGCCTTTTATCACGCCGGACACTTCTCTTTACCTTCCGGTGTAATTGAGAGTATTCCCGTTCAAGTTGGTATGGTCTTTCCGTTTCGCTTGTAGAGTTAACGTTATTTTTGAGGGCCCTTCTGCGTTCTATTTTTTGCCAGGTTGTGTCCAAGATCCAGTGTTGCTGGTTTATTTGGATATAACCTATGCTCGTTTCAGCAGGCGTCAATAGAGCGCCCTTTGTCGTACTCTACAGCTCTTTAATATTTGTGCGTCAGAAACGATTTGCCGGTCCAATATCCTCTGCAGGCTTCCAGCAAATTCTCGTTTTTTAACGCTCTTCCGCAGAAGGTCTACGTTAAACCGTCTACGGTTTCTAGCATCGTGTTGAACGTTTCTGATTGCGAATCGCCGCATAGTTACAAGGCGAATAGTTGCTACAACTAAATGTTATTTCTATATTCTATCGTATTTTTCAATCTTTATCTTTTCCGAATCCCACCTTTATCATAAGTCAAAACAAATTTGTTGCACATTTCCTATCAAACGCTTTGTTTTCTTCATTAACTTTATAGATAGGCCAGGCAACGAACTTAAAAAAACGTATAGAGAAAAATGTTTGGAACACAATTTTGTTTGGACTGGTTAGGAGGTGAACATATCCCCACCCGTAGTCTCTGAGCTGCGGGGGGAGGGGAGTTTTAAGGTCCCATTTTTCGGGATTCGCTTATACCTCGGAAATTATACGTCGTAGCGATATGATCACTCTATACAAAATGCCGCATATAGAGCATACAGACCTTCGCCTAACGAGCCACTTCGTCGTGTGTACATCAAATTGAGAAACCCCTGTAACTCCATCATCAGGAAAGTCAAATCATCATTTGATGATAGATTCAGAAGTAAGATCCTTAACTCCACTACAGGCAGTAAAAACTTCTGGTCCTTAGTAACTGCCATCAAGAAGAATTTTATTTCCTCCTCAACATCTCCTTTTATTCACAACAAGGAAGTGATAACAGAAAGCAAGGCCGACCTATTAGCTTCTCTGTTCGCCGCAAATTCTTCTCTACCCGATGCTGCTATGTCACCCTCCACTCTTGAGAATACCACCCACTCAATGGACGGGGTTCATTTCAGGACTCGCGAGGTATTTAGGTGTCTCAAAGAACTCGTTGTCAATAAATCCACTGACAAAATCCCCCTATGGTACTTAAAAAATGTGCCTCACCTTTGGCTAAACCCCTGTGCAAACTTTTTGGCCTGTCTTACTTCTCCGGAGTGTATCCCGACTTTTGGAAACTAGCTCATGTTCAGCCAATCCCAAAAAAGGTGAAGCCAGCGACCCTTTAAACTACCGCCCAATAGCAATTACTTCTGTTCTCTCCAAAATTATGAGACAATAATCAATAAAAAGCTGATGAAATATCTAGAATCCAACCAAATTATACACGACAGGCAATACGGCTTCAGACCAAAACGGTCTACAGGCGATCTGCTTGTGTGTTTAACCGAGCGTATTAACCAAAGCATTCACAGCTTTGGTGAGTCTGGTCTGGTTGCTCTAGATATCCCAAAGGCTTTTGACAGAGTATGGTACCCTGCTCTGTTGAATAAACTCCAAGCTATTGGTATACATTTAGTTCTAAGGAACTGGATTAAGAGCTTTCTGTCAGGCCGTTCAATCACGGTAGTATTGGATGACGTCGAATCCAACCCCCACGCCATTTCAGCCGGAGTTCCCCAGGGGTCAATTCTCTCACCCACACTTTTTCTAATCTTCATTTATGATCTGCTCTTAATCCCCTCCAACCCACTTCACTGCTTCGCTGATGACGATACTTTGCATTTCTCTTACTCCTTCGACAATATAAGACAAGCACGTGGCAGACCTTGTCTTTACCACCGTCAACTGATGTCCACTTCGATCAACCGGGATATCGAATCGATTCTTCATTGGGGCGAAATGAACCGCGTCGAATTCAATGCCACGAAAACGAAGTGCTGCCTGATCTCCATAAAAATTGTACCGACCTTCCTCCTATCTCAGGGGATAAAGAGAATCTTACGGCTGACTCAACTCTCAACATCCTAGGAGAAACTTTAACGGAGCATAGCACATATTCCAAATCGCCAAACAAGCCTCCCAATGTTTTATATTTCTCAAGAGATGCAAGCTCCTCCTCCAGCCAGCCGCCTTGACTACAATCTACAAATCCTACATTCGGCCGCGCCTTGAATACAACTCGTATATCTTGGCAAGCGCCCCAAAAACCACCTTGGATTGTCTCGACAAGATGCAAAATCGCGCCCTCAAACTCATTGGTGATGGCCCCTTTCGCGCCTCCATAGTCAGCTTAAGCCACCGTAGGAATATAACAGCCCTCTCCGTACCTTATCGCTATTACCATGGCGACTGTTCCACTGAAATTCAGGATCTCCTGCCTGCACGGCAATATTTTTCCCGCAACGCAAGACTTGCCCTCTCGGCTCACCCCCATACTCTACAGCCCCCCCCCCCTCGCGCACAATACGGTATAGAAGTTCGTTTATGAATAGAACAACTCGACTGTGGAATAATCTCCCGCAGTCAGTACTTCCGAACTCGTACAACACCTTAGAATTCAAACGTGAGGTTCATCGTCATTTTCTTTTACACCCTCCAGACCCCCCCCCCCATAATCTTTCCTATTCCTGTTCTCCTCTATTCTTCAAATCAAGCTTACTACTAGACATTGCACCATGAACTGAACGACATGACGGACTGGTAGTATAAAGGGTTACTCCTAAGCTTGGTTTTTTCAAATAAAAAAAAGCTGATTAAGTTTGCTATAATAGTCTAAGCTCCCACAGCAAAAAAGATACCCCATCGAACACCACAAAACTATAAAGTGAGAGTGGCAGAAAAACATGTTAAAAACATGTTACGCCCGCCAGACTAGTAAAAATTTGTTAATTGTTATTGTTTATGAATTTTTTAATTTAATTAAAAAAAAAAAGATTTTTTATTCCAAAACACCTGCTTGAAATTTATACAGGTTGTTGTAAATACGGAACCATTTTTGAAAAAATTTATCTGGCTGACAATTTTTGTTAATTAACTTCTGACAGACCTGTTCTTATACATTATTTTTTTTATAAAATTACACTTTTTTTTAAATAAAGTTTAACATCTCTTCTATCTATTAAATTTTGTCTGGCTGACAATTTTTGTTAATTAATACCTCTACAATATTTTTTTATTATTATTTAAAGATTTTAATAAAAGGATATTTTACAAAACCATCCTGTGTGAGTTCACATGCTTGAAGTCGTATTAAAACTAGTCGGCGTAAACTCACCGACAATTACAGAACAGATAAATGAGTACTGACCAGAAAAATATAGGCGCGTGTAATGCAAAGAGTAAATAGTTCTTATGGCTTGTTGATGTTCTGGATTCTGTATTAATTACATTTCAACCGATTACCTGCTTGCAGTAAAATCAGGACTGAAGTAGTTAAATAATATTCCTGACTGGGTAGGCCCAAAATATGATAGTGCAATACCATAGCCGTAATAACATAGCCGCTAATAGTTTTTAGTTTTGCAGTAAAAAGTGATAAAATATTTTATTTAACCCTTTTTTAGCTCGCATGGATTACCAATTGGTTATTATTTGTATTTTAAAGGTGTTAACAATTAACCAATGTTGGTGACCAATGTTGAATTTGTGTCGTAATTTTTTTTTATTTTCTCAATTGTATCACTAAAGCACAAATCCTGGTAATCCATGCGAGGTAAAAAGCGTTAAATAAAATATTTTATTACTTTTTACTGTAAAAATAAAGTTTAAAACTATTTGCTTCTATGTTATTGTAGTATACCTGGCAGAATCTAGGACTAGCGCCAACCCTAAGAAAAACTCTACCTCCTGTAGTTGAGACGGTCTAGCTGATATATATTTAGTAGCAGCAGAGAGCAGAGCATAATTTTTGCGGTGTTTTAAAAGACTTTATATAAGAAGTTGTTTCCGTACTTTTTGTTATATTAATAACATTTTTATTGTACCATATTTTCTATAATTTAATAGAAAATGAAGGGTCAACAGTGTTTTTTGTGTCGAAAAAGAATAAAAGTCATTGCTTTTACCTTTGAGTCATTCAAGAATGTGAAAAACATGATTGCTTTTCGTTGTTTTAAAAATCATAAATACATACACTGTTATAGAAAAGTAATGGTGTTACTGGGAAAATACCGAGAAGAATATAAAACTTTTTTTAAAAAAAATGTAAGTAATAGTATTTTCATTATTTTTCAAGTAGTCCGGACTTTTATGTGTCGATGTCGTTTTGATTTTTGAATGCATACGGTAAAGTAATTGTTCACTCCGAAAACTCTACCGGTCATTCTGCCATTGAATCACTCCATAAATAATACGTTTCTTATCATCTTTACAGGAAAATACAAGTAACCTGAGTGCAGAGCACCAGCAGAATGTTACTTTTGATGATGTTATACTTGAAAATTATTCTGATAATATCGCAGAAGTCAGTGTAGAAGGCGTTTCTCTCGAAGAAGGAAATCAACAAGCAAAAGAAAAATCTGACTCGGACAATGGATTGTGTACCTTCTGTTCCAAAAAGAAATTGCGCGTTGGCTCTCGGTATGAACTTACAATTGTTAATAAGTCTCCACAATATTTCGGAAAATTGAGATATATAGCAAAAGACGACGATGACACGGATTTATTAGACAAAATAAGGGAAAATATGATTTTTCACTATCATAAGTTTTGTAGACTCAAGTATGACCGTACACATGAGGCTAAATTACACAAGACTTCCGGTAACGATACACCATGGATGGTACTTAGGGATATTCACAAAAAAGCATTTGAAATGATAGAAACATTTTTGTTATAGGAAGTATTAAACAAAGAAAAAATTTTTTATCTGACAGACATTTGTAATAAATATAAAGCTATATTATTGGTCCTAGCATTTGGCACATCATTCGAAGGAGATGATGCTTTCAATGAGTACAAGATACACTACCTGCAAAATAAAATTTTGACAAAACATGATGATAAAATTGTTATAGGTGTGGTAGCTGGCGTATCTTCTAAGAAAATAGTTTATAAACTAAGTTTACCCTCTGATGTATTATTCCATAAAGAAATTAAAAATACTTCGGAAATTTTAGAATTACAAAATGCCATGTACGATGTTCGGTTAGGAATTAAAAACATGAATATTAAAAATATTTCAACCTTTGAACCAGAAGAAATAATGCAAGGTGAATGCAATATTCCAGAAAAATTATATGCTTTAATATCCGCGTTAATAAAAGGTCCTGATTCCCGACGATCACAATCAACTGATGATGATATTGTAATAAGGTTGGGGGCCTCGGTAGTCTAGGGGTAAGGCGCCTGACTACAATCCCCAGAGGTCCCGGGTTCGATTCCCCGCGGTGCCACGGTCCTAGCCTTTCCCAATTTCCCGCCTACATAACTTTCCTTCTTTCTTCTTCCCTCTTTGCATTCCTGATTCCTCCTGTCATAGCCTTCACTAGTTTTCTTCCCCGCTCCACCAAGCGCATGTCATCGGTTGGTTGATGAGATTCAACTCGTTTCAGGAGGCATAACACTCCAGCGAGTTGTTCTCGATGTCCCGATGTCAGAGTCGCGAAATGATTGGGAGTAGGTGAAATAAAAATACCGCAGCTAGGTTGTGACAGTTCTTTCCTTGACTTCTCTCTCTATCTTCCGACTAGAGCTGCTGTTCGACATTTCAAAATAAAATACATGGTCGACAGTACAAAGGGGCCTTCCCTAAGTCTCTAGTGTGTCACATAAAAAAAGGTCTATATGTGACGACATCATTTATGCCACTTTCAAGGGTAGAGTAAAGACTGCCAAACATCTTATGTTAGGTTTAACTATAAAATCATTAACAAGTAGTCGAAAAATTTTAACCATTTTAAATAAATTCGGCCACACTGTTAGTTATAAAACAACAGAAGAACTCGAAACAGAAATGACGTATGCGGCTTTCAATCAGAATCAAACAATCCCGCAAGGAATTAAAAGAGTCAATAATCTAAGTACACATGTAGCGTTTGATAATTACGATCGTTTTGTTGAAACTTTAACTGGTAAAGATACTTTACATGATACAGTTGGTATTATTTATCAATTTGCTGCTTCAAACGATAATACCATAGAAGCCGACATCGCATCCACGTCTATAGTAACAACAGAAAACGTATCACAGCCCGCTCGAAAAAGAAGACGATTCGAAGAAATTCCACGTGTTCCGGTTTCATACAACAGAAAACCTACTACTAAAGTATTACTGCCAAATTTAGAGGAAATTTTAAAAATTCTGGATGAAAGCGTTAGTACAAAAAATAATGCAAAGTTAAGAGATTTAATTTGGGCTGTTTCTTATTCACTTATCAATAGTACACTAATGTGGGTAGGTTTTAATAGTAACACTATTAAAGATACAACAGAAATGCAAGTTGTTGATTATTTGCCACAAATAAATTCATTACCAACATCATATTCCGTTGTACAAGAGACTTTGTATAATGCCCAAAAAATAGCAGAGGAATGTCAGCAAAATGAAATAATAGTAACATACGATTTGGCAATAGCTAAAATGGCTTATCAAATACAATTAAGGGATGCTCCAAAATTTAATAATGTATTTATTAATTTGGGCGCATTTCACATCGAAATGGCTTTTTTTAAAGCAATTGGAAAATATATTGATGAATGCGGCATCACTGATATTTTGAGAGAGTGTGATATATTAGCATCAGGCTCCGTTAATGGTTTTATAACTGGCAAACATTTTAACAGATGTAAGAGACTTCATCCCTTAATTTATGTAGTTATTCAATCTTTGCATTTCGATAGTTTTTTAAAAAATAAAAATTTACAAGTATCTGAAATAATTATCGAAGAATTAAAGCACATCCAACAAATTCAAACGGAACCTCATACGCCTATTACATTAAATGAAGAACTGGAGGAATTATTATTACAGTACAATGAATATAAAGAACTAACATTAAAAGGTACGCATGGAAAAACACCTAGATTTTATATTCAATACGTAGAGTTTTTGAATGTGTACTTTAGATTTTCACGAAGCATTCGATTATGCGACATTGATTTATATATTGACAGCCAGGGCCGGATTTACAAATTGCGGGGCCCCAAGCACAATCTCGTTATGGGGCCCCTAACAATGACTACTGTAGTTACGTTTAGTTTTAAATTTATTATTTTAGTCGCAAAACTATGACGGTTGTATATTTGATTCGCAAAAGAATATTATGAAAACACGTTGGCCAAACAATTTTTTTACTTCCCTTTTATCTAAAGACGAACCAGACGAACCAAACAAAATATAAGAGGCGCGGGGCCCCCTGAGGGTAGGGACCTCAAGCAATTGCTTGTTTTGCTTGTTGGTAAATCCGGCACTGTTGACAGCCTCTATGATATGGCTAATTTATTTTTTATCTTCAACCAACCAAACTATGCACGATATCTTTTATTGTATTTAAAATATTTAATTGAGATAAAACAGAATCAATCTCCTTTAATAGAAGAATTTAAACGAGGTGCTTTTGGAGTAAAGCGTACAAATAAAAATATCGCAAGAGCACCTGTCGATCTAACGGTTGAGCAAACCATCAATGCTGATGCCGCTAATTCTTTGATCGGAATAACACAATTCACAAATTCAATTTCAGCTAGACAACGATGGGCTTTAAGTCATAGCTTAAGAATAAGGATAATTAGTAAATTAATGGAAAACATACAGCTAATACAGAAGGATGATGTAGTTTGTGATTTAAGAAAAAATCGTCTTGAGAAAGATAAAAGAGCATTCAATAATATATTGGAAACAATGAAACGAAATATGAATCCATTTGATAAAAACGTTGACAAGAATAATTTATTTAACATAGCTACTGGCAAGGCATTGACTGAAGAAACCGCCAATTTTTTACTGGAAGTAAATACAACTGGAAATAAATATAAAGAGAATTTTATTGAAGATTGCTCAAAAAATCGCAACAGTTTCGAACAAGCAATAAAACGTAGTAAAATTTTGAATTTTGCATCGAAGTGTGTAAAAAAAAGCAATTAATAAACAGGGAAAAGAAGTATTAATAAAAATGGAAAAAGACGTATTTGGTAGCAGAGCTGCACAAAGTACTGACCAAAATTACTTGAAGTAGTAAGTACTAAGTAATTGGTAAATGTATTTGAAGTACCAAGTACTATGAGTCATTAATATTTAAAGTACTTGAATTATCAATTACTTCCAAAATGTACTTGAAATATTTACTTCAAGGTCATAGAAAAACTTTAAGTAATTGCAAGTAATTGAAGTTCATTGATATTTTATGTATTTGAAATATCTAAGTACTTCAATTACTTTCAATTACTTGAAGTTTTCCTATGTAGTTGAAGTAAATATTTCAAATATTTTAATACAAATATTTCAAGAAAAATACGAATAGTCCAGTGCAATTAGTCGAAAAATGGGCATGAAATTGCATTTCATGATATACGACATTTTTTTTGACATGAATATGTCTTATCCCTGGGGTCTATTTGAAAGAATGTGCGGAGACGAAAATCGTTACCATGACTCATTACTGTTTGGCATACTTTTAGGATAAATTTTAGAAGCAAATTAAATTTATATTTAATTCTGCATATTTTTAGGTGAAAATATTATCGAAAGCTTTCTTAAGGTTAGAAAATTTTCGAGACATTTCTTTTGACATGAATATTTGTCGTTTTGCCAAAATGACTGTTTCGAGCACATACATTAACAAGAAGCTATGCTAGCAGCTTTTTTGCGTCCAATATCATAGCAGCTTTTTTTGTTCAATCGCTGCGAGTTCTTGCTCCAAGAGTGAGAAAAAGTGTCCAGGATTTTTTACTTTGTGTGAGATTTTTTAAACAGCTTATGGGGCCCATCCAACTAGTTGTCCAAACTGAGTTGTGTAAAAAGTTGTTGTTTTGCCACAAACGCTTCAACTGAGTTGATATTTCAACTGTCAATTCGATATTTTATAGGCAATTTGAAAGTTAAATGAAATTGTAGAAAACCCGCGACTAAATTTTATAATAATAAAAATTGGAGAAAGATGATTTTTTAGATTAATTATAATTGTTTTTAATTATTAATATGAATATTTATATTTTTCAAAATATAAATTAAATTCTAAAAGTATAAATTATGAAAATAATTTAATAATATGTGAACTTTCATAATTTAAATTAAAAATAATGCAAAATAAACTTGCAAAAAAATATATTCTTCGAATTCAGGCTTAATTCATCCAAGTAGTTTGCCAAACTGCAATACACACAGTGCGACTAGTTGCCCAAACTCTAAACCCCGCCCTCATAAAATTAAAAGATTTTGATTTATCCCAACTGAAACCCCAACTGTCAAATCAGTTTGCCAACTGCCCCACACACGATGCGATTCAGTGACAACACAACTCAGTTAGGACAACTAGTTGGCCTGTGGATGGGCCCCATTAGAAAAGGTGTGCTTGAGTCGTCCGTCGCGCGATATTTTTGTGTTTTCGAAGCGGGGCGGAATCAGAATCGATATCAGGGAATTTTCTTACTACGCAGTTTGCGGATTGAGTGTGGTGCGGCCGCGGCGCGTTTAGAATTTTTGCAAAAGCACAATTTTTTTTATTTTGAACGATTTCGTTTCGTGTGTTTGTATTCTGCTACATTGTGGAAAAGGATGAGGTGGTTGAAGGGTATGTATTGAAGCGAGCCAGATATATATTGTTGTGTGCATTCCTTTTGACCCCCTCCAGGGGTTCTTTCCAATAAGAACAAGAAGGTGATTTCCAATAAGAACAAGAAACAAATAGACCCCAGGGATAAGACATATTCATGTCTACTGTGCCATCGAGAAGCCATGGCACTTCCCGTCTTTTTTTTTTGGAATTTGTTTGGGTACATCTGACAATGTTAAAACCAAGTTTGTGGGGTCGCAGTGTGTTGGGAAAAGCCGCCATCTTGAAAAGGAGGTAGGGGTCATTTATACCAAATAACCAGTTTCCATGCAGTGATAGCTGAAAATGATCACTGACAAGGTATTGGAGAATAAAATTATCTACAAAATCAGCTCTCAACGTGGTCTGTAAGTTGATTTGGCTCAAAGTTATGGCCGCTCAAAGTTCAACCTTGATCATGTGGTTGGGGTTGAATGCAGTTTTTTGCGATTAACTCGTAAGATATTAATTTGCATGGGTTAATGCCGATTACCAAACTTAAAGTGCTAGTAATTACCTTTAGAATAAGCCCTTATTCGTCGTTCTCGCTTGTACAGTTTGCGAGTAATCCAACGCCAAAGTTCGTACTGCACGTGCCTGAAATAACTGATAACGCCATTTTTTTTGAATAACTCTTTAGCGGTTGCTCATATGATAATGTAGTAAGAAGCAGAAATACGGGTATTAAAATATCTTTCAAATGGGCTATTGGCCGAAACTCTATGTCGTTTCATGTCCGCGACATAACGGGTGAAAAGTCAACCGCGAAGGTTGTGACACTTCTCGAGGAATAACTCGCTTCCAGCCAGTTTCGCGTGTCGGATGAATTAGAATTTTATGTAACGCCCTGAATTATCTATATTTTGGGTTATTTAACTACTTTGGAAAATTATAACAACGGGAAATAGCAGCTAAGAATCATAATTTTCGAGGTTCTAAAAGTAAAGTTAAGGTAAAACTTTCTGACAAGACTGTCTTTGGAATCCGGGAAACATAACGTGTGCAAAGAAGCCTAAATGAGAGTCAAGTGAAAGCTGTTTAAGCAAAGGTGGTGCAAGCGATTCGTAACCCGAAAAACGGACAGAGAGAATAAAAGACAGCAATTATTATAAGTACTTGAACTATTTATTAGTACTTCAAGTATTTATTAGTACTTCAAGTTTTTATTAGTACTTCAAGTTTCTATTAGTACTTCAAGTTTTTATAAGTACTTGAAGTAACTAAAAATATCAAAACCAATTACCAAGTACAAGTATTTGAGTAAAGTACTTGCAACATCAATTACTTTCGTTGGTTTAGAAAAGTAATTGAAGTAAAATACTTCAAGTTATATAAAGTAATTCAAGTACTTTTTCAAGTACTTTACTTCAAGTATTGTGCAGCTCTGTTTGGTAGGCTACTAGCGATTGCTCTCAAAGAACGAGTTGATATAGAATACTGTTTAACTTATCCTTTATCGCCTGTCCCACCTGCTTTATGCAATGTGTCGGGAGGAATGAATAAAACAGACAAATCTGTTTTGTCAAATAAATTAAAATCAAAAATAAATCCGACAACTCCATCTCGTATAGATATTGACATGATTGATGGATTCTACTTTCTTTATCATTTAGGTCCTTCAATACCGGCTACATTCGAAAGATTATCCGAATTAATTTTGAAGAAAATTTGTAATTCTACAGCAGCGGAAATACATTTAATTTTTGACCGTTATTTAATACCTTCCATAAAAGACTGTGAACGAAAAAGCCGCCAGTTAGAAGATTCACCATATAGTATTGTTGGCCCGTCACAAAGGACACCAAATAATTTTTACAAAAATTTTAAAAATTACCGTTTTAAGGAGGCTCTTGTTTTGTTTCTGTCAGAACACTGGGCTGAAGAGACAATAGTGCATATTTTAAAAGATAAAAAAGTTTTTATTACTGTAGAAAATAAATGTTTCTCGTATATAGTTGAAAATGCTGTAGTACGTAAAAGCGAAGAAACAGATTATGAATGCAATCACGAAGAAGCGGATACCCGAATTATTTTTCATATAAGTAAATGTAAAGCAGGCTCTAAAATATTATTACATGCATCAGACACTGATGTTTTAATAATATTATTAGGAAATTATTATAAACTCGATAATTTGGAAGTTTGGTTGAAAAGTATTGAAAAAAAAAAATGATATCGCATATTACAATTGTTCCGATTTGGCTAATATACTTGGTGAACAATTATGTCGTAGCTTACCAGCATTTCATGCGTATACAGGATGCGACTATACAGCTGCATTTTTAAAAAAAGGGAAAGTCAAGCCTTTTAATTATCTCCTTAAACATCCCAAATTCCAGTATGTTTTTTCTTCACTCACTGACCCCGCAGATATTTTTCTCGATTATAAAATTAATATTATACAAAAATTTACAGTAGCGCTATATAATGTTAAAAATTGTTCTACAGTTAATACAACTCGGTTTGAACTATTTTTACAATTTTACAACTGCAATAGCGGGGAAAATAGATTTTTGGAACAAACAAAAAATTTCAATAGCTGTCTTATTCCTCCCTGTTGGCGTGCTCTGCGGGAAAAAATTTTAAGAACTATTTTTATTAACAATATGTGGCAAAACGCCACTAACCCTGATTGCATTATTCATGCTCCAGAAGAATGTGTGTGGTTTATTGATGAAAATCAACTCAAACCCTTATGGTATAGAGGAGAAACATTTCCAAAACGAGTTGAGGATGTTCTTGTAGAGAAAGAAGAATGCAGTGAGTCAGAATTAGACGAAGAACCGACAGTTATGTCTGATTCTGAAAGCGAGGAGGATTAATTAATATTGTAATAAGGAATGTAATGATTTTAATATGAAACAATTATAATTATGAATGTTAATTTTTGTCAATTATGCAGCTGTTACAGTAATTTAACATGCGAATAAATAAAATAAAATTGATAAAATTTTATAAAAACATTAAATTTTGTTAACTATCAGTTCAATATTTTATTATCAAGACAATACTGGCGAACATCTAAGACTATACTACGACTTCTACAATAGTTTCAAAGATTTTTTTAAACCAGCTACCAATGGTTATATCTCAGTTATTAAAATAAAAAACATGACCACAGCGTTTGAAAAATTAATTTGTCATCCTAAAAACATTTTTTCGCTGACAGACCAATTTTTATACATAAAGTAGATAATAAACTTTCTTTCAGAAAAAATTTGAGGTGATGTTTTGGCGCGGCCGTTGTAAAACTTATTTTTTTTAAGTTGTCGCGGCGCCAAAAATGCAGTCTGACATAGTAAAAAACAATTTTTTGGTGGAAAACTTATTTGAGTATACAAACTGGATCTACAATAATAATTTAGAATTGTAAAAAAAAAAAAAAATTGTTTATAACGATTATACCACATTTATTTATTAAAAAATGTGGTCAGAGCACATAAAAAATGAAGTCTGTCATAGTAAAAAACTGTTTTTTGCTGACAGACCAATTTTTGTTTATAAAATAGGTGGTAAACGTTTTGACAAGCTTCTTTTATTTAAAAAAAATGCTGTCACCGCGCTTAAAAATTAAATCTGACATGGTAAAAAACATTATTTCAATGACAGGCTTATTTTTATACATAGAGGACATCTTATGCTTCATTTGTTTTTTTGAATGCGGTGTTCTGAAATGCCAGTGATTGATCTTGATGCATTGATGCTGCGCATTCAAAATTCAGTCTGACAAATTTATTAACAAAACTTGTCAGCCAGACAAATTATAATAGATAGAAGGGATCTTAAACTTTATTTAAAATAAAAAATCAAAGAGGTGTTATGTAGTGTAATTTTATAAAAAAAATAATGTATAAGAACAGGTCTGTCAGAAGTTAATTAACATAAATTGTCAGCCAGACAAATTTTTTCAAAAATGGTTCCGTATTTACTACAACCTGAATAAATTTCAAGAAGGTGTTTTGGAATAAAAAATCTTTTTTTTTTAATTAAATTAAAAAATTCATAAACAATAACAATTAACAAATTTTTACTAGTCTGGCGGGCGTAACATGTTTTCAACATGTTTTTCTGCCACTCTCACTTTATAGTTTTGTGGTGTTCGATGGGGTATCTTTTTTGCTGTGGGAGCTTAGACTATAAGTTTTATTCAGTCAATTTTTCTATATCTTGTCTAGTTTTCGAGATATCTGCTCTTGAAAGTCTGTAATTTTGGAGAAACGACATTTTGACTCAAATTTTCTGTTTTTTTGACCGGATAACTCTTCAATGATGCACCAAAAAAATAAATGCCGACAAAGAGGGTTGTAGAGCATTAAATTCCCTTTAATCTATGTATATAAATATAGTTGGTGAATCTGTCTGTGCTTTCAAAATAATTCTGTTTTTCTAACTTCATATGGTTATTTACATGATATTAAAACAAAATCAAGCATTTTTAAAATTGTTGTCTGTCTGTATGTCTGTCGGTTTGTTCGGGCTAATCTCGGAAACGGCTAATCCGATTTGGATGGGACTTTCACTGCAAGATTTCCGCGGGAATGTTTTTCTGCTATTTATATATAGGTACTATATATTAGCTCTACCTGTGGTATGTATGTATGTAGATAAATCTTGAAACTTTAACTTCACCCACATCCATACAACCGATCAACCTCAAATTTCGCACACACGTATAGTTAACGTGACAATGTAATCTGACCATTTTGTAAAAAAATCAAAATGGCTGTTTCAAGATAGCCCCCGATTTTCATAATTGTGCTCACGACCCCCGACATGGGTAACAAATGAAAGGGTAATGTAAGTAGAATACAATTAGCTATGTGCTGTCATTCAAACTTCAAAATGGCGACCAACAAAAAATAGAGGATTATTTTTTTACTTACAACCCGTTTCCATATACTGCCTATAGCAATAAAAACTTTACATTCAAAAGTATTTTTTACTTTTTAAGATAAAAATATTTTTTTAGTTTTTTTTAAAATTATTTTTGCTCGAATCCGATTATCATATCCGACGAATCCGATTATCATATATGACTATTATATCCGACTATACCGAAAACTTGAACCTTTAGCCAAAAGAAAGTGAGTGAAAACTTTTCATCATTCCAATTTTAGACCTCAAAAGGCTCTATCTAAATATTTAGGCTTGAATTATTATACGAAGCCTTTTTTTGTGGCCGATTTTAATGGTTACCTTTAGTCCGATCAATATGTACCTAGGCATCAATGGATATTTAAATATAGCTTTTGAGGTCTACAATTAGAATGAAATCCTAAGGTACAGACTGATGACCTGCAACAGAGCACAGAGGTCGCCACACCGAATCGACTACAATTGTAATCTCTGCTCTCTCTCTATTCTGTGACTATCGAGTTCAAGTCGCAATCAATCAAAATAAAAATTCAGATAAGGGTGATTAGTAATTTGACCATCCTCATTTACCTCGCTATATGCACAAGGCCATCCGGGACGCATTCAGCTATATAAGAAGGTATAGATGATCTATTTATAATATTCACTGCCAACCTTAAATGGGATTAAATTAGTCGAGCGCTATCTACTGGCCAATTACTTTCTGATCGTTGGAAAAGTTTATACACAAACACTCAAGAAAATAATGAATTGTGGCGGTTGCAACGCATATCCGGTCGTATAACAATCCCACTAAAACTGCAGTACCCAGAGCACCGGAAAGACATCCGTGAGAACATGAATCTTCTGATAAAAGGAAAACTTGGTTCAGTTTGTTGTAATATGTATAGTGTAGAATAGCAAGAGCGTGGTTTACCATATGCTTTATGTTAATTGTCATTTTTAACCGACTTCAAAAAAAGAGGAGGTTACTCAATTCGACGTGTAGGTATTTTGTGGTCCTGTTCACGCATAACTTTGTAACCCAATAACTTTTTTGCTTTTTTTTTTGGTTCATTTGAAGGGGGAGCTTCCCACGGTGGTCCCGTTAAATTTTTTCTAAATTCTGATAACGGAGTTCGAAGTTAGGCAGAAAAAACTGTTAAAATTCAACCTGTTAAAGCTCAACCTAAACATTTCATGGGCACCGAACAAATTACTTTATTGTTGAAAATCTGGCAGCAGGCCGATGGCGGGGTGGTTGGAGCGTCGGATCCTCGATTCAGCGTTCGCTGGTTCGATTCCGGTCGGTGCAGGCCGGTTTTTTTCTTTTTCTCTTTTTCTTCTTTCTGAAATGATTTATTAACATATTGGTCAGCGGCCGATAGTACTTGACATAGCGCAAAGGGCTAGAGACAAGTATTCTTGTCTGTGGGATTTGTGGGGTGCGAGTTCGATCCCAAGGGCTCGCGGTGCTTTTTTTTCTATATGTCGACAAAATAATTATTTTTTAATTTCCTTCGGGGAACTTTGTTCCATATTAAACAAGTTTTCGTCGTGAATGCGTCTGTAAATTTGCTTCCAGAACAAAAGCCGATAAGAACGAAATTATGGCGAATTTGCAGCTCAAAAAACTATTGTTTATATCGAATAAATAAATATACCATGACGTGGATGAAGAATCAAAGAATTTTATTGTTTACATTTAATTTCCCCGATATCAATGGCAACTTAACTTTTTATATGCCTTATATTATCTTGATCTGTATGTGTGTATAGTGTAAACAAATCTTGCAACTTGATTTTGACCCAGTTCCATATAACCGATCAACTGCAAATTTTGCACATAGTATAGTTCGCATGACAATACAATCTGCAATCAAATTTTTGCAATTGCGCTCCCCAAGACATGGGTATCAAATGAAAAGGTGTGACAAGTAGAATACACTTCGCTATGTGGCGTCGTAAAAACGTAGGCTCCTTGCAATGACAGGCAATATTAAAAAATGAATGGACTAAAAAGCACGAAATAAAAAAAAATTTTAAAAACCGACTTCAGAAAAAAACCCGCGATGCACAAGAAAGGATGAAATAATTGTTTGTAATTCTTAACAACATCAATCCAATAAGAATGGATCTAGAAAGAAGAATCACTTTTGAAGACGGTGCCAGGTAGTAGTTGACTTTGATTGCACTAACTCTTGCTTCGGCAATTGTTTACATTTCTTTGTTAGGCTTATGCCCTTAGTATATCACCCACATGTGTTAGCACCATCTTCAAAAGTGATTCTTCTTTCTAGATCCATTCTTATTGGATTGATGTTGTTAAGAATTACAAACAATTATTTCATCCTTTTTTGTGCATCGCGGGTTTTTTTCTGAAGTCGGTTTTTAAAATTTTTTTTTATCTTAGCTCATATTGTTATTTACATGTCATTAAAACAAAAATAAGTATTTTTTTAAATTTTGTCATTACGTCTGTGTCTAGCTGTTCTTCTGTTTGTCCGGGCTAATATCGAAAACGGCTAATTCCATTTTAGGACTTTCACGTCATGATTCTGTATTTTTTGGCCGTTTAAGCTACTTTCTACTCTGATCCGACTATCGGATCAGACCGAAAACATGACTCGATAATCGAAGGAACGTGAATGAAATGCTTTCACTGTGAAATATTGTTCTTTCAATTGGCGGAAATACTGTGGATCATTATGGTTTACCATAAAACCACAAATGGGTCTGAAGATAATTTAAACAGAGAATATATGAACACAATGAACCAAAGTTAACAAATGAACAAACATAAGTCTATCATCGCATCATCAACTGTATCAATACAGGTGAATTTTTAAGGCGCACCAAGAGGCACTGGCATGACTTTCTTAATTAATCTCATATTTGCCAAAATATGTGCAAATTAAAGGCGTACCGTAGCAGGGTCATTAGCAGAGATGGCGTCAACTTTAATCACATAAGGAAAATAGCTCATTCTGTGTTTAACACTAGGTTTACTGAGATTTCTTATATATCTATCTCTACGGCATGCGTCAATTTGACGCTTGTTTAAAAAATAAGCATTTTGTTAAATAAATAAATAATTTATTTATTGGGAAGGAAAGAATATAAATTTTGACAAATATTCGTCTCGCTAAATGGATAATAGTAAGTATGTGTAGTAAGAGATAAATCTTACCGAATTCCAAATTTTTTTACGTGAAATTGTGAATGCGTCAAATTCACGCGCTTCGTAAACCTAGTGTTAAGATACCGATCGAAGAAGACCATATTGTAAATCTTGCGTGCCTTAAACCAGTCCCAAAACTAAGGTTGACAGGAGGTTTGTTGCCTGGGATGAATGCACCGTGGCAAATCAAACTGTTTGTGGTTAAACAATCTTAAACGAAACATGCAACACATCTTAATATCATTCATATAGAAACAATGCAGAATCTTAAAGATATTAAAAGATCCGCCTGTAGGCAACTAACATACTTTAGACTTGTATTTGAACTAATTAACAACCATTAATCATTTCTTTTTAGATAACAAATCATGAATCTCTATGTACTACCACAAGACAAGTTCAATGCGTTAACTCGAACGATGAAGAAACCCGTGAGGCCTACATAAGACCAATGTCTAGGACAAATTCAGCTGGATTGTTTACTGCAATAGACAGTATTCACAATGGTTCATTTCATATATGCCTTATAGAAACTATAGCAAATCCTTCAAACAAATCGACTCCTCTGGACTTTTCCTGCCGTCCAGATACAACAGTACTTCCGGACTGTTTGTACAATACTCTAACATTTTGGCTATTTGTGGTATTGATGTGTCTGGGAACAATAGGATTCAATGTAACTAACTGCATCAGCGATGCAATCTGTTTTGATGTTCTTGGGGAATCACAAGAAATGAAATATGGAGCGCAGAGAGTCTGGGGTACAATAGGATTTGGCGTAACTGCACTTATAGCCGGAATTGCGGTTGATATGTCTACAACAGATGCAGTTAAAAGCTTTACTCCAGCTTTGATTATTATGATTATATGCAGTGGCTTTGACTTGTTTAGCACAACCAAATTAAAGGTATTTAATACTCAATATTCCACAGTAAAATCATGTTTCTAGTTTATATTTTCAACTATTTCAGCTACCAAAACTCTCGTCCACTGACTCAATATTCCGTGACGTTTGGGAACTGCTTAGCCAACGTCAAATAGTTATATTCTTAGTTTTTGCAACTTTAGCTGGAATCCTCGATTCTTTTATTATTTACTTCATGTTTTGGCATCTTGAGGAAGTTGCAATTGAAACTGGTTACATGACATCAATTAAACTAATAGAAGGCTGTGTAGTTGCTGCCGAGTGTTTATGCGGTGAAATTCCAATGTTTTTGCTTAGTGGAAAAATTCTCAAGAAGATTGGTTACGTTCACTGCTTAAGCCTGTGCTTTTTTACATACTCAATTCGGTTAGGTCTCATCTCATTGATACCGAATCCATGGTGGTTGGTTGGAATTGAACTAGTCATGCAAGGATGCACCTATGCCTTATGTTATACTTGCATAGTGGCTTATGCGTCAGCTGTTGCACCGCCTGGAACTTCAGCTACTGTACAAGGATTAGTAGCTGGAATGGATGATGGTGTTGGATTTGCCATTGGATCATTGATTGGTGGACAAGCATATAAATATTTGGGAGGCAGAAGAAGCTTTCAAGTGTTTTCATTTTCAGCGCTGATTGCCTGCATTGCACATATTATTCTTAGGCCAGCATCTAAGCATGAGAATTATAAACCAAAAGAAAGATATGTGATACCAAATGAACAAATGCCGCTTGAGGCGAAAACTTAAGTGATTTAACCGTATTAAGTATGAATTTAGATAATTTTTATGGTAATTTTTTTATATAAGTTAGGTTTAAGTGAATTTATACAGTCATATTTGTAATGAAAGTATTGTCAGATAGTTTTTCTTTTTCAATAATGTAATTCCCACTATAATGCATGTAACCTTTTTACTGAAAACTAAAAGACTGGTATGCACCTACGAAGAATCAGTTAATGCAAGTGTATATACATATTTCGCATTAGCTATCCTAGTCAATCTTAATTCGTTAAGCAAACGCAAATGCTCATCAACCACTCCATTGACATGGTTAATAGATTTATCGACTCTTTCGCTCCAGAGAATTAATTTTTAATAAAATTTCACAGCAATATAAGAGGCCATCCATAAATTACGTCACACGTTAAGGGTAAGGATGGGGTCGACGAAATGTGACAAGGGTGGGAGTGGTCCTAAATTTCGTTACATCACATTTCAAAATCTAATATATCTAAATACAGTAATCCCCATGGTCGTAGCAATGAATTTTTGCTGGGGTGGGCCGTTACCAATTGACCACAGACAAATGATAAACAACAAAACTAATTTTTCAATTTTTAAGTATGTAGACTACCTAGGTAGTTAGAATGTAATTAAAAGTTAGAATTCAATCTAAATATTATATTCATTAATGAAAATTTACTCTTCTACTTTTCTATAAAAATCCCTGCAAGACTTCATCCGCGCTTAATTGTTATAGTAACCTTAAATTCAACATAGGTGTGTCTATTTAAAACTGAGAAATATCCTATTTTTTAAACCAGTTAAAAATTGTAACAAAAGCGCACTACGCTTTCACAAAAATATTAAAGAATACTTACCTGTAGCCATTTATAATAATTAAGGCAAAAATCTTCTCACCTTGAAATCTAAATTTTTACTCTTGAAAATATCCTTTAAAATTGCCATTTCCGCAGCAATTAGTAATCTGTCATTATAACTCTACCGTGGTCTGGTCGCAAGTCCAGGATGTGAAAGGAGGACGGTCGAACTGCCGAATTGACAAGAATCGGGACACCGAAGAAACTAAGCAAGAAACCGCATTTTTTAAAGTGTGGTGTTTTCGGGGTGTACACTCAAAAACAAAGGACGGACGAGCAACGAAATAAGTACACTAGTTGATATGACGAACGTTTATTACAGACTGAATTTAGAGGACTTAGAGCCTTATACAATTCTAGATTCAACCGTTAGTACGGTTACTTTATTTTATTTTTGCAATGTTCGTAAAACTACTACAGATTCGGCTAACCTGAAATATAATCGACTCGATTATAAGAAAAAGTTATTAACTGCTATGACAGTTCTCATATTAACATCTAGAATTTAACATAGGCTAAAAAAACAAAATTACAATTTTTCCGAATACTCTTATAAGTATTTAAAGATTGCTTATTTTTTACGCCTTCGTAGTTGGTTATGAATATCTGCATTAGTGACCTTTTTCGAAAATTCCTTTAGCAATGCCTCTTTAAGGTCATACCAAGATGTTAAACACGTGGTTCTTAGAAATAATTTTGCAGTGCCAGTCATTAGCCGCCCCGCGTATACAAAACGGGTTTTTAAGTCCCAACCAAAAACTTCTGTAGTCTCTTCAAAATTTATTATCCTTTTTGTAACGCAGTAATTATCTTCTCCATTAAATTGATTTAGAGATTCTTCCACATCCCTGAAATTAAAGCATGAGTTTGTGCTAAATGTATCATCTTCTGCCGTTAATTCAGAAATTTGTCGTCGGAGTCTCGATATTTCCTGCTTTTTTAACAACCTTTCCGGTAATATTCCTAGTTCTAAGTTTAAATCATTATCATCTTTGGTATTTCCTATAATTTCTTGGTGTGCCTCAAGTTCAACTGATTGCACGTTTTTTTCTATTTCTAATAAATTGGCTGGGAACAGATTCTCAATTTCTTCTGCTGATAAATTTTTTACCGAATCTTCCAGACGCGGTCTAAGTACATTTTTAGCACCAACTGTATTTTGCCCTAATTGAGCTAACTTTTCTTTAAAATCATTAACTGTGGCCTTTTCTTAGAACCGCAAAACACGTGTCGCCATTATTAATATTTATTTTTCTTATTATTTTTCATCTATCAACTCACGAATTTACAAAAATGTAAGGATACACCACTAAAATTAAGGGCAAACACGTGTGTACTGCGCACCTATGCGCACGAACATATAACCTTTATGCACGTTTATAAAAACAATTATTTTATATATTATAGTTCGGAAAAACTCAAAAAATTTTATACATTTACACTTTTATGACTACTTATAGTCATTTTTTATTTACTTCCACGTATAGATTTAAACGATTACATATAATCCGGCCGATTTTAATTTTTTATATTTTGATTTTACTTAGAGTCAAATCCCACTTCTGATAACTGTGGTGTTTTCCGGGTGTACGCTCAAAAACAAAGGACGGACGAACAACGAAATAAGTAGGTACACTAGTTGATATGACGAATGATTATTATTACAGACTGAATTTAGAGGACTTAAGGCCGGTTTCACAGTGCGAACTTAAGTATAAAAATTAAAAATTAACTTAAGTTACACTTAAGCATGGATGGCTGTTTCACAGTTGCCACTTAAAATTTACTTAAGTGTAACTCTAGTGGCAGTTCCTCTAGACTTAAGTTTTTCTTAAATCAAGGAAAAAGGAAATTTTACATGTAAAGTTCGGCTATTGTAAGTACATAATTTACAATATGGAAGTGCCGCCGTAAGAAACAAATATAATAGTAAGAAGAAGAAAAAATTGCACTGTGAGACCGAATTTGACTTAAATTACACTTAAGTGAAAAAATTTACTTAAGTTCGCACTATGAAACCGGTCCTTAGAGCCTTATACAATTCTAGATTCGACCGTTAGTACGGTTACTTTATTTATTTTTGCAATCGGTTCGTAAAACTACTACAATCGGTTCGTAAAACTACTACAAAAGCAACACCGAAAGCAGCGTATCCGTTTCGGAGACGTCCCGTTTGGACCGCCAGTTAACGGATCAAACAAAAAAGAAGAATCTGTCATTCTACGTATTAATGAAGCTTCGAAAATCTAGCTTAATGAAAAATCTAGTGATTTGGCAAATAGGTAGGTTCGGCAATTCATTTTTGAACTGATTAATATAACATTGCCTAAAACTTAAAGATATACATACACTTGTTCTCCAATACTCAGAAGCATTAATATCTGATTGTCTGCATTGTGACATTCTCCAACGTGGTGTCGACTATAAAGTCATTCTGCTTATTTGACTGCCTTCGTCTTTTAGACACTTGTAACGGCTCTCAGAAATTTTTGTTTGCGTTCGAAAATTTCTCTATTTCTTCTCAACTCTTCTGAAATTTTTTGATGCTATTTCTGTCTTCCTCCAACAAAGCTATTGTGCTTTTAATAGCATCAACTGCTTGACCTAATGTATCGTCTTTGCTTTGGAATATTTGCTGAAAAAATAGCAATCCTGAGATGTGGGAGATCATTTACAAGCAAACAAACATCCACTCACTCCAAAAAACCAGGGATCGTAAATAACTGTTATATTTGTATTTGTGACTTAAAAAATCAAATAGTAAATGTTGTCTGATCTGCATAAATTTTTTTCTGGATACTCAGAATAGCGAGTTCTACGCTGTGGTGGGGTTACTTTTAAATTGTAGACTTTTATTATAAAAGTCAAGTTTAATAGTTAAAATTAATTTGAATTTTTTAAATAAAAAATAACAGTTATATTTTACTAAAAAAAAGTTTTAGGTCATTAAAAACACTTATTTTTGTTTTTTATTTGCAAAGTCTTTCAAAACTGTTATGAGAAGACTTTTGTTTTTAAAATCAAAAATAACTGTTAAAAAAGACTTTTATTTTTTTCTGTCTTGCATAAAAGTCTTTTTAAGATTTTTATTTTTCCAGTTTTTCTATAAAAGTCCTTGAAGACTTTTATTTTGAAATAAAATAAATAAATTTTAATGCAAAACAATAAATTTTATTTTTTTTCAATTACAATTTTAATTCAGGGGTAGTTTTACCCCCTTAAGGGTTGAAAATAATAAATTTTTGGCTGATAATACCTATTGAACCAAATTTCAAGCAAAAAGCAAAAAACAAAAAATTTTGCAAATTTTTTTATATAAAGTTGATTTTTATAATTGTAGGGGTAGTTTTAACTCCTTACGAGTTGAAAATAATTTAGTCTTGCCTGACACTACGCCCACAATCGAATTTGAAGCATAAACTTGAAAAAAAAAGACGGGAAGTGCCATGGCTTCTCGATGGCACAGTAGACATGAATATGTCTTATCCCTGGGGTCTATTTGTTTCTTATTCTTATTGGAAATCACCTTCTTGTTCTTATTGGAAAGAACCCCTGAAGGGGGTCGAAAGGAATGCACACAATAATAATCTGGCTCGCTTCAATACATACCCTTCAACCACCTTATCCTTTTCCACAATGTAACAGAATACAAACACACGAAACGAAATCGTTCAAAATAAAAAAATTGTGCTTTTGCAAAAATTCTAAACGCACCGCGGCCGCACCACACTCAATCCGCAAACTGCGTAGTAAGAAAATTCCCTGATATCGATTCTGATTCCGCCCCGCTTCGAAAACACAAAAATATCGCGCGACGGACGACTCAAGCACACCTTTTCTAATGGGGCCCATCCACAGGCCAACTAGTTGTCCTAACTGAGTTGTGTTGTCACTGAATCGCATCGTGTGTGGGGCAGTTGGCAAACTGATTTGACAGTTGGGGTTTCAGTTGGGATAAATCAAAATCTTTTAATTTTATGGGGGCGGGGCCTAGAATTTGGGCAACTAGTTGCACTGTGTGTATTGCAGTTTGGCAAACTACTTGGATGAATTAAGCCCGAATTCGAAGAATATATTTTTTTTGGCAAGTTTATTTTGCATTATTTTTAATTTAAATTATGAAAGTTCACATAATATTAAATTATTTTCATAGTTTATACTTTTAGAATTTAATTTATATTTTGAAAAATATAAATATTCATATTAATAATTAAAAACAATTATAATTAATCAAAACGACAAATATTCATGTCAAAAGAAATGTCTCGAAAATTTTCTAACCTTAAGAAAGCTTTCGATAATATTTTCACCTAAAAGTATGCAGAATTAAATATAAATTTAATTTGCTTCTAAAATTTATCCTAAAAGTATGCCAAACAGTAATTAGTCATGGTAACGATTTTCGTCTCCGCACATTCTTTCAAATAGACCCCAGGGATAAGACATATTCATGTCAAAAATACAATTTTTTCTATTTGTAGCCGATTTAGGGGTGGGTTCAGCCTTTTAGGATCACCCCTTATCATAAAGTTCGTGTTGATTTAGTACAAATCAACCACCTTCGCAAATAAATATTAAAAAAAGTGTATTTCATTGCATTATTTTTCAATATTATTGAAATAATCGCGAAACCTCCTAAAAAGGGGCGTTTTTTTATATTTTTAAGGGTGACGTCCATGTTTTAGGACCGCGGGACTCCGATTTTCGTGTTCGTTTAGCTTCTTTCTTCAGTCTCCTTTTACTCACATCTGTTTTTAAAAGAATGTCTTGTAGTCTATAATCAGCATCCACAAAGTGAACGGAACATATTCTCGCGGCACTAATGTTGCAATTTTTGTTTCCACAAAGTTTTATCTACATTTTCGTTTTTTGGAAATCTGTAATATCTTACTTTGTCCTTGCAATATTTATTGTCTTCATAATTCTTACAATTGATCACTTCACACTTAACCATTTTCAACTATTTTAGTCACTTTTTTAATTTAAAAATCTAAATTTCTAACGTTATTTGCTTTTCAAAACACTTTCCACTTCACTTTGTTTATATTGAACGTGCCAAGTGACGTCACACCAAAATGACATTTCCTCATTACATTACCTTGTATTCTGTATACCGTGTGGCTAGCTAGCTTTGTATATCTGCCGTTACTATGGAGATAGGAGCGCCAAAAAGTGGATTTATATTGTGCATTTATAGTCCAGTGCAATTAGTAAATAAAATTGCATTTCATGATGTACGAAATTTTTTTTTTGGGATTTGTTCGGGTACTTCTGACAATGTTAAAACCAAGTTTGTGGGGTCGCAGTGTGTTGGGAAAAGCCGCCATCTTGAAAAAGAGGTAGAGGTCGTTTATACTAAATAACTAGTTTCCATGCAATGATAGCTGAAAATAATCACTGACAACATGCTGGAGAATAAAATTATCTACAAAATGAGCCCTCAACGAGGTCTGTAAGTTGATTTGGCTTAAAGTTATAGCCGCTCAAAGTTCAACCTTGATCATGTGGTTGGGGTTGAATGCAGTTTTTTACGATTAACTCGTAAGATATTAATTTGTGTGGGTTAATGCCGTTTACCAAACTTAAAGTGCTAGTACCTAGTAATTACCTTTAGAATAAGCCCTTAGTCGTCGTTCTCGCTTGTATAGTTTGCGAGTAACCCAACGACAAAGTTTGCACTGCACGTGCCTGAAATAACTGATAACGCCATTTTTTTTGAATATCTCGTTAACGGATGCTCATATGATAATGTAGTAAATAGCAGAAATACGGGCATTAAAATATCTTTCAGATGGGCTATTGGTCTAAGCTCTATGTCGTTTCATGTCCCCGACATAGCGGGTGAAAAGTCAAGCGCGAAGGTTGTGTCACTTCTCGACGAATAACTCGCTTCCAGCCAGTTTCGCTATGCTACATTAGAAACACATAGATGGCACGGCACATAAGAACATTGAATCTTTAGTTTTAGATTTTTCTGTGATTGCCGAATACATTGTGCCAACAGATACTAGACTGGATATTGAGCAGGCTAAGGTATTGAAAAATGATATGATGCGACTTGGTACGCAAATCATGTGCGTGTGTTACAAATAGCAAAATACGAGGTTGTCCCGGGTTGTGGTGTGTGGCGTTCTAGCCTTTGGCGACTATTACGAGAGAGGTTTTTATCACTACCTGTTTGAATTAATCAGATGTCAAACGGGAATGTAACCATAGAAAAAGATAACCCCCAAGGTAAATTCGCTTCACTGTTACTTTAGCTAATGCTAGGTTTCCACTTGTCGTTTTGAAATTGACGAATGACCTATTCTTACGTCATTTTGAAAAATCGCAAGTGGAAATAGCGAAAAACTGCCTATAATTGAATTGACCAACAGCACTTGGCAATGACTTACCAAGAATTTAAACGATTAGTGCTGTTAGTTACTTCAATTATAGGCAGTTTTTCGCTATTTCCACTTGCGATTTTTCAAAATGACGTAAGAATAGGTCATTTGTCAATTTCAAAACGACAAGTGGAAACCTAGCATAACTTTGGCACATTTGAAGTAAGTTCCTTATGATAGCTATTGCCCCAGTGTCTAGGCATACTTGTATAAGCGATGATGTTGACACAACGAATTTTCCTGACATTAACAACCCGAAGGAGAACGAAGTGACTACATGCCGATCATAAATAATTTAAAGGAGTGGGTTCAAAGTCCATAGACTCAAGATGATTCAGTTTGTACCTTTTATTAATATAATTAATATTGTTTTTTGTGTTGTTAATTTTTTGAAATGTTTGATTTGATTAAAAAATAATTTAAATGGAAGTAAATATAATTTCGGAACTGCTGTTTTAATTTAATAATTTCTAGTTGTAAAATTGCAAAATATGTGACGTCACACTAGGGAAGGGGGAGTCTCAAAAGTGACCAGCTGTGGGTGCCGGGGGGTCTCAAATCAGGAAATTCGCGTGACGTAATTTATGGATGGCCCCTAATACTCTTAATATCATCAAAAAATAAATGTAAATCTATAAATAACAATGGACAAAATCCTGTTCACCTGATTAAACGCTGCGTCATTGCTGCTTGCAATATGGTTAATAGGCTCGCCTTGGGTTAGAGGAAGAGCTCTACCATTAGCCTGTTGAAGACGGACAAGCTGATGGTACATGCATACTTGTCTGCTGAAATATATGGAAAAGGTACAACGGATGCAGCTTTGCCAATTGATTATACACCCATCATGATTTCTAGAAACTTCAGATTATGCTTGAGGCAGGCACTGTTGGAAAAATATTTAAACGCGGAAGATCTTGAACATGCTTAGGACTATTACATTAGTAAGGCTACACAAAAAAAATTCCGGTAGAAATCCTAGATAGTAGACGAAGAACACATATTCCAAAATGCACAGTATCCCGCTCACGATGCCTATTGTCCCTCTCGCTTCTCCGCGCAACGGATTTACAAATACATATTCGAATTTAAAACCCCAAAATCTGCCACGGGGCACTCTGAATTTATAATTGTTGAATTCATTTTAAGATAATACAGTTAAGCTCCCCATACACGGTCAAATTGGATGTATGTACATCGAAGGGCGGATGTACAATCAAAACTATCGATAGTGGGCCGGTCGGCCGACCAAAAATCGGTGCGCGCATCGGTTTGATGAAAATCAAGCTGGGTTTGATTTTTTGAAGGAGTGGTTGGATTTTTTGGAGGCGTGGTCACCGGTGCTCCAAAATGCATGAAAGTAGTGGGGTGGTGCTCCAACAACATCGAAAAACATTGCATTAAAATAATTCATTAACAGGATTTAAGTAATTTTATAAATTATTAATGAAATTTTGGATTTCAAAAAAGAAGGAACGAATACGAAATTCCTATTATAACTTAACTATAATTAAAAATAAAAATAACTTTTATTATTTTTGCTAAAATTTAACTGCTAATGTTGTTGAAGAATATCGAAACACGTCCTTTAGAAGTTTACTTTTAATGAAATCCATTAATCATAATCATTTAGTTTATTCCATTGCAGGTTTTTACGTAAGAAAACTTACATAACCCTTTAGGTAGGGAAAATATATAAGCTATAAGCTATTTCAATTGCTCAATAAATGAGATGGCGCTAATAGTTAGTCGAAAAGTGTTTACTCACACTGTTGATGACAGATGGCATTAGATGATTAACAAACTGTGTTCAAATAAAAGTGGTTGGTCACAACTATGGTGTCAGATTGCGTTAGGTACTATAAAAAACATATGTATTTCAAAGTACAGATGTACAATAAAATTTTGAAATACCGATTACTACTTTTGCCGAGTTCGTAATTGTCATTTATTTCTGAAAATATGACATATTCGTTACAAGTTAGTCGAATCCAGCACTGTTGATGTCAGATAGCATTCATTTCGAAGATTATCAAAAAGCGTTCATATGAAATTGGTACGCGTCTCAAGAGGGCGGATTACCATTTCTTCACAACCGCTTCGACATGAGTATCAAATGAAAGGGAATGATAAGTGTAGTTAGATCCACCGCGGCTATCTCAAGAGGACGCATTAACATTTTCTTCACCACACTCTCGACATAGGTATCAAATAAAAGAGTATGATAAGTAGAATACAGTAAGCTATGCCGTAACATCCATGGCGGCCGTCTCGAGAGGCGGATTACCGTTTCCTCACCACTCCCTCGACAGGGGTATCAATTGAAAGCTTTTCATTAGTAGAATGCCATAAGCGATATAGTATAGTCAATATGTGGTTAGATCCACGGCGGTCATCTCAAGAGGGCGGATTACCATTTTCTTCACAACCCCCTCGGCATGGGTATCAAATGAAAGGGAATGATAAGAAGAATACAATAAGCAATATAGTATACTCAATAAATAGTTATATCCACGTCGTTCATCTCAAGAGGGCGGATGACCATTTTCTTCACAACCCCCTCGACATGGGTATCAAATGGAAGTGTACGATAAATAGAACACAATAAGCAATATAGTATACTCAATAAATAGTTAGATCCACTGCAGCCATCTCAAGAGGACGCATTACCATTTTCTTCACCACCCCCTCGGCATGGGTATCAAATGAAAGAGTAAGATAAGAAGAATACAATAAGCTATGCCGTAACATCCATGGCGGCCGTCTCAAGAGGGCGGATTACCATTTTCTTCACAACCCCCTCGACATGGGTATCAAATTGAAAGGGTATCATAAGTAGAATACCATAAGCGATATAGTATAGTCAATATGTGGTTAAATCCACGGCGGTCATCTCAAGAGGGCGGATTACCATTTTCTTCACAACCCCCTCGACAGGTGTATCAAATGAAAGGATATCATAAGTAGAAGACAATAAGCAATATAGTATACTCAATATACCGTTAGATACGCGGCGGTCATCTCAAGAGGGCGGATTACATTTTCTTCACAGCCCCCTCGACATGGGTATCAAATGAAAGGGTATCATAAGTAGACCACAATAATCGACATAGTATACTCAATATATCGTTTCATCCACGGCGACCATCTCAAGAGGGTAACAATATTAATTTGAATTAATGCATTTCATTACCTACTTATGGGACATTCCACGTGAAATCGGACAAAATTTTTCGACCCCCCTCCGTTTTGGCTGAAATTTTTCAGGGACTTTGGGCAACTATTTAAGGCTACAAAAAAATTTTTTTTAGAATTTTTTCGACAATATATTGACAATAAAAATTAAATGCGTTTTTAGGGATTTTTATGAATTTTGACTTTCTTTCTCGATTTTGGCTCTATATCTTTCGTTGGGGTCAACGTTTTTGATAGGTTTTACATGTTTTCAGGTCAGGGGGGTTGTTTACAAACAAATTTGCTGAAAAACATAAACATATTTTCGAATTCAAGGTCAAAAGGTCAAAAAATAGTAAAAAACTTTAAAATTCATTTTCTCAAATACCCCATCTCGAAAATGGACGTTTTTGGTGTCAAAATGTTCGGGAGAAGTCACTCTAACACCTCGATCAAAAATCTCGGTGGGCCCTTAAGGATTTCGAAAGTTATGAGTATTTGTTTATAATCTTTAATTTTTTACGATATTTATTGAATTCTTTGCCCTGGATATAGTTGAAACGTCATCAATTTTCACCAAAACTTGTATAAAGGGGTTTTTTTTGGCGGCTGATTACGAATCTGTGGTCAGATATTCAAAAAACTGAACCTCTTTCCATGAAATGAATTTTGGACCGCCATCTTGGCTGCCATTTTGAATTTTGAAAATCTGGCCGCAGATTCGTAATCAGCCGCCAAAAATAACCCTTTATACTAGTTTTGGTGAAAATTGATGACGTTTCAACTATATCCAGGGCAAAGAATTCAATAAATATCGTAAAAAATTAAAGATTATAAACAAATACTCATAACTTTCGAAATCCTTAAGGGCCCACCGAGATTTTCGATCGAGGTGTTAGAGTGACTTCTCCCGAACATTTTGACACCAAAAACGTCCATTTTCGAGATGGGGTATTTGAGAAAATGAATTTTAAAGTTTTTTACTATTTTTTGTCCTTTTGACCTTGAATTCGAAAATATGTTTATGTTTTTCAGCAAATTTGTTTGTAAACAACCCCCTGACCTGAAAACATGTAAAACCTATCAAAAACGTTGACCCCAACGAAAGATATAGAGCCAAAATCGAGAAAGAAAGTCAAAATTCATAAAAATCCCTAAAAACGCATTTAATTTTTATTGTCGATATATTGTCGAAAAAATTCTAAAAAAAATTTTTTTGTAACCTTAAATAGTTGCCCAAAGTCCCTGAAAAATTTCAGCCAAAACGGAGGGGGGTCGAAAAATTTTGTCCGATTTGACGTGGAATGTCCCTTATAAAATAAATATAGGGCCCTATTGCGGAACGAGTCGATCTGACGACTTTGAGTCGATGTTAAATCTTCATACTGAGAAAGTCGATTTTTATCGATAAAAACATAAATATGAGTCGATTACATTTTTGACATCGACTTGACAATTGCGTAATCGACTCATATTAATTCTTTTATCGACTAATTTCGACAAAAATCGACTTTCGCAGAAAGAAATTTTAACATCGACTCAAAGTCGTCAAATTGACGATATCCACAATAGGCCCCATAGTGAGCTATTAAATACATAATATTAATTATTAATTTTTTATTTCAGAATGTATTAAAACAAAAAAGAGTGATATCCCATCAAAAAAACATTAAAAATGTGAATTAGAAGTTCGTGGGCGCGGAAATTATTTATTGGAACAGTTTAGTCAAGATGAATCGTTAATAGCATGAAATAATTAAACACGTGCATTTACGAACGAATTCAAAGGAATTTTAAAACAATTTTAGAGCATAAATCTTAGCTGTCTTTCGAAATGTAACAAATTTTATAAGAAACACTATAGTCTGAGCCACACTGAATTCGTTCGTAAATTCACTTGTTTAGTTATTTCCTGCTATTAACGATTCATCTTGACTAATCCATATCATTTCTTTTTGTTATAAGTGTGTCTTAAACTGTCCCAATAAATAATTTCCGCGGACACGAACTTCTAATTCTTATTTTTAATGTTTTTTTGATGGGATTATAATTTCTCCTAAATATTGAAGATCTTCAAAACATGGACCCGCGGATAAAAATCGCAAAGTGGCGGAGAGCCTTTCATTGGGTGAAATTTTATCTCTCATCATATTATTTTCTTTTTTGACGAGAGTTGTCACTAATCCCAATAATTTATAGTATTTTTTTTCATCCATTCTGAGGAATTTATTTTAAATCCCTCATGGATGTCTCTTGTAACTCTTTTAATAACTTAACGTGAGAATATTTTTGCCGTTTCAAGAGCCATTCTTTGGTCCATAGACTTCTTCTTTTTCTTGCTTTTTTTTCTTCGGAGAAAATGTCTAACACCATCGTTGATAACAATAATTTTAGCTGCTGGTTATTACCCATGTTAAAACCCTTTCGCAACTGCACATAAAATGAAGTTGTACAACCAAAAAAGCACAGTTGTGGGATATCATATTTTGGGCTGTACAGCATGGATGTACATCCGATTTAACCGTGTTTGGGGGGCTTTAGAGTCCCGGTGACTGTTTGGTCTTGTGAAAGCGTTCCTTGGTCCCCTTCTGTGGTTCATCATGTGTGATGAAGCACTGGCGCTTCGCACTACGTCCGGTGTCATATCAGGAGTGATCCCCATTGATATCCTTGTATTGGAGGGCAAGAGGTGGTACGACTCGGAATATGTAAGAGGTGTGTCAAAGGGGATTCGACCGACTCTGGCGCAGAGCCAACCCTTCGCAGCATGGCAGAGGAGGTGGGACGAATCTATTAAGGACCGATGGACAAATAGACTCATACCAAATGTGGACAGTTGTGCTATAAGGAGGAGGTGACCTATTACTTTACACAGTTCTTGATTGGGCATGGAAGTTATTGGGCATACTTTCACCACTTCGGGTTGGATGATTTACCGTTCTGCCCCGAATGACCAGACGATAAAGAGTACGCGGAGAATGTCCTCTTTAAATGTCCGAGGTGTGCAGTCGTTGAAGGTGAAGCTAACACCTGAGAACATCCTGCACCATATGATAAGGTCGAAGGATATATGGACAATGATGGAAGTGATGTTAAAGGCCATCCACCAGAAACTTAAGCATTTCGAAGTCCAAAGAAACAGAGACAGGCAAAGAAATGCAAGGACAGATAGCGGCAAGGTAGTTAGACGGCTACCCTATTCCGGCTCTGTTAAGCTTCTTTGAGGGAACCTCTTTTTAAGGGTTATTGCGATGATGGCAGACATGCCTTTCACTTAGCGGTGTCTCCGGTCGTAGACACGGTGGTGCACACATTCCCTGCACCGATGTAAGACTCTCTCGTAAAAAAAGCTTTTGCTCTAGCCGCACCACAGAAAATCGTATCTGATTCTATACCTTTCTTCTTTTTTCTTTAGGGTGACGTCTTTGCGGGCACTATACCTATTTTACTTGGTTTACTGTCATAACCCCGCCGTTAGAAAATTGGAAAATCTCCCTGGGAGCAAATAAGTCGCAATAGAGGAGAATCAATGTACTCTTCATTATAGCCTCACAGTTGTACAGCAAGAGCTGCTACGCAGGGGCCGACTGCTACGGTAAACTACGAGCCCTATTGTTAGGCTACTGTAGATACTATTAATTTTTATTTACATACTTATTACATTGTGTAGCTCAATGTATTGTTCATGCTCTTACAAATTCGAGCATTGTATAAACTCTATAATTGTGTACTGGTTCAAACTTATACGGACTCTGAAAATAAAATTTGGCACTCCATTTTGACCATGCTCGTGACAATTTATTAAAAAATTGAAGAAAAAGACAATTGTATATTGTTAATTGACACCAACATACTTTATATTTATATACATTTAGTAATCAATATCTACATAAATTTAAAATTCATCAAAACAATCATCAACTGAAGGCAATTGTCGCCCATCACATTTATTATTCCAGGCGACCCATGCAGAAAATCCTTGAATGCCACGAATTTGCTGCGCACATCTGGTGATCTCCCTAATATTGTCGGTTAAGAAGTCTTCGCAGCATATCCGGCACCCATTAGAAGATGGTCGTTCTCTTGACTTGCACCAGTATTTATCATTTATTTGAAAAATGCCCCAATCCTTAGAACCATCATCATTTTTCGGCCCAACTGCGTGGGTATTAAAGCTACTCTCGTATTTTGCAATGCACACCCAGTCAGGCAGCTCTCTTTTCGGCACACCTAGCCTATACATTGCCCTTGCCAATGAGCATCGATCGTAAATTTTTCCCTCAGCTGGGGATGGGGCGTTTAAAAAAACTAGCCCTAATATCACTATCACCGACAATAGATCCTTCATAACTTACAACTTAACTTGATCTTGAGAACTGCACATTTTCCAGTAATAAAATTCCTTTTAAGCAAGCTGAAGATCTTCGATAAAACCATTCCGGAGAATAGCGGTGCACTTAAGCGTTATCGTTCTAAGAATCCTTATCTACTTGCGTCAAAATAAACTGAAAAGGCACGTTACTGATCCCTTGAAGTTTGCACAATACATAAATAATTGTTGATGCAATTGTGTTGATGATAATTGATTTGCTTTCCCGAAGTCCCAATTGCTCTATCTTTTTTGTAGGCAGTAGTGCTTTGTTGAACTTAGTTATCTTTATTTTATTTAGACGAAATGGTCGAGTCAGAACATTGTTTGGCTTTAGATATGGATATATATGTATACATATTTATATGTTTGACTCGCCGTTTTGGTGTGTAAATGCCGATAAGCTAGACGGTTCCAAAGAAGCTGCTTTGCTGATAAAATAGTAATTGAATTAAACCAATTATGAATCATTGAGCGAAATTGTCTTGAAGGCTCGTTGCAACAAAAACGTTTATTTAATTTGTTTTTTAGAAAAATATTTAAAAAAAGTTATCAAACGTACAGCGGATCCGAAACAATAAGCGGACTTAATCCAGTTGTCCAAGTTAATTAAGTTTTTAGTTATCAAACGACACATTGGTTCAACAGATTTTTTCAGATCAAAATGACCAAGCAGGCTCCAATCGGTATAGGAGTTATTAAGGTTTAAGTAGTAATTAAACACTAAAATAAAAGTTGGTCTGCCAGACACTTGGCACCGGCACAGACCCACTAGATCTTTGTTTTCTGGTATAAAAATGTAGGTCACGGTGCGGTCCCAAAAATGTTCTGGAAAACGAACATACTAAATCCGTGGTCGCTGTGAGTACTAACATTTCGAAAACATTTCATCCTCGCTCGTTTTTGCAGCTAGCTCTTGGTATATGTAGTAGTACATTCCCATTTTTATATGTACTTGCAACATCGTCACTGTGGGTTTAAATTCTTTACGTTGCGGATTACCTATTTGTAAAAATTTCTTGTGTCATTTGAGTTTGCTGGTTCTTCTACTATCTGGTCTTACATATCTGGTCTGAGAATTCTCACTTTTTCTACTGCACCAAACTTGTAGGAGCAGGCAGAGCAGCCAAATTCTTCTTCTTATTTTTCTCAAATTGAAAGCAGGAAAAATCGGAAAATTGATTAACGAATGATTTGTTCGAAAAATACTAGGAAATATTGAAAAATACACATTTGTTGGCGGCGCAAAGTAGGCAGGTGCCACTGTAGGTATTCTTAATTAACACGACTGTCACCCGATTTTAGAAGAATATGTACATATGTAGAATGCGGCGCAAGATAGAATTTTTAAAGCCTGAAAATATTTGTTTGAGGAAAATAGCAAACGAATTGTATTTTTCCAAGTTGTTAAAAATTAACGTTGAAATGTTGTTCACAAAAAAAAAAAAAAAAATTAACAAACGTAACAATATTTAATTTATAATATTGCTCGCTGAGGAAACTAAAGTCTGTCGCCAAAGCTGTCAAAATAAGGACCGAATATTCCGGAGCAACGGAGTATTCAACATTTTCTTTAAAAATTCTATTTAATTTGTTTAAAGCTAAACATCTATTTGAAGGAGAGAGAAAAAATTAAAAACGCCACGAGGAAAAGGCCGAAAGTCATCAAGCTGTCCCAAGTGCAGGGCCGGCGCTAGTGTTTTTTTGCGCCCGGTGCACTATGCCATATTGCGCCCCATAAGCTGTTAATTTTTGAACGCAATGAAGGAGAATGGAAAAAGGCACAAACACTCGCTGAACGAGTGAAATAACTTTCATAGTTTGCGCATAATTTAAGATTGCACCATAATAATGCGTTTAACCTAAAAAAAAAAAAGATTACATAGATATGAAGTTTCACATGAATCAACATCCAATCAACAAAATTCTGCTGAAAACGTCGTTTGCGGAGAAGAGAACGATGGGGTGGGCAAATTTTCTAAACCTCTGAGTTCTTTCACGGAATGTTGTTTTTTGTCTCCCTTTTGCTAAGAAAAGAATAGAAAAGAATTGGCAGTAGGAGAAATTAATATTAAAAACAACAAAACACGCATTCTAATCATCGAATTTCAAAAGGGGATTGACTATTTCAGCCATTTTTTTGTTGGTTGGTCCGTGTGAAACTGGCCATATTAATTTGTTAGACGGTAATAGTCTGGCTTCACCGAAATGAAAGTTGAAGCACTGTGCAAGTACAAGCAAATTAGTGCACTGAACTTCGATTTTTGCCTAAGCTTGCACACATTTTCAGATATTGAACTCAGGAAAAATAAAATCTCAGTTGGCCCAACAGAACCTGAAATTGAGATTGAACGTAAAAGCTTGCTCAAAAAGAGATTAATCAACTGTAGTAATAGATCATTCCAGTGAGCTTTTGCATTTCTAACTTCTGGCGAAAAAGCAACAACCATTTCAAGCATGAACTGAACATGCCATGTTCACCGGTGTAGCCACTTATGCGGATTTAATTGAACTTTATTGAACTGAGACCGATGAAGCCATAAGGTATAAAGGAACAAACAAAAAAGAGCAATTAAAAATGAGTGCTCGTCACAAGGAGTTTTGTTCTCCTCACTTCGTTCATTTATCTCTTTTAACAGAATTTAAAAGTGCACCAACAGCGCCCTGAAGTTTATATCAATCACGGCGAACAGCAATGCACAATACAGATCCATTTGGAACAATTTTCCTTTGTGTGAGGTGGATATGGTGCTTTTTAGAGATTTATCAAAAAGAGCTTCAAATAAATGAGAGATTTTTCTTTCACTTGGGAAAGTTTTTCCTGAATATCTCGAATCTCGAAGCTAAGTGAAAATTCCCCGTTTTTTCTTGCATGAGAAAGTACAGGGACAAAAATTGGGTAAATTTCTTGCACCCGTGAATTTCAATTTTATTTTTTCAAAGTTTTCGTATTTGTTTTAAATCTTGATTTTTGAAACTGCGCCCCAGACAAAAATTGCGCCCGGTGCAAGTGCACCATTCGCACCTATGGCAGCGCCGCCCCTGCCCAAGTGCAACAGGCAAGACAACCAAAAAATGGTACAGTGCCATAAGTGCGACAAATGGTACCATTTTCAATGTGTAGACGTGCCTAGTGACATTGAAGAGAAAGATTGGATATGTGACCAATGTGAAAAGAAGAATCTGCAGGATCAAACTTACAAGACAACACGCTCAAACACGCGAACAGCCTCATCAAGTGAAGTAGCTTCTCAAAAATCATAGCTAAACACAGCTAAAACTGCAGCTACTCGAAGAAGAGAAAAGCCTAAAGGAGCAGCAACTGATGGAAAAAGAAGAACTCGACCAGGAATATGTACTTGAAGAAAAAGTGGGCCTTACTGGAAATTTCAAGTAAGTCAAATTCTTCTATGTCCGTTCCGTCCGTTAATAATTGGGAGAGAACTATCACTATTTACGGTGGTTTACGGTTTACGCGTATTATTTGGTCGCCCACAGTTAATCATCGCGAAATTAATACAACTAATTAAAAACGAACAGCCACCAAAATCAGAGAAAATTGAAACATTAATTACCTATTTGATAAGTGTAAGGAATTTATGTGTCACAATGGAGGCATCCGGCTTACAGTTGCACATAAACAACCCCATTTTACTTGATGAGTTGGTCCAGAAATTGCCAGCCGCCATAAAATTAAATTGGGCAACTTATGCGGCGAACTGCGATGAGACAAATATTGCCATATTTTCTGAATGGTTAAACAATGTAGCTAAAGCCGCAAGCACCGTGGCACAAGTGATACCAGGAGCGCGTTCAAAAACCTTACTATGGTTAACCATGGTTAACTATGGTAAATTTTGTCGTTCAAAAACTACGTGGCTAACTACAACAAAACCACGAGCATAACTTTTTGGCGTTCGAAAACTCCCGTGGTTAACCATGGTGTAGTTAAATTTTAACCATGCTTGGCAGCATGGTTAGCGATAGTTAAGAAGAAGAAGAATAAAAACAACTTTTTGACATTTATTTTAATGATAAAAATGAACAAATCAAAGTGGGATTTTTTAGATTACTGTAAATAAATAATTAATGGACACATACAGGCTGTGTTCCGAAATATAACCCAGTATACTGGGTAGTGAAAATGACGTCATTGGTTGATGCTATATTTTAGTTGTGTGAACCGGTGTGACGTACTGGTAATCATAAAAATATAAGATATTGGAGGCTGAAAGAGTTTCGAGTTATAAAACTTTCATGTAACCTGCTGTTAATCACAGCGTAAACGCCTGATTCTACCCTTTCTTGCTGGGCAGTATACTGGGTGATATTACGGAACACGGCCACAATATAATTTGAGCAAATAGCGGAGACTAGCCCTCTCCGAAGCCCTCTATAAAGAGTACCTCAGGAACATGGAAAATAAAGTGTATGATGATCCTAGGGCATTCTTTTAATTTATCAACACTAAGAAAAAAGTTGATAACTACCCTTACACCATGCAATACGAGAACTCTCTTAGCTCTAATTCATCCGACATTTGTGACAAATTTGCCTCATTCTTCCTTAAATCTTTCTCGTCTTCCAACCAGATGAAAACAATTTTCGACATATCAATGCAATTCAAACGGCTCTGAAACAAAAAGTTGATACAAAGAATAGATCCCAGGGATATTCGAGTAAAACAATAGAATTTAGATGTAAGAATATTTATTGAAAATAAGAGCGCAGTTCGATCTTCTCGGTTCACGGTTCGATTTCAACTGATCTTCGAATTCAGATTTACCGATAGATCTTTCATAAGTAAAATACAATAACTTCTTAATTACAATGAATTACTGCTATGGGTTATGGGTTGCCATATATTATTTTTAACATCCTCCGCCCCGCCTTAACAACCCTTATTGCACCTCCAACGGGTAAAGTAATTGGATTGGTCGTCGCAGTATGCCAGTCGATGTTTTAACTTCGCATGCACGCGTTTTTCCATCTCGACCAGGATAAAGCCTTTCGATAACTCCCATCTTCCAGAATAATCGAGGAACCGCCTGATCATGAATTAAAACTACATCACCAGTCTTGACGCTTCTTGAAAACATCCTCGGCGAATGGTGTGCCGATCGGAGTTGTTGAAGATATTCCATGACCCAACGCTTTCGAAATACCGCTGCAAGTTGTTGACGTCTCTTCCACATCTCCACTAAATCGTTATTATTAATTGAATTAATTGGAAATTTACCTACGGTTGGAAGATGAGTCGAATCACCAAGAAGGAAGTGAGACGGTGTTAAAGCCTGCAATCCAGAGGGGTCATCGGAAATATATGTAATCGGTCTGGAATTTATAGTAGCTTCGACCTCGGTGAGTAAGGTATGAAGTTGATCATAATTTAGGATCCTTTTACCGATGGTTAACTTTAGGGCGTCCTTAACAGTTTTTATAAGCCGTTCCCACCAACCTCCCCACCATGCCGCTCGTTCAATGATAAATCTCCACTCAATGCCCTGCGATGTCATAAAGGAATATGAATCCTTCGTATTAACAAATTTGTCCAACTCTCTAAGCTCGATGTTAGCTCTACGAAAGGTTTTTGCATTATCGGAATAGATGATGCTGGGAACTCCTCTTCGGGCTATGAAACGGCGCAACGCCTGAATGAAGGTCTCTGTGGACAAATTTGGCACCAGCTCCAAATGAACTGCTCGAGTAACGGCACAGGTGAGTAGCAAAATATATACCTTATTTCTGCTTTCATTTTTTGAGACGTAAAGAGGACCCGCAAAGTCGATTCCGGTGGTCTGAAATGGTTTCACAAAATTAATCCTTTCCTTTGGTAATGGAGCAAATGCTTCGGTCGCAGATTTTCCTCGTAAGCGTTTACAGATTAGGCATCTACCTATAATACGTTTAATCGTTTGCCTACCCTTAATCATCCAAAATCTCTGTCGTATATGAGAAAGCACTAACTCGACCCCGCCGTGATGAAGCTTGAAATGTCGATCCTTGATTATAAGTTCGTTAAAGGCTCCATGCTTTGGTAAATTAATCGGATGTGTTAAGTCGAAGTCAAAATTTGCTTGCTCTATTCTTCCACTTACTCGTAACAGTCCGTTATCATCTAAGAAAGGGTTTAGTGTCGCTATTTTTGATGTGTGCTCAACAACCTTTCCATTCTTCAAACTCTTGATTTCTAAACTATAGACCTGTTTTTGAGTATACCTAATCCAATAAATTTCTGCTAGACGCATTTCATCGGCTGATACCTCGGTGAAATTCAGCATACTGTATTTGTCTTTTTCTTGCAAATGTCGTTCCCTTTTCTTCAGTTTGTTAACAAATCTTATTATATACCCAGTTATTCGAAGAAGTTTTCCAAAACTGCTGTATTTTCCTAAATCTAATAACGACAACGGTTGTGTTTCATCTTGTAAGGGACTGATCATAGTGGATTGGAAAAACACTACTAGGGATTCAATATTATTGTCACTTACATCATCAGGAGATGGCCAGTTTTGACATTCATCCCATAAAAACATTGGACCTGAAAGCCAAACAGAGGAGTTTACTAAGTTTATAGCGGTGATGCCTCGAGTTAATAAGTCTGCTGGATTTTCACTCCCTGGGCAATGTCGCCACTCAGCATTTATACACTGCTTCTGAATTTCGGTAATTCGGTTCTTCACATAGGGCTTCCATCTAGAGGGGTCACCTTTTATCCAGTAAATAGCTATCTTGGAATCTGACCAGAGGAACGTTCGTTGAAATTTAATTGTTAATGTGTTGTTTAAATAGTGTTGAAGCCTTCCAGCGACCAACGCTGCCGTCAGTTCCATCTTCGGTAATGATAATTCGGACGAACCATTTTCACTTAAGGGAGCTATCCTATTTTTAGAACAAAGGAATCTGACCGAAATGTTGCCTTTATTAGATCGATGTCTTACATAAGCTACTGCACCATACGCGCGAGGACTTGCATCGGCAAATACATGTAAAGAGACGTCATCGCCTTCGTTTAAATCGTACTCGAAAACACATCTTGGCACAGATATAATTCCCAAATGAGGAATTTCTTTACGCAACTTCGTCCAAGTCTTCAATAAATCGTCTGGTAGCATCGTGTCCCAATCCGTTTTGATTCTCCACGTAGTTTGGAAGAGCAACTTCAACCTAATCGTAAATGGCCCCAAAATGCCCAGCGGGTCGTAAACCCGAGAAAGCATCTTCAAAATGTTCCGCTTTGTTCCAAAATAATCGGATTCCGGAAGACTCCTTATAGCTGAAAATTCAATAGCAATTTCGTCTGAAGACGTCCACCATACTAATCCGAGCACCTTATTCCTATCTCCATGTTCATTATTCGTTGCTTCGTTGATAAATACCTCCTTCAAGTCCTTGGAGTTTGTTTTCCACTTGCGAAGATTCATTCCAGCACTGCCCATCACCTCTATTGATTGGTGATACAATTTCTTCGCTAACTTGATGTCGTTCATGCTTACAATTAAATCATCCACGTAAAATGATCTTTTGGGAATTTCGCATACTTCCGGAAATCGATCTTGCATTTTCTGTAAATGTTTATGTATTGTAGATGCTAGAAGGAACGGGCTACTCGTTACGCCGAAAGTTACCCTGCACATGCGATATTCACACACCGTTGACGTTTCAGTTATGTTTTCCCAATTGTCTCGATACCACAAAAATCTATGTACGTCTCGATCAGGTTCGGCTAGACTTATTTGAAGAAACGCCTTCTCTATATCCGCAGTTAAAGCTATATGTCCTAATCGAAAGTTCAATAACATCGCGTACAATTCAGTGTTCAGATTCTCTCCAGACCAGAGATGGTCGTTGAGTGATGTGACACCCTTATCATGTGAGGACGCGTCGAAAACAATCCTTAATCGCGTGGTGCTTTTATCTTCCCTATACACTCAGCGATGTGGCATATAATATACACGGTTATTACAAGCAGATGATGGAACTATTTCTGCGAATCCATCGTTCATATAATTACTAATTACCTGGTCATATTCTTCGAGTTTACAAGGGTCCCGTAAAAGCTTTCTCGTTAATGATTTTAATCTTGCTGATGCATTGGCCTTATTGTCATGAAGAGTGATGTTCTCCGATTTCCACGGAAGCTGGACTTCATAGCGGTTTCCATGTGGAATTATACAGTTCTTTATAAAATCGTCTGTGAAACATTCATTTTTGGGAGTTTCTGAATTAATACCGATCGCTTCTAGACTCCAAAAATTGCTAAAATCAGAAGCCTTATCAATGTCAAGGAAAAAAGATACAATGTTAGTAAAATTGGCAGTACAGACCTCATTATTCAAAGCAGGACCCAATAAAGTCCAACCAAACGCAGTATTAATTGCAAATAGACTTTCTGATAATGGAATCCTTTCGTTAGTATCGATTTTACAATAATTATCTGCACCTATTAATAAATTTAGACCAGGCAGAGGAGCTATTCCATCAATACGAGCATCTGCTAATTCCATATTTCTATACATCACGTTGTTTTGGTTAGGAATTGTCAAGAAGTCCAAACAGATTTCTGGTACTTCGATCACTTCTACCTCCACTTTCTTCTGATCGTATTGGCTTTGTAATTGCACCCTGACCTTATTATATAAACATGCCTGTGGTTTCTTACCAGATCCGAAGGGCACAACACTGAATCGGTGAGAACCTACGACTGGGAGATTCAAATTACGAGACACGTCTTCTGTTATGAATGACATTTGGCTTCCACATTCCAACACAAACCTAAGAAACACATGACTATTGGTGTTAGGTGCACCCGCATAAACACATGTCGTCTGCAAAAAAACTTCGCACAGCTGATCGTTCGTTGCTACTAAATTAAGAGAATTTCCTTGATTCTTATCACTTTCAACGCGTACATTTTGACCTTTCTTTGTAGCTACCTTAAAGGATGGATCGCACATCGCCGATGCATGCTGGCCATTGCACCTCTTACACTTCAAAAACTTTTTACTTCTGCAATCTTTTGACGAATGATTACCTTTGGTACACCTATAGCAACAACCATTTTTTCTCAATATTTGTTTGCGTTCATCAACCGTTTGTGAGCTGTTGCATTCAGGGGATAAATGTTCACTATATGTGCAGAATATACATCTTTTGACGGAAGGGCTCGACGTCATTAATCCAGCTGCAGTATATGTTTTACTTCCACTAGATGTGTTCCCCCTTTTCGTATTACTTTCTTGTCGTTCACCTATATGAGAAGCTTCTGCCATTTCCAAAGCTTCGACTTCGCTTTTGATGTAAGCTAACAGCTTCCGAATATTTTGATCACCATCACACAATGCCGTACTATTTAATGTCTCAGCTGCATTTATTGTATCACCGTCATCGTTAGATGATTTACGAAAAAACTCCACTCTCATTTCAGCAGGAAGGGCCCGTAATACGATCGACCTCAGCATCATGTTATATTGCCTGGACGGCACATTCAAAGCCGCAAGAGAACGTATAGTGGATGTAACAAAATTATACAAATTTCTTAGAGCAGGAGCGTTGATCTTTGATTTAACTGGTGCTAGTGACATAAGTTCATGCATCAGACGTTCCACTATCTTGTCCGTGTTTCCAAATTGCTCTTTTAATAATGCGATAGCGTCGGTGTAACACATCTCGGTGGGTGTAAACCCCGCTATGGCAGCCGCAGCCTTGCCTGATAACAGGGACTGAAGATAATTAAATTTTGTTGCAGCGCTTAAAGAAGTATTGTCATGGATGGAAATTTTATATTGCTCCCAGAATGGGAGCCATTCATTGATATTGCCACTGAATCTTTTTAATTCGATTTTAGGTTTTGTAATTCGATTTTGGTGCTAAAAACAAAAAAACTTATTCAATGATACTCACATATGTCTACAAATGTAACTTACACCTTTAAAAAACAGATGTCTCCCTTGGAACCTTACAATGACTATTGTCACGTCCAACGTGACAAGATACATAACCTAATTTCATTCTGTTGCTGCCATGTCCGTAAGTGCCTGCATTGTATAGAATATAGAACATTTTGGACAAGCATAACAATTTATGCAATCTTTATTATATAAGGTATGAGTTTTTTGTAAATCCATTCGACATCATTATTTTTATATATAAATCTTGTAAAATTCTAGTTCTGAAGAGGGGATGAAAATCCCGAAACGTTAAAGTAATAAAATAAAAACCTTGCTGGATTGAAATCGTTTTTGACTAATTATATGTAAAAAAATGTCTAGCGTTATCCAAGATAATTAAAATACAATAACTTCTTAATTACAATGAATTACTGCTATGGGTTATGGGTTGCCATATATTATTTTTAACAGGCTCAAAGCTTATCATTGTCTGTAACCAGGGAAGATATATCGAAACATATAAATGAGCTTCCGCAGGATTTCTCTTCCGGCCTTGACGGAGTTCCTCCTGCTGTTCTAAAATCCTGTGCAGGGACCCTACTGTCTCCTCTTCTATGTTTATTTCAAAAATCCCTAATTAAAGGGCGCTTCCCAACCTTATGGAAGAACTATTTTATAATACCTGTCCATAAAAAAGGCTGTAAAAACGAAATATCTAATTATAGGCCAATTGCGAAGTTATCGTCTATACCAAAACTCTTCGAATCTATTATTTATTCTGCTATCGCCCCTATCTGCAAGAGGCTTATCTCAACAAACCAACATGGTTTTCTTGCAGCCCGTTCCACTACTACTAATTTACTGGAGTTCTCTTCTCACACAGTTAGAGGCTTTGTCACTGGCTGCCAAACTGACTGTGTCTACACAGACTTTAGTAAGGCTTTCGACAAGCTCTCCCACTCTATTATAGTTCTTAAACTTAAGAAATTAGGCTTTCCGCATGCCCTTGTGGTATGGTTCCAGTCGTACTTAGCCGATAGAACCTACCAGGTTCTATTCCGCGGAGTCAAATCTAAGAACATCGAAGCGTCCTCTGGAGTCCCGCAAGGTAGTCATCTTGGCCCTCTCCCTTTTTATTTTATCAATTGACGATATTGTTACCCAGCTAAGGCACTGCAAAATCCTTATTTACGATGGTGACATCAAACTGTATCGCCACATAAGGAGAATAGAAGATTGCAAACTTCTGCAAGCAGATCTAAACACCTTCTATTCTTGGTGTTCCAACAACAACCTTGTGCTTAATATTAGTAAATGCGAGGTCATGACATTTTGTAGGAAACGTGGTGTTATGACTATACTTTCCTGGACAACAAGGTCTTCCGTACTTGGGGTTAGGTTAGAAAGTAAGTTGGATTTCTCCACCCACATCAATTATATCTCCTCCAAGGGCAATTCAGTCCTTGGATTTATAAAAAGATGGTCCAAAGAGTTCAACAACCCCCTCGTCACTAAACACCTGTACGTATCTTTGGTTAGGCCTTTGCTTGACTACGCTTCCCAGGTATGGTCTCCTTACTACTCCTCCCATGTTAGTAGAATCGAATCGGTTCAACGGAAGTTCGTCCGGTTTGCACTCAGCCACCTCCCATAGGATGACCCACTTGCTCTTCCGCCTTATGAGAACAGACTTAACTCAACTTGAGCTCTCTCCATAAGCGCCGTGAGGTCGCTGACGTTATATTCGTTCATCGACTGATGAATGACAAGATGGACTCTGGTTTCTTAAGAAGCCGCGCGTCATTTACAGTGAATAACTACAACCTGAGAGGTGAACCTCTCTTGCACATTAATTCCTCTAACACCAATTATGGCATGTTCGAATCCGTTAATCGCATGCTTATAAATACTAACAACATTACAACAATAGGAGTGTGTTTAGCTTGCTAACTAGTAAAGTTGTCCTTAAAAAGACCCTTCTCAATGTGGCGCGAGTCTCTGCGTGCCTCACTCCCCTTTTTAGTTTTGCATGCTTCTCTGTTTGATGTTTCTGATCTTTTATGTTTTTTACTTCTATTTATTTTTATATGTTTGCATGTCTCAGCCGAGCCCACGTAGTCGTGGTAAATGTTTCTCAGCCCAGCTGAGAAGTGCGCCTTCTGCATAAGAAGGGAAACTCTATTAGTTTTTGGAAACAAAAATTTCATTTTTTTTAATTTGTAGTTAACCACGGTGCGTTCCAAAATCTCCGTGGTTAAACATAACATTCGTGGTTAAGTGAAGTTACGTAGCATAGCCACAGCTTACCTCGTGGGTTACCATAGTAAGGTTTTTGAACGCGCTCCCACGAGGTAAGCTGTGGTTATGCTACATCACTTCAGTTAACCACGAAAGTTTATGTTTAACCATGGAGGTTTTTGAGCGCTCCGTGGTTAACTACGTGGTAAAGAAAATTTAAAAAAAAAATTCCATAAAGTGGTGTCGGCTATTTGCCTCAATTATTTCCAATAATTATTTATTTTAAATAATCTCACAAATCCCACTTTGATGTTGTCATTATTAACATTAAAACAAATGTCAAAAAATTGTTTTTATTCTTCTTCTTCTTAATTATCGCTAAACATGCTCCCGAGCATGGTTAAAATTTAACTACACCATGGTTAACCACGGGAGTTTTTGAACGCCAAAAAGTTATGCTCGCGGTTATGTTGTAGTTAGCCAGTTTTTGAACGACAAAAGTTTACCATAGTTAATCATGGTTAACCATAGTAAGGTTTTTGAACGCGCTCCAGATGTAGGAAGTGACAAACCACACGAAGCAGAGGCCACAATGTATACGCATGCAAACGCTCGCCTAGCAAGGCAGGAACTGTTTCTACTTTAGATTTATCAGAACAATCGCTAGACATTATGAATCTAGAAAAGACACATCCATATTTAAAGGGGTTGCCGCTAAAGTCATATAACAAGGCCAAACCCAGAATACTTATTGGAATAGATAATAATTGGCGTCTAGGTGTACCACTGAAAATTTGGCTAGGTTGGACGGTTCAGTGTCCCACAATAAATTTGCTAAATAAAAATAGGCGAGAATTATGTGCCGTTCACATTCAAAAATGCGGTTGTGAAAATTTAGAAAAGCTAGTCAAAGAATCGTTTACTTTAGAGAACAACGGGCACAAGATATACTCAGAAAAAATGTAATCAAAAAAGAAGGAAGATATGAAGCGCAATTGGGTGGAGATGCGCAATTGGGTGTCTAATGCAACAGTTATAGAGAAGAAAAATTCCAAGTCACATTTCCTAGTAGAAGACCACAAGGACCTAAACAGAATGGCTGCGTCTTCCACTACTTAGGATTGATGTCAAGATGTTAGGATTGTGGTGGTCTCCTATAAATGACAACTTCACATTTTCCCTAAGGTACAATAGAAGCTCCCCAGCCTTGTTAATGGGTGTCAAAATCCCTAGTAAGAGAGAAGTCCTAAGAATTGTCATGTCAATTTTTGATCCGTTAGGTTTCTTATAATTTTTTACAATCCAGGGTAAAATTTATTATACAAGAGATATGGCGGTCAATCGTTGAGTGGGATAAAGAAGTATCAAAGCAGATTTTCGAGAAATGGAGAAAATGGGTCAAGTGTCTGAAAAGTATTGAAGACTTACAAATACCGCGGCATTATTTTTGTGGTAAAACGGCGAAACAAATAAGTGATGCAATACAACTGCATGTCTTCACAGATGCAAGCGAAGACGCATACGCGGCTGTGGCGTATTTACGCTACGAAGATAAATATGGCGCATATTGCTCAATAGTCAGTTCCAAGGCAAGAGTGGCTCCACTTCAACCAATCTCGGTACCTAGAATGGAATTGCAAGCAGCTCTGCGGAGCTAGGCTTGCCAAGGACATAAATGAAGGGCATGATCTAAATATTAAAAATAAAGTTTTCTGGTCTGATTCACAAACAGTTTTGTTGTGGTTGAGATCCGATCCCAAAAATTTCAAGCAATTTGTAAAATATAGAAATGGTGAAATATTGGAACTCACCGAAGTGCATGAATGGAGATGGGTACCTTCAAAGGAAAACGTAGCAGACGAAGCTACCAAAAATCAGAAATTAGAGGTGTCCTCAGGCGCAAGATGGTTTCATGGGCCAGCAATTTTAAAACAAAGCCAAGACAAATAGACAAACTCAAGGCAAAGATAGAGAAGCCGTAGTAATGTACTACAACATCGAAGAACCAATTCGACATCAAAAGATTCTCAAAGTGGCAAAGACTACTAAGAACCATGGCATACGTCTTAAGGTTCATCCATAACATCAAGTTACGCAAGCTTAAGAGCATGAGGAACGATGGAACACTCACTCATGAAGAGCTTCAGGACGCTGAGACCGTGCTTTTCGGCATAGCCCAACAAGAGGCGTACGCACAAGAAATTATTGCGCTCAAACGACGGCTAACCCTTCCGGCACAAAGTTCTCTTCTTTCCTGTTCACCTTATCTCGATGATAAAGGCCTTTTAAGAATCCGAGGAAGAATAGACAAAGCCACAGTCGTTCCGTTCGATTCCAGACGCCCTATAATAATTCCGAATAAAAATCCTAATACATCCCTGTTAGTTTTCTTCTATTATTTCAGATACCACCACATGAGTCATGAAACTGTAGTGAATGAGGTTCGTCAGCGTTTTTATATTCCAAGATTACGAACCGTCTTAATAGACTAAGAGCCAGCGACGTATTTTGGGTTGTCATTTCATTAGTCATGAAAATTTCCACACTGAATCTTATACACCTGCTGAACAATAAAAGCTAGTTCTGGCAACCCCCAGTGGCCGGAATGTAGTACCCTAAAATTACAAAGGGGGTAGGAAATAAAGTTCAATTTTGTTATAGTATTAGTCATGAATTTTCAGGAGATTATTTTTGATGGTATTCTCTATTTATAAAAATTATTTCCAGAACATTTCCCCGTCACCAAAGTGCCGCCAGAACGCTGTAAATATTCATTTAACAAAACGATATTTTTGTTATTTCATTATAGTTCAGTCGACAGAGTCAGACTAAATGTTAACTCACGAAGCTTTTTATAAAAATATAGTTTTTCGTGAGTAGAATATGTTAAAAAAAAGTTTCGGAAAATCGGTTGTACGCTACCCCTAAAAACAACCCCCTAAAAACAGAAAATTTCGTTTTTGGCTAATATCTCTTAAACGGAAACTCCTATCCCCAAATATTGTTTACCAAGTTTATAGATCATGCAATTATCTACAAAAAATGATGTACATTTTCCCGTACGAATCGCTGTTCATGAGATATCGCCGTTTTAAAGATTTAAAATACTCATCCTCTAATTCTCAACTTGTATAGATCATCAGACGTTCAAAAATCCTCTGTTGCACTACATGGCTAATATTTTTAAGGGTGATTCCAGGATGGTTTTGAAGAGACTAATTGTTCTAGAGAGGGGGCTATGCCCACCATCCACTACGATACAGGGTGTACCCTTACTCAAAAATACAATTCATAAAAATATTCTCTATCCCTTTAAATCATAATTAAAGAGAATAATCAAAAATATAATGGAAATGGAAGCTGCAAATGTTCAGCTTATTTCAAAACACACCGCCCACCACCCCATTAGAATAAGCAATAGAAAAACACTCAAATATACAAAACAAAATTTCATATTTTAAGAGTCAAAAACAAAACTCCAAGCAAAATTTTAAGAGCAAATTTAATATTGCTCGAAGCCAGAAAAGATTACCAGAAATCGAAACCAAAAAATAAAGAGAATTTGGTGGATACAGAAAATTTCTCTATCTTCGACTTCTCAATTCCGCCTGTTTGGTTCCGAAGAAGCTGCGTTTAGCTCAGCTTCTGAGTGTACTGTATTAACGCAAACCATTGTGAGTGGGAGTTCAATTAAATTGTATGTGTGGAGTTTTCACAATGATTTTCTGGGCCAAATAAGCTGAAGATATTACAGCTTCCCCATGTTGTGTAAGGCCTCGGCCACGATAAGAGCGACACCAGAAATAATTAACGTCTCGAATTAGCGGAGAGAGGCACTTTAGTATTGTCACTCCGCCGCTCGCCGCTCATATTAAGACCATGGCCGAACACAACATGAGGAAGCTGTAATATCTCCAGCTTCAGTGTTTCCAGAGGAGGAAATATATTAAGATTTTTCTTGTGATTAATCTTGATATATTTAAATTTATTTTTTTAGGAAGTTGTCTATTTGGTCCAGGGAAGCAGTGCTTCCTTTGCTTCCAAAGAGGAACCGCCACTGGTACATTTGTGAACATGTCCATAAAAACAATTCTAGTTGGCTCAAATGTAATATTTTTATAATGAATATTTGGAAATGGAGAATACGACACTAATTGATTTGTTAAGCTTCCATCATCAAACAGTACAATAGCATTTATTATGTTTTTTTGCCAACACCATCCATTAAAATCGATTAGTGATAATTTCTTAAAATCTTCAATAAAAATAAATACTAATTTCGAATAACGCAATCCACTCATTAGTATTAACGATAGACTGTTTGCATTTAGCACATTTACCAAACCCACATGAGATTTTTCACTAAATCGTAACATTGGAGCACTTAATTCGTGCGTTAAGTTTATGTAAAATTCTTTAACGTCGTTACTAAGAAAATGTTTATCATGATAGAACACGACGAAATTATTAAAATTATAAAATTCATGTAGGTCCTTTATAAATGTTATTACTTGAGTACAATTAATTGCATTTAAATTATTGAACAAATGTGCTAAAATCAGCGCAAAAACTGAATTATTTCGGAGCCACATGTCTCCTCCATAAAAGTCGTGAAACTAGTAAAGACATAATTCAAAAGTGATATTATGATGAAATAATCAAAACCTTACAAATGTGATATTATTATGATTAGAAATGCCCCCAATAAGTAATGAAGTTTTTAAGATGAATGACTTTAATTATGGGCTAGTTCGCATTCCTTTGCTTAATAGTTGTTGTAATTTACTTTACTCATAACATTATGGAAAATTACTATATACATAAATTACATACTATACATAAACAAATCATAGTATTAAATTATATTAAATGGATCCAGCGATGACGTCCCATGTAGTTATTCTTTATTATCTCCTATACTATATTATTATGTAGAAAAGTTGAGTACTGAATGACTTGAATCTACCAAATAAATACCAATTTTACACTCGACTCAGGTGGGAGAGCTGCATTGAGTTGAATGAACCCAATTTCAATTAAACTGTCGTATAAATCGTCGGTTAAATATTGTATTGTACTGTTAAAAGATTATCTATTACAATAACGTCTGACACTTTTAACCTTGGTACTGTAACTTCCACGACCTTACCGGAATTTTAATAATGCATACTAGAGCTGTGTACACGTGTTCTTATCCTACACGTGTAAAAACGCGTGTATTTATTTTTCACGTGTACTAAACACGTGCAGCCCCGGCCCTAGCCCTTGTTGAGGGTAAATTGTAGTTCCGGTTGTCCTAGATAAAACTTTTTTCGAGCACTGCCTGCCTGTCATTTCCTTACGGGATTTTATCTCCGCTTTTGCAAGCCTTTATGGGCTTTCGACGGTACCTTTAGGGTCACAGCTCCGCCTGTAGCGGTAATAGAGAAAGCATGTTTTCTCGGAGTTGCTTCCCCGACGTTTCGCCAACAGCACCACCTTCTTTGAAGGGTATTTGGTTGTTTATATTGCATGGTTTGGCCTTAAGTTTAAGATGGTGGAAGTCACCTTCTCTTTAAAAGAGGCTTTTCTTACCATCAGCCTAAAGTTGCAGTCTTTACTATCCCGACAACGTCATCTCTGTGAATTTTATGCGGTGCACTTTGTGGGGGCTCGAGACGTCGCCAAAAAACGGGCAAGAATGGAAACGAATCGTGAATAGAGTTCGAGAGCCAGCGGCACCGACAGCAGTGTCCCGCTCGAACCGCCAGCTAACGGATCAAAGAAGAAGAACTTTGTGGAGTATTCTCCACTCCTACACCCTACGGTCTTCCCTTGGACCCCTATCCTTCTCAACATAATGCCAGTGGGGTCTTCTGTTGCTGCCGGAAAATACTCGATTACAAAGAGGCTGCGCGGCAGCTTGTCCGAGTCTACAGCAACAAGACTTGCTCCTTCCAGGACTTAAGGCGCCCCTTAATAAGGGGCGCACTGACCCCAAGGAATCTAGGCTGCTCTGAGGCCTGAGCCAATTTGGCTATCGCCTTCAGAAGACTTCCTTGCATGGTAACTAGTTGTTTCGTGATCAGGAGCCTCCGGATTGGTAGTCGCAAGCACGCCCATTCTGACATTTTCTACTATTTTACAGGAGGTCGGCTTTGGAGTTGTTCTAGACTTCATTATGTCGATGCGTCCGACTTTTCTGAAGGCTTTTCAAACCGTATGGCCAAAGCCTTCATCCTTATCTCCGGGTTATTATGCCCTGGAGAACATCTAGAGGATCTAACCCCCTTCTTATTAAGAAAATCAGTATTCCTTTCTTCCTCCAAGCCACGCTCACCCTACCAGCCTCTACACGGGAGCTTCCAGATATCACGTAAAGCGTTTTCAGGTTTCATTATTATGCCCTGGAGAACATCTAGAGGATCTAACCCCCTTCTTATTAAGAAAATCAGTATTCCTTTCTTCCTCCAAGCCACGCTCACCCTACCAGCCTCTACACGGGAGCTTCCAGATATCACGTAAAGCGGTCGTTTTTACGAGATGCCTCTCCGATTAGGTGCCCGTACTTCCGCAGGAGATCTCCCAATGAAGGAGTGATCTCAACGTACTCCATCACTGGGTTTGCGGGCTCAGACTGCCCTCTCTGAAAAAGAACCCCGAAAACTCTCCTTCACTGGGACCACATTTGGAACCTTGATATGGATCCAAAAATATCTAACTGGCCTTGTAGGTCGTCCTTTTGGGAGCTGTGGGAGCCCCGGAAATGTTTGGAGCGTTAAGAAGTGTTCCATCTTCAAAAGTTTTTTAGAGGTTTTTACGTATATGAGAAAGGGCGGTCGCCCATGGCAGAGCTCCGTATCACCATTTGAAGGTTAATTCAAGCCGAAGTTCGCCTGGTATCCAAAGCCCATTATTAGTAGAATATTTACGCAGTACCATTCATAACTTCAGCACGATTGTTTACACATTAGGATTTCGGTTTTCGTCGAGTTTATATTCGCCGTATTCAGTCTGCTCTATGGACCTCGAGCAGGATGTGACCTAAGGCCATGTACGATCGGTCTAGGAGTCATTGCTCCCAGCTTGTGCCGTGTTCATGTCATATTGATGAATACATAGACTTGGCTACAAACAACGCTCTCAAAAAGTGCCATCAAAATGTATTATTTGCTCGAAATTGTTTTGCGTATTTTTTTTTTATGAAGAAGGCGCACTTCTCAGCTGGGCTGAGAAACATTTACCACGACCACGTGGGCTCGGCTGAGGCATGCAAACATAGAAAAAATAAAAATAAATTATGAAAGAAATAAAAATTAACACAGAATAAAAAATTGCATGCAAACCACGTAACAAGTCACGAGACATTAAAAAGACTCCTTTTAACGAGATCTTTACTAGTGGTGACACTAAAAACATTAATATTTGTATTGACAATGAGGCGAGTTACACGGCATAACACTTTCTGCTGTAACAAACAGGTTTGTGCGTGTTATACGAATTACACGATAAACTGACTGTTCTGCATTTTTTCGTGTAACAATTCTATTGTCTATGTAGCTGTGTACAAACTGTCAGTTAAGCTAACAATAAGTCATTTTCGTAGGCCCCGAGAATGAAATTATGATTGTGTTAGTGTGTTGCTCTGTGCAGTCGAGAAGTTTTTGGGATGCACAAGTAACAAACTTCCCCGCGACCCCTTGTCTATAAAACCGGTTTATTGGAATTATTGGAAGTGTTGATGGAAGAAATGTTATGCCGTGTAATTTGCCTCTATGAGGCGAGTTACACGGCATAACACTTTCTGCTGTAACAAACCGGTTTGTGCGTGTTATACGAATTACACGATAAACTGACTGCTCTGCATTTTTCCGTGTAACAATTCTATTGTCTATGTAGCTGTGTACAAACTGTCAGTTAAGCTAACAATAAGTCATTTTCGTAGGCCCCGAGAATGAAATTATGATTGTGTTAGTGTGTTGCTCTGTGCAGTCGAGAATTTTTTGGGATGCACAAGTAACAAACTTCCCCGCGACCCCTCGCCTATAAAACCGGTTTATTGGAATTATTGGAAGTGTTGATGGAAGAAATGTTATGCCGTGTAATTTGCGTCATTAATAAACATGCGAATTACAGACTCAAAACGGCCGTAATTGGTGCTAGCGGAGTTGATGTGCAAGAGCGGTGGTCCTCTTAAATTGTATCTGCTCTCTCTAAACACCGCACGGCGACTCAGAAAACCTGAGTCGACACGTCCATTAAGGAGCTGATGAACGAAAACAACATCGGCCACCCCACGACGATTGTGGAGAGTGCTTAAGTTGAGTAACTTAAGTCGGTATTCGTATGGTGGAAGAACTAAAGGATCTTCCCAAGGAAGGTGATTCAATGCGAATCGAACGAACCTACGTTGAGAACCGATTCAATTTTTCCAACATGCGAAGAAAAGTGAGGGGACCAAACCTACCTGGGACGCATATTCAAGTAAAGGTCTGACAAGGGAGATGTAGAGGTGTTTAGTGATCAGGGTGCTATTAAATTCTTTGGACCACCTTTTTATAAAACCCAAGACTAAGCTGCTCTTGGTAGAAATATAGTTGATATGAGAAGCAAAACCCAGCTTGGTGTCAAATCTAATCCCGAGATCTTTGACAAAATTGACACCCTCATTAAAAAAGGAATAACTATAAATTATAGGACCACGTCGCCTACAAAAAGTCATGACTTCGCATTTACTAATATTAAGAACCAGGTTGTTGTTAGCGCACCAAGAGTAAAAGGTGTCGAGGTCGACTTGCAAAAGTTTGCAGTCCTCCATACTCTTTACGCGAAGGTACAATTTGATGTCATCAGCATAAATGAGGATTCTGCAGTGTCTTAGCAGGGTAACAATATCATCAATAGACAGAATAAAGAGGATAGGGCCAAGATGACTGCCTTGAGGACACCGGATGACGCCTCAATGGTCGCGGATTTGGATCCACGGAAAAGAACTTGGTAGGTCCTGTCAGCTAAGTAGGACTGGAACTATATTAGAAGAGCTTGAGGTAAGCCTAACTTTCTTAGTTTGAAAAGTATAATAGAATGGGAAAGCTTGTCAAATGCTTTACTAAAATCAGTGTAAACACAATCAGTTTGACAGCCGGAAGCAAAACTTTCGACAGCAAAACATTCGACATGAGATTGGTGGTAGTGGAACGAGCTACAAGAAAACCATGCTGGTTCTTTGAAATAAGTTTCTTGCAGATGGGCACGATTGCAGAATAAATGATTGATTCAAAAAGCTTCGGTATGACAGACAGCTAGGCAACTGGTCTGTAGTTCGATACTTCGTTCTTGCTACCACTTTTGTGAATAGGAATTATGAACGAATTCTTCCAAAGAGTAGGGAAGAACCCTTTATCCAGGGACTTTTGAGAGAGGGTTTTCAGTGGAGACTGGAGAACCTCCACACAGGATTTAAGGACAGCAGGAGGGATACCGTCAGGGCCGGAAGTGAAATCGTATGGGAGTTCATCAATATGTTTCATGATATCGTCAATGGAAATTGAAAGAGATAAACTAGTAGCCTCTCGATGTGGAGTTATGTGACGAAAATTATTGTCATTAGGCTGAAAGTTAGAAGAAGTGAAAGATTGATGAAAGAATGAAGCAAACATGTTGCAAATCGAGGAAGACTCACTACTTGACCAGTTAGTTTGTTTGGGTAGTTATCAACTTTTTTCTTGGAGTTGACAAATTTAAAGAAGTTTCTGGGATCAGTATAAACCTGGTCCCTCATGCTGCTGAGATATTCGCCATACAGAGCAGAAGAGAGTAAACGAAATCTGTTATAGCAATCAGTAAATGTAATAAGACTGGGAGAATCCTTCCTTTTTAAATAGGTCTTCCAGAGTCTATTTTTCTGATTCCTTAAATGCTTCAGCTCATTATTGTACCTAGGTGGAGTAGAACTGCGCAATTTTTGGGGCTCAAAAGGTACACATGAAACGATAGCTTCGTATAGTACGGTATAAAACCGTGCCACATCGACATCCAACTCATTTGCGGAAAGTAAGCTGTTGAAATCAATCAAGGCAAGTTGAAGGAATGGGTTACCGCCTCCGGACAAGGATTGTTCTTTGAGTTCAAGCAGTAATTGAGCGAGAGAGGAGGGTGGTAATTGTCAACGGACGTCATGACTTTTGGACTGGGTTAAACAATCATGTTTCCTGAGTCAGTAAAGAATACAAGATCCAACTGCCTTCCTAACACATTAGTCACACCACTCATTTGATTAAGGCCAAGTCAGAATAAGGAATTGAGAAAACAGGATTCCTTAGAATTAAAATTGCCTTCGGGGAAGTAGTTATCGACAGCTTCGTCAAATACCCACTGAATATTGGGTAAATTTAAGTCGCCAAGAAGAAGTAATTCATCACCAGTGTTCATCATATTCAGACTATAATCAACACAGGAGATGAGAATATCATAGAGGTTTATACCTCCATCGTCAAGTGTGCTTAACATATCTGGTGGGATATAGCACCACAGCAGGAAGAGATTCATTTTGGAAAGGGAGATTTTAAGAGCAACAAGCTCGACGTCAAGGTGGTTAGAGAAACTAGGAAGCGAAATTGGGGTGCAATTAAGATGGCTTCTACAAGCAACAAGTACGCCACCCCCGCGAGCTTCCGAGTCAGTGTGACGGTTCCTCCGTAAGACTTGGTAGGAGGAATCGAAGAGTTCAGCATTAAGAATGCCTTCGTGAAGCCAGGTTTCCGTGAACGCTATGACATCGAACCCGCTAGCCATCGATACCTGAAGGGTGTCGTTAGTTTTTGACTTTGTCCCCCTTACGTTTTGGTAGTAGAGGGAAAGGGTCTCAAGTTTTTTGACATCCTTGGTGTTCTCGGAATGGAAACGTTTGAGTGATGTGCTCGAGTACGGGTACGGGGAACAAAGAGCTTGGTAAGGGCACCAGCAGGCCAGAAACCAGGATCTAAAAGAGTCTCGGCAATAACGGGCGGTGCAGACAAAACGAAAGAAGCAACAGGCTTGGAAGCCTTGCTGACTTTTCTGCATTAAACAGTTCCAGGGTATATAGATTTCTTCCTTAAATATTCACAGACAGACTCCGTCGTAGTTTCAGGAGAGAATCGAGATATAAAGATATCTAAAGGTCTCGGTATCGTAATCAGAGGGGTGCACGGTTCTAGGGGAACTGTAGCTTCAGTGACCGGGGGGCTGGCCACTATTAAGGTCGAAGAGGTTGATACCGAGACTGGCCTAGAGATCGATTCTATCCCTGGAACGCGGGGTGACACCGTCACCAATGATGGCTTGGCGATTTCGATTTTTCCTGCGACTTTTACGACGCACCTTAATAATAGGTGCAATTGAATTGACGGCCTCCTGTGGCAAAAAGACGTTCTCCGAACGAGAAGAAGGCGCGGGACAGGGTGAAGACAGAGGCTGCTCCTCAACCTGCAGAGCGTCATCAGATGCTGCCGTCGCTGGGGAGGTCTTATTTGCAACAACGACGCTCTCCAATTTTAAGGACAGGGAGCTCAGGGCATTGTGATTTTGAATCACTGCTGATGACAGCGATTCAATATCAACCCTGACACGCTTGGTATTCCTTTTTATGTCGTCCAATATAGGATGGACAGAAGCCGAGGAGCTAAAAGTGCAGGAGGAAGAAGTGGCGACCGGATTAAGTAAGCCGAGTGTATGTCGTCTAACGATCCTAGTGCTGTTGCAACTCGGGTAGAAATTTTCTCAAACTTCTCAATCAAGGAACCCGTATTGGTCACAACAGAGTTCAGGGTGTCAGACAACGTGTCAAGCGGAGCATTGATGGACTGGGCGTCATCGGCTAGCATTTCAAAATGCAAGATGTTGCTGGAGAAGGAGTTAAGACGATCCATGACTTTTTCGTGATCAACGAGAAAAGCGTCAAAGATGTCTTTCATCATTCTCAGCACATGACAGGGTTTGATGTCAGAGCATTCGCCACAAGTGGGCCCTCTAGGAGCCGAAGATTTGCTACTGCCCTTGAAGCAAGAAGGATGGAAAACGCCTCCACAAACCCCATTACAGGAAATCCCGTCACTGGCGATTTCCGAAGAACACCTCTTGCATATTTTGATCCGCCATAACGAAAACAATGATATATATTGATATAAAAAGATAAATAAATAAATAAATAAAAATAAAAAGGAGATAGCCGAGAAACAAAAATTAAAAAATTAAAAAAAAAGTTCTCAACAGAAGTTAGAAACTTTGCAGTTTGAGAAACGAATTAAAAATGGGTAAATAAAACAATTGCATTCATTTAGGTGCCAAACACATAAAAGTTGTACAAAGCAGTTCTAACCTTCAAAAAAAAAAAACTAGAAATAAATAAAAGTTTTATTTCCACCACTATTTTATCTAGGCTTTGCTTTCTTTAAGAAATAATATTAAAAATTGCACCCCAAGCCAAACATAAAAAGGGTTTCCTACCTCATTTCTAATACATGCAAGAAACCAAATTTGACATGAAGCACCGCAATACAAAAAAATAACAATGAATCCACTATCACAAAACCGCAAATCACAATTTTTTTCCAGGAAAATCTTCACGTTATTGAAATTAATTGAACAGCACTACAAATAATTGAAAATAATTTCGATATTAAATGATTAATATTATTAAAAAAAGAAAAAATTAAACAATTAAAAATAACAATTAAAACACAACACAAAATGACATTGGTGCTACACGGAGAGGATGCACATCAAGGAGCAGTCTACTGATTTTAGGGCCCCTTAACACCTGCCGCCTAGAGCGACCGCTCCATTCGCTCTACCCCAGGGCTGGCGCTGAACACCGTGTTATTGTTTGATACACGTGTTAACGTTTTAGAGCAATTTTTAACTAAAAATAAGAGACAATTTCTTAAATAAACATTTTCCGTTTTTTTAAAGGCCCTAATCACTTACAAGCCGCCAGCAGGCCCGATAAACGTCACACATTACTCAGTCTAACTGAGGAATGAGAACTGTGGTGGTGAACTGTAGCCTGTAGGTCACTTATTGTTGGGTAGAGGTAGGACACGATTAAAAAACGAGTTTTTAAGAGGCGCTTCTTCTTTCGTTTGAGCTAGAACAGTGTCATACTTCAAATGAGAGAAATGCTATTGAAATACCAAAATAATAAAACAAGCAAATTAAAAAAAGAAAGATAATAAATACCAATGAAGAGCTTTTTACTAGGTTATTTTACGATATGCATTAAACTGCCTTAAGCGGCCTACAGACGACAAACTTGGTTGACAACAAAGTTGGCATCATGAAATATACAGACCTTCCAACTTGATTGTCAACATCCGTGCAAACATCAACGAAGTGCACCGTTCAAATTACTTTTTTCAAATGATGTTCCCTGGCTAAGTTCTTAACACTGCCACAAACATACAACATGGTTGCCAAATTTCTACTAAATATCAAAAAATTTTGATTTCATTCCAACCGTCGACAAACATCGATTTAAAGTTGTTAACTAACCTACACACTTTCAATTTTGACACCAACACCAAATGTTGCCAACTTTGTTGGCAACCAAGTTTGTCGTCTTTAGGCTGCTTTAAGCGGCCTACACACGACAAACTTGTTGGTGTTAGAATTGAAAGTGTGTGGATTGGTTGACAACTTTAAATTGAAGTTCAAGCGGTTGGAATGAAATCAAAAAATTTTGATTTTCAGTAGAAGTTGGCAACCATGTTGTATGTTTGTAGTAGTGTTGCGAACTTTGCAGGCGAATATTATTTGAAATAATTTTTTGTACTGTGCACTTCGTGGATTCGTTGAGAATTGCAAACTGAGAATTACAGAAAATAACGCATTTTGGAGAGAGTTTTTCCAAATATATAAACAATTACCGGAGCTATGGAAAGTAAAATCGAATGTTTTTAAAGACAAATATTTAGAAAAAGTGGCTTGGGAAAAACTTCTTGAAAAATATAAAGAATTCGAACCAAACGCAAGTGCATAAAGTGTAAAAAACAAAATACACAACATTGGCACCTGCTTTCGGACAGAATTAAAAAAATTATGCAGATAACAAACAGCTAATGTTATTATTGTAGTCTTCTATGGACTAAGATTTATCTTGTTTAATAAAACTCGAAAACAAAGCATTCTCAACAATCCTTCGTGCACGAGATAGTCTATAGTTAAATACAAGTTCTTCGCTTGATAGATTATGGCTTCATCAAATTTTTTCGAGGGGAAACGCATCGTCACCTACGCAAAAAGTTTTTAAGTCTTCTGGTGCACTTATCGAAAGCTCAGTCCTCAGATTTATATGGGAAAAATGCAGTCTCTTCACCATATTCTCTTTTTTTAACTACTTTTATTAACTTCCCAGTATAGGAAGTTATTGTAATAGGTCCGAAAATCGAAATCGAAAATTTCAACGAATTTTCATGTTTCAAGGTCCCAGGAGCATTTTAAGCAAAAAATTGGGAGGAAGTATGTGTTCAATCCCACTACAAAATACTTGTATGAGTTTTACTGACTGTGGGATTCTTAGTTTTTAGTCTAATCTAGTGGGCTACGTCTTTATAAATTAAATTTTACTTTGGAATAAAAAATAAATACAAATAGGATGTCTTGAAACATAGGAGCATCATCTTAACGTTAAATAAAAAAAAGGAAAATAAAAAAGGGCTAACAAGGGTAACCTTTTGTAAAAGAAATGGATTATAAGATATTATAAATATTAATTTAATAAACTATTAAGTAATTATTCTAGTCTTTTAGAAATTCAAGGCTAGAAATCAACCACGAAAGTGTACAAAATTTGGTCCTTCGAGCCGGATCGGTGCGTCCGGAGAATAAAATCACTAAGCCATATACAAAGCTTGTCACTACTCAGCGAAAGCGAAGTGAGGAAGCTTATAATATATTCAACAACATCTAACAGGAACTCACTAACAGTGCAAGCTCTGCCCAAGTAAGCTAAATACATATATACAATGACTCCAAATCCTATAGCTATTCTCAAGCGCCGACGAGCTGACATAAAAACGCGTATCACCAAATTCAGGAATTATCTTTCAATTGCACGAAATTCTCTAGATTTAGACGAGTTACAGGTGAAGATTGAAGCCTTGACAAGTCATTTCAAAAACATACACGAGATTCATGAAGAATTAATGCTTCTAGATTCAGATTCCAAGGAATTGCATAACAGTGAGCTCGAATCAATGGAAGATAATTACAATTGCGTGTTAGCAGAAACTCGCAAATTGATAAGAATAGCTGTAGAAACTCAAAATTCCAATTTAAATAGTGACAACCAGCAGAAGGAGGCTAGGGTTTCCACACATGGCGTAATAAAGCTGCCTGAAATAACATTACCTAAGTTCGATGGTTCTATAGAAAAGTGGCAGGCTTTTAAGGATAAATTTTCTGCTCGAATTGGTGACAATAATAATATACCAAAAGTGGATAAATTACAATATTTGCAATCGTGCTTGACAGATAAAGCGGCACGAGCTGTCGACTCAATAGAAAGTACCAGTGATAATTATGACGAAGCATGGGCTATATTAACTAATAAATATGATAATTCACGACGTGCTATCCTTCGACATTGGTCTATATTACATCGATTACCACGTCTACCGAGAGATAACCCCAGCGCTATTGATGAACTAATTGATACTTTTCGACAGCATATTCGCGCCCTTAAAGGTCTAGGAGAACCCGTAGAGCAGTGGGATAGTTGCATCATATATCTACTCACTACGAAAATTAATGAAAATCTTCTTTACCAATGGGAAACTACATTGGCCGACAATAAGATGCCATCATATTCACACCTTCTAAACTTTTTAGAGAAGCGCGGATGCTGCACCGAAAACACAACATCATACAGCAGAGAACTAAACAATAAACATCAGACTGATAATAAAATATCTCGCAAAGGGCCTAACCAGGGTCGTGGTCAAGCATTTGTAATTAGTTCGAATAAAAACGCTATAGGCAACCCGACCGCATGCCCTGCCTGCCAACATCAACATACAATTTTTAAGTGTCCTATATTTCGTTCGTTGTCTATAATACAAAGAAGACAATTAGTTGATCAGAATTCTCTTTGTTTTAATTGCCTTGGAAAAGATCATACTGTGAGGGACTGTAAGGCAGGTTCCTGCCGTGTGTGCCGCGAGAGACATCATACATTTCTTCATACAATTGGCCCTACTCAGCCCCAGCAGATTGATTCCAATATTCCAAGTTACTCCACATCTCCATCAGATGCAACTACGAAGGCGACTTTTTCACTACAGTCGGGCCAAGATAAATCTTTCACTCTGCAAACATCTTCAGATGATATTATTCCAACCGCATTGATTCATATATCTCATAAAAATAATACTGCAGTTATATGTCGTGCAATTATTGATACCGGTTCTACAAGAAATTTCATAACCAACGCCTTGGCTTCTATGCTGGAATTACCTAAACAAAGTTGTTACATTCCCGTCGATGGATTGAATAACCTAGCAACCGTTTCTCAATATATCATTACGGCAACAATAAAATCTCGATTAAATGTGTATCAGAAAACTCTTGATTTTCTAGTAGTGCCAAACATCACTTCGGCTACTCCTAGTCAACTAATAGATCGTAAACGTTGTAATATACCTTCCAATTTACAGCTAGCGGATCCAGAATTCCATAAGCCTGCTCAAGTACAAGTATTATTAGGATCAGGCACTACCTTAGCGGCTCTTTGTGTTGGTCAAGTTGTGCTCTCATCACCTCAAGAACCTGATCTGATTCTCCAGAAAACTCGACTTGGTTGGATCATTGGAGGCAATCTGTCCTTATACAATAAACCAAATCATATGGCTAAATGCCACCTAGTGAATTTACAAGAAGATATTTCAAGGTTTTGGGAGCTCGAAGAGATTTGCACTACCAAACACTTATCGGATGAAGAAACGGAGTGCGAGAAACATTTCCAAAAACATATTCAACGTGCCGACGATGGCAGATATATTATTTCTCTACCCTTCAACAGCAAAAGGGATCAGCTAGGAGAATCTCAACATATGGCTTTTAAGCGTCTACAATCATTAGAAAGACGACTGCATCGTAATCCTAAGCTGCAGATACAATACCGTAATGCCATGAATGATTATCTCGGCCTTGGTTTTATGACTAAAATAAATAACCAATCAGGGCGAGGATTCTATTTACCACATCAAGCTGTATTCAAAGAGAGTAGTTTAACGACGAAAGTTCGTGTTGTTTTTGACGCCTCCGCTGTTTCCAGCACAGGAATATCGCTTAATGATGCTCTCTTATCAGGTCCTACTATTCAAAGTGACATTTTTTCACTTCTCCTTAGATTTAGACTCCATAACTATGTATTAACAGGAGACATTGAAAAAAAGTATTTACAAATCAGAGTACGAGAGGAGGATCAAGCATATCTACGCATTTTATGGAAAGAGGAAAGCGGAGAGTATTCAACATATCAATTCAATAGATTAATTTTTGGCCTTAAACCTGCTTCATTTTTAGCCACTCGCTGTTTAAATCAACTTGCAGACGACGAGGGCCATCGTTATAAACAAGCCGCAACAATCCTAAAGCGGGATTTATACGTCGATGATTTGCTCACCGGTGCCAACACAATTGACGAAGTAGTTCAATTAAGAAAAGACATGAGCGCGTTGCTACAATCAGGAGGATTCAACCTTCGTCAATGTGCATCAAACGCTTCTGAAGTTTTAGATACCATACCAGATTGTAATGTAAACTTATATTTAAAAAATAACAATGATACAGCGTTGAAAACACTGGGCGTCCATTGGAATTCAGAACGGGATGCAATTATCTATACAATAAAAGCATTGGATAACAACCGCATGACTAAAAGAGTGATTTTCTCGGAGGTAGCGAAAATATTCGATCCTTTGGGAATACTTAATCCGGTAATAGTTACAGTGAAATTATTAATGCAAGATCTGTGGAAGCTCAAAATAGATTGGGACGAGTCATTACTTGCGGATCTCCACACTAAGTGGGAAGTTTTTGCTAACCAACTACCGGATCTTAATGATATATCATTTGACCGAAAAATGTTATTGGAAAACTGTAGTGATATACAATTGCATGGCTTCTGTGACGCTAGTGAAAAGGCATATGGAGCATGTGTTTATTTACGAAGTGCTAATGCTGCTGGACATATTCAAATACAATTATATTGCGCAAAATCAAGAGTAGCTCCTATAAAAACTATTCAAACAATTCCACGGCTAGAGCTTTGTGCCGCTGCTTTGTTAGCTACTTTATATTATACCGTACGAGCCTCTATAGATATCAACATTAGCCGTGTCTTCTTCTGGACAGATTCTATGATTGCTTTATATTGGATAAACACTTCTCCTCATTTGTTAAAAGCGTTTGCAGCCAATCGTGTTACAGAGATACAATCATACACAAACAATGCGGATTGGAGACATGTTAGTACACTCGAAAACCCTGCTGACCTGTTAACCAGAGGGATATTACCTGGGGAATTTAAATGCGCCACCCTGTGGGCTAAAGGACCTAAATGGCTCTGCGAAGAAGAGCAGTTTTGGCCATCTCAACCATTGATCAAGCCCAAGGAACTACCAGAAATACGTAAACCCATTTGCTTGATTGCCAGTCTTACAGATGACGACATACTAAAAAGATATTCTTCCTACTTGCGTTTACAACGTATAATTGCGATATGTTTACGGGTGAGACCTTCTAATCGCAGAACCGGACTTATAACAGCAGACGAACTCGAAATTTCATCCATTAGAATTCTTCAGCTAACTCAAAGAGCAGAGTTCGCTCTCGATTATAAATTGTTGATGAACAATAAGAAATTGTCTACGAAAAGCAAACTATTGCCTCTTAATCCCTTCATTGACAAAGAAGGATTGATACGTGTGGGCGGCCGATTAGGTCATTCTTCATATTCTTATCATCAAAAGCATCCCATTATCATACCAAAGTCGCATCACATTACACAACTTTTAATCAAAAAGGAGCATCTTGAGAATTTGCATGGAGGTATACAATCAACGTTATGTTCGATGAGACAGAAATATTGGCCCTTGGACGGAAGAAATCAAGTTCGCAAGGTTATTCGTAACTGTGTACGGTGCGCCAGAGCAAGACCTCTACCAGTCAACTATGTGATGAGCGATCTACCTAGTGTGAGAACTATTGCTACTAGGCCTTTTACCAATGTAGGTATAGATTATTGTGGGCCATTTTTTATCAAAGAAAAGAAGCTGAGAAATAGAAACAAAATCAAGGTATACGTTTCCATCTTTATATGTCTCTCCACAAAGGCTGTACATCTAGAAGTTGTGAGTGATCTCACTACTGAAGCCTTTATAGCTGCTCTCAAGCGTTTTATATCTCGACGAGGAAAATGTTCATTCATACAATCTGATAATGGTACCAATTTCGTGGGAGCTAGAAACGAATTACAAGACATATTACGTTTCCTCTCCTCTAAGACCCATAATGAAAAAGTACATAATTATTTAGCGCCTCAGGGAATCGTATGGCGTTTTAACCCTCCAAGCTCTCCACATTTTGGCGGCATTTGGGAGGCTGCCGTTAAGTCATTTAAACATCACTTAAAACGTGTAGTAGGAGTGGAACTCTTTACATGGGAGCAATTCAACACCTTAGTTGTGGAAATAGAAGCTGTACTTAATTCGCGACCGTTGACTCCTATTTCCTCAGATCCTAATGATCTTAATGTACTGACTCCTTCATACTTCTTAATTGGTGATTCTCTGTCGAGTTTGCCCGAAAAAGATCTTTCAGATGTGCCAAGTAACCGCCTTTCCAAGTGGCAGCACATACAAAAAGTCAAGCAAGACTTCTGGACCAGATGGCATAAGGAGTATATAAACGAATTAAATATCCGATATCATTGGACGGGAGGTGGTCATCATATCAAGAATGGTACTATAGTTATGCTACGAGATGAAAATCTACCCCCTTTACAATGGCGTCTAGGCAGAGTCATCGAAACCTTTCCTGGTCAAGACGGAATCATCAGGACCGTGCGTTTGAAGACCAAAATGGGTGAAGTAATCAGATGCGTAAAGAAGCTGGCCCCTTTGCCTATAGATGTCAATCCAAATAATTGAAGAAAAGAAAATATTTCTTTGTAAACTTTTAATTTATGCCTTATGTTATGTTTATATTGGGTCGCTCTTATTATTAATTGTATTACAATTCTATTTAACTATTCTATGAAACTATACTGTTATATTAAGTACTTTAAAATTTTTTAACTTTCTGATCGAATATCTCTCAGCCGGGGGAGTATGTTCAATCCCACTACAAAATACTTGTATGAGTTTTACTGACTGTGGGATTCTTAGTTTTTAGTCTAATCTAGTGGGCTAAGTCTTTATAAATTAAATTTTACTTTTGGAATAAAAAATAAATACAAATAGGATGTCTTGAAACATAGGAGCATCATCTTAACGTTAAATAAAAAAAAGGAAAATAAAAAAGGGCTAACAAGGGTAACCTTTTGTAAAAGAAATGGATTATAAGATATTATAAATATTAATTTAATAAACTATTAAGTAATTATTCTAGTCTTTTAGAAATTTAAGGCTAGAAATCAACCACGAAAGTGTACAGTATGTGTGTGTGTATGTGCGTACGGATGTGGTCATTTTTTCCTGCACGATACCGCGCGAACCAAAAAAGATATCGACTTCGTTGAGGTGTCGTTCGAAGCGTATTAACCGAAATATGATCTGAAAAGATTTTCATAAAATTCGGTCGAGCCGCTTTTTTGTTTAAGCGGCGTAAGTGATTTTTGTACCTGCACGATATCGCCCGAACCACGAAAGATATTGACTTACTTGAGGTGCCGTTCGAAGCGTATTAGTGACAATATAATCTGAAAAGATTTTTATAATATTTGGTCGAGCGGTTTTTTGGTTTAAATGACATAAGTGATTTTTGTACCTGCACGATATCGCCCGAACCGCGAAAGTTATTGACTTACTTGAGGCGCCGTTCGAAGCGTATTAGCGACAATATAATCTGAAAAGATTTTTATAATATTTGGTAGAGGGGTTTTTTGGTTTAAATGACATAAGTGATTTATGTACCTGCACGATAGTGCGCGAACTATAAAAGATATCGACTTAGTTGACGTGCCGTTCGAAGAGTATTAACCAAAATATGATCTGAAAAGATTTTCATAAAATTCGGTCGGACCGTTTTTGTTTTTGTTTAAACGACGTTTATGATTTTTGTACCTGCACGATACCGCACGAACTAAAAACTATATCAACTTCATTGAGGTGCCGAAAAAATAATATTAACGAAGAAATGCTCTGAAAAAAATTTCATAATATTCGGTCGGGCCTTTTTTGTTTAAATAGAAAAACTTCGGCTAATTGTCAGAAAGACAAGTTTTGCTAATACATATCTAATAAACTCGATGGAATGAGACCCGTTCTAAACGAAGTGATCTTTTTTGGGTTCTGCACAGAGATAGCTTTCGAACAAAACATCACTTGTCAAAATCCGACAACCTTTCAAAATCGTGCAAAAATTTCGTTACCCTTTACAAACAGCGCGAATTTTCAAACCTTGGATTAGCACTTTTTGACGGGGAATTGTTTTCTACGCGTGACACAGTTTCAGGAAATTGCGGTTCATCCCGGGATTTCCAGTAGTTACCGCAAAATTTGTTCTTTTTGGTCAAGTCTGACAAAGTACTTAACAGCTACAGTTTTGCTAATATCTCCGGAAAGCTTTGGAATTTCCAAATGAAGTCATTCGCTTCTCAGCTCGTCAACGGCGCTTCAGCACGCTCAATACGAATTTGAACACCCGCTTTAGTGCAGCGAACGAAATACGGAGGAAATGTTTGTTTGCTAACGTTCAGGAAAAACAAATTCTCTAGAAAAGCTTGTATATTTACTACTATTATAGTTATTTGAACTAGCTTCTCTCGGGATTGCTTTGTCATCAGTTCTGATACTAGCCAATTTTCCACTAGTGCTAAACGTATAACTATTTTGTAAGAAGTCAGTTTATTCCATCTTCGTTCATCATACTGGGAAGTTAATCGTGTGGACCGAAGGGGTCAAACCCACATCCCAACTAGTTTCATCTTCTAAGCACTCGTCAATAATTATACATATATGTAAATAATTCAACACTCATTTTTAAAAAAATAATATCGAATTAAAATGCTAAATTAACTTCCAAGTTAACACCATGGGTATTACCCTCCTCAACTCAGCGTATGAAGTACTGTCCACTATTTTATACAAAAAACTTCTACCCATCGCAGAAGGCATAATAGGTAGTTATCAATGTGGCTTTCGACCAGGTAGGTCCACTACAAACCATATTTCCACTCTAAGAAGAATTTTGGAAAAATCATGGGAGTTCAACATCAATATTCACGTACTGTTTATAGACTTCAAGCAAGCATATGACAGCGTCAAGCGTGAGGAGTTATTTAAAGCTATGGAGTGCTTCCGATTTCCAAAACACCTAATCGAAGTAACAAAAGCTACAATCGAGGTAGTACGATGCAGAGTACGAGTTGAACGAGACCTCTCAGATAGTTTCACATCACAGAGAGGCCTGAGACAAGGTGACGCGCTGTCATGCCTCCTATTTAACATAGTGTTGGAGAAGGTGGTGAGAGACGCTGGGGTAGAAACAACGGGATCCATCTTTAACAAGTCAACACAAACGATGGCTTATGCTGATGATGTCGCTCTTATAGGTAGGTCGTTTGCGAGTGTGAAAGAAACCTTCATCAAACTGGAAGCAGCTGCGAAAAAAATGGGATTGCTCATCAACGAAGCAAAAACAAAGTATCTTTGTACTTCAAAAAGATACGCAACTCCAAGGATCAGAGGCATGGACTTTGAAAGTGGCTGATGAAACTCTTCTAGGCACTTTTGAAAGAAAAATTCTACGCACAATATTTGGCGGTGTCTGCGAAAACGGTGAATGGAGAAGGAGATATAATCACGAATTATACCAACTGTACCGGGGACCCGACATTGTCAAAAGTATAAAATTAAGTAGATTGCGATGGGTGGCACACGTACAAAGGCTTGACGATAGCGACCCCGCAAAAATAGCGTTGAATCGAATTCCTGATGGAAAGCGAAATACAGGTCGACCAAAAAAGCGATACATGGACTCCGTTGAGGAAGATTTAGTAAAGTTAGGCGTACGCAACTGGAAGGCATTAGCCAGGAACCGAACGGCATGGAGAGAAATGTTGGAGGAAGCCAAGGCCAATAATAGGCTGTAGTGCTACAGATGATGATGATGTTAACACCATGAAACTTTAAACGGAAATGATGTTTGCACGAATGTTGGAAATCGAGTTGGAGTGTCTGTACATTTCATGATGCCAACTTGGTTGTCAACCAAGTTTGTCGTCTGTAGGCCGCTTTAGAGTAAGTAATAAGCCTATGACTCCAGAATGTACATATATTTATACTTTTCTTCCCCCAAAAAAAGAAAGACATGTCTCTCCAGTATGTATTTACAATCTCGTTTCACCTCACCTGTTTCACTTTCACTTCTTCAAAAAAAGTAAGTATTCTTACCCAGTATAAATTTTCAATCCCTGAAAAAAGTAAAAAAATTCTTTCCAGTTCGTATTCACAATATCACAACAGCTCAGTTTAAACTGCCCCAAAAGAAGTAAGAAATGTCTTTTAACTACGTAATTTACAATCACACCTCGCCTCATTAATCTCGATACACGCCTATATAGCAGTAGAACATTATTTTTGAACAAAGTCATTTAAAAAAATTGAGGCCGCAGTACAATTTAACATCGTGTAAGGGACAAATGCACCGCCTCGTGTAAGTTCGGATCAACTCTATATACAGTCGAAGACGACAGTTTAGCTTAGCAGGTTGTTAATTCAAGTGCAAACATGTTCCCGGCCTCATCGAACACTTCAGACTGAATATGTTCGCACTTTAGTCAGCAAGACGGCACTTGAGCTAGTAAAGGCAAATTGGATGTACATCGAAGGGCGGATGTACAACCAAAACTATCGATTGTGGGACGGTCGGCCGATCAAAATACGTTGGGCTTTTGGGTTTGATGAAAATCTGGTTGTACATCCAATTTGACCGTGTATGGGGGCCTTAAGACGGCTGCAGCCACTAGAGAAAAACACCAGCCAGGTCAACGGTAATCAAACCCAAGGCTTCGACATCAATCAAGAAATCAAAACTCCTTCTTGATGTGGCATTCACAGAGGCAAGATCAACACTTAACAAATTTCCAATTAGTTATACATTTTGTATTATACTTTAACTTTCATTATATTATAGCTTTGTTCCAGAACTCGAATGTATCTTAACAAGCGGCATACACATAGACAATCGACATTTATGTTATCTTTTTCTTGATTTGCAGGAAATTGCCCAAAAAGTGTTTCTTTACTTTCTGAATTTTTGACAAAATTATCCCCACCATTAACTAAGTTTTTGCCCAACAAATTTTTGCAGGAAAAGTACTGGAACAAAGCTTATGTTCTTCTTCCAAAGTTGTAAAAAGCAGAAGTAAATATTATAAAGTAAATTAGAAATAGTGCCTTTAAATTCAATTTTCCGAAACCAAACGTTAAACGGAAAAGATCAAGAAGCATCTGCATCCAGAATGGTTTATTATGGGCAGCAGCTTAATCAGAATAGAATTTCAGGTGTTCAGGCACGGACTGACGATAAGTGTCCACACACATAAAAATATTTGTCAATTTTCCAGAACTGCAGGTCACGGCCTGGCGGCAGCCGGTGAGTATATGGTGATACTTGGCCTGAAGGTGGGAAATTTTCAGGTCCTGGCCTCTCTGAATTTTCTGAAATACGACCAGGTTCTCTATAGCTGACCATTCTTTTTATGCTATTTCAAACCTAACAGCTACTGTTGTGACGCGCCGGTCAGCTAATAAATTAATTATAAGACTTCGATTTTGCATGGCGTGGCATTTGTTAGATTCCATCAGGTTCGAAAACTTTGGCGAAGAGATCTCGTAAACTCACTTGTTCTGGTTTTTTTAGAACATCGTTTGCCACGTTTGAATGCTTAGGGCAGTGATTCTCAACCTTTTTTTTGTTGCGGCACACTTTTAACAATTTTAAAATTTGGCGGCACACTAACAATACAATTAATTTAAAGAATTTTACTTATAGACCGTCAGCTAGTGATATATTTAGGTGACCCATTTTCTCATCCTAGCCTCGAAGAGGGTTGAAAGTAGATCGATGTTGAGTTGGAAAAAGTTAAATGAAGGTAGCGCTCCTGGGGATAACGTAACGTATTTTTCGTAACAGAAATAAGAAGTGCATCTCGCCCATATTTTCAATCCAATATCTTTTTAGGAATAGTAACGATGAATGTTTTCACACTTTCGATGGGCTTGTTTTAGAAAATCGGTCAAATTCTCGATTTTATTATGACGACCTTGTTTCTATCCCTTAGCCCTCAATTACGCTCAAGCCTTCACTTTTCGGGAGCCAGTTTCCATTCAAAAATCATGTAGTTAACTTCGCTAGCGTGAAAATATGGGTGAGATACGCCTCTTATTTCTGTAACGAAAAATACGTTACGTTACGTAATCCCCAGGAGCGCCACCATAATGAGAACCCCATGTAGCAAATGAGGGGGATTTCGAAAGTTTCCTCCAAAATACCACTAAAAAAAACCAGCGATACTGAAGTTAGGTATGCATTATCAGTTTTTTATTATGGCCCTAGTAGGCAAACCTTATTTCAAATTAAGTGGGGCGATATCTGCCTTACATAATTCAGAAAACATTTTGAATTGGCGAATTGAACTTCTAACCTCAGTTCAGTTTACATATAGTTTAACCATATTCAACTGAGGAAAAACAAACCTCTGTTCGCACAATGGGTCCAAAACTGAAGTTGAATATAAAAGCTCGCTTAAAAGATAGTAATCAAATAGAATAGTGGAACGTCATTCCAGTGGGCTTTCGAATTTCTGATTTCTGGCGAAAAAGCAACAATTTGCACGAAGTGAACATAAACTGGACTCTAGCCGGTGAAGCCACTTACGTGGACTGAACTGAACATTATTGAACTGAGGTCGGTGAAGCCGGGCCAGTCAGCGCTAGTTTAACTCACACAAAGCTTTAGTTTTTGTTGATGTATTGCTTCATGTTTCAGGCAATTATGTTGGTGACCGTGAAGGGTTACTCAATAGACCGTTTTTGGTTCGATTACAGGGGTTAAGCAGCATTGGACGTAATTAGTACTCAGTTGGGAGACCGTATTGGTAAAACAATACTTGCGTTTAAAAATATAAAAGTTTTCGACAGAGGCGCAGTTATTATTCACAATATCCACGCCAAGCTTCTCAAACTTGATTTTTTTCCGGGGGACCAAATGAGGCATTCCGTAGGACGAGGCGCGAATGAGGCAAGGGATAAGATACTCGGTGTGAGTCTTATACGGCAATCTACTCGGGGTCCACATGGGGCGGTCGGGCTAGGCTCATAAGGACCCCTCCCAAAATGCTAGTCGGACATAACCCCATAACCAAAGAATTTAAAGCCAGCTCATAGTTCAATTGACCGAATAATATTTTAACAGTTACTTATTCGCGTACTCCCCACCTACAATGACTATGCTCCGCCGCCCCTATTCGCTAGCAGTATTCTTCTTTTAATTTCCGCCGTAATGTTGTTGTCTTTGCTGCTCTTTGATGCTGCTTTTTCTAACGCTACATATGCTTCCTTCGCTGCAGTCATTGACCTGCCTATGACGACTATATTATCTGCGTATGCCGTTTGCTAAACAGACTTGTTTAGAATTGTCCCTCTAGTTTCAGTACGTTCCTAACGGGCCGTTTTGTTAATAAGATGTTAAACAGTAAGCAGGATAGTCTCCTTACCTGAGGCCTCTGTTCGCACCGTAAAATTGCCCCGTATTCTTACTCCGTTCATCATTCGACTCAATGAGGTTTTAGTGATCTGAATTAATTGGTCTGGAAAGTTCAGTTCCACCATTGCTTCGTAGATTTTTGAACGTAGCTTAAGATCATACTGTCTTAAACTCAACGAAAAAGACGTGGGTCTCTATATTAAACCATTTCGTCTTTTCAATTAGGTGCCTGTCTTAATGCGAATATGTCATCGGTTGTGGACTTTTGTTTTCTGAATCCGCACTAGTTATTCTGAATTGCTTTTTCATACTATTGCAATAGGCGAATATACAGGATATTCAAGAATATTTTATATGCTATATTCAGTAACATAACTCCTCTGTAGTTGGAACTACAGTACTCTTGTTGAGTCTGTCTGTTCTTGTTCTTGCAAGCAAAACTAAGTCTTTTTCTTGTTCTTGGTCTTGCAAAATGTGCAAGAACAAGAGAAGACTGCAAGAACAAGACCATTTTTGCTCATCAAATGATGGCGGCAAAAATACTCTTCCCGTCGCGTTCTCGTTCCAATAATTTATCCATACAAAATAATTTGTATTGTTTGCGTTTCTAAAATTTGGCGGCACACTTCAGGAATTTGGCGGCACACAAAAGTGCCACGGCACATTGGTTGAGAATCACTGGCTTAGGGTGAGTTGCACCAAATCATTGATTAAAGTTATTGTTAAAATTAACTTTAACAATAACAAAGTTGTTAAAGTTCCAGTTTGTAAAAATGAGTTGCACCAACCAACCGTTTGTTAAAGTTATCGTTAACGGTTACTTTGATTTAAATTTAAATTTTTGTGTATTTATAAGTTTCACAGTTTGTGAGTTTATTGAAAATGGCACCCCTGTCTGGGTCTATGACAACAGTCATAAGTTAACAATAACAATAACACTAACCGGGCGAATTTGCTTGGTTAAAGTTAACGTTAGAATATTACGTCATGTTAACAATTGTTAAACAGTGCAACTCTCGTTTTGTCTAACCGGAGATTTGACAACCGATACAGCTTTCGTTACGGTTAAAGTTAGTTGGTGCAACTCTTAAAGTGCGCGACTAGTTTACTAGATTTATTAATCATAGCCTTATAAATCTTCTTGTTCAAGAGCCCTAACAATGGCTAGTTGGCCTTTATTGATTATTGATTATTTATCTTGGTTGCGTTTACAATATTTGTATCATTATCAGTAACAACCACCTTTTCTTTGCCCTCTATCTTTGCAGATGATTGTAATTTGATTTGCTAGTTTAACTGCTAAATGAAGGTCATCCAATCCACATGTTTCCAGTGTAAAACTGTGAGAAACCCAATTTTCAACCATCATAAAAAGATTGACCTGCAGATGATTCCTCTTGAGATACTTGCTCCAGATAAAGTCTCGATGATGACTCTCCACAGTCTTAACATTTTCTGTCTTTCAAAAAAATTTCTTTAAATTAACATCATAAATATTACTTATTCACACTAGTTAAAAAATCTACATCGTTTATCAATGATTTGAGACTAGATTTTATTAATACTCGCGTAAAAGATATAAGGCCGGTTCACAATAGTGCGAGACTGCGATACGAGATTTCCTACGAGTCTCGTCCGAGCTGTTCAAATTATTTTCATTAATTCATGCAACTGTGGCAATCTACAATGTAAACATGTGCGAGAATGCGAGAGACGAATTTTCGGAAAATTGAAAATTTCTCGCAATGAGGAGGCGATGACAGCATTTGTTATAAAACGCTAGTATCTTGAACAAACATGCAACGATTACTTTCTTTGCTAAAACTGTCAGCTCCAGTGTCAAAAATTTTCGGACCTGACGTATTAAAACGCCTCGCACTCGCACTATTGTATGTCGGTCGAGACGCGTACGAAATCTCGCGTCACAGTCTCGCACAGTTGTGAACCGGCCAATACACGTGTATAAAAATTACACGTGTATTAAGTGCACGTGCAAAGCCTTCTGCATTTACAAGCCATGCAATAGGTGTGTGTATTTATGTCCCAACTTAAATTCATGAAATGTCAAAATCCCATTAAAAACAAGGGAAAGAAGTGTTTCGTGCCGCGAAAAGTGTTGTTGTTAGTGAGGTTTTATTAATAATAATAGTATTTTATCCGAATAAAAATCGTGCAAAAGTGCAAAAAGTGTCCAAGGATCAGTGTCATAAATTAGCAACTTAATTATAAGTTGTTAATAGAATCCATTTGCGGGATTTATGTATGTTGGTTATGGAGGACTGTCTTATTCTCAAGTTATATCAAAACGTTTTTTGAGATAATGAAGTTGCAGCTAGTTTAATTAATAGGAATACGTGCATTAAAAGAGACTTTACCTTAAAAAGGAATTAGCAAATCGTTTTTTCAGTGCTGTAATGATAAAAAACGTGCAGATTTTTCGATACCGATATATTTTACAGTTTTTAAGGTGGATTTCGTTAAGTAATTAAAGACCTTTACAAGGAAAGTTGTTATAAATTCGCAACAGAACTGTGCAAGAACGAAATTCAGAGCGAGGAATACAATATGTATTTTTAAGGTTAAACGGCTTGACTTATCTTGTGAAGCCCTGGAGAATCCAAACATCAGGATATTGTGTGTTGCTATGTAAGGTAATTTGTTTTTCTGTTACATTAAAAACTATTTCTGAGTATAATGATACTTGAAACAGGTGCAGAGCACATTACAAACAATATCAAGGCACTAAAACTAATTAAAAAAATTTAAAAAAATAAGTAAATAAAAATTTTAAATTGGAAATTACTTTCCTCTTTCATGGCGAGTCATCAGCTTTGCAAAATGTGTTCTTTGGAAATCGCCTGTGATGGGATTTCCTGCGATGGGGTTTGTGGAGGCATTTTTCATCCTACCTCAATGCTAAAGTCAGCAGAAAATTTTCGGCCCATAAAGGGTCTACTTGTGGCGAGTGCTCTGACATCAAAGCTTGTCATCGTTAAGGCTGATGAAAGACATCTCTGACGTTTTTCTCGTTGGTCATGAGAAAGTCTCCGGCAACATCTCGCATTTTCAGATGTTAGCTGACGATGTCCAATCCATCAATGTTAGACTTGACATTCTAGTTGCCTGACACTCTAGTTTCTGTTGTGACCAACACGGGTTCCTTGGTTGATAAATTCCCAAGTTGCAACTACATTAGAGTCGTTAGACGAAATACATTCGGCGATACTTAATCCTGTCGCCACTTTTCCTGCACTTTTAACCCTTAGCTTCAATTCACCCTTTATTGGATGATATCAAAAGGAACACCAAGCGTATTCGGGCTGATGTTGAGTCGCTGTCTTGTGCAGTGCTGAAAAATCACAACGCCCTGAGCTCTCTGTCTCTAAGATTGGAGAGCATCTATGATACGAAGAGCACCTCCTCTGCGGCAGCAGCATCTGATTGCGCCCTGCCTGCTGGTAGCACCTTCTGTCTTCACCCTGCTCCACGGCTGCTTCTCTTACGGAGAATGCTGTCTTGCAACACGTGGCCAATGAAATGGGGGACGTACTAATTTCTGCGTCTTCCCTCATCTCATTACAATATATAAGTGATATATGTATATATATTGCCAATAAAAACTTTTACTTCACATATTTTATATTAATATTATTCTTTTATTTAATACGTTTATTTATCATTTATTTATTATTATATTTAATAGCTTTAGATTTTAATAGTTTAAGATTTTTCTATTTTTTATTATGTCACACCGAAAATTACATAACGGTTTTTAATTATACAACTTATTATAGGAGACTTCCTTATCGAATAAACTCCTAACTAATACTCTTACAAAAATTCAAAATAATTTTTAATATCACAATATTTGTGTGGCTATGTTTTTAAAATTGTTTCTGTGTACAGTGTATACATATGTACGTGATATGACAATCCAAATTCCCCAAGTGTATTTAATAGTAGTAGTGAGAATCCAAATTGTGACGTAACCAAAAACACTGTGCTTAAAATTATTAGAACAGAAACTGAGTGGATACTTGAATAAAACTTATTACAACGAAACGCGTATATACAAGTAGCGACTGCTACATAACTCCCCCTTCAGCGCGAGCGTCCATGAATGTACTATCATACTTTATTTTAATATTTAATTACTCAAATAAAACGAAAAAAAACATTTTTAATTTTATAACCGAAATGAAACCTTTTTCTTTGAACTTCTAGTTACTGGTTTTTCATTGTCTTCCTTTTTTTCAATAAAGGCGGGTTTTAATCTATCAATTGATACTACCGTTATTTTTCCGTTGACGTCAATCGTGAAATTTTTTTTATTTCTCTTAATAACTTTAAAAGGACCTTCATAAGGATCCTGCAAGGATCCCCTACTTCTATCTGTCCTCAAAAACACGAATTCGCAATCTTCTAAGTCTTTTGGAACATAGAAATTTCTTCTTTGATCCCGAGAATCTGTTGGCACAATGTTCCTCATGTGATCTCGTAATTGTTCTACTAGGTCTGTTGGATCTGATACTTGGTGTGGATCCCTCACAAAGAATTCTCCTGGGATACGTAATGTTTGACCATAAACTAATTCAGCCGGACTACACTTAAGATCCTCCTTAACTGTTGTTCTTAAACCTAGTAATATAGCTGGTATGTGCCACAACCAATTCGGATTAGACATCTTAGCTCTAAGAGATGCTTTTAACTGTTTGTGTAGCCTTTCCACCATTCCGTTTGATTGTGGGTGATACGCTGTTGTTCGAATCCTATGGGTTCCTAATCATTTTGAAAATTCCTCAAAAAGTTTTCCTTCAAATTGACCTCCTTGGTCCGTAGTAACTGTCAATGGAATCCCAAATCTCGGAAAATATTGCTCATACAATGTCTTGACTACTATGCTGGCTGTAATACTCTTTAGTGGGTATACTTCCGGCCACCTGGTGAATCGATCCACTACGGTTAACAAGTATACGAATCCTTCCACCGGATGCAATGGGCCTACCAAATCTACATGGATGTGTTCAAACCTTCCCATAGGTATCTGGAATTTTTGTATCGGAGATTTTGTATGTCTGTGAATTTTCGCTTTTTGACACGTTATACATGACTTCGCCCATAAATTAATATCAGTATTCATCCTAGGCCAAAAATATCTTCTTGTAATTAATTTCCTTGTACCTCGTATTCCTGGATGTGATAAGTTATGGATTTTGTCAAATACGCTTCTTCGTAATATCTCTGGTACGAATGGACGATCTCTACTAGTGGAACACTCTAACCAGATTTTACTTTCTAAGAAAGGTACATCTGTTTCCACTAAAATGAATTTCTAACTTTTATTTGGGTTTTCAATTAACTGTTTCAACTCTGTATCATCCTTTTGTGCTTCTACGATAATGCTTAAATCTATTTGCTTTTCGCTAACCGCGTCACAATTGCTATTTTCTACGGTTACCCGTGATAAAGTGTCAGCTACTACATTTGATTCTCCCTTGATGTATCTTATATCGGAGGTGAATTGGGTAACATAGTCCAATTGTCTTGCTTGTCTTGGACTTCTCTCCGCTTTGGTCCAAATTGCGGATGTTAAAGGTTTGTGATCCGTGAATACTGTAAATTCACGACCTTCCAAAAAATGTCTAAAGTGCTTAATACTTGAGTACATTGCCAAAAGCTCTCTGTCAAATGTAGAATACTTAATTTCTGCATTGTTTAATTTTCTGGAATAAAACGCTAAAGGTTCGCTTTCATTGTTGTTAATTTGTTCCAACATTGCTCCAATCGCAATGTTTGATGCATCAACCGTCAACTTCAAAGTAGGATTCTCCGCTGGATGCACTAATAACGTTGCCGAAATAAAAGCCTTCTTCACTTTGACGAACGCGTCTTCGCATTCTTCCGTCCACTCAAAATTTTTTAAACTCTTAGGTTTTTTAAGCTCCCTAACTAAATGTATATGAATGGGGCTTAACAACTCTGCTAATCGTGGAATGAATCTGTGAAAGTAATTTACCATTCCTATGAATTGTTGAATCTGCTTAATGGAAGTAGGTGAAGGGAAATCCTGGATGAATTTAATTCTATTTTCAGAAGGAAGAATCCCGTCCTTCGTAATTTTGTGACTTAAAAATTCAATTTCATGTACACCAAAAAGACATTTCCCTGGATTAATATTTATTCCATATTCTTCTAAACGGCCAAACACCTGCTCTAAGTGTTTCTTGTGTTCCTCCTTATTTTTGCTTGCAACCAATATATCGTCAATGTAGACAAAAACGAATTCCAAACCAGTTAAAACTCTATCCATAAATCGTTGGAAAGTTTGAGCAGCATTTCTAAGTCCAAAGGGCATTCGAGTAAATTCGAATAAACCGAAAGGTGTAGTTATCGCTGTCTTATAGATATCTTCCTCTGCCATAGGTATGTGATGGTAAGCTCTCACTAAATCAATCTTCGAAAATATGGTACAACCATTCAAATTTAACGTAAAATTTTGAATGTGAGGAATCGGGTATCTGTCTGGAATTGTTATTGAGTTTAGTCTCCGGTAATCTCCGCATGGTAGCCAATCAGTGGAATCTTTCTTCGGAACCATGTGTAGTGCTGATGAGACTGATGACGAAGATGTTCTGCATAAGCCTAATTTTACCATGTGCTCGAATTCTAATTTAGCGATTTTAAATTTATTAGTGTCGAGTCTTCTAGGTCTTGAAAATGGTAGTTGACCTTTAGTGGTAATAGTATGCACTATATTATGTCGTACAGGTAAATCATAGCGTGGAGGTTGAGTTAGAGAGGGAAATCTAGCTAAAACATTACCATATTCACTATCAAAGGTACAATGCCTAGGTGAAGGAGAATCTGTTTTAATCATGATTCCATTAACTGTTAACTCGGTGTTACCATCTATTATTCTCTTATTTTTCAGATCAACCAGCAAATTGAATTCAGAAAGAAAATCTGCGCCAAAAATAGGTTTGTCGACGCTTGCTATAATGAACAGAAAAGTTAAATCTCGTCTTAATCCGAAGTCTATCTTAAGAAGTTTTTCTCCGTAAGTATGGATAATTGATCCGTTAGCTGCTGTAAGAATTAAATTTGGATTTCTTTTACATTTGCCACAATATGAATTCGGTATTACTGATAATTCCGCTCCTGTATCAATTAGAAATTTAAGTTTATTTTCTTTATCGTAAATAAAAAGTCTATTAGATTTTTTTGGAGTATTATTTTTAAAACACGCTGAAGGGATATTTAGTTTTTTTGATTATTATAGTTGCAAGGTTTAATACATCTTTTAGCCTTGTCGCCGAATTTAAAATGAAACCTACAAAATGGTTTATTATTATTATTATTGTATTTCGACCTATCACGGCTTCTACTTCTAGACCTTTACCTATGATGAAACTCATTATTCCTATTAAATGTAAGTTTCTTAATTAAATCTGTTAAATTTTCAATTTTATTCTCTAAATCATTAACCTTCTTAGCATAATCAATGTTATTTATATTAATACATTTTTGGTTTATAAAAGGATTTGAAGAACAATCATTGATGGATGAAATATACTGAAATTTGGAACATTCGAAAATTTTATCTGCTAAAATTAGAATATCTTGGATGTTTTGTTTGCCAGAGGACATCAATGCGATGTTAATACCAGGCGGTAATTTTCGCATCCAAAGCTTTCTAATCAGATCCTTTTCTAAATTCGAAGATGTTCCTGCAAGTATCTCCATTGATCTATAAAATTCGGATGGTTTTCTATCTCCAATCTCAGAATTGCACAATAATTATTCCAACTTTTTCTCTTCCGATTCTGTAAATCGTTGAATTAATGTTGTTTTCAATGCTTCATACTTGTTTTCCGGTGGTGGGTTTTGAATGAAATCCAATATATTCATTATTATCTCTAAAGGAAGAGCTTGGATGACATGTTCATATTTAGTCTCATCCAGTCTAATTCCTTTCGAGTTAAATTGGCTTTCTGTTAAAATAAACCATGCTTCTGGGCATGGAGACCAGAAAGTTGGTAGCTTAACAGCCGATGCACTAATATTCTCATTATCAACGTGCATTCTTTCACTATCACCACCTTGGACACACATATTAATCACAATTTTTTTAAATAAAACTCGCGTAAAAAGAAGTTCAATAAAATTTCGACTTTACTTAAAACATCGCGATACTTTAAAATAACACCCGTGGACGTTCGCGAAAAGAGTCGATTAATACTCAAACTTAAATAAATTCCCGAAAATTTTATTCAAGTCTCACTTCCTAAAAAAAAAAAATTTTTTAGAGGAAAAATATTTGAAAGAGAAAATAAATTGAATTGTCACCACTACTAAATTATGTAAGTGTAATGTTTTTTTTAGTGTAAGCAATCCCGTACAATTTAAATTTTAAAATTAAAGAAAAATATTTAATTAAAATAAATACTTGGTCTCCTTATTAAAAAATGAACCTCTTCTTAAAATTTTTTACCAAATGCTTTTCTTTCTTGAATCTTCTTCTTTTCTTCGTAAAATTTTCAAAATTTTCTTCATATCTTCTTTCTTCATAAATTTTCTTTCATAAAAATTTTTTAAAATTCTTCTTTCTTCTTTTTTCTTTGAAAAATTTCTTCGTTCTTCTAATGTCGGGGTCACCAATATGAAATGGGGGACGTACTAATTTCTGCGTCTTCCCTCATCTCATTACAATATATAAGTGATATATGTATATATATTGCCAATAAAAACTTTTACTTCACATATTTTATATTAATATTATTCTTTTATTTAATACGTTTATTTAACATTTATTTATTATTATATTTAATAGCTTTAGATTTTAATAGTTTAAGATTTTTCTATTTTTTATTATGTCACACCGAAAATTACATAACGGTTTTTAATTATACAACTTATTATAGGAGACTTCCTTATCGAATAAACTCCTAACTAATACTCTTACAAAAATTCAAAATAATTTTTAATATCACAATATTTGTGTGGCTATGTTTTTAAAATTGTTTCTGTGTACAGTGTATACATACGTGATATGACAATCCAAATTCCCCAAGTGTATTTAATAGTAGTAGTGAGAATCCAAATTGTGACGTAACCAAAAACACTGTGCTTAAAATTATTAGAACAGAAACTGAGTGGATACTTGAATAAAACTTATTACAACGAAACGCGTATATACAAGTAGCGACTGCTACAGCCAACAATCCCATCGTGCCTAGTAGTATTAAGGCGCGTCGTAAAAGTCGCAGGAATAATAGAAATCGCCAAGCCACCATTGGTGACAATATCACTTTAAGCTCCTTGCCTCGTGTTCCTGGGTCGGAGTCGACCTCTGGGTCGGTCTCGGTATCAACCTCTCCGCCGCTCATAGTGGTGAATCCCCGGTCACTGAAGTTACTGCTCCCTGGGAGCAGCGCACCCCTTTGGTTACGATACCGAGACCTTTAAATAGCTTCATCTCGCGATTTTCTCCTGAAACTGGGACAGAAACTATTTGTGATTATTTAAGGATAAAATCTATAGACCCAGGAACCGTTTTTTGCACAAAAGTCAGCAAGGCTTACAAGCCTGTTGCTTCATTTGTTTTGTCTGCCCCGCCTGTTATTGCCGAGAATCTCTTAAATCCTGGCTTCTGGCCTGCTGGTGCTCTTACCAAGCTCTTTGTTCCACGTACCCGTACTCGAGCCCATCATGCAAACACTTTTACTCCGAGCGCTGCACAGATGTAAAAAAACTCGAGACGCTTTCCCTCTACTACCAGAACGTAAGGAGAACAAGGTCAAAAACTAACGATATTCTTCAGGCATCGACGACTAGCGGGTTCGATGTCATAGCCATCACTGAAATCTGGCGCTATGAAGGCATTCTCAATGCTGAACTCTTCGATTCCTCCTACCAAGTCTTTCGGAAGGATCGTCAAACTGACTCGGTAGCTCGTGGAGGTGGCGTACTCCTGGCTTGCAGTACCACCTAGCGTGTAACTCAATTTTGCTTCCTAGTTTTTCTATCCACCTTGACATTGAGCTTGTCGCTCTTAAAATTTCCCTAGTTATCAAAAACTAATCTCTTTCTGCGGTGCTGTGGTGCTGCTATATCCCACCAGATATGATTAGCACTCTTGACAATGAAGGTAAAAATCTCTATGATATCCTTATCTCTTGTGTTGATCATATTCTGTGTATGATGGACACTATTGATGAATTACTTCTCCTAGAGGACTTTAATTTACTCAATATTCAATGCTGGAGCCTCGGTAGTCTAGAGGTAAGGCGCCTGACTGCTATCCCAGAGGTCCCGGGTTCGATTCCCGGCGGTGCCACGGTCCTAGCCTTTTCCACTTTCCCACCTGCATAACTTTCCTTCTTTCTTCTTCCCCTCTTGACATTCCTGATTCCTTCTGTCATAGCCTTCCTTAGCCCTTCCTTGCTCTACCAAAGCGCATGTCATCGGTTGGTTGATGAGATTCAACTCGTTTCAGGAGGCATAACACTCCAGCGAATTGTTTCTCGATGCCCCGATGCTAAAAGTTGCGATAGTAGTGGTTGAGAGTAGGTGGACTGAAAATATCGCGGGAAGGTTGTGGCTGTTCCTTCATCCCCGACTAGAGCTGCTGTTCGACATTGCACTCTATAAGAAGAAAATAGATTGTCAACAGTATAAAAGGCCTTTCCTGAGATTCTACTCTTTCACATAAAAAAAAAAATGTAACCCATTCCTTTAACTTTAAAAAGGCTAAATTTAGTGATCTGTCATCATAACTTGCCATGTGTTCCGGCTATGCTGAAAAAAGAAAAAGGAAAAGAAACAAAAATCAAGAAAAAAGGAATTAAAAAATAAAAAAAAACATCAAATTTCACAATATTTTGCACTTTATTAAAATCAAACCAAAACTACATAGATCTACAAAAGAGTTTTTTTTTCTGGCTGTTCTAATTGCAGAACACATCAGGTGAAACATCAATCGTCATCTGACAGATAGGTGGCGTTATCCATTTAAGCTTCTAGAGCAAGCAATATTTTGGTAATTCTTATTTACAAAACAAATAAAGAACAATTTACGAATTTCAAGTAATAAATCACGAATAAATAACAAATTGAAGATTGAATTGAAATATTTTTGGCAATTTGTAAATCTAAGGTTAAATTTTATTGAATTTATATTGGGGAAAATCTAATAATTGATTGCAAATAAATAGTAATTTGATTATTGGAAAAAGTTATCTTTTTATTGAATCACACCCTTCGGAGTCAAAAATTAAATTGCTAATTCTGAACACCATGGTTGATTTCAACAACTTACTTTCCGCAAATGAGTTGGATGACGATGTGGCACGGTTTTATGGAGTACTTTACGAAGCCTTCGTTTCTTGTGTACTTTATGAGCCCCAAAAATTTCCGGTTCTTCTTTACCTTCAATAATGAACTCAAGCAGTTGCAAAATCAGAAGAATAGGCTCTGGGAAACCTATTTAAAGAGGAAGGACTCTCCGAGTCTCAATTCATTTATCAATTGCTATAACCGATTTCGTTCACCCTCTTTTACTCTGTATCGTGAATATCTTAGCAGTATGAGTGATAAGGTGTTTAATGATCCTAGAAACTTATTTAACTGGTCATGCTGGGGTCGCCTGCGATTTGCAACATGTTTGCGTCATTCTTTCATCAATCATTTTCGCCTTCTAACTTTCAGCCTAATGATAACAATTATCGTCACATAATTCCTAATCGAGAGGCTCATTTTTTGCCTCTCTCAATTACCAGTGCTGATATCGTGAAACATATCGACGAACTCCCATTTGACTTCACTTCTGGCCCCGACGGTATTCCTCCCTCTGTCCTTAAGTCCTGTTTGGAGGTTCTCCAGTCTCCACTGAAAACCTTCTTTCAAAAATCCCTGGATAAAGGGTACTTCCCTAGGCTTTGGAAGAATTCGTTCATAATTCCTATTTACAAAAGTGGTAGCAAGAACGAAATATCGAATTATAGACCAGTTGCGAAGTTGCCTGTGATTCCAAAACTTTTCGAATCAATTATCTATTCTACAATCGCTCCTATCTGCAAGAGGCTGGTCTCAACGTATCAACATGGTTTTCTTGTAGCTCGTTCCACTACCATCAATCTTCTTGAGTTCACTTCTCATGATGTCGAGGGCTTCGTTTCTGGTTGCCAAACTGATTATGTTTACACTGATTTTAGTAAGGCATTTGACAAGCTCCATTCCATTATAATTCTAAAATTAAGTAAGCTTGGCTTTCCGCAAGCCCTTTTAGTATGGTTCCAGTCTTATTTAGCTGACAGGACCTACGAAGTTCTTTTTCATGGTTCCAAATCAGTAACCATTGAAGCGACATCCGGTCTCCCTCAAGGAAGTCATCTTGGCCCTCTTCTCTTTAACTTGTCAATTGATGACATTGTTCCCTTGCTAAGACACTGTATAATATTGATCTACGCTGATGACATCAAATTGTACCGTCACATAAAGAGTATTGAGGATTGCAAACTTTTGCAAGTTGACCTTGACACCTTTTACTCTTGGTGTGCTAACAACAACCTGATTAATAATACTAAATGTGATGTCATGACTTAGTAGAAGACGTGATCCTATATTTTTTAACTACACCTTTTCTCATGAGGGTATCCCTCGTGTTAATTTTGTTAAAGATCTAGGGATTAGGTTTGATAGTAAGCTGGATTTTTACACTCACATCAACTATATCTCTTCCAGAGGTAGTTCATGGGTTTTATTAAAAGGTGGTCCAAAGAATTTAACAACCCCTTGATTACTAAACACCTATACATTTCCCTTCTCAGACCATTACTCGAATATGCGTTCCAGGTTTGGTCTCCCCACTACTCTTCGCATTTTAGAACTATTGAATCGGTTCAACGAAGGTTCGTTAGATTCGCACTGAATTCATTGGGAAAATCCATTAGTTCTTCCGTCATATGAATCCCGGCTTAAGTTACTCAACTTAAGCTTTCTTCATAAGCCTCGTGAGGTGGCCGATGTTGTATTTGTTCATCAGCTCCTTAATGGAAAAGTTGATTCAGGGCCTGTACTCCCGAAGACGAGACGATATAGAAACGAAACGAAATAGCAAGACGAGACGAAAATGTATTTCCTACTCCTGAAGACGATAATCTCGAACTTCCTTGTTTTTGCAAATTTTGACCTATTATGCAAAATAAATTTAAACTATCAAAATAATTAACAATCCCAACTTACATTTTAATCTCAAAACCGCTGACACACAACAAGCACTAACGTCTAAACGAAGACGATTGCAAATGTGTCATCGTTTGTTCAGACGAAAACGAGACGATATCGTCTTCGCAGGTAGCATTTTAATAAACGGTTTCGTTTTCGTCTCGTTTCGTCTTCGGGAGTACAGGCCCAGGTTTTCTAGGTCGCCGTGTATCGTTTAAAGAGAGTCGTTAAAACCTGAGAGGAACACCTCTTTTACAAATCAACTCCTCTTACACGAATTATGGCAGATTTGAAGGTCTGTGAAGTTGGCAACACGAAATGCGAATTTTGGGAATTATTTTTTTTCATTCGTTTGTCCATCGTTTGCAAAAAAAATTGTTTAACCACATATATCGTTTGTCCATCGTTTGACCAAGTTTGTCCAGCAATTATTTTTATTTGTCCACCGTCCAACTAATTATAATATATAATTGAAATTTTTTAGGTTTGTGAAGTTGGCAGCACGAAATGCGAATTTTGGAAATTTGTTTTTCATACGTTTGTCCATCGTTTGTCCAAGTTTGTCCAAGCAAAAGTTTTGTTTGTCCAGGCACCGTTAATAAGTTACAAGCAAAAAAAGTTTTTTTGCAAATTTTTTCAACCAGCACCGCAACTTGACAAAATAAAAGTTCAACCGCATAGATCGTTTATCCATCGTTTGTCCAAGTTTGTCCAAGCCCAATTTTTTTGTCCAGGCACCGTTAACAAGTTACAAGCAAAACAAAAATATTTGCCAGGCACAAATTCGTTTGTCCATGCCAGAATTCGTTTGTCCAGGCACAGATCCATTTGTCCAAGCCAGAATTCGTTTGTCCAGTCACAGATTCGTTTGTCCATGTCAGAATTCGTTTGTCCAGGCACAGATCCATTTGTCCAAGCCAGAATTCGTTTGTCCAGTCACAGATTCGTTTGTCCATGCAGGAATTCGTTTGTCCATGGGCAGAAATCGTTTGTCCATGACAGAATTCGTTTGTCCAGGCACAGATCCATTTGTCCAAGCTAGAATTCGTTTGTCCATGACAGAATTCGTTTTTCCGTGGACAGAGATCGTTTGTCCAAGCCTGAATTCGTTTGTCCAGTCACAGATTCGTTTGTCAATGCCAGAATTCGTTTTTCCGTGGACAGAAATCGTTTGTCCAAGCCTGAATTCGTTTGTCCAGTCACAGATTCGTTTGTCCAAGCCAGAATTCGTTTGTCCAGGAACAGATCCATTTGTCCAAGCCAGAATTCGTTTGTCCATGCCAGAATTCGTTTGTCCATGGACAGAAATCGTTTGTCCATGCCAGAATTCGATTGTCCAGGCACAGGTCGTTTGTCCGAAACTGTGGCTGCCTTCGGTATCGTCAAATGACTGATGCAGCTTGCAGAAGTGACTTAGGGTAATTGTCAACAATTTGCAGGCACATCAAAAATTTAAAAATCCTGCGACGATCAAAAGATTGTCATGGCAGTTCACTTGCCGAATTCATACAATAATATTTTTGACATTTTAGAACATTTTAATTGCATGCGAACTGACTTTTGTATTTGCTTTAAACAGACTGCTTTGTTGCACAGATTATAATCAAATTTTTGATTAATCAAATAGTTTTCGAACACTTGACGCAATCGTCAAAATTTTCTTAGAACACTTGATTCAAATCAAAAGCCAGTCATTGACATTTTCGAAAAGTGCCTAGTTTTACTGCGAATTTGATGATTTCGACCACCTGACATTAAAATGATTGGAAGATGGCAGTGCGAATGTGTATTGTCGTACGTTTGGCAATAGCCAATTTGCATTTCCGAACTCTTGATTATCATCAATTGCAATACCGAACGAATGACTATCATCTACTGCTCTGCAAATGACGTTTCCGAACTTAGCCAGTGCCTGCACAAACGAATTCTGTCATGGACAAATGATTTCTGTCCATTGACAAACGAGTTCTGGCACGGACAAACGAATTCAGTCATGGACAAACGAATTCTGGCTTGGACAAATGGATCTGTGCCTGGACAAACGAATTCTGGCATGGACAAACGAATTTATGCCTGGCAAATATTTTTGTTTTGCTTATAACTTGTTAACGGTGCCTGGACAAAAAAATTGGGCTTGGACAAACTTGGACAAACGATGGACACACGTATGAAAAAAAATTCCAAAATTTACATTTCGTGTTGCCAACTTCACAAACCTGAAAATTTTCAATTATTTATTATAATTAATTGGGGGGTGGACAAATAAAAATAATTGCTGGTCAAACTTGGTCAAACCATGGACAAACGTATGAAAAAAAATTTCCAAAATTCGCAGTTCGTGTTGCCAACTTCACAAACCTCTGAACCTGTAAACCGTATGTTCATTAATGTAAATAATAATATTAATGTCTTTAGCGTGAGCATTGGTAAAGATGTCCTTAAAAGGAGTCTTTAAAATCTCACGTGACCACTTATGTTACCTGATGCTTGCGTGGGTTACATGTTACATAATTTAATTTACTAATTTTTATGTTTGCATGCTTAGTGTTGAGCCTCATCTCAGCGCTTGGTTGTGCTGAGTAGGTAAACCTTTCTTGGTTTACCTAAGAAGTGCGCCTTCTGTGTTAGAACGGTTAACTCTATTACTAATAAAAAACGGATTTGATGCGAACATCACCAAAATAAAAGCAAAATTAATTTTAGAATGTTTTTTAGTGCGCTTGTTCAAATAAGATTCCTTGTATTTATTTTGTTTGTTATTGAAACGAAATAAGAAAGAACAAAAAGTTATTTATGTACATTTTGAAAGATGTGTTCGAGATTTCATTTAAGTGCCTAATAGAATTCTTTCAAGTAAATTTTGTTTTAATTAATACTATTTTGGAGATAAAAGGGGTTACAATTTATCAACGTTATAAGTCAACTATCCGGTAAAAAGGTGAAGGCACAGAAAAAATCCAAACCAAACCACATAACCACACTCCGAAGTCCCATGAGTCTTTGAAATTGAAGTCCCATGCATGAATCTTTGAATGGGAGTGTGAGATTTTGTTGTGCATGGCTAAATATAGAAGGCTTTGGCACGTGCCATTACACGTATTTTACACGTGTTGTACACACCCGTGTATTTAAATATGTAGATACACGTCAAAACTTTGGACCTCTAGTGCAGATATGTTTAAATGAAATGTTTAGTTTTAAAAAAAAACAGCTTATACAGAGGCTCTGTCCGTCTGTCCGTCTGAGACCTTCTTTCATCTCTGAAAGTACTGCAGCTACAGACTTGGGCCATATCTCAAAATGGAAATTTCAACCAGAAGTACAAGTATATTTAACAACCAAAAAGAGATTTCTAATAAAGTCCATATATCGGTAGCCTAGAGGTAAGGTGGTGGAATCCTATCCCCGGGGGAACCTAGTTCAATCCTCGACCGCAAAATGGTGAAATAAAAAATTGTTTTTTTACTTCGGTGTAACATGTTTTGATTCTATTTCTCACTAAATTATATTATTTAATAATGAGACTCAGGAGAACATAAACATTTACTTAATTAATAGTGCAAAAATATCATTTTCTTGATTTTTTATGGCTCTTCGACGGCTTTATAAATCATTAAAAAATTTCGGGGAAATAATATAAAGTATTTATTTGTTTATATCCATATTTTATATGCTGCTCATTTTTAACCGACTTCAAAAAACGAGGAGGTTATTAACCGACTTCAAAAAACGAGGAGGTTACTCAATTCGACGTGTAGGTATTTTGTAGTCCTGTTCACGCATAACTTTGTAACCCAATGACGTTTTTTGCCTTTTTTTGGTTCATTTGAAGGGGGAGTTTCCCACGGCGGTCCCGTTATATTTTTTCGAAATTCTGATAAAGGAGTTCGAAGTTAGGCATAAAAAACTGTTAAAATTAGTTCAACCTAAACATTTCATAGGCACCGAACAAATTACTTTATTGTTGTAATAATGTTAGAAGGCCGGTGGGAGAGTGCGTAGCGCGTTGGATCCTCGATCCAGCGGCGTGTAGCGTTGAAGGTTCAAGCCCTGGTCGGGGCAGCATTTTTGTTCTTTTTCTCTTTTTTTTCTTTCTGAAATGATTTATTAGCATATTAGTCCACCACCGGTAGTATCTGCCATGGCGCAAAGGGCTAAGGAGAAGTCCCTTGTCTGTGGGCTGCGAGTTCGATTCTTCGGCTCGCGCTGCTTCTTTTTTTTTCGTCATAATAATTTTTTTTTAAATTTCCTTCGGGGAATTTTGTTTCATTTTTTTTATGGCATATAGTATAGTATAGTATAAACTATTGTTTATATTAAATAAAGAAATACACCATGACGTGGGCGAAGAATCAAAAAATTGTATTGTTTATATTTGATTTCTCCTATATAAATGGCAATTAAGCTTATATTTTCTTGATTTGTATGTGTGTGCATTGTAAACAAATCTTGTTTGATTTTGACCCACTTCCATATAAGCGATCGACTGCAAATTTTACACATGCGTATAGTTCGCATGGCAATACACTCTATAGTACAGTAGATAAGCTATTTCTTTTCATTTTCCCCGGAGAATTTTGTTTCATATTAAATAAGTTTTTTTGTTTTGTCCGAAAATATACAAAGACTTCAGTGCAAAAACTATTTAGCTGCTGCTTCGATTTTTTTCAATGGCGCGGCGGCGTGTTATACTCAGAATGAATTTAAAAAGAAGAATCATTCTCGCAATACGTACGCTGCGTCGTCGATTAAACGATACTACGGCAGCGTGTCATACCTTTCGTAAAGGTAGGTTTATACGCAACGATTTAGTTTTTTAAATTGTCTGGCGCAATTGTGTAAATAAACTGAGTGCAAAAGACGAGTGAAAATTGCCTCAAATGCAAAGTAAATTGCCTCAAATACAAAGTTATGCGTGAACAGGACTACAAAATACCTACACGTCGAATTGAGTAACCTCCTCGTTTTTTGAAGTCGGTTAACAAAACGTGCGGTAAGCCGAATTTTTAACAATAATATATGTATTTGTAATTGTATGTGTTGTATTTGTTGGATTGTTTTCGTGAATCTTCACAATCTCCACTTAATATATTGTCATCCAGTCTGAAGTGTTATTCAACAGAAAGAATACCGTGAAAAAGCGTAGTGGCTAGTCTCTAGGCACAACATCCGACTAGTTTATTTTCATTTTGATATAGGCCAGTCAAACAATGGAAAAACGGTGGAGTTTCATAAGATGCAGTGAGTACGTTGCACAAGTTGAAAACGTTGACATTTGAGTAAACTCTGTACAGTTAAGACTACGCATACGGCGTGTTCAGTGCAGCGGCTGGCATATGTGGAGATTGTGCAACTGCACAGGGCCCCGCGTGTTAAGAGCCTCGCGAGGGAAGCCTTTGAATTCATTATTTCAATTTTTACTTCGTTGAATGGGTCACACAAATTAGTATGAGCTACCCAAATCAGGATAAAGGCCACATCGCCTTCGCCTAGAAAACGGAAGACGGCGCGCGCTTTCCGCGTTCTTGACTTATTTATGTCAAAATCGCTGCGTACTGCTTCTTCGGGATGTCAGAGCTGGCAAGACTATTTATGCCCACCAACAAAAATTACTGGAGACCTTAAAAAGAATGCTGGTATTTTCCGAAACGTCGAAGTCATAAAAATTCTTTCCGAACAAACTATTCCCTTCCGTGGCACCTATTAACGACTCGTCGATCCCAACAGTGATAATTTCTTGCAGTGACTAGAAACCATTGCTAAATCCAAACCAAGCAAAACCAAAGCGTTAATCGATAAAACATTCATTATCTTTCACCGGACATCCAAAATGACGTGATAGCTGCTCTCGCTCTCGCTGGCGCGATGCGTTATGCTGTTGTGTAGCCAATCAAAAAGAACAAATTTTATTCTGTTATTGCAAACTCCACACTTGACTTTTTGCATACCGAGCAACTATCGCTCACAATTCGTTACGTTCGCTATGTTGAGGCACCGACCACTAATGGTATTCACTTGAAGTACGTGTGGTATTCACCGGTTAGTTGAAAATCTTGCCCGTAGAAAGTAGCACATCAACCGACTTGCTAAGCGCTCATCAAATGCAAAGTTAAGCGCACAAATGCAGCTCTTATAAATTCGCATTAGCAGCCGTTATTTGGCAGGACGTCTTGGCATCGATAAATAAAGTTTCAAAATATTTACAATCCGCAACGATGGAACTGACCAAAGCAAATCAGCATCATCAAACGGCATTTCGAACGTTTAGCCAATTCAGACTTACCAGTGATACGGTTGCCGGTGCCATACGATATTTATTGTGCCCAGGCTGCTGATCTCGCCAATGAATTGGGAGTATTGGCGGATTTTTCTGCGACGAAAAAGGCAAGCAAACCCGCGTCCCAAGACGAACCGATTGTCGATCCGTTCAAACAATTTCATATTGGGTTTTATAATTACATTCTCGACATCGCAATCGCTGCACTGGGAAAGCGTTTCGACTAATTGTATGATGACCGGAGTCAAGCCAAATCAAAAGCAATGCATGTTGCTCGAGGAAAAACTTCGGAGTCCCACCACTAGAATATTGGAAATACATCAGTTGCAAGGACCTATGTTTCGAAATATCTATGTACGATGTACGCTTACATTACTTCCGAAGACATTTGACTTTTACAGTTTTAGATTGGTGGGAGTATTCTGCGAAGTTTGCTGCCTTATTCATGAGTATTTAATAGGGTTACAAAAATACAGGCTAATATACAAACCTCTGCCAAAAAAGTTTCAAAACGCCGTAGCGGCTAAACCGTTATGATTCCCTCCTCTCCCATATGATTTTTTGTTCGGATATCCAAGACCTATCCACAGCCAGGCGTTTCGACATTTTAACTGATGCACCCTGTATATAAAAGTCAATGTTTCTGGGTTTGTGTGTTTGTTCCTTACGGACTCCCAAGCCTTTCAACTGATCGCCACAAAAATTTCACCATATGAGGTTGATACTATGGAGTCGCTTTAACGACCCGTTTACGAGTCGCGAGTCACTTGATCTGCCCATTTAATCGTAAACGATAGCCTTTACCGCAAAAATAGTTAGGATACTTTATATGATTTTTTGAAGTGTTAACTTCTTTAGGCGCGTTTGGCACTTTTTCCCTGGGGGTAAAACAAAGAATTCAGTATTGGATGGCGTCAAATCCGCATCCCACCCGATCTCTGTGGGGGTCCCCCAGGGGTCAGTTTTATCACCGGCCCTATTTCTCATATTTATAAATGACCTACTTTCAATCCCCTCCAACCCACTTCTCAGCTTCGCTGACGACGGTACTCTACGTTACTCGTACAGCGTCGATACAAGACAGACTCATACCAGATCCTGTCTTGATGATCGCGAACTAATGTCCAAGTCGATTAATAACGACATTAAACTGATTCTAAAGTGGGGAGAGAAGAATCGTGTTGAATTCAACTCCGACAAAACAAGTACTGTCTTATCTCCAAAAAGAAGTTCAACACCTCTCCACCTTTGAAAGTGAGTAAAGTTCAACTAATGGCCGACCCATCCTTACACATCTTAGGCGTGACATTAGCCAAAGACTTGCGATAGAATGACCACATATTCCAAATCGCCAAACAAGCATCCCAGTGCTTGGGATTTCTTAAGAGGTGCAAGTTCCTCCTCCAGCCATCGGCCCGTGCTGTTATATATAAGTCCTATATTCGGCCTCTTCTCGAATATAACTCCCTCGTTTGGGGCGGCGCCCCAATAACCACCTTGGCATGGTTAGATAAGGTGCAAAAAAGGCCACTCAAGTTAATTGATAACGACACCGCCTGCTCCACCATCGACCCCTTGAGCCACCGTAGGAATGTAGCAGCACTGACAAAATTTTATCGCTACTATCATAGTGACTGTTCCTACGAGTTAAACGCTCTACTGCCTCCACGGCAATCTTATACCCGCAACACCAGATTAGCCCACTCGTCTCATTCCCTTCACCTGCAACTACCCTTTTCACGTACTCAACAAGATATGAATTCGTTTGTTAATAGAACAACTCGACTGTGGAATAATCTCTCGCAGTCAGTATTTCCGAGCTCCTACAACATCCAAGAGTTCAAACGCAGGGTTCATCACCACCTTCTTCAATACCCCCCCGTACCTTTTAACCCTTAACCTATAAAAAAATGGCGCATCCAATATGGCGACCAACTTTGTTCATATTTAATTGAATTGAATGAAATTATACAACAATGGCTGTTCGGAGTAGCTAATTATTAATCCGTCATTAGATTTTTACTAAACAAAATAGTGGATCCAATATGGCAGCCAATTTTGTTTTTTTTTTTTTTGAATTAAATGAAAATCTGTAATAAGGACGTTTTGTGGTTGCTCAGTAATAATTTTTAACGAAAATGTACTAGAATTGTTAATGAAAATAAACTTTCTTTATTTAATTTAACAATTATTAAATTAATTTTAGATGCAAACTTTTTTCAAATTCAAATACATTAGGCTTTATTTGTTGCAAAGATTTGTTATAAATACTTTGTTATAAAGATGAAAAAAAGTTAATATATAGCGCCTGAACAGGACGTTCAAAACTATACATTGGGCAAATATGTAGTATATCGTGGATTTTTCTATTTCTTGGTGAGGGGTGCCTTTACCGGCACTGCGACCTATTTATTTGGTCTATTGTGCCATCCCCGTCTTTAAAAACCATCAAGGTTAAGGCTTCTAATATAGCCTAAAACTGATTTAGGATTTCTGTCCCAAATGTCCCTGGGGGTAAGGAAGTCCCGATGGAGGAGGCCCAATCTCTTCCTCGCTGTAGCCTCACAGTCGCACAGCAAGCGCTCCGCAGCTTCGGGAGCTGCTCCGCAGAACCGACAGCTACAATCAGCCACCAGACCTATTTTGTTTAGACGGTAGTTAAGCGAACAGTGGCTCGTCAAGAGCTCTATTATTATTTTTAGCTCCCACCTGTTGAGATGTAAAAGTTTTCCCGCTTTAGCTTTATCGATTTGGATGAATCTTTTAGCCTGACGAAACAGCTGGTCGATTTTTGATGGCCGTTCTAACGTGGTAGCTTGTTAAGCTACAGAAAGGTTCCGGACCGATAAGTGTTGAGTTTGCGCCTACTCTAGCCAGGATGTCGGCAATTTCATCACAAATGTGACCTTCGTGGGCCGGAATCCACATCAACGTGACAATGTTGTTCCTGCTTAAGAATTTCCTAGATCGGAGACAATCCAGGAGAGTCTTTGATGACACCCTGTGAGATTTAATGGCCAGCAATGCAGCTTGACTGTCGGAAAAAATAACAATGTTAGAGCTATTTGGAGCTCTATTAAGACTCTATACAAGTCTGAGCACACACCTGGGTGGCAAGTACCTCGGCCTGAAACACAGTGGGGGTAGTGCCCAGAGCTATGGTTATTTTGCTCTATCGTGGATAGAATGACATGGAGCAAGCAGGAGCAGCTGATTTTTTTATATGTTTTTCAGAGATGATTAATAAACAATTACATGCGTATTACTTAGTGGAAGTCGAAGGAAGTTTGTACTTAGCCATCAATTTATAAGCCGAATCGTTAATCAAATCACCACAATTTACTACATATTTGATCATAAATAAACAATACAATTATTTATTTATGTTCATTTTGTACGAAACGCTACGGATCTGCTAATGATATATTTTTTAGGATTCAATACTCCCGCTGCCACTTTGGTGGCATTTTAATCACACTATAGTATGTATAGAATTTAGGAAAATAGCTGGCGTGTGCCGGACTTGTGTCAGTTGGAAAAATGGAATTAAAAATAAATAGTGGAGTTTTTTGAAAGCATTTTCTCCACTCCAAAAAAATATGGTGTTTTATTTCATAAGCCCGATTAAGTTTTTCCTGAGCTATTGAAATGTAGTCAATACATTATGGTCCTTCGAGCCGGATCTGGAAATCAGCGCCCAAAAAGATAAGTATATATTGCGGTTAAAAAAAAAAGGTGAGAAACTTATCAGGCTTAGCGTAAATATAAATTAATTAGTTAAAAACAAAAAAACAGGTTATTGTCTTTTAATGTTGCGAATTGATTTAATAATTTAATTATATATTGGAAACTTCGCAAATAGACAAGTTGAGCTAGGGTAGCGCACAAGAAGAATTGGAATATATTTGAGAATTTAAGTATATTTGCGTTTTTTTTTCTTGAATTGTTATTTGTGAAACAGCTTTGGATTTTTTGTTCACTTTTTTTACCTTTTTTGTGGAATAGGATGGCTAATGGATCCATACAGCAAGAAGACGGTACGGCTGCTGCGGAAGCAGCAACAAGTGTACTACTTCTGCACGATCAAGCATTGCATGAGCGTGCCTCAATGGTAACACGCCTTAACTATTGGATGGAGCTTGTAGATTCACCGGATTTAGGGAAGTTGGATGTTTATACGGCACGCGCTCGGTTGGCCATGGGTCAGGATAAATACGCCGAGCTTAGGCAAGCAACTAAGAACGTGATCCGGGTTGCGGCGGTTCAAGAGGAACGCGACAATTTGAACGCCGAAATGTGCGAAATTGAAAGAAAATTTACGAATGCAGTTGGAAAAATGGAATTAAAAATAAATAGTGGAGTTTTTTGAAAGCATTTTCTCCACTCCAAAAAATATGGTGTTTTATTTCATAAGCCCGATTAAGTTTTTCCTGAGCTATTGAAATGTATGTAGTCAATACACATTTCAATAACACAGTATAATTGTAGTTACTCTTAGGAGAAGAAACCTTTTTACAGAAAAGGAAACGGGCAAACGTACTGCAATCTACACGCAAAAACGTAACACGTGCTTTTGCTCCGAGAGAACGTGCTGCGTGTAGCGTGTTCGACACTCACTTTCCAAATGGAATACAAAAGAGGTTTCGAACATCTGCCTCTTGCCAAGGGCCTTGAAATACTCCAGGGGGGGCCACTATACCTAACCCACGCGAAAAAAGTACCTAAATAAAAACTTTCGTTTTGGTACTTTTGTCCAGGTTTTGGGGATTTCAGACCACTGTGGGACGTCATGATTTCTTCGTACCGAAAATCATCCAATCACAAAGAAGCCATAGTTGACTTTGAAATGAAATTTTATTTAGAGAATGAAGAAATGGATGTTGAACCGGAACTAGAGCTTATGCAAAACTTCAACCCGGAGCGCGGAAGAGCTGGACGAGGAAAGTAACAGTGAATAATTGCAGTGTACCTAGTTTGTTTTTAAGTTAAAACGAAATCTTATGACTCATTTTTCTTTTTCTTCTTCATTGCATCTAGTTCAAATTGAAAAATATGATGAATGTATTTTATTTTCTAAATCAAAATTAAACTTAAAGTATATTTGATCTGCTTCTGAGTTTATTCATGATACTCCGATACCTCGTCTTTTTTTTACTTATTTCATTCCAAAATGGAAAAATAATTAAATGTGGTTTGTATTATTTACAGTTTATTCAGTACCTTTAATTCCATACCTCAGTCAGAATTTCAGACAAAATGCAATTTTTAAAAATTTCCGCATGAACAAGCCATTTTTGCAAGTATGCAACCAGCTTTCGAAAAAAAAATTGCCAAATGTTATCGATATGGTTTTAATTTGGAGACAAAAAGTTGTAAAAACACCCAAAGTTTGAGCCCTGTACGACTTCGAATGAAATGAATATAGAACTGGTATACTTAACTAAAAAAGATATATTTAAAAAAAATCTGCATCGTATAATTCTACGAACTTGAAATTTGCCCCCCTATTCTAAAATTGTGACTTGTGACTACTTTTAGAACACGGGGGTGACATTCCCGTAAAAAATGGAAAAGACCTATTGTTTCTACATATTTCTTACTAATAATGCGTTCACAAATACTGTCTCTTTCTCGACAATAATATAATTACAATAATTCATTAGTCACCACTAATTAATTCATTATAACATTCGCCTTTAGAAATATATAAGTACATATTTGAAAGTTTCACTTGCAGATAAAAAACACCGTGGGATTCCAATGAAAACGAAATAATGCTATAAAATTAGAAACAATAATAGTAACAAAGATAACACTCGCATAGATAAGCCGTGTAATGTCATTTTAATTGGGTTTATTCAAAAGTAATATTTATTTAAAGAAATGAATCGATTAAACCACCTGTTGCCTTCTATAAAAACACGAGCTTATTTTGGTGCTTCTAATTATATTTTAAAAAGTGCTAAAGTGTTAACATGAACTTAGTGGTGGGACTTTTACTAATTGGAGTTTGCTTCAGTGCAATCGCATTTACTGAAGGAAAAATATTTAACAAGTGCTCATTGGCGAAGGAGTTGCATCGACTTGGGATAAAAAAAGCTGATTTACCTGATTGGATATGCATTGCTGAGTTCGAGAGCTCTTTCAATACCAAAGCAGTTGGACCGCCAAATTCGGATGGCTCACAGGATTGGGGACTTTTCCAGCTTAACGACCGATACTGGTGCAAGTCCCCATCTAAGCCTTCGGCAAATGTCTGTAAAAAAAATTGTAAAGATTTCCTTCGGGATGACATTTCTGAAATACTGAAGTGTGCGCTAGTCGTTTACAAAGAACATGGATATTCAGCGTGGGTGGCATGGAAGAACAAGTGTCAGGGAAAGCTTCCTAGCGTGAAAGAGTGCTTCTGAAATGTATGATAAATGTTACGCAATACGCAAGCATTTGTTAATAAAAACAAGTATTAAAAATGTGGCTGTTTTAATATAATGTACAATGTACATAATGTATGTAATTGATTCATTATAGTAAACTGCTGTTGGCAGATCAGCCAAACCAATTGTGTGATCCTGTCAATACTATTCCCAGGACAGTTTTAGATTCGGTTGATATGGAAATGGTACCATAGATTTTCATTTCCATTTCTATCTTGCCAGCGGTTTTCTAGATACGACGTATGCATCTGTTGATGTAAACTTGAAGGCGTCTCGTGCTGAATTGGGGGACTTTTTATGTTTGGAAATCATACAAAAGAACTGCCTTAACGTTGGAGTTAAACAGCCGCAATTTGGCTTAAGTTCAGATCTTCTATGTTCTCCCAGCGTTGCCAACTTAGTGGTTTTACCACTAGCACTGGTGGTTTAGACTTGCCTTTAGGGGGGAAAATCGTATCTAGTGGGTAGTGGATTTTTTGGAGGTAAGAGGAAAGTATACAAGTATTCAAAATTAGTATTAGCCATGCACTATTAAACCATAATAAGACAACACCTAAATAAAAACCAAGAGTCCACTTCAAAAGCTGATGAACATTGGCGTCAAATCCATCTTCTGAAGTGGAATGAGACCATGCTAACAAATTTTCGTATAAAGTTCTGCAGTTTCAAGAAATTTAAATAATTGTCCGGACACTTTTGCTTTTTCATTACTAATTTTGCCACATTCGAACACCGATGTTGGAAGGCTTTAGCAGCATGAACATTGTCAAGAATAAGTGAAAGTCTAACCTCAGGTGTCACCCCTTACATCAAAAAGAGCCCAATCTTAGTGGAACTCTGGTACCCCGATTAACCAGTTAAGCTGATATCATGCGTTATTAGAGCCGTGTATACCCTTAAGTGGCCCCCAGGCTATTAATAATATTGTACAATAATATTGAGCAAAATATTGACGGTATTCTTCTTTACATCAGATAATCTGTCAATATCACCCACAGACCGGCAATAATATTGCGCAAATCAAAATATTGCACAATATTATTGGTAGTCTATAGGTTCTATTAGAGTGCTCACAGCTTTACCTACCTCAGTTCAATCCCCATAAGTGGCTTCACCGGGTAAAGTCCAGTTCATGTTCAATTCGTGCTTGAAATGATTGTTGCCTTTTCGCCAAAACTTTGAAATGCAAAAACTCACTGGAATGGCATTCCATTATTCCAGTTGATTACTCTCTTTTGACAGGGTTTAATGACAATTGGTCGCCTTCCAAGCATTACGTTTGGGGACCCTTAGATTTAGTGGAATATCTAGTGACTTTTGACGCGACATGAATATGCGCTGCTTGCTTTATATATTTTGAAACTGACATTATCTTCTGCCCCGCCATTTTCAGCGAATGCTGCTGAGGTAACAGGGGATTGCTATACCACCTTAAGGATCTCGATCAAGCGGATGATATCTGGCCCACAGACATCAGGGGTGGTAGCACGTAAATTGATTCAATCGACCTCTTCATACAAAAATTCAAGTGTTACAAAATTTTTTGTATGAAGAGGTCGATTGAAACAACTTACGTGCTACCACCCCTGATGTCTGTGGACCAGATATCATCCGCTTGATCGAGATCCTTAAGGTGGTATAGCAATCCCCTGACTGGCTAGAGCGCTGACAAGGGTGTCGTATATTACTATTAGTCCAAAAAAATCGGTCAACAGAAGGCTTTCGTAATGCACGCACCCGTTTTTTTTTTTTCACCAAAAAATTTTATATATTTTTATGAGCGTCATCCCCACCCTTATGCTAAACTTACAGTGGAGAAAAACGCGCTTAATTCTTCAAAGCTATGCATTTTATGACAAAAATGTATATAATCTTTTTTGTAGAAATTTTAATAGCTATAAAAATATTTGTAAGATTTGAAACGAAAAAACATGATAAAACTGAGAAAAATGGCTTTGGTGTAAATGCGCAAATGCTCAACCGACGACGTGTACGAACCCATGTGGACGGGGTTGTAAAAAAAAGTTTAAATTTTGGTTTGGTGTCCATGACATTGTGTTTTCATTTGATACCCATATCGGGGTTGTTGTAAAGAATTAGGTAATCCAATAGTTTGTGTTGGCCACGCCATATAGCTCATTGTATTCTACTTATCACACCCTATTCTTTGGTACACATGTCCCGAGTGTTGTGAAAAAAATGGTAATCCACCCTCTTGTGACGGCCGCCATAGATCAAACGGTATATTGAGTATACTGTATTGCTTATTGTATTCTACTCATCATGCCCTTTCATTTGGTACCCATGTCGACGGGGCTGTGGAGAATTTGGTAATCCGCCCTCTTGAGACGGCCGCCGCGCCGGGATCTATGCAAGTATGAGTATGCAAAATTGCTGTGTGCAAAATTTCAGCATGACCGGATAACTCGAAGTATTAAAAATAACGATTGCAAAATTTGGACCGGACAAACGGACAGACAAGAAAGTGAGCTAATAAAGAAGTATTAAAAAAGACACTTTTTATTACTCACTCACTTTTTATTAGAATTATACACCAAGTTACCATATTTACTTGTAGAAGGCTTTGACCAAACCCATGCGTGAAAGGAGTTTTGATTGCCCGTACGGCTCAGAATCAATCAAATGCAATTTACTCGTGGGATTGAAGTTTTGAAGTGTCAATGTTGTATGTACGTCAAGTAAGAGTCAAAGTAAGCAAAAATTATATTTTTATCAAAAAGCAAAGTAGTACCGGTAAAATACTAAAAATAGTGAAAATGATTGGGTACTTGGCAGAGAGCTTCCTTTTAGGGTGCTTAATCCTTACTAATATTATAAATGCGAAAGTAACTCTGTCTGTCTGTCTGTCTGTCTGTTACGCTTTCACGCCTAAGCCGCTGGACCGATTTTGATGAAATTTGCAACAGACATAGTTTAGACCTTGGAGACGGACATAGGCTACTTTTTTTTTTTAGAGAAAAAAGGGTTGAAGGGGGTGAAATGGGGTTCAATAAGTTGTAAGGGGATTTTTTTCTTTACTTTTTTTCTATTGTATAAAAAGTAACTGATTGGCAGATAACGCACAACCTAAACCGCTAGAGCTAAAGTGCTGAAATTGTGACAGTGCATCCGTAGCGATTTTTCGAAATTCATCCCCTGAGGGGGTGAAATAGGGTCAACTCAAAACCGCTGGAGCTATAAGGCTGAAATTTTGACAGTGCAACCCTATAATGATGTGGACATCCACTAAAAAGCGATTTTTCGAAATTCATCCCCTAAGGGGGTGAAATGGGGTTTACCCAAACCGCTGGAGCTATAGGGCTGAAATATTGACAGTGCATCCCTTTAATGACGTGCAAATCCACTATTAAAGCGATTTTTCGAAATTCTTCCCCTAAGGGGGAAATGGGGTTTACCCAAACCGCTAGAGCTATAGAGCTGAAATTTTGACAGTGCATCCCTATAGTGATTTGGACATCCACTAAAAAGCGATTTTTCGAAATTCATCCCTTAAGGGGACAGGCCCCTCAATAGGTCTCAAAAAATCCTTTTATTTTTTTTTTTGCTTAATCGATCTGGCAACTATTCAAGATTATGTGTGTAAAATTTTAGCTCGAAATTCGAAGTATTACGGGAGTTACACGAAAATTCATTCGGTCGCTCAGAGCTCACTAGTAAGTTTTGAACGAAATTACGAAATTTAAAGTGCGTTTTCTCAAAACCATGTTTTTACAATTGGCGGGCAAGATAACTAAAAAAGTTATCAACGGATTTTCTTCAACTAAATTTTATTTTATTCAGTATAAAAAACTACTCTATGTGAACTACGGATTTTGAAAAATTCCGATTTTCAATACCTTTTTTATTAACAAATAAATGTAAAAAAAGTAACTTTTTTTTTGAATCATATTTTTTCGACTAAATTTTCGATTTTTGGAATTTCCGTAGTTCACATAGAACAAATAAGTATAACGAAGAAAACAAAAAAAAAAATTTTGATTTTAGTTGAAAACAACGGCTGCTATCGTGCCCGCCAATGGACTCCGACCGTGTTGAAACGCTGCCGGAAAACGTCAATAACTCAGCCATTTGAAATTTTTCAGATGTAATTTTTTTTGTTAATAAAGTTTAAAGTATGACTAAAACATATCCCAAAATTCGTATGTCTCCGATGTTTCTTTCTGTAAGAAAAAAAATCAGGAAAAAACGCTTATTTCTCGGACGCTTGAGGGGCCTGTCCCCTTAAGGGGGTGAAATGGGGTTTACCCAAACCGCTGGAGCTATAGGGCTTAAATTTTGACAGTGCATCCCTTTAAAGACGTGGACATCCACTAAAAAGCGATTTTTCGAAATTCATCCCCTAAGGGGGTGAAATGGGGTTTACCCAAACCGCTGGAGCTATAGGGCTGAAATTTTGACAGTGCATCCACTATTAAAGCGATTTTTCGAAATTCATCCCCTAAGGGGGGAAATGGGGTTGACCCAAACCGCTGGAGCTAAACGGCTGAAATTTTGACAGTGCATCCCTATAATGATTTGGACATCCACTAAAACGCGATTTTTCGAAATTCATCCCTTAAGGGGGTGAAATGGGGTTTACCCAAACCGCTGGAGCTATAGGGCTGAAATTTTGACAGTGCATCCCTTTAATGACGTGGACATCCACTAAGAAGCGATTTTTCGAAATTCATCCCCTAAGTGGGTGAAATGGGGTCAACCCAAAACCGCTGGAACTATAGGGCTGAAATTTTGACAGTTCATCCCTATAATGGCGTGGACATCCACTAAAAAGCGATTTTTCGAAATACATCCCCTAAGGGGTTGAAATGGGGTTTATCCAACCGCTAAATTTATAATGCTGAAATTGTGACAGTGCATCCCTACAATGGCATGGACATCCCCTTAGGAGCGATTTTTTGAAATTCATCCCCTAAGGGGGTTAAATGGGGTTAATCCAAACCGCTGGAGCTAAACGGCTGAAATTTTGACAGTGCATCTCTATAATGGCGTGGACATTCACTAAGAGGCGATTACTCGAAATTCATCCCCTAAGGGGGTGAAATGGGGTTAACCCAAACCTCTGAAGCTGAAGGGCTGAAATTTTGACAGTGCATCCCTATAATCACGTAGAAATGAATGACTCGAAATTTACTTTACTTAATAATTCATTTGTGATTGCTTCATAATTTCTTGCACCCACGTAAATAGGCGAACAAACTTAACGAACGTTCGTCATACCCTAAAATGTCACTTCCCTTGATGACATATACATGCCAATCTCTGCTTCAAAACTTGCAGATTTTTTGAGCAGAGGTGATATACGCAGCAATTTGTTTACCATATTTATTAAAAAAATGCACTATAATAAATCCTTTTTAGGGATAATAACTGCTGACTTTTTTGTTTGGTTTTTTTTTTTGAAGGAAAACATTGCACATAATAAACAGTTTTTATTTAAAGGCGTTGCAAGGCACGCGGGTTTTATGCCAGTAAGTAGTTATAAAGGGTTTAGGCTCAAGGTCAGGGGCTTAGGCTCAAAATATCTGTTTTTTGGTAATTGTATAGCAAAATAATTTTTACAAAGTTTGTAGATCATGCGATTATCTACAAAAAAAAGTTATTGTACATTTACCCGTTCGAATTGCCATTCATAAGATATCACCGTTGTAAAGAGTTCAGTTCAGCTTGAAGTGTCAAGTGTCGTTGGTGCCGGTCGTCCGCGTTTTTTATTAGTTTTTTATTGGATTTTGTGTTTTTCGTTATTTTATTAATATGAAATCAGTGATTTAGTGGTTTTAATTTGAACGCAACCGGTCCTGGTTTTAGTGATTATTTATCTTGCTTTTGTGGTTTTTTTTTCTTTTTATTGTGATGGTGTTTTCATTTGTTTTTTGTTGTTGTTGTTGTTTAATATCAGTAACCGCCATTGTGCAATTTTAATTTTTTATCTTTTTAACTTCCCAGTATAGGAAGTTATTGTAATCGGTCAGAAAATCGAAATCGAAATTTTCGACGTAATTTCATCTTTTAAGGTCCCAGGAGTATTTTAAGCAAAAAATTGGGATGAAGTATGTGTGTGTGTGCGTACGGATGTGGTCATTTTTTCCTGCACGATATCGCGCGAACCAAAAAAGATATCGACTTCGTTGAGGTGTCGTTCGAAGCGTATTAACCGAAATATGATCTGAAAAGATTTTCATAAAATTCGGTCGAACCGTTTTTTTGTTTAAGCGGCGTAAGTGATTTTTGTACCTGCACGATATCGCCCGAACCACGAAAGATATTGACTTACTTGAGGTGCCGTTCGAAGCGTATTAGCGACAATATAATCTAAAAAGATTTTCGTAATATTTGGTCATAAATGGTTTTTGTTCCTGCACGATATCGTGCGAACTATAAAAGATATCGACTTAGTTGACGTGCCGTTCGAAGAGTATTAACCAAAATATGATCTGAAAAGATTTTCATAAAATTCGGTCGAACCGTTCTTTTTTTGTTTAAACGACGCACACTGGGGCAGATACCCTCAAAAACTGGCAGAAATTCATAAAATGAAATGTTATTTAGAAATACCCACTTGTACTATTTCAAAATAATACTTACCTACCTACGATTTCGCAGAAATTAAATGCTTCGAAACTTATTCTAACGGCCACAAAAGTGTGCCTTATTCGTCATTTGCTCACGTATTTTGGGCGGCCATTTCTTTTGAACCGTTTCAAAATTGTTTTGAGGTGTCATTTATAATTTATTTATACAAATCAACCATGGAAGCTTCAACTTCAGATACGAAACAATATTTTAGTAACTGTTAACTGTACACATAATATCCAAAAATAAAATTATCAATTAAAGTTATAAAATTGTACTCAAATCTATTAAAAATGGAGATTTTCTTTAGGTTCCAAAGCATATCAAGTATTAACTTAAATATTGGTAGGGTCCTTATACCATGTACTTAAAGAAAAACAAAAAAAAGTTGCTACTTTTTGCTACTTTATTAATTATGCGAATGTTTATGGATATTTCTGAAACCAAAATTATTTCTTAAATATTTCAATGTGCAGTAATATTCATTACTTATTTTAGGGACGAGTCTAAATACATTATTTATAACCAGAAAAGAACTTCTTAAGATTATGAAGTGTTCTGGAAAGGATAGCTTTAGCGACCAATATGATTTTATGCTGAAAGAGCTGCAACATAAGACTAGTTGTGATCAGAGTAGGTAATTTAGGTATTTTAAAACAGACTCTATCTAAGTTTAAGTATGAGTGTAGAACAAAATGGTCAAAAGTATGTAGGAGCGAAGACAAATTTCGACAAAATAATAAAGAGTGGCTGGAAACTGCACTTTCTTTCCCTCGTTTCACAAAACAACTTTCGAATAAAAAACGTGGTCGACAACTTATTCCATTTGAATTATGTTCTGAACGAGCAAAAAGGTCTAAGACAAAAGAGTTGCGTGATTCTGTTCCTACAGAATCATTGATATATGCTAGTTGTATGAAGTTACGAGCTGAAGGAGAGGGTCAGGCCTCAAAAGTTATAAAAATATAGCCACAAATCCAGAAGAGGCCAGAATTTATCAACAAAACTACAATAAATTATTAGAGCCGCAACAGGTTTTATCAGAAGATGATCTGCCTGTTTTAATAGATGCTAAGTTATCTCATGAACAGGATTGATTTCCTTATAAGTTTTTATTTAAAATTTATATTTTTTTATTAAAAAAATGCCGCGAAATCGAATCGAAATCAGCGACCCCCGTATACTAAGTTTTGTAGCAATTGAAGGATATTTCACTACTTTTTGTCGCCATTTTGAAGCCGCCATCTTATTTATGATAAAATGGACACTAGTCAATCAGTGACCCCAAAAACCCCCGTATACCAAGTTTTGTAGCAATTGAAGGAGATTCAACTACTTTTGGTCGCCATTTTGAAGCCGCTATCTTGTTTTTTGAAAAATGGACACTAAATTCGTGATCACCGACCCCAAATACCCCCATAAACGAAATTTCAAATTGATTGGTTAATGTTAAAGACTTTTGGCCAGCTTTTCAGCCTTTTGCCCCACTGTGCGACGTTTATGATTTTTGTACCTGCACGATACCGCCCAAACTAAAAACTATATCGACTTTATTGAGGTGCCGAAAAAAGAATATTAACGAAGAAATGCTCTGAAAAAAATTTTATAATATTCGGCCGGGCCTTTTTTGTTTAAGTAGAAAAACTTCGGCCAATTGTGAGAAAGACCTTAAATTGACAAGTTTTGCTAATATCTAATAAACTCGATGGAATGAGACCCGTTCTAAACGAAGTGATCTTTTTGGGTTCTGCACAGCGATAACCTTCGAACAAAACATCTCTTGTCAAAATACGACAACCTTACAAAATCGTACAAAAATTTTGTTACCTTTTACAAACAGCGCGAATTTTTCAAACATTAGATTAGCACTTTTTGACGGGGAATTGTTTTCTACACGGGATACAGTTTCAGAAAATTGCGGTTCATCCCGGGATTTCCAGTAGTTACCGCAAAATTTGTTCTTTTTGGTCAAGTCTGACAAAGTACTTAACAGCTACAGTTTTGCTAATATCTACGGAAAGCTTTGGAATTTCCAAATGAAGTCATTCGCTTCTCAGTTTGTCAATGGCGCTTCAGCTCGCTCAATACGAATTTGAACACCCGCTTTAGTGCAGCGAACGAAATACTTAGGAAATGTTTGTTTGCTAACGTTCAGGAAAAACAAATTCTCTAGAAAAACCTTGTGCAATAACTACTATTATAGTTATTTGAACTAGCTTCTCTCGGGATTGCTTTGTCATCAGTTCTGATACATTGATTATATACTAAGTAGATATGGACAAACGCGAGTCAAATTAACTTCCAGTTACGGCACCACGAGCTGGGTGCGCTAGTATCGCAGGGTTTTATGCTCCGCTATATATGGTTAGTTTCCGAAATAAACTTTTCCTTGTTCAAGTTAAAGCCCTTCGCGCATTTGAAAAAAAATCAGAAGCTGCGGCTTTGATTTTAGTGGCGGTGGATCTAAAAATAGATTACTATGCGCTTATTCCTATTGTTTTGCTCAGGAAGGGCAAGGAGGATGAAAAAATGATGATTTCGTTGGGTGAAATTTGACAATGAGGGCATGAAATGAATGGGCGAAATAATTTTAATGGGAAATTTGGCATCAAGCGTTTTTTATTATTTTGAAAAAACTGAAATGGGTTTTCAGGGATTATTTCATTTAACGAATTTTGAATGACAAATTTTTAGATTTTTTTCTCAGGTATTTTAGTTCGTAGAAATTTGAAACTTTTACGGATAATTGTATTATTATTGATATACATACATATTGATATATACACATACATAGAATAATTAAATAATTTTTATTTTTGATTTTATTTATCGTTATTAATAAGTTTAGGTTAGTCTGGATAGTGCGTCAGTAGATTTCGATGAACCTTGGGTTTTATCTGTGAGGTGTTATATGGTCCCAGCAACACCGACTGTGTTCTATTTATCAACGAAGGGGAGGTATGTAGTGGGCCTGGGATGGGCCGAGTTGGCTAGGCTCGGGAATTTGCATGTAGGTGAAAGCGGTAAAAATACATTTCTACAGTGGCTTGAAGAGTATATAGAGGAGCAAAAGGGTGCTATCGCCAATACACCTTCTTCGTTTTGCACCTTGTCCAGTCAAGGCAAGCTAATTTTTAGGGTAATATCGGTTCGCGCCACGCAACCGTCAAAAACAATTCAATTTAAGGTTTTTTATTACAACAAAATCTAAGGATTTAGGCAGAGTTTATTTTAACAATGAGTTAAAATAAATTGAGAGGACAATTAAACAAAGCTTGGTTTTTTCATATAAAAAAAAAATTATAGTAATTACAACCAGACGCATTTTGATAAAGACTAAACCGAAACTGAAGCTCTGTTCTTTAATTTAATTTTTCCAAAGCTGAAAGAAAAGCTTACACCTGACTTACTTAATATTAATAATGGTACAATATTGCTAACTAAGCGTCTGTAAGCAGGATGATCCCGAAGTATCGAGGTCATCGATGGTGGCTTGTGCCGGAAGGTTCGTGGACTTTGGGTTTGGGGTCATGGGTCGTATGGGGTGTGGCCGTGGGAATATAATTTCTGCCAAGATATATGAATTATATTCAATACAATTAAATACAAGGCGGAATGTAGGACTTGTAGATTGTAGGGCAGCTGGCTGAAGGAGGAGCTCAGGCATTGCTTTCGTGAGAGTTCACACTCTATTCGACAAGGTCTGGTCCGTGCTTGTCTTATATTTAGGAAGGCGTAGAAGTAGGCACACCTACGAAATGGGTTGGAGCGGATTAAGAGCAGATCACTAATGAATATTAGAAAGAGATCAGGTGAGAGAATCGACCCTTGGGTAACGCCCGCCGTGATTCGACGCCATCCAGTACTGGCTTCATTGAACAGCCACAAACGAAGCTCTCAAATCAGTTCTTTAGAACTGAGATGTTTTCCATCAGGCGTCGAATTTTTCACTTTTTTCGTTGCCCGCATAACTCTACTCTTAATTTTCTGCAAAATGTGTGTAGTTTTGAAGAGGGGCGGTTTTTCTATCTATTCAATCAACTCAGTGATTTGCAAAGTAATAACTGTTACCCTTGAACCAAAAAATATATTAAAAATGAATGAAAATACTGTCGAATTATTTATAGAACTTATTAATAAACTAGCTGAAGTGGATTTGATGTTTAATAGTGGGTCTATACGAACGTGGCTCTAGTCCGTCGCACTTTGATGTTTCAATGAAACGGCCGACGTGGGCACCTTTCCAGCGGCTTTCCTTTCGAACAAAGTTTGTGTCGTGTGGAAGGGCTATAAGGCTCACATGCCTAACAACCCAGTATGATGAATATCACCAAAGATCTTTCAATTTTCGGTTAAATTATAGGTACATATGAGAGTTTTCTATTATTGATTTTTTTTCGTCTGTTCTTCCAGTACTAACACCAAGCACCTTCATTAAAGCTGGTCGTCCGAAACAAGAGCCTGCGATCCCTCGTCATGCCTATAACTACACAATATTTCTACATCTACAAATTTCTTTTTTAATTTTGGCTCTCGTTACAACCTAAACATCAAGAATTCCTACTTGTTTGCAATCTTTTTGTCGCACAAAACAAGTGTGATTTTGTGCTGAGGCACCGGCCAATAATTATAGGCTTTCACGGCAGGCTTCCAGTTATATAATATGTTTTGATATATGTACATAATATACCAAAATTCTTAGAGTTTTTGCTAATTATTTACTATATCACCCCACTTCCAGGGGGTAGGAGTGGGGGTAATAAGGGAGGTTGACCTAAACACGTTTCTTCTGGAATTAGCCCTTGGTCATCCCTTAAAAAGTTATTCACTGTTGAAATTTTGCAAAAATCACCTTTTTACAAGTAATATTTTATGACTTTAATAAGCAGTTATTGCAGTTATTATGACTTTGACGCTGGATTGTAAGACCCAAAAACTCTCCCACCCAACCTCTTCCTCATTCTCGAATTGGGCACAATCTTTTATTGCTGCTTAATTAAAGTAAACAATTACCCTATATAAAAACATTTAAAAAAAATTTTCAATATCGGAACCTTTCTTCCTTCATTGACGACTACCTAATCTAGAGAAATATGAAGTAGAGTTTTAAACGATAATTCTGATATTCTTTATCATAATTCTATTATTGTAAGTACATATATGTATTTAAATTGACCCAAACTAAATGGCTTAAATTTTCTCTGTAAGCAATAATAAAATAAATACACAAAAACTTGAATTATTGCTCAATAAATACCTATTTCATTTTTCTCAAATTAAAAAAAAACGCGATGCAAAATTTCCTGTTAAATCTCTCTTCCCATTCATTAATTCATTGATAAATTTCAGCCACCGACCAAGAAATCATCGTAGTTTCAGCCCACCCACCCCCATCCAAAACAAAACAAAAGGAATACCCGCGCAGGAATCTATTTTTAGACCCGAAACTTTTGGCTTTTCTTCTAACATGCGTTAAGGGCTTTGAAATGCTTTTAGCTTTTTCAAAAAAAAAAAAAGCTTATACAGAGGCTCTGTCCGTCTGTCCGTCTGTCCGTCTGAAGCCTACTTTCATCTCTGAAAGTACTGCAGATACAGACTTGGGAAATATCTCAAAATGTAGCTCTTGGTCAAAAGACCAAAAACTGAGAAAATGGTCTGGAAATTTCAACCAGAAGTATATTTAACAACAAAAGTATATTTAACAACAAAAATGAGATTTCGAATAAAGTCCATATATCGGTGGCCTAGAGGTAAGGCGCTGGAGTCCAATCCCAGGCGAACCAAGTTCAATCCCCGACCGCAAAATGGTGAAATAAAAATTTTTTTTTACTTCGGTGTAACATGTTTTAATTCTATTTCTCACTAAATTATATTATTTAATAATGATACTTAGGAGAACATAAACATTTATTTAATTAAAAGTGCAAAAAAATCATTTTCTTGAGGTTTTATGGCTCTTCGGCAGCTTTATAAATCATTAAGAAATTTCGCGGAAATAATATAAAGTATTTATTTGTTTATATGCATATTTTATATGCTGTTCATTTTATTATTGTTTATAGTCATGTAGGTGGTGCTGTAGACCAAAACAAAAATTTAATTTTATCGAACTTCGCTGTGGATTTGTCACAAAAAATATGTATGATTTAAACGAAACATTTGGTAGGTTTAAAACGAAAAGTAGATATCTAATTTTTACCAGGGCATATAAACGCTTACTGAAATGAATGAAAATTTATAAATTTAATTGCACGAACGATGTATTTAAGACCGTCCTTATAGTCCATCAATATAAGGAAGTGATTTTTCTCAGAATTTTTAATATTTTACAAACGATTTGCCCCATATCTAAAAAATTTTGCAGCCCTTTGTTTAAAAGCATATTTTTAAGTTTTTATTAACTAAATTTGTATGTATTAGGAATAAAAACTGTTAAAATTAGTTCAACCTAAACATTTCATAGGCACCGAACAAATTACTTTATTGCTGCAAAACTGGTAGAAGGTCGGTGGGAGAGTGCGTAGCGCGTTGGATCCTCGATCCAGCGGCGCGTAGCGTTGCAGGTTCAAGCCCTGGTCGGGAAGATTTTTTTTTCTCTTTTTCTTCTTTCTGAAATGATTTATTAACATATTAGTCAACCACAGATAGTATCAGCCATGGCCCGAAGGTCTAAGGCGAAGTACCGTCGTCTGTGGGCTGTGTAGGGCTGCGAGTTCGATTCCGGCTGGCGGTGCTTTTTTTTCGTCATATTTTTTTTTTAATTTCCTTCGGGGATTTGTTTCATATGAAACAAGTTTTTGACATGAATACGTCTCTAAATTTGCTTCCAGAACAAAAACCGATGATAACGAAATTATGGCATATAGTTTTTATTTGCAGCTCAAAAACTATTGTTTAGGTATATTGAATATAGAAATATACCATGATGTGGGTGAAGAATCAAAGAATTTTATTGTTTACATTTTATTTCCTTTTTTTTAAGCTATGATGATTATATTGTAGTGTTTGTTAAATACTTTGTTAAGTTTTAGATTACGCAAAGTCTTACAACTTATAACCTACATAACCCTTTAACATAAACTTTTCAACATTAATTATATATAGCGTTGGTCAGTGTAATACTTAAGAATCTCCATGGCCAAACTAGGATACAGCATTATGACAATAATTAAATCAATGCAACGTGAAATAAAAGTTCTAGTTAAGAACGGATTTGGCTTATTTAGCTTATTATAGATTGAGTTATAGCTCACAATTGAATATGTACCAAAAGTTTTAATTAGTCGCCGCTTTGAGATTTTACCATCAACGCAGGCTTAGTTTATTATACTACAATAAATCATCATAGCTAAAAACAAGTACTCAAATTCATCAAGAATCGAAACCTGGTCCTTCGCACCCCGATCTAGCGCCTTCCCATTACTCCAAACACTAACTTGTAGGTATGTGGCAATAAACATATGTATTTATTTATGCTTACGTAAAAAGGTACATTCCAATGCTAGATATGTATAAAGTTTCGAAGGAAGTAAACAACTGAATTATGACAACAGATTTTCTATTAATTATGAAATGTATTTTGTATATTTTATGGAAATTGATAATCATAGGTAAAACAAAGAGTAATGTAATATTGCCATAGATGGTGTTCACTATTCTTTTTCATAGATGGGGTGCAATTAAAATATATCAATTCTTTCAAATTCTTGGCGGGTAATTATTAGTGTTGGTCTCATTACGAGGAGGGGGCACTTGTGTGTGTGCACGTGCATATATGCTATGGATAAACAGATGCCTATGTTTTTCAGTAGATGTTCTACATTTAAAGAAAAGTGAAGTGCGTGCGTGATTTTTTCTTTAAAAATAAAAAAAAAGTTACATTGAAGTGTAAATTAATACGAAAGGTGCGGTAAGCCGAATTTTTAACAATAATACATGTATGTTTAAGTAAAATAATACACCTAATTCTGTTGTGCAAAGTGCTTCACATTAGATTTGCCTCCAATCCAAAGAAAAATGTTTAGATTCGTTTTATATAGTGTTTACATGTGTGATGTGCTTTTTTTTTTTCAATTTGACACATTCGAATTATTGGCCTCGATTCCCAGATCCGGCGGGCTGGAAGTGAGTGCGGATCAATCTCCACTTAATATATTGTCATCCAGTCTGAAGTGTTATTCAACAGAAAGAACACCATGAAAAAGCGTAATTAGTGGCTAGTCTCTAGGCACAACATCCCACTAGTTTTAAATTCAGGCGCAAACCCGCTTTTTTCAATTTTTACTAAAAAATAACAAAATTAAAAAATGTGTCTATTTTATGATTATTATGCACTTATAAAGAAATATTATTATTTATATTATTAAACTAATGTTTAAAACCCATCCCCATTGATTTTAGAGGTTTAAAACAAAAATTTCTATCACTAAAACTTAAATCGGTACAACCATCGCCATCTAACAAACCAGCTGGAAAGATGTTTGTCCATATCTACTTACTCTATAATCAATGTCTGATACTACTAGCCAATTTTCCACTAGTGCTAAACGTATAACTATTTTGTAAGAAGTCAGTTTATTCCATCTTCGTTTATCATACTGGGAAGTTAATCGTGTGGACCGAAAGGGTCAAACCCACACCCCAACTAGTTTATTTTATTTTTTCTTTTTTTATGTGCAAGGCAGTTAATAAAATAAATCTGTTTAATTTTTATCGCCATAACCTTACTTTTTACTATTTATATTTTTCCTAATTTTTATTCGCCTGAGGTTATGCAACGATTTGAAATCCACGAACTGCCCTCAAACTGCATTTAAGTGTAATTATAAATTAAAAAAAAAAAAAAAAATTTTTTTTTTTTTCAAATTTGTTTTTGCCGTTCAATCGTGGTTGAATCGTTCCTTTTTTTCATGGCGTCGCAACAATCTTGCAAGTTATGCCTTTCGGAGATTGTCCGAGATTCGATTCTTTGGGATGGTGTTTTTGGTGGCGTCTTTCACCTCACTTGCCTTAACGCAGGAGTCAGTTCCAACACTTCGACTCCTAGAGTGAGTGTAGGGAGTGTTCAGACATCAAGCCCTGCCATGTCCTCAGACTGGTGAAGGACATTTCTAATGCTTTTCTCGACGGTCAAGAACTAGTCATGGGCGGTCTCAGTTCCTTCTCCGGTAACATCTCGCATCTCCAGATGTTGTCGGATGACATTCAATCCATCAACGTCCGACTCGACTCATTGTCCGACACCCTAAATCTTGCTGCGACTAACTCCGGCTCCTTATTGAGTAAATTCCTGGAAATTTCTTCCAGGATTGCAACGGCCTTAGACTCGATTGACGACATGCAGTCGTTAATCTTAAATCCTGTCGCCACTTCTTCCTGCTCTTCCAACTCCTCGGTTTCTCTTCATCCTGTATTGGATGGCATTAAAAGGAGTACGAGGCGCGTTCGACCTGATATTGAATCGCTGTCTTCAGCAGTGGTTCAAAATCATAACGCCTTGAGCTCTCTAGCTTCAAAATTTGAAGGCGTCTTTAATAGTAAGCTATCCCCCTCTGTTGGCGCACTGCAGGTTGGGGAGCAGCCCCTTCGTCGAATAACCCCAAGGATGCTCCTCCCTTGGTTGATGTCATCCTCAATCAGGATGTCATTAACCCAACGACGCCAGGATGTAAGCCGCGTCGCAAAAATCTAAAAATTAAAAATAATAATAGTCGCAATCGCCAAGCCACCATTGGCAATAGTGTCAGCTTCAGGTCCTCGTCTGGCGTTCCATCTACAGAGCTGAAGTTAAAGCTGGTCTCTGTATCATCTTCCTCGCCACTAATGGTGGGAGGTCCCTCGGCCGCGGGACTGAGATCTCGAGATTCTCTCCGGAGACCAAGATGGAGTCTATCTGCGAATATTTGAGGAAAAAATCTATAGACCCCGGAACAGTTCGGAAGTGAGAAGTGAACTTGATAATGCACTAGTCGTGTATTGCGAAGCTCCAGTTATTTAAAGCTTTCCGCTGTTTATTCCGAGTCTAATTTATTCCAACTTGTTATTTTTCGATCTCTTAATAATTTGCTATCCTGTAGTCGGGAACATATCGTGTCAGTGCGCTCTGGTTTGATATAAAATCTAACTAAAATAAAATAATCAAAATGTCTAAAACGCATCAACTTCGATCGGGCAAAGGAAATGCTGATAATACAGTTAGAAGCAATACTCCGGAGGTCAATACTCGCAGACGTAACGACACCAGCAGCAGTAATACTCCTAGGTCTACATCTGTAGCTGACCCCGAACACAGCTTCGAGCTGCTTGAAAAGAAGCTGATGTCTAGCATTAATCGGCTGCTTGATGAAAAGTTTGCTGCTTTCGATGACAGGATTAAAATCGAGCTGTCCCGGCTGTCGGCGCAAATTGACGAGGGGAGCAGCACATTTAATAATCAAATAGCAAAGCTGCGAGACGAAATTGAGACTGTGCAGCATGACTTAGCAACAGTCTCGAATGAACTGGGTCTAGGCTTCAAGATTTAAGCTGGTGACATATCCAAGCCGTACATGCATTGCATTCGTTGACAGATAATATAGAAGTGTGTGTATTCATATGCGAGCTGACGGAATATCTCGTGAATGGAAGGCATGCCACGCAAAGGTCGGGCTACTTTCAACTTTTTCTGCATTGCCGCATTCGAGATAGCACACACAAGCATAAGATGAACACGTTACTTAGATTTTCGGGCTATGTGTGAAAGCCGGCACGGAACGCAACCATGTAATATTGTGTCAGAGGAAATTCGCCGGATTTCATGGAGCCTCTGAATGCAATGCATGTACGGCTTGGATATGTCACCAGCTTTAGTCTTGCGCGGCATTCCGTCTAGTGAGGGTGAAAATCCTAGACTGATTTTGAATGCTGTTGCGTCAACTATTGGACACGATCTCTCCCCATATGTCCATGTTTTCCGTCCACAACAGAGTCGTGGCTCCCCCAAACAGTCTGCGACCATCAGGAAAGAGAGTTTACCTCTACTTATTGCTAAATTCCCGTCTGCCAATGAGCAGCTGGAATTTTTGAAAAAAAGTCGTCAACATGAGACGTTAACTTTGAAAAAACTAAACCTTGGGTTCGCCACTGACAGTGTGGTTCGTGTTACGGAAAGTTTGACATCGAAGAATAATGACATATCAGACGGCACGTAAACTTCTTAAGAGGAATCTCGTCACCTCTGTATTTACCAGGCGTGGCCATGTTTATGTCCAATTCGAACGTAATCAGCAGCCACGCAGATTCACCTCGGCCCTGGACCTTAAGTGTTGGCTCTCCTCTATAAGAATATGAATATGTGCTTGGAACTGCCTGATTTCACCATGGGCTGTGCTTATGAATGCGTACGGATGCATGTTCTAAATAACTTAATTTTTATTATTATTATTATTTTTATTATTTTTATTATCATTTTTATTACTATTGTTATTGTTATTATTAATGTTTTTTTTTCTTTCTTCCTTTTTCACATTTATTTATATTTAATTTTGTTTTGATTTTACATTTAATTTTTAGTTATAAGTTAACTCTTTCTTTTATGATCTCTGTCACATATTTTTTTTCCTTCTTTCTTTTCTTTTCTCTTTTCGTACTTATATTCTACCTCATGTTTGCTTTTGTGCTTGTGGCTGTGCATCTTATTAGTCTTTATTACTAATCATTCTGCTGATCGAGTGCACTTTGAGGGAATGCTACTTAACATCCTTTGTTCCTCATCCTCTGGGCTGAACTTATGCGTTCTGAATGCTAGGAGTTTAAAAAATAAAATGGAGGAGCTGAGATATTATATATGTTTGAACATACGAAAATGCACGTCCTTCTGGTAAGTGAAACTTGGTTGAAACCAGAAATTCCCTCATCCTTTGTTTCATTTCCAAATTTTTCGATGCATCGTAACGATCGCATTGATCGTACCGGTGGTGGTGTTGCTATATATGCAAACTCTTCGCTCTCGTCTAGAGTGGTAGGCAAGTCCAGTGGCTCTCATTTTGAGTTCATAGCTGTCGAAATAAAGTCTGCTGGCGATAGTTGTGTTGTGATCAATGTGTACTGCCCTCCTAATTTATTCAATCCAGACATCGCTGCTGAGTTTTATAATCTTGTCTCTAGCCTTTCTCGCCGCTATGAGAATATAAATGCTGCTGGCGACTTTAATGTTGATTTGTTGGAAGCTAATACACGTGCGAACACCCTCAGACATTTTCTTGAATGTCTGGATTTACATGTTTTAAATCAACTCCCAACTTATCTGCACTGTCTAAACCCGTCCCAACTTGATGTTCTTACTGCTACATCCATTGATTCAGTGTTAAAATTCAATCAAATCTCCCCTCCTAGCTTTCTTGATCATAATATCCTATTCCTCTCTTCTCGTTTTGATTTTCTTCCCTGCTCCGCACCTTCCTCCTTTTCTTATCGCGATTATAGGAATGTTAGTTCTGACCTGCTTTCTGAAGTCGCATCCTCTATGCCCTGGAGTGTTATCTACAACACAACTTCTGTTGACACCAAAGTCGATATCTGGACCTCATTCATTTTATCTGCTTATGATCAATGTGTACCCCTTGTTACAAGAGCACGTAGTCCCTCCTCTCCTTGTCCCTGGCTCTCTCGTGAAGTCCGTGACCTTATAATTCAGCGGGAGCTCTTGTGTAGACGCTATCGCAGGACTAGGAATCTCAGTTACCGTAATGACTACAAACAGCTTCGAAACCTCATAAATAGCAAGGTTAAATCTTTGAAGCGTGAGTACTATTCTCGTAAGCTTGACCCAAAACTAAATTCTAAAGAGCTTTGGGCTAATCTTCGTTCGCTGGGCATTCATGCTCCTGCGGTAGTCCCGTTTGAGGCTGATGTGAACCTTCTCAATTCATCTTTCATTCAGTCTACCCCTACCTCCACCTCCTTTCCTAGTCCTTTCTGCTTTGACTCACTTAGTTCTGATGGTTTTAACTTCCGCTGTGTCGACTCGCTTGAAGTCCTTGAGATATTGCTATCTATTTCTTCCAATAGCATAGGCTGTGATGAGCTTTCCCCCCGCTTTCTTAAGCTACTCTTGCCACTAATCGTGGAAACTACCACGCATATCTACAATTACTGCCTGACAACTTCTCAAGTTCCCTCAGTTTGGAAGAAAGCCAGAGTCATTCCCTTACCTAAAAAGTCCTCTCCTGCTGACTTAACAGATTTTCGTCCTATCAGTATTCTTCCCTTCCTTGCCAAAGGCTTTGAAAAAATTGTTTATACCCAAGTTCTGCAACATCTTGAATATAATAACCTCATCTCTAAATTCCAATTGATAATACCCCTCTTCCTGTTGTTGACTGTATAAATAATCTTGGTATTGTTATTAACTCCAAACTATCCTGTTGCAAACATGTTTCACTTATGATCTCCAAGATCTATGGCACTTTACGCAAACTCTGGCTATATTCTAGTCTTTTATCGCCATCTATTCGCCTCAAACTTGTTAAGTCCCTCGTTCTACCTCATTTCCTCTATGGTGCCCTTCTATATATATCCCTCGATTCATCCTGCCGTCAGCGGCTCCAAGTTGCTTTTAACGATTGTTTAAGGTTTATTTTTCACATGCGGAGGTCTGATCATGTGTCTGGTGTGCAAAATTCCTTGCTGGGTTGCGGGCTTTTTCACTTTATTGATGTTATGGCATTGGTCCTCCTGCATAAAGTTCTCCGTACTAACAGTCCGTCTTATCTTTCCGACTTCCTTACGCCCCTCCAATCCCTGCGGTCAATTAAATTTCTCATTCCCGCACATTTCTCCTTAATTGGTAGTCGTTCTTTCTTTGTGCACTCGCTCAGGCTCTGGAATAGTCTTCCTAACTACATCCAAAGAATAGGCACAGGCAAGCATCTCTTTTTCTTTCTTCTTCTTCTCTCTAGTATTTCTAATCTTTCTCTTCTTTACTTCCACATATTCTTGTCCTATCTTAGTAAAGTTTTTTATTACTATTTTCAATCTCTCTGTTCTCTTTCCTCTATATGATCTTTACTTCAAAATAATTTCTTTCTTCTCCCTATTTTCCCCTCTTCTTAGTTTATTAAGTTTAGATTAGTTTATATGTATATTAAAATTTATTTTTATCAATTTATTGTTCTATGTACTCTAAAAGATGTAAGTCTTGTGTACATCCCTATTCAACATGAAATAAATAAATAAATAAATAAGTAAACAGTTCGTTGTAGAAGGGTTAGCAAGGCCTCCAAGCCAGTTGCATCTTTTATTTTGTCTGCACCACCTACTACTGCCGAGATTCTCTTAGACCCTGGTTTCTGGCCCGCTGGGGCTCCTACCAAGCGTTTCGTTCCACGTACTCGTTATAGATCTCATCATGCAAACGCTTCAACTTCAACTTCGGGTGCTACTCAGATATTAAAAAGCTCGAGACGCTTTCCCTCTACTACCAGAATGTAAGGGGGACCAGGTCTAAAACTAAAGATATCCTTCAGGCATCGATTGCTAGTGGCCTAGATGTCATAACATTCACAGAAACCTGGCTCCATGTGGGCATTCTCAATGCTGAACTTTTCGATTCCTCCTACCAAATCTTTCGGAGCGACCGTCACACTGACTCGGAAGCTCGTGGGGTGGCGTACTTGCTGCTTGTAGAAGCCATCTTAATTGCACCCCAATTTCGCTTCCTAGTTTCTTTAACCACCTTGACGTCGAGCTTGTTGCTCTTAAAATCTCCCTTTCTAAAATGAATCTCTTCCTGCTGTGCTGCTATATCCCACCAGATATGTTAAGCACACTTGACGATGGAGGTAATAACCTCTATGATATTCTCATCTTTTGTGTTGACCACATTCTGACCTTGATGAACACTAATGATGAGCTACTTCTTCTAGGCGATTTCAATTTACCCAATATCCAGTGGGTACATGTTGACGATAACGATAACTACCTTCCTGAAGGCAGCCTTAATTCTAAGGAATCGTCTTTTCTCGATTACTTATTCTCACTTGGCTTGAGTCAAATGAGCGGTGTGACTAATATATTAGGAAGGCAGTTGGATCTTATATTCTTTACAGACTCAGTCAACATGACTGTTGAACCCAGTCCAATAGTCATGTCCACTGTTGACGATTACCACCCTCCTATCTTGCTCAATTATTGCTTCAATTCAGTTAATACTCCCTTTCCGGAGGTGGTAACCTATTCCTTTAACTTTAAAAAGGCTAACTTTAATGAGCTGTCATCTAAACTTGCCATGATTGATTTCAACAACTTACTTTCCGCAAACGAGTTGGATGTCGATGTAGGCTCTGGAAAACTTATTTAAAGAGGAAGGACTCTCCGAGTCTCAATTCATTTATCAATTGCTATAACCGATTTCGTTCATCCTCTTTTACTCTGTATCGTGAATATCTTAGCAGTATGAGTGATAAGGTGTTTAGTGATCCTAGAAACTTAATTAAATTTGTCAACTCTAAGAAAAAAGGTACTAACTACCCCAATACAATGCAGAACAAGAACTGGTCTGGCTGTGAGTCGCCTGCAATTTGCAACATGTTTGCGTCATTCTTTCATCAATCTTTCGCATCTGCAGACTTTCAGCCTGACGACAATAATTTTCGTCACATTATTCCTAACCGAGAGGCTCATTTTTTACCTCTCTCAAATACCATTGCCGATATCGTGAAACATATTGACGATCTTCCATTTGACTTTACTTCTGGCCCCGACGGTATTCCTCCTGCTGCCCTTAAGGCCTGTGTGGAGGTTCTCCAGTCTCCACTGAAAATTCTTTTTCTAAAATCCCTGGGTAAATGGTACTTCTCCACTCTGTGGAAGAATTCGTTCATAATTCCTACTCACAAAAGTGGTTGCAAGAGCGAAATATCGAATTATAGGCCAGTTGCTAAGTTGTCTGCTATACCAAAACTTTTTGAATCAATTATCTATTCTACACTCGTTCCTATCTGCAAGAGGCTGGTCTCAACGAATCAACATGGTTTTCTTGCAGCTCGTTCCACAACCACCAATCTTCTTGAGTTCACTGCTCATGCTGTCGAAGGCTTCGTTTCCGGTTGTCAAACTGATTGTGTTTACACTGATTTTAGTAAGGCATTCGACAAGCTCTCCCATTCCATTATTATTCTGAAATTAAGAATGTTAGGCTTTCCGCAAGCCCTTCTAGTATGGTTCCAGTCTTACTTAACTGACCGGACCTACCAATTTCTTTTTCGTGGATCCAAATCAATAACCATTGAAGCGACATCCGGTGTCCCTCAAGGAAGTCATCTTGGCCCTCTCCTCTTTATCTTATCAATTGATAACATTGTTCCTTTACTAAGACACTGTAGAATATTGATTTACGCTGATGACATCAAATTGTATCGGCACATAAAGAGTATGGAGGATTGCAAACTTCTGCAGATTGACCTTGATACCTTTTACTCTTGGTGTGCTAACAACAACCTGGTTCTTATTGGTAAATGTGAAGTCATGACTTTTAGTAGGAGACGTTATCTATAATTTTTAAATACACCTTTTCTGATGAGGGTATCCGTCGTGTTAATATGGTTAAAGATCGGGATTAGATTTGATAGTAAGCTGGATTTTTACACTCACATCACCTATATCTCTTCCAGAGGTAGTTTAGTCTTGGGTTTTATAAAAAGGTGGTCCAAAGAATTTGATAACCCGTTGGTTACTAAACACTTATATATTTCTCTTGCCAGACCATTACTTGAATATGCCTCCCAGGTTTGGTCTCCTCACTATTCTTCGCATGTTAGAACTATTGAATCGGTTCAACGAAGGTTCGTTCGATTCGCACTGAATCATTTTCATTGGGAAACCCCAATAGTTCTTCCATCATATGAATCCCGGCTTAAGTTACTCAACTTAACCTCTCTTCACAAGCGTCGTGAGGTGGCCGATGTTGTATTTGTTCATCAGCTACTTAATGGAAAGGTCGACTCAGGTTTTTTAGGTCGCCGTGCGTCGTTTAGAGAGAGTCGTTATAATCTGAGAGGTCCACCTCATTTACAAATCAACAAATTTGAACCTGTAAACCGCATGTTCATTAATGTTAACAATAATATTAATGTCTTTAGCGTGAGCATTAGTAAAGATGTCCTTAAAAGGAGTCTTTTTAATCTCACTTGACCATCTATGTTTCCTGTCGCTTGCGTGGGTTATATGTTAAATTGGATTTTTGTTTTTATTTACTAATTTTTATGTTTGCATGCTTAGTTGTCAGCCTAATATCAGCGCTTGGTTGTGCTGAGTAGGTAAATCTTTCTTGGCCCAGCTAAGAAGTGCGACTTCTGTATTAGAAGGGTTAACTCTATTACAAAAAAAAAAGATATAAAATACTCATGTGCTCTCATTCGGAACTTATATAGGTCATCAGACGTTCAATAAATCCTTTGTCATTACAAATGCTAACTAGTGGGATGTTGTGCCTAGAGACTAGCCACTAATTACGCTTTTTCATGGTGTTCTTTCTGTTGAATAACACTTCAGACTGGATGACAATATATTAAGTGGAGATTGATCCGCACTCACTTCCAGCCCGCCGGATCTGGGAATCGAGGCCAATAATTCGAATGTGTCAAATTGAAAAAAAAAAAGCACATCACACATGTAAACACTATATAAAACGAATCTAAACATTTTTCTTTGGATTGGAGGCAAATCTAATGTGAAGCACTTTGCACAACAGAATTAGGTGTATTATTTTACTTAAACATACATGTATTATTGTTAAAAATTCGGCTTACCGCACCTTTCGTATTAATTTACACTTCAATGTAACTTTTTTTTTATTTTTAAAGAAAAAATCACGCACGCACTTCACTTTTCTTTAAATGTAGAACATCTACTGAAAAACATAGGCATCTGTTTATCCATAGCATATATGCACGTGCACACACACAAGTGCCCCCTCCTCGTAATGAGACCAACACTAATAATTACCCGCCAAGAATTTGAAAGAATTGATATATTTTAATTGCACCCCATCTATGAAAAAGAATAGTGAACACCATCTATGGCAATATTACATTACTCTTTGTTTTACCTATGATTATCAATTTCCATAAAATATACAAAATACATTTCATAATTAATAGAAAATCTGTTGTCATAATTCAGTTGTTTACTTCCTTCGAAACTTTATACATATCTAGCATTGGAATGTACCTTTTTACGTAAGCATAAATAAATACATATGTTTATTGCCACATACCTACAAGTTAGTGTTTGGAGTAATGGGAAGGCGCTAGATCGGGGTGCGAAGGACCAGGTTTCGATTCTTGATGAATTTGAGTACTTGTTTTTAGCTATGATGATTTATTGTAGTATAATAAACTAAGCCTGCGTTGATGGTAAAATCTCAAAGCGGCGACTAATTAAAACTTTTGGTACATATTCAATTGTGAGCTATAACTCAATCTATAATAAGCTAAATAAGCCAAATCCGTTCTTAACTAGAACTTTTATTTCACGTTGCATTGATTTAATTATTGTCATAATGCTGTATCCTAGTTTGGCCATGGAGATTCTTAAGTATTACACTGACCAACGCTATATATAATTAATGTTGAAAAGTTTATGTTAAAGGGTTATGTAGGTTATAAGTTGTAAGACTTTGCGTAATCTAAAACTTAACAAAGTATTTAACAAACACTACAATATAATCATCATAGCTTAAAAAAAAGGAAATAAAATGTAAACAATAAAATTCTTTGATTCTTCACCCACATCATGGTATATTTCTATATTCAATATACCTAAACAATAGTTTTTGAGCTGCAAATAAAAACTATATGCCATAATTTCGTTATCATCGGTTTTTGTTCTGGAAGCAAATTTAGAGACGTATTCATGTCAAAAACTTGTTTCATATGAAACAAATCCCCGAAGGAAATTAAAAAAAAAATATGACGAAAAAAAAGCACCGCCAGCCGGAATCGAACTCGCAGCCCTACACAGCCCACAGACGACGGTACTTCGCATTAGACCTTCGGGCCATGGCTGATACTATCTGTGGTTGACTAATATGTTAATAAATCATTTCAGAAAGAAGAAAAAGAGAAAAAAAAAATCTTCCCGACCAGGGCTTGAACCTGCAACGCTACGCGCCGCTGGATCGAGGATCCAACGCGCTACGCACTCTCCCACCGACCTTCTACCAGTTTTGCAGCAATAAAGTAATTTGTTCGGTGCCTATGAAATGTTTAGGTTGAACTAATTTTAACAGTTTTTATTCCTAATACATACAAATTTAGTTAATAAAAACTTAAAAATATGCTTTTAAACAAAGGGCTGCAAAATTTTTTAGATATGGGGCAAATCGTTTGTAAAATATTAAAAATTCTGAGAAAAATCACTTCCTTATATTGATGGACTATAAGGACGGTCTTAAATACATCGTTCGTGCAATTAAATTTATAAATTTTCATTCATTTCAGTAAGCGTTTATATGCCCTGGTAAAAATTAGATATCTACTTTTCGTTTTAAACCTACCAAATGTTTCGTTTAAATCATACATATTTTTTGTGACAAATCCACAGCGAAGTTCGATAAAATTAAATTTTTGTTTTGGTCTACAGCACCACCTACATGACTATAAACAATAATAAAATGAACAGCATATAAAATATGCATATAAACAAATAAATACTTTATATTATTTCCGCGAAATTTCTTAATGATTTATAAAGCTGCCGAAGAGCCATAAAACCTCAAGAAAATGATTTTTTTGCACTTTTAATTAAATAAATGTTTATGTTCTCCTAAGTATCATTATTAAATAATATAATTTAGTGAGAAATAGAATTAAAACATGTTACACCGAAGTAAAAAAAATTTTTATTTCACCATTTTGCGGTCGGGGATTGAACTTGGTTCGCCTGGGATTGGACTCCAGCGCCTTACCTCTAGGCCACCGATATATGGACTTTATTCGAAATCTCATTTTTGTTGTTAAATATACTTTTGTTGTTAAATATACTTCTGGTTGAAATTTCCAGACCATTTTCTCAGTTTTTGGTCTTTTGACCAAGAGCTACATTTTGAGATATTTCCCAAGTCTGTATCTGCAGTACTTTCAGAGATGAAAGTAGGCTTCAGACGGACAGACGGACAGACGGACAGACGGACAGACGGACAGACGGACAGACGGACAGACGGACAGAGCCTCTGTATAAGCTTTTTTTTTTTTGAAAAAGCTAAAAAACGAAGAAAATTGTGATTTTGCTCATGCTTTTCACCTAAATGGAGTCACTCAAGTTTTTGCATTTTTTTTTTTGTAAACAGTTTGTATTTGAGTGGACAGTGTGGATGCCCCCCTCTAGAACAATTTTTTCCTCCAAATACATCCAGGAAGTCCTACAAAAGATTCATCAAACGTCTGATGACCTGTACAAGTCCCGAATTAAAAGGAAGCTCTCTGCCAAGTTTCAGCCTGTACCCAATCACTTCCGCTATTTCGCTTTTTTCGGCTTAATTTACCTGTACTAAAAAAAGGAATTAAAATGTTTTTGAATATCAATCCTCGGAAAAAAATGTCACGATCAGCGGTATTTGGTGATTCCGGTGATAGCTTGAAGTCGTTGCATACATATAACAATAGTGAAAAAATTAAAACATTTTTAAAATTCATACATATGTAGGTGATCCGGGCTTTCAAGTCGGTGAATATCTTGGCATCCATAGAACAACAGCGGCAAAATAATTTGTTAGGTGTGTAGTACTATATGCACAAAAGCAGATAAAGGGATCAAATTTCCGAATTCACGTGAAGAAATAAAGGAGGCAAAGACGGAATGGTTGGCAAAAAATAAATTTCCTAGTGCAATTGGTGCTCTGGATTGTACACATGACTTTTATCCATAAAGCATAATTTTAATAAATTGAGAAAATTGTCCTCTAAGTTGAAGTTTCTTTTTTAATTTTTGCTCCTTCGATTATCTTCTCTTCATCTATTTCATTCAAAAAATCAATTGCATCACATATTTTTCGTTTTAAAGCTCCTCGCCATTGCCCTTAACTTTTACGAGCGTTCCCTCACAAACAGACGTAAAAAATTAATTTTATTCACACCAAAAAAAAGTGTTCACTTTATATGGAGAAATTTCAGAGTGAAGTACTTTACGAAACCTAACGAAGATTAATTTTATTCACGCCAAACTAAGTGTTCACTCCAAAAACAGGAGTGAACGCTTGCACTCAGATCTTATTACGCCACCCAATGTCTGCATCTTAAATTGGAGGGTAGCATTATACTTTTTAGTCACGCGCACACAAGCAAACTGGCTTCTTTGGTGAGTATTACGCCAACGCCACTTAATTGCCATTGTTTTGCAAAAACTTTTGTATTATAAAACCTTCAATGTTTTTTTGGATATTATAACCACAAGTGTAGTACATGATGAATTTAAAATGTTACCTACATTGTTAAGTTTTTTATTTGTATATTATTATTTTACATTATAAAACTAATCTTCTTTAAAACAAACTCTTATTTTTTTAATCTTAAAATCGCCCATTGAAAGGTACATATGTGCGCACCTTTTCCCACTTGTCCTTTGTGGAAACTCAGTTGTTACTTAGCATTTTGAGGACTAAGGACCTCCTTTATGATGTGTAATCGATTGGAATAACACTGTTGAAGCAACATAATTGAGGAACTGCCCTAATTTTAATTCTATATTGCAAAATAAATAAATCACTGAGCCAGAAGTTATTAACGTCGAGGTTAGTAACGTCGTGGCCCACTTATGTACTTATATGAAATTAATGTTGTAAATGTAGATCGTCAGCATTAATAGACTGACTTATAATAATTATAATTAATATGAAAAATCACTTCATGTCAATAATTCACTGACGGTAATTAGTTTAATTGTTAAAGTAAAGTTTGTTTTATATATTTATTTCAATTTATTTACTTTTAATTTATGCGCTCATATTTACGCGCGCAAACACAATGTATGTAGCATATACCTATAAATGACGTTGTTCTATAAATAAGAGGAAATTATGGTTTTTCATTCGACAGTGAGTGGAAAATTATAACTAATCAAACAAAAGTGTTATGGCAATTCGTAAAAGTTTTTTTACTATCGCAATCTCATTTCATAACTTGCCTTCCACATTTCTAGTTGATAGTCGACTCTGAAACAATAATCATGGCATTAAGAAAAGTTTTAGTAATAGCGTTTATTTTAATAAAGGTCGACCATGGATCATTTTCAATTAATTTTATGCAATTAACAATGTTTGTCAAGGACCTGCATCAGTTTTACAATTTTAATAATTTCATAATGTTTTGTCATGATGAGCATTTCGTTAGTAAGGATGTCAGTGATTTTTACATTAATTTCACGCGTGAGTTAAGTGTTCCAATGCTACGATTTAGTGAAAGATCTCATATTGGTTTGGTAAATGTGTTAAATGCGAACAGTTTATCGTTAATATTTATCAACAAGAACACATCGGTCATAATTAATACTGCAGACGAATCGCTTTATCGAATGCGCTATTCGAAAATAATTTTTATTTTTATGGAAAATTTAAAACCGATTGAACTTATGAATTTTTTCACTCTATGTTGGCAACAAAATATGATAAATGCTATTGTAATGTTTGACGATGAAAGCTCTACAAATCAATTAGTGTCGTTTTCACCCTTTCCAAAAATCCATTTTAAGAATATTACATTTGAGCCAACTAGAAGTGTTTTTACGGATAAGCTCCATAATATACAAGGATTTACATTCAGATCGTATGTACACAGGGATGTTCCATTTACGTTTAAGTACAAAAATCGAGAAGGCAAAGAGATTTTTTCAGGATTTGGTGGAAATACTTTGAAAACGTTCATTGAAAAACTAAATGGTACATTTGAGGAAATCAAATCAGAAATCGAATACAAAACTGTTCAACCAAAACTGATCCGAGACGCAGTTGCCAAGAAGAAAATTGAAATTAGTATAAACATAATTCATAGAGAACTAACCAATGAAAGCTTCATGTTTAGCTATCCTCTACATAGAAGTAAATGGAGTTTTGTAGTCCCAGTTAGTAAAGCTATACCAACATACATGTATCTGGTTCGACCATTTCAAAAATCAGTTTGGATATCCATTATCTTCTCAGTAATCATTTTATCTATCTTTGGATATTTAACATTAGTTTTTACTGACCGAAAAAATCAATTAGGAGAAATGTTTACAACCGTATTTCGAATGGTTTTAGTTGCTTCAGTACCAAATTTATCGATGTTCAAAAAATTACCTTGGCGTATATTTATCATATTAGTAATATTCCTTGGATTCTTTTTATCCTGTATCTACATGTCTCTTTTAGCTAGCTACTTAGTAACAATTTTTCATGAGCCACCAATAGATACATTTGAAGATATCATAAAGCTTGGTCGACCAGTAATGCAGGAGCAATACTACATAAATAAAGTAATGAGAATAATACCATTATCAAATGAATTCAAAAAACTCTTTCGTCCATCAACATCGACTGAAGTTTTCGATCATTTTTCCGTTTTGAACACAAGCTATCTTTACGTTGTTGGATCGAAACGTTTTGAAACAATTAATAAGCAACAAGAAACGTTAACTGTGAAACGAATGAGACTTGCAAAAGAATATATATCTGATGAGTTTCATGCTTTTCCAATGACAATTGATTCACCATTTATGGAACAGTTTAATTACCATGTTATTAGAGTTCATGGAACTGGATTATATTCTAGATGGCTTGGGATGATATTTGATGAATGTGTTGAAGCAAAACTAATGACAAGATTTTATGCTAATGAAAATCAGTATCATAAATTAAAACTGGAGCATTTACAATTGTTTTTGTATATATACTATTTTGGACACAGTTTAGCTTTTGTTACGTTTCTTTTTGAATATTATTTGTCACGATATTTTAAAAAATAAGTAAAAATGAAATAAACTAAGTGATGACGTACTTTAGCAAAAACGTTTGTTATGAATTTGGATAGTGTTTTAAAAACCTTGAATGTTTGGATAAATCAAAATGTTTATTTGTAAAAATGGAACGATTGAGTTGGTTTAAAAATAATGAAATTGTTAATTAAATATAGATTTCGCACTTTACTGATTCAACTAGTAGGAATTCTGAGAATGGTCCAATATTGTAACATTTTGCACTGAGAATATGGCTACATGGAATTTTGGTAGCTTGAATTTTTAAACGCGTGATTTAGAAGAAAGTTTTTACTTATTTTTATATATTTTTATTAACTATACGCAAGGCAAAATGAAGAATAAAAGGTACTACTGTTGGAGCAATAACCATGTAAGAAAATGAATATTCTACTGCTTGGAAAATAAAAGCTTTGACTTCTATTATCAAAAATACTAAAAGGAAGAACAAGAGCTGGATAACAAAGACGTTTTTATATTCTGAAAGTTATTAATACATAAAGAAAGTGTTACTATTATTTATATTGATAAACTAACTAAAAGACTACCATAGAACCAAAGTTTACGTAATGTGCCATATATCTTAAAGTGTATATAATAAGTGAAGCTTTGGAATTAGTGGCAATCACAACATTATTGACACAAACAACAACTGGAAGAGAACATGGAATTTCAGTGAATTTAACTAATTATAGTTCTACTCGGATACGGAATTCTCGGTTACTGAAAGTGAAAAGACTAAAAAGACCTAAATGTAAAATTCCTAACCAGCTTCTGGTAACTTTCATAGTATTCCATGTACAATCGGATGCATTATGTTATAACTTTTTTCTTATCGCAGATAATGACAGAAAAATTACACAAGGATGATTCCAGCTAAGCTGAAGAAATTGGCTTACCTATCAGCGGACGCAATTCGGTGAAGGTATGATGTCAAATAAATATCTTTCCTATATGCATGTTTCTTTTCTTTTAGAAATACCGATGCATTTGAGAAGAGAGTTTGCCAACAGATGGCGCAGAATACGAAGGCCTAATTAACTTAAGCGTAGGCGTACTTAAACTCGAGGCCAACAGATTAGATAATAGAAAAAAAACTTGCAATAACCATATCCCCTAATATCAATAAAACCCAAGCTAAAATCATTGAACAGCAGGAGCTTCTATTGCGCCCGCAAACTTTGAAGGAACTGAAAAATATTTTATTCAGATTATTAAATGAAACTACATACATATCATCGAGGATCCAGAAAACGAAGCTTGGTAAATGATTGCAAATGAAGCCTCCAATGCACCAGGCTACGTTAGATATTCAAGAAAATATTGAAAAAATGGAACGTCCAGGTATACCAACCCGCAGAGTAACTTCACTCAAAGAATTCAATAAGCCCTTAACATTGGGCTTTATTTATATTATGTACAGTTTCTTTATTTTTAAAAGATAATGCAACAGGATGTGTAAAAACGCAAATCCATTTAAGAATATTTCTTTGGATAATGTGTGTCTGCCAGTCTGAGTGTTTGCTTGTGCGTACCGTCACGCGTTGGAGCCAAACCAGGAGAGATAGAAAGCTGATTTTTTTGATTAGTTTTTGCTTTTAATTAATTAAGTAGTACGATGTCTCAAAATTTTTTACGTTCTACGCCTCTTGCAACTTGATTTTGACTCACCTTCATGTAACCGATCAGCCCCAAATTCATTATGTTTCCCGATCCCCGACATGGGTATCAAATGAAAGGGTATTACGAGTAAAGTACAATTACCTAAGTGACGTTATTCCAAATTCAAAACGGCGGCCAACACAAGATGATGGAAGACTGAATAAAAAGTAGAAAATATAACCTATCAACTTGAAATTATGCACAATTGCATATGCCAGAATATGCAGTCGGATCATTTTGTAAACAAATCAACATAGCGGTTCCAATATGACGGCCGAATTTTGCAAATTTCCGAATTTTGTGTTCACCGACTGCCGGCATTGGTATCAAATGGGTGACATAAATAGAATACAGGTTGTGAGGTGTCATTCCAAAATCAAAATGGCGGTCAGCAAACAATGGCGGATTCACATTCAAACAGAAAGTTTACAAGCCACTCGGTATGGATATCAAATAAAAGAATATGACAAGTAAAATACTATTAGCTGTGTGGCATCATTCCAAATTCAAAATGGCGCAAATACAAAATGGCGACCAACACAAAATGGGGAGTTATGTTTATCGTTACAAGCCACTCGGTATGGGTATTGAATGAAAGGATATGACAAGCTGAATACTCTTAGCTGTGTGGCGTCATTCAAAATTGCGGCAAATACAGCTTGGCTGCCAAAACAAAACGGGGACCACCTTTTTCTTCATAAGGCCCTCAGTATGTGTATCAAGTGAAAGTGTAAGACGAGTATAGTACAGCTACCTGTGTGACGTAATTTTAAATTTGATATGGCGGTCACCACAAAATGGCGGAAGACATATAATAGACTAAAAAGTAGAAAGCAAACTGTTTAAAAAAACTAAAAAATACGTTTTTTATTTTAAAATGAAAATAAAAAATTATTTTGAATGTAAAGTTTTTGTTCCTACAGCCAGTATATGGGAACATCCTTTCGAAATGTAAAAAGCGTGGGGCGCTAACGAAAAGTAGGATAGATCGTAACGGTTTAGCCGCTATGGCGTTTTGAAATTATTTTAGTAGAGTTTTACATATTACCCTGTATTTTTGTAACCCTATTAGATATTTTCATGAATAAGGCAGCGATCTACAATAATCAATATTTTTTTTTTTAAATTGGAAAGAAAGCTTGGACAATTTCCTATGAATAATGTCTAACAACTTTTATGCTACGGCCTTTTCTTTTGAAGTTATAAGCAATTTTAATGTTAATAGCCAGGATAAGGTTGGTAACATTCGGTTACCTTGTGAACTTCATTTCTAGTCCAAAAGTAGATCTAATAATAGGTCCATGCCTATAATGATCTTCGGCTTTACCTTCGGCAGTATGCGGAATGGGTGTTCAACTAGTTCCTTATTGCGTTTGAATACGGCTTGAAAGAATTTAGTTACTTTATCGGTGATGCCATTGGCAAGTTCTACTTTCTGTTTGTGAATCGGCACAATGGTGCTCACAGCATGGTTTTTTGTACACATGTCAGCTATTTCTTGTCCTATGAAGGATTGGGTTGCTGCGATATCTAATAACGCTATTGCATACTCCGGCCATGCCCTGGTTGACCACATTTCCAGCAGTGGTTATTTCTGTTGTATGCTGGATGTATTAGGTTTGATGTGATGTAACGAACCACGTTTTCGTTACTAAGAATTTCACTCCACGAACATAAGGAAAACTATTCACTCAGCAGGCGGGGAAATTCTTTTAAGTAAACTTTAGGAAAATAAAATTCACCCAGCAGGCTGGGCGATTATCCTTTGACAGTTTCACGGCTATAAAATAAACGGCTTCACCAGTCTAAAATTCAGTCTTTACTCAGGCTCGTTCCGGAGAGGTCACCCTCTCTGGTCCTAGACCGTGTCGCGGTGTACGATCCGGCACGGTCATACTTTTGCCCTCAGGAATGTTTCCGAGGCCTTGTCGAGGTGTACGGCCCGACAATGTGCCGAGGTAGCGATTCCTAGACCGTGTCGAGGTGTACGATCCGGCACGGTCAGACAGACACACTCTACACATAACACACACACACACACACACACTACAATACACACTACCCGAGGAATGTTCCGAGGCCTTGTCGAGGTGTACGGCCCGACAATGTGCCGAGGTAGCGATTCCTAGACCGTGTCGAGGTGTACGATCCGGCACGGTCAGACATACACACCCTACACATAACACACACACACACTACCCGAGGAATGTTTCCGAGGCCATGTCGAGGTGTACGGCCCGACAATGTGCCGAGGTAGCGATTCCTAGACCGTGTCGAGGTGTACGATCCGGCACGGTCAGACCTACACACCCAACACACATTAGACCAGACCATTGACCCCAGCTTACGCACATGTAAACCTGTCGTAGTGAGTAGATAGCTGCTTAGTAATATACTAGTACTATAGCCCGTAGTTAGCTATGTAGATATACTTACTCACCATATGTAAACATGTATCTAGAGATTGTAAGCCTTTACCTAGATTTAAGGGACCGAAATTGTTAGTATATAAGAATATTTGAATAAATAAAGAAATTTTATTTTTGTAAGAAGGTGTTTGTTCTCGCACGACCCTGGACAACTCAAGAGCCCCCGGCAACCCTCCCTTAAAAAAGGAGGTTAGAGAACACTTTCACCCGAAACACCATTACAGTGATGGTGGCCAATCACATTAGGTTCTGGTAGTTTGGTTGATTGGTTCGTTGAGCAGATTGGTCCCTTTGGATTGCTTCGTGCTCTTCGCCTAGAATTTGTAGTTCGGTAATGATTTGCACGTCCCTCCGCCTGATATATAATTTGTTCTCTGGCCTCAGGTTGCTGAAGACTCGTTCCAGTTGGTCTTCAGGTTTTGTAATGGTGTTACGTTCGGTTGTTTTCTAAACCTTTTTTTAAGGAGGGTTGTCGGGAGCTCTTGAGTGGTCCAAGTTCATGTGAGAACGCTTTTTTACATTTCGAAAGGTAGATTGTTTCCATATACTAAGTAGAGCAATAAAAACTTTACATTCAAAATTATTTTTACTTTTTAGCTCATTTTAAAATAAAAGCGTATTTTTTAGTTATTATAAACTATATTTTTTTATTGGCAACTTATGCCAGACATAGCCAGCAAAAACGTAAAATTCAGGTACCTTAAAACCGAGCAAATGATTTCCTACAAATCTAAAAAAATTCTGGGCAATGAATACAATAGACTCAGTACCGGGGGCGCCACCGCGCGTTTATTCGTCAAGTTATTAAATGATAACACCTTCACAATACAAGACACAATGCCGGATATGCACAGGAAGTAAACAAAGCTTTTGTTTAAAATAACGTAAAAGACAGTTGGCAAGAGCGCTTTATTTACATTTCGTTGCAACCATGGTCTTCAGTTTCTACCAATAAACCAGTGCTGGGCAATAGCAGTTCTTGAGAGCTACACGAGTTTCCCCGGAAGCTGCAGGTCCCTACAATCCTATTTGTGAGTTCAATTGAGGAGGTATAAGGCACTCTATTATTTTCTCTTTTCTTCTTCGACCTAGAATTTTGCAACATGTTTGCTAACAAATACATTGAAGTTTTTTGCCCAAAGTTATCGACAGGAAAGTTGCTTTAGATATGGGAAAAATCCTACCTCACTCCAATCCACAAAACATCTAATAAGCACTCGGTGGAAAACCACAGAGGTCTCACTCATCAACAATTACCCGAGAAACTTGTTTGTGTAAAATTGCTTCTCTAATTGACCCATGTCTTAATGAACAGCAACAGGATTTCAGAAAGGGACGATCGACTACTACAAACCTTATGGTCTTAGACGTAAACCGTGTCGATGAGGTTCTAGATCTAGGCATTGTTTTTGACAATAAATTAAGTTTCAACTTGCACTAAGATAATATTGCTTCTAGAGGCAAAAGCTTCTTGGCTTTATAGAGAGAAGAGGCCAAGAATTCGATAACGTTAGGGCCCCAAAAACTCTTCTTTGCCTGCCCAATCCAGGAATATGCTTGCCCGATCGGGGCTCTATATTTCACGTAAGTAGCCTCTTCGCTATGAAAAACCTGCTCGATCCTCACGATTTTTGAATCTTTCTGCCCTCCACAGACAGACTCAAGGAGTTCGAATTCATGCCGCTGTCACATAAGAGGCAAGTGCTTATCTCTTGCTCTACTTTGGACGTCCTAAACGATACCGTTTAGGTACAGTTCTTTTCCGATAGAATCAAATTCGACACAATAGGCACATAAAAATGCTTAAGGGATACCCTCATCAGACGGAATATGGAAAGAACGAGTCACCCAACAATATTATTCTTTAAACAAAAAATTTTATACCTATTTTATACTAATTTTATTATTATTTTAGGTATGGATACCATAGACTTAAGCTGACAAAGTGTAAATAAACTATGTATACAGCATTTTGTACCTTAATCTTGTTTTTTTTTCTTCGAGCGGTTAAATAACAAAATTTCCCACAGAAATAGAAATCTCGGACCAACAAGCACCACACACTTCCCGAAAAACAAAATGGCAACTGGCGAACTTGATTTTCTTGTTTGACGATTGTACCTAACGAAAATGATCAAGTTCAACAACAATACATTTGGAGTAGATTCTATTTTTGGGGTCGTCCATTAATTACGTGAGGCGTTTAGGGCGGGAGGGGCAACCTACGTGCTACTACCCCAGATCTTCTGGCACAATCTGATCACAACTGTTCACTCATATAAAGATTTTTTCAGTTTTCTTGGACTGCAGGCCCCTTCAAGCTGGCGGCCGGGGAGGTGTGGCGAGAACTTTCAGGCTGCGGCCTGCTGTCGACCTGTGTCTGAAAGGTTGTCTTAAAATATGGCTAGATCCTGCACAACAAATTTTTTGCGAACGCCAGCCAAACGCACGACTCGACAATGCCGACCCGCGAAAAGCCCATTAGAACATATAACTACAGGCAGCCGCGGATTCAAGGGGGGGGGGTCACGGGGGTCATGACCCCCCCCCAAAAGCTCGAACTATGCAATCATAGAGATGGGAGAAACCAAAAGCTGCTGACGCTTCCGCTACTTGTCGAACATCTTGAATGTCTCAACTGATCAACGTCTCGGTCCAACATGTCTTCTTCTTTCTTTCTTTAAACTCCTTTAATCCCTCATGGGACATAGGGCGGAAACAGTTGCCCTCCAGCGGACTCTGTTTTGCGCGACAGCTCTTAGCTCCGACCACGATCTCCCAGTTGTTGCGGCTTCTTCTAGTAAGGTTCTCCTCCACGTTGTTCTAGGTCTTCCTACTCAACGGGAACCTTGCCGATTCCAGTCAAGGGCCTGTTGGGCTAGATTTTCGTTTTCGCATCGCAAGGTGTGGCCAACCCAATTCCATTTCCTTCGCCTGATTTGGTCGTCTATCCTTTCTTGGCCGGCACGGTGCCATAGTTCTTCGTTTGAAATTCTATCTTGCCAGCGGATTTTTAAGATACGACGAAGGCATCTGTTGATGAAGACTTGTAGGCGCCCTGTGATGAATTGGGTGACTTTCCATGTTTCGCAACCATACAAAAGAACTGCCTTAACGTTAGAGTTGAACAGCCGCAATTTGGTGTTAGTGGAAATCACCGTTGATCTCCATATGTGGGACAGGCATGCATATGCGCCTCGTGCTTTATTTATTCTGGAACTGACGTCTTCTTCTTCACCGCCATTTTCGGTAATAATGCTACCGAGGTAGCAGAATTTATCTACCAGTTCCACGTCACGGTTATTCAGCGCTGTTCGTTCAATGGTGTTTGCATTTATCCGCATTTCTTTAGTTTTAGTCGGATTTAGCTTTAATTGTTTAACATGTTTTTGAGGTCCTGGTGTCTGTGGGCCAGCAAACAGATATCATCGGCGTAGTCGAGATCCTTAAGGCGGTCTACCAAACCCCATTGTATGCCGCCTGTTCTATTATCTAGAGCGCCGACAAGGATGTCATTTATTACTATAAGAAATAGTAATGGCGAAAGTAGGCACCCTTGTCGTACTCCTGAGCTCACCTCAAAGCTGTCGGATAATTTTCCATTACGGAGAACTCTGCATTTGGAATTGTTATATAGGGCTTTTATCAATTCTATTATTTTATCAGGCAGTCCACGTCGCCGTAGTGCCTGCCAAATGAAGCTCCTATTAACCGAGTCGAACGCTTTCTCATAGTCTACGAAAGCAAGGTAAAGGGGGGATCGGAATTCAGTAGACTGCTCCACTATTATTCTCAAGGTGTTAATATGATCAATACAGGAGCGGCCCTTCCTGAATCCGGCCTGCTGCCTCCTAAGCGTTCGGTCTACTGCCTCACTTATCCTAGATAGTAATATATGGGACAAAATTTTGCCCACAGTAGATAGTAAACAGATGCCTCTCCAGTTGTCGCTTTTTGTTAGGTCCCCCTTTTTTGGTATTTTGACTATGATACCTTCCGTCCAATCCTCCGGAAAGATACAGGTGTTCCATGCTATTTCTAGGATTGGCTGAAGCGCATCTGCTATGAGGCTTGAGTCGGCTTTCAACAATTCTGGCGGGATGCCATCTTTTCCTGCTGCTTTACCATTGGCCATCGCATGAATTGCGGTTACTATTTCCGAAAACCAGAATCTTCATCACATCTTTTGGTCAGCAAGGGTATCTTTGATCATATCCGTTGCTTTTTTTAAATCTAATGAAGACGTTTGGAGTTATTCGGCTCAAAGGTAAAGTTGTACCGGATACGTAAGAAAAGTAAAAGTTTATTATGTTATTAATGACTATGATAAAAAGTCAAATAGTACGAATATTATACACGCCTAGAACGTCATTTAACTAAACAGATGAAATCGGAAACTCTAGGCTGATAAGTACAAGACGAAGATTTGCCGCAGCAGATGCAGTTTTCGCGTCCTCCCACACCGAAATCTCATTAAGTGCGTCACACTTTTTTATTAATTGTTCACCCTCAAACTGCATGTGCCCAACGTGATTTTCTACCCAACTAGTAAAGTTGGTTTCTACCAGTCTAGCAAAGTCCTTAAGTGATTTGCCACCAAGATGTTTTTTAAAAACGTTTGCAAAACTGTTAGCCAAAGCCAAAACTGCTCTCATTGTTCCTGAAGCATTGCGACATTTTAAAACTTTGGAAGATTTTAATAAAGAATTGTTAACAAATGATTACTGCAAGAACAACGTCTTGCGCGAATGGCTACTTTCGTCAAGTCCTGACATACCCCTTTCAAATCAGACGCCATTAGCGAGCAACTATCTGTTCTAATTCCAACCAAATATTTTAGGTCCAAGTCGAATTTCTCACACAGGTCGATGATGATATCCTCGGAACGAATTGCTTGGTATGCATCACAAAATGTGATGAAATTCTCTGATTGCTCTGTTGCAGTAGTAGTAGTAGGATAAGCTAAGGTGTTTTGTATAAGAATTGTCGTTCGTCTCATCAAATACAACTGCGCAAAACTTTGCCGCTCTAACTCCTTTCAGAATAGCTTACTGAATTTCGTCTTTGCAGGCTGCCATAAGTTGATTTTGGGTGGTTTTACTGATATATGTCGCGATTGAACCTGCGGTTTCCAAATGATGCTGAAGAGTAAAGTCACCAAATTCAACGAAGAGTGCCCTGAAGTTCCTATCATTTGCAACCAGAATATCTACATACTTTTCCGTCAGTGTCACGATTATAGAGAAGTTCATTATCCCTACATAGTAACATCGATCTCGGCTTTCTTTTACTTGTGAGTCCCATTGTACACACAGATGCTGGGTTATGAAAAGTCTAAAGGAAACTTTTTTCAGCTTCTACCACCCTCTGATAATATTGGTTCCGTTGGTGAAATGAAAGCGTTCCATTTTGTCCAAGTAAATCGTCGAATGCTTTCAGTGTTTCGCTTTCTTGGTTTACTTTTAATTCCATGACCCCCCCCCCCCAAAAACAAAATTCTAAATCCGCGCCTGACTACAGGAAGGGCTATCGTCGAATCTTAGCGTAATGAAATTCTTGTTGATTATGAGTGCGATTTGGTAGTTGTGTGTCCACTATAAGCGGAAAAGCGAGTGGAATAGAGGAGAGGCAAGTAGGAGTTGGAATTTTTACTTATCTATAATTAAAGGTAGCGGTTACGACCGTAAATATGTATTTTTATTCAAATAAAGAGATTTTTTAAAATCTCAAAAAATGTCACGTGAGATTAGGTGGAAGGGGACGGGGTTGAGCCACATCTCACGAAATCTCACCAAAGGGGGAGGGGGTCCAAAAATCGCAAAAATCGCCTCACGTAATTTATGGACGACCCCTTTGGTTCAAATTTGCTGCAGTATGCCCGTATGCACAGCTCAGGTCTCAGCTATTTAAATCTTTTGGCCAATTATGTGTATGTGTGCCCCTATGTACTCCCAATCGGCCTGTGTTCGCCCATTGTAAAGCCATCTTTTATTTGGTAAGCTACCGAAGGGAAATGTCTAAAAAGTTAACGGCGCGTAAAAATATCTCGCACGGTGCGCCAAAATATCTAAAGCCGGCGCTGAATAGACTAATTTATCGTTCAACTTATATAATGTAGGAGTATTACTTGGTAATTGCAAGATAATAAAAGAAACTAAGTAAAAGCTATAATAAAGTAGGATAATACTTTGGTAATAGAAATTTCCGATGCTTTGTGCTACTACTTATGGTGTTATAAATACACTAATTATGGTGATATAAATATACTTGATATAATTGTGTAATTTTTCTCTAAGCCTATTGTGCGCATACCATATTCTAGCTAAATATACATGTGGTCCCTAAATACGTAACACAAAATCATAGTTTACATTCGACAATGAACAGATAATTGTATCATATTAAAAATAGAAATGAAACGCAGTTACCTAAACTAAGAATAGCGCATTAAAACATTTGTATGGTTTTTGTTCTATTTTCATAATCTGATTTCATCCTTCGGCATATTCCCAATATTGATATTCGGCTTTGAAACCATAAACATGCGATTGCATAAAGTTCCGGTTTTCACATTTATTTTAATAGAATTAGTTCATGGTGTTTATGCAATTAATTTTACGCAAATAACAACATTTGTAAAGGACCTGCATGAATTTTACAATTTTACAAGTTTCATAGTGTTTTGTCGCGATAAGCATTTCCTTAGTAAAGATGTTAATGATTTTTACATTAATATCACGCGTGAATTAAATGCTCCCAAGTTAAGATTTAGTGAAAGATCTCATATAGGGTTGGTAAATGTGTTAAATGCAAACAGTTTGTCGATAATATTTATGAGCAAGGACAAATCGGACATAATTAATATTGCAGACGGATCACTATTTCGAATGCGCTATTCGAAAATAATTTTTATTTTTACTGGAGATTTTAAAGAGTTTTCACTCAAGGATTTTTTTGCGTGGTGTTGGCTAAAAAATATGATAAATGTTATTGTGGTGTTTGAGGATGGAAGCCCTACAAATCAGTTGATGTCGTATTCGCCATTTCCAAAAATTCATTTTAAAAATGTAACATTTAAGCCAATGGAAAGTATTTTTACGGATAAACTCAGAAATGTACAAGGATTTACATTTAAATCGTATGTACACAGGGATGTTCCATTTACGTTTAAGTATAACAATCGACAAGGCAAGGAGATTTTGTCAGGATTCGCTGGCAATACTTTGAAAACATTCATTGAAAAACTTAATGGTACATTTGAGGAAATCGAATCAGAAACTGAATACAAAACAGTTCAACCAAATATGATCTGCGATGCAATTGCTAAGGAAGAAATCGAAATTAGTATGAACATAATTCACAGAGAAGAAATCAATGGGAGTTTCATGTTTAGCTATCCTTTTCATAAAAGTAAATGGAGTTTTGTAGTTCCAGTTAGTAAACCTATACCAATTTGCATGTATCTAATTAGACCATTTCAAAAATCAGTTTGGTTATCCATAATTTTATCAATAATAATTATATCTGTTTCTGGATATTTAGCATCAATTTTAACAGGCAGAAAAAACCAATTAGGAGAAATGTTTACAATTGTATTTCGAATGATTTTATATGTACCAATACCAAATTTACCAATATTCAAAAGATTACCATGGCGTATATTTTGTATCCTAGCCACATTACTTGGCTTTTTCTTATCCTGTATCTACATGTCTCTTTTAGCTAGTTACTTAATAACAACTTTTTATGAGCCACCAATCAATACATTTGAAGATATTATAAACCTTGGTCAACCAATAATGGAGGAGCAGTACTATATAAATAAAGTAATACAGAAAACGCCAATTCCAGATGAATTAAAGCAACTCTTTCGTCCATCAACATCAACTGAATTATACGATCATTTTTCAAGTTTAAACACAAGTTATATTTACATTGTAGGATCAACACGTTTTGAAACAATCAAAAAGCAACAAGACACTTTAACTGTGAAACGTATGAGACTTGCAAAAGAATATATATCTGATGAGTTTTATGCATTTCCAATGAGAGTTGATTCACCATTTATGGAACAATTTAATTATCATATTATTAGAGTTCACAGAACTGGTTTATATAATAAATGGCTTGGCATGATATTTGATGAATGCGTTGAAGCAAAACTAATAAATAGATTTTATGCTAATGAAAACCAGTATCATAAATTAAAACTCGGACATTTACAATTGTTTTTTTATATTTACTATTTTGGTCACGTTTTAGCTTCTGTTATGTTTCTTTTTGAATATTTTTCACATTATTTGAAAAATAAAAAAATTAAAAAAATCAAACGACAATCTATAACTTTTGGAAAATTATACTACAGGGATTCAAAAAGTTTTGTGAAAAAATAATTTTTTAAATAGTTTTAAATAGTGATAGAAATGCTAATTATTAAAATTGTTAACAAAGTATGTCGCATTGTATTCATACAAATAATAAATTAATACAGTCTTTTAAGAATATATGTACATGTTAAAATATCATCCAAAAAATTGTCAATAAAATGTATGGTAATTAATAAAAATTATGTAAATAAATAATAATAAACAATTACATTATTTCTGGATTAAGGGTGGTGATTCGAAAGCTCTACATAAAGTAGTAAATTCCCCTTAAATCCCTCATGGGGCAAAGGGCGGAAACAGTTGTCCTACAGCTCCCAGCTCCGACCAGGATCTTACAGCTGCTGCGGCCTCTGCTAGTACGATTCTTCTCCACGACGCGTCGTTCTAGGTCTTCCGACGACGGGATTCTCGCAGATTTCAGTCCAAGGGCCTGTTTGATTAGATTCGCGCCGTCACGATCCAATAAACTTTAAGGTCACTTTATTATTCGCTGTTTTGAAACTATTGTTTTCAGTTTCAACCAATAAACCAGTACTGAGCAATAGCAGCTCTTGAGAGCCACAGGAGCTTCCCCGGAAGTTGCAGATCCCTCCAATTCTGCTTGTAAGTTCAACTGAGAGAGGTATAGGACCCTCTTTTCTTCTTCGACTGTGGCAAACGGCAGAACACAATATTCATGTCCCCAAGAAATTTGCAATATGTTTGCTGACAATTCATTGAATTTTTGGCCCCAAACTTTAATGCAATTCACACTGACCCAACAAGTACGCACACTGACACTAAAGCTTTTATAACTGGGGACCCGTATATACAACCTTGACATACATAAAGGTCATGGTCCTAACCGCCCGCCTCATTGCTTTTTGCAGGGCTGCTCAAATCATATTTTGGTTCCTCTCCATCTTATCTTCAACACGTTATCGACAGGAAAGTTCCCTGAGGTATGGAAAAAATCCTATCTCCCTCCAATCCACAAAACATCTAATAAGCACTCGATGGAAAACTTCATAGGTATTGTCATCTTATGCGCAATTACTAAACTTCCCGAGAACCTTGTTTACCATAAGATTGCTCCTCTAATGGACCCATGTCTTAATAAACAGCAACATGGTTTCAGAAAGGGACGATAGACTACTGCAAACCTCATGGCCTTAGACCGTGTCAATTAAGTTGTAGATTTAGGCATTGTTCTAGAAACAATAAATTAAATTTCAACTTGCAATACCATAATATTGCTGCTAGAGACAAAAGCTTCTCGGTTTTATAGAGAGGAGAGCCAAAGAATTCGATAACGTTCGGGCCCCAAAAATCTTTTCTGATCGCTTGTCTGCCTAATCCAGGAATATGCATGCCCGATCTGCGACCTTATATTTCAGGTAAATAGTGGTAGGTTGGAATCAGTATAGAAGCAATTTCTCCTCTTCGCTCTGAGTAACCGACTAAAAAGGAGATCACAGACCAACTCGCATCACACATTTCCCGAAAAAAAAACGGATGACTGGCGAGCTTGTTTCTCTTGTGCATCTATAGTCTTTAAGTATAATAACACAGGCCCACAAAAAAAAAAAAAAGTCTTTTAGTATGAACTTGAGGTATGCTACCTTATGTTTTTCGGTGTGCTGAAAACGAATCCGAGGTCAGAATTTGGCCATCACCCTCAGATTTTGCCCCACAAGCCCCCACACCCCCAAAATGGACCAAAATTTGAGCAGCATAAAAATTCAAAATCAGCATGTTATTGCCCGTTTTTGGATGTGCTGAAAACGAATCCGAGGTCAGAATTTGGCCATCACCCTCACATTTTGCCCCACAAGCCCCCCACACCCCCAAAAAGGGCCCAAAATTTGAGCAGCATAAAAATTCAAAATCAGCATGTTATTGCCCGTTTTTGGATGTGCTGAAAACGAATCCGAGGTCAGAATTTGGCCATCACCCTCACATTTTGCCCCACAAGCCCTCTCCCCACCCCGAACTTGACCCGAAAATTCAGGGGCTCAGGAATTCAAACCAGCATGTTGTTCTCCGTCTTTGGGTATATTGGGAACGAATCCGGGACCAGCCGTTACCCATTACCCCCGGATTTTGCACCAGGAGCCCCGCCTCCCTCCAAGAAGTGACTAAAATTCGAGAAAAATAGCAATTTGAACAAGCGTGTTATCCGGGATTAGTTATCGCCCCAGACCCGGAAAGTTTCCGCTAATGTTGCCACCTCTCTCCCGGAACTCTTGAGAATGTGGGCAGCATAAAAACAACATGCTGGTTTGAATTCCTGAGCCCCTGAATTTTCGGGTCAAGTTCGGGGTGGGGAGAGGGCTTGTGGGGCAAAATGTGAGGGTGATGGCCAAATTCTGACCTCGGATTCGTTTTCAGCACATCCAAAAACGGGCAATAACATGCTGATTTTGAATTTTTATGCTGCTCAAATTTTGGGCCCTTTTTGGGGGTGTGGGGGGCTTGTGGGGCAAAATGTGAGGGTGATGGCCAAATTCTGACCTCGGATTCGTTTTCAGCACATCCAAAAACGGGCAATAACATGCTGATTTTGAATTTTTATGCTGCTCAAATTTTGGTCCATTTTGGGGGTGTGGGGGCTTGTGGGGCAAAATCTGAGGGTGATGGCCAAATTCTGACCTCGGATTCGTTTTCAGCACACCGAAAAACATAAGGTAGCATACCTCAAGTTCATACTAAAAGACTTTTTTTTTTTTTGTGGGCCTGTGTAATCCAAATCACGATTGTACCTAACGCAAATGATCAAATGGAGCTGATTATTATTTTTTTTAAAATTTGCCGTCGTATGCCCGTGTGAACAGCTTAGTTCTCAGCCATTTAAATCTTTCGGTCAAGTTTGGCCTTCGTGAGCCCGTATGTGCTCCGAAGCGGCCAGTGTTCGCTCGATGTAAGGGCATATTTTATTTTTACTCGAGTTATTGTATAATTTGTGCATAATAATATAGGTAATCTACCATAAAGAAATGTCTAAAAAGTTAAGGGCGCATAAACATATCTCGCGCGGAGCGCCAAAATACCTAAAGCTGGCACTGGTCCACGTTGTCGTGGAGCTCGCCGTATGAAGCTCCTGCTAACCGATTCGAACGCTTTCTCATAGTCTACGAAAGCAAGATGCGTTTTAGTAGAGTGCTTTCGCGAGAGCTGTTTCGTGATTTGGTACAGCACCTAACTGTTGCTTGTGTTTGCCGCGTTTTCCGAATTTTCTGCGAGCTCAAATTTCGCCTGATTTCCTTCCACGTTCACAGTCAAATTTACCCAATTTTCAGTTCATTTTCAGTTCTGTGGTTCCGTCTCTTGTTCACCACCTAAGTAAGTATTATTATTATTAAAATATGTAATGCCATCTAGCTGCAATTATTAGTTTATAAGGAATGTTTATAAATGAGTACGTTCTTTAATAAAATAAAAACTTCACTTTGTGTTCAGCCATTGAGCAACGTGTTTCATTTTAGTAAGGTTCCCGTTCGTTTTCTGACTGCTCTTAAACATTGAAAATTTCAGTAAAATTTCAGCCTGTTATCAGTCTTATATTTTCACCCTGGTATTTCAGACAGAATTCCGTTTAAAATTCATTTTTCAGTCTCCTTTCAGTCCTATTTCAGTCTTATATGTATTTTCACCCGGACAGGGCGTAACGCCTTAATGAAAACTAGTGGGATGTTGTGCCTAGAAACTAGCTACTAATTACGCTTTTTCATGGTATTCTTTCTGTTGAATAACACTTCAGACTGGATGACAATATATTAAGTGGAGATTGATCCGCACTCACTTCCAACCTGCTGGGGCCGTGCGAGGTAAAAGTATAAAGTGCATAAGTGCATTTTACCTGTTGGAGCCATACGGACCGCCCCTAGCCCCCTTAGAGGCAGGGGGGATTTTTCTGGTATTTTTTACTAATAGTAGGCACCGTTACGAAAATATTGAGGGGTCTTGTAGCCTCCTACGACTTGTTTTGGGGCCGTGGGAGGCAAAAGAGAGGTAAATCCTAAAAGTAGCTGAAGAACCCAAAAGATCTAATTTTTGGGTTTCGTGCCCATGAACACTTTTGATCAGGACGATGTCAGCTACAACATAGTAAAATTCCAGCCAATTTGACCGAAAGCACGTTTCCATATAATTTGTGCGGGGTCTTTTCGAAGGGGAAATTTGAAAATACATAAGCGCATTTCTTATCAACATGTGCGCAATTTTTATTTGTGTGCAGCTTTAAATTCAACTCTTTTGGCGCGACCTCTAGCACCCCATTCTATTACAAAGAATAGTGAACACCATCTATGGCAATATTACATTGCTCTTCGTTTTACCTGTGATTATCAATTTCCATAAAATATACAAAATACATTTCATAAAAATGATATTATCGAAAATCTGTTGTCATAATTCAGTTGTTTACTTTCTTCGAAACTTTATACATATATCTAGCATTGGAATGTACCTTTTTACGTAAGCATGAATAAATATGTTTATTGCCACATTCCTACAAGTTAGTGTTTGGAGTAATGGGAAGGCGCTAGATCGAGGCTAGTCGAGGCGCTAGTCTGGTTGGAACTCTCGTTGGGTGAAGACAGACTATCGTTGCGGAATAGAAGTCTAAAACAAATAAACGGTGTGACGGTGTCAATTATTAATTATATTTAAAGCGCGTAGTGTACAATAATAAGTACCTATTATTTTACCTCATTGCGAAACAAGTGTTATTTTAAAATAAAAATAAAAAGAACAAAGAACATAAGTGACAATAAGGACACTAAAATTAGTGCAGAGCATGTGCACAAAACAAGTGACATGTCTCTTTCAGTAAACACTACCAAAATGAAAAGTGCAAAGTGCACCGATAAAGTGATTGCTGGTGATAGTGATTCCAGCAGTAATTATAACCAAAAACTAAAAACAATGAACACGAGTGATAGTGACAATAATAGCGTGCGCAGCGACACTAAGCGCCGCCGTAAAATTAAAACTGTTCCTAACCTTGTGCAGCGAAAAGCAAGGAGAGAACAACAGCCAGCTGCATCTGGGTCTAGGTCAACGGCCCCATGTACCGTGGTCATAGAACCAGACCAGGAGTCATCATATGATTCCGTCCCAGGCCTACAAGAATACAAAGGCCAGGGAAACAGTTTCAGTGCACTGGCCACTGAAACTATAGAGGACGAGGTCAGACTCGAGAAAATTATTGAGGAGCTGAAAGAAAACTAGTGGAATGTTGTGCCTAGAGACTAGCCACTAATTACGCTTTTTCATGGTGTTCTTTCTGTTGAATAACACTTCAGACTGGATGACAATATTTAAGTGGAGATTGATCCGCACTCACTTCCAACCCGCCGGATCTGGGAATCGAGGCCAATACTTCGAATGTGTCAAATTGAAAAAAAAAGCACATCACACATGTAAACACTATATAAAACGAATCTAAACATTTTTCTTTGGATTGGAGGCAAATCTAATGTGAAGCACTTTGCACAACCGAATTAGGTGTATTATTTTACTTAAACATACATGTATTATTGTTAAAAATTCGGCTTACCGCACCTTTTGTATTAATTTACACTTCAATGTAACTTTTTTTTTATTTTTAAAGAAAAAATCACGCACGCACTTCACTTTTCTTTAAATGTAGAACATCTACTGAAAAACATAGGCATCTGTTTATCCATACCATATATGCACGTGCACACACACAAGTGCCCCCACCTCGCAATGAGACCAACACCAATAATTACCCGCCAAGAATTTGAAAGAATTGATATATTTTAATTGCACCCCATCTATGACAAAGAATAGTGAACACCATCTATGGCAATATTACATTACTCTTCGTTTTACATATGATTATCAATTTCCATAAAATATACAAAATACATTTCATAAATAATAGAAAATCTGTTGTCATAATTCAGTTGTTTACTTCCTTCGAAACTTTATACATATCTAGCATTGGAATGTACCTTTTTACGTAAGCATAAATAAATACATATGTTTATTGCCACATACCTACAAGTTAGTGTTTGGAGTAATGGGAAGGCGCTAGATCGGGGTGCGAAGGACCAGGGTTCGATTCTTGATGAATTTGAGTACTTTTTTTTAGCTATGATGATTTATTGTAGTACAATAAACTAAGCCTGCGTTGATGGTAAAATCAATTGTGAGCAATAACTCAATCTATAATAAGCTAAATAAGCCAAATCCGTTCTTAACTAGAACTTTTATTTCACGTTGCATTGATTTAATTATTGTCATAATGCTGTATCCTAGTTTGGCCATGGAGATTCATAAGTATTACACTGACCAACGCTATATATAATTAATCTTGAAAAGTTTTTGTTAAAGGCTTATGTAGGTTATAAGTTGTGAGACTGCGTAATCTAAAACTTAACAAAGTATTTAACAAACACTACAATATAATCATCATAGCTTAAAAAAAAAGGAAATCAAATGTAAACAATAAAATTCTTTGATTCTTCACACACGTCATGGTATATTTCTTTATTCAATATAAACAATAGTTTTTGAGCTGCAAATAAAAACTATATGCCATAATTTCGTTATCATCGGTTTTTGTTCTGGAAGCAAATTTAGAGACGTATTCACGTCAAAAACTTGTTTCATATGAAACAAAATCCCCGAAGGAAATTAAAAAAAATTATTATGACGAAAAAAAAGCACCGCGAGCCGAAGGATCGAACTCGCACCCCCACGGACGAGGGAGTTTCCCTAGCCCTTGGAAATGGTACTTTAACATTGCAAAAATGCAGGACAAGGTTTTATTTTTGGGATGTGTAGGGGGGGTCAGGGTGAGCTTAAGTTTGAGTTTTCGGGATTCTACCCCAAATGGGTTTTCCACTATATCTCCGAAACGGCACATCTTACCGGAAATTTGCAAGGACACTTTTTGTTTAGAATTAAATAATCTACAATTTATTACTTAGAAATTTTGTGGTAAAATGAATAATTAAGAAGTTATAAGCCTTAGAACACAAAAATTAGTCACAATATTTTCTTTAAAGGCTCTTTTTTGTTGTTTAAATATACTTCTGGTTGAAATTTCCAGACCATTTTCTCAGTTTTTGGTCTTTTGACTAAGAGCTACATTTTGAGATATTTCCCAAGTCTGTATCTGCAGTACTTTCAGAGATGAAAGTAGGCTTCAGACGGACAGACGGACAGAGCCTCTGTATAAGCTTTTTTTTTTTTGAAAAAGCTAAAAACTTTCCGAGATTCCCCAAAACAAAGGCGACAAAAACGGCAGTGCTCGAGGCGAAGACACAACAACAACAGCTGACGCAGAATAATATGCTCCAACAACAACAACCACAGCAGCGGACAACAAAGCCCCAAAAACAAAAAACAAAACAAAAAACCGCCGATAAATATTTTCCACCAAAAGTCGGCGAAGCATACGTTAGCTTTAAGTAGTGTAGAGGATTTTAAAAGAATGAAGATTTTCTTAGAAAGGGCGAATACCCAATTTTTCACTTTCACCGCGAAAGGTGAAAAGGTGCAAAGCGCCCTCTTAAACGGACTTGATGCGGATTCTGACCCGCAAGAGCTCTTGAATGACCTACAGTCATTAAATATAGAAAATTTAAAATTTACAATTTACGTTTCAGCACGGCCCATTCGCACTCCTCTGAGAGGCATCTGCCTATCTTTCTCGTCCAATTGACTCCCGACAGTCGACTGGAAAATTTAAAATCCATTAAATATGTTAACTTCCACGTCGTCACATGGGAGAAAATTAGCAAAAAAGCTGGTATCCTCCAATGCATGAGGTGCCAAAGGTTTGGTCACGCCGCAGCTAACTGCCAAATGGCTTTTAGATACGTCAAATGTGATAATAACCACAAACAAGGTGAATGTCCCTTGGGGAAAGAAAAAGTTGCGGACAAGAGCAAGATGTTCTGTGTTCTCTGCAAATCAAATGAACATCCTGCTAGTTATAGAGGATGCCCTAAATATGCAGAGCTCAAGCAACGCATTAAAGCGCGAAAAGATCAATTAGAGGCTGAAGAAGCGAAAAAAACGCAAATGTTCAAAAATTTCGTTGTTCCTGGTATGTCCTTTGCCCAAACGGCTACAGGAGCCCAGGCAACAAAACAACAAGCTCCTAAAGCTGCTCCTGCAGCGGTGACCTTAAGGCGGTTCTCTTGTCCATACAAGGGCAAATCGCACAGCTCCAGCAACAACTGAGCGAGCAAGCCGCTCGTCTAGATATAGTATACTCTGCGTTCTTTTCGACAGAAACCATCTCTGGGTAAGCTGTTTAATGGCTTTACGCAGGGAGGACACGATCAAGGTCATTGCGGTGAACGTCAACTCGTTGATACGAAACGAGAGAAGGGCGAACCTACTAACCCTCTTGCAGAACCAAAATCCGGATGTGCTTTTGGCTAGTGAAACTAAACTAAGCGAGAAGCACAAAATGGATTACAAAGATTATGTGGTAATTAGGCGTGATCGACCTAATGCCATACAAGGCGGAGGCCTACTAATACTAATAAAGACTTCCCTGAAATATAAAATCGTGTATAGCAGGGATACAGAAAGGTTTCAGGTGCTAGAAGCGTGCGTTATATACATCCCTCTGTCTAGTGGCAGAAGGTTGTATATAATTGCCGCGTACGCACCCCAAACTTCTCAATCCAGGCTATTTATAGAGGAATTGAACTTGCTCTTTCAAACGCTTCAACTGGAGTCGGAGCAAAATTTTTACTTATTGGCCGGAGATTTAAACGCACGTCATGCGGCATGAGGAAACCAAACAGCTAATACCAGGAGCAGCCAACTGAATGACTGGTTGGTCCAAAATAAAATTCAGCGAAAAATTAACCTTCTCGCTACAGACATACCATCATACCCAGGCGGTGGGTCATTTCTGGATTTATGCCTGCTAGATTCTAGGATGGGGCTACAAGAAATAAATACATACGTACGAGACAAACTGCTTAACAACAGTGCCCTACGACAGCGACCATTATGGACTTGAAATAACAGTACAAATCCCTGACGATTCCGTAGAACTTCTGGAATATTGCGAAGTGCACCCTTTTGCATACCAAAAGATGCACTGGCCAAAATTCGAGAAGGCTATGGAAAGGGCAATACAGAATACTCCTACCTCCAACGACCAGGAATCTAACCAACAACGAGATTGATTCATATCTCAAAAATATGGACAGTCTCATCATACAGACGATGGATAAGACTATACCAAGAACGAAAAAAAAGAACAGCACGGACTGCTACAAGAATGCAACGATCGACGCACTGCACAAATACAAAAGTCGAGTGTTGACGAGACTGAAAGCCCTTCACCGCCAGTTTCGAGACCGGACGCTCTACCCACTCCCCCATCGGCCTGCTGCCAGATTTACAACAATAAAGTAATTTGTTCTTTTTGATCAACTCCAGTCGAGCTGCTTGCGTTTACATTTGTACTTGAAGTACGGTTCAAGTAAGCTTCAAGCTGTCATGGAAACGCACTATATGAAATGTTTATCAAGAAAATGATATTTTGCACTTTTAATTAAGTAAATGTTTATGTTCTCCTGAGTCTCATTATTAAATAATATAATTTAGAGAGAAATAGAATCAAAACATGTTACACCGAAGTAAAAAAAAATTGTATTAAACCCAGCATTACATTGCTTTAAAGTTTGTTGCTAATGTTTAAACCATGATGATTAATTGTCTTTAATATCTGTTCTTTATTTTTTTAATTTTATATTGATTATAAACAATAATTTTGAATGAAAACGTCTTACAAACGAATTAACTTTCAAATGGTAGAGAGTTAAAAGATCTTGATGACGTCAAAGCTTTTCAAGATGGAAACAGAGCTTTTCCTTATGAGTTTACCTTGTATTTTTGTACAATGACTATGATGATAGTATTGAAGAAGATCTCCTCTTCTCTACAACTTCTGAAGATTCTTCCTCGTCGTCACACGACACAACGTTTAGTGGAGACTATTGGTTTGTTATCAGACAGTGCTTTTAAGCCACACTTTCGTCTGGAACGTTTAATCGTTTCCCACCTGATAGGTAAGATTTATTAGTAACAATGTATACATTTCATAAATAACTGTGTATTCAGAACTATATAACTGCGAAAAAGGAGAGTCCCATTTATTAGGGAGACCTCCTTTGAAGGAAGATTTAGAAATATGCATGTTTTTATGGTATATGGCAAATACCAAAACTTTCAGACAGCTTGCCAACCGGTTCGGGACTGCCAAATCAACGGCATGGACGAAGTTTTTTATTAAAATTAACCCCACTTACATCAAGTGGCCTTCGACGAAACGTGAAGTTTTTGAAGCGTTCAATGCATTTGAGCGGCTGCGGGAATTCCACCCCGGTGTTATAGGAGCTATACATGGCACCCACGGCATGACATGGTTTTATTACTTTAAACACACCTAAAGTCCATCAACATCATTGGAGCAATCAAATACAGGGCGGATTGCTAACAGCATCGAGAAGCTCTTCGAAATTCAGAGATCGACAGAAGTACTCTACATCAACCTCTCGTACATTATTCGCTATGGGCAAATTTAAATAGGGTGCTGCCGAAATTGCCTGCAGAGGAAGTAGAAGAAGGAAACTACTAGCTTACTGCAGTATTATACACCTAATAATAATTAAAATGCTCCAAAAATAAATAAATATATGTTAATTATTTTATAATTTATTTTATTAATAGTTTATAATGTGTTTTTTTTTTTACAAAAAGCATTATTAAAGAAGTAAATGCAATTTTTGGGTTATTTTATTTATTTTTAAATCATTTGGTGTGTTATTTAGTAGCGCGCCCTATATATAGTATTCCTTCATTTTGCCACTGTTCAGCTCCAACAGGTGAATTTATGTAATTTTTTAGTGTATCTCTGAGGTGTTTCCCAACTTCAACTTGCCTTCCTCTAGGACAGGAGTGGCCAACCCATATGGTATCGCGGGCCACTTTGAAAATGCATTATGATACCGTGGGCCAAGGTTTCAAATTTAGAATTAATTTAGAGAGAGAGTTCCAAAGTTGTGCTGCAAAGTCAAAGAACGATGGCGTTAACGTGCGAAAACGCGGAATTATTAAATTATTATTTCTGAGGAATTGCGAAAGCTGCACAAACTGGTTGAAGAATGCGGGTTTGTGTTCGTGGAGTGATATCGTGAAATAGTCGCATAAGACGACACTCACGATAGTCACTAAAAGCTCGATTACATGACCGAGTTTACAAACGACTAGCAGGAGAATTTAGAAGCATCTTTGGGAAATGTCAACCAGTAGGGTACACGACGAAGGTCAACAGCAAACTGCACATAGTCTGCATACATATGGATCTTAGAATATCGTTAGTAAAAATACTGAATAAAAGTGGCCCAACAATGGAGCCACGTGCAGTAGGCACTTAAGGAACTTTTGCCAACTAGTTTTACCTTTTGAGAGCGGTTTGATAAGAAACTTTGCGCAGAAGCTTAAGAGCAGAAAGAACAAAACGTGCTTGTGAGGCCAGTTTTCGCAGAAGCAGGACATGATTGAAGGCTGTGATGTTTACGGAAGCCACATTGCCATATTTATATTAATAAGTTTGAGACCCTCGCAATATGCCTTTATTTGAGTAGCCATCAGCTTTTCAAAGAGCTTTGCCAGAAATATAAGAAAAATGAGAGGCCGAAAATCGGAGGGACTGATAGAAGAAGGGCACTTGGGAATGGGTATGATTAAAACATTCTTCCAATTCGAGGGAAACTTTGGTACGTGAAGCAGGAGATGAGAATGTGAGTTAAAATAAGCAATAGACGAAATGTGAGCATTATTAAAAGTCCAGGCGAAAAGTAATGAAATTGGTAATTGGGGCAAGTTTTCGTCAGACAAGATGGCGCGGGTATTCAGTTTTCGTAAATTCCATTTTCGGTAAGATACGATTCGCCGTTGAAAATTGAACCGAGTTGAACCACATCTTTTTGTCCTAGACATCAAAAATTACACAACTTATTAAGCCCTGGACAGACATGTGATTTCGATATCATAATATTGAGATCACGATATTATTATTATTATTATTATTTATTTCCAATTATGTACAAAGATTATAATCTTATTGAAGTACATTAACTAAACATAAGGAAGAAAAATTATAAACATGGAAACATTTAAAAAAAATTAATAAAATATAAAAATGAACAAAACAAAAAAATAAAAAAAAAAATTAAAAACTAGAAATTAAAAAGAAAAAAAAAAATAATAGGAGAAATAAAGAGAAAAAAAAAACATATATGTATTACAAAAATAAAATTAAAATTATATAATACTTAATTATGTATTCATGCTTCGAGAAGATATTAACTCGCAAAGACGTTTCTTGAAAATTCCCATTGAATCGATACATTGTATATGGACTGGTAGAGAGTTCCATAACATAGCTGCGAAGACAAAGAAAGAACGTTGTCCAATTAAAGTACGGAAACGCGGGATTATCAAATTATTATTTCTAAGCGATTGTGAGAGCTGTACGACTCATTAAGGTAAGTAGGCTTGCGTTGGTGTAATATATCATGTAATAAGCGCAGAAGCCTATACTCACGATAGATACTCAGGGAGCAGCCCAAAACGGAATTTAAATAGGGTGAAATATGGTCAAAACGTCGCAGCTTATACACAAAACGGACGCAATCATTAAAGGCCACTTCAAGCTTCCGAGCGCAAGAAAAATCGAGAGAGGGGAAAATTGAGAGGCCATGCATTAGAAGAGGTAAAAGTAAGGCTTTAAGCAAATTCAATCGAACGGTCCTTTTAAGTAAGCCACAGTGGTATCTAAGTTTTGCCAGGAGCCCATATGTCTTGCCAACAATAGAATTGATGTGATCGCAACAGGTCATATTGCTATTAAGAATGACTCCTAGATTTCTTACTTTATCGACGCGGTCTAGAGGAACTCCATTTAAGGAGATTACTGGAAGGTTAGGGTAAGAGATAAGAGAATGAGAGAACAGAATATAATGTGATTTCAATGGGTTTAATTGTAGTAAGTTCAATGATGACCAGTGTGGACTTGATTTTTTGGCGCTGAAATATATAGCTGGACATCATCTGCATACATATGAACCTTACAGTGTTTTATTGCTAAGGGAAGATCGTTAATAAAAACGCTGAATAAAAGTGGCCCAAGAATAGAGCCCTGGGGAACGCCATTGGTAATCATACCAATAGTGGACCTAGACTCACCGAGTTTAACTATTTGAGAGCGGTTGGATAAAAAGCTATGCAAAAGTTTAAGAGCAGTCGGGGAACAGCGGACTTGAGAGGAAAGTTTCTCCAGAAGCAGGGAGTGGTTGACACTGTCAGTCAGGGTGTAGTCAGCGGCGTCATTCTTAGTGTGGACACCCAAATTTCGCAAGTTGTTCCATACGGTTTTGAGTGAAAGAGACGGATCAAGTTTTCGGGCGTAAAAATTACGCTTCGCTTGCTTAATTTTTGCAACGACCAGATTCCGAAGGCGTTTAAAAGATTTTTTTGCCACTGCACTTTTTACTTTTAAGAACCACTGGTAGGCAAACTCCCTTTCTATTATGAGCGACTTAATTTCTGCAGTAAACCAAGGTTTAGACTTAGCTGATAGAGTTTTACTCCTCAGAGGCACAAACTCATCGTACAAATCAAGGAATAACCTATTAAACTCTGTAATTTTGTCATCGACGTCGGTCACTGTGAAGACGTTGACCCAAGGTAGACAAAGACATCTCTGAGAAAGACGTTCCCGGTCGATATTGGAGAAATCGCGAAAAGTAATCCTTTTTAAAGGCGGAGGGTCTACATTAAAGCTGTGGGACACGAATAGAATATCATGGTCCAAATAACTTGGCGGAGAGATTTGGTTTTGGAATATAATAGATGTGATATTGTTAGTAAAAAATAAGTCAAGCAGAGAGGGAGTCCTACAATTAAAATATGTAGGAAGTTCATTAATAGCAGATAAACCGAGGGAATTCATAGTGTGCCTAAATGTACTTTGGAGGACAGTCTGTTTTATTAAATTAACGTTGAAGTCGCCTCCAACCAGAATGTTTTTGTAGATACCGGATAGGTGCTCTATGCTTTCGATGAGCTCTCTAGCGTTAGTGGGATTAAAAATACCCGGGGGAGAATACACACAGACAAGGAGGAGTTTGTCGACATCATTAGAAACCTCGACGCAAAGAAATTCAATTCCAGGTTGTTTGGAGAATCCGACAATTTTAGAATTTAAATTATCGCGTAAGTAAATGGCCACTCCCCCGCCGACGCGTCCTTGCCGATCATTGCGGAATAACTTGTAACCATCAATGGATACGGTAGAGGAAGGAATATAACAATTAAGCCAACTTTCGCAGATGAATAAAGCATGCACCGAAGAGTTAATGAATATTTCGTTCAGCTCTCCAATTTTCGGGCGAATACTCCGCGCGTTTAATAAACAAGTATTGAAACCTTTATATTTCGAACTAAAAATTTTTATTAACGTTCTTACTCGGTCCCCGCAGCTAAAGCTAGATGACATCTAAACTTATTACCACGAAACAATGGGCATTCTCAAGAAACGGGAGTGAGGCGAGAAGCAGAAAGTAAGAAAATGTCTTAGAATAAAAACTACATGAATACATAGCGAAGTAGAACACAAAAAAGAGTATTAAAAAAAAGATAAAATTGAAGAAAACAAAAATATTAGAAGTTAAAATTAAAAATATAAAAAAACAGTAAAAAAAATAAAGAAAAAACTAAAAACAAAAAATTTAAAAAAGAAAACAAAAACAAAGCAATGAACCTTAGACGCTTACACTAAGTTGCTCCAGTGTCTCGATTGATGGGCATTGCAGCTGAGAAGTATCACGCACAACAACAACACTGCCATCACTTGTTTTTTTTATCCTCACAAGGCCATCCCTGGTGGAAACGGAGTGAAGTAGCCCTAGCCTGCGAAGTTTCAAGGCCTCCCGCAGCAGATTATTATTAGTCGGCGAGAGACTTTCATTCACATAGACAGGAGTGTCAGCTGTGAAACCATCCAGTTCGCAAAGTTTGAATTTCCTTTTGTTTTTTGATTTCAAGGCGAGCATGAAGGCCTTTGCCTCGCGCTGCCCAGAAAATTTAACTATAATGGGCCCCGTTTGAGCGCCTGATCGAGATCGAACTCGGAAGGCATCAACGTAATTTGATAAATGGTGATTCACCATGGATGCCAGATTTGTGACGATTTCTATTGGGGAGTCATCAGGTTTCTTGGGGATTCCCCGGATAATCACATCGCAAAGCCTCTGTGCACGCTGCATATCATCCAAATGGAGTGTGTTATCAGCCAGCTGGGAGCTGATAATGTGAAGGTCATCAGTATGATCCGTTGATGCTATTTTCTTCTCTAGCACAGAGATCCTCGCCTGTAGAGACTCGATTTTTTTGTTGACTTGCTCCAGCTGTTTATTTTTTTCCTCGGAGATGGTCTTTAGTCCCTCCGTTAAACGCTGCTCGATTGTGTCGAGGCGATCGCTGAAATTTTTGATTGAATTGCAGAAATCTGTAATTCGCAGATCAGTGCTACTAATGGTGGAGAGGAGGTCGTCAATTTTTTTCGAGATGCGTGTCTCTAGAGCGGCAAGCAATTCTTCCAAGTTCACCTCCTGACCATTATCGGAGGTCGTACGCGCAGCCCCTCTGGTCATTATGGGAGAAGGAGTGTGTGACGAAGTTGTTTTTTTTGACACTTTCACAGCCACAGTTTTCGATTTTTCTGACATCGTGATTAATTAATCGGGAATAAATAGTGTAATAAAAATTTGATAATCGGTGTTAGTGATATTAACTATTAACTAGATAAAATTACGCAACACAAAATGTTATCTTCAAAAATAATATAATTGTTTAAAAAGCGGCTATAAGACGGAGCACGGCGATTACGTCTTATTCACACAGTGACATGACATATACTACTAAAATATCAAAATAAACTAAGTAGTGACAGACATAATATTATGATATCTGTGGCAGTTGTATTTTTGACAGTTGGAATTTAAATTTCTAAGGAGAACCTGAAACTGCTTGGAAATACAATCAAAGGTAAGTTATTTCGGTTTTACTTAATACAAAATATTTATACAGATTAAGAATGAACGTTGAAAGACGTAAATTGTTCATTACTTTGTTGTACCTGCTGAGAAAACGAAAATTTTATAGATTAATGATATTTCTTTTAAAAAAGAAGGCAGACCTAAATCGAAAAATATTGGCATACAGCCTAAACTCGAATGAAAGAGTTATTTGGACTAATGTAAGTGGAATTATTTATACATATATATATTGATTGTACTTATTTTCTTGCAGGTAGAAAATTCTCAATTTTGGGAGATAGAAGTGCCCAATTTTGACGAAGAAAAATTTAAGAATTGCTTCCGAGTAAATAGACTAACTTTTAAATATTTAGTAGAAAACCTCCAAAATTTAAAAAAAACAGGATACTAAGTGGCGTGAGGCAATTCCTTTGGAAAAGCGAATAGCAGCTGCACTGTATGCTTTAGGCTCTTCAGCAGAGTACAGAACCGTTGAAAGTTTGTTTGGTATTGGCAGAAGAACTTTAGGGGAAATAGTTTTAGAATTCTGCGAAGAAATGGGTGTTTCTCACCAAAGTGGTAAAATCGCTGTCCTTGGCAAATATTACGTAAACTATGGCGAGAAATATTCATATTTCTGCAAATTTCAATTTATAACTATCTAAACTATAGTATACAATATAAAAAATATCTCATTTAAAAACCTATATGGTTTCAATAACGCATTTTTTAGGTCTAAAAACAGTCCCCTAGCCGGTCCCCAAACCAAAATATTTCCTATTGAGTTCATTAATTGAACTAATATTTTAAAAACAATTAACTTATATAACACAATTTAATCAATATGAAATGATATGCTATTAGACTCTAATATTAATGTATTTAAACTATTTTTTGATTAGTTTAATTTAACCTAAAGTTGGTCCCCGAATTTCATGAACAGTCCCCTGCCAAAGTTTCGAGTTACGCCTCAGGCCATCTACAGTAAAGACAGACTTGTTAATGGGCGTAACGAAACGTGAACGACATGAAATTAGCTTTGTTACCCCCAAAAGTAGCTATACCTCATTTTGTTTAGTGTTACAAGAGTTACAGGGGCACATGCGCGTATCGGTACGCAACATTCGACAGTCCCCTGCTAAGTGTTATTTTTCTTTTTTTGAAGTATTCCAGTTTTCTCTATTGTGCATAGTTTTAAATAAGATGGCTTATATTGTTTCTATATAACAAAATAAAGTCATAATGAAGGAATTTTATGGTACCGTAACAATTACACAAATTAAACAGTCCCCTGCCACAGTCCCCTGTCAACAGTCCCCCGCCACATACAAAAACAGGGGACTGTTTCATTTATTAGGAGACTGTTATTGTACTTTTGCCTTTGTTTTAGGTCTATAACCATCTTTTAATCATGGCGCGAGAAAGAAGAAAGTGTCTAAGGAAGAAATAAAAGTTCACAAGTTTACTTGGAACTACACAGAGAACTTGGAACTACCAAAGAAGACTGTTTTATTTTTATATATATGCGTCATGAGGAATGTTTTTAAAGTATACTACTAATAAATGCTCATTTCACTTATATATACAGTCCTCTGACATATGCAACAGTCCTCTGACATATGAATTTTTTAAATTTACTCAATAAGTCCTAAAATAAAACAAATATATTTGGGTCCCTTACTGTTTATTATCCACCAGATAGATATCTATTTAATTGTATATTTTTTTTTTCATATTCACGTAAAAAAGTTACTGGGACAGATTTCTTGCAAAAATTTACCAGTTTACAGAGAAACACCCAAATAAGGGATGTTTTCGAACCACAAGTATTTCATGTTTATCCACCGAAGCAAGACGTTATTGATGATATAGTAAAAGGATTCGAAAAGCTTGGTTTTCCGCAATGCATTGGTGCTATCGATGGGTGTCATATTGAAGTAAATCTCCCTGAAGACGAAGCGACAGATTACTACAATTTCAAGGCATAGCATTCAATTGTGTTGTTTCTGGCGGTAGATAATCGTTGTCGTTTTACATATATACATGTAGGAGCGCCAGGAAGAATGAATGATTCAACAATATTTGAAAATTCCAAGCTGAAACAAAATCATTCGAAAAATCCAATTTTCCAGAAAAACGCACGACTATTAGAAGGTGTAAACCTTCCCATACTTTTAATAGGAGATTCTGCATTTAAACTTTCGGAACTTGTAAAGAAACCATTTCCTTTTTCAGTGGATCAAACGATTTCAGAAAAAAAATTAATGAAAAGTTGTCAGGTTGCCGACTTGTCGTGGAAAATGCGTTTGGACATCTAAAGTCTAAAGGAAGAGGTCTCGAAGTAGATATTGACAATGTTACAATTATTGTTAAAGCTTGTTGCATATTACATAATATATGCAATGAGGCAAACGATACAATAAACAAGACTTGGGTACAAGAAATGAAAAAATCAGGAGAAAGAAAACAGCCGAAAAAAAATTGGTTTGTAGGACCATTAAATCTACAGCCAAAAATATCAGGGAAGCACTAAAGAAATATATTTGTGAGTTATAGTAACTTATTAATTTTTATTTTGAACTAATTGTTTTAAAATATCAAGCATTTCCTCATAATTTTTAATGGATTTATTCACATATAATTCCAATAATTTGTGGTCCTGTTCTGCTAAATCTAACAATCGCTCATTCAATTTTGCCGTTTTTTTAGATCGCGAAGTCACCGGCAATGAAGAAGATCTTGATGGCTTCGCTGAGGATTCTGAAAGTGTTGCCGTTGACGCCGTTGGTATAGCTGGTGTCACTGAAGACGAATGCCCTGATTCGCACGGAAAATCATCTTCAAATAATAATTCCACTATTTAACGTATAAAAATGTATGTAAGAATTTTAATACAATAAATTAAGTATTTGGGCTTACTTTCTTGTATGGAATCCGTGGATATATCATTTAAATTTTTATTGCTTTTAAAGTTACCCATAAATTGATTTAGGGTTTGGAAATATTCCCAATCTGATGGGGATCCTCCAGAGGATCCAACTTTTCTTTTTTCTTCTCTATAAAAGGTAAAAGAGAAGCTAAATGATATAATATTGCAAGAATATAAAAATTTTAAAAAATCTTTACCTGAATCTTTTGGTCAAGTTATTAATTCTGTTTCTTTCTGCTACAGACAAATTAACATTGTAAGTATTTGATAGTTCCTCACACATTTTTTTTTAAGACATTCGAGTTTCTGCTCTTACCCCTTAATTCTAAAATGTGGGTCTTCCATAAATCTATTACCTTACATGTTTCGTCGGAATTAAGGATTTTCCGTTTTTTATTTTCTTTTCCCTTTGAGCCATTTTCGAGGAAGTATTAATATTAATTAAAATAAATTCACATCCACCAGCTAGTACAGGAAAAAAAGTTTTAGAGAAAGTATAAATTTTAAATGTGAGTTATTTCGTTACAATAAAATTAAAACAAACCTGTCGTTAATCGCGCGAATAGCACAATATAAAAGTATTTTCTTCAAATCACTACTTCTTATAAAGCGTTCGCAAATATTTCTTTATTTCAGGTTCGTATTCTACTTTAATAAATAGTTACTATAGTAACTATACAAAACTAAACAAATATAAAAATTTTAAAGGTAACTTGATATTTCAAAAGAGCAAAAGTTTGAGTTTTTATAATTTCCGCTAGCGAAAAATAGCGCTGCTCTCACTAGAAATTACTCATATCATGTTTATGAAAATCAGCTGTGTTTCGATATTACGTTAATATCATGTTGTTGCGTTTTGATATTATGATATGGGGGTGACAGACATATCCGAATATTATAATATTAGGAATATTATGATATCGAAATCACATGTCTGTCCAGGGCTTTATTAATTTAATAAGGCAATTTTTTTGAATGTTTGCGAAACATGGTAAGTCGTTCAATTCATCACAAGGCACCTTCAAGTTTTCATCAAAAATCCAAATGAAAGCAAGATCTATGGTGCCGTGCCGGCCAGGAAAAGATAGATTTCGAAATCATGCAAAGGAAATTGAATTGGAATGGCAACACCTTTCCAGGTGCAAACGAGATTTTAGCCAAACAGGTCCTTGAGTGAAGTGGAATTTTTCAGAAGCTCGTCGAGTTGGAAGACCTAGAACAACGTGGAGGAGAACCCTACCAAAAGAGGCCACGACAAGGACAACTGTTTCTGTAATATGTTGCATGCGGAATTGAAGGAGCAGAAGAAAAAGAATTCTGCTCTCATAACACACTAGCTCGATGTTGACCAAAAAAGTGTGCTTGCTTGTAAATATGCCATATAATATGATATCTTTATTTCACTTGGAGTTATATTTCCAATTTTTTGGAATTTTGACTCCAAATGACGAAAAGATATAACTCGGAAATGAAATTCATTTTCAGCTATCATTGCATGTATCTATTATTCAAGATGGCCGCCTTTCCCAAGCCACTGCGACTTCACAAACTTGTTTTTTTCATTGTCAGATATACCCAAACAAAAAAAAATTTCGCACTGGACTATATGGAGAATACGCTATAAAGCCCAGTATCCTGTTCGTGCGGAATCCCGCTCTGTAGAGAAGCCATATAATTAGTCTGAATTCCGCTTAGCTGGGAGACTTAAGGGGCCCATACACAGTCAAATTGGATGTACATCGAAGGGCGGATGTACAACCAAAACTATCGATAGTGGGCCGGTCGGCCGACCAAAGCGGCTTGATGAAAATCAAACTAGGTTTGATTTTTTGAAGGCGTGGTTGGATTTTTTGGAGGCGTGGTCACCGGTGCTCCAACATGCATGAAAGTAGTGACGTAGTTCTCCAACCGAACATCGAAAAACATTACATTAAAATAATTCATTAACAGGCTTTAAGTCATTTTATGAATTTATTAATGAATTTTTGGAGTTCAAAAAAGAACAGACAAAGTTTTTGTAAAAAAAGGAATCCCTTAAACAATATAAAAAATATATGACTGCATTCTAAAGAAACCTTTTCAAATTAATTCAAATATGCTTTTGTTGTAATTAATCCTTCTTTAGTTGAAGTACAGGGAAACAAGTCCTTTAGAAATTTACTTTTAATAAAACCCTCTTGTTTTATTTAATTTCGAATAAACCTATTATTTTAATATATTTTGATCCATTTGGATTATTTGTTAACGGCAAATAGTAAATTATTTTTGTGAATGCTATTTATACAATTCTAAAATCTGTGATAACAGAAACATCCTCAAACTTGGCAAATTTGGATTGGAAAGTTTTTATTATGTTTGGTTTGGGCCTGTTGTTAAATTTACGGAAACTTGCAGGTAGGACTAATATTTCCTTTTCTAGGATAAATAGCTAAATTTACACTCACAACATGGATCATTTACGTTATTCCATTGCAGAATTTATGTAAAATACTTACATAACCCTCTCGGAAGGGAAACTCTGAGGAGATATTGCTGTTAAATATTTCAAATCCTCAAAACTGGCACCCGCGGCTACAAATCTTAATGTGGCGGAGAGTCTTTCATTTGGTGAAATTGTATCTCTCATTACATTATTTTTTTTATGAGAGGGGCCACCAATCCTAATAATTTGTAATAGTTTCTCTCATCCATTCTGAGGAAATTTTTAAAATCCTTTATGGATGTCTCTTGTAATTCTTGTAATAAATTTACATGAGAGTGTTTTTCCCGTTTTAACAGCCATTCTTTTGTCCAAACATTTCTTCTTTTTCTAGGTTTTTTTTCTTCGCTACAAATATGTATCTATTACCACCGTTGATAATACTATTTTCAGCTTTTGGTTACTATCCATGTTAACTCTTTCGCGACCGCACAGAAAATGAAGCTGTACAACTAAAAAGCACAGTTGTGGGATATCACATTTTTGGCTGTACAGCATTACATCCGATTTGACCGTGTATGGGGGGCTTTATGTAGACCTGACAGTTGGACAATTTGAAAATGCGGTGTTACGACAAGTTGAGAAAATTGCTTGCCTATCAGGTAAATACATTATTTAGAAAAAAGAAGATTGAAAGGGAATTTTAGCAAAGATGCATGTTGTATACATACATATGTATATCCTCGCACTTATAAATTTGACTAGCTAAAACATTATGAATTAAGATAGAGTAAAAAGAATCAAGAAAAGATTTTGCATTTAAAATGTAAAAAACACATTACAATTAAATAATTTTTAATTGACGCGAACATTTGTTAATGTTACATTTTTCAATCTCGTATGCCTCCGAAAAGTAAACGTCAAACTTTCCGCTCATGAAAATAGTAAATACATTTCCTTGAAAAGTCTCCACTCAGAAAAAAAGCCATCTAGTTTCTAGAGTACAAAGTTCATTTACGGGTCTGAATTCCGCAAGAACAGGATACTAAACTTTATGGACGGAATTCAGACCGTCCTCTAACCTGAATTCCGCACGAACAGGATACTAGGCTTAATCACGAATTGTACTACTACAAAGAGTGTAAACTTTCAACACATGCCAAAACCACTGTGTTCATATTAGGCCGGTCTACTACCAGATGACAAATGGCCAGTTTTCAAATCAGCAGTAAAGGTAGTATCTAGTACGCCTTGGAATATATTACTAGAACCCTTAATTTTATGTCAATTATATTATTATATTTCTTATACATTTTTCTGTAGTGAAAAAACGATAATTAAATAAAAATATAATCAAGATGTTCAAAGACAAGGCAATAAGGAGGAATACTTTCATTCATCTAAAATTTGGTTTCGATCCTCAATCCATCAATGCCTACGTCCAAGGCAGTAAGTACGATTTTGTCACCTGTAACTCACCTTCGCTGTCACAAAATTTCTATTACAGTTAGAGAACTGAAACGATTAGCTCCAAGAAATCACCTCGACTTATTCCAATCCCCAACGGTTTCCGACTGTAAGCCAGAAAATGAAGCCGGAACGGCGAAATTAGCATACGGCGCCGACGCTCTACCACAGCTTATTAGTGAAGCTTGTTCCAAGCACATTGATACACAAACAAGAGCACTGAACTCGCTTACAGAAGTCTTGATTGATCCTCTGCAATATTATCATGCTATTATTGATTTGGCTATTGTAAGAAGGTCCGCAAGTTAATATAAAATATAAACATTTCTTCTAGTTAATAATTATGTATGTTGAAGGTTGGAAGAAGTCATATTTAGAGAAATGCCAGTGAGTATTGAGAATTTGGAATTTATGGAAAGTATTTTACATACTTTTGGTAAGTCTTAAGTCCTTTAAAGTTTTTATATTGGTGAAATATTTTTTTGTTGTTAATCTTTGCTTAGTAAAAATGTAAAAATATTTAATTCTTATAAAAATTTTGTTTCAGAAATTTTAGCCACTAAATATCAAGGCGCTAAAGAGATGATTAAACGAGAAAGCCTTATTGAGCTTCTGCACAAGTTTCTTATTAGAAAAATTTATTTAGGATGTAGGTCAGCAAAAATTTTACAATTACTATCTTCTCATCGCCTTGGTAAGTATTTCAACTTCACTTATACTTTTATATATTGTATTTACGAATATCGTTTGAAAATTTCCAAATTCACATGTCAATAACATTAAAGGCTTGGCTCTTTAACACGACAGCAACTTGCTTGCTCGATCAATTTGTGCAAAAGGGTAATGTACAATAAGAGCAACAAACACTCAAATTTTGAACTAGTCTCACGCCTTCAATTTAATAATTTAACTACATTGAAAAATTAATATTATCTATATATTCAAGTTTTACCATGAATTACCAACCTTCACGTTACCCTGAATATCAATCTAATGTAATGATGGTTTGGAGAATGGACCGTTATTTGGACCGGTGTGAAATCCCATCAATTGTTTTATTTGTGAAACTTTCCTTTACTAACAGAATCTTGCTTGCTGTGTTGTACCTTTCAATCATCACCATCTTCATCACCACCGGGGCCTCGCTAGCTTCGTCTGACTACCATGCCAGAGGTCCCGGGTTCGAATCCCGGCAGAGGAGCCCCACGGTCCTTCGCCTTTTCCACTTTCCACCTACATAACTTCCCTTCTTTCCTCTTCCTTCTTTACATTCCTGATGCCTCCTGTCATAGCCTTCCTTAGCCCTTCCCGTTCCACCAAAGCGCATGTCATCGGTTGGTTGATGAGATTCAACTCGTTTCAGGAGGCATAACACTCCAGCGATTTTTTCTCGATGCCCTGATGTCAGAGTCGTGATAGTAATGGTTGGGAGTAGGTGGAGTAAAAAAATATCACGACTTGGTTGTAGCAGTTCCTTGTATCACTTTCTCCCTCTCTTCATTATCTGCCGACTAGAGCTGCTGTCATCATCATTGAGGTGAGTTACACGGCATAACACTTTCTGCTGTAACAAACCGGTTTGTGCGTGTTATACGAATTACACGATAAACTGACTGTTCTGCATTTTTTCGTGTAACAATTCTATTGTCTATGTAGCTGTGTACAAACTGTCAGTTAAGCTAAGTCATTTTCGTAGGCCCCGAGAATGAAATTATGATTGTGTTAGTGTGTTGCTCTGTGCAGTCGAGAATTTTTTGGGGTGCACAAGTAACAAACTTCCCCGCGACCCCTTGCCTATAAAACTGGTTTATTGGAATTATTGGAAGTGTTGATGGAAGAAATGTTATGCCGTGTAACTTGCCTCATTAATAGCTCCACAGTCTGTTATTGGCCTTGACTTCCAACAACATAATATACATAAAATTTAAGGTATGATCTTGCACACAAGAGAATCCATCAATAGCGGGGTGGGCACCGCAATCCATATCGATAGTACATCTATATCGATATTTTTTCCCAAGATCCCAGATGGCTAATTGTGGTGCCCGCGATTTCTGTGGGATTATCTCTATAGATGTACAGAACCGAACTAATTCTCGTATCCAGGAGAATCGTACGCGTACCTTATATTTTATGAACCTAATTTTTCTCTACTGTAGGACTGAAGGTGTACTGCAGGGCGAAGAAGGGGGGAGGGAGGTCGTGTTCCTCCCTGTTCGTGCTCCCCTACGCGGAGTTCGAAGTATACAATGAAAATCTATGTAATCTATGCTTTTGAAAACACAAAATTATGCACAAATAATATGCACGGTATACATATAACAATGTAATGTAATCCGAATGTAAACATTGAGCTGTCATTTCGATCGTGACGTCAGTGAAATCGTTCGGGTCTAAACAAATTTATAAATAATTTTTGCGTGTTTTGTTAGAGTGAAAAGTAGTGATTTTTAAATGAATGAAGTTTTAAATTAGTACAAAAATGGTTAAATGTGCTGTTATACGTTATGAGAATTATAAAAACAAACAATATTGTGTGGTGAAGATGAAATATTTTACATTTGCGAAGGGTGTAAATTTAGATGATATGTTGATCCGAGATTGTGAAGATAAAAGTGATTTAAATGTTCATACTGCAAAAATACGCTTTGACCAACTTTTTGAGCATGGCTATAGACTAGAAGACAATACTAATTCACAAACATACTTTTAACCATTTTTTACTTATCTTAATACTTCCTTTATTTAGAAATCACAACTTTTCACATTAATAAAATTCGCAAAATTTATTCATCTATTTGTTTATACCCGAACGATTTCAGTGACGTCACATAAAATTGACATTTCGGGAATACATTACCTTTGTATGTATACCGTGAATAATATGGTGCTGTCAGAAAAGAAACTTTATTTGTAAAACTGTCAAACAGCAAGACATTGAGTGCGTTCAGTTAGTAGCACAATGTTGCATTATGTGACTAATGTAACACAAAGTCGTTCAGTTAGGGCCGAAACACAACCAGGCGTGCTTTGAACACATCCAAGTATCAAAGCTGGCTGCAAGCATATCCAACCTATGCGTTCAAATGGGATTGAACACATTAAAGCTTATCTAGAAAATTCAACACATGTCGTTCAGTTAGGTTTCGTTACATAGTGCAACATTCTTTCCTTTTATTTTCTTTTGCCAGTTTTTACATTATGTTACATTATGACACTAACTGAACGCAGCCACTGTACTTAATAGAAGTTAATAAAAGCCGTCACAGTCGATCATAGACTAACCCGTATTTGGTCGGGCACCATGCTCTGACAACGTTGCTTCATAAGTACACTTTTATTATAGACGAGCTATCGCGTTATTTTATGCTCAATGATAAGCTCGATATTACGCATAGTTGGTATTCCCCCGGTCACTGAAGATACAGAGCCTCTGGGACCTCGCACCCCTTTGGCTACTGTACCTAAACCTCTGAATATCTTCTTCCCGCGATTCTCTCTAAAGCGAAACTAAAGCGGGTTCGATGTCATAGCATTTACTGGAACCTGGCTCCATAAAGGCATTCTAAATGCTGAACTCTTTGATTCTTCTTACCAAGTGTTTCGGAGGGATCGTTACACTGACTCGGAAGCTCGTGGGGGTGCCGTGCTTGTAGTAGCTATCTAATTTGTTGCGATATTTAGTTGAGGAGTGAGCGAACAAAACGGCACATGTCCATGGTTGGCCGTTTTCAGTGTTTTGACGGAATCGTGTTCATTACACTATACTGCAACTAATTTTAATCTCAGACACTTCAAAAATCACTTTCATGTAATTTTTTTTGTTAGCAAAGTAACGGTTTCCCTGCAGAAAGGCACATGTCCTACGAATATTCATATTTTTTAACCATTCGTTAATGTGGATTTTCGAAAGGGCACGTATTTCATACAAAAAAGTTTTTAATCAACAATGGAAGTTCATTGCACCTCACCTGGGGCTCTAATTACATCGATTTGTATGTGCATCATAAAATGCACTAAAAATGCACTAAAATTTACCTCACTTTTGCCTCCCACGGCCCCAAAAACAAGCCGTAGGGGGCACTATGACCCCTTAAAATTTGCGTAACAGTCCCTACTATTAGGAAAGGGTCCCTACTATTGCCTCTAAGGGGCCAGGGAGCTCCCCAAAAGGCTAAAAACAAAACAAAACATGTCCAGTTGGGTTCCTGCAAAAGGACACATGTCCATTCAAGGGTTTAACAAAACGGGACATGTCCAGTTGTGTCCCTGCAAAAGGGCACATGTCCATTTTTGTTTTAATTTTTTCTCTTAATGGTGTAAATACAATTGGGGCGACCGGCGAAACTAATTTCGCCGCGACTGTCAAACACGATAAGAATACACTGGTTCATATGAAGTTGCATATAATTCGGACCACAACCTCGGCTACGGCGCAAACCACAGCGATGAAATCAATCTATTTTCTAATTTGTGGTCTCCGCTCCAATTTGGTCAACTGAGAAAAACACATTTGACACTTTTTCTTGACTGTTGACGTTGAAGTTTTAAATTTTGTTTACATTTTATAATAAATTTTAAAATTGGTGTTTTTTTGGTTGTTTTTTTTAAATTACATTTTTATTTATAATCTTATATATTAATAGGCAAACAAAAAGTTTGTACACGCTAAGGCTTTTTTGTTCGTGGACCGATTTCGTTTAAATTTTCAGAAAATGTTCTTTTTATGGCATAGTTTTGTAATAAGGAATTTCAACGAAATCGATTCACGAATAAAAAAGTTATAGCGATTTTAATTTTTCGAATTTTAAAAAGCCGTTGGAAAATTTGAATTTTTTGTGAGCATCAACGTAGAGCTGAGTAGCCTACGATTGACACAAATGCCGTTTCAGTGAAGCGAATGAGAAACAGAATGCCGATTTATACTACACCTTATTTTATTTGGGATTTGGGGATAAACTCATTTTACGTATAAACGGTATGCCACACAAAATTGTGAGCTTTACCCACACAAACTTAATGGAATATGTATACAAAAACTGTTTATTTTAAAATATTATGCAAACGTCAAAATTAATTTTTGAATATTTGAGAAAGTTTCTTCAATGACTTATTTTTATTGTAAAGGGCTTTATATTCTTGCTAAATACAATTTGTGCAGTTTTAAAATGTGCTGTTCCGGTTTTAAATAAGTTGCTATGTACCCAAAGAACAGTGGTTGCTCATGGCAAAGCCGCAAAGGGTAGCATAAAAAGTGCAGAGGATTCAACCGGAATGTGTGTTATTTAGACATGATGCCCTTTTATTTTATGCTGTTTTCAGGTCATAAGTGCTTAACAATTTGTGATAAAACTGTCGCTGTTGATGGTGGTGGTCTTTCTATCCAACTCTTGCTCTTCCAACGACATAATCGAATTCAAATGCAAGTACGTTTCGCAAATATTAGTTGCTGGTGCTATTTATAACGATAGCAGAAAAAATGTTAATTAACATATAGTTAATTAAGATAACATTAGTTATAATGTCACCAAAACCTAAAACTGTATTTAATCAGTAATTTAATTTAATCAGTCATACATATCATAAGTGTTTGCCATTGGAGCCCCGGTTTACAAAGGAATTATTACTTTGTTTGTAAACAACTTCACACAACCACATATTTTTAAGTTTGAATGTGTGAGAACATCAACATCCATCGCATAACCTCCCTTTTTTTGGAAAATTATGCAAACTTCGCATAAAACAAATTTCGCATAACCTCACTTATATTTGAATTGCATGTAAACTTCACCCGCCATGAAATTCAGTTGGAGCTCACAAGGGAAATATGCGAAGTGCGCAAGATCAAATATTCACCCATAACCTCACTAATTTTTGAATTGCATGGAAACTTCTAAAAATTCACCCGCCAAAAAATTCAGTTTTGCCTAACAACGGAAATATGCGAAATGCGCAAGACCAAATATGCACCCACACAAACCCAATTCGAGGAAAATCGCAATGCGCATGCCCCAATCCCAAATTGATCGGGAACAGAAAAATTTACCCCCTCCACCGTAAAAGCTCATTTATTCCGGATTATCTTTATCGTATATTCAGGCATGTACCCCGTTTACATGAGAGCTTGAAGCATACTTCAAGCTGGCTTCAAGCCACATGTAAACGGAGGAAGCTTCACTCAAGTCGATAACAAAAATTTACCTTCTCGACTTGAAAATTTTCCATGTAAACGCCGCTTCAAAGCTTGAGTACTTGAGTTTGACATTTGTGGTTTGCGCGCCATTCAGCACTTATGTACATAAAATCCATAAAATGTCAACTCAAGCTTATAAACATCAACTCAAGCTTTCAAGATTTCAAGCGCAGTTGACCATATACGCGCTCGATTTCTTGAATTTTCAAGCTTTGGAGTAATCAAGCTGATCATGTAAACGTAGTAATAGAGAAAAACAAGCATTTGTGTAGATTTTTGGCGGCATAACTGACTTAAAAAAACTCGGTCACTTTGTGCGTGCATTTTTTTTATACTCTTTTGTGTATAGTATTATTGAGTTGTATTGTGTAAGGGGCTGCCGTTCGTTTTTTGGCGAATGCCTTTAGAAATTTTAATTGATTCATTTAAGTGTGCTTTTAATGTTATTCTTCGTAATTTTTATTCGTTTTCGTATGGTTCTCGGAATCTGAGTTGTATTTTTGTCATTCCAAACAGTTAACTGCGAATTTTGAGTGTAATTTATCGGTGACTACTTACGTTTTTTCCGCGTTTTCTTTTCGAAATGCCAAGACAACGATGGGGACGCTCGAATGTCGATTTTAGATCGCTTCGCGAAAATACTAGAAATCGCGTTAGAAATTTACGTAGTGCTAATGAAATGAATGTTGTAAATAATGAATTGAATAGTGGTGTGAATGAAATGAATGTTGATGCATTTCATAATGAAATGTTTGTTGATGGTGTTGCACCTTTAGAAATTTTGACTGATTCTTTTAAATGTGCTTTGAATGTTATTCCGGTTAATTTTGATTCGTTTTCGTGTGGTTCTTTTAGGCTGGCCGCACACGTACGATTTCTGTGTTCGGTTTCCGTACTCGGACAACCGAATGCAGGCATTTCATACAAATAATTCTACTTACCGCGCACGTTCTTAAATATTCCGTTCGGAAACCATTCCTGATATTCGGTTCGGAAGCCAGGACTTGCGTTCGGAATATCCGAACGGAAAAAAACCGAATGGCGTCATCCCGAACGCAGCGCTCACATACATTTTTGCTTAACCGGCGCACACGTCAGGAAATTTCCATTCGGAACCGCGCCAGTGTTGTGCCGAGTACATTTTATATTTTGTTGTATTTTGTGGCAGCATTTTTTGTCGATCCGTCGATTTTTGTCGATTCCTAATACAAAAAAACCAAACGTCTGCGCTAAGTTCACGGAATCCCGAGTCGGAATTCCGAATTCGGAAACCGAACACGGAAACCGTACGTGTGCGGCCAGCCTTAATATGATTTGTCATTTTTGTCGTGCCAAACATTTTCTGACTGAAGTAACTTTACGTAATACTGAGGCATTCATAAAGCAAAGTTAATCTACCTCCACTTTCTCAAAATTACTTTTTCAATAATTTTTTTGAAGGATTAACTTCGAATGAAAGTGGTATTAAAAATCGTTCTAAAAATTATTTTGCAAATATTCGTTCGTATAATGCTGCCTTTGCAATGATTAGCTCTGAGTGTAATTTGTCAAATGACACTGCAAATGGCATATATCATTTTAAAATCCATAACATTTTCTATCACCGAACTGGTGCCTTAATTCCTGGCTATGGCCGACCTCCATGTTATACACAATTGTATTTCTATGATGTAGATACTGCTGCTAATCATAGAATAAATAGAAATGCGAATATTGAATGTAATATTGATATTATGCGTGAAATAGGTTTGAGTTAGATCGGATTAATCCTTTTGTTCACTCATTCAGGTCCATGTATGAATATTGTCAAAGACCTGAGAATATTGCAGCTGAAGTTTCTATGATCATAAAAATTAATAACCAAGTTGATATTCGTCGTTTCAATGATGCTGTAGCAACTGGTGTTGCTGCTATTTTCCACTATAGCCAAGCAAGACGTCATGGAAAAAAAATCCTGGGAAATTTTAGATGTTCTGGAGCGACAATGGAAATGTTTCATAGTAATTAAAAATTCGCCATTGCGTATAATTTTTTTTTTAAATAAAAATATTTAAATTGAATTAAAATTCGAACAAATCGTGAATTTTATATATTTATTGTTTTTGTGACCGAATTTCGGTAACGGGGATCCCAACTAGTATAAATAAACCTGCGTTGTTTTTGTTTATTTTTTTTTACAAAGTAGCATATTAATATAGAAACATTTATTATTACTTTGTGTTTGTTGCTATTTTTATAAAAAAATGCCAGAAAAAAATGCTCCGGGTCTTTTTCTTTAAATTGTTTATATGAAACTTGGAAAAATCCTTCTTGGTCTCTTGATCGATTCATTTCCCTTACGGCCCATCTACTATTTCTTTTATTCGAATGTTCTAAAACCTCATAAATTAAATGCACCATGTACAAAATTGATAAAATTTTTTGAATACAAATCAATCATTGAATACCGCCGTCATGATCTTAAAAAATTACTTTCAAGCAAAATCAAATTAAAAACGTTTTATACCCGCTTAAAAACAGAAATAATGTTGACAGGTAACAACACGAACAAAGTTGCTGCACCTGATATCATTTCGCTTCGCTCTAATTGTATTCATACGACGAATTTCGCCGCGAATATCGGTGTGGTTGTGTTCGTCGCTGTAGTTCTCGCCCCAATTGTATTTACACCATAAAGTATTACACATATTTAAAAAAAAATTTTTCCGTCTGAATGAGTTCAAATAGTAGCACAACCTACCATACTCATAAATAGTTAATGTGATCAGTTCAGAGGCAGAAACAGTTTTTTGCGATTTCTGAACAATTTGCAAAACTGGACATGTGCCATTTTGTTCGCCCACTCCTCAGTTATTCCTTCCAATAGGAACCGGTCTGCGTTTTCTAGCTACTTTCTATCGACCAAGCCAGCGGATACGGATGACAGATCTTGAAGCACCTGTATCCGGTAATTGTGCATTGCTCATCACCAACTTTCCCCTTGGTGACAAGGCTGTTTTTGTTGTTGGTACGCTGTAATGATGTTGACGATGACATCAGGGACTTCAATTTCCCCCACCAGCTCCCTCTGGTCGCCATTCTGCCGTTGTCTACATTTTCCACAGCAAGTTGAGTCACTCCTACTCCCTGGAGATTCCGCTCTCCTTCGCTTTCGACAACTCCTCCGCCCACTTACTTCTGAGGTGTTGATTCGATGGGAAATGTTCTCAGTCAAGTTGATACCCTGAGATGGACTGGACTCCTTTTTGCTTGCATCGCTGCCTCTTGGAGTAGAGCATATGCCAAAAGGTCTGCGGTGTTATTCTTTCAGGCCAATCTGGCTGACTGTTGCAGGTCGCGGTAAGTAAATGAGTTAAGAAGAGCCTCTCTTGCTATTTCATTGATGTAGTCCTAACCGACACTAGAATAAGCCAGATGCACTAGCCTTTTCATATCGGCGCGTAGTTGTTGTAATGTTTCTCCTGCGCTTTAAAGTCTGTTGAAGTTGAAGTGGATAAACCTGTTACATGTTCTGATAGCCGTAGCACTGGTAGAACTTTCACCCATTTTCTAGACCGTGGTGGAATATTATTTCCTTACGAAAAGCTTTGGGAAGCTTTGTCTTCAATTATCGTCCTTTCCAACAGATCTAGAGTCGTAACAGATGGCGCCATGTTAGTATAGTGTATAAACCGTAAATTCAAATCCTAAAAAAGTCTTTATCAATAACCGTTAATTCAATTTTTAACAGATTGCGCATAAATCATCACAATATTGTGCCTACAGACAGCCAGATTGGCCGGAAAGAAGACTACTGCCGAAGTTTTGGCATATCGAATCAACACCTCGGAAGTACGTGGTCGTCTGCGATGCTTGAACTGATCCGGGCCATCTGCAAAGGAGCTGTCGAAAGCGAAGGAGAGCGGAATCTCCAGGGAGTAGGAGTGGCTCAACATGCTGTGGAAAATGTGGACATCGGCAGAATGGCGACCAGAGGAAGGTTGCTGATGAACAGTGCACAATTAACGACGATGCAAGTGCTTCAAGAACTGTCATCGGGGCTGACTTTGTCGGTAAAAAATGGCAGAGAAACGCGGACCGGTGCCGCTGCTGAAAACTGTAACAGGAGAGCCAGTGCAATTAGGAGGCAATCATGGATGCGGTGCTAGGCGACATTAAGTTTACACATTCGTTCCTAGTAGCTGACATAGCAGACGAGTGTATTCTCGGTTTGGACTTTATGACAACACACAGAACCTTATTGGACATTGAAGAAGGAATGATGAAATATCGCAACAGGGGAATTCCAATGGATACTGCACTGTCCCGTCGACCATGCGAACCAGGTTTTAAATATCGTTGATGTAACAAGGAAAAGTGTCAGAGGGCGACTGTTGAGCCAAGTATAGGATGTGAGGATCAGGTGCTCACCGCTACGACCCGGATATTTCCTCGATTTTGTCATCGAAAGATCATGAGGAGAAGCCTTATTGAAAGGACATCGCAGAGAGAAGCGAAATCCTGAAGAGCTATGGGGCGCAATGCATCGCCCCATAGCTCGCCCATCGAAGGAGGAGTATTGAAGAGCAAATGGGCAATTGCTAAAGGCAGCTCTCATCGAATGGAGGTATTAGTCCCTGACGTTACAATAAGAGATATTCTAAAGGAGTGTCATAATGGTGCATCAGGAAGACATCTGAGAGTCAACAAAACTTTGGCAAAAATAAGAGAAAGGTTCTACTGCCGTCACATGCGGGACGATGTGGTGCAGTAAATGCACAGTTTGTGCCGGCAGCGAAGGTCCTCGAGTAAGAGTAAAAGGAAAAATTCAGTAATACAACGCGGGAGCCTCATTTGAAAGATTCACAATCGATGTGGCAGGACCTTTTTTCAGTGTCAGACCGAGGAAATCGTTACATTTTGGTGGTCATGGACTATTTCAGTAAGTGGCCCGAAGGGTGTGCAATTCCATACCAGGAAGCAATCACTGTTGCAGAGGAGCTCGTGACCAATTGAATCTGCAGATTTTGTGTTCCGCATGAGTTTCATTCTGATCAAGGGAGAAACTTCGAATCTTAAGTTTTTCAAAAATTATGTAAGATACTCACAGTGGAAAAGACAAGGAATACGCCCTTCACCCAGAGTCCGATGAAATGGTAGAACAATTCAACAAGACAATGCTAGAGCACCTGGCGAAAATTGTCAACGAGCACCAGCGCGACTGGGACAGTTACATCCCTATTTTTCTAATTGCATATTGGACATCAGTTCATAATTCCACAGGACAAACCCCTTCTAGTGTGAATTTTGGAAGACAAATCTGGCTGCCAAGCGACCTGAAATATGGGACACCTGTGGAAAGCAACGAATATACCGGTTATATAGCTGAACTTCGTTATCGCCTCGCAGATATACAGCAGCTTGCAAATAAGAATCGTAAGATAGCCAGGGACAGGATGAAAACAAAGTACGACCTACGAACAAACTATCATATCATCAGCCGGATCCAGGATGTACAGCTGTTCGGGACGAACAGTCCTAAGAAAGGGGCAGTGTGAAGAACTATGCGCCATCTGTTAGAAGATTGAAACGACGGTTAATTATAAAGAGATTTGCTACAAATCTGCTACAACCTACAAGTATTTAAAGATAATTTAAACATAAATTTACCATCTCTTAGCCCTTTGCATCGTTGGCAGCTAATTAAAAATATTCAACCTGGTTTTAACAACACGGTTACAGAAAACCTTAAGAACATTGTTTCACATTGGGATGTAGAAATGAGACAAGCTGTGTTGTTATTATACGAAATTAATATTAGAAGAGAGTTAACATATGATAAGGTAACAGATGAAATAGTTGGGTTTGTAGATACAGGTGGCTACAGAAATAAAGAACTAGCAAAGTATGTTTCTGTCTTTATGGTCCGGGGTTTATTTACTAATTGGAAATTTATTATTCGTTTTTTTTGCCACTGACAAACCAATTAACAGTAAAGTAATAGCTGAAAAAGTGAAGTTCAATACTACTGTTGTGGACATGGTCTTAAAATCCGAAGTATAACCTCAGATCAGGCTTCAAACAATTGCTTTAGCTCTCTCGGAGTAACGGAAAAGAATCTTTTTTTTATTATAATGACCAAAAAGTTTTTGCATTTATTTAAATCAATTCGTAATACTGTTAAAAGATATTCGCTGTGAAGATGGTACAGTAAGTTGGAAATGTGTTAAAGAGCTCTATAATTTAGAAAAAAATGGTTCTAATAAAATGGTGCCGAAGTTAACTTCAAAAAATGTATGGCCAAATACTTGGGGAAAAAATGAAGTTTTCTTATGCTCTTCAAGTTTTAAGTAACACAGTTTCTGCTGCTCTTAAAACTGCTCTGGAATTAATTTGCTTAGCCCTGATGTTTCATCAGTTACTATTTCTACTTCCGATTTCTTTTCAAAGCTCAATAACTTGTTCGGTTGTCTTAATAGTAAAGAACCTTTTAGTAGAAACTGGTGTAGGTGTGGATTAACTAAAACCGATACTCCAAGGAAGTATCTTGCTGAAATGCTTCATTATATTCAATCAATTTCGTTTGAGAACAAAAACAAAACATTTTGGATTGGAGGATTGATTTTGACTCTAAGATCCATTATTCTTTTAACTGATGAAATATTAAACGAGTTTCCCAATAAGCATTTCATTCTAACATCGAAATTTAACCAAGACCCAACTGAAAACTTATTTTCCTTAGTACGATCAAGAGGGGGCTTCAGTAACAACCCATCCTTATATAATTTCAATAGCATCATTTGCAAAATTATGTCCAACAAAATTTTGTCTATATCTTCCCATAGAAAGAATTGTGACGAAGATAGTCAGCAATTTATAGCTATTGATTCGTTTAGTGATGGAAAACCCATAAATAATTACGACAATCGTGGTATTTTTACTGTAGAGGATCGGACGATTGGTGATGTCGCTAATGGAGATCACGAAGTTAGCAACATAATCGAGTCAATTGATTTGTTGGAATGTGGGGCAAATGAAGATTCGATTTCTGTCGAAGAAACTTCTTTGAGGTATTTTGTAGGTTTCATAATTGACCGCTTTTCAGAAGGAAAAAATGTTTGTTATGCGATAAGATTATGAGAAACCCAAACGAAACTGTTAAGTATTCAAAACTTTCGGAAAGTTTTATTTACTTTAAAAATTATTCAAAAAGTACCGATGTTGGCGCACTTAAAAATCCTACAGATTATTTTTTTAATATTTGTTAACTCTTTGTAAAAATCTTCACTAAATTTGTTCAGAATACTCCTGAAACAAAAGGTTTAAAAAACAAAATAGTTGAACATTGTATCGATAAAATAAGCAAAATCTCGGTTTTCCCCACTGGTTAGCTAAAGAAAATGAATGTTACCATCACCACAAACAAATCCTCGATTAATTAATCCTTATTCTTCTCATTTAAGAACTCATTTAAAAACTATTCCAAGCAAAGAATTATCCAATCTTAAAATGGAATGTAGAACAAATTCTTAGAACTAGTAGCGTGAATAGCAAATTGGATAATTGCTTTTGCCGGATTCACTCCACAAACACTAACTCCCTGTCAGAAATATATCGCCGAGTTTTTTGGTGGATTACGCTTACTGGGGAAACCACTTTAAAAAACGCGCCAAAACTCTACCCCTGCGGTGGTGTGGAAAGGAGTATTTATTTTTGGCAAAATACTAAATACTATTATAAAATTATAATTGCGCCAAGCTAAAATTTCCCCCTAAAAAAGAAAACATCACCGCTGAAATTACGAAACTTTCCAGGATAAATAATGCCATTAAATAAAACTCTTATATTGGCTGCACTATAAAGTGAGAAAGTCGATAAATAGCCATAAACCAATATTTCCACTTTTCATATTTTTAAATTTGTTGATGCTATTTTAAATCTCGAAATCCTTGAAAAACGCAATAATTTCCTTCGATCTACGACCACAATAAAACATTTCCCAATCTACAAAATAAACGTATTCAGGAAATGTTGGTTACAAATCGAAACGAAACCAAAAGTCGCATAAGACTAACGAAAAAGTTAGTCATAAAAAGCAAAATTGCAACTTCCTCCAAAAGTCTAAAGATTTTTGTCATTTAAACAAAATCTCAAACAATACATGAAACAGCTTTTTTCTTTTTTCAATTGGTTTCCACCAACAATTTTCTCCCTTTAGAAAATTTACCTACATAGTAAAAATATTGTACGTATGTCGATATTTCCCAGTAGGACCGGTAAGCTTACAGAAGTACTGAAATCAGCACTTACTGGTAAGGGGTAGGCCTTACCACTCCCTTTTACAGAAGTGCTTACTTTTACACACGATGTCATAGGGGGTAAGGCCTTACTATGGTACTTACCTTAGAGTACTTATAGAACTGCTCATCTGTAAGGGGTATAGTAAGGCAGCAAATGGAACATTGCGAAAAGAGATATTCATGGGCGCCTGTGGATGTGTGATCCGGTGTCGAAATGCTTTTATTTTTTTCATCTTTTACAAATGCCTTTTTTCCAAGCCCGAGAGTGGCTTTACCTAAGCAGTCCCCCAACTAAATTCTCCACTTCTCCAAAGCTGCTTGTCCTCCGTATCGAATGAGAGCCGCGCTATTGAGTATGCTAACGTCGCATTTTATGTCGACGAATATAATTGCCCGTTTTCTTTCTTTCTATAAAACTTATGAAAGCTCCAGGAAAGCTCCCTTGAGTCATCGGGCAGACTCTCACTTGTTTGGGTATAATTCTGGACTACACCTTACCATCTGCCTTCTCTTGTAATAGAGTTTGTAAGGGCTCATCTAGCACCAAGAAAATAAGGGGCACCCCTTACCAGATGAGTACTTATTTCAGTGCTCCATCGGTAAGGCCTTCCTAGAATTCCTACTGGGTTCATAAACAACAAAACCTTAAAAAAAAAGCGCAAGCGTAAATAACTCGCCCATGCTCCCAACCATCGCTATCAATTGCCTCCATTTACTTTTGCTCTCTTCAGATAAAACTTACTCAAAGCTTTTGCTCTTTTTAGAGAATCGTGCACACTTTCTTTGTATGAAATGGAACATCTTTCCTTTTATTTGTCTATGATTAGTCTTATCGTCAGGATTCCATCAAATACCATTGGAGCAATCTTCAAAAAACATACACAGCATAGGCCTTACCCCCTGAAACTGCATTTCATTGTATTGATGATATCATAGTAATAGGATGTTCACCACCTCATCATTTGAAAAACCTGTCAGCAGGCTGCGAGAAAGGAATCTTATACTAAACCCGGAAAAATGTAAATTTTTTCAAACAGAGGTGACTTACCTAGGACATCAAATCTCAGAACAAGGCATTAAACCTGACGCATATGAGGTTATAAAAAATGACCCACCACCCAAAAACGCCGAAGATCTCAGGCGATGTGGCCGTTTGTAATTATTACCGAAGATTTGCACCCAACTTCGCGAAATTAGCATTGCCCTTAAATAAACTGGTTCGCAAAAATGTAAAATAGACATAACAATATTAATTCGAAGCGTAAAAACCTGTAAACTATTGATCGCCAATATAGCGGTATGTTTGATTCGACTCGGCAGAATAATTGTGTAGGCATAACAATAATGCCAAGGACACGCTGCAATGATTCATTCTTTTCTTTAGGAACCTTTAATCACTCATGGGAAATAGGGCGGAAACAGTTGCCCTCTAGCGGACTCGGATTTGTGCGACAGCTCTCAGCTCCGACCAGTTGCTGCAGCCTCAGCTAATAGGGTTCTCCTCCACATTGTTCTAGGTCTTTCGTCTCAGCGGGATACTTGCGGATTCCAGTCGAGAGCCTGTTTGGCTAGATTCTCGTTTTCGCATCGCAAGGAGTGGCCAATCCAATTCCATTTCCTTCGTCTGATTTTGGTCGTCTATCCTTTCTTGGTCGGCACGGCGCGCGCCATAGTTCTTCATTGAAATTCTATCTTGCCACAGACTTTAGGATACGACGCAGGCATATGTTGACTCCATGTTTCGCAACCGTACAAAAGAACTGCCTTAACGTTGTAGTTGGACAGCCGCAATTTGGTGTTAGTTGAGATCTGCGTTGATATCCATATGCAGAACAGGCATGCATATGCTCTTTAATACTACCGAGGTAGCAGAATTTGTCTACCTTTCTCATAGCCTACGAAAGCAAGGTAAAGGGGGGAGCGTATTTCAGTAGATTGCTCCACTATGACTCTCAAGGTGTTAATATGGTCTATGCAAGAACGGCCCTTTCTGAATCCAGCCTGCTGTCTTCTAAGCGTTCGGTCTGCTGCCTCTATTATCCTAGATGGTAATATATGGGACAAAATTTTGCCCACAGTAGAGAATAGACAGATACCTCTCCAATTGTGACATATTGTTAGATCCCCCTTTTTTGGTATTTTGACTAAGATACCTTCCGCTTAATCCTCCGGAAAGCTACAGGTGTTTCATACTATTTCCAGGACTAGCTGTAGTTCATCTGTATGAGGCTTGAATCGGCTTTCAACAATTCTGGCGGAATGCCATCTTTTCTAGCTGCTTTACCATTGGCCATTGCATGAATTGCGGCTACTATTTCCGTCTCCGATTGCGCCCGGGTGGTGATTCTTATTGGCTGTGCTTGCTGTTTTCTTGAGGTTCCTGTGCTGAGAGCTGTTTAGTGATTTGGTACAGCACTTGACCGTTGCCTGTGTTTGCCGCGTTTTTCGCTTTCTCTGCGTGCTCATTTATCTGCTGCCGTTTATCACGCCGGACACTTCTCTTTACCTCCTGGTGAAATTGGGAGTATTCCCGTTAAAGCTGGTGACGTCTTTACGTGGTCTATCTGATTTCTCGTCGTACCATCGGGCGATACCCAGGTCTCCTTGTGTATCTTCTTGTGGTACAAGTAAGTTCTTTCTACCATGAGGTGGTGAGAATTACAAAAGTCAATGAAAAGCTTACCATTGTTATTGGCTGAGGCCTTGATTTCCAATTGTGTAGTCGAGGCCGGTGTTGTTGGGGCCGATCTGGGCGTTTAAGTCACCCATGAAAACAATGATCTCTCCTGTTAGAATAGAGCGAAAAGCCTCATTCAGTCGCATATACATAGAACTCGTCTTTGATGTCATCTTCTGCGTCTTCAGTTGGAGCATAGCATTGGGCTACCGTAGTACTTTTTAGGCTGGTACGCAGGCGCACGGTAATAATCCTCTCAGAAACTGGTGGCCAGCTAATGAAGCTGCACCTGGCTTCTTTGGTGAGTATTACGCCAACGCCACTCCTACGGCTTTCAGTTTTGTTAATCCCAGAATATAGGAAGGACTCACCGTTTGGGCAGATATGTTTTCCCGCATCGGGCCATCTGGTCTCGCTAAGTACCATGATATTGATTTTATATCGATTCATCTTGTTGAGGACTTCATCACAATCCAAGATCCGATTCGTGTCCTTGTTCGAAAAGCAAAGGTCGTTGTCGTGTTGTCCATCTGGTTCCGAGGCATTGTTTGCCGATTCGTAGCAATAGTCCAGTAAATAGGTCGAAAAAAAGGCCTTCGTAATGCCAAAAATACCGCACGCGATTTTTTTTTACCAAATGTTTTTACATATTTTTATGAGCTTAAATTCAAAATGGCGTCATCCCCACCCTTATGCTTCAGTTACAATGAAGGGAAACGCGTTTAATTCTATATCTCAGAAACTATGCGTTTTACGACAAAAATGTATATAATCTTTTTTGTAGATAAATAAGTGATTTAACTTTTTTGTTCAAAATTTTTTTTTGCAAAGTCAATATGTTCGGAGTTATAGTGCTTCAAACTTTATACATTACTTTCTTTGCACTATATTTCGTTAACGGGTAGCCCGCCATAAAAAGTCCTTCCTAAGACTTATAGAACACACGATTATCTATAATTTTTGCTTTTATCATTTTTAGATAGGGCTAATATTTCACGAGTTATAGCGCTTTAAATGTCGGAAAATGTAAATTAAAAAAAAAATTTACTAATATCTTTTTCTTTCCCCGTTTCATTTCAAAACTGATTACATCGTGTGTTGAGCTCATCCTTGCCCACATTTGCTGCCTTTACTTTTTTCTATAAAGTTGATATTTATGGATTTATTACACCTCAAAAGTTTATTAAAAATTGTTTTTTGCAAATATATAGTCAACTATTTATTTACGATGATAAGTTATACCAACAAATTTGTTTGTTATAAAGTTCCGTTGAAATTTTACTTTAAACATTTTTTTCTAGCATTTATAGTTTAGCCGCAATTCAGCGCCGATTGTTTCATTTAGATACACATTAAAGTTCATACATATAATTAAGAAATTTCGTTGGCATACAAACGCTTTTTCACACCACCCTGGAGGTCGAGTTTTTGGCGCGAACATATTGACTTTACAAAAAAAAAATTCTGAACAAAACAGTTAAATCACTTATTTATCTACAAAAAAGATTATATACATTTTTGTCGTAAAACGCATAGTTTCTGAGATAAACGCGTTTCCCTTCATTTTAAGTGAAGCATAATGGTGGGGATGACGCCATTTTGAATTTAAGCTCATAAAAATATGTAAAAACATTTGGTAAAAAAAAATTGCGTGCGGTATTTTTCGCAAAGAAAAAGTACCTATTTACTGGACTACAATGGCATTTTTTATGGCAGCGGGCTGCTAACCCTCAGCCCAACCGACATAAAACTCTGTTTAGTGGCGCAGAGAGCTCGCCATTCACCCTTCCTCCGTTAGCTCCTACCGAAGAAGTACCACAGAGGGCACCGCGAGGAGGTGGGATTAGGACTTGCTAACAGGTCTGCTAGGTGTTCGTCTGCAGTGACTTTTCTCGGGTTTTGGCAGAGTCGACAAATCGGGTTGTTAGCCGTTTGCCCCGCTTAAAACCTGTAATTAAAAAAACGACATTAAAGTTTATTTTTTAATGTCCTTCCCTTCAAACTATTATTTTCCTTGTGATTGTTTGCTTGCTTTTTCTACACATGCCATTGCGATTTTTAAGGGTTTTTTACGTTTTTCTCCATAAAAAAGGCCCTGATCAATACTTCTACAATAATTTTTAATAATTTTAATACCTACAACTTTCTCATTTAACTTTTTCGGATTCGAGCTCAACTTTTTGTTTTATTAGCGAAAACCCGTTTTTTGGCTTTCACGAATTTTTTAGGTTAGGTTCGCCAATGAAATTCCGGAAAAAACACGCTATCTTTCTTCAAATTAATTTGTTCTACACGCTCATATTTTTTGTTTCCTGCCTTCAATGGTCTGGAGAATTTCCGTAGATTGATTGGACTAATATGTAAATATACTTGTTTTTGATTCTTAAGTTTTTTTTTTTAGTTTTTAAAAAACGTTTATTTGACTTAACGACTATCCTAATATAAATTTAACTAAACGCTTAAAGTTAATTACTCTAACCTATTCTAATCTATCTAACTTACTGGCCCTCAGCAGGCACTCTAAATTAATCTATAACTTAATTTTACTTATGCCTTTCGGCTAAAAAATTTTTTTTTTCTTTATTTTCATATTATATATGTATTATTTTTAATCCTAAGAAAAATTTGAAAAGGCAAAAACTTAGGTGCTATATTAGTTATTTTGTATAAAACTTAAGCTAACTTAGTCTATTCTACAAACTATCTAAACTCTAAGAAACCTATCTGGGCGGGGGGCAGCAGAGTTGAATTCTCTCGGGTGACCCCCGTCCAGGCGACGAGCTTCCATGGGCTTGAGCTACAAGAAATAACAATAGCTCGTGGAAGCTCGCACCACTAACCTAGACTTACTTAAATCTAGCTTCATTACAGAGTAAAAACTAGAACTAAACCCTATCTAAGTACTAAGCTAATCTCTTAAAACTAGCATGCATTCCAAAATATTATATAATTTGATTAGAGAGGGCAAATATCCAACTATGGGGGGTCATCCAGCCACCAGAACAAATTACTGGCATTGGAGGCCTCTTTTTTATCTTTTTCTGGGATTCGCGTGCTGAACCTCAGGAGATCCTGTACTTCTCTGCCTTCCTCAATAGCACGCACTCGCTTATCACATGCATTGCGATACATGTGATATAAGAGGGGCAACCCCGAGTCATCCTGAACCATTTTTTTGGAATCTAGGTAAATAAATGCTTCTGGGGGGATAAACCCGCGTTCACAAGCTGCTTTGTGATATTCAGAGTTCGGGTAGAACGCTCCCCGAAGAAGAGGATTGTCGCTCTCTGTCGCTCCAGCGACCTGACGTCGAATAAACTTGATTATGAAATTGTCGATCCTGTTAACAGATGCCTTATCATAGAGGATATTGTTGGCGTGGAATTTTGTGAAGCCCGATTCGGGTGTTCGATACAAGCTTAGGCACGCCCTTAAGCATTGTCTTTCAAAAACCCGAAGCTTTTCCATGTAAGAAGGGGATATGTTGAACCATACTGGACAACCATAAGTTAACATTGGTCTGATCAAAGCTTGATAGCAGATCACCTTGACCCGTGGGCTTAGGTGTCTGCTGTAAAAAAGTCTTTTGGTCATATGAAACGCCTTGTTTGCTTGCCTTGGCAAGAGCAGCACTTACATTTCTATTGAAATATAGGTATTGGTCCATCCAAAGCCCAAGGTATTACACTTCCAAGTTTTTTTCTAAAGCTTGTCCAGCATTGTTCGAAATTTTGAGTGTTTTCCAGTTCCTCCGCACATCGCCAGAAGCTTTGTTTAGAGGAGTCCGGAAAAGGATCGATTCACATTTGCTAAAATTGATCTTCAACTTCCAATCATCACTATACCGTTCGATTGTTTCGAAGTCACGTTGTAAGAGCGTCTGGATCACTCCAATCTTCGGCCCCGTCCTGTACACGATCAGGTCATCCGCATACGCTAGTGCGTACGGGAGTGAACTTATTAGGTCACTCGTAAAGATATTAAATAAGAGCGGCGAGTTCACTGCACCTTGTTGCAGACCATTTTTGATGTCCTACCCTACTTGATGTGAAGTTGCCACTTTTGACTACGAACTTCTTCTTTGAAATCATATTATAAATCATGTATAGCTGAGGTCTCGTCATATACTGTATCGAATGCCTTCTCAAAATCGATCAGGCATGCTCCTGTACACTGGCCTTTCATGAAGTTCCAGTGTATGTCTGATACCAGTTTGGACGCGGCATGAATGGTGTCATGTCCCGCCATAAAACCGAACTGGTTATCGGGAATTATCTTGTTTTCCTCAACCCATTTGGCCAATGATCTATTAATGACTGTTTCAAAAACCTTGCTGATATTCGGCAGCAGACTTATTGACCGGAGATTGGCAGGGTTAGTTTTGTCTTTACCTTTTTTAGGTATAGGATACACCACCGCCGTTTTCCAGTGACCTGGGAAATGGGCGTTGTTTAATGCATTATTATTAAACAAAGTGGTGTATATGTCTACAGCCACCAGGGGCAGATGTTTCAGAACTATGTTCGGTATACCATCTATTCCAGCCGATTTCTTATTGTTCAAACGACGGAATGTTAGCAGGAGGTCGATTTTTCCAATGAACGTCGAGTTTACTTGGGCCTCGGGAATATCGTTCGCTGGACAGTCTTCATTGAATTCGATAATTGCTCGATTCTCAGATTTCCAAGATTCGATTTCATTAGATAATCTCGAGTGGTTCAGCGAGGCCCTATTCTCGAGATCAGAATTCGTACGAACACAGGTGTTCACCGAATAAATTTCCTGATAGTAGGCCCCAACTAAATCCACCTTCTCCTGCTCGTCCTCTATGCAATAGTTATCACCGACAGGGCAGGTTTCTTCCGGATCTATGTTCACAGACCTCAGCAGTATCTGGTTAGTTGAAGTCCTAGGGATACGTAACTTGTCCAATCGGTAATGTGTTTTACTCCTAAAGATTTTATTTATCTGTGGGAACATGCTCGCGCTATTATTTTGAATAGCACGAATCTTTCTGTTCCAGTACAGATTCACAGACTGTGAAAATTGTTGCCTTAATAGTTGTTGGAGATTTTTCATAACCGATTTAAGAGTTACAATCTCCGGACTTCGTCTATCCCGAAACTGACGGTGTAGGGCTTTTAGTCTTGTTAGTATTCGACTTTTATGTTTTAGTAGTGCGTCGATTGTAGCGTTTCTGTAACAGTCTGTACTGTTTTTTTTTCTTTGTCCTTGGTATGGTTTTGTCCATCGTCTGTATAATAAGATTGTCCATATTTTTCAGATATTCATCAATCTCATTGTTTGTCAAGTTTCTAGTTGTTGGTGGTAAACGTCCTGTGTTCTGTATTGCCCTTCCCATAGCTCTTTCGAATCTTGGCCAGTGCGTCTTCTGGTACACAAAAGGTTGCCTTTCGCAATATCCAAGAAGCTCTATGGAGTCGTCAGGGACTTGTATTGTTATCTCGAGTCCGTAATGGTCACTGTCGTATGGTACTGTGGCTAGACAGTTTGTTTCGTTCGTATTTAGTCCTGGTAGACCCATCCGTGAGTCTAGCAAGCACAGATCTAAAAAAGACCCACCGCGTGGATATGATGGTATATCCGTTGCGAGGAGATTAACTTTCCGCTGAATTCTGTTCTGGCCCAACCAGTCATTCAGTTGGTTGCCCCTGGTGTTAGCCGTTCCAAAATTATTTATCAATTTGCTCTTTTGCGCTTTTTGAGTCGGGATTTCCTCTTTACGCATTTGTATTCTTTTTTTAAACTCTGCATATTTTGGGCATCCTCTATAACTAGCAGGATGTCCATTTGATCTGCAGAGTACACAGAACAGCTTGCTTTTATCAGCTACCTTTTCTTTACCTAGAGGACATTCACCAGGTTTGTGATTGTTCTCGAACTTCACGCATCTAAATGCCATTTGGCAGTTACCTGCAGCGTGCCCAAATCTTTGACATCGCAAGCATTGAAAGATGTCTTTTTTATTTAATTTCTCCCATGACACTACATGGAAGCTTAGATATTTGTCACCCTCAGAGCAAAAGCGGGTTATATTTGATGTTGCAGCAAAAGAGGAATAAAAATATTTCAGGGCAAAAATGGTTCAACTATTATTCAGAACAAGAACGGAACAGCAAAAGTCTTAGAGCAAAAGCGGATTAACTCTCTAAACCGTTTTTGCCCTCTACGAAAACTTAAACCGCTTTTGCCCTCAGTTTTTATTTATACCTCCGTCGCTGACATTATTACTTCGAAATCTATTTTTAGACCACATTTTCTTCACTTTACTAGAAATACAATGCAACTCTATTCATAATATTGGAATTTTTGGAATTTTCGCGTTTGTAAGATTTGACTTTGAATGTGTAAAGTCTTTGTAATTGTTTATGATAAGTTTTATGTTTTTGAAATTTTCCCATTTTGACTACATATTTGGGGATTTTTACATTTCTGACATAAATTTTTCACATGTTAATCTTTTATCTTTATTACTAACTTCAATTTTTATATAATGTTTGCAATTTATGATTTTTTTCAATTTACTTTTTTTACTTAGTAATTTTTGTATTTTGTAAAAAAAATTTAAATTTGTTCAAAAATTCAGAATTGCAAACATAAAACTGAAGAATTGGAGATATTATTGTCAAAAAAGAAACTTATTATTATTAAAATGAAAAGAGCATTCATTTTGAAACTCAAATTGTGAAATCCAAATATTAAATAAAATTGAGTTTTTTTAATAATTAAAGGCCAATATCTAACTACACAATAAAGACATGACTGAACGGAAAATAATTATTAGATAAAAAAAAACTTTTTAATATAGCACGTTTTTATAACGAGCTAAAAAGAATAAAATAATTTCTCCTAGCCCCATACAGATTTAGAACCTCAAACATATTCCTAACCCCATACAGATAGTCCTGAAAATTTGTGATTGTGATTTTGTAATAGCTTTGAAAATATTTGTAAGATTTTAAACGAAAAAACGTGGGGCGCATACATGATTGATGCGAATGACTTCTCAACCCAGCTACTCTACACTCCTACTATTGTCTATAGCATGACCCCCACGTTTTTTCGTTTAAAATAACATCTATAAATTATATTTCATTATCTCAAACTTTTATCTTTTATTTTACTTTAAGTAATTTACCGTATTAATTTCCATTAGGTAACTGGTTTGCATATTAAATTTTGAATTACGTCACATAGCTTATTTTGTTCTACATGGCATGTCCTTTCATTTGATTCCCATTTCGAGGTTGTTGTAAAGTTAGGCAATCCACCAGTTTATGTTAGCCACCAAGTTAAATTTATAATGACGCCATATAGCTTATTGTATTCTATTTATCACACCCTTTCCTGTAGTACCCACGTCACGGTTGTAGTGAAGAAAATGTTAATCCGCCCTCTTGAGATAGCCGCCATGGGCCAAACGATATATTGAGTATACTATATTACTAATAGTCTTCTACTTATCATACGCTTTCATTTGGTACCCATGTCGAAAGAATTCTGAAGAGAATGTTAACCCATTTCCCTGAGGAGGCCGCCGTGGATCTAAAGACATAGCATATTGCATTCGACTTATGATGCCCTTTCATTTAATACCCATGTCGAGGGGGTTGTGAAGAAAATGTTAATCCGCCCTCTTGAGATGGCCGCCATGGACCAAACGATATATTGAGTATACTATATTGCTTATGGTGTTCTATTTATCATACTCTTTCATTTGATACCCATGTCGAAAGGGTTGTGAAGAAAATGGTAATCCGCTCTCTTGAGATGGCCGCCATGGACCAAACGATAAATTGAGTACCCTTTATTGCTTATGGTGTTTTACTTATTACACCATTTCATGTGAATGCCATGTGTCGGGTGTTGTGAACAAAATGGTAATCCGCCCTGTTGAGATGGTCGCCATAGACCAAACAATATATTGAGCATACTATATCATACGCTTTCATTTTGTATCATTGTCGAAAGGGTTCTGAAGAGAATGGTAACCGGCATTCCTGAGGAGACCGCCATGGATCTAAAGACATAGCTCATTGCATTCGACTTATGATGCCCTTTCATTTGATACCCATGTCGAGGGGGTTGTGAAGAAAATGTTAATCCGCCCTCTTGAGATGGCCGCAATGGACAAAACGAAATATTAAGTATACTATATTGCTTATGGTATTCTACTTATGATACTCTTTCATTTGATACCCATGTCGAAGGGGTTGTGAAGAAAATGGTAATCCGCCCTCTTGAGATGGCCGCCATGGACCAAACGATATATTGAGCATACTATATTGGTTATGGTGTTATACTTGTCATATCCTTTCATTTGATACCCATGTCGAAGGGGTTGTGAAGAATATTTCAACCCGCCCTCCTGAGACAGCCTCCATGGATCTAAAGGTATATACCATATGGCATTGTCAACGGAGCTGAAGCTGTGTGCAAAATTTCAAGGTGATCGGGTAACCGGAGGTATTCAAAAACGAAAATTTCAAAAATAGCAAAAATGTGTTAATATAGTTAAAATTAACCGAAACCTTTAAGATGAACTCAGGAGTACGACAAGGATGTTTACTTTCGCCGTTACTCTTTCTTATAGTAATAAACTAAACTATATCCTTGTCGGCGCTTTAGATAGTAAAACAGGTGGGTTTCAATAGGAATAGTTAGTTGGCGTGAAAGGGCGAGCATCTTCTTCCACAGTATTTTCGGTCCGATCGGGACGTCCCAGCAATGGATACGCTGCTGTCGGTGCCGCTTCGAAAAATACGGTTTCTTGCCCTGTTTCTTCGGTTTCCCGATTCTGGTCAATTCAGCAGATCGAGTACCCGCCTCCTTTCACACCCTGGGCTTGGGACCAGGCGACGGCGAACTTTCTATATTACGTTACAAGGGAGAAAAAGCAGAATTCAAAAAATAAAATCTAAAGCAGCGTTTTCAACCCTGATGAAAACAAATTTGACGCGTTTATTGAGAGCAAAAGCGATTTAAATTTTTGTTCAGCGCAAAAGCGGTATAAGTTTTCATTAAGAGCAAAAGCGGAGTAAAAAGTTAACCCGCTTTTGCTCTCGGTTTTTTGATACACCGTTTTTGCGCTGAAGTATAGTTATACCATTTTTACTCTAAGAATACGAAGATATTCCTCTTTTGCGCTAAAAAAACCCCGAACCGTTTTCGCTCTCTTTGTTATTTTAGCCCGCTTTTGCTCTGAGGGTGTCATTTAATTGTTTTTAAATTATCCAGCTTGCTCTCGGGAGTCAATTGGACCAGGAAAATCGGAAGTTGCCTCTCTGAGCTTCGCGAGTGTGCGGTAGTAAACTTTTTTACCGCAGTAAATTTAAGGTCGTTGACCTTAAAGGATTCTAGTTCCTCTAAAATCTCCTGAGGATCAAAACCAGGATCAAGTCCCTTAAGTAATACGCTTTGGGTTTTTTCGCCCTTAGCGGTAAACGTAAAATATTGGGTATTTGCCCTCTCCAGGGAGTCAATTCTGATTCGGTGCAGTGAAAACGTGAAAAAAAGTTTACACTTGACGTTTTACACACCTTTTTTCACTTTATCACTGCACTCAACCTGAAAAAGCATTTTCTCGTTGCATTCGTGCAAACTTAAGGCTGCCTTCACACTGAATAAAGCAAAACGTTTTATAAGCAAAAAACGAAAAAATACTCGAGCATTGTGAGTAGCCTGCTTTTTGTTTTGTGTTATTCAGTGTGAATAACAGCACTCATTTTTAATTGATCTTTCACATTATGGTGCTCTAAAGCAAAAAAACACGTTTTGCTTTATTTAGTGTGAAGGCAGCCTTAAGCCTGAACTACATTGAAAAGCAGTGCAGTGCAGCACCGCGCAGTGAAATTTAGACTTCTTGTAATTGAATGTAGCAACTCACATTAATTTCACTGCTTTGCACTGCACTGCACTGCGCTGCCTTGTCTTAGGCTAATTTCTAAAAAACTGCTTCGCACTGTCTGCCAATTTCTAAAAAACTTGATTATGAAGTTTTCATTGCCATTGTTGTCAAAATGGATAATGAAAAATTGATAGAATTAATGAGAAATAAGTATACAACAAAAGTCAGAGGGACTAAAAAAATTATTAAAGACTATATGAACAGTGAATGTCAAAACACTGCTTATTCAATGTGTTTTACAACGCGTTTTCCGATAAACCACTGCAACATACTGCACAGTGCTGCACTGCACTGCTTTTCAATGTAGTTCAGGCTTTAGGCTAATTTCTAAAAAACTGCTTCGCACTGCCTGCCAATTTCTAAAAAACTTGATATGAAGTTGTCATTGCCATTGTTGTCAAAATGGATAATGAAAAATTGATAGAATTAATGAGAAATAAGTATACAACAAAAGTCAGTGAATGTCTTGTCTTGAACAGCGAATGTCAAAACACTGCTTATTCAATGTGTTTTACAACGCGTTTTCCGATAAACCACTGCAACATACTGCACAGTGCTGCACTGCACTGCTTTTCAATGTAGTTCAGGCTTTATGCTGAATAAAGGCTGAATTGAATTTATATACTAGCAAGTGACAGTTTATCAAATCTAGTAGGTACATATCTAAAGTGTAAACTTTTCACGACTTCACTCTAAATTTCATGGTGTAAAAAAATTTTATACGTGCAAAGTTTTTGACAGTGGTTTGCACGGTATAAGAATCGCAAACAAAGGTGTAAACGTGTAAAGTGTTTTCACGTTTTCACTGCACCGAACCAGAATTGCCCCCCTGAAATGTTTTAATTTTTTTATGATCTATTAGGTTACTTAAAATTATAGCATGCTTATTACCACTAAATCTTCTAATGTAGAAATTGGTATGTTTAAGTAACTGTTTTGCCAATCTAATAGTATCCACCGGTTTCTGGTTGGTGTTTTTCTGTCCGCTGCTGCGGCTGTGGTTGCTGCTGCTGTTGCTGCTGCTGTTGCTGCTGCTGTTGCTGCTGGGGTCTGTTCTTGGCTTGTTGTTGCTGCTGCTGTTGTGCCGGCATCGGCTTCGCAGCTTTCGGTGTGGGGAGCTTAGGGAATTTTTTTTCCTTCAGCTCCTCTATCAATTTTTCAAGCCTGGCTTCGTCTGCCTCAGTTTCGGTAGCCAGGATTCCGAAACTGTTCCCCTGGCCTTTATATTTGCCAGAGGCGGAAATATTGCGCGATTCCTCCAAAGTCTAGTAATAACAAGTCTTTCATCTTCATACAAAATTTTCACCCGGTTGGTTGTGTCCGTGCATATATTAACATCACTGCTGAGCAAAACTCAACGCATACTTCGTGAATTCAGCGAGACAAAGCCAGATTCTGTCTTTACGGTAAAGTATGCAGAACAGAAAAGGAAAGAAAATTGAATCAGCTGTCAAAATTGAAATCATCAAAACAAACCAGCAAATATGCACCAATACATTAAGTTTATTCCCATATAAACTCATAAAAGTTTAGCCGTTTAGTTGTATGCAAATGCGTATAAAAATGTTGCATTCTCTCTCTGATAGCCTGACATCGTCATTTGAAGAACTTATGCATATAGCTGTTCGTCTTTCACTCATTAACCATATGAAGATGAAAGACTTGTTAATTTCTAGACTTTGGATTCCTCTTCCGAATCGGCAGTCACCGTTACGGTTGCGGGTGCAACCGTAGATCCAGTTGCTGTTTGTGGGCTGGCGTTTATGATTTTCGCCTTCCTTTGGCCGTGGTTTGGTTGGGCTCTTAATTTTCTGCGGCGTTTGTTGCCACTGCGCCGTTCACTGTTATCGTCGCTTGCTGGAGCGCGTTCAAAAACCTTACTATGGTTAACCATGGTTAACTATGGTAAACTTTTGTCGTTCAAAAACTCCGTGGTTAACTACAACATAACCACGAGCATAACTTTTTGGCGTTCAAAAACTCCCGTGGTTAACCATGGTGTAGTTAAATTTTAACCATGCTCGGGAGCATGGTTAGCGATAGTTAAGAAGAAGAAGAATAAAAACAATTTTTTGACATTTGTTTTAATGTTAATAATGAACAAATCAAAGTGGGATTTGTGAGACTATTTTAAATAAATAATTATTGGAAATAATTGAGGCAAATAGCCGACACTATTTTATGGGAAAAAATTTTAAATTTTCTTTACCACGTAGTTAACCACGGTGCGTTCAAAAACCTCCATGGTTAAACATAAACTTTCGTGGTTAAGTGAAGTGATGTAGCATAACCACAGCTTACCTCGTGGTTTACTATAGTAAGGTTTTTGAACGCGCTCCTGATGTTAAAGATATTTCACTTAAATCAATCGTGTTCTTACTTGCACTGCACTTCTTAGTGTCTGTTTTATGTTCGGTGTCCGTTTGAGACATGCCACTTATATTGTGTGCATGCTCTGCACCACTGTCTTTTTTTTTCTTTTTGTTTATTAATTGTATATGTGTATATGGGCAATTCTCCAGAACCTTTAACCTGCTTGTCGCTTCGAAATTTTTATGAATAACAATTTTTATAAAAAGATTAAAAATAAAAGAAGCTATCAATAATGTTAAGAAACTATTAATGAACAATAAGATATAAGTACGAAGTCATTTAAAACGATATATTGCAATAAAATTTGAAAAAATGTTCCGTTACCTGTCACTTTTCGGCCTGTCTTTAGCGCTAATCTGAATGAAAAACTATTTATATTTGTGATAGGAAGCGTTGAAACAAATAAAGAAAAGTGAAAATTTGTAGTTTAACTCTTAAGGAAAAATGCAGTTGTGTTCGGTGCAGTGTCAAATCGCTATATTTTCCAAAAAACAACTCTGAAGTTTGTCCCTAGGTTTTGACGTCAAAGTTGTAACCCGCATGGTAAGTCGAAGTACTCCGAATTGTCTCATTTTATCATAAATTTTTTTAAACGCACTTATTGTTCAGACACTAACGAACATGTGCATATATTTTGTGACACAAATAAGTTGAAATTGGTTGATTTTTGGGCAAAACTGGCTAACGTGAACGTAGGTTACATTTAAATGTCAAAGTTGTAACTGCAATTAATTTGCTCATATTACATTAAATTCATCCCCGTAAAATTTCTTATGACCTATTGTAACTAGTTAAATAATATGTAACGTTTCCTTCACTTAAATTGTTTCACGAATCTTAAAAAAAAGTAATTTAAGCGAATGTCAAAATTGTAACCATGTCAAATTTGATGTCAAAATTGTAACCATGTCAATATAACCATGTCATAAAAAAATATGCGCATTGAATTTTTTAATGTTCTACATCAGAAAACATTTATTTATGAAATAAGAAACACAAAAAATATCATGGCACGGTTGTGCTATCAATTTGAAATTTCATTTTTCCAATTAGCTCAGGTTAAAGGTTCTGGAGAATCGCCCATATATATATTTTTTTTTTCTTAAAAAAAAATTAATTTTTTTTTTCACCAACAACGTTAGGAAAAATAAAACTTTAAGGTCGCGGTAACGCACAGGATTCGAAGTTCAGTTACTTTATACACGGGTTTTTCGCACGAGCTCTACTCTAATCGCAGTCTGTCTTCTCTTGACAAGAGTTCAAACAAGACTCGTTTTTGATTCTTAATCCCTGAGTCGAGTGATTAGTTACAGATTAAACTGATTTAAATTGAGTTTTCTATGGTTAGAAGATTTTTGTTCATTATATGAAATTTTTTCCAAAAAAGCCTTGCTCATTTATTTTACTTTTGTGTCCGATTTCTTCTCCACTTCGAAGAATAAATCAGACATAAAAATTGTGCGTACATTATCTCTCTTATTACACGTATTTAATTCTTTTCAGTTGCTGAAATTATGATTTCCCGTGACTATCTCGAGATTATACATGATATTATTCAAGCAGGATGTGATATTGAGGCCATATATGTTCATTTAAGTCATCTTATAGCAATATCACCAGATTGCGCTGCCGAAAAGGGGTTTTACGATTTATTGTACCCTAGAATAACAATCCTAGATCCTCTACAAAAGGTAGTATTGCGGTGTTTTGCCCTTATGCTTCATTCGCCTTGTCCGCAAGAACGTTTTATCAAGGCAGATGGCGTACACACCCTCTACGAAATGCTACAGAATAAAGAACTTACCGAAGATATTTTTGAATTTGTTGTTCTAGCCATGAAGAATATAACAAATGATAAGCATGCGATATGGCGATGCAGTGAGCTATGGAATCTTCCGTTGCTTTTGCTTAAATTAGCTCATAGTAAAACGAACCCTATGCTGCAACTTTATTCTATAAAAGTTTTACGACAAATAACCGAAATGCCGCAAATAAAAAATTTTACCCGCAAAACATGTAAGAAGCAAATTGAGGACATTGTTCCGACCAAACCGTATGTTGAAACGGCAAAGACTGATTTGGTGGATTGGTTGCGATGGAAGAGTTTCCTACAAGCGGAGGCCCCACCAGTAAACGTTGCAAAGATTAAGAATGAGATTGAAGATGAGGAAGAAACTGATGACTTGTATGACTTCCATAAGCCAAAACAAGTCAAAGATGTTAAAGTTAAACTACCAGATAATATCGTTTACAGGGTAAAATATAAGAAACTTTGCATACCAAAAAGTTAAAAAATTAAAATAAAAGGTTCCACATTTTGTCATGTAAGAAAATTTGTTTCTCTTTCACTTTTGTACTCGTACCTAATTTTGCACCTATTATATTTCAGCGTAGAAGTGTATTTATTACAGCAGAAAAAAATGTTTTCATGGGTAGATCACTGAATTATATACGCAAGATAATATGATCCTATGTGCTGTTCTCCACACAATTTAGGAAAATTCGTGATAAAGGTCGGCATTTTCATAGTAACTGAAAATTTCCTCTCTTGTTTTCTCATAGGTGGCGTTGTCGTTACTGCTGTCAATTATATTTTCTTTGGGTCTGACCAGAAAATTGTCCTCATCAGCAGTGCTGCCACTTTCCCATCTTTCGATCTCTAGTTTTAGACAATCACCCATCCTCCCTTGCGTTTTATCTCGAACACATCTTTCTCCTCTTCATCTAATTCTCGCTCGGAGATTCCATGTAGCTCAGGATTTTTGCAACACCATGGCTTCATTGGCTCTGGAGCGAATACTGAAGAACTTTTTGCCTATAGAAGGTTTGTCATCCAAATCCGTGACTTGATCGTTACCCAAGTATTCTGCGATGAACAAAATGTTCTTTAATTTTGGTTATACATAGCTTTCGGCTTTCTCTTGAACTAGGCGCAATGTTCTCAATAAAAACTTACTGTAACTTCTCGGTTTTTGATGTTGACTACCAAAACGTTTCTTCCAATAGCTTCTTTCCTTTTCAATTCGAGCTAGAGCATCAAAGCGACGTCATGATAGGCATGAATCAACCTCCATCTTACGGATCTGAGAACAACCCAATTTAATCTATCTTCGTCTAGGCGTCTACAAAATCTTCATCGTTGTATCGCATAATTGTTTTCAAAGATGATAGAAATTGTTGGATCTTGCAACTAGATGATAACTAGCCAGTAGCACTGAGATAATTTTATCTAAAACTGCACTTCAGTTATGCTGCTTCTTCTACTGGACATCTACTTAACAATTCGGCATACCTGAGTCGTTCAGTGGTGGTCGTTGGATAATCTCAAAGCTACTTTCTAACAACTGCAACCACCAACGGTTGATACGACTACTCAATCGTTTTGTTGTTTTCGTACGTTGAGTGACGGAGCAATCAGTGAAACTACGAAATCTTTTTAGACTTTCAACCATTGCTAGATATTCACGCTCATAGCTAGGACAGAGACGGCTGAAGTAATATGCGGGTTTAAAAACTCCTCTATTTTTCTCTTGCAGGTCTAAGCTGTAAACGGCAATGTATATCTGGTGATTCTTTCCGAAACTGACGTTCCTCATCCCAATGTATCGCAGTATCTTTCCTCAGCAGTGTGGGTAATGCCTTAATTGCGAAATCGATGATGAAGTTACAGAAATATCTCAAAGTCCCAAAAAGCGCCTAATCTTCCCCTCTCCTAGCTTTACGCCATCTGCATTAATTCGGTGTCTTAAAAACTTTATTTCCGTCGCGAGGAACATACATTTACTTTTTTTATGTGAAACAGTCTAAGCTCAGGTGTCACCCTTTATACTTCCAGTCCGTCATATCGTTCACGTCATCGTCTAGTAGTAAGCTTAGCTCGAAAGTCTGGAGTGCATGAGGAGGAGGCAGTGAACGTCTTATTTGAACTCTCGGATGTCGTATTGCAAGAACCTTTTTCCATCCATCTTCATGGTCTTAATTGGGACAACGATATCATCTAGATAAAAACATCGCCTAGGTCCATTTTGGTTATCAATCGGTTCATCAATTGTTGGAAAACGGCTGAAGCAATTGCCAAACCAAAGGTTATAAAATTGTACTCCTTCCACAATAAAAACGCTTCGTGTATGCTGATGATACTACCTCCACAATCTAATGATATTCTGATATTAGGTCCAATGTTGCAAAAATCTATTTCCTGCTAATAACGCCAGCTGGCTCATCTTATCGGCATCGGGAATGGTTGTTTGACGGTTATGGTATTTAATGCTCCATAATCCACGCAAAGTCTATCCCTCTTTAGCCTCCGCCTACACTAGTATGATTGGTGACGCATACGTGCAGAATCACTCTCCTGAATGATATTTTATGCTAGAAGACCTTTGTTATGTCTTGAATAGATTAGGATTACCAGTTAATTGAAAAGCTGACAATGTTATTAATAATCTAGTATTTATTATTGTACAAACGATAACGAGATTACAACTTGTAAGAGACACGCGCTTGAACGCTGACAATTGACGCCATTGCCTTATGCGAAACTAGTGCTGAGTTACCAGATGGACATTACAGTCTCCCACGCTAATAAAGGATGTGGGTGTTTAAATAGTTGGTAGACGATGACTTCGCTGTGATCGGCGCAACACTGGTGACTCTTGTCTCAGAGGAAGATTCCTGGTTACACTCCGCTCTATTTGAATCTCTTCCATCGTTGGTTTCCTTTTGACTGAATGATCTTCCTTCGTCGATTCAGTAAATGTTACCGTTTTCTTTGCTGGCTGTGGAATGTTTGATTTATATAGCTGATTGATATGGCGTTTTAACATATATCCATTGTCTAGCTTTATTTTATAATGCAGATGACCATATTTGTGTCGTATTACCCCTAAACGCCATGTGGGTTTATTTCCTGCATACCACCTTACTTGTACTCTTTCTCCCACGCTAAGGCGACGAGCATGGGCGATGGTTGTCTCCGTTGACTTTTTTCCTTCCTAGGGCGCATCTAGCTTGATTCTTAATTCCCTGCCTAAGTACATTTGTGCCGGGCTTTTACCGTTTGACAAAGGGGTAGCCCTGTACCGATATAAGATTTCTTGAACTTTAATATGTAGAGGCAAGTTTTCTTCACTCATTGCATTTAATTTTGCTTCAATGTTTGGATATGTCGTTCTGCTAACCCGTTGGTTGCTGGATGACCTGGTGCTGTGAATTTTTGGATGATGCCGTGTTCTTCACAATATTTCTTGAATTCTTGACTATGAAAAATTGTCGCATTATCGAATGCGAATATTTGTTGTAATAGTACGATAGTTTTTTCCGATGCTGGGGCTTCTTTTAATATTTTGACCTCAGGCCATTTGGATCTTGCGTCCACCAGGATTAAAAAATGGTGATTCTGAAAAGGACCTGCTTAATCTATATGTACCCGTTCAAAATTTCCTGCTGGTTCGTCCCAATTATGTACTACTTTGGGTGGATTTTTCTTGATCATTGCACAACTGTTACACGCTCGCACAACATTTTCTATGTCAAGGTCGATTCCTTTCCAAAAACAATAATCTCCTTGCTAATTGTTTCATTTTGACAACACCCACGTGAGTGTGGTGTAGCTCCTTTAAGATGTCATCGCGTAGGCTTCTTGGAATTATTACCCGATGTCCTTTAAAAATGACTCCCGCTTGGATTGAATATTCCATATCAATATTATTCCCTTTCATCAATTCTTCTTTTAATTTTGATAATTCTTGATCTTTGTCGGTTTCTCTGGCAATTTTTTCAGCTGTAGTCGCATTGGTCGAAATTTGATTAATTATTTGTTCTTGAATAACTCTCTTCATCTATAAAATGTTCGAACTTGTTAGTTGGCTCTTTGATAGTTGCTCTTGACAGACAATCGACATGAGCATGGTTCTCCGCCTTCCGATGTTGTATTTTGTAATTAAACCCTTGGTGTGGCCGACGATGGAAGGGAGGAGGGTTTGGGCACGAAGCAGGTAACCGTTTTAAAGCGGCCTTGCTTAAGGCACTAGACTCTCTGCCTGACAACGCTGACGACATCGGTATTACCGAGGTAGACTTGGAGGACGGGGGCATTGCACTCAGGTGTGTGAACCAAAAATCCAAGGCCTGGCTGTACGAAGCTGTCGGAAAGATTACTGACCTATGGGAAGGAGTCAATCTGAGAGTGGAGCGCCTTCACATCCTTAAGGATGTGAGGAGGATGATCATCCGAGTTCCCGGTTCGGCGGAAACCATCCAAGCCAGATTACGTCGTCAAAATGCCTGTGTGACGGACACTTCTAAGTGGAGGGTCAGTCGCATAGGTAGATATGGTGACGCGAAAAACGGCGGTACCATTCTCACCGTATGGTGTCCGAAGGAGGAGGCGGAGACGGTCAGACATGCAGGGGGGAAACTCAACTGCGGGCTGGACTTTGCCTACGTGCGATTCCAGAAGGACAAGCCGGAGGAAATGGTAGAGCCGGCCGGAAAGGCAGCTGAACAAGGGGACCAGTGAAATGCAATCCTCGTCAGATGGGCGAGAAGTGGGCCAGTTCCGGCAATTAAAGGTTTGCCAGTTGAATCTACACCATAGCAGAGCAGCATCAGCAATGATGACGCGAGGCTTCGGTGAGATGAAGTTGGATATTGCTCTCATACAGGAACCTGGATCTACAAGGGTAGGATTAGGGGACTCTGGGAGCTTTGACACTCTGTACCTTCCCAATGCGAATGAAAGAGTGAGGACGTGTGTGCTGGTGAAACACGGAGTGCAGGCGGTTTTACTGCCGCACTTGTGCACACCAGATCTCACAGCAGTACGCGTAGGTACTGGAAGTGGGGCTTTCATTCTAGCCTCAGCCTACCTTCCGTACGATTCGCCAGATCCTCGGCCCACCAGGGAGCTGGAAATTCTGGTTATTACCTGTGGCGAAAAAGGCACAGGGTTAATAGTTGGTTGCGACGCAAATGCACACAACACGGTGTGGGGAAGCACCAACGACAACCATAGAGGAGAGGCTTTACTCGAATTCGTGGAATGCCACAATCTAGTTATTGCAAATAGAGGGGCAGAACCAACCTTCTTCGATGCTAGACGAAGGGAAGTTTTAGATATAACTCTATGCAGCAACCGGATGTTGACAAGACTGACCAACTGGGAGGTGATGGATAGGACGACTATGTCAGATCACAGAGCCATTTCATTTGAGATAGCGTACGGAACCCCGGGCAGGGTAGACGGAATTAGAACAACGAGAGTTCCCCGCAACACGGACACGTCTAGATATACTGAAATGTTGCGCAGGAATCTCGGGAAGCGCGTGCCAAGGGCACCGAAAACCACAAGAGAAGCAGAGTCTCATTTGCATGTCCTGCAGACAGCGATAGAGAACGCTTTTCGAGTGGCGTGTCCTCTTACGGCAGTGGATGACCATGATCCCACACCCTGGTGGTGTAGGGAACTGGAGAAACTGAAGAAAGAGGTCAGAAGGGCTTTCAACCAAGGGTTGAGGTGCAATGACCCGGTTGCCTGGGAGAATTACAAAGCCAAGAAAAGAGAAATGAAACAAACTCTGCGACGACGGAAAAGGGAGTCGTGGAGGGACTTCTGCTCGAGCATGGAGAGCATATCTGAGGCCAGCAGACTTCAGAAAATGATCTCCAGGGACCCGGTCTCCAAAGTCGGACTCGTTCGTGACTCGTCGGGGAGGATGGCGGAGACGCTGGGGGAAACCAACAAGATCCTGATGGAAGTTTACTTTCCTGGCAGCTATATCTCGGGTAAATCTTGGGCTATTCGTAACAGAATGGCTACAAGGATGACCGAGAGGAGGCTAACGGGGTGGTGACAGAGGAAGGGGTGAGACGTGCAATAGACACATTCTCTCCCTTCAAGACATCGGGGCGTGACGGAATATTCCCTGCGCTGCTCCAATGGGGCAAAGAAATCATTGCACCCAGGCTTAGGGAAATATTCGTGGAGGGAAACCAAAGTGGTATTTCTCCCTAAGCTAGGCAAGAAGGACTACTCCGAGGCGAAGTCCTCCAGGCCGGTCAGCCTAACATCCTTTCTGTTGAAAACAATGGAAAGAGTGGTGGCAGACCACCTGGAGAGTACTATGCTAAGGAGGCACCCTTTAAGAAGAAGCCAGCACGCTTACCAGGCTGGCAGATCTACAGAAACGGCACTTCACCAATTGGTGCGAGGACCCGAGGGGAACTGCATACCGGAGGCATAGCGATGGCCGTAATTATGGACATCGAAGGCGCCTTCGACAAGATACAGTTCAACAAACTCAAAGACGCTCTGGTGAGGCGCGAGGTCAGCCCCATGATTGTAAGGTGGGTGGACAGCATGCTGAAAAACAGAGCGGTAAGGATTCAGACAGGAGACTCGCGGCTTCGAGGGAGGGTCAGCAAGGGATGCCCACAAGGCGGGGTCCTATCGCCCCTCCTGTGGAACATCACTGTGGACACTCTGCTCAGGCGGCTAGAGGTAATGGGCGTGCATACCGTTGGGTATGCAGATGATGTAGCGATTGTGGCACGTGGCAAGTTTATGAGCACTACGGCAGATATCATGAGGAATGCACTCCAAGTGGTTGAGCAGTGGTGTACGGAACAGGGCCTCACCATAAATGCCAATAAGACAGACGCGATAATCTTCACTAGGAAGATTAAAGATCTGGATTTTCAGCCCCTCATGCTTTTTGGATCAAGGATCAAGGTGTCTGGGATGGTCAAGTATCTGGGTGTATACTTGGACTCGCTGGAAATACCACGTTGAAGAGAAGATTAAGAAGGCGACAAGGGTGCTTCACCAGTGCAGAAGAGTATGTGGACTAAGGTGGGGTATCTCACCAAGGTTAGCATACTGGACATATACCTTGATGGTGAGACCCATCGTAACTTATGCCTCGGTGATCTGGTGGACTAAAGTCACACAGAAAACCGCCAAGAGGCATTTGGACAAGGTGCAAAGAATGGCCAGCGTAGGTGTGAGCGGTGCTTTCCGCACCACACCCGCCGCGGCATTGGAGGCGCTGTTAGGTCTGCTGCCGTTAGATCTCCAGGTGATGAAGACTGCGGCAGCCTCAGCGATTCGGATGAGACGGGATGCCGCATGGCAGGCGTCAGGAGCCTTATATGGGCACATGAAGATTCTGGATCGCATCAAAGGGACTAGGGAGCTCATGATGCCCATGGAAGGGATCACAAAAATGATGGTGACCGAAAGGTTTTATAAAACCCTCATAGGGAACGGAACGCTCCCGGAAGGGAGGCCGGAAGACATATATATCTTCACGGATGGATCCATGATTGACGGCAGAGCAGGTGCGGGAGTCTTCTCAGAGCACTTAAATCTGACCTGCTCTCTGGGTTTGGGGAATTACACCTCAGTCTACCAGGCGGAAATGCTTGCTCTGCTGCACGCGCTGGATCGCATGAATGATGGTCAGGTGCAGGGAAGAAGTATCCTTATAGCACTGGACAATCCGGCTGTGATTAAGCGCATGAATCAGACAGAGATTAATGCGTCTCTGGCGTTGGAATGTGTCTAAAAACTGAACAGGTGTGCGAAACAAAACAACGTGACGCTAGCTTGGGTTAGAGGACATACAGGCATCGATGGGAACGAAAAGGCTGACAACCTGGCAAAACAGGGGTCAACCTCAGAATTCTGGGGACCGGAGCCATACTCTGCCATTGGCAGAGGGTTGGTAAGGAACTGCATCGAGAAATGGGTCGCTGAGGAACACCGGAGACGGTGGGACGCTATGACCACGTGTAGGCAGGCTAAGATGGTGCTTACGTTGCCGATTACCGCAGCCAGAAGAAGGATCCTGCATATGCAAAGGAGAACCCTCAGATGATTGGTGGCACTGATTACAGGACACGGATGTTTCAGGTATCACCTAAAAAGAATGGGAATTCTGGAGGATTACACCTGTCGGATGTGCCTGGAGGAACCTGAGACGGCCACACACATAGTGTGTCACTGTCCGGCGGTGGCGAGAAAAAGGGCTGCCATAACTGGACTCCATTGGATGGAGGACATGAGGCAGACTCCCTTCAATCAGCTGCTTGCTAACTAGGGGAGTCGAAGCAAGGGAGCAATGGGACAACCCACTGCAACCCCAATAAGATGACTCTAGGCAGAGGGACGAAAGGGACCCGCAAATAGTGGTCTGATTCGGTATCCCTCGAAAATCTATATATATAAACTCTTGAAGAAACGATGCAAATCGTAATAATCTTGCCGACGTCATAGCTGGTGTCTTGGCACTTTTATGAAATATTCTCGTTAGTGGTCTATTATCAGTAATTAAAGTAATTTCTCTTCCATACATGAAAAATTTATCAATTTATTATCGCTAACGCTTCCCTGTCCAATTGGCTATAATTTTGTTCCGCTTTCGTTAGGGCGCGTAATATTATATGCAATCGGCCGTTCTTTGCCCTTATATGTGTGACAAAATTGCAGCTACCCGGTTGGGCTTGCATCGCATGCTGGTGTCACTGGCAGTAGTGGATCGTAAGGGATCGATACCCTGTCTGTTGAAATCTCCTCTTTTAATTTAATAAATGCTGCTTCACAAGATGCTGACCATCTGAATTTTTTTTTCTTTTCTAACAAACATCGGAGTGGATATGATATAGTTGATGAATTTGGTATGAACCTAGAATAATAAGTTATCATACCCAAGAATCTTCGAACTTCGTCGGTGCTTTCTGGACGCGGGATGCTCTTTATCGCCTGCACCTTTTGTGGGCATATTGAAATTTCATTATAGCTGATTACATAGCCCAGATATTGAATCTTCTTTTTAAAATATTCACATTTATTTTTATTTACGTGTAAGTTATATTCTTTTAATCTGTCGAGACAATTTATGCGATTTTCTTTGCATTCCTCTAATGTTGCCCCGTGTATTATAATATCATCAAAATATGCTAAAGTGCTTACGAGACCCCGTAATATATGCTCAAGTATGCGGTTAAATTCACTTGGTGCCGTTCGTATCCCAAATGATAGCCGATTCATTCGATATGTGCCTCTATGCGTTGAGATCGTTCGTATCCCAAATGATAGCCGATTCATTCGATATGTGCCTCTATGCGTTGAGATCGTCTGTATTATTTTACTTTCTTCGTCAACAGGGACATGTAGATACGCCTTATATAAATCCAGTCGGCAGAAGTATGATTCGTTTCGTAAGTTGTTGAGAATTTCGTCTATCCGTTTTATTGGGTAATGTGCTGGCTCCAGTTGCGGATTCACTGCTATTTTGTAATCAACGCACAACCGCACATTTCCGTCTGGTTTTGGTATCACTACTAATGGCGAACCCCAATTACTCGTGTTTACTTTTGTTATTATGCCGTCTCTTTCTAATTCCTCGAGTTCGTGATCTACCTTTTCACGAAGGGCAAATGGAACTTCTCTTTCTTTTAAAAATACGGGTTTCGCTTTTGCTTGAAGTTTAAGTGAACATTGGAATATCTCAGAATATTTATTGATAATTTCTTCACTTGAATAGACTTTATTACTTACTTGATGTATTTTATTTACCTTTTCTCCCCAGCAGGCATTATAGCTCATATTGAGCTAAATAATGATCTATTTGCGATTGGCAATTTTTTCGATTAAAGTCTCAAATAGTAATTTATGAGATACATATGAGGAAATAGTGGGCGCATGTTTCTGAACTAAATATGAGGTCAATATGAAGTAAATCAAGAGCTAAATACTATCTCAAAATGTTCTCATATTGAGCTCACTGAGCAGAAAAAAAGTACTGAGAAATGTTAAAAAACAAAATTACTATTTTCACATTAATTTTTTTTGTTCCTGTCTTTTTCTACTATTTTTTATATTCATATAATTTTATATTATTATATATTTTCATATTTTACTGATGATTTGAGAATATTATTTTTTCGATTGCCTTATACGAGATTCGAACCTGGGTCACTGGAACATGAAGCCAACATTCTACCATTGAGACTACTGTGTATACGCCGCCGTAAGAGGGTATATAAATGACAAATATAATATGAGCTAAATATGAGCTCATTGTGAGATTTGTCTAAATAAATACCTAACGATGGAGGTTTTCTTATAACCGCACAGTGGGACGAATTGCCTAAAACGTGGACAAAAGTCCGAAAATAAAAGTTTCGATTTAGGGATTTTCATCTTTTGGGATGACTACAGTATTGTTGGCACTATTAAATCCCGGCAGTAGAAACGGTTGTTTTTCCTTGAAACTGCACAGCAGGTCGAACTTGGTCATTGTTTATTTGTAAAGCGTTCGGCTCTGTGCTTAAAAAACGTAGTGCAAATTGAAACTTGCATAAAATTATAACGACAATACAGATTCGAAATATTGAAAATGGAGAATGTTTCTCCAGGTATGTACTAAATTTTAAATGCTTTATGACTTGTTAAGCGACGTGTTAACATTTGTTATTGAAATAAACAATAATTATGTATAATAACGAGAAAAGTTTATAAAATTCAATCGAAATTAAGAGATAAGTTATTAGTTCCACGGAATACCACTAAGTGAAGTATTTTTTTTATAAAATAAGTCATATTTACTTCAGGATTAAAAAAGAAAATCCAGCTACTAGCCGGAACTCTCTTAGTAAACCACATATGAAGTTACGGTTGCTACATTTTATTTTTGATGAAATGTTTATAAAAGTGCGGGAAAATTCTCCATAATGTTAAATTTACACGAAATTTTGTGGTATTATGTTCTCGACGCCGCTGATGACGAATTTGATGTCAAAATTTTAAAATTCAAAACGGCGGATCCAATATGGCGGACATAATTTTTCAAAATTTGTAGAAATACGTTCAAAACTTGTATCTATATGTTTTTGAGCATGCCGATTACGAATCTGATTTTGAAATTAGGAAATTCAAAGTCACGGATATATGTATATACCTATAAATATTAGTTCAGTCGTCAAAGCACAATGCGAATGCAGACCTCTAACTAAATGTTAACTCACGAAACTTTTTCTAAAAAAAAAAGTTTTTCGTGAGTAGAATATGCTAAAAAAGTTTCGGAAAATTGGTTGTCCGCTGCTCCTAAAAACAGAAAATTCCGTTTTTGGCTAATATCTCTTAAACGGCAAGTCCCATCCTAAAATATTGTTTACAAAGTTTGTAGATAATGCGATTATCTACAAAGAATCACCGTTCATGAATTTGTTTACATGACCTAATTCGCAATTTGTACCGGTCATCAGACATTCAATAAATCCTCTGTTGGACTACGTAGCTAATATTTTCAGGCGTTAATTTTGGATGGTTTTGGAGAAAAAAAATTGTTCTAGAGAGGGGGCTATCCCCACTATCCACTAAGGTACAGGGTGTTTACGAAAGAAAAAATGTATTTTTTTAATATTTACTTAAACTTGAATAATTCCTAGACTAATTATCGTAGAACAACGTAATTCGGTTCGTGTTTTAGGTAAATGTGTATTCTTTTATATGATATTAAGTGAATGACATCGTTTACAAGATATGTTATTAAAAATGTGATCTAAATCTCAATGTTTTTCGTTTTTCAGAAAAATTCCAATATTTTAGCATTTTGGTCTTATTTTGAACCTACATATCTTATAAAGGGAGTCACTCAAGTTCCCGTTCTTAAAATTTTCGAATTTAAGTATCAAATTCGTATTCAGCATGCTCAAAATCATATAAATACAAGTTTTGAACAATTTTGAAAAATTATGTCCGCCATATTGGATCCGCCATTTTGAATTTCCAAATTTTGACATCAAATTCGTAATCGGCATGCCCAAAAACAACTAGATACAAGTTTTGAGTTTATTTCTACAATGTTTTAAAAATAATGTCCGCCATATTGGATTCGCCATTTTGAATTTTCAGTTTTTGATATTAAATTCGTGATCAGCGAGCTCGAGTACCCGAATACCGAATTTCGTCTAAATATATCAATATTTAGACTTTTGTCCACGTTTTCGGCAATTCGTTCCACTGTGAACCGTTGTAAATTCCAATTACGAAAGGTTCCTTTAAAATCCTTTCGACATTCGCAAGTATTGGCCAAAATTGCTCAGTTGAGCTATTAAAAATTGGCAAACCATCGACATTAATGTTTAACAAAATGCTATTATCTTTTTGTAAATTTTAAAATGCCTTCTTGACAAACTGTAACATCTTGGTGCCAATATTTGCATTCTTCATCGATGTTCGTCACTTCTACTGATTTTGGTGTCATCAGAAAGGTTCTTGCTTCAGTTGGAAATTAACTAGGAAGTAGTTTGTTCAGAACACTAAGTAAATCAGTTATTCCATTTCTACCGATACCATATTTGTTAGCCCAACTTCCAATTCCCGCGATTGCATCTCCTACTCTAATATTGATATCATCATTATCGTCAAATTATTCAGATAAGTCGCCCAAATTATCAACTTCATTTCTCATTCGATTTGATTCTTCATCATCCAAAAATTCGATGATTCCGCTGTTCCCATCTAAAAAAACTTGAAGCAGTATAGTCCATTCAAAACGCGGGGGGAGGTGTTCCAAAATAACACCGTTAAGAAAATCGAACCCTAAAGGTTTTTGGGGTCGCTGATCACGAAAATCGAGGTCCCGCGGTCCTAAAATTAGGGCGTCACCCCTAAAAATGCAAAAAACGCGATTATTTCAGTAATAATGAAAACTAATCCGATGAAATGCACTTTTTTAATATTTATTTGCGAAGGGGGTCGATTTGTACTAAATTAAGGCGAACTTAATGGTAAGGGGTACTCCTAAAGGGTTGAAAATTGGCGAAAAATGGCAAAAATTGTAACAAAAATTGCTTTCCCAAGTTTATGCTTCAAATTCGATTGTGGGCGTACTGTCAGGCAAAAATAAATTATTTTCAAACCTTAAGGGGTTAAAACTACCCCTACAATATAGTTCATTGAAAACTAGGGGGTGTTCCAAAATAACACCGTTTAGAAAATCAAACCCAGTAGTGGAGCTAGGCGGGTTCTAAGCCACCTAGGAGGTGGCCCCGTACCGGCCTAGGATTTGGGGGGGTCTGAAAGCTCTACATGTACGTGCACGAGGTGTTTTAGGTTTGTGTCTTGGATAAGGTGGCTTGAAAGCTCTTCATGTATGGGTATGAGGTGTGAAGGTGGCTTAGAGTTGGTGTGTGGAGATGGGTGAAAGCTCTTTATGTACGTGTACGAGATGTTTTGGGTTTGGGTTTTGGGTAAGGTGGTTTGAAAGCTGTTTATGGAGGTTGGGGGTCTTGGATGGGGTGGCTTGGAGTTGGTGGATGGAGATGGGTGGTCCAGAGCGTGTATGGGATTTGGTGTGGGACCGGGGTGGGATTTGGGGTGTGACTGAAAGCTGTGTTGTTGAGTGCCACCTGTGGGAAGCTAGTTGAATTTCGGTGTTGATTTGGTCCAGAGCTGGCATGGGATTTGAGGTGTGACTTAAAGCTCTGGATGTATGTTTCTTGGATAGGGTGGCGCAGAACCGGCATGGGATATGGCCCAGAGCTGGCATGGGATTTGGGGATGTGACTTAAGGCTCTGGATGTATGTTTGCGTGGCCCAGAACCGGCATGGGGTGGGAAGTTGGTGCGAGATGTGAGCGCCAGCTGTGGGAAGCTAGTTGAATTAAGAATTAAAGAAGCTCTTGAGGGATCTTTTGTAATGATCTTTGATTCAATTATTATGTATATAAATCCTTGAAGGGGGAATGTTAGGTTAGTTTTCTTCCGGTTGCGGTGATGAACAGTTATAAGGATTCTACCAGATTGCTTGAGGAAAAGGGTGATAAAGGAAGCAAAGTAAAAGAATTAAAATATCAACTGAATTCTCTATCAATTAAATCGAAGCAATCATCATCATCATCATCTGAGAGTAAAGATACTTCTTCATCCATAAGATATCAGCAGATAAAAGATAAGTAAATATGGGCATACCAAAATTTCTCGAAGAATATTCTAGTATACTGTTGGAGGAGCATAAGGGTAAAATAGAACAACTCTATAGATATGTTCAAGAATACGAATATGCTGGAAAAGTTTATTCTATACATGGAGCACATTACAAGAACTACCCATGGTCGAACGATAAAACAACTTGTGGACCAGATACATGTGGATGCTGTTTTGTGGAGCGGTACAAACGGGAAGTTCAACGCCTAGTAAATTTTTATGTCCGGATCACCAAAAGCAGCTGTAGAGAATGCAGAAAAGGGTTCGATTTACACTAGCGCCTGAATTACACATTATGCATGTATGGGATTTCGCTTATAGAGCTAGCCGTATGGGGCAATGGCATATAAGTGCCCTTGATAGATGCAGATTTCAACAGAGAGTCATCAATACAGGCAAAATCCTAGAGCCCATATTAAACCAACATCATCGTGAAAAAATATATAGCATAAGATTTGAAAATAAAACAAATTTGTTATAAAAAAAAATGTCTTTTTATTTAATTTATAATACATCATTAGCATTTATCCAAGAATTATGTTCTCGTGAGAACCCCAACCATTTAATATAAACTTTATCACCGCTCTTTTTCAATATTTTTTCAACTAGGTAGAGATCTGAATGTTTAACTTTCTGCAATTCCTTTTCATAGAATCCACCTTTAATGGGGTTTCCCTGGTAGTCCTCAAGTTGATATGTCGGTGGATTAGTCAGTTGAACCTTGGAGATTTTAAAGATTTCAGTTGTCCAGTTTGGTGTGTAGCCTTTTTCAAATAGATGTTTATATTTGCTTATGCGGACGCGGTCTCCTATTTTATATGCAGGTGAAGGGGCAATTTTGATGTGATTATAGGCTGTAGCAAGAAGTAGCTTTTCATTTGTCCTATTAACATCACAGGGACGCATTTTAATTGTTCGATGTTTTTTTGCATTGTATTGTGATAGCAGTTTTTTCATCATAGAAATCCATTTGTAGGATCCATTCATGCTAAATTCCTTCCACATCATGCTCTTTAAAGTTCAGTTGAATCTTTCCACTATTGATGCCTTAAGCGATGTATATGTTGAGTAGTGGTTGATTTTATATTTGCTCATTAGCTTTTGAAATTGAGAGTTGTAGAATTCCTTACCATCATCCGTTTGCAAATTGTTAGGTGTGCGCCCATCTTTAAATATTGATTGCATCGCTTCTGTGACTTCTGGACCGGTTTTTCTTTTAATTGGCATAGCCCAGGCATATTTAGAAAATGCATCAATTACAGTCAGTAAGTAGCGGAATCCTTTGTTTACATGTTTATATGCATCCATTTCCACCAAGTCAGCCTGCCACAAATCATCCAGACCTTTAATGATAACTCTCCGCCTAGAAAAATTTCGACGAGCAGGTTTGTGAAGCTCATTTACTACTTGCCTCTTACTCAGAGATGCCATTTTCAGCCTTCTTATTAATTATGTGTGAGAATATATAATTTTCGATCTTCGCAATTTCGCGATAAATGAACATCGTTAGATTCTCTACTGCTTTGTCAATGCTTTCCCGTATTTCTTCGTCGACATAGTTTTTGGTTGCAGCGTCAGCATTTTCTTTTGGATCACCTAGGTTTTTGATTCTTTTCAAGGTAAGATCATAGTCACCATCTGATGTTAAATTGAAACCGTTTCCTTTTGGTCCAGCAGGACCGTCTTTTCCAGGAATTCCAGGTGGACCGCGATCACCCACTGCTCTAAATTTTTGCCGTTTAAAAGATCGACCAAACTTGTCAACGCTCATTTCCGAAATGTTAATAGTTCTATGTGGGTGGGAATATTTATACTATAATGTCAGCTTCCCGCAACTCCTCAATGATTGACACTATTTCATTACTATGGCTATTATTTCCAGCTTGCTGCGATGCTATCAATATTCGGAGCCTATCAACTAGCTCATTGGGGTCATCCCAATATATGTAATCGATATTTTTCTTTGGAATTTGCATTATTCCCGTTCCAGTATGAGGAGTGTGAATCAACTTTTTTATTATGTTTCTATATTTGAAGCTATTTGTTCCTTTTATTTGCTGGTTTTCCTTAAAATCACGTCTGTGGGTGCATGTATCATTTACAATTTTTTGATAATTGGACAAGTCTTCTTTTGAGTAGCCTCGAGGCTTTTTCATAAAAATTAATTCAGCTAGACCTTCAGTTATCTTGTACCGCTTGCCATCTATAAGAAAGTATTCTTTATCAACTTTTAATCTCGAATTACCAATATTCCACATATCGTTCTTATAGTACGCTCCATACGTTTTATCAATTCTCGTGCTATCATTTTCCAGTAGTTGTTTATATTTGTTTAGTATCTGGTCTGCAGACTCTAATTTTGGTTCTTTTGTAGGTGTGACAAACTGATCATCATCATCATCATCATCATCATCCTCAGAATAACTCGGTGGCTCTAGCTTTAAGTATTTACGTGGTGGTGGTGGTGGTGTGTATGCTTCTTCATTGCCCTCGTGCTTAATTTCATCTTCTTCTTCTTTTGGTTCAAGTTTCACTGATGCTGCTGTTGTTGTGAGCTTTTTCAGCGTGTTGGTTATAGGTTTAAATGTTTCCTCTAATTGAGCTTCAGATTCAATTTTACCAGTCTTGAGAGCTTTATATTTTCTTCGTATAGCCTCACGTGTTTTTATAATATCCTTCATCAATTTTTCATTCATGTTGCTACACGTGTGGTTACAGCTACAATGATATACAGCTATGCTAATAAGCATTTATATAGATCCAGACGTACCAGGCAAGTCAACCAGATAGATCAGCCAGACAGACCAGCCAGACAGACAGACAGACCGACCAGCCAGACAGACCAGCCAGACAGACCAGCCAACCAGCCAGACAGACCAGCCAACCAGCCAGACAGACCAACCAACCAGCCAGACAGACCAGCCAGACAGACCAGCCAACCAGCCAGACAGACCAGCCAACCAGCCAGACAGACCAGCCAGACAGACCAGCCAACCAGCCAGACAGACCAGCCAACCAGCCAGACAGACCAACCAACCAGCCAGACAGACCAGCCAGACAGCCAACCAGCCAGACAGACCAACCAACCAGCCAGACAGACCAGCCAACCAGCCAGACAGACCAGCCAGACAGACCAGCCAACCAGCCAGACAGACCAGCCAACCAGCCAGACAGACCAGCCAGACAGACCAGCCAACCAGCCAGACAGACCAGCCAACCAACCAGACAGACCAGCCAGGCAGAGCTGAAAGACCTGGTCAGCTGATTAGGTGGGCTCCTTCATAGGCTCATGAATACATCAAAGCCTTTTCGATATCGACCTTTGCCCATGGGGCTGTCCTTATCAATTACTAAGAATCCATATTTGTCTTTCCAACAGTTTGCACACGCTTTTCTGAACTTTGCGAATTTCATATCACTATTCACATGATCATTGTATACATGCTTCAGGTTCAAATCATCTTGTTTGAATATGATCAGAAAGTTTGCATTATCTCGGATTAGATGCTTTGGTATATGAGTATAAGTTTGACAGAGGTAAAAGCTGTCAATGTCGTTATGCCTCCCCATACAAAAGTAGGCTCTAATATTATTTTGTTTATCGCAGGCTACATCATCAAAGATGAAAATTGAGTTTGGCTTTGCTTCCTCCGGTGGTATAACATCGTGGTTGTTAGAAAACGTATAATAGCCCAAACCTGATATGTGAGCTACAACTTCTCCTAAATACTCGTATTTCGGCTGACTTAGCGACTTTGAGTAAATGTATATATTCTCGAATCTCAGACCGTTAGGATGCTCCAGTAGACTTAGCATAACATTTGTCTTGCCACAATTCGACGGTCCAACAATAATACCTCTTATACTGTTTGGTAGCAGCACCCCATGCTTCTTTGATGTACTTGTAATTTCCACATCAGTATTTCTAACTGGTAGACACGCTTGTTGCTTGATAAACTTCATGTTGCACACTAACCCAATCCCTATAAATACCCGTACTTTTATAGATTTTAATCAGTCTTACAGTAAACCTATAAAATGATTGACCATAGTAAGAAACGCACCATTCATCGAAGAGCTGTCAAGGGGGGAGGACTGTTAAACACTGTTATAAATAAGTTACCGCTTGAGCTTCATCTACCGGGATATCAATACTGTGGTCCAGGAACAAAGTTAGTAACATCTAAAGACGCTAGCTTTGCAGAACGTGCTAACGCGCTATTAGTAACAAACGCCATGAAAGCTAAAATAAAAGTTGGAATGGGGGTCAAAGCAAAAATTACCTGCTCGAAGAAGAAGAAGAATACGTTACGTCCATCATTCCGCGAAGCTGTACGTAATGCTAGAAAAGTGTTAAAGCTGAAAAAGCCGAAAGACCTGTTGGAAGCTACTACAATTGCCCTAAGTGCGGCAAAGAATGTTATCAAGGGGAAGAAAAAATCTTACACTACGCCTAGAGTGATACCAGTACCTAAAGTAGGAGGAGTTTTACCGTTCCTCATTCCACTTTTTGCAGGTCTTTCCGCCGTTGGAGCGCTATCTGGAGGTGCAGCAGGTATAGCTAAAGCTGTAAACGCCGCAAGTGTCGCACGTCGGTAGCTGCAGGAAGCGAAACGTCATAATGAGACAATGGAATCTATAGCGCTAGGAAAACCTGGACAAGGATTATTTCTAAAGCCATATAGGAAAGGACTAGGACTTTTTCTCAACACCCAACCAAAAAACTAATAAAGTCGCTACCCAAAAGAGCACTCAATGAAAATGATCTGCGTAAATATGCACAGCATATAGCCCACTTTAGAGGAGTATTTATGCGCGATCAATTACCTAAAAAACCATGGAGAAATGAGAGCGGAATTATAAATCTAGATGTTTCATCTGGACCTGGAACGCATTGGGTAGCGTATAAGAAAAATGGAGATATCATAAATTACTTTGATAGTTTTGGAAATCTGCAACCGCCGCGGGAAGTTGTAAATTATTTGGGTGATGCAGTCACATACAACTATACAGCACATCAAAATTTCGACTCAGTGATTTGCGGACACTTATGCTTAAAATTCTTACATAATGTATAAATAAAGGCCTTCAAGTGCAAACATAGACATTTCATAACAAGTAGCCATGTCGATAACACTCTCTCTTACTGGCAATGCATCGGTTCTCACCGCTGAATACTTTCCCCCATTGGAATTAGCTGGAGACTACGTTTGCGGATTAATTGACTTTCAAACATACAATTCTATACCGAATATTGATGACAGCAACAACTTAATGCATGTGGGAGATGCGTGTATCGAAATACCTGTTGGATCATACGAGATTGATGACATAGCAGCTTCAGTACAGCAAAGCTTAAATAAGAGCAGCAGCAAGGCAACAGTCTTAATAAGGGCAAACAATAATACCTTGAAGAGTGAAATAAAAGCTACTGAAGTTATACATTTTGATAAAGAGCGATCTATCGCACCGCTGTTGGGATTTGGGAAACGTGTACTGGAAGCAAATATATTACATACATCAGATCTACCCGTCAATATTATAAAAGTTAATACTATAAGGGTTGAATGTAACATCATATCAGGCTCATACATCAACAATAAACAGGTGCATATGCTGCATGAATTTGCCCCAACCGTGGGGCCGGGCTATAAAATAGTAGAGGTTCCAGCGAATGTGATCTATTTACCGGTGACCGTCAAACGTGTTAGTTCGCTCACACTAAAGCTAGTTGATCAGGACGGAGATTTAATAAATTTTCGAGGTGAAACGATAACTATCAGGCTACATTTAAAGCCGCAGAATGATAGTCTACGGGAGCAACAGCAGCAATAAGCATATAAATAGGATGAACTTCATGGAAAACATTAGTCAACCGGCAACCTTGAAGCGAGCAAGACGTCAACTGAGAGCTGATAATATACAATTTCTAAAATCAATAGGACTAAATTTGAAGCAATGAATAACATCTTGGATATTACTGAAGGCACAAGCCATGATAATAGCATAACAAAAATTGACTACCACACTTACTCATCGTTCGCCTCTTCATTTAAAAATAGTGATGAAACCCGCATTCCAGTGCAAAACCAAGACCTGTATATCCTCCCAGCTGAAAGTTTCATATACATTGAGGGAACAGTAACTAAACCTGATGGAACAATATCCAGCACTGCAGGGCTAGTAAATAATGCTATAGCGTTTCTCTTTGAGGAAATTCGCTATGAAATCAATGGTGTAGAAATTGATAGAACTCGAAATCTTGGAATAGCAACAACACTAAAAAATTACATATCATTAAACCCAAATGAGAGTCGCATGTTATACAACGCTAGTTGGTCGCCGGATAAATCAATTACATCCCCCCATGGATTCTTCAATTTCTGCATCCCTCTAAAAACATTGCTGGGCTTTGCTGAAGATTACAATAAAATTATCGCCAACGCTAAACATGAACTCATATTAATACGAAGCAGGATGGATGAAGATGCGGTCATATCACCGACAGATGATGTAAACATCTCAATCTCGAAACTTCAGTGGCGCATTCCCCATGTTAATGCGGCCGATCATGAGAAAATTGCTTTATATAAAATCATTGAAAGCGGTCGTGAAATACAAATGCCATTTAGGAGCTGGGACATATACGAGTACCCCACGCTACCAGCAACGACTCATCACACGTGGTCTGTCAAAACGTCATCGCAGATGGAAAAGCCCCGATATGTCATACTAGCTCTCCAAACAAATCGTAAGAATGATAAAACAAAGGATGTCAGTAAGTTTGACCACTGCAAGCTGACAGATGTTAAAGTGCACTTGAATTCGGAATCATACCCATATGATGACCTGAACTTGAAATTTGATGCTCATAAATACGCTCTCCTATATGATATGTATATAAAATTCCAAACTTCATACTATGGACGCCAGTTGCAGCCACTACTCTCAAGGGAAGAGTTTATGCGTGATGCTCCGATCGTAGTCATTGATTGCTCTCGGCAAAACGAAACCATTAAAACAGGTCCTGTGGATATAAGGTTGGAATTCAAAACATCGGAAAACGTTCCCAATAACACAACAGCATACTGTTTATTGCTACATGATCGAATAGTGGAATATACACCTCTAACCAACGAAGTCAGGAAAATTGCTTGAAATGGATGCCATTATCATCGATCTTCAAGGATTCAAATTACAAAACAATCAATTTATTTTCAAAGAATTGGCCCTTTTAAATTGTGAAAATCAAATGCAGCACTACATATTCCAACCACCATTCCCACATAAACATCTAACTCGGTCTGAAAAGAAACAAGTTGAGTGGCTGAGACACAATCACCATGGATTCAGATGGGGTGATGGATACATTCCCTACCGCACACTATATTCAGTTGGAGATCTGCTGCATGATAAAATAATCTATGTTAAAGGAGCTGGAAAGAAACAATGGATTCAGGAATTATTTGGAGAGGAGCTAACCATATATGATGTAGAAGAGGAGGGATGCCCCAAACTATCAACAACAACAACAAATGGCTTCTTATCCTGCATAATACACGAAGGCCGATGTGCTCTGAAAAATGTTTTTGTAATAAGGGAATTTTTAAATAAAACAAATTTTTTATAAAAAGTTATAATTATTCTTTTATTCATACTATTTACATATTGCACTTGTGTGAATTTTATTCTACATCCATGTCTTCTTGCTGCTGCTGCTGCTGCACTGAAAAATGTCCCCATGGTAGAGTGTCGATCCCGTTGTCCATAATGCAGCGTTTATCATCCTGTGGGTTTAAAGCGATCTTTGCTTGGTTTAAAGTGTACACTTTATGACTATATGAACGAATGCTTTTTTGCTCAGCTATCTTGCTTTTTGAATTTTGCAAACATTCAATATAGTCGCTAATCTGCAAAGTTTTCGCCACAACGTTCTTTTTTACCCCTTTTGCTTTCTTCACTTCATCAACACCATCTATTTCAAGGGAGTACATTTTAGACCTTAAGCCTACAAACAATGTCATTATTCGGCCATTTAATTCATCTTTCATCAATCCAGGAACTTTTTTATTTGCTTGCGGCATATTAAACTGGTTGGTCATAGGATAATCACTAGTATCAAATTTATCTATGTTTTTCTTCATAATATTGTATATGTCAACATTTTTTATTTCATATACTAATGAATCAGTATCCATGTACATTATTTTGCATTTATCAGCATCCAACTCTTTTAGCATAAAGTCATAATGGAATTCGTACAGTGCTATTTTAGAAATATCGAGAATCGCCATATCAATGTATAATGGTTTATCGAATTTAACTACCAGCTTTCGTAATTCAACTGCTACTAAATTTTCATTGAAAATTGCGCGACTATGGAAATTCGGTGCTGCAATGAGGTTTCTAGCGCCATATCGCCCCTCCCACTTTGTACATAGTTTTATGTTTGAATATTTTCGCACATTTTCCATAGTTTTTTCGAAAACAGCATTAATTATTTTCTTATATTGGTTCTTCTCGTAGGCATTTTTGGCTTGTTTCCTTTTATCTGTATTTAAGTCCACATATGGTTTAAGCCATGGTGATTGATCGAACTGCAGAATGCGGTGAATTTTCTTGAGTATTAGTCCATGTGATAAACATTGTTTTAGGTTGCGGTAATGTATAACATATTTTTCTTTGGTGTGTAAAGTGGTTAAAAGTTTGCCTTGTTTTGATCCTGGTGGTGCTGAATGAGTGGGGCAAAATGGAAAATCTTTATGCAAATTATGCAGCTCCTGCGGGTGTTCAAGATCTACCTCCAACATATAGCCGATCGGTGAATTATCATCAACACTCATAACATCAACATTATCAATCCATTTAAAGTTTCCGGTTGGAAGTGATTGCGACATGGCCCATCCATATAAATTATTCACGTCATAGTACATCAGATATTTAGTTTCTTCATCCGGTTTAAAGTTTTTCATATATTTATTGTTGGCTTCACTATATCTGCAGCAGCATTGGCTAATTCCGCCTCGGCAAGATTTTTCAATAAATAAAAGCATGTCAACATCCATTATCCTTTCTAAGCGCACTCCCGTGTAATACAGCATCGCTGCCCATGTATATCCAGGCAGTGTGAAGACGTGTGCAGGGTCAAGTTTGTAAGTCTCCAGTCCCATAGCTCTAAAATTTGTAAAAATATCCGCCAGCAGAAGAACATCTGTTTTTAAATACAAATCTGAATACTCTCCCAGGCTTTTAATGTTAAATTTTTCCCACACTTTTTGCGCATGTTCATAATCTTTTTCAGTTATCGGCTCATCAATCATTTTATTATAAAAATGCTCCACGCTAGGTAAACTATTACACTCCAATTTATCCCAACCATCGATGAAGTCATATGGGAAAACTCCTTTGCGCGTGAGAAGGTTGAAGCTTTCATCATCCAGGTCTTGCCATTGAGCTTTTGTTATTTTTAATTTTTCCTTAGGCAGCAGTCCGGCTAGTTTATCCAAAGATTCATCCATAAATCTATAAGAGTCGATGAATCTCAGCTTGATGGAGCTATTTTCAATGTGTTTGGTAAATGAAATGTACCGCTCTTTGTTCAACGGTAAAAGATCCACTTTTCCTGGTATGGTTAATGCTACATCCTTGATTATGAAATGCGCATCATATCCTGATAAATTGTGGAAAATGACTGGGATGTTGCGACAATCATTATAATTGATGTTGCAGCTGTTGTGTGTTGGTCCACGATATTTGCCTGTGAGGTGGCAATGATCCCTCACTCTGGTTTCACCAAGCGCAAAGGGTTTCTCGCATATATGACAGCATGGTTGGTTTAATTGAATGCACTTTTCCTGCGCTGATAACGGTGCTAGTGGTTTTATATCCTTTATTTGCTCTTCGGCTATATTTGCGATCTCCTGCAGCTGCAATGTAAACCACTGAAGACACGTTTTTCCACGATTCGATCGGTAAAATGATAGAGATTCATCGTAATAGCAGTGAAAATATAATCCAATACTATGAACTTCATGTTCTTGAATTTTCCTTGTCTTATCACCATTACTACCACCATCGGTAACAGGTATCAATATTGACTCCAAATCTGCATATACCGTAAATGGTACCGGATTCTTGTAATTATAATTTTTAAAAGTGATAAATTTCTCCTTATGAAAAGCAACTTTACAGTCATTCACCTTTTCACACTCAGGCACGTGCGCTGCGAGCTTTTCTTCAGTATTAAAATAAAATAAACATCTATCACAGATATATTTTTTGTGTTCCTTTTTAGACGTCTGCCTGCTCACCAAACGCGATAAGTTTTTAATCCAACAGAAGTGATAAACAATATCACTATCACCGTCACTATCATCACCATCCTCACTGCCGTCATAATTTGACTTTATCATTAGCAGGTTGATGTGTTTATCCAATTTCTTCTTCGTTAAGTAAGCTGGAACAGTCGTGTATTCATTTGTCTTTTCCTTTTCCAGTATGAAAACATTAATCGATAATCCATTGTTTGCTTCAAATATTCTTATTTGATTCAGTGTAACTGGAAGAGTAATACCGCTCAAGTTTAGCACATTGTTGTAGTGCGGGTACTTTGATGTTCTATAAGCATGATCCCCGTGCTCTACTGAATACAATGCTGAGACCACTGCCCACGCAAAGCATGCATTATCATTATTCCTCACATTTACGCATGCTTGCTTTGCTGCGATGCTTTGCGGCAATTTTATAAACGACGATCCTCTTAATGGTTCGTATTTGTTTATGTGCACCATTAAGTTCACTATGGTATGTAAGGCCCAGCCGCTATCTTTCTCTTGGAACTCCTCAACCTGGGTCAATAGATCATCCTGCACGTTTTTCAAAAACCACTGTTCCAGATCATCGGTGCTTCCAATGGGTGTAGTTTTGGTGTGAAAGTATTTTATGTCGCTTATAACATCACCATCATTAACACCATGCTTAACATACTCGCAGCTTAAAGTCGTTGATGTCTTGATGAAATTATGCTTCTTTAAGATGTTCTTAACACGCCGCTCAAACAAAGCATAACCATCCTTTAAAAATTGCTTCACTTCGACGTGCTTTATATTGATGATGACACCTGTCCTGATTCGTAATGCAAACGCATTATGCAGTTCTTCCCAGCGTACACGAGCACTTCTTTTTTCAGTTCTTCCTCCTTCCTGCACACCTGCTCCATGGTGGCTGCTGCCAGCTTTCAACAATACTTGTAAGCATCTTAGTTGCGCAATACAATTTTGATAGTGTTGTTTGGTCCCATTCCGCTTTTCAGCCCTGCATGCTGCTTTTATTTTTTTAATAAATAAACGACACACCTTTGTAATAATTACACTTTGCGCAGCGTCTCTGTCCCTTAAGCAATCTGCTGCTTGCTTGTGTAGCCCACTCATAATGCTGCGTGTATCCATTTTAATAGCAAAAACAAAACTTTTCATTTAGCACTTGTTAAATTCACTGGATGTTCACAATTAAAATCACCAGTATTATCAGAGGTCGTAATTAATAACACTTTACTAGTTAACTCGCGGGATGCTCGTTGTAAACTGTGAAAATACTACTGCTACTGCTTCTTTTATAATACCCGCAATTGCACAACATGAACAAGTTCGATCATGCAAATCTGCCTATGTAGCAAATTCCTAACCCTAAGTGTTGTTTACATAGGTGCATGGAACTCATGGACAAGTACAAAATTTACCAACTTCCGGTATCCGGCTGTCTTAGATGGAATTGCATCACCATAGTCACAGACAGGCAAATCCCTACCCCTTCCCCCAAAAGTTGTTTACACAGGTGCATGGAATTCAATTCAATTTACCAACTTCCGGTCTATAGCTTTCTCACGCAGGTGCAAAAACTGCTGAGGTAGCGAATTCCTAGGCCCCAAAAGTTGTTTACACAGGTGCATCATGAAAACTTCCACCCCAAAGTTGTTTAGACAGGTGCATCTATGTGCTGCGGACTCATGGACAAGTTCAATCATGTTTCTAGATTTAGGGTATATAATGAGAACTGTGAAGGAGAACGCTAGCAGTTCAACCCCAACCACCTGGAGATCAACAGCATCAGCCCCAGAAACATGGATACAGCAACAGAACTCAAAAGCTTGGAATACTCACCATACTTAAGGATGTCCGACATGGAGTTTGGAACCCCATATAAAATAAAATCTGCAAGCAGGCTTGAAACAGTGTATGGTGTTCGGATTCATCTCGAGTTAAAGGAGCATCAGCTTTTGCTACCAGCCAGGTACAGTTCACTTTCTGATGCAACCTTACAAGACATCAACAACAAAGGAAATTTCCACGTAATCAATTCTGGACCGCAGGGGAAGACATTTATTTTCAAGTTTGTACAAATTGATGCCATTCCAGTTAATTATAGTTTTTATACCGATAATTCAAGTGAAATCCCTAATTTTTACAATCCTAACAACAAGAAAAGGAAATTTCCTGGTGAATAATAATACTGTGCTGTATCTTGAATAAACAAATAATTGTATGATTTATCAGAATAAAAATAATATGTGTTCTAATTAATAGGTTTTTTATTTGTAGCTATTACAACAACAACAATTCTTTTTAATACCCTAACTTTATTAAATATTTCAGAAGTTTGCTCTGCCGTTTAATTTTTTTCTTTTCAGTACTAACTTGCTGATTACATTCACTGATGCACTTTGTTTATCTCAATAAACGTTCGCAGCATGAGAAGACTGAAATTTTCACATCTTTGCTTGATAAGGAATCCGATGTTTTCTTATTTAACCGTTATTAAAATTTACTCATTGGGTACATTAGCACTTAAGGTGATCAGTTTAAATAATAGAATTTATCCAATACGTTCAAGATTGAATAATTAAGGCATAAGTTAGCTGATAATGGGAATCTTCATTGTTTTTAGTATGTGACCGAGTATTTTTTGCGGCAGCTTTTTGCCACTTCTTAGTGTGTGTAATATTTGTGGTTTGTGAAAGGTATTTTACCTTAAATTTATTGTTTAAAAATATAATATATCCAGCATCACAAGTCTGATGAAAATGGGAGCCTTCGCTGCATTGTTGATGCTTATGGGAAATATCTTTTTCATCTTTTTGACCACTTAGCAATTTTCAAGTTGCGGTTGTTATAATATTGCGACTTGAGGTGAGTATTCTCATTAAAAATTCTTTGGAAGATAATAATAATAATAATAATAATATATCATGGCATATGGTTGCAATCCAGATCATAGCTTACAGATCGCACCGGGTTGTTGTCGAGAATAATATATAGCCATCTCAGCTAAAGCTTAATTTAATTCTTAGTGTTACTTGAAAGTCCAGTTCTTCACTGAATTATATGTATATTTTTGCTCCAGAATCAAAGCTCATTCCAAAGCACCAGAATTAATACTACAGAAAACATCTCGAAACCAAAGCTCTCAATCCCCCACACACAGCTTAGTTTAATTCCACTCACAGAGAAATTTATCCAAAGGTTCCCCAAGAGCTTCTTTAATTCTTAGTTCAACTAGCTTCTCACAGCTGGCGCTCACATCTCGCACCAACTTTCCATCCCAAATCCCATGCCGGTTCTGGGCCACGCAAACATACATCCAGAGCCTTAAGTCACATCCCCAAATCCCATGCCAGCTCTGGGCCATATCCCATGCCGGTTCTGCGCCACCCTATCCAAGAAACATACATCCAGAGCTTTAAGTCACACCTCAAATCCCATGCCAGCTCTGGATCAAATCAACACCGAAATTCAACTAGCTTCCCACAGGTGGCACTCAACAACACAGCTTTCAGTCACACCCCAAATCCCACCCCGGTCCCACACCAAATCCCATACACGCTCTGGACCACCCATCTCCATCCACCAACTCCAAGCCACCCCATCCAAGACACCCAACCTCCATAAACAGCTTTCAAACCACCTTACCCAAAACCCAAACCCAAAACATCTCGTACACGTACATAAAGAGCTTTCACCCATCTCCACACACCAACTCTAAGCCACCTTCACACCTCATACCCATACATGAAGAGCTTTCAAGCCACCTTATCCAAGACACAAACCTAAAACACCTCGTGCACGTACATGTAGAGCTTTCAGACCCCCCCCCAAATCCTAGGCCGGTACGGGGCCACCTCCTAGGTGGCTTAGAACCCGCCTAGCTCCACTACTAAACCCTAAAGGTTTTTGGGGTCGTTGATCACGAAAATCGAGGTCCCGCGGTCCTAAAAATAGGGGGTTTTCGCGATTAAACAGGGGGTTTTCGCGATTATTTCAGTAATAATGAAAACTAATGCGATGAAATGTACTTTTTTTAATATTTATTTGCGAAGGTGGTTGATTTATACTAAATTAAGGCGAACTTTATGGTAATGGTTTTTATCTACGTTAATGACTTGAAAATATCTCCTGTGTATGAACGGAAAGCAATCTTTGATTTTTCTAAAGGGGCATTTAAATTAAGATGTTCAAAATCTGTCTCGGGTAATAGCGTATAACCTGCCCCTGAGTCAACTTCGAAGGTTTGATTTTTCCCCTCGATAGATACCACTGTAAAAAAAGTTCTTGCATCTGCTGACAGTGTTTCATATTCCTTGTATAACTTTATACCCCAGACAAAGGCCACGGTCAACTTACACCCCAGACGAAGGCCAGGGTCGGTCATATTGCCGTCAACCGTGGAAAGTGCAATGTGGCTATTTCTGAGAATCTAGAATAAATGCCTTAAATTAAGAATCGTGGAAACTGCAATCTTGCGGATTTTAAGTTAAGCTTAGGAGGTAAGCGAACTATGTGAATTAATAATGTTTTTAGTTTTTAGTTAGACTCCGAGCAATAAAGTTGCCTTAATTTGAATTGATTTAGTTTTATTTAAATTCAAGTGTTAAATTTGTTAACTGGCGCCCGAGCAGGGACCGGTGAAAAGTGTTAAGTAGTGCTTAAATAAAAGGGACAACCAAGCCCTAATTCAAGAAGTTTAAAGGGTAACCAAGCCCTTATCCTAAAAATTCAACGGGACAACCACGCCCATATTTTGGTAATCTTCAATAGGACAAACAAGCCTGGAAAAATCAGCACTCAGGAAAGTAGGATAACTACGCCGATATAATTCCAACACGCAGCACCGGAAAATTCCCATAGAAATGATGCGAACCCCGTATCTAATTATGTTAATGTAAGTTAAGTTTTAGAAATTTTAATTGAATTGAGATTTTAAAGAAAATTATTATTATTATTTTTTTTTTTTTATTTATTGCAGCTTAATAAAAAATCACAAATTTTAAAATGTATCTTAAAACAAAACTAAGCTAAGCCCATCACATAAACAAATGTTTGTCCGTGAGGGCTGTGACTGCCTAAGATTTTAGATAAATTAATATTTTTAATTATAATAATTAAGCCAATAATTTTATATTATACATAAATTACTTATTTATTATATATAAAAATTATATCGATACTTTAAAAACTAATATTAGAGAACCAAAAACAAAAGAAAAAAAAATTCAGAGCCTGAGACACAAATTCCTAAGTTCATAATACATTAATTAATTCATTGAATAAGTGTTTCGTATGTATTACATAATTCTTGAAAACTACTTTAAAATTAAATTCATTAACAATATTTTTTATATAATTTGGAAGATTATTAAATAATTTAGGACCTAGTGTACTTGCATGACGTTGGGCGAGTGATATCTTGCATCTTGGAATGTTTAGCGGCCTATTTCGTTGCGCACGCGTATCATGATTCGAGATTCTGGTGGAAAATTTTGATGGATTTTGTTGTACAAATTTTAAAAGCGTTACCAAGTATAGTTGTCGAATATCCATTACTTCAAATTCGCCAAATGCTTGTAACTGTCTGGAGTGGGTGTGCCATAGCACGAAGTCGGAAGATAAACACATCTCAGTAAAGGATGTGCAAGACTCCCTTTACACAAAAAAAATATAGAGAAAGGGGCAGAAAGAGGGTGGCTGGGCAGGCTTGACCGCCGGGGGTGATTGCCGAAATGGTAGCATCCGCTGCACCGTTCGTCGGCACGACGTGCGGTGCGCAAATTAGCTCGCCGGATGGGGTGGGGTTCGCGGTACAGGGATGCCGACGGGTGACAGTTTAATCAAAACTAAAACTCGTGCCTGAAGACGAAAATTTAAAAAAAAAGAGCGGCGGAGGCGGAGAGCAAACCTACCGAGGCCAACGAGAGTGGGCCAGTAAACAGGGGAGAGGGGTGGTCACCGATTACATTGCCATTTACACAGGGGATCCCAAAACAACAATCTATTATAAATGATAAGCACTTACCTTAGTGAGGACATCCTACGTCCTGGGGCCTCACCCCCCCCCCCCCTTTAGTACATCTTAGCCGATCATCTTCCCGGTTTCATTCTGGCGGTGGTTCATTATTCGCGACACGTAATATGTTTAGAGTTTATTAAGTTTATTGTTCATTTAGTTCATGATAATTCATATTAAATCTTCAATTTAGTTTATGGTTACTATTATACGTGGTTAGTATTAGAATTAATACTTATACTTTAGGTGTTTAGTTTATTTCATTTTATTAAGGTTAAATTCTCCAATTGTTGTTGTTATATTTATTTATTTTAATTAAGTTTAGATTTATTATTGTTTTTCTTTGTTTGTTTGTATTTCCTTCTTTTGAATTTTAAATCTTTAATTTGATAATAATATCTCCTTTGTTCGTTTTACTTATGTATTTTATTTTAGTTAATAATTAATAATTCGAGTTTATTCTAATTTCCTCCATTTGATTTTAAAATATTCAATTTAATAATAATATTTCCCTTTTATTTGTTTCATTTATTTATTTTATCTAAGTTTATATTTATTTATTCTATTTAAGTTTATATTTATTTATTTTATTTAAATTTATATTTATTCATTTTATTTAAGTCTATGTTTATTATTTTTATTCTGCATTTCCTGCATTTGATTTTAAAATTTTCAATTTACTAATAATATTTCCCTTTTATTTGTTTCATTTATTTATTTTATCTAAGTTTATATTTATTTATTCGACCTAAGTTTATATTTATTTATTCTATTTAAGGTTATATTTATTTATTTTATTTAAATTTATATTTATTCATTTTATTTAAGTCTATGTTTATTACTTTTATTCTGAATTTCCTTTATGATTATTTGTTTGAGATAATAATAAAAAGATAAACTGGTTATTTAATTTAAATTTAAATTTTTTTTTTCTTTAATGAAACCTCAATGATCAGGACAGCCCTAGTAATCGTGGAATTCACCTCACCACGCTGCACAACAAAACTGTGTGAACCTCACTAGCGTAACACGTGCAAAAATCCCATTTTATTTACTTGATCGATTTTTAATTTACGTAAATCACAATCAACATTGTATAATATAAGAACGCGGGGATTATCAGAATGCATTTAGAAAAAGCTTAAAACTCGAAGATCGTCCTTAAAACTTGCATTCCACCACTGCACTGCGCACATCCAAAAAAAAACCAAAACAAACGAATAAGGAAAATGGTGAACAACCCATTGAAGTACTTTTATAAAAAGGTTTTACGACACTAAAACCCCATTTTTTCACTATCGGATCGCGCTACTTCTTACGTAAATCACTTAGTTGTCGTATTCACTACTTTTCGGACATATTCCAACAATCAAAATTATTTTCTAAGAAATTAATCAAAATGTTTCTCCGGCGAAAAGGCAATTGCGCCCGAACTTCTTAGCGTCTCCCGTCCAACCAACAAACCTTTTTTCTTGGCTCGGATCATCCACACTCCATCACACCAAATTTTCCCCCTCAATCGCCCGATCAGGCGATTTTTTGAAAACGGCAAAAATGAATCCCGTTATCCCGCATTCCTGATGCGTATTCTATTGGACATTTATTCATGTTTGTTTGTGTGTGTATTTTAAATTGAGTTGTTGCAAGACCCTCTCAACTACAGGCCTCGAAGGAGAGTTTTTCATGGTGGTCAACCCGGTCCAAAAATTCACCGGAGAGAGCGGAATAAACATGGCGCGGAATAAGTTCGGGAACGTTTTGGTTATAGTTTTGCAGTAAAAAGTGATAAAATATTGTATTTTAACACTTTTAACTGCACTTGGATTTACCAGTGAATAGTTTATTAGTGATTTAATTAAAAAAAAATAAAAATAATTTAGTGATTAAGTGTCTTTTAAGTGTTTTAATTGTTAAGGCGAACAACTGTTTTTACATTCACGGTGTTTTTTCATGTTTATTTACGAAAAAAATGTTGAAAATTTAATACTTTGTTTAGTTATGGGATTACAAGTGATTTTAAAGTGATTAATACATATATTATGTAATTAGTATTAAAAATATAGGTGTAGAAAAACACTTTTCTTATTCACTTTTCCTTTCACACTTTTCTGCACTTATATATTTAATAATAATTCCATAATAAATTATTTAATGACTTTAAAATCACTTTTAATTAAATAATCAGCATATTTTTCCTTAATAAAGACGAAAAAAACACCGCGAAAGTAAAAGAAATTGATCACCTCAACAATTAACACACTTAAAACTCACTAAATCACTATTTTTTTTTAATTTTTTCTTATTAAATCACTAAAGAACTAACCACTGATAATCCATGTTTAGTTTAGAGTAATAACTTACAACGATTTTCCACTTTTTACCACAAAAATATAACGAAAATAATCCCGAGCCTATTCCGCGCCATGTTTATTCTAACCAAATGTCAGATTTTGTGGACCGGCTTCAGCTATGGTTGGATTAGTTCAAGAGAGAACTTCATGGCCTGTAATGGAGAGGGTCTTGGTTGTTGGATATCGGGATTGTTCGAATAAGTTTTATAATTTGCTTGTAAAAGTATAATATCGGGATTTATGGATGTCGGATTTGACGATTGTGGGTGTGTTGGTACGCATTTTTTTGTGGTTTAGGAAGCGGGATGACTGCCAATGGGCATGAAAAGAATTGCTCAACGATGAATGCCGGGTTGCCATGTAATATACCGGTTACATTTGTTTAAAGTGGAAACAAAAATTTTTCTTTTTATTTTTTTTTATTTTTAGTGGTCGGCGTTGGTGTTAGGGTATTCACCATTTTTCTTGGTTAAACCGAGAGAAGAAAAGGGACTTTTTTGATAGGCGATGGTGTTAGTGCTTTTATCTCCTTTTTTTTTTGTTTTTGTTTTTGTTATTGGCCTTTACATATGGCGACCGTTACATGCTTGAGTTGTCGAGTAGTATTTCGATTTGCCAAGGCACATTTTTATTAGTTTACTTTGGACATTATGTAACGCACTTATAGTACTACTGTGGGTAGCACCCCATGCTATTATTCCATATTGAAGGATTGATTGTGCAATCGCAAAGTAAACATTTTTCAGGATTTGAAGATCGAGATAGTTCCTTAGTATTCTAAATTTATATATCACTTGTCTCATTCTGCTAACAGTGTTGGATATATGAATTTTCCATTTCAGTTCTCCATCTATGGTAACCCCTAGATATTTCACTTCCTTTGTATGATTCCTCCTTTAGTTTTATATAGGTTGTATTAAGATCTAAATTCTTTTTGTTTCCAAATGTAATAAATTGGGTTTTTTTTGAATTAAGGGCCAATTTGTTCAAACAGAGCCCGTCGTATACTTTATTTAAGCCTTCATTAGCCAGCCTCGTAACCGTAACCCAGCTTTTTGCTTTAAACAAAAGGACTGTATCATCCGCATAAGCAACTATGTGCCCAGATATTCCATTTTGCTCCATATTACATAAATCATTTACATATATCAGGTAAAGTAAGGGACCCAGTACAGTGTCCTGGGGCACACCACATTTAACCACTAGTGAACCGCTAATTGTATCCATTATTCTTACACACTGTGTCCTTTCGTTTAAATAGGATATTAGAAGTTGGAGTACTTTTCCTCGAATTCCAAAGTTTTTAAGCTTATGTATCAGCTTTTCTTGGTTAACAGTATCAAATGCCTTTTTTAAATCCAAGAAAACACCAATTACGTTTTCCTTATTATCGACTGCACGATATATAAACTCAGTCAAATCGTACAGTACATCCGTTGTACTATTTTTAGGTTTGAAACCGTATTGGTTAGGCGCAAGGATCTCGTTTTCAGTAAAATATTTCATTAATCTAGCTTTGATGCATTTTTCTAAAATTTTGCCTAAAATTGAGGTTAGAGATATCGGCCTGTAATTATTTGTGTCAAACTTATCACCGTCTTTAGGTATTGGTGTTATTACAGCTACTTTTAATTTTTTTGGAAAAAGACCTTCAAAAAGAGATTTGTTGAAAATAAATAGCAAGGGTTTCCGGATGTGACGGGATGAGGCTTGGACAATTTTAGGTGTGTAATTATCTACCCCTGCAGCTTTACCAACTTTTAGCTTCGCAATATAATATTTTAGTTCATCCATAGTTATAGGTGGTAAATCAATAATTTGGCTGTTAGTTCGTTTCATATGATAGTCTGGTTCCTGTGGTTGATTAGCACAAACTACGCTTCTGGATATCTTCTCTCCTACATCTGTGAAAAATTTATTAAACCCCTCTGCAATTTCTGCTGACTCGCTCATGACTTGACCATCTTTATTTCTAATTTGAGTTACTGTTGTATTGCAACTTTTGGATTTAACAGTTATTTCATTTATTTTATTCCAAAGTTTTTTGGGATTATTCTTGACCCTGGTAATTTCGTTTTGGTTATAAATCCTTTTAGCAGTTTTTGGTGTGACCCATGGTTTCAATGGCTAAATTTTGGTTTTCTCACAGTTTTTTTGGTGGTACTCTCTGTTATTGCTTTGTCTAATATATTACAGAACCTGTCCATACAAATATCTATATCTTGTTCCGAGTATACCTGATCCCAATTGCGGTTTTCTAAATTATTATTTAATTTATTTAAATCAACATGATTAATACAAATTTTATTTTTATTATCACAGTTTGGTTGGATCTCTGTCGGTTTTAGTTCTGCTATAACACTAAAATTATCTGTTAGGTAGGTTTCAAAAATTGCGGAATCGAAAAGAAGTTCTGCAGTATTCTTCAGGAAAATGTGATCTATACATGTGCCATTTCTATTCCCTATTCTAGTTTTTCCTAATAAGTACTTATTAAAACCATTTTTTGACATAATATCTAAATATTCATTTGTTGTAGTTGAACCAGAATCCAAAATATTTATATTCATATCTACGACAACCATATCTTCAAAATACTTGTCCATCGAATTTATAAAATTTATAGAATTTAGATTTGGGGACCTATATACGCAAGTGATATGGAGTTTATCGTTCCATGGTAAATTAATGACTAGTTCGATTGTATTTGCCTCAAGTATTTCACAATCTAACGTATTAACAATATGGTTGTCTCTTACATATATCATCACACCATCACATTTATTTAGAATATTTGGTTTCGTAAAAGAAGTAAAACCCTCTATATTATAGCAATCGGTGTCACCAAGCCATGTGTCTGTTAAAACTATAACATCAAACTCAAGTTTCAAGTTATTTAATAATATCAATAACTCATCATAATGCTTTGGCAGGCTTCTTATATTCATACAAAACACCTTAAAACTAATATTTACATTGTTTGCAAAAAACGATCTAAGATCAGTTTCGCTTCTAAGTATTTTCGTGCAATTTTGTAAGTTTCTATCAAGAACTTCTATTAATTCAGACATTGCGGAAGAAAACAAAACTATTGAAATTATATGTAAGACACCAAAAGATTAAATTAACTTAATTAGTTCTTCATTGTTTTTAATTCTAAAGGGACGCTCGCCTTCTGACCTTCTCGCATAAATCATGCCATTCCGAATCCAAACAAACCTGAAATTTTTTTCTCGCAATTTGACCTTGGCTTCATTGTAAAGAAATGCAGTTGATGCCGTCAAATGTTCACCAACGAAAATTTTTCCTTCACCCAGATCTCGTTGCACTTTCGACGCAGACAATCCAGGACCGTTGTTTTGTTTTTTGACTTCATCCCTGTAGGCTTGTAGGAACTCGTCTCGGGGTCTTTGTCTCGCAAAACAGACAACTATTACTGAGTTTCCATGAGAGTTCAACCAGAGTTGAACCCGAGTTGAACTCCATGGAAACAGTCGCAGTCAAGAGTTTTCGTTAAAGATTTTCAACTCTGTTCAACTCAACGAAAATAGGTAGATTGAGCAGAGTTCACGCACACAACTACAAACGGGATTGTCAAATGTTAAAAAAGTCAAAATGTCGCGCCTGTTTATAACATTTCTGTAACACAATAAATTAATTTTATGGCCCATGATCGCTATTTTATAATAAATAAATATTACGTCAAATTTAAAAACAGCTGCTTGCTTAATACAAGTACACATTCAGTTGTTTGTACACAGGCAGAAAAGTCAGCCATGGAAACGCATAGAGTTGAGTCGTTGAGTTGAAGTGTCATTTCAACTCAACTCGACTCCCATGGAAACTCGGTATATGGGACCTGGGGCCGTTGACCTCTTGCGTTGTCTATAAGCCTGATCGAGATCTAGCTCAGTTAGATGGGAGTCAATGCCCTTTGCGACTGCTAGCACGATGGAGTTAATATTTTCATTTTTCGTTTCTTTAACGCCGGTTATGACGACATTACTTTTCCTTTGATCCTGCTGGAGTACATTGACCTTATCAGTCAAAATGTTGACTTCTTTTTTGAGTATATTGTTTTCCACTCTCAGCTGTTGGAGTTCGGTTATTATTTCACTGAATTTAGCACTGTACTCGTCGAATTTATCAGACATAAACTGCACTGCGTTCTTAATTTCAGTTATTTCCCGTTTAGGTTCTTTAATGGAGTTTTCTAACTCGGTTTTGAATTTTAGAAATAATTTACCGACCAGATCTTCACTATTTTCCACGCTATGCTTAGAGTGTTTACAAGTATCACACTTCCAGGTATCGCGTTTTTGGCCGAGTTTCCGGATATTATCCACCGTTTTTAAATTACAGCACTTGGAGTGAAAAAAGTTTTTACAGTTCGAGCACATAATAATATCCCGCGGTTCTACGAATGGTTCTTTGCAAGAGTAACACGTATCAACCATGTTTTGATAAGAATTATGTAACTTTAATTAAGGAGAGAAAAATTGGCACGTCCGAACTCTTTGGCAGTCACACAATCCTGACCCTAACCCTTAGCTGGCCCACCTCGTTTTTGTAACATAGCTGGCCTATGGGGTGTCCACGCACCCCACGGAAAAAAACTATTTCCACGGAAAATATGCAATATTGACCGTTTAAAAAAATCAGTGGAGTTCTTTGACAACCCTTTTTTATGTTCCAATAGTTGAGAGACTTTTTTCTCACTACGACAGAAAAAATAAGGTGTGATAAAACGTGAAAAATCGACATTTTGCTTCAAAAAATCAGAACTCCTATGTTTTAGGAATGTATGGACACCCGCAACGGCGTAAAAGCTCGGTACATACCACCATCTAACACAAGTGAAACTTACAACCTTCAAGACACACTAGATGCTCCCACAAATATTGTTATTAGATTGATATCATGAAAAAAGGGTTTTTTTTAGGCCTGGGGTGTCCCTGCACCCCCAGGTCTAGCTAAGGGTTAAAGCAAAAAACAGTGAAGTGACTATTTTTATCTTGAAAAAATTTAGTTTTTCATTGCATTTCAAATAAATCAATACATTTTTTTTTTAATTTTTCAAATAAATAAAGTGAATAAATCATTGAATTCTATGCATTTCATAAAAATCAATCATTTTTTTTTTGATATTTCAAATAAATAAATGAAATTCTTTTTCGTTCTAACTTTTCAAATGAATAAATAAAAAGGATTTTAAAATTTTTCTCAAAAGTAATAAATGGAAAAAATTACCAAACCTACAAAAATTTGTGAAATTAATATCCACTTTCAGTAAGAGAATAAGAATTATATGGAAATCAGTGCTAAATACCAAAATAATTCTTTACAAATTTAGTAAAAAAAGGAATAACAAAATTCCCTGAATAAAAAAAAAAATTTAAATAGTTAATCGTTAATCTTTGAATAAAATTCACTTTTAAAATTCATTGAATAGCAAAATTGCCAAGTGAAATTTTCTCACTATTTGCAACTATTCCATTCTTTTGTTCTTTATTGAAACAAATTCCGTAATTTTATACGACAATATGTCTAACGACATTGAAAATCCCATTCTAAGACCCCCAGTTATAGCTCCCTTGCCTACAGGGAGTGCCCCATCAACCAAGTTCCCTAATAATATAAATCAAGAACAATTGGCCGAAACTGTAGATCAACTAGTCCTCCTTGCCTTGAGAAGAGAAGGTAAGGCTTTCATTTAATCTCTTCTTAATCCCGGACTAGACATATTCAATGATACTGATCAAAAAATTGACGCAGGCCACGAAAATAATTTATCCGAAATGGATAAAGTACACGACAACAGAGAAATGTGCGTCTATGTTATTGCCCTTAGTCGAGTCCTGTTTACCGGAGGATATTCTACGCACTTGGCAGAGAAGTATGCCACACGAATTGCAGTCCGCCAAAGTGATGATGAAGAACAAAGTAAACATGCTAGTACCGAGAATCCAAAATATCGATTGGACCAATTAATGAGATTCTTAAGTAAAGAATTAAAAAATGAACAAAAAATTAAGCTGGCGTCAGCTGGGTTTGGAGTCGAAGGTATTTCAGCAAAACATGACGAAGGTAGAAGGAAAGAGAAACCTCAAAGACACTCACCTTTAAACCAGAATTTACCTAAAGCCGCTGGACTGCTCACTACGGCAAAAAATATACCCTGTGTGTTTTGTGAAAATTCCCATAACAGCGTTGAATGCACTAGAGCCCAAAATATGTCGAAGAAGGAAAAAATGACAATTCTGAGAGAAAATCGATGCTGCTACAACTGCTACAAGGAGTAAAGAAAAGTGTGCGGTTTGTAATCTAAGACATAACGTCATTTGTAATGATCGAGGGAAGTCGAATTGTGAACCAAAAACTGAGGATATTAAATCCACGAAGGAAAGCGCTCCAAAGGATAAAGCACTAACCAGTTTGGGAAGCTCCGGCAAAGTGATGCTGCAAACATTTATGATAAAGTTGGTTAAAGGCAGTCATGTTCGAAAAACCAGAGCAATTATAGACACGGCCTCACAACAGTCATACATACTCACGAATGTGGCTGATGACATGGGCTATCAACCTGTTAGGACAGAGAAAATCCGACATGAATTATTTGGTGGTATATGCACAAATGTCGTTGAACACAAGGTTTTTTATATTCTAGTGTCAGACGTAAAAGATAAGTATTCCCATATGTTAGAAGTGTTAGACCAACCAGTGATCTGTGGCAGTATTGATCCAATCATCCGTGGGTCATGGTTAAAGGAGGTGGAACGGCTCAACAACGAATTGACAGATTTTGAGGATAAACCTGTTGAAATCTTGATTGGTGCGAATTTTGCAGGTACATTGTTCACCGGTAGATTGCATTAACTTTCTTGTGGTCTAGTAGCAGTCGAAACGAAGTTGGGTTGGACAATGGGATGGGATGCGTGCCAGAAACGACAAAATCACGCAGTGTAGCTATGACCGTCACCACCTTATTATTGAAGGAAGCTGAGATATCCAATCAATGGTCATTAGATATAATGGGTATTTCTGATCCATCCGAGACGAAAAGGAAAAAGGAATTACAAGAAGAGGCAAAACAACATTTTCAGAAAACGGTGACCGTTGATGCAGAGGGAAGATACTTGGTTCATCTGCCATGGCTAGAAGACCACCCACCACTTCCGAGCAACTACAACATAGCTTTGAAGAGGTTAGATGTGACAACCAGGATGTTAAAAACAGACAGTTACTATGAAGAATACGATGCTGTTTCCCTGATTGGGTTCAAGATGGAATAATTGAAGAAGTTCTTAGGGATTAAGTACCTATGACTGCACATTATCTACCACGTTGTAAAACCAAACAGCATGACCAATATAAGGCCGGTTTTTGACGCGTCTGCTACCGAGAAAGGCTTTCCTAGCCTGAACAACTGTGTTGAAAAGGGTGAAAATCTTATAGAACAGATACCATCAATTTTGTTAAGATTTCGGTTGAGAAGAATTGGAGTAATTGCCGACATTAAAAAAGCTTTCCTCCAGATCAGCTTGTTTCAGCGAGACAGAAATTTTCTACGGTTTTTGTGGTACGACCAGCAGGGGCAGTTGAAAGTGTACAGACATAAACGTGTTGTTTTCGGAGTTTCATGTAGCCCATTTTTACTGGGAGCTGTAATACAACACCATCTGACAAAGACGCTGCAAGAATGCACCGAGCAAAGGAAAAAATTATAATACAAATACAGTAGAAAAATCCCAGTAGGAATTCTAGGAAGGCCTTACCGATGGAGCACTGAAATAAGTACTCATCTGGTAAGGGGTGCCCCTTATTTTCTTGGTGCTAGATGAGCCCTTACAAACCCCATTACAGGAGAAGGCAGATGGTAAGGTGTAGTCCAGAATTATACCCAAACAAGTGAGAGTCTGCCCGATGACTCAAGGGAGCTTTCCTAGAGCTTTCATAAATTTTATAGAAAGAAAGAAAACGGGCAATTATATTCGTCGACATAAAATGCGACGTTAGCATACTCAATAGCGCGGCTCTCATTCGATATGGAGGACAAGCAGCTTTGGAGAAGTGGAGAATTTAGTTGGGGGACTGTTTAGGTAAAGCCACTCTCGGGCTTGGAAAAAAAAGGCATTTGTAAAAGATGAAAAAAAATAAAAGCATTTCGACACCGGATCACATATCCACAGGCGCCCATGAATATCTCTTTTCGCAATGTTCCATTTGCTGCCTTACTACACCCCTTACAGATGAGCAGTTCTATAAGTACTCTAAGGTAAGTACCATAGTAAGGCCTTACCCCCTATGACATCGTGTGTAAAAGTAAGCACTTCTGTAAAAGTTAGTGGTAAGGCCTACCCCTTACCAGTAAGTGCTGATTTCAGTACTTCTGTAAGCTTACCGGTCCTACTGGGTCTCCTTTGAACAAACAGAACAAGAGAATGACGATACCAAGACTCGAATTGTTAGTCGCAAATATTAGTGCTAGATTATATGGTAGTTTTATCAATTATGTCGATATTACCATTGAAGAGGTCATATTCTGGAGCGACTCCACTACGGTCTTAGCATGGATCAATCGTGAGGAACAGTGGGACGTGTTTGTATGGAACAGAGTTAAGGAAATACGAGAACTCACGCATGGGAAGCAGTGGCGATATGTACCTGGCACCTGTAATCCAGCAGACCTGCCATCTAGGGGATGCAGTGCGAGAACGTTGCTAGAGACGCGATGGTGGGAGGGGCCAGATTGGTTAAGGACGCCGAAGAATAGTTGGCCTACTTTAGATAAATCTTATAATCTACCCTTCGTTGGAGAAGATCGTCTTATCAGAATAAAGGCAAAGATTTCCTACGGTGACTATTCGCAGGATTTCTGTTACCCAGTCGTTTTGCCAAACTATAAGCATCCTGTAGTAAGAAGATTAATTCTAGAAGTCCATCTTAATTCATCTCATGCTGGTATTCAGACGATGATGTCGATTATTAGAAAGCGTTTTTGGATACTTGGTGGGAGAAATAGTATAAGAGTCGTCATTAACAGTTGTGTGCGATGTAGGCGATACAATTCGAAGAAAGTTGAATTACCCTCACCTCCACTACCTATAGATCGCATTCGGGAAGCAAGAGTATTCGAAATTGTAGGTATTGACTTCGCTGGACCAATATATCTAAAGAGAAGCAAAGGAGATGTGGAGGTTAAGTACTGGATCTGTTTATTTACCTGCGCGGTGTACCGAGCGGTCCATCTAGAATTGGTCTCCTCAATGTCTACAGATCGCTTCATTCAGTGTCTGAGGAGGTTCATCAGCAGGAGAGGGCGGCGTGATTTATACTGACAACGGCACTAATTTTGTGGGAACGGCGAATGCTCTCGACAAGGTCGAATGGGACAAGATAACTGATCATAGTTTGATAATGAAGATCAGGTGGAGATTCAATCCTCCTACTGCAGCCTGGTGGGGCGGTTGGTGGGAGAGATTGGTTGGCCTAATGAAACAGTTGTTACGAAGAGTCCTGAATAACACTTCGTTGGATAGTGAAGAGATGCAGACGGTTTTAGTGGAGTGCGAAGCTGTCATTAATGCTAGACCTTTGACATACGTATCGGAAGACTCATCAGATCTGACGCCGATAACACCTGGGGTGGTAGCACGTAAGTTGTTTCAATCGACCTCTTCATACAAAAATTCAAGATTTTTGTATGGAGAGGTTGATTGAAACAACTTACGTGCTACCACCCCTGATATGTTCCTGAAGGAAATCGAACAGATAGGCGTAGCTGACTTGGATGCGACGGAATTAGTGGATCTCAGTCGACGGTAGCCATCTCCGGAAAGTTTTGAGACAACGATTTCAAGAAGAATATCTAGGTCAGTTGATGCTACATAGTAAGAAGATTTCTCAGAGAAAAATCGGGGTAGGTGAATTGGTGTTGGTGGGGAGTGATAACATCAAGCGCCTGGGGTGGCCGCTAGCGAGAGTGGAGGAATTAATAGCTGGACTGAAAGGAGAAACCCGACTGGTCAAATTGAGAACATCGTCAGGAGTTATACTTCGGCCTGTACAGAGAATTTTCCCTTTGGAAATAGGATTCGACCAGAATGCGGAAGAATGTATTCGACGATTTTTGAAACCAACAAAAGGATACGGCCAATGCGAGAACGGAGCTTCAAGATGTGAGGGACGGTGAACTTTTAGACGTTAAGCAAGATGAATATCAGACATTCAGCGGTAGACGAGTTAGGCCTCCACCTAAGTTTGATTTGTAATTGGTTACTTTTTTGTTTATGTTTTACCTTTGTGAATTAACTCAAGTAATTTCATTAATTCAGGTGAGAGGATGTTATAAAATGTTGTAGTTTTGACCGTATGGCATTACTAATAAATATAAATAATTTTGTAAGCCCTGGGCAGCACCTTTTTAATTTTAAAACTTGTTCAGTTAAGCTTTCCGTGAACAGGCGGTGCATCTTTCATTTTAAGAGCTGTAAAATATAAGTGTTTTTTGCAAAAGGCAACCAGGAGCTGGTTTTTTCCATAAATAAATATATTGACCTACGTAAATAAGAGTTCTTTCATTTGATTTTAGGACACATATGTTTAAATCTTTTACTTGTCCTTGAGCTCCACCTAATCACTCTTGTTATTATTGCTCGCTGGTTGAACTAACGGCCGGTCCCTCTCTACACATATTAGGCGTGACATTAGCCAAAGACTTGCGATGGAATGACCACATATTTCAAATCGGCAAACAAGTATTCCAGTGCTTGGAATTTCTTAAGAGGTGCAAGTTCCTCCTACAGCCATCGGTCCGTGTTTATAAATCCTACACTCGGTCTTTTCTCGAATACAGTTTACTCGTTTGGGGCAGCGCCTTGACAACCCTTAAAGTAATTGTACTATCATAGAGACTGCTCCATCGACATAGACGATAAATTCTCCTGCCTCCACGGCAATTTTATACCCGCAACGCCAGATTAGCCCACTCGACTCATTCCCTATACTCGCGTCTCCCTTTCCCGCACACACCAATTCTATTCGTTTGTAACCAGAACAACTTGACTGTGGAATAATCTCTCGCAGTCAGTATTTCCAAGAGTTCAAGTGCAGAGTTCATCGCCGCCTTCTTCAACACCCCCTGAACCCTCATAGCCCTTAACCTATCCCCCGTACTAAGATTACTGCTAGACATTGCACCATGACGTGACAAACGATATGACGAACTAGTAGTGCAGAGGGTGATTTCTGGGCTTAGCACTGCCACATAAAAAATGAAAGGAACGAAACGTACCGGTAGTGCCCACGCCCTTCAAAATGTTAGTAGCCAAACAGTCCAACTATTGTTTGGAAAGGAACGAGATGTTACAAATGTAGTGAATATAGGCATATTTAAACGGATTGTCAAAAAGAATCTAAAGGTGGAAAATTCTCAATTAATAACCAGTCTTATTCTCAATTAATAATGCCGGGTGATCAATTTGTAAATTTAACAATAATAATAATAGAGTTTCCCTTCTTATGAAGAAGGCGCATTTCTCAGCTGGGCTGAGAAACATTTACCACGACCACGTGGGCTCGGCTGAGACATGCAGACATAAAAAATTAAGTACCAAAAAAAAATTGCATGCGAAACCATAAACAGTCATGAGAGAACAAAGAGACTCCTGTTAAGGAGATCTTTGTTAGTGCTCACGCTAAAAACATTAATATTTTTATTTACATTAATGAACATGCGATTAACAGGCTCAAGTCGGCCATAATTGGTGTTAGAGGAGTTGATGTGTAAGAGCGGTGGTCCTCTCAGATTGTATCGGCTCTCTCTAAACGACGCACGACGACTTAGAAAACCAGAGTCGACACGTCCATTAAGAAGCTGGTGGACGAAACAACATCGGCCACCTCACGACGCTTGTGGAGAGTTTAAGTTGAGTAACTTAAGTCGGTATTCATATGGTGGAAGAATTAAAGGGTCTTCCCAAGGAAGGTGATTCAATGCGAATCGAACGAACCTACGTTGAACCGACTCAATTTTTCCAACATGCGAAGAATAGTGAGGAGACCAAACCTGGGACGCATATTCAAGTAAAGGTCTGACAAGCGAAATGTAGAGGTGTTTAGTGATCAGGGTGCTGTTAAATTCTTTGGACCACCTTTGGACAATGGGCGCCACTTATGCGAGGTATTGCCTCCATAGCCAGAAGCCCAGAAAAGCCTGACCAAGGAGTCAATACCATACATAAGAAAAATTCCGGAACTCCTATCCGCCCCCAACCGCCGATACTAATGTCAGGGGGATGTGCTGCCGGCCACACGGAGTTCGCTAGCTCGCCGGGGGGGGGGGGGTCGTGGGGTGTGTGGCCGGGGACCTATATGTAGTATGGTTCACCACTTACCAGTGATTGTGCAATTTCAGATTCCGCCTCCATCATTCTCCAGGCATCGCCTGAGCCGCGTCACTGTAGTTCGGCCCCTTGCCAGCTCATAGCCTGGATAACCACCAGCTGACAAGGAACCCTGAAAAGGAAATGAAATACGGCCCAACCATTCCAGAAACTTGTTTATTCCAAGTAACAACAACGCACAAGACCAACAAATTAAACAATACAATTTGAAATTCTCAAATTCAAAAATGACCGGTAATATACCATTGCATTACATTTAGCTAATTATGTTCGCGAAAGGTTTTGAAAAACGCGTCGCAGTGGTACCATTACGTCACGGTTTTTTACAAACGATAGCACAACTAACGGGTTCACATAAGGGAAACAAAATTAATTACCTGTAAACAACAAGATAAAAAATATTTCTAATAAAGAGCACTCAAATGTATAAACAAATATAAATAAGATTAAAATTAACAGTATACGGCAATTAAAAAATTTTTATATATGTAGTGATAAATTGAAGCATGAACAAAGATGTTATTTTCTCTTGTGTATGTCTGTGTTTTTGTTTTATTTATATATAGATACCTATTTATTGTATATTTTTTTTTCTTTGATATTGTGGCGTACTCACTACCAAAAAATGTAATCAAAAATCTTTAACAGTTCTAAAATACGACACCTATTTCCATTCGTCCTCGGACAAAGTCAAAGGATTAAATTTCTTTACTTCTTCCTGATGAAACCAAAGCGAGCCCCCCCTTTTTTTTTTTTTATGTGGCAGTGCTAAGCTCAGGAATCACCCTTTGTACTACTAGTCCGTCATGTCATTTGTCACGTCATGGTGCAATGTCTAGCAGTAAGCTTAGTACGGGGAGGGGGTTGGAGGGGTTATAAAGGAACGGGAGGGAATTGAAGAAGGTGGTGATGAACCCTGCGTTTGAACTCTTGGATGTTGTAGGAGCTCGGAAATACTGACTGCGAGAGATTATTCCACAGCCGAGTTGTTCTATTAACAAACGAATTCATATCTTGTTGAGTGCGTGAAAGGGGGAGTTGCAGGTGGAGGGAATGAGACGAGTGGGCTAATCTGGTGTTGCGGGTATAAGAATGCCGTGGAGGCAGGAGAGCGTTTAGCTCGGAGGAACAGTCACTATGATAGTAGCGATAAAATTTTGTCAGTGCTGCTACATTCCTACGGTGGCTGAGGGGGTCGATGGTGGCGCAAGCGGTATCGTCATCAATTAATTTAAGGGCCTTTTTTTGGACCTTATCTAACCATGCCAAGGTGGTTATTGGAGCGCCGCCCCAAACGAGGGAGTTATATTCGAGAAGAGGTCGAATGTAGGATTTATAAATAACAGCACGGGCCGATGGCTGGAGGAGGAACTTACACCTCTTAAGAAATCCCAAGCACTGAGATCCTTGTTTGGCGATTTGGAATATGTGGTCATTCCATCGCAAGTCTTTGGCTAATGTCACGCCTAAGATGTGTAAGGATGGTTCGGCCATTAGTTGAACTTCATTCACTTTCAAGGGTGGAGGGGTGTTGAACTTCTTTTTGGAGATAAGACAGTACTTGGTTTTGGCGGGGTTGAATTCAACACGATTCTTCTTTCCCCACTCTAGAATGAGTACAATGTCGTTATTAATAGAGTTGGACATACGTTCGCGATCATCAAGACAGGATCTGGCATGAGTCTGTCTTGTATCGAAGCTGTACGAGTACCGTAAAGTACCGTCGTCAGCGAAGCTGAGAAGTGGGTTGGAGGGGATTGAAAGAAGGTCATTTATAAAGATAAGGAATAGGGCCGGTGATAAGATTGACCCCTGGGGGACCCCCGCCGAGATCGGGTGGGATGCGGATTTGACGCCATCCAATACTACTTTGATTGAACGACCGAAAAGGAAATGCTTGATCCACTTCTGTAGAAGTGAGTCGACTCCAATAGCTTTGAGTTTGGCTAACAGGGCTGAGTGCCAAACTCTATCGAAAGCCTTGGAGATATCTAGAGCAACCAGACTAGACTCGCCGGATCCATGCAGACTACGGCTGAGGTGTTCTGTAAGACAGACTAAAAGATCGCCAGTGGATCTTTTCTGGCGGAAGCCATATTGTCTGTCGTTAATGAGTAGGTTGGATTCTAGATATCCCATAAGCTTTTTGTTGATTATCGTCTCCATGGTTTTGGAGAGAATAGAAGTAATTGCTATTGGGCGGTAGTTTAAGGGGTCGCTGGCTTCACCTTTTTTCGGAATTGGCTGAACATGGGCAAGTTTCCAAGAGTCTGGGTAAACTCCGGAGGAGTATGATAGGGCAAAAAGTTTGCGCAGAGGTTTAGCCAAAGGTGAGGCGCATTGTTTTAAGACGATGGGGGGTATATTATCGGGTCCAGTGGATTTGTTGACATCGAGCTCCTTGAGGCACCTGTACACCTCGCGAGTCCTGAAGAAAACCCTGTCCATTAAGTGAGCATTGTGCTCGAGAACTGGGGGTAGCGCATCAGTTTCGGGTAGGGAAGAATTTGAAGCAAACAGAGATGCTAATAAATCGGCCTTGGCTTTTCTGTCTGTTATCACCTTCTTATCGTGAATGAATGAAGGAGTTGTAGATGCAGTGAAATTCTTCTTTATGGAACTTACCAAGGACCAGAAGTTTTTGCTACCAGAGGTTGCATTAAAGAGTTTACTTCTCAACTTACTGTCAAATGAATTTTTGACGTTCCTGATGGTGACTTTACAGGAATTTCTTAGTTTTATATACTCCTCACGGAGCGATTCACTCGGGGAGCTCTTGTAAGCTCGAAAGGCGGCTTCTTTGTTTCTAATTGCATGCATACACTCCTGATTAAACCATCTGTTGGGCCTAGCCTTCACAGATTTAGTAGAATGAGGAATGTACAAATGCATTCCTGCCTGTATGATCCGGGTGATACGGATAGTGGCAGAGTTGACGTTTTTGGTTCGGAAACACTGATTCCAGTCAGTAGCTTGGAAAAAATTAATTAGCCCCAGCCAATTGGCCTTCCCATAATGCCATACAGTTCTTTTAACTGGTTTGGGAGGGGTGGGAAATTCGAATGGGAAGCTAGCGCTAATTAAGCAGTGGTCCGAATTGCCGAGAGGTGAATCAACTTCGACGGAGTATCGCTCTGGATGCGAAGTGAGAAAAAGATCAAGGAGATGGTTTCCTTGACCGGCAACATCAGGGACTCTCGTGGGATGATCCACAATTTGATGTAAATTATTGGTGTCTGCAAAGAGCTCGACGTCCTTGCCAGAAACACTGGTGCCATTTGAGTAAGTCAGCCAGTTTGCGTTATGAACATTGAAATCACCCGCAACGATAATTTCACACTCAGGATTGGACGACAAAAATCCCGAGATTTGTTCGGAAATAGTATCAAATGATGAAATGGAGGCTTCGTTACTTATGTTAGGACTTCTGTATAGGAAGCAGAAGAATATGACGTGGCTTTTGAAAATGATTTTAATCCAAAGATAATTAAAATCTGAAGTCGTGCTTGAAAATATTTTATGATAAGCCACGTCATCCCTAACATAGATGGCAGTACCCCTATGGGGGGAGAGATTGTGCACTAAAGTGTATCCCGACACCTGGTAATGACCTAAGTCATTATCGGGTGATATTTGGGTTTCACTCAGTGCGAAGATTGGGGGTTTATAATTAGATAAGTGGCACTCAACAAAAGAGAAATTCGCATGAAGTCCACGAATGTTACAAAAGTCAATAACAAAGCATGACCTGTAACGGGACTTCGGTTGCGCGGGCTCATTCGCCACATTCTTATTGATATTTCCCGGAATTACAACCGTCGCAACCATCAGAGTCAATGAAATCTGCCTGCGTTAAAGTGTTATGCCTTTTGAAACGGGGCAAATTTCATCGACCGACAGATTTTGGGCGCGACACTTGCAGGACACTTAGCGCATTGTAGATAAGGCTCGGTAGCCCTGGGAATGCCTGTAACTATCCGTAACTGGAAACGCGTTCACCAGGCGCCGAGTTTCAATAACAGATATGCCACCAGGTCACTCATTAATAGCAATCTGCCGTAAAATACCTTGATGATCAATACTGAAAAGTGCCCGCAATGAAGGGCCCCTTCTTCCATATATATTCCGCACTCCTTCGATATTCTGTGAGTATTAACGCTCAATAGTGGGATATTTACCTTTAATACACCTCTAACATCACGCGGTGGTTCCAGTGGCCAAAAATGAGAATCAACAGTGCAGCCAATCACTTCCGTGTTAATACTGCGAAATGCTGGTACTCTCTTGAGAAAATGCGCCGATTTCAGGTTTACAAACAGATGTGACATCCAATTGATAAAAGAATAGCACCAAATATCCTCTTTCGAACTTTGCCGCTGGATGTACAATGACCGCCTTGCTTTACATACGATGCCAGTCTTTTTTGTCCGCAGTCAATGAGAAGCAGGATTCTTTGTCGCTGGTTTCTCGACCCCTTTTGGTTGGTTTTCTTTTTTCTTTTTTCTTTTTTGAAGCTTTCTGTGTACTTTCTAGCTTGCAATCAGTTTGGGAGCTAACACGGTAGCCGCCCCTAGTTATTTCGTCACAACCAATATTACACCCGGACAACGAGTTTTTAACTCATCGAGATTGAAAAGCACCCGAACTCGACACTTTCTTGGTTATAAAACTAATAATTGCGTCGTTGTTTTACGTTATTCTCCCAACGGACCGCAAAAAAAACTAACTAAACTCCCTGCAAAAACTCTAGGAACTGACTGACTCAATTTTCTTTTTTTCTTTTTTCTCGTTTTTCTTTTCGCCGCCTACTTTTTTGTTCCGAGCAACTTCTCCATTTCATTCCCGACAGTGATTTTGAGTCAGGTAGATATTTAGGGATTTTCCGAGCAAAACTGACCGTTACATAGGTATAAAACGAATCTAAATATTTTTCTTTGGATTGGAGGAAAATCTAATGTGATGCACTTTGCACAACAGCATTAGGTGTATTATTTTACTTAAACATACATGTCTTATTGTTAAAAATTCGGCTTACCGTACCTTTTGTATTAATTTACACATCAATGTAACTTTTTTTTTTATTTTTAAAGAAAAAATCACGCACGCACTTCACTTTTCTTTAAATGTAGAACATCTACTGAAAAACATAGGCACCTGTTTATCCATAGCATATATGCACGTGCACGCACACAAGTACCCCCACCTCGCAATGAGACCAACACCAATAATTACCAGCCAAAAATTTGAAAGAATTGATATATTTTAATTGCACCCCATCTATGACAAAGAATAGTGAACACCATCTATGGCAATATTACATTACTCTTCGTTTTACCTATGATTTATCAATTTCCATAAAATATACAAAATACATTTCATAAATAATAGAAAATCTGTTGTTATAATTCAGTTGTTTAGTTTCTTCGAAACTTTGTACATATCTCGCATTGGAATGCACCTTTTTACGTAAGCATGAATAAATATGTTTATTGCCACATTCCTACAAGTTAGTGTTTGGAGCAATGGGAAGGCGATAGATCGGGGTGCGAAAGGGCCCGGGTTCGATTCTTGATGAATTTGAGTACTCGTTTTTAGCTACGATGATTTATTGTAGTATAATAAACTAAGCCTGCGTTGATGGTAAAATCTCAAAGCGGCGACTAATTAAAATCTTTGGTATATATTCAATTGTGAGCTATAACTCAATCTATAATAAGCTAAATAAGCCAAATCCGTTCTTAACTAAAACTTTTATTTCACGTTGCATTGATTTAATTATTGTCATAATGCTGTATCCTAGTTTGGCCATGGAGATTCATAAGTATCACACTGACCAACGCTATATATAATTAATCTTGAAAAGTTTTTGTTAAAAGCTTATGTAGGTTATAAGTTGTGAGACTGCGTAATCTAAAACTTAACAAAGTATTTAACAAACACTACAATATAATCATCATAGCTTAAAAAAAAGGAAATCAAATGTAAACAATAAAATTCTTTGATTCTTCACCCACGTCATGGTATATTTCTTTATTCAATATAAACAATAGTTTTTCAGCAGCAAATAAAAACTATATGCCATAATTTCGTTATCATCGGTTTTTGTTCTGGAAGCAAATTTAGAGACGTATTCATGTCAAAAACTTGTTTCATATGAAACAAAATCCCCGAAGGAAATTAAAAAAAAATATTATGACGAAAAAAAAGCACCGCGAGCCGAAGGATCGAACTCGCAGCCCCACAGACGAGGGACTTTCCCTAGCCCTTTATAGTCCATGGAAATGGTACTTTAACATTGCAAAAATGCAGGACAAGGTTTTATTTTTGGGATGTGTAGGGGGGGTCAGTGTGATCTTAAGTTTGAGTTTTCGGGATTCTAACCCCCCCCCCCCATTTGGACACCATCTTGGAAAAGGTATGCAAATGGTTTTTCCACAATATCTCTGAAACGGCACATCTTACCGGAAATTTGCAAGGATACTTTTTGTTTAGAATTAAATAATCTACAATTTATTACTTTGAAATTTTGTGGTAAAACGAATAATTAAGAAGTTATAAGCCTTTGAACACAAAAATTAGTCACAATATTTTCTTTAAGGGCTCGTTTTTTTTGTTTAAATATACTTCTAGTTGAAATTTCCAGACCATTTTCTCAGTTTTTGGTCTTTTGACCAAGAGCTACATTTTGAGATATGGCCCAAGTCTGTAGCGGCAGTACTTTCAGAGATGAAAGTAGGCTTCAGACGGACAGACGGACAGAGCCTTTTTTTTAAAAAAGCTGAAATCAGATTTTTATTTGCTTTCGTGTTGTAGGCTTTACACTTTTTCGTTATATCATCGGATAAATCACATTCGTACATCTGGCATGGCATCTTTGTACCATTTTGTATTACAAAACCCTATTAGCGCGAAAGTGAAACATTTGCACTTTCGCGTCTCTGGTATAAGGGTGACAGTGTTTGAGATTTTTTGACATTATGTTAAATCCAGATTCCTACCATTAGATAAAACGTAAGATAATTAAATTTAAAAAAAGCAACTATGCCATTTTGTTGGCAACTGGTGTAATTGTTACGTTTTGATTGCCACTAGGTTGTATTCAATCAACTTTTAATGCAAACAATAATTTTTTTGTACACGTAACGTTGGGAAATTAAAATAAAACTAGTTTAAAAACATTTAATTATTACAATTTTAATACTTTTAAATAAAAAGTAGTAATTAGTTCTTTCTTCTTCCTCTTTTTTGGAACTGCACCATCAGCTTTGACTGACGTTTGACTTTCCTCGACGTCATCAGCAAGTGGCATGTTCGTTGCTGTTGGTCGATGGCTCACAATTTTATTTAAAAATTGCATTTGGTCATAAAATTTATATTTTTGAAGTGGCTTTGCTCCTGAGCCTGACTTGTACTCTTTAAGTTTTTTAGCACATCTCATCCAATTATCTCTTGCATTGCTCCATTTTTTACAACATGCTTACCTGCAATTAAAAAGTAATTAAACAATTATAAAATAATCACTTTTACAGGTACTTGGCATCAGGTTGTTCATTCACGGACCTTCAATACACTTTTAGGATCGGAATAAAAACTATAAGCTACATTGTCCGAGAAGTGTGTAAAGCGATGTGGTCCGAATTATGTGAAACATATATGAAAATTCCATCTGAGCAGGAGTGGTTAATGATAGCTAATAATTTTGAGAGCGCTGCGAATTTTCCTCAATGCTTAGGAGCCATAGACGGCAAACATATACGAGTTACAAAGCCCGAAGAAAGTGGATCAATGTTTTTAAATTATAAGCACTACTTTTCAATCGTGTTGATGGCCATAGTAGACTCAAATTATAATTATATTTTCATTGATGTTGGTGCCTACGGAAAAGAATGCGATTCAGCAGTATTTAAAGAAACAGCATTTTGGAAAAGTCTCTTAAGCAATAAACTGAACATACCACCATCTTCGAACAAATTGGGAAGTGAGTGTGAACTACCCTATATATTTGTTGGTGATGAAGCGTTCGCATTGCATGAACATTTACTGCGCTATTTTGGTGGCCATCAACTCGATGAAGTAAAAAGGACTTTTAACTACCGCCTGACAAGAGCAAGACGGTATGTTGAATGTGCGTAATGGCGAATAAATGGAGAATTTTTCATCGGCCATTGAATGTGTCAACCGACTTAGCGGTTGATATAGTAAAAACTTGTTGCTTGTTGCAAAATTTCATTCACAAAGAAGAAGGAATTATTAATAACAGAGCGAGTGATTTATTTACCACTAACTCTGATTCCAATCTACGCGAAATACCTCGTTCAAACTCGGTAAGAGGTAGTTTAACAGCAAATATGATTAGAAATTAATTTGCGGAATATGTTATGACCCCAGAAGGGAGTTTACCGTGGCAGAATCAATATGTTTAAAAACTATACTTAAATAAATAATATAAACTTACCAAATTCGTTTTTATCTTTATCAGATAATGTCTCGAAATTATCCTTTAGAATTACGCAGATTTCCTTCCATGCTCCGAAATTTAAATGCTTATTTTTGTATATCTCTGCAGTTTTATCCCAGAGCACAGGCCTATTTTCTACAAGAGTTATTAATAACTCCATATCGATATTATAATCCATCATTCTTTAATCGCAAAACTAAAATACATATATTCTGGAGCGAAAACGTTTGCACATCCAACGTCGTGAACACATTCGTATAGGCTGACCTGGAGCGCGTTCAAAAACCTTACTATAGTAAACCACGAGGTCAGCTGTGGTTATGCTACATCACTTCACTTAACCACGAAAGTTTATGTTTAACCATGGAGGTTTTTGAACGCACCGTGGTTAACTACGTGGTAAAGAAAATTTAAAAATTTTTCCCATAAAATAGTGTCGGCTATTTGCCTCAATTATTTCCAATAATTATTTATTTAAAATAATTTCACAAATCCCACTTTGATTTGTTCATTATTAACATTAAAATAAATGTCAAAAAATTGTTTTTATTCTTCTTCTTAACTATCGCTAACCATGCTCCCGAGCATGGTTAAAATTTAACTACACCATGGTTAACCACGGGAGTTTTTGAACGCAAAAAAGTTATGCTCGTGGTTATGTTGTAGTTAACCACGGAGTTTTTGAACGGCAAAAGTTTACCATAGTTAACCATGGTTAACCATAGTAAGGTTTTTGAACGCGCTCCTGGTTCACTGCAACGGGACTTCGAACGTCGTGCCGAGGGTCGAAGCATGAGCACACGTCGCGTATACAGCCAACGGGCGAATGTCCGTTGCGTGAACAAACATTCATACTTCTCCAAACAACACTGAGCGACGGACAGGAGTCCGTTGCAAAAATCGGGCCGTTTCCCGTTGTCGTTAACAAGAGGCCTTAGGTGGCGTTGTCGTTACTGCTGGAGTATATTTTCATTGGGCCTTTCCACACTAGTATTCTGTATTCAGTATGCAAACGGGTTTTTTAGGAAGGGGGTAAGAGAATCAAGGAGAATTTTCTACAAAAAGTGATGAACTTGGAGAGAAATGTGCAGCACATTTCAAACCTATTTCTCGGGCTTCAACTCACTGGGGTATCGTAGACTAGTCATGCTTACTACGTAGTAAAACCGATATTTAAAAAGAGAGGGGTAGAAAGGAAAACAGGGAAGTGCAGTAACCAAACCAGTTATCTTCAACCGAAAATTTTTGCGTGAAAACTAACACATTTACAGTGCTTCTTCCTACCTCTTTTCTTCTAGTCTTTTGCCATAAATTCAATCTCAATATAAAAAATGACAGAAACAAACACACTGCTGACGTAGGTAAAAACAAGACATTTTAGTGCAGTAACCAATTTTAAGTGTACGCCATGAGTATGTAGTAAAATCAGTCTTACTACATATTGAAGCATGACTAGTCTACGTTGCCACACTAACACCAATAAAGACACAGTTTGGGGGGGGTCAGAAATGAAGCATACGCACGCACACAATCAAGTACTTAATCGGAATATGAATGGTTACGCCGCTGCAACAATACAGGTGTGGAAATCGCGGTTGTTGTCAATCCAGTTTGCATACTGCATACAGAATACTAGTGTGGAAAGGCCCATTGGGCTGGTTAAAAAAACTCTACTCATCATCAGTGCTGCCACCTTTCCATCTTTCTATCTCAAGTTTCTCGATGACACCCATTTATTTTATACTTATGCGCCCGATTTCTTCTATACTCCGTTCAGCTTTCGAGGCTACGTTCAGGCTAAGGAGGCATAGCCGACAATGAAGAAATCGGACATTAATTTTTACAAATTTTTCATATTGTAACTCTTAATACACGCTTTTAATTCTTTTCAGTTGCTGAAATTATGATTTCCCGTGACTATCTCGACGTTATACATGATATTATTCAAGCAGGATGCGATATCGAGGCCGTATACCTTCACTTAAGTCACCTTATAGCAATATCACCAGTTTGCGCTGCCGAAAAGGGTTTTTACGATCTATTATACCCAAGAATAACAATCCTAGATCCTCTACAAAAGGTAGTATTGCGGTGTTTTGCTCTTATGCTTCATTCGCCTTGTCCTCAAGATCGTTTTGTCAGAGCAGATGGCGTACATACCCTCTACGAAATACTACAAAATAAAGAACTTACAGAAGATATTATGGAATTTGTTGTTCTAGCCATGAAGAATATAACAAATGATAAGCATGCCATATGGCGATGCAATGAGCTATGGAATCTTCCATTGCTTCTGCTAAAATTAGCTCATAGTAAAACGAACCCTTTTCTGCAACTTTATTCTATAAAAGTTTTACGACAAATAACCGAAATGCCGCAAGTAAATAAATTTGTCCGGAAAACTTTTAAAAAACAAATTTATGACATTGTTCCGACCAAACCGTACGTTGAAACGGCAAAGACCGATTTGGTGGATTGGTTGCGATGGAAGAGTTTCCTACAAGCGGAGGCCCCACCGGTAAAAGTTGCAAAGATTAACAATGAGATTGAAGCTGAGGAAGAGACTGATGACTTGTATGACTTCCATAAACCCAAACAAGTCAAAGATGTTAAAGTTAAACTACCAGATAATATCGCTTACAGGGTGACATATAAGAAACTTTGCATACCACAACGTTAGAAAACTGAAATAAAAGGTTCCACATTTTGTCATGTAAGAAAATTTGTTTTCATAAACAGGCTTTTTCTGAACTTCGCTGAAATTGATTTCGCTGGAATTTTCTTACATCGTATTCTACCAATTGTAAGAAAACTCCAGGGAAATCAATTCCAGCGAAACTCATAGTTTGAAAAATTTTGTTACCAAATTTCTGCGCCTGTAGTAATTTCGTATTATTGTAGCATAAAACAAATGCATTTATTACCGTAGAAAAAAAATGTTTTCATGAGTTAAATGTTTAGGCCACTAAATTATGTACCCCAGATCATTTGATCCAATGTGCTGCCCTTGTATAACTTATTAAAGTACACTTACAATTTGGAAAAATTCTTAATAAAGGATATTACAATACTGACACGTAGCTCTCAACCAATGTCATCCCAACCATGGAGGCTATACAGGAGATGTAACTCTTATGGGAAAAATAACCGGAAATTGATGCGTAGCAGAAACTAAACTTCTAGTTCATTTTTGGCCACAGATGTCGCCTAAAGCTGACGTGCCCCCCATGAAGTTAGCTGAATTATACCCATTTCGACGATTTCTTCAAAATTGTCAGCCGAAATGCAAAAAAAATCATTGGGAATTAATAAAAATTCATTGGAAAATCCATAAAATGGTTAAATACGAAAAAGCAGAAGTTGATTTTTCAAGTTTGGCGTAAAGATAAAATATTTTAATAGTTAACGAACTTGGCCATGAACCGGATGAATATAATCCGCCATGTTTTTTGGGGTACATGTGACTGTGGCGCCCTCATTAATTAAACGAAAAGTGACAACACGGCGTTATATCTCCTTGTATAGTCTCCCTGATCCCAACCACGGGCCTGGAAATTGCCGAGCCTACTAACACTAACCCAGCTGATGGTAGGCCACTTTCATATAGAATGGACTGCTCGCGAATGTAAAAAAAATTGGTCACCTTAAAGGCCAGGACGCACACATCCGCACCGCATTCGCACCGTTTCCGGGCAAAAACAAAACTCAAGTAATTTGACCCGGTGCGGACACGGAAATGTGGGGACTGACTGGTAAAATTGTACTTGTTTACTTTCTCTCCGTGTGTCGTCCGACACACGGTACGGATATGTGTGTCCCGGCCTTAACACACTTAGGACCTTTGCCAAAATACCATTTCGAATTTTTCTCATTTCCCAGGGCACTTCGATATTCCAAAGTGTGCTAAAATACCAATTCACACATTTCAGTGACAATTAAAAGTTTTTAAGTAAAAATGTACAACGAAACAAACATTTGTACAAAATTTATTAAAATTTTACTATGTTAGATTTATTATTTATTTTCTTATAAATAAATGAGTTAGATTTATATTTGATTGCATTATTTTTTTAGCTTTTTTCTGCAAAACTAAGAAAAACTGTAATAAAGTGATAGCTGCCTGCGAGTGTTCAATGGGCCTCTAGACAATCAATAATATTGTGCAATATTATTATTTGAGCAATATTATTGTAGGTCTGTGGGTGACATCGAAAGATTGGTTTGTTCAAAGAAGGAAACCGTCAATATTATGGATAGTATAGGCGCCACTTAAGACCAAAGAATTTTCGTTCAGCTTTCAATAAACTGTATATCTTTTCGATGATTCGACAAGCATATCTGGGTTTGAGCACCAACAGAGTGAATAAAATAATTCATAGCAACTGCTGTCCTCACATTTGTTAGGCCCATCTTCTTTTAGCTAAGCAATTAACTGATTTATTTTAAGTTATGTCTTTCCGTATTCCCTTTCTTCCATAATTACTTGTCAAACAAATTGCTTTTTTAAATTTATATGACGGCTACTCGATTCAATCAGAAACACCTGAAATGAGTAAAATAATTTACTCATTTCCATAGACGCAAACCGTCGAAAAGCAAATTTACTTATTGAAATGAGTTTTCCATACAAATTGACATGTGAATTGCTATTTTGGCACAGGGCCTTAAAACAACTAATTTTTTAGCTTTTTCAAAAAAAAAAGCTTATGCAGAGGCTCTGTCCGTCTGTCCGTCTGTGACCTTCTTTCATCTCTGAAAGTACTGACGCTACAGACTTGGGCCATATTTCAAAATGTAGCTCTTGGTTAAAAGACCAAAAAATGAGAAAATGGTCTGGAAATTTCAACCAGAAGTATAGCTTTGTTCCAGAACTCGAATGTGGGATCCCGCGGGACAAAATTTTTCCCAATTTGTGTTTCTTTACTTGCAAGTTGTCAGCTGACAATTTTTTGTATGTATGTGGGTATCTTGACAAGCGGCATACACATAGACAATCGACATTTATGTTATCTTTTTCTTGATTTGCAGGAAAGTGCCCAAAAAGTATTTCTTTACTTTCTGAATTTTTGACAAAATTGTCCCCACCATTGAAGTAAGTTTTTTCCCTACAAATTTTTGCAGGAAAAGTACTGGAACAAAGCTTATATTTAACAACAAAAAAGAGATTTCTAATAAAGTCCATATATCGGTAGCCTAGAAGTAAGGCGCTGGAATCCTATCCCCGGTGAACCAAGTTCAATCCTCGGCCGCGAAATGGGGAAATACAATTTTTTTTACTTCGGTGTAACTTGTTTTGATTCTACTTCTCACTTAATTATGTACATATATTATTTAATAATGGGACTCAGGAGAACATAAACATTTACTTAATTAAAAGTGCAAAAATATAATTTTCTTGATAAACATTTCATGGGCACCGAACAAATTACTTTATTGTTGTAAATCTGGCAGCAGGCCGATGGGGGAGTGGGTAGAGCGTCGGATCCTCCGTTCAGCGGAGTGTGGCGCTTGCGGGTTCAATCCCTGGTCGGGGCAACGTGGTTTTCTTTTTCTCTTTTTTCTTCTTTCTGAAATGATTTATTAACATATTGGTCAGCCACCGATAGTACTTGACATGGCGCAAAGGGCTAGGGAGAAGTACTCCAGGCTGTGGGCTCTGTGGGGTGCGAGTTCGATCCTTGGGCTCGCGGTGCTATTTTTTTTTCTATACATCGACAAAATAATTATTTTTTAATTTCCTTCGGAAAATTTTGTTTCATATTAAACAAGTTTTCGACGTGAATACGCTTCCAGAACAAAAGCCGATGAGAACGAAATTATGGCGAAGTTTGCAGCTCAAAAAACTATTGTTTATATCGAATAAAGAAATATACCATGGCGTGGATGAAGAATCAAAGAATTTTATTGTTTACATTTAATTTCCCTGATATCAATGGCAACTTAACTTTTTGTATGACTTATATTATCTTGATCTGTATGTGTGTACATATAGTGTAAACAAGTCTTGCAACTTGATTTTGACCCAGTTCCATATAACATCAACTGCAAATTTTACACATACGTATAGTTCGCATGACAATACAATCTGCAATCAAATTTTGCAATTGCCCTCCCCGACCCCACACATGGGTATGAAATGAAAAGGTGTGACAAGTAGAATACACTTCGCTATGTGGCGTCATTCAAAACCCAAAATGCGGCCGACATAAAATGGTGGCTTACCTTTTTCTTTACAACGCCCTTGGTATGAATGAAAGTGTATGACGAGTATAGTACAGTAAGCTACAGCTTCACAATAAATATTTCTTTAATTTCCCTCGGAGAATTTTGTTTCACATTAAAAAGTTTTTTTTTTTAATTCGTCCGAAAATACACGAAAACTTAGCCCCTGCTTCGATTTTTATCCTTACTCGACGGGGCGGCGTGTTATACTTCTCAGAATGGATTTACAACAACATTTTTAAAAACCGACTTCAGAAAAAAGCCGCACAAAATGCCCAAAATGCCCAAAAAAGGATGAAATAATTGTTTGTAATTCTTAACAACAATCAGAATGTATCTAGAAAGAAGAATCACTTTTGAAGACGATGCTAACACCTGTGGGTGATGTATTAAGGGCATAAGCTTAACAAAGAAATGAAAACAATTCCCGAAGCAAGAGTTAGTGCAATCAAAGTCAACTACTACCTGGCACCGTCTTCAAAAGTGATTCTTCTTTCTAGATCCATTCTGATTGGATTGATCTTGTTAAGAATCACAAACAATTATTTCATCCTTTTTTGTGCATTTTGTGCGGTTTTTTTTTTTAAGTCGGTTCTTAAAAAATTTTTTTAGTTTATAGTCATGTAGGTGGTGCTGTAGACCAAAACATGTGGATTTGTCACAAGAAATATGTATGATTTAAACGAAACATTTGGTAGGTGTATGAAAAATGGATAATCGCAGTTATTAAAATTATTTGTGAGTGTCAGTAGATATAAAACGAAAAGTAGATATCTAATTTTTACCAGGGAATATAAAGGCTTACTGAAATGAATGAAAATTTATAAATTTAATTGCACGAACGATGTATTTAAGACCGTCCTTATAGTCCATCAATAAAAGGAAGTGATTTTACTCAGAATTTTTAATATTTTACAAAAAATTTACAAACGATTTGCCCCATTTCTAAAAATTTTTGGAGCCCTTTGTTTAAAAGCATATTTTTAAGTTTTTATTAACTAAATTTGTATGCATCTCTTCAGAATAACAAAACAAAAGTGGGATGTTGTGCCTAGAGACTAGCCACTAATTACGCTTTTTCTTGGTATTCTTTCTGTTGAATAACACTTCAGACTGGATGACAATATTGTTACGTTTTTACGGCTTAACGGATTCGTAGGATTAATTAAGGAATACACTTTTTAATTATCCACACAAAATTTATTTATTACGAAACAAAACACAATTTAATAACACAAACACAATTCTTACAGTTCACTATAATCACTTCTAATTTACTATCTCGCACTATTAAATTCTATCTATCGCTTTATAGTTCACTTTTAAATCACTACTTTTCACTGTTGACACTTTAAAACACTTTTATCGCCTTTTAAATCAAAACTGACTCTCTCAGCGCCTGCAAGCCGCTTTTATATCCAAGCTCCACCTTTATTTAACTTCTAGAACCTTCTCGAGTCCCTTTTCTCGAGCATAGTGGTATGTTCTTTTCTTTTCGTCCAGAAGCTTGAAGTTGTCTTCACTTATCGCGCGATCCAATTTTAGTTTAGTACATAAATCACATTGATTATCTATAAGTAGATACGTAACCGTGTTTGCGGGCTTTGGACATAGATGGCCTTACTTACACTGATTTCAAAAATCCATGTTAAAACTGAGACTCAAGAGCTTTCGAAATATATAAAAGCTGTCTATCGGTTTCGCTGCTTATGTACATTGAACTTTTGAATTCATGTAGGTATATAGCAATCGCATGAATTGGGATACTTGCGATTGCGCCTGCTGTTCTTTGAGACAAAATTGTCGGAATTTTTGTTGTTGTGTTGTTTAAAAACGATTTTTCAGGTTTAGGGAAAAATTTAGTCGTGGAAGATTTTTATTTTTTTTTATATTTTTATGAAATCATATTTTTTGTCTGCAGGTGAATACGGTGCCGCAAAGGAGGTGGGTCACAGCCCATACAAAATTACCCCAGGCCCGGCGCAAAAGAAAAGTATCTCAGATTATCGGCTATAATAAGTATTGAATTTCTGTATAGTTGTTATATCCCGTAACTGTGGCTAAGGTGTTAATAATGCTATTTCTTTTTATTCGGGCGAAATGACTAATTAACGCTGTATTTTTGTAACGCCACCACATATCTTCATGAATAAGGTATCAGTGCACGCAGAATACTCCCACCTATCTAAAATTGTAAAAACGACGGTACCACAGTACCAACTTCCAGAGTTATGAGTCGTCAAAGTCAAAATTTTGTTTTTTTTAACAAAAATGTCACTTTCAACCACCTTTTTCTCCAAAATATTCATAGTCAACTAATGTTTTTTTTTCAGAATAAGAAAGCTTGGAGTTTTTCCTATGAATAATGTCCAGACAATTTTTATGCTACGGCCTTTACTTTCGAAGTTATAAGCAATTTAAATGCTAAAACTGGCCTTATTTGTGGAAATTGCAAGCAATTTTGACTTTGACTTTTTTTCACTTAGTTCTTTTCGACAAAAGCTTAGGAAAAAGAGTACTAAAAAAGTACGAAATAACGCCAATTTTAGTATTAAAATTGCTTATAACTTCGAAAGTAAAGGCCGTAGCATAAAAATTGTCTGGACATTATTCATAGGAAAAACTCCAAGCTTTCTTATTCTGGAAAAAAAAACATTAGTTGACTATGAATATTTTGGAGAAAAAGGTGGTTGAAAGTGACATTTTTGTTAAAAAAAACAAAATTTTGACTTTGACGACTCATAACTCTGGAAGTTGGTACTGTGGTACCGTCGTTTTTACAATTTTAGATAGGTGGGAGTATTCTGCGTGCACTGATACCTTATTTATGAAGATATGTGGTGGCGTTACAAAAATACAGCGTTAATTAGTCATTTCGCCCGAATAAAAAGAAATAGCATTATTAACACCTTAGCCACAGTTACGGGATATAACAACTATACAGAAATTCAATACTTATTATAGCCGATAATCTGAGATACTTTTCTTTTGCGCCGGGCCTGGGGCAATTTTGACCCACCTCCTTTTAATTTCTGCTTTGTACAAAATATAAAAATTTTTCTATTTTCGACCAAAAGTTGAGCCTGAGAAAATTTCAGTAAAAAGTTTTAAATTACATTATGGAAGAGGTTTTTATCATATAGTATCTATCCCAGGCAATGAAGTATTTTGCCTCATCATTAAGATTTGATGTTTAACCCTCAGCTGGACCTGGGGGTGTCGGGACACCCCAGGCCTAAAAGAAACCATTTTTCCATGATATCAATCTAATAACAATATTTGTGGGACCATCTAGTGTGTCTTAAAGGTTGTAAGTTTCATTTGTGTTAGATGGTGTTATGTACAGAGCTTTTACGCCGTTGCGGGTGTCCTTACATTCAAAAAACATAGGAGTTTTGATTTTTTGAAGCAAAATGTCGATTTTTCATGTTTTATCGTACCTTAATTTTTTTTCTGTCGTAGTAAGAAAAAAGTCTCTAAACTATTGGAACATAAAAAAGGGTTGTCAAAGAACTCCACTGATTTTTTTAAACGGTCAATATTGCATATTTTCCGTGGAAATAGTTTTTTTCCGTGGGGTGTGTGGACACCCCATAGGCCAGCTATGTTACAAAAACGAGGTGGGCCAGCTAAGGGTAATGATATGGGAAAAGTAAAATCTTTCTTTATGTAAAACCATTCCATGCTAAACTGTCGCACTTTACTCCAAAAGAATATTTTAAAATTTATAACGCACCAGGAATTGTAAGTGCTTTATAAATATAATAAGTCTTGTGCACTCTCTTCCACACCACCAAAGAGGTCGAGTACAGGGCGCGTTTTTTTATATGGTAGTGTCTCCAGTAGGCATAATTCACGGCTTTCAATCAAAAAGATCCTTTCGCATTCAGGCATTGCTTTGGATTTAGGACCTTGGCTATAATGATAGATCCACATAAATATATCATCCTGGAACAGTAAAACAATTGAATCCTTCTTTCCAAAATTTACAGACAGCATAACAGGGACAGGCTGAAGTGAACTATAAACCGGCTTTACTTAGTATTAACTGGTTTTGTTAATATTCATCCTCTCATCTTTACAATTTTTCCGCAACTGCTTGTACAGGGTCTGTCACGTATGCTAGGACTCCTAATAGTTTGGCGCTATAAAATTTGTAAATAGAGTATTACTAACACCCTATATGTAACAAATCAAAGGCTTTACTTCCCAGCGGGAAAACTAGCGAGGGGTTACTCAGGTAACCCAAGAATTCATTAATGATTTGTGTAACCGCTTACATGGTAATTGAAAACTTCTACTGCAAATTTAGTAAAATGGAGGTCTTTACATTGTATTGGATAGGTAAGCGACTAGGTAATGACTTGTGAAATACTTTCGTTGGAAATGTGATGTGCTTTTATTATTCTTTGTCTTGTCGAAGCCTCTCTTCTTGAGTTTATTCCGTCCTCCAAATTCGTTCGGTGTGGATCGTGCAGTGCAGTCAAAAAGATATCTTGCTAGTAAAATTCTCACCAAATGTAGCTGAAATGCAATGGTAATTTTGGATAGTAATGTTTTTAATGCTAAAAAGGGTAGCCAGAATTTTATTCTGCGTGCCTTACATGGTAATCTATGTATTCACTTAATACACTTCACCTCTGAAATAAGTCCTCGTTTGTAATGCCTACAGTAAGTACTTACCGCCATAGGACATCCGGAGAATATTTAAACACTTTTATCAGTTTTATCCCGTAAACTTCCGAAGTTATCGTCGAAGGCGAACTGACAATCAATAAATCTTGGTGCTTCCTGTGTAGATCAACAAATTACTTGCTAAACATACAACATTCTATCGCCACTATCTCAGAACCATGGAAATAAACCCTCTCCTGACTGCACGGCAATCTTATTCCCTCAGCACCAAATTAGATAACTCGTCTCAGTCCTTCCACCTGCAGCGCTCTTTTCGGGCACTTTACAAAATAGGAATTCGTTTCTAAAAAGAACAACTGGATTCTGGAATAATCGGTTAGTATTTCTGAGCTCATACAACATCCCAGAATTCAAACGCAGAATTCCTCGTCAATTCCACCTCCCAACGATCATAATGATTAACCCATTCCACCCTTGTACTAATCTTACTGCAAGACAATGAACCATGATATGACAAACTAAATAATGGACTAGTTGTACAAGAGTTATTTTGGGAAATTTGTTCAAAAATCGTACAACATTTTTCAAGTTTTTTTTTATTTTGATTTGATTCAAGGGTGGTTCACTGCATTGAAAAAGAGGTTATAATAAATTTTCCAATTTATTTTTGATATTATTTCATCAAAAAAAAAAATTTAAACACATAAAAATATTTGAATCATTTTTCAAATACAACCTGTATCTAGGGGTGGTTGAAAATGACTTATGTATTTCTTCTTAACAATACCAAGCAACCAACCTGCAATCCGGTAGCAGCAACAATTACCCAAAACGTAGAAAAAAGCTGCTGTATAAAGTTTATTTTTAAAATATTACTTCCCTTTAGTTTTATCCCCTTAATGCTTGATAAAATTTGGCTAGATTAAATAAAAATCAACCACCTTCGCAAATAAATATAAAAAAGAGTGCATTTAATTTGATTATTATAATTATCCTTATCCTTAAAAAGGACTGTATTTTATATTTATAAGGGTGACAAACATATTTTATTGCAAATTTCCTGCTGATTTTCATAATCAGCCACCGAAAAACATGAAGAGAAATAGTTTCAAAATGGTGTTTCGACACCCCTCCCCCTCCCATTCCTTTGCGTTGCAAATGGACTTTTCGCTAACATGCAAATAAGTCTCATAAAATCAAAAAGTCCGAAAACTGAAAAACCATGAGATTCAATATCTCAAATTTGTATACGGCACCGCGCCCCAGCCAACATTTTAATGTTCCAAGAAAATACCTTCTTATGTACAGTTTATTTACAACATCGAAAGCCCTCAGCTTTTTTATTATATATTATCGAAACTCCAAACCAAAACTTCCAAATCTTGCAAGTTTTACCGAAAGACCAAACCGCAAAAAGAAAACAGACGCCAGCGCCGCCAAACACGAACACCCGCCATCGTCGCAGGTCCCATGATTACGCATCTACTTATAGATAATAATCAATGTAGATAATCAATGTAAATCATTAGTTCAGACATCAACCGAAGTTGTTACCGACAATCGTTGATTATGCTTTTTGACAAACAGATGGCGCATAAATCATCACATTGCCCCCTCCTTAGGACTGCTCGTCCCGAACAGTTGTCCATCCTGGATCCGGCTGATGATATGGGCAGAGCCTGTCTATGTGCACAATCTTCTTCTCGGCTTTTGGTCCTTGTTGAATCCTGTAGACAACATCGTTGATCCGTGTTAGGATTTTATAGGGCCCCTCCCACTGGCACTGAAGTTTCGGAGACTTGCCTTTTCGTCGTCGAGGGTTGAACAGCCAAACGAGGTCACCTTTCTGGTATCCGCTACAGTTTGCTCGGAGGTCGTACCTAGTTTTCATCCTGTCACTGGCTATCTTAAGATTCTTCCTTGCAAGCTGATGGATATCTGCGAGTCGATCACGAAGTTCACCTGTATAACCGCTGCGCTCTACTGTAATAAGCTATGACCTTTTCCTGTCCTTCGAAGTTTTGTGATAGCACTGCACCAATCCCGACATTACTCGCGTCTGTGTCCAATATGAATCTTTCGCCTGGCTTCGGGTATGTGAGTATTGGGGCTTGGCAAAGTCCTCGTTTTAGTGTGTTGAAACTTTCCTCGCACTTTTCTGTCCAGAAAAATGGTTTTCCTTTTTCTGTCAGTTTATGTAATTCTTTAGCTATGTCGGCAAAATTCTTGACAAAACGCCTATAATAGGTGGCAAGTCCCAAAAAGCTTCGAAGTCCATGTTTATCCTTCGGTGTGGGCCAATTCTTAACCGCTGTTATTTTCTCAGGATCTGTTTGAACTCCATTGGATGAAACCACATGTCCGAGATAGTTGACTTGGTCTCTGAACAGTACGCACTTTTTAGGCCTGTTTCAGTTGGGCTGTTCTCAACTTTTGGAAAACCTCTCGCAGATTGCCCAGATGTTCCTCGAAACTTTTTCCAACGACGATGATATCGTCCAAATAAACCAGACAAGTCTTCCATGTAAATCCTCGCAAGACGCATTCCATCAGTCGTTCGAATGTAGCTGGAGCATTACACAGTCCAAACGGCATGACTGTAAACTGCCACAGGCCGTTTCCTACAGAGAAGGCTGTCTTTTATCGGTCCTCCGGGTGAATTTCGACTTGCCAGTAGCCGCTCTTAAGATCCAAGGTAGAAAACCATTTAGCTCCAGAGAGAGTATCCAGTGTGTCATCGATACGAGGTAATGGGTAGCTGTCCTTTTTAGTGATGTCATTTAACCGCCGATAATCCACGCAAAATTTTGTACTGCCATCTTTCTTTCTGACTAGAACCACGGGAGACATCCAAGGGCTTTTCGACTCCTCTATAAGGCCTTGTCTTCTCATATCTTCAATCATACCGGCTGCCTCTTCCCGCTTGGCTAGTGGTAGTCTTCTCGGCTGTTGTTTAATTGGCTGGGCATCTTTGGTGTCGATCCTGTGTTGAACGATGTTCGTTTTCCCAAAGTCATCATCTCTCATGGCGAAGATATCACTGAAATCCTCTACTAATTTTCTCGCCTGGAGATACTGTTTTTGTTCAAGACAACTAGTTGAGAGCACTGTGTTTATTAATTTCGTGGCCTTTGGCTTTGGTTTCGGAACCGTTTCCATGTTAGCGCACTCCACTAATGTAATCTGTTCTGCCGGTTCTCGTTTTCCCAAAACCGTATCCTTCTTTAATCGTATCTCTCGTTCGTTAGTATTTAGCACTCTCACAACTACCTCCTTTTTGTCGTCGATGCTAACCAGACATTTTCCAATTACTATATTTTTGATTGGTTCCCTTTGCTCTGGTTCGATAAGGTAAAATCGGTAGCTCCCGGGATCACCATCGAATATCGCTCGCACCAAATTTCTCAGCACACGGAGGAAGCAAGGTATCTTCACGAACGACGACTTTCAACGGCGAATAACAAGTGGATCCTGTGGCCATTGGAATCTCCTTGTTGTCATATCTCAGTATTTCCTCTCCGATGTCCAGTAGAATTTTATGTGCTTTCATAAAGTCCAGCCCAAGAATACACTCGTCTGTTATATCTGCTACCAGGAACGAATGCGAAAATCCAATGTCTGCGAGAACCACATCCAACATAATTTCTCCGTGTAATCGTACTGGCTCTCCTGTTGCAGTTTTTAGTCTGTATTGGCGTGCGTCTTTCAGCCATTTATTACCCACCATGTCAGCGCGGATAACAGATTTTGAAGCACCAGTATCTACAGTTATTGTGCATTTTTCGGCTCCAATCTTTCCATCGATGACAAGGCTGTTGCCACTACGCTGCAATTGTTTGATAGTGGTGATGATGACACCGGGGGCTTCGATTTCCCCGACTGACTCCCGCCCCATGAAGTCAGTCGTTATTCGTTTCCCTGCTGCTGTCTGCGGGGAGACATGGAGTCATTGTTTTCGGCCTCCCTCTGGTCACCTTTCTGTCGTTGTCCGCATTTTTCACAAGTTCCGCCACTCCTATTCTCGGGAGACTCTGCTCTCCTTCGCTTTCTGCAATTCCTTTGCAAATGACCCGGTTCACTACAGTTCCAGCATCGCAGTCGACCGCGTACTTCCGTTGCATTCATTCTGTTGCAAATATCCTCTGTTGTGTGGATCTCTCTGAGGCGGACTGCACTTCTTGATGCTTGCTTCGCTGCCTCGTATGCCAGAGCATATGCCAAAACTTCAGCGGTATTCTTCTTTCCGGCCAATCTGGCTGCTTGTTGTAGATCTCGGTCGGCAAAAGAGTTAAGAAAAGCCTCTCTTGCTACTTCGTTGATGTAGTCTTGGCCGAAACTAGGATAGGCCAGATGCACTAACCTCTCGATATCGGCGCATAGTTGTTGTAAAGTTTGTCCTGGCTTTTGAAGTCTATTTCGAAGTTGAAGTCGATAAACCTCTTGCAAGAAGAAGAAAAAATTGCACTGTGCAACCGAATTTGACTTAAGTTACACTTAAGTGAAGAAATTTACGTAAGTTTAAGTAAAACTTAAGTTTGCACTGTGAAACCGGCCCTAAGTTATTCAAATTTGGAATTACCGGCCGTGCCTTGGAATGGATAAAATCATATCTTAGCGATAGAACTCAGGCCGTCAGATTTCAGGGATTCTTATCCCAAGAAATCGAAGTTACTTCCGGTGTCCTCCAGGGAAGCCATCTTGGTCCGCTCTTGTTTAACATCTTTATCTCCGATCTGTCTCACCAATTAAATAATATACCACATCTCTTTTATGCAGACGACCTGAAAATATATAGCGCTATAAAGTCCGACGCCGATGTATCATTCCTTCAAACAAAACTTAATGCATTGCAAGACTGGTGCAACACTAATAAGTTGCAACTTAACACTAGCAAATGCCATACAATAACCTTCTCCCGGAAAAAAAGCTCACAGCTGCAGCAATACTATCTTGACAACAAGTTATTAAACCATGTTGATCAAATCGTGGACCTAGGTGTTATCTTAGACAATAAGTTAAACTTTAATCTACACTAGGATAGTATTACTGCCAGAGTTAATAAACTCCTTGGTTTTATAAAAAGAAGGGCTAAGGAATTTGATAACATCTGGGTCACAAAAACTCTTATCTGCTCACTGGTCCGCCCAATCCTGGAATACGCATGCCTGTCTGGGATCCCATATTTCACGCCAGTAGCAACAGGATTGAATCCATTCAAAAACAATTTCTCCTGTTCGCACTAAGAAATTTACATAACCCGGCTGATTACACTGGTCTGCACATTTTTTCTCCTTTCCAATTTAATAGTCGCGAAATCGACGATTTTTATTAACACATGATATCATCGTTGCACCGAAGTTTTTCTTTTCAGTATTACAAAAAAAGTTTTTTCAAATTTAACGCTTTCGACATGGTTTTCTGTAGATTTTGGCATGCTGAAAACGATCCCGTTGTCCGATTTGCCCTATCATTCCATAGTTTTGAGATATTTAACGCGCAAAAGTGCAAAAAACAGGCTTTTTGGCACTTTTAGGTTAGGATTGCTCAAAATCCTGACGTGATAGGGCAATTTGGCCAACGGATTCGGATTCAGCGCGAAAAAATACTGCTAAAGTATTTTGTACTGCTAGTTTTGCTAAGTTCATTTTGTACAGTGTTTTCTATAATTTTTTTATACGTTGTGCCCATGGGTTTGATGAAAATCTGGATGTACATCCAATTGTGATCGCTTTACGCATCTTGAGCACAATCACACTTGGAGTCGCTACCGCGGAGCGAAGTTTCTCCAAACTGAAATTGATAAAATCATATTTGCGGTACAACATGTCCAATCACCGATTCTCCAATTTGACTATCATTTCAATCGAAGACGATTGTCTGGCCAAGGTGACACAGGAGGACATAGTCAGTCGTTTGGCTTCCATGAGCGCCAGAAAAGTCAATCTGCGCGCATTAATTTTCGCCGTCGCAATAGCGCATGTGAATCGACGACTAAACATACATTGGGCCCATTTTCCATAATTATGTCGTGGGTACAGGTCTCTATGAAAGAAACTTTTTGGGCTCTCTGGGGCCTTTCGGCCGCGGCACTGATTTTGTCGCTTTTTACTGCCGAACCGAACTTCGTTACAAAAACTCAAATAGAGAAAGTTCCTATTCGGTTAAACTCCTAAAGGGGCCCATACACGAGCGAACAATTTGCGCAAATTTGTGTTTGCCAACAAATGTGAGATTGTCCATACACTATGCAACGAGTTGCGCAAACTACGGTGATTATCAATTTCCATAAAATATACAAAATACATTTCATGAATAATAGAAAATCTGTTGTCATAATTCAGTTGTTTACTTTCTTCGAAACTTTATACATATCTAGCATTGGAATGTACCTTTTTACGTAAGCATGAATAAATATTGTTACGTTTTTACGGCTTAACGGATTCGTAGGATTAATTAAGGAATACACTTTTTAATTATCCACACAATAATTTATTTATTACAAACCGAAACACAATTTAATTACAAACACAATTCTTACAGTTCACTATAATCACTTTAAATTTAATAACTCGCACTATTAAACTCTATCTATCGCTTTATAGCAAGCCGCTTTTTATATCCAAGCTCCACCTTTATTTAACTTCTGAAACCTTCTCGAGTCCTTTTTCTCGAGCCTAGTGGTATGTTCTTTTCTTTTCGCCCAGAAGCTTGAAGTTGTCTTTACTTATCGCGCGTTCCAATTTTAGTTTAGTACATAAGTCATTAGTTTAGACATCAACCAGAGTAGTTACCGACAATCGTTGGTTATGCTTTTTGACAAACAGATGGCGCATAAATCATCACATTGCCCCCTTCTTAGGAGTGTTCGTCCCGAACAGTTGTCCATCCTGGATCCGGCTGATGATATGGGCACAGCCTGTCAATGTGTACAATCTTCTTCTTGGTTTTGGGCCCTTGTTGAATCCTGTAGACAACATCGTTGATCCGTGTTAGGATTTTATAGAGCCCCTCCCACTGGCGCTGAAGTTTCGGAGACTTGCCCTTTCGTCGCCGAGGATTGAACAGCCAAACGAGGTCACCTTCCTGGTATCCGCTACAGTTTGCTCGGAGGTCGTACCTAGTTTTCATCCTGTCACTGGCTATCTTAAGATTCTTCCTTGCAAGCTGATGGATATCTGCGAGTCGATCACGAAGTTCACCTGTATAACCGCCAGTAGACTCGTTGCTTTCAACAGGCGTCCCAAATTTCAAGTCGCTTGGCAGCCGGATTTGTCTTCCAAAAATCACACTACAAGGGGTTTGTCCTGTGGAATTATGAACCGCTGTCCGATATGCCATTAGAAATATAGGGATGTAACTGTCCCAGTCACGCTGGTGCTCGATAACAACTTTCCTTAGGTGTTCTAGCATTGTCCTGTTGAATCGCTCTACCATTCCATCGGACTGGGGATGAAGGGGCGTCGTCCTGGTCTTCTTCACTCCAAGTATCTTACATACTTCTTGAAAAACTTGAGATTCAAAGTTTCTCCCTTGGTCAGAGTGAAGCTCATGAGGAACACCAAATCTGCAGATCCAATTGTTCACTAATTCCTCTGCAACAGTGATTGCTTCCTGATTTGGAATGGCATATGCTTCGGGCCACTTACTGAAGTAGTCCATGACCACCAAAATGTATCGATTTCCTCGGTCTGACACCGGAAAAGGTCCCGCCACATCGATTGCGATTCTTTCAAATGGGGCTCCCACGTTGTATTGCTGCATTTCTCCTTTTGTTCTTACCCGAGGGCCCTTGCTGCTGGCACAAGTTGTGCATTTACGGCACCAGTCTGCAACATCGTCTCGCATGTGAAGCCAATAGAATCTATCTCTTATTTTTGCCAAAGTTTTATTGACTCCCAGATGTCCTCCTGATGCGCCGTTATGACACTCCTCGAGAATATCCCTTATTCTAACGCGAGGGACTAATACCTGCATTCGATGAGAGGTACCGTCAGCGGTTTCCCATTTGCGCTTTAATACTCCTCGCTCAATGTACAACGAATCCCATTGGGCCCAATAGCTCTTGTGGGCCTCGGTAGTCTAGGGGTAAGGCGCCTGACTACTATACCCAGAGGTCCCGGGTTCGATTCCCGGTGGTGCCACGGTCCTAGCCTTTCCCAATTTCCCGCCTACATAACTTTCCTTCTTTCTTCTTCCCTCTTTACATTCCTGATTCCTTCTGTCATAGCCCTCCTTAGCCCTTCCCCACTCCACCAAAAAGCGCATGTCATCGGTTGGTTTATGAGATTCAACTCGTTTCAGGAGGCATAACACTCCACCGAGTTGTTTCTCGATGCCCCGATGTCAAAGTCGCGATAGTAATGGTTGAGAGTAGGTGGACTAAAAATATCGCGGGAAGGTTGTGACAGTTCCTTCCTCCCCGACTAGAGCTGCTGTTCGACATTGCACTCTATAAGAAGAAAATAGATTGTCAACAGCATAAAGGGCCTTTCCTGTGACTCTAGCCTTTCACATAAAAAAAAAAAAAAAAAAAAGGGTCTCGCTCCTCTCAGCAATGTCCTTCCATTCAGGCTTTTCCTCGTATTCCTTCCATGTCAGAATTGAAGAAATATCCGGGTCGTCGCGTTGGGCGTCTCGGAGTCCCTGGTCATCCCATCCTGTCGTTGGCTCGACTGTCGTCCTTTGACACTTTTCCTCGATACGTCCACAATGTTTGCAGTCTGGTACGCATGGTCGCCGGGAGAGTGCATCTGCATTTCCATGGTTTCTTCCCTTTCTGTGGTCTATATTGAAGTCGTAGGACTGAAGTCTCTCTATCCATCTTGCCACTTGTCCTTCAGGGTTTTTGAATTGCATTAGCCATTTTAATGCTGCATGATCCGTTCGAAGCATGAAGTTTTGCCCATAGAGATACTTGTGGAAGTGTTTAGTTGAGTCCACGATTGCCAATAGTTCCCGTCTTGTAACACAGTAATTCCGCTCCGATTTTGACAGCGCTCTACTGTAATAAGCTATGACCTCTTCCTGTCCGTCGAAGTTTTGTGATAGCACTGCACCAATCCCGACATTACTCGCGTCTGTGTCCAATATGAATCTTTCGCCTGGCTTCGGGTATGTGAGTATTGGTGCTTGGCAAAGTCCTCGTTTTAGTGTGTTGAAACTTTCCTCGCACTTTTCTGTCCAGATAAATGGTTTTCCTTTTTCTGTCAGTTTATGTAAATCCTTAGCCTTGTCGGCAAAATTCCTATAATAGGTGGCAAGTCCCAAAAAGCTTCGAAGTCCATGTTTATCCTTCGGTGTGGGCTAATTCTTAACCGCTGTTATTTTCTCAGGATCTGTTTGAACTCCATTGGATGAAACCATATGTCCGAGATAGTTGACTTGGTCTCTGAACAGTACGCACTTTTTAGGGCTGTTCCAGTTGGGCTGTTCTCAACTTTTGGAAAACCTCTCACAGATTGCCCAGATGTTCCTCGAAACTTTTTCCAACGACGATGATATCGTCCAAATAAACCAGACAAGTCTTCCATGTCAGTCCTCGCAAGACGCATTCCATCAGTCATTCGAATGTAGCTGGAGCATTACACAGTCCAAACGGCATGACTGTAAACTGCCACAGGCCGTTTCCTACAGAGAAGGTTGTCTTTTCTCGGTCGTCCGGGTGAATTTCGACTTGCCAGTAGCCGCTCTTAAGATCCAAGGTAGAAAACCATTTTTTTGTTTTTTTTTTATGTGAAAGACTAGAGTCTCAGGAAAGACTGTCGACAATCTATTTTCTTCATATAGAGTGCAATGTCGAACAGCAGCTCTAGTCCGGGAAGGAAGGAACTGCCACAGTCCACCTATTTCCAACCATTACTATTGCGACTTTGGCATCGGGGCATCGAGAAACAGCTCGCTGGAGTGTTATGCCTCCTGAAGCGAGCTGAATCTCATCAACCAACCGATGACATGCGCTTTGGCGGAGCGGGGAAGGGCTAACGAAGGCTATGACAACAGGAATCAGGAATGTAAAGAAGGAAGAAGAAAGAAGGAAAGTTATGTAGGTGGGAAATTGGAAAAGGCGAAGGACCGTGGGGCTTGGCCGGGAATCGAACCCGGGACCTCTCGGATAGTAGCTAGACGCCTTACTCCCTAAGCTACCGAGGCCCAGAGAGAGTATCCAGTGTGTCCTCGATACGAGGTAATGGGTAGCTGTCCTTTTTAGTGACGTCATTTAGCCGCCGATAATCCACGCAAAATCTTGTACTGCCATCTTTCTTTCTGACTAGAACCACGGGAGACATCCAAGGGCTTTTCGACTCCTCTATAAGGCCTTGTCTTCTCATATCTTCAATCATACCGGCCCCCTCTTCCCGCTTGGCTAGTGGTAGTCTTCTCGGCGGTTGTTTAATTGGCTGGGCATCTTTGGTGTCGATCCTGTGTTGAACGATGTCCGTTTTCCCAAAGTCGTCATCTCTCATGGCGAAGATATCACTGAAATCCTCTACTAATTTTCTTGCCTGGAGATACTGTTTTTGTTCAAGACAACTAGTTGAGAGCACTGCGTTTACTAATTTCGTGGCCTTTGGCTTTGGTTTTGGAACCGTTTCGATGTTAGCGCACTCCACTAATGTAATCTGTTCTGCCGGTTCTCCTTTCCCCAAAACCGTATCCTTCTTCAATCGTACTTCTCGTTCGTTAGTATTTAGCACTCTCACGAATACCTCCTTCTTGTCGTCGATGCTCACCAGACATTTTCCAATTGCTATATTTTTGCTTTGTTCCGTTTTTTCTGGTTCTATAAGGTAAAATCGGTAGCTCCCGGGATCACCATCGACTATCGCTCGTACCAATTTCTCAGCACACGGAGGAAGCACGGTATCTTCACGAGCGACGACTTTAAGCTGCGAATAACAAGTGGATCCTGTGGCCATTGGAATCTCCTTGTTGTCATATCTCAGTATTTCCTCTCCAATGTCCAGTAGAATTTTATGTGCTTTCATAAAGTCCAGACCGAGAATGCACTCGTCTGTTATATCAGCTACCAGGAACGAATGTGAAAATCCAGTGTCAGCAAGAACCACATCCAACATAATTTCCCCGTGTAATCGTACTGGCTCACCTGTTGCAGTTTTCAGTCTGTATTGGCGTGCGTCTTTCAGCCATTTATTGCCGACTATGTCAGCCCGGATAACAGATTTTGAAGCATCAGTGTCTACAGTTATTATGCATTTTTTAGCCACTTCGCTGCAGTTGTTTGATAGTGGTGATGATGACACCGGGGGCTTCGATTTCCCCGACTAACTCCCGCCCCATGGAGTTAGTCTTTATTCGTTTCCCTGCTGCTGTCTGCGGGGAGACGCGGAGTCATTGTTTTCGGCCTCCCTCTGGTCACCTTCTGGTCCGTCACTCCTATTTTCGGGAGACTCTGCTCTCCTTCGCTTTCTGCAATTCCTTTGCAAATGACCCGGTTCACTACAGTTCCAGCATCGGAGTCGACCGCGTACTTCCGTTGCATTCATTCTGTTGCAACTATCCTCTGTTGTGTGGATTTCTCTGAGGCGGACTGCACTTCTTGATGCTTGCCTCGCTGCCTCGTATGCCAGAGCATATGCCAAAACTTCTGCGGTATTCCTCTTTCCGGCCAATCTGGCTGCCTGTTGTAGATCTCGGTCAGCAAAAGAGTTAAGGAAAGCCTCTCTTGCTACTTCGTTGATGTAGTCTTGGCCGAAGCTAGGATAAGCCAGATGCACTAACCTCTCGATATCGGCGCATAGTTGTTGTAAAGTTTCTCCTGGCTTTTGAAGTTGATTGCGAAGTTGAAGTCGATAAACCTCTTGCATGTGCTGATCACCGTAACGCATTTCCAGCGCTTGAACTAAGAACCCGTAGCTGTTGCGATGTTCTGCTGGTATTGACTGCAATATTTCTGCTGCTGTGCCCCTTAGTGACAACGTTAAGGCCGTTGCTTTTTCCTCCTCAGTCCAGAAATTGCCTGCTGCTGCTGCTTCGAATTGGAGCTTATAAGTAGACCATGGGCTTTGCCCGTCGAAAGTTGGAGGCTGCAATTTCCTAACACCGATGACTTCGTGGGATGCCGTCACTGGGTGATGAATCTTTACTCTTTCCAGGTCCGCTCTGACCGATTCTAGTTCCATTTTTAACTTTTCATCATTTTCCCTCATGGAATTTTCGAGCTTCTCCAGATCATTCCTTACATTTTCCTTGATGGAAGATTCGAGACTTTCCAGATCATTCCTTACATTTTCTTTCATGTTATCCAGCTGGCTCTTCTGTTCTTCCATCGACTTTTGAGCTCTGCTAACGAGCGTTCATGAGCTACTGCTAACAATTTCTGTTCGTCTTTTAGTGCCATCACTTCAGCCTTGATCTCTATAGTTGAACGTTCTTGTAATTCTTTCATATCTGCCTTCATCTCTGCTGAAGACCGTTCTTGCGCTTCTTTCATCTCGGCTGTCACTTCCTTAATCTCTGCTGTTGCACGTTCTTGCGCTTCCTTCATCTCTGCTGATGCACGTTCTTGCGCTTCTTTCATCACCATCAATGTCTTAAGAAGTTCTGCCATACTCACTGTCGTCTCTTCTGGCTCTGCTTCTACCTCGCCTTCAAACATGTAGGCTTCAGGATCCTTACCTTCGTTCACCATAGCTTCTCGAAGCAGGGCGGTTAGGGAACTTTTAGCCCCCACCGTTGACAATGAGCGTTTACTTAACTCTCTTTTCAACTCTACAGTGCGCAAATCCACTAGCTTTCGACCCATTTTACTAATAAGTCCTTATTTCTCACTCACAAAATTTAAAGTCCAATCACAATTATTGTTCAAGTTCACTTATTTCACTTATCTTTTAATTAATCCCACTTCTGGCACCAATTGTTATGTTTCTTACGGCTTAACGGATTCGTAGGATTAATTAAGGAATACACTTTTTAATTATCCACACAATAATTTATTTATTACAAACCGAAACACAATTTAATTACAAACACAACTCTTACAGTTCACTATAATCACTTTAAATTTAATAACTCGCACTATTAAACTCTATCTATCGCTCACTTTTAAATCACCACTTTTCACTGTTTTCACTTTAGAACACTTTTATCGCCTTTCAAATCAAAACTATCTCAGCGCCTGTAAGCCGCTTTTTATATCCAAGCTCCACCTTTATTTAACTTCTGGAACCTTCCCGAGTCCTTTTTCTCGAGCCTAGTGGTGTATTTGTGTGCAGTATTTTTCACGAAAACACGTATATTCTATAAAGGCGCAGATTACGTGCGATTATAGACTTAAAATTAGACATGTTGTTACTGGATATCCTGGTAGTGTGCATGACGCAAGGATGTTTTCAAATTTCCCTCTATCTACTAGAAGCGAAGAATTATTCTCTTCACAACAATAGGTTGCAGGCGATTCGGCTTACTCTCTGTCGAACACTGTAATAACGCCTTACAGAAATAATTCAAAGTTTATGACATCTGCAAAGAGCAGGCGCGGATCTAGGATTTTTTCCGGGGGGGGGGGTCACAAAGATCCGGTCCACACGATTAACTTCCCAAAAACAAAATAGTTATACGTTTAGCACTAATGGAAAATCGGCTAGTATCAGAACTGATGACAAAGCAATCCCGAGAAAAGCTAGTTCAAGTAACTATAATAGTGGTAAATCCACAAGATTTTTCTAGAGAATTTGTTTTTCCTGAACGTTAGCAAACAAACATTTCCTCCGAATTTCGTTCGTTGCACTAAAACGGGTGTTCAAATTCGTACTCAGCGTGCTGAAGCGCCGTTGACAAACTGGGAAGCGAACGACTTCAATTGGAAATTCCAAGACTTTCCGGTGATATTAGCAAAACTGTAACTGAAAAGTACTTGTCAGACTTGACTAAAAAGAACAAATTTTGCAGTAACTACTGGAAATCCTGTGATGAACCACAATTTCCTCAAACTGTATCACGCGTACAAAACAATTCCCCGTCAAAAAGTGTTAATCCAAGGTTTGAGAAATTCGTGATGTTTGTAAAAGGTAGGTATCGAAATTTTTGCACGATTTTTAAAGGTTGTTGGATTTTGAAAAGTGATGTTTTGTTCGAAGGCTATCGTTGTGAAGAACCCAAAAAAGGTCACTTCGTTTAGAATGGGTTTCATTCCATCGAGTTTATTAGATATTAGCGAAACTTGTCAATTTAAGGTCTTTCTGACAATTAGCCGAAGTTTTTCTTCAGCATCTTCGTTAATATTATTTTTTCGACACCTCAAAGAAGTCGACATAGTTTTTGGTTGGCGCGGTTTCGTGCAGGTACAAAATTCACGAACGTCGTTTAAACAAAAAAACGGTTCGACCGAATCTTATGAATTTCTTTTCAGACCATATTTTGGTTTATACTCTTCGAACGGCACGTCAACTAAGTCGATATCTTTTATAGTTCGCGCGATATCGTGCAGGTACAAAAATCACTTATGTCACTCGACCGAATATTATAAAAATCTTTTCAGATAATATTGTCGCTAATACGCTTCGAATAGCACCTCAAGTAAGTCAATATCTTTCGTGGTTCAGGCGATATCGTGCAGGTACAAAAATAACTTACGCGGCTTAAACGAACAAACGGCTCGACCGAATTTTATGAAAATCTTTTCAGATCATATTTCGGTTAATAATACACTTCAAACGACACCTCAACGAATTCGATATCTTTTTTGGTTCGCGCGATATCGTGCAGGAAAATATGACTCCCAATTTTTTGCTTAAAATGCTCCTGGGACCTTGAAAGATGAAAATACGTCGAAAATTTCGATTTCGATTTTCGGACCGATTACAATAACTTCCTATACTGGGAAGTTAATAACAAAAATAACCAAATAAACAACACTAGCCGAATTTTTTCAATGAATAAAAAACAAAGTCAGAATAACCTTAAGCTGCCTGTAAACGAGCAACAACAAATGCACATTGCCGGTAATATTTCAGAAAAAGATGGCCCGGCTATATGTTTGAAAATGTGTGGCCGATACTATTGCTGGGCAACTTGTAGTCAGAGCTACTGTGTTGTCCGAGAATTTCACGCGTACACTTCTGACAATGGCTGAAGTATTTGTAAGTGCAACATACATTGTTTGCTTATTAAAAAAACAAAGAATGAGCTAATTCTAAAAATGTAGTTACTTGTTCAGAAATTTCACTAGAATGACGAAGGGTGGCCTTAAAAATTTATATACAAAACAACCATAAGCCTAAACAGCGGTGACAGGACTCCATCCTGCGGTATGCAGAGGCACCTGTGTTTACCACTCTACTCTTCTCTAAGCGTTTGTTGAATATCAGAGTTCTGAGAATGCGGATGATCCACTAACTTAAACCATTGTAGATACCATGTTGGCATTGTTGAAAGCGCTACTTCATCCGGTACGGTATCAATCAATTTTCCTTTACAATATGCGTGCTTTGGTATAGAATTTTTAAGGTACATAACTAAGATGTCTTCTAGGGTCTTAAGGATAAAGGATGACGAACTTATCCGCATATAATCATTTACGATAACTTACTGTAAGAATTGCCAAATTATAAATTGAAGGCAAAATGCAGCCTATGGCTGGGAAACGCCATGGACTTAGTCAAGGGGATCTCCTGGAACTCTGCACGACTTTGGGCGTGGTTTGTTCGCTGGATACTTTAAGTTCATGGATCCCGAACCCAGACTATGTACATCCTACACGGTCCACAACTATGCCATCTTTAGGACATACTAACATACTTCTAGTCCAAAAAAAAGTTCGAAATTATTTTTAAATAGCCGGCAATGTTCAAATATTTTCGCTCTACGACCGATATCAAAGGCAACATGCCGGCCAGTAGCTGCAATATGGATGGCCAGTATCGTCGGACGATACGGATATATTGCCGGCAAGTTTGAACATATTGATGGAAATAATGCTGAATTTTCAGCAATGTCGTTCAGCCAGCATTGCCGGCCCCACAATGCTGAAAAATGTTGCTCGTTTACAGGCACCTTTAGAAAGTATAGCTACAATCCAAATATAGACAAAATAATAAAAAAAGTCAGTCTTGTGTAAGAAAATTAGTCAATTTTGTTGATTCAGTCATTTTTTGATTCCAATTTTTTCAGAGTGCAAAAAAGTAAGTTAATTTCAGTCCTTGAATCCGCGGCTGGCAAAGAGGATAAAGTTCAATTTGAGACATAGCCAATACATATAGAGTACGAGTAGAACACTGTATTAGGATTACTGAAAGAACGGTTTGGTAGTTTGAAGGAGCTAAGACAAAGAATACATACCAAGTCAAGTCATGCAATGTGTAGTGCATGGATTGTCGTGTGTTGCATAATCCACAATATCTTGTTATCTGACGGGGACATTGATTGCGAAAATATTATAGAATGTGCTTCTAATGATAACGACAACAGAGAAGAGGAATACGACGATAACAAATATGAAATAAAACGACAAGCTTTATACTCATTAATGTTTGAATAACAATAAATAAAATTTAATTCATAACACACTCACAGGCACAATTAACCGCCCACTTACACTTTTTGTCACCCTGTTTATTTACGTTAAGTATGGCATATCGCAGGCTTTGTTTTTTATTGAGTGGATATTTAGGGAAAAAAATAAACAGTTGGCCTTGCGTGGGGTCTCAAATTTATTTCGCAGAAGCCTTTGCAAAAATTATTCAATGTTTGACCAAATTACGGCCATGTTACCGCGATTACATTTTTCTGATTTTCTTTTCATCTAGTGTTTAAAAGTTCTTTAATTTGTGTCTTTAATATTCCTTTTGGTGGTTCAAAACATAAAAATGCCGATAGATGCAACTAGTGCAGCTAGGGCTGTCGCCTTCGCTGATGCTGGGTACAGTCAACGTCACATCGCTCGAATACTCGATGTACCTCGAACAACGGTACGGGATGCAATTAGACGATATCGGGAGACTGGCTTATACACCCGGAGACCAGGTCAGGGCAGAAATCGTTGCACTTCCACCCGAGATGACCGCTTTATTGTAAGTAACGTGTTGAGAGATCGCTTTTCCACTGCTACTGAAGCTCGTACACGTCTGTTTGAAGTCAGGAATGTTAGTGTAAGTGAACGCACAATTAGAAGAAGACTGGCAGAAAGAAATTTAAGGGCTTTTCGTCCAGCTCGCGCTGCACAACTTCTCCCACAGCACCGTAGAGCTAGACTTGTTTTTGCGCAACAATATTGTGATTGGACTATGGAGCAGTGGAAAGACGTGCTGTTTTCAGATGAGAGCAGAATAGCCTCAAAAGGTCCAGATGGGCGTCAGCGAGTCTACAGACGCAAAAATGAGAGGTTTGCTCCATGCGCTATAACCGAAACAGTCTGCTATCAAGGTGGATCAGTAATGATTTGGGGAGGTATCTCTTATGAGGCTCGTACCGATCTTGTCATTTTTGATAGGGGCAGTGTGAACGCTCATAGGTACGTGGAAGAAGTTCTCCAAGATTACGTCGTACCGTTTGCTCCATTTATTGGAGACAATTTTAGGCTAATGCATGATAATGCACGTTGCCACGTCGCTCGATCTGTAACACAGTACCTTAACGAGGTCGGTATTCAAACTTTTCCATGGCCAGCGCGTAGTCCTGATATCAATCCAATCTGGGACACCCTCAAAAGACGTGTTCGGGCAAGAGTACCTGGGGCCCTATTCTCTATTACAATACTCAAATGCTTTTTACTCGAAACTGCTATCCGAAACTAAAAAGCTTCCGTACTCCCTATTACAATATTGCTTCCTCTAGTAGTAATATACCCGAACGAAAAGAAAATGAGTACAAGAGGCATCAATTGTGTCGCCCATACCTAAAATTTTATAAATTGCTCGATTACCCTTGAGCTTTCGAGCAAAAATCTAACAATGTTGTTATAGTTTCGAGTAAAAATTAGTCAGTTTTGTAATAGAGAATACCATTTTGTCAGTTTCGAGAGAAATTCTCACAATATTGTAATAGGGAATAAGGCCCCTGTACTTACTACCTTAGGGGAGCTCAAGACCGCTGTGGTAGAGGAGTGGCACAATATCCCTCAGACGGATATTCAGGACGTCATGGATGGTCTTCCAAACAGGCTTCAAGAAGTCATTAGAGCCCGAGGTGGTAACACCCATTATTAAATTTGAAGTAAATGACAAAAATTTCCCTGTTTTTTTTAAATATTCGGTCAACAAGAGACTCGAAAAAGTCGATTTGGTTGAATAAAATGTTAATAAATAATTTTTTTGCTACATTTTCATTTGTGAGTGTGAGTGTACTTTTAATTCTTTTTTCTTTAAATTTAATTCAGTCAATTCATAAACTTTAATTCTTTTTTTGTTTACATTTAATTCAGTTAATTCATAATACTGTTAAATCTTTTTTTCTTTAAATTTAATTCAGTCAATTCATAATACTTTAATTTTTTTTCGTTTACATTTAGGTCTTTTTTTATTTACATTTAGACATACGGCTCTTTTACACGACCAGACACCGAACAGACAAAAGGAACGAACAAACTGGGTTTATAGAGAAGAGGGTAAGAGCGGACGGGCCCTTCCCATCGTGTTCTCTCACCCTCTTATCCATAAACCCAGTTTGTTCGTTGCTTTTGTCTGTTCGGTGTCTGGTCGTGTAAAAGGGCCCAGACCTGACATATTTTCTAATGGTACTTATATTTCATCTCTATCTCATATTTTGCCAACCTCTCTTGTTTTTCCAATTCTAACACCTTTAATTTTTCTTCTTTTGCTATGTCTAGTCTCCATAACTCCATTTCTTCATTTATTTTCCTCTCTTCTAATTTCAATTTCTTTTCTTCAATATAGAATCTTTCTTGGCTTCTTTCTATCTCTTCATTTACCCTCCTTTCTTCCAACTTTAATTTCTTTTCGTCAATTTCAAAATCTTTAGAATTTTTCTCTTTTGACGTGACAACGTCTAATAAAACGGTTAGCCGGGATGCCCAAGCGACAAAGTGTCGCATAACCGTGTGTGTGGGCGTGGCTTACGCTGCATGTAGTAGTGGCAACGAGTGGCGTGACTGACGCTGTATGTAGTAGTAGCTGTCATTAGCCGTTTTTTTAATGAACTATATAGTTCTTCCATCGAGTTCATTAAAAGTAAAGTATGAAATATGAAAATTAAGAAATTTCCCAAAACCTCGATAAGAACTCCGATAAAACCTGGGTTTTCAGATTTGTATGGGGAAGAACTATATATTTCATTAAAAAAACACGGCTATTGTTACATTTGAGAACGAATAAAAAAATAAAAATACTGCAAAATTATATGTATATTGTGTTTATTATATATTGCATGTAATGCATAACAGATAACGAGCAACATGGTAGTTGTCACGTGATAATCGCCACAGCGCGAAGCGCCGTGGCCCGGCGCACCGATTTTTTTTTCTAAACTTATCTTCTGTTTTTGCATTTCGTTTCTTTCACTATAGATTACAGTGAGTTGATCTAGTGAATTTTTAGGCGCAATTTTTTTAAATTTATCGGTAAATTGGCGTACTTTCGATTCATCTTTTTTAGAAGTAGAAGATGAAGGGCTCGGAGTTGCCACTGCATCATCTGTAGGAGGTATTGCGCGGGTAACAGGATCGTCGGAAGTAGGCAGATCGAGGAATTCAATCTCGATATTATCGAGAGAAGCATCTTCAGAAAAATTATAGGATATCTCCGACGACAGAAGACTAGTGCAGCATGATTCCATAGCCTCGTGTGTTTCGTAAGATGAGTGCACCTTTTCTCCAAAAACCTCCTGCAACTGGAAGTAATACGGGCACAGATTCTTCAGCTTGTCTGAAATTCGCGTATATGTTGAACACATAATGGTATAAAATTTAAACTTTTACCTTTAACACCAGAAATTCCTTTATCTGCTTCCAGCAATCCGGCTCCCGTTGAATTCCGCCAGTCTTCTGCCTTTTTGTAGGTCATCTTTAAGTAGCTGGCTTTCCACCTCACCATGTCCCATGTGGCATTTATTTTGACTTTGTCAATAAATTTTTTATAATAAATCTGTGCAGTTGGCTTCTAAAACGAAATAAAATTAATTAAAATATGACTACAAATCGTAATCACAAACTAACCTTAAAATCTATTTCCTCTTTGTTATATTAAATTATGTCACCAATCTCGCCTTCCGTCCACTTTTTGACGTGACAACGTCTATTAAAACGATGAAACCCGGCTGCATGCACGAAAAATGATGACTCATTGTCCCGTTATGTCCCGTTAGTCCCGTTAGTCCCGTAAGTCCCGTAGTAATTTTAATAAAAATTTGATTGTAGTAATCTTAAAAATTTGATTAAAATTGTCAAAAATTGTCAACAATAATATTTGTTGTGGATTCTCGATTGTGAAAAAGCGCAGCAATGTGATGTCAAAGCAGCAGTATTGCGAGTTTCTTCGAGCCACCAATCCGGAACAACGGGAGATCATCCTTGAAGTCATTCATCGATTACATGGTTGTGGAGATGGCATTTTGGAAGCGCTACAAATTTTCTTCACCGGTCCGGCGGGCTGTAGAAAAACTTACACATTAAAGTGCCTTATGGAAACGTACAACCGATACACTCAGTAGCACAACTCGATGAACAACACCTAAATTGCCTGTGCAAGCACAGGTAAAGCCGCTGTACCTCTTGGTGGCACTACAGTGCATTCAGCGTTTCGTCTCACAACTTCTCGCGTGACAAAACTCTTATTCACAGAAAATTTGCAAGCCTATAGAAACATGTTCGTTGGCGTCAAAGCTGTTTTCGTCGACGAGATCAGCATGTTAAGTTCAGCCATTCTTCAAAAAATCAACTACCGACTGCAGCAGATTACCGGCTTTTATGACAAACCATTCGGAGGCATCCACGTGATATTATGCGGAGATTTCAGCCAGCTACCACGGTCTCATGACGTTGTCACGTTAAACTATCGTCCGTAAACCCTCTTTACAGACAACAAATTTTTTATTTGGTTTCAATCTATTTTTCGTTTTCTTTATATTTTCGCTAGCCATTGTTCTAAAATAATTAAACACCACAAACCTCCATCGCCAGCGCTAGAAGAAAAATCGCCACTTGTCACTTGAATAATTTAGGCCCATTCAGAACCAGCATTAGCAGCGGTAGCAAGTTTAGTTTTACTAGCAATCGCTGCTACTTTTGCTGTTATATGACTACCATTGGCCAATAGGAACAGTTTGCTGCCGCCTTTTCTGAATGGGCCTTTTCTCGTTGCCATAGAAAAACTTTACACTGGCTCTGGGGTATAGAACATTTTTGCAGTGTTGGAAAGTGTGATTCTGTACAATTGTTGTGGCATCGTTGGAAAGTTTTCCTACGTTGCACTCAAACCTACGAAGCTAGACCTGTTTCCACCGAATCGTGAATACCACTATTATCTTCTGTAAAATTTTTGTTCCTAACGGTACTTTTACTGGTTCGCTTTTATGCGACCACGTTTTCTTTTTTTTGGGACGTCTTCCATCCCGCCACCTGCGTTCGCTTCAACACTAACCAAGCCCTATTCATATCTTTTTATTCTCGATAATTGCCGGCACTGGTCTATAATATTTGCAACGAAACAAAACTGCAAATAAGCTAAATAACATAATCCAAGCTCGTGGTTCATAATAAATAATTAATTTTAAATCCATATTTACCTCATCTGAATTATTTTCATTGCAATTTTTAATTAATAATTAATGATTCACGATTCTTAAAGCTTATACGTTAACGGTTTTATGTACAAACGGAAATAATTTGATAATTGTTGTTGTTAACATTTATAAGGCTTTAGACAAAATTCTTTCCCACTTTGACAGCTGCAGCAAAATTTCTAGCAGTCAGTTCCCGTCAATTGCCGCCATCTTATGCAGTGTCATTATTCGGGCGTAAGATATATTAATAAAATTACTGAATCTAAAAGATTCCATTCATAACAATATTTTAAAAATCACAATGAACAACTTTGATAGTGTTATTATAAGGGTAGATATGAATAATGATCTAGCGAGTCCATATTTGGAACAATTCAGTGCCCAAAATTCTGACAGTACATCCGCGTTAGGTCATAGCGAAAAGCAGGGCATTTTCTGTGACAACAACCTAACTGCAAGCGTAACTGAACCTGTTGAACTTATTATAAATAAATTACAAACAATTTGCCGTTGCTGCATAACCGAAAATTCTGAATTACGGTCGCTTTTTGAGCCAAGTGATTATATTGCTTCAATGATAAATATGTTAACAACCGTGCAGGTAAGAATCGAAGTTCTATTACGTTCTGTTCACAAGAAGCACCCGATTTTGACATTTCTCACTTTGACGGTTCTGCCTTTGTTTACTAACAATTTCGCCGGTAAAAAATTGAGCTTAAGTTGTCTATATTTTTTTTAGCCTATTAAAGATGATGGACTTCCTGATAACATTTGCATTGATTGCTTGGTGGAACTTACGAAATGTATTAATTTCAAGCAACAAATTGAAGCTGCCGATTTAACCTTCCGTCAAATACTGTCCGAGGTAAATGTTGATATCTTAAATTAGATGAGTGGGATGCAGAAAACTAGAAGAATTACTAAACATATGTTTTCTTCCTTAGGAACCAGGTCAAGAAGTTGATATGGAGAAGTTGAATAACATAGAAAATGATCAATCGTTGGGAGGAGATTTGTAAGCTTCACATTTTGTCACAAAATCCTGTTAATAATTATATTTCAAGCAGCATGGATCACCTGATTAACGATGATGACAATATTGAATCTGATGCTATGAACGGCGATAATGATAAAGAACAGATCAATTTTGAACCGTTTAACAGAGACTATCAACAACTAAACGATGAAGTTAGCAATGAAAGAGCTCTCGAACCTGCAGAATCTACTTGTGATGAGACGCATAGTACAGCCACCGATTTTGTGGAAGTAGAAAAGGTTAAGGAAATTAAGAAACCAAAACGTAGAGGATATGTTTGCAAAGTTTGTGATAGGAAGTTTTCAAGTAAGTACACGAATCAAAAATCTTGTAACTCAAAGCAAAACTCTTTCTAATATCACCATTGATATTTTATATATTTTCGTTTTACAGAGTTTAAAATGAGTCTTGTTTTATTTGATCTTAAGTTTATTGTAGGTTCCTATAGTTTAACAATACGTTTGCTTTCATTTACAATTTATGGAACAAAAATTGAATGAAAAACAATTTTAAACTTTTAAATTCCGAAATTTTTATATTGTTTTTTTTATTCTTTTATAAATTGATAACAAATTTAATTTACGTCTGAACAGGTATTTCCCGAAAAAGCTTCTTACTTCAATTATAAATTTTTCTACTTGAAATTTCGTCAGCGAAAACATAATTTATTTGTTTGTTTGTTTGTTTGTTTTTTTATTGCTGGCAAAAAAGCTAGCGTGACCAGAAGGTCATTTTTTGGTCTCGGCAATATTGCGATATAGACCCAGGTACAAAAAGTTATTTAAATAATTATGATACATATGTTTAAAAAAGTTTAAATTGGCCTTTAAAGTCAAAAAACACAACACTGAGATCATAATCCCATGCTCAAGGCCAAGGCAGAGGGGACGTCGTCAGGAACAAAATAGTTGATTATATGCAAAAGTATTCTTTTGTTTAGTTACGGTTTTATATTTTCACTTGGATGCACTAATTTTTATGATATATGTTTAAAAAAAGTTTAAATTGGCCTTTAAAGTTAAAAAACACAACACTAAGATTATAATCCCATGCTCAAGGCCAAGGCAGAGGGGACGTCGTCAGGAACAAATTAGTTAATATTGTGCACAAATTATCTTTTGTTTATAGCCAGATTTATAGAAACACATGGATGCACTAATTGTATGTTGTTAATATATATGATGCTCTTGATGTATAATGGGAGATGTATCCACTAAGGTCCTCAAAGATGGTGTGTGTGTATGTCTGCATAATATTACATGATGAAGGCATATGATTTCACTAGTTGATACATCACTTTCACTCTCTCTCTCTGGATGTATACATCTTAAAAAAGATCTCGTCAAGGTGTGATTGGCTATGAGCAAGTGTGGTTATGATAAATAAATACAAGTTTAACAAATAATTTTATAGGCTTGGGTGAGTCGAAAAGCGTACATGTGATGGTTATTAAAAAAGAGAAACAATTGTCTAAACTCATAATTAGAGTGGAGTCAAAAATAGGAAAATACAAAGAGAAGACTTGACACGCAACCAATACCAAAACTTAGAGTATAGTAATTACTCTTCTGGAGAGGAGTGGGAGTGTATAACATCATGGTTATGTATAGAATATGTGAAGCAGTACAAGAGGCAGTATAAAGATTTCAGGAAGAGTTTATATTAGATAGAGATGTTAGCTATTTTTAAGAATTCAGCGAGAATGATTATGTTAGATGGTGTGAGAGGGGACAGTATATCCAGTAGGCAATTGGCGCTATTTAAGATTGGGAAATTTTTCCTAATCTCTTGAAAGTTTTTACATTTGATTATCATGTGTTCACTATTATTTAGTTCATTGCAATCCAAACACATTTTTTCAGGGATTATATTCCAAGAGGCTAATCTCGCGTTATCATAGGTATGGCCGGTAATGATTCTGTTTATCATTCGAAACAGTCTAGGGGGTAATTTTACTTTTTTAAACCAGGGGGTGGCAGGGACCGACGGGATGATAGAGGCAAAGAATCTACCTTTTAGTATTGATTCTTGTTGGAAGACTCGATTCCATTTACTGAATAATTTGTTTTTTATGTTTAGGATCAAATCTTCAAAGTTAATTTTATGTGTAAGTATATCTCCATAAACTCTAGCTCTGTCGGCAAGTGAGTCTGCCTTTTCATTTTCCCGTATGTTGCAATGGGATGGAACCCATATGATGTTAACTTGATTGAAATTCAGGGACTCCATTAATATTGAGTATACTAGATTGGTAGGTTTTTTTTTCTGTAGGACTATGCAGCTGTTTAAGCTGTCAGTGATGATAACTATTTTATCACAGGTAAGGTTTCTAGCATGTATTAGAGCCATCTTGATGGCCAGGAGCTCAGCAGATAATGTAGACATGATCCAAAAAGATCTATATATTTTGTCTTGAGTGGGATTAGAAAAGGAGATACCTATGCCAGTTGTGTTGTTCACAATTGAGGCATCAGTGGAAATGATAAGAGCATTGATCGGGAAATTATTACGTTTTTCATTCATGATTGCAGCGATTTGAAGATTTGAGAGTTGATTTTTTTTGCCCATACCTTCCAAAAAAGACATATCAATATTCAACTGAGGGTTAGAGGTCGGGATTACATCATTGTAATCATAGAGGTCAAAGATTTCCTTATAAGACGATATGATCTTTTCCATAGGTGTGATGGGAAATTGAATATTAAAAATATTTGGAATTTTCTTTTCTATGCTAAGAATTCTTGTGACCTCCTTAGCCGTTATCATTTCAGCTCTATAACAAGGTGGCATTTCATTTGCTGGAGCATACAGGACATGATTTGGTGTAGATTGGGTTAGACCAAGACATTTGCGTAGGAAGCCATTAGTTAATGTAAGGAATTTCTTCTCCAAAGAGGCAGATTCATCACAAGATAGCACTCTTGCATACTCCAGTTTGGATCTAATAAGGGATCTAAAGAGTGTCATGGTTGTGTCAGGTGATGCACCATATTTTTTTTTACTAAGAATTTTAATAACTCTATAATTCGAGTTCAGTGCATCGATGGCTTCATTTAATTGTGTCCTACTTTTCATGTTTCTGGTGAAGGTCCAACCCAAAAATTTGATCCTCAAGGCATTATTCAGGCTCGTCGTGTTAAAGTTTAATTTGGGATGTTTAAACCTGCCAATAGACATAGATTTTGATTTATTGGTATTGATTAGGATTTTCCTATGGGAAGCAATAGTGGCAAACTCATTTAGAGCCATTTGAAGTTTGGATTCAACCGATAGGAGACTGTCACCGCCAGCCACCATGAGAAAGTCATCAGCAAATTGAAAGAGCTTGACTCCCCACGAAGTTATCTCATGAAGTTTTGCAGTGTAGATATTAAACAGAATTGGGCTGATTACACTGCCTTGAGGAATGCCCCCTTCAGCGGTCCTAGTTACCGCCCCAAGATTTACAGACCTTTTTACGAAGAAATTGCAGATCCAGTTAATAAATGTCAGAGGGATTTCAAATTCAAGTAAAATTGTATACAACTGACTAAGATCTATTCGATCGTAGGCACTATCAAGGTCAAGCACTACTATTGCAGTGTGGTTATAGTTTTGTTTAAAATTAAGGATTGTTTGATGTATCATCGATAAGCACGTAGTGGCCGACCTACCTTTCCGATATGCATAGCTAGCACTTGGTAGTTTTGGTTCAATGATATTGTTTATAATGTTTTTAATAAAAATGTTTATTATTTTTATAGGAACACAGATAAGTGATATTGGTCTATAGCTGGCAATATCAGTAGGGTCTTTACCCGGTTTTAATATGGGGGTAATTTTAATATTAAGCCAATTTTGAGGGATTTTACCCGAAATGAAGACAAATTTTAAATGATTGATAAAAGCTAATTTGCCACTATCCGAGAGACCATTGATCATTTCAAATGTAATGCCATCAAAACCTGGGGATGATCTGTTTTTTTTTTTCATCAGGATTTTATTAAGATTTTTTACCGACCATTCAATGAGATCAGGAGGATCAATAGGGTACAGACAAGGAATTGAAGGAGAAGGAATTATTTTATTGCATAATAAGTTAATATAATCAGAAGAGGAAATAAGGTTAAAGGTGAAGTCATTTGTAGCTTTACTACCCTTCATTTTGGCAATGATATTCCAGAAGTGTTTTACGTTATTTTTATGGCAGAGATCTGTGATAAATTTAGACCAGTTTGTTTGTTTAGCCAGTCTTTTTTCTTTGATACACAGGGCGTTTAATTTGTTGTGCATGGTTAAATCCATAACTTTGCCAGTTTTATTAAATTTGGCTAAGAATACCGATTTGAGCCTGTAAAGGATATCAAGTCTTTTATTCCACCAGGGTTTGGGGATAAAATTAGAGGTTTTTGGTTTAACCTTGAAGGTCGCCTTTTTAATGACTTTTGATATTACATGAAGGATAGTGTTAGGATCCTTGTGTGTCATGTCAAGATTGTTAAGAAGGGTTAGTAAGGTGCTACGGGAAATTTTACGAGTATTATGACCTGATGATAATTTATTTATCTGAAGTTCATATATTATAGGTATATGAGGGGAACCCCCAAGAGATAGATGCTTAGTTCTGGAGGCAATATTTATGTCATGAAAATTAGTGAAAAAGAGATCAATAACAGATTTAGAGGGATTAACCTTTCTGGTAATACATGTCGGATTGCCATTGTTTTGTATTGTGAAGCCTAGACTAGAGGTGATGTTTTTTAGAATTGTTCCTCTACGATTTGAAACTGAATCCCCCCAATCCTGACATCTGGCATTAAAATCACCAGCTACAATGGCCCTCTGAAATTTATTGGCTTGAGTAAAAATATTTGAGACAGAATTTCTGAAATCTATATTACTGGTACTGCTAGTCGCATAAATAGAGAAGATTGTTAAATTGATTGCTAGGCCAACTAAGGAGACAGCACTGGCATTCAGAACATTGGATATTTTCTCAGTCTTAAAAGAAATCGTCTTGTGAATAGCGATGGCTGTTCCACCATAACCATCTTGTCTATCATTTCTCACAATGTTGTAATTTTGAAGCTTTACTTGGTCAGTGGGCAGCAGCCAAGTTTCAGCTAAAATAAGGAGGTCTACACTGTTCTGGTTGAGAAATAATTCAAGTTCATCTAATTTATTGAGGAGACTTTGGATATTTATCTGGAGGATTTTCAACATTTTGAATTGCTGATTTCATCATTTAATGTAATGCCCTTTTTTGTTGTCAACCAATTTTCAAAAATTTCTTCCAGTAACTTATTAGATTGTTGGGTTAGCTTTTCTAACTCATCATTGTTATTTGTGGAGTTACCACAGACCTTATTTGCTTCTGCTTTAAAGGTTTTAATAAACCCTTCTATGGTTTTAATACCAGTTTTATTCAATGGTCTTATAATAGGTACAGATTTAAAAGGGTTGGAACGTATTTTGGTGGACTCCATGTGAGGCATGGATACAGTTTGGCTATACAAATTTTGAGAAGTGATAACTTTATTTTCCGGATTTCCTTTTTTTGGGCTATTTTTATGACTGAATTTGGTGCAGTAAATCCGCCAGGCATCCTTTCTAGAATAGTTCCCCTGTCTCATTATCCTGATAATGTTTAATTCTTTAATCCATGTAAGACACGTTCTGTCATAACTGCCATGGCTGCCCTTACAGTTTGCACATCTGGCCTCCCCATCACATTGCCTGCCCTTGTCACAGTCCCTTTCCCCACACCTCTGACAGATCCAATGTTTGGATTTGCAAGAGTTGCCATGATGGCCAAACCTCTGACACTTATAGCATCTCATGGGTGGAGGTACAAATTTATAAACTTTGAAAACCGTGAAGTGAAGTTTAAGCCTATCAGGGATCTTATTCCCTACAATGAAGATTTTTATTCTATTTGTATCCAGCCAAACTGGCTCACCATTTTTGAACTTTTTTAATTTAACCCTGAAAACCTTTTTAAAAGTCCATTCAGTATTTCCCTCAATAAGAGCATTTAAGAGCTCGTCCTCACCATAACCCTTTTCTATGTCATGCATCAGGACCGGAGTAGCAACCAGGTTGAGTGGAATATAAGCTCTTATATTTAAACTTTTCGGGTAGTTATTAATGAAAAGATTAGCGCGGTCAGCATCAGTGAAAATAATTTTCCCTTTTTTTTGTGACACTTTGATTATTTGGTCTGTGTCAATTAGAAATGGTTTTAGTGTTTTCCCTATTTCCAATGTGTTAAGAGTATTATTTGTGTCTGTGTGTATGAAGTTAACTATATACGGGCCATTGTCATTTTTGCTGTAGCCTGATTGGCTTTTAAGAGATTCTGTAATTGGGAGTTGTCCGTCCACAATAGAACCACAAACCTTGGTTTCAGGTGCAGTATTGCTGGTTGCTTCCGTACTATATGATGATGTTTTGGGTGAGAGGGTTTTAATTTTGTTTGAGCCCGATGCAATGAGATCTAAGATTTGAGGTTTCTCAATTCTACTTTTTGTCATCTCTGGATTTACTTCCTTATCTGAGGATCTACTTCCTAATCTGGAAGACGTTCTTTTTCCCGCCATTGTCTTTATAATTTTGGACTTTTCCATTTTATGTATCGCCAAAGGTTATAGTAATATATAAATGACTAAGTAGGGTAGATGTATAAGAAGTTGGGATAAAATTAATTTAAGAGTGTTTGACAGTAGAAATGACTTAAAAATTTTTAGAAATCACTGAGAGATGAGTCAGACAGCTTCTTGAGAATTGACGAGGATCAATTTAGATGAACTATGATTCCTCAATGATGAGGGTTAGATCATAAGGAATAATTTTGATTACAAGAATTTGTAAGATCTTAATGAGATTAAGTGAAAATCGAGAGTAATTGACAGTCGTATCTTAATTTGAGAAAATAAAAATTTTTAGGTTCGTTTGGATATACTTATCATGTGAAAATTATAACGATAACCTGGGAAGGTTGTCGAAAAAAGGAAATATATTAATATTAGATTCGTGTTAAATGGGATATCACAATAAACAGAGTGATAGTAGTCTCAAAGGAAAAAACTAAAATTCGAAAGAAGTTAAAACTTCCTAGATACAATTGATATATTGAGGAAAGTGTGATTGATCAATTGTGACATAAAATGTATCTCATGAATACAGGGGTTCTTTTAACTATGCTATCGGAAATATAATTAAAAAATTATAGTAGACGAGTGAGATAAGGTGAGGGATTAGTCATTTATCTATAATGGAAGTTGGTGACAATACTAAAGAGGGGAGGGAAGTGAATTGGAGGAACCAGAGTGAGAAACCAAGAACTTGTCAAGATTGAAAACTCTTTTTGTAATAGTGAAGAACAAACTTAGAGGCTATGGTTATGGTGTGGACGAGCTCCAAAACCGAAGGTTTGGGGTAAGGACAACGGTTAGGTAGAGGCACAGTTTAACCCAAGATAATAGTCAAGGGGACTCTCCAAACAGTTCTTATTATGAATCTTCCAATAGGCCTTGATGCTAGGGGTCATGAGTTCAAAAAGATTCCAAGAATAAAGCTAATTGAGAGGAGGAAGGGGTTTTAGGAGATTCTTAAAAAAAAAAAAAAAAAAAAAAAAAACGTAACCTATAGGAATGTAATAGAGAGGGTAGGTAGAAAAGAGGGATAAAGAAAGTCAAGAATAGAAGGGGGAAATAAGTTGAGGAGGATATGAAGGTGAACGTTCGAGACTAGTTATAAAATTGAGATAAGTGTGACCGCCTGCAAAATCAAATTCTTCGTATAGGTCAGGGGAGTATGTACGGTATATAGTGATAAGGGATCTTCAGATGACTTTTTAAACTTTAACTTGAAGAGATAAATTTAGTGAAAAGGGATCTTCAAATGAATTTGGAACTTTAAATTTGAGGAGATAAATATATAGAGTAGGTATGAATAAAAGGTTATTTTAGGATAGGTGAATTAGAGGTACATTGAAAATAAAGGTCAGCCAAGGAAAAATTTATAAGGAATAGTTTGATATGTAATGAAGTTGTGAGAGGACAGAAGAAATAAAACGGGAAAGGTATAGAGTGATTTGGAAATGAACGAAGAAAGAATTTTAGTTTAATTAGGGGTAACCAGTATATAAAATGTCGGACCTAACTTTTGCCACGTGGCTCAGAGGCATTAAGAATTACCGAATAAGGTAAATTGGTGAACCTTATACTTGATTTAGATGATACTATGTGATTATGAATTTAGGCAAATGCTTAGAGGAGTTGAACTTAATTAGATTGTGGAATTAAAAATTAGGATTTAGAAGAATGTGTGATAATCTGTAAGAACAAAGACGCCCAGGGGGCCAAAAACACCAAGGTTAATAGATGGAACAAGATCAAGGAATTAATTTCAGAAACAACAAAAATTGAAGTAACTACTAGAAATTCAGGCATATGGTTACGCAACAACTCAAGTCCACTAGGAAAATCACATGTACGAATTTTACAATAAGGTTTATGAAAAGCTTTTAATGTTTGTAACTTGCAACAGACAATATTTAAGAAGCTTAAAAAGATTTGATACACTGAATTTTAATTGCGATAAATGTATGAAAATTAAAAATAAAACATGTGATTATAATATCCATTAGAATAAAACTTAATTCTATTGTACGTGAAGAAAATTTTTATTATTATAAGGAAAAGAGATTATTTATCAAGTCAATAAAAAGCAGATAGGTAAAGAGTTCAAAGTAATTAATATAACCTCTATAGAAATTGTAAAGACACTTTTATTAACACAAGAAAATGGCGGACCTTGTTCGGCCACGCGGCACAAAGGACGCCAAAAATTTATGAATTTAATTTAAAATATGAAGATGATATGTAGCAAAAGGAAATTAAATTTTAATAATTTAAACAAACAAGAATGAATAAATTAATGCAGGGGAAAAAATTATTGATAAGAAATGAATTGCTAATTAAACAGAATCTAAAAATAATATTTTTAATTTACAAATAGAAAAAATTGATGAAGAGCTTGAAATTGATAAGTTACGAATAGAGTTAATATTTAGTTAAAAAAAAACAATTTAAAAAAATATCACCCATTACACAGCCAAAGTAAATGCTTAAAAAAAAAAGAAAAATTTAACACATGTTTTACTATAATATATGAACACTATATCAAAAGAAACAAAAAATAACTGTACAAACAGAACAATATGAAAGCACGCCACTTTTTTTTAAAAAAAAGACTTGTTCTAGACACTAGAGAGCTAATGTCTATCCACCACGAGATCCAGAGAGAGATTTATTTCTCATTCTATTCTTACAGCATAAACTGACGTAATCAGCAAAAACTTAATTTCTTGAAATGTACTTAAATTATTGTTTGTAGAAAAAACATCTGCGTGCTTATTATGGCACGTTGCAGGCAGCGGAAGCTTGTTAGGCTACTCCAGTTAACGTTTATACCCAAATTTCCCAGTTTCTTGATCAATAGTTTTAAGATAAAAAGGAAATAAAAATCTTTTTTATTTATATCTACGTTGGCGTTAAGCAAGAAGGTAACATCAAACAAAACATGATCTGTAGACGGATTTGATCTAAAACCACATTGGCTTCTCGCAAGGACGTCGTTGGTTTTAGAGTTTATAAAAAAATTGTTTGAGCTTCATTGACAAATTAACAGAGATTTTCACAAATAATGTTATTGCTGACAACAGTTATGTCTGAGCTGTTACATTATTCCTACTACGCAAAGTGGAGTCGTAGTTCTTGTAATCAATTTTAAATTCAAGTTTACTAGTGGACATGTTTAATTGGCTTAGTGTCTCCTCAATGCTTTGAGTTTGAGAGATCTCTTCTCTTGAATTTTTTTTTTAAAATTTCTACGTTAAAACTAAATTTATAAATTGAAGTTTTGCAAAGTGGAAATACTGGGCGTGTTAAAGATTAGTGTCGTAAAATAAGGTAATAGGCTGTTCGGAGAAGAAAACGCCGTGGAAGGCAACTGAAAACATTCGCTATCATAGGAAAGTAATATTTCTTAACTTATGAATAAAAAGTGTAGAATTTATCCTTCCAATCCAAACAATAAAGTGGGGCGTTGCATATTCAGTTGTTTCTTTTAAAGTGCGGGTACATTTAACGCCAATAAAATAAATTAAAAGTGCATTTTTTCTCCACAATTTGTAACGTATACAAACTTGAGCAGATTGTTCTACAAGTAAAAAAAGTGATAGTTTTCCAGTGAGTGTGATTCACACTGTGTGAATGTATAATTCACGTGCGAACGTAGCGAAAATATTCAGGCTTACGATCATCAAAGAAACCAGACGTTATGTGTGGCCTGTTGAATACACGCATTAACAGATTTGTAAAAGCGTGTGTGGTATTTCATAACGGCATAATTAATAAGCCCACAAGAAGTCCGTTAGCCCAGTTCACCTTCTCTAACTGCAGTTTTGAACATGTTCAAATGGGCATTATAGAACCATTTCCACCATCAGAAAGAAAAATTATTGCTTAAGGATGATAGGTGGTTTTTCAAGATGGGTGGAAATGTTGCTAATGGAAATTATTGGAGCCGAAACTGTAGCCGTTACATTTTATTCTGGTGGGATAAGCCGAATTGGAGCTCCACTAAGGATATCAACAGACCAGAGGAGACAATTTATTATACGACACCATACCATCTCCAAAGCAACGTCATAATGGAAGGTTTTTACAAGACTTCAAGTAGATTACCGAAATAATTCTCGGCATTCGAGCAGCGTTTAAAGGAGACCTTAACGCATCCACAGCAGAGATGGTCTATGGCCAAGGAACTTGTCTACCAGGAGATTTTTTTAGATTTCTGCGCTGAGATAACGAATTTGTGACACAGCTCAAGTTACACTTGACTTAACTGCCAATCGCAATAGTTTTAGAGAGGGGGCTATCACCACTATCCGCTCGGATACAGGGTATCTACGGAAAACAGAAAATTGAGTGACCCCATTTATATAGAAGCATTTTGCGATTTAAAATGTTTTTTTCTTGTGAGTTACTTTATTCTTAGGGAGTCAATACTGTTACTATAATTTTTAACTGTACACCGAATATTATTTCAAATAACATCATATCCAGATTCCCAGTAAAATTTGATTTCCCCCATTTGAAAAAGTGAAAATAAAAGAAAAGGAATAGACTAATAAATTTATTTCTCATTACTTAAGTACTAATGGTCCATGGGATCCAAATTATTTCAGGGTTATGCTATCTTCCTTGAATATAAATTAAATCAGTAAATAAATAAATAACTACAGAGTAGTTGTAATACACTAAAAGCCTAAAAATAAATCAAAATCACTAATGTCTTAATATTAATATTACAATGTATCCTAAAACTATTCCGAATAAACCAAAGTTACGAATTTCTACAAGAGAGGCACAAGAGAAAAAACCTTAGGCACACGAGCGAACAATTTTGCAAATCTGCGTTTGTCAAAAAATATGATATTGTACATACACTACGCAAGGGACTACAATGCCCAAATTGTTCGACCGGCCCCTTTAGAGTTATAAATTGCAACTATACCCCTGTGCTGAAAGTCGTAAATCGACTGAAATGACTTCATTCTTCTTCAACGACGCGAAACACGACTCGCACAGCACAGAGGCCCTAGTTTTTATGTTAGTGTTCTGAGACTTCAAGACGTGTTTTACAATCTCAGTTATAAAATAGTATCCCTACGTCAGTTTTGTTCATGTGGGTGTAACTCTTTCATGTATAACGAAGTCTTAAAATTTTCTTTCCGCCATTAGTGAGCAAGTGCACCAAATTGGGAAGGTATATGCCATGATGGGTCTGAGCATGGTTGGTGTAGTAGGTGTTCACGCAAAGACAAGCAACTTACAAATAGGTTTTTATTTTATTTTCAAAAGCGATTCATTAATTTTATACAACAAAACTTTTACAGAAATAAGTTACTGCTCCACATGAAAATTAAACTAAATTTTAATCAAATTACACGGAAACTTCAATGAATGTTAAAAATATTCGCAGGAGTTATATATTATATTTATTATAATATATTTTGTTAAATAAAAAAAACACATTTATTGTCTTTGTACGATAATTTTTTATTTATTTCCACTTTTATGTTATTATTGATTGAAAGTGGTCTTAAGACAGACTTATACTATACATTTCTTGAATTTCGATTACCAATTTAGCTATTTTAAGCAAATTTGAAAATTATATAATAAAACATTTGATCGTTGAATGAATACGGAATAAAAGTTGCTATTTGGTAACAGGACGTTCAAAAAGATGAAAAACGAATCGAACTTTATCTTGAATGTACGCTGGAAACCTAGATATGTACACAAATTAAACATTTGATATCTTGAAAACTAATTTACTGTATTGTCTAAAACAACAACAAATTTCCCGATGTCGGGAAATGCAGCAAATTTCTGGCACGCGCGTGACCCTCATCGGTGGACATCCGCTCGTGTGAAATTTGCCAATAATTAATTACGATCCAATTATTGGTACCATCAGCAATTTTGGTACCATCAGCAATTATTACTACCTGCTTGCACATTGATTATCGAATATAGATTCTTGGCCTGTTCAAGGTTCAATTCTTGAGTTTTGATGTGTAAGCAGATAATTTTGTATATAAAAGAAGAATCGAAATAAATTAAATTATTCAGTCATTAACAATCAAGCCTTTTATTTTATACTCAGTGTGAGGCTGCACTGAGAAGTCAATTAGTGAAAGTCAATAAATAGATAAAAGAATCTATTTTTTCATGTATAAATCTTTGATATTTTAGAACAAAATAATTGATTTGTAGAATGAGTACAATGTACTCGTTGTTATTTTGAAACGTAACATTTGAATCGTCGATTGAAAAAAATATCATTTTGTTATAAAAACTAAAAACATTAAAATCCGTGACAGAAATGATCAGCTGTGACCCGGCGCGACGGAAAAATGTCAGATATGTAAATCAACCTTAGGCCGTTTGCCAAAATACCATTTCGAATTTTTCTCATTTCCCAAGGCCCTTCGATATTCTAAAGTGTGCCAAAATCCCAATTCACCCATTTCAATGACAGTTAAAAAATTCAGTAAAAATGGACGACAAAACAAACATTTGTTGAAAATTTTTAATATTTTATTATTTTAGATTAGATTGTTAGATTGTTTATTCTTCTTCTTGTAAATGAATGATTGAGCGTTATCCCTAATTGCAATATTTTTTTAGTTTCTTCCTGCAAAACTAAAAGTATTGTACTAAAATGATGTCTTCTTGCGAGTGTTTAAAACCATAAATAATTAATAACTGGTTTCCAGTTATGTTTTGTTTTTATATTTTTACTTTTATTTCGTGTTTTCCAGTTGATATTAAGATATCAGACAAGCATATTTGGGTGGAAAAAAAATCAGAGCAAGATTTTGTTTGCATATTTTTCTCTAAACATTTTTCATCTCCGTTTAGATAAGCAACAAATTTATTATTTTAAGTAAAATCTTCTTTGCATTTCTTTTTTTCCATAATTACTTGTTTACTTTTTTAAATTTATTTAACGACTGACTTGATTAAAGTAAAATCTGAAATGTTTATAATAATTTAAGCATTTCCATAGACGCAAACCGTCGAAAATCAAATTTACCAATTGAAATGGGTTTTCCATACAAATTGACATTTGAATTGCTATTTTGGCACAGACCCTTAATACACTTTTATTTGGCTTTTTAAAGCCGACGACGTAACACCACGACGCAATGTTGACACCGGTAGAGCAAGTTAAAGAACTTGCCTAGTAACCTGAAGTTCGGCTAGTTAGGCCTGTCAAAATGCCGGAACAGCCGGAACGGACGGAACCGAAACATTCGCTTTACTTATGAATTAATTTTTTCTGGTTTCACGTTTCTGGTGTCACGTTTTAGGGTGAAAATAGTTACCTCCTATATTTTTTGGTAGGAAATGCTTTTATCAACATTTCCTGCTTTATGGGAATTGAAAATTGTTGGCAAGAAATGGTTTTATAAGTTAATTTTAAGTTTTTTTATCAATTATTCAAATTCTAAATTTATTTCCGGGGGGAGTGATTTACCGAAGCAGCTAATGTAACTCCGGGTGCTGTCAATAATGCACTGTGCAATGCTTATTTGACTCTGCACACACAATCAGCATAACGTCAGACAAACCATTTGCGTGTGTGACAGATCTGATGAAATTGACCACAATCGTCGGAGTTTTTTATATCAAAAAGAAGTATATTCTGACATTTCATATTGTACCAGTTTTCCGTTTAAATAATTGAAAGGATAATTTTATAGAGTTTGAAAATGGGAGATATTATTGCAAACTATTTAACGTTTATATTAGTGGAATCCAGTAATGCGAGTAATACGCATAGTGTTGTTCCTTCGGCCAAGAAGTGTAAGAAAATTGCAATTAAAATGCTTCAAAAACAATTGACAAGCTTGGAGTAATGTCGACATGCCTTTGATGGCTTCAACTTTTTGGACTTCAACATCAATTTTTTTGTTTTCTAGGTCAATGAAGTCTTTATGGCGTTGATCTTCTTTTTGTTCCATCGTCTTCAGAAACTTTAAGGTGTCTTCTTTTTCGTTCTTTTTCTTTGTCCTTTTGTTTGGGCTTGGAGTAGAGTTTTCAATTGGCTCTTCAAGTTCAAATATCTCACTCGTCATCTCGTCGCCGTCAAGATTAAATGTTGACATTATGTTTTCCTGTGGAGGTGCAATTGAATGACGAGACCCGAAGATTTCATCAAACATTTCGTAATATGGCCAATTCGTTCTTTTGTTGCCAGAAGTATTGTTACGTTTCTTGACTCTCTTATAAGTTGTGTACAAATTATAAAATTTGCATTTTGCCGCTTCAACCCCTAAGGGGAATGAAGGGTCTATTTTCAAAATATTTGTGTGCACCACCTTCCACAGCACACTTTTCTTCCTTTTCCCTTCGGAAAACTGGTTTTCCATATCCAAGCGCCTCTCTATTAATAATTTAACTTGCTGATTGCTGTAACCATTTTCACCATCATTCTCTATATCACTAAAAAGAAAATTGAATGCGTAAATATAGTACAAAATAAATATAATGTAATAATATGAACAAAATGAAAAAATACCTCATTTTTCACTTATTTTTTCAAGATATTACTACTTTACTACGAGGGTCTACAACAAATTCTGTAAAGTGACAGCTCTCTTCTTCTTGGTTTTATTCCTCGCACAGTGTCTAAAACATTTGCGTATTTGCAGCCGTTTGCAAGCGCACACTGCATTATTGAACGTCTGACGGAAATCATTTTGATTTATTGACTTGTGTGCAAAAGCAACAAAGTCATTTGCTCGTGCAACGTGCATTATTGACAGCACCCTCCTCCATCACCGATTTGATTATTCTTCTGAATAATTCTACTTTTTAACTTCCGATAATGGATACATATGATTTACGCTGTTATTATAATTAGCAAAATGCTTCCTATTCCTAGACTGTAATTAATTATTTTATGAAATTTTTATTTCTTTATTTCATTTATGCTATTAACTTGTTTAATACCATGTTAATTTGTTTAATACCATGTTAACTTGTTTAATACCACTGAGCCGAAATTAGGTGATTTTGGAAAGTGATTTTGAAATTATGTAGAACCGTTCGCACTGGATTGAAATGATTTCGTTTGACAGTTTTTTCTAGCACTACTCATGTCTTCGTTTTTTCCTGCCCGAATTTCACTAGCAATTCCTCTTATAATAAAGCCCATAGCTTATTTACATATTTTATATATCTTGGGTTTTTGTATTTTGAAGAATGTTAAAATGTGCAAAATGAAAATTGTGTTATTAAAATGTGTCAAACTGACGTGCTGCCAGCTGCTGAGAGACCTGCTGAATTGAGCTGAATTTGATTGTGAACATGGTATAAGGGATATTTATTCAAAGATGAATATTTCATTTTTCATCAGGGACTAAAAACGAAAAGTATTTTGTTCGTTCCCGATCAGAACGAAAACGAAAAATCCTTCTTCTTTCGTTCTCGTTTTCGTTCCGTTCTTAGTCCCTGTTTTTCATATACAGTTACTCACAAAATTGAGCGTACACATATAAATTTTATATATTTTCTTAAATAAGCTATAATAAAACGGTTTATAATATAAGATATATTTTTTTATTAAAATGGAATTTTAGTAAGTAATAATTTAATCTAATTTCTTTATAAACAAATTGAGAACAACCAAAAAATTAAAGAAACAGTTAGTCCGTTACATATCAATGGCACAAAATTGAGCGTACACATCAGTTAATGTAATACATTTATAAGCAAAAAATAAAATTAATATTTTGTTGGTAGCCCCTTTGCATCAATAATGGCTTGCAGACGTCTTGGCATCGAAAATACTAATTTTTGGGTTATTTCGGATGAAATCTTGTTCCATTCCTCAAGGAGCTGTGTCTTAAACATTTTCTTGTTTGTTGATTTCCGGCATTTCATTCGCTGTTTGACAATCCAGCATAAATTTTCGATTGGGTTGATATCCGGTGACTGTGGTGGAGTTTTGAGTCGGTGTGGAGCCTTGTAAAGCAGGTATTAGGCCCCCATCCACGGTCACACATGTGTGACGAACATCTTTCGAAGAAGAACTGCCATTTACACACACATAGAAGTTTTGACATTTCTAGGCCATCAACGAGCAAAAATTGCTTCACACTTGTGTGAGCGACAATAATAACAAAAATCTTGTGCTCTTTCTCTATATTTTTAAAAATTGGGGAAGGGCTAACTAAGGCTATGACAGAAGGAATCAGGAATGTAAAGAGGGAAGAAGAAAGAAGGAAAGTTATGTAGGTGGGAAAGTGGAAAAGGCGAAGGACCGTGGGGCTGGCCGGGATTCGAACCCGGGACCTCTGGGATAGTAGCCAGACGCCTTACTCCCTAGGCTAAGGATGACTGAAGACGCATTCGATTTTCTTCTTCAGAAAGTGCAGCATAAATTAAAAAAAACGGACACTAACATGAGGACATCCATACCAGCTAAAGAACGACTTGTTGCAACTCTTAATTGGTTAGCAACAGGACGCACATTTGAAGAACTCAAATTTTGTACTGCTATATCGGCACAGACATTAGGAAGAATAATTCCTGAAACCTGTAGATTTATATACGAGGAGCTGAAAGAAGAATTTATGAAAGTAAGTACGCACATGGTTATTGGAAAAAATACTTTATTGCAATAAATTCGGTTGCACTTATATCACATTATTCAGTCAAATTCACATATTAATTTCATAAAAGGATCAAATGAAAATTTAAAATCTATATTCATAAAAAACTTGAATACAAAGATATCGCATTAATTGGTAAAATTCATAGATTAATGCTATATAAAAAAAATGGAAAACTTAACACCTACATTCGTAAAAAAATCGATCACATAAATAACTTCAGTTCATAGTTTAATGCTATATAAAAAAAATTTGAAAACTTAACACCTACATTCGTAAAAAAATCTTCACATAAATAACTGCAATTCATAGTTTAATGCTATATGTCCATACTCGCCGTCAGCACTCCCAATTCAGCTTTAAAAAGTGCTCTATTTATTATATTTTCAGCAAACATTCGTTGAATATCATTGCTTTTGGATATTTTCCTCAATTTTGCTGCAACGGCAAATCCTACCGCGTCAAACTCGTCTTCTTCTTTGTTTAAAGTTTCGTACGCTTTCTCCAACGATCTATTATTATTTGTATCTTTTTTTCTTTTCTTTAATGGTGCTGATCCATTTGTGGAAGTACTCCTATCGCTTTCCATTGTAGGATCGATATATTCGATGATATCATCCTCATCAAAAACTGGAACCTGTTAGTAGAAAGTTTAATCAATAAAACATATTTTTTAAATATGTATATGTATGTAGTAATTTTTCTATCTGGTGATTATACATATTAAACAACACATTTTTTATATTTTAGTTTCCAACAAATAAAGAAGAGTGGTTGTTAATTAGCAGTAACTTCCACGCGAAATGGAACTATCCCAACTGTGGAGGAGCTTTTGATGGAAAGCATATCCGAATAACAAAGCCACCAAATTCAGGTGCCTTCTATTATAACTATAAGGGGTTTTACAGCATTGTTTTATTGGCTTTGGTAAATGCTAATTATGAGTTCATATTTATAGACGTTGGAACTAACGGCCGTATATCAGATGGAGGTGTTATTGAAAAAACAAAATTTCACGATCTATTAAAAAACGACCAGTTAGATTTACCGAACCCAGAAGAAAACATAAGTAACTTGAACTTCGTCTTTGTAGGAGATGAAGCTTTTACTCTTCATGCTAATCTTTTAAAGCCATATCCACAAAAAAATATAAGCAGGAAGCAAAAAATATTTAATTATAGACTTTCGAGAGCAAGGACTGTTTCCGAAAATGCATTCGGCATTCTTGTTTCCACATTTAGAATTTTTCACTCTGCCATTAATATATCATTAGAAAAGGTGGAATATGCAGTGATGGCAGCGTGTATACTGCACAACTTTCTTAGGAAACAATCTGCAAGTACATATATGCCAACAAAAATGATTGATAGTGAAAATATGGATGACGGACAAATTATTGAAGGTGAACGGAGAACTACGGCTAATTCTACGGCAAATCTACAAATAACTTCCCATAAAAATACTGCAGATTCTGCCAAGGAATGCAGAGAAAACTATATGGAGTATTTTAATTCACCTGAAGGAGCTGTGGCTTGGCAAAACAAAATGATTTCCTAGTTAGCATTATAATAACTACTGCAAATAATGATTCTAAAGTAATTATGATTATGTAAACCATATATGCAGATAGTTTTCGATTTTATATTAAAATAAAAAAATATGAGAACGAAAATTTTCTTTTACTTACTTCAATATTATAACGCATATTCTCTTTTTCTTGTAGAATATTGCTTTTACTGTCCCTAGGAGTCTCCTGGTCTGTCGTAAAGAGGAGGAGATCAAAGTACCACAAATTACTTTTATACACATCGTCTTCTCCTTTTCCTGATCTTTTACTGTCATTTATTCTTTTCAACTCTCTTCTAAAAGAACTTCTTAAACTATTAATTTTTCTCACAATGAAGTCTTTATTGGCATCACAATAATGAGGTTTCACTATATTTAAAAGCTTCTCATATGCTTCATTTTTTTTAACTTTATTCAAATAGTCTTCACTTTTTATTTTCCACAAACACGGATTTTCCCGGTATAAATCAATAAATTCGCGAATCACAGCGGACGGTAATTGCCTAACCGTATCCGACATGTTGATATTTGAGGAGCTGGGGAACAAAACCGGACTTGTCCCAATAATTGAATTTTATACTAGAGCAAAAATACTGAATTCAATAGTTGCACATGAGCTAAAATTTGTGCGTTACAATATATATATTATGTTAGTAAGGATTATGTAAATAACCAATAGCCTATTTTTTGGGCAAAAAAATACATATTTTCTATATTTTTTTTATATTTTTTAAATGGACAAGTCCGGTTTTGTTTCAAAACGATGGACATCTCCGGTTATGATTCAAAATGCTATGGACAAGTCTAGTTTTGAAAAAAAAACAAGGTTTTATCATAGTCAATTTTTAATTAAAAACTCTTCAAATTCTCCCACATCCGGTTCACAACAATCACATTCTTCATCTTCATTATTATCATCATCTACTTCAATTATGTCAGCAACTGCAGCTGTGGAGTTATCGAATATATTATTTTTAAACCAGTCAAGCTCGGGATTTTGCATCCATTCATCTCCAAACTGTTTCTTCAAGATGTTCTCTACATCTTTCTTCTTCTTCGGATTTATTTCATTGGCCATTGAAAGCCTCTGAAGTCTCCTAGGGTGATTTTTTTTTGGCTTTAAAAGTGACACTGCATTTTCTGAGGGCTCGTTTTCATCTATGTTGTAATCTTTTATGACTTTTACGCCCAAGGTTATGTGTTTTAAAACTGCACTGGGATCTCTTCTTCCTCTAATTGTACTGCCACGGCCATGTCCTCTTCCTCTGTCCTGACTGCGGCCCTGATTTCTTCCTGTTAGCAAAGGAGTTGAAGAAGGAGTTTCTGATTGTACAAGGGTTGAGTTTCGCTCTATTATTATCCTTTTCGCATCTCGTATACTTTCTACTTTTTTATAAAATTCTTCAAGCTTCTTAATATTATAAAGATACCAGTCTGTAGCCAATACATGCACTTTGCCATGCTTTGCGTAAAGTTCGTGATACGTCCTTGGGTCTGAAATGAATGGCTTTTTTCGTAAGTCCTTCTCCACCCTCCCAAATACCCTATCTGCAGGTAAGTAACTATGACCGCGTATCGGAAAAGTCAGTATGATCTTGGTCACATTAACAGGGGCGTAATTTTTCAACCAGAAAATCAATGTGTGGATGACATGCGAATTTTTGTTCTGCCCTCCACATCCGTCCGCAAAAAGGCGCAACACTTGTATTCCAGAAAAATCGGTAGCCACTAAGTAGGTAAAAAGAGCAGATGCAATTTCAGAAGATCCTTTTTTCGCTTGATTTTCGGTCCATGTAAAGAAATGTGGATCTTTTGTAGCCATATCAGTTATACAAAAAGAATAAAATCCAATTTGCCGTAAATAAAAAGATTCCTGAATTGGTGTTTTTGGGAGGGGTTGAATTTGCTGAAGGTCAAAACATATTATGAACGAGTTTTCAGGTTTTTGTTTGGTAAGAGAAAAGAATGCTTTAGCCCTAGTTTTATGGGCACGGAGTTGAAGTTTTAGTAACTCCAGTTCTTCGGGATGCTTTTCGATTTTCTGCTTATTTTTTAATAGTTCGCAGGTGCTGCAAATATCTGAAGATGGTGACGAAAATCCTATATTGAAATCATTTTCAAAAATTTTTCGGAAAAACCATTGTGAAACTTTTAGATCATGAGCTGCTGAGTTATTGTAACACTCCCATAGTTTTTTTATGTTTAGTTCATAAGACAGGTAAACTCTCTTAGATTTGTTTCGGTTATAATGCGACTCCTTTGCAGGCAAAGCCCCAAGGAATTTTCGGACAGATTCCCTTTTATCAATACTTTTGAAACTTTTTCTGTCTCCTCCTCTGCCGTCACGTGGCGTTTTGCCTTCAAATAACTTGCTCGCAATCAAATTTACCCTGTATTTACTGAGCCCAAGAGCAGCCAAAAAAAAAGATTTGCAGACTTTTACCAACCTCTTTGAATCGCGAAAAAAAAGTAACTTACAAAGTAATTATTTCTCTGCGGTTTACGCGATTCCTCCCTCGATCGCTCTCTTTCTATGGGACACGGTGATATAAGTCGGGACAAGTAAATATCCTGTGAAGTTTTGCCGTTTTTTTCATAAAGTAACTTGCGATTATACACAATTTCCTTAAATGTAATAGTCTGGCACTCAAATTTCCCCTTTTTATGTTCACAAACACTTTCAAAATTTAAAGCACGTGGGTCTTTATCCGCGTACCTAAAACAACATTAACAGTCATTTTAGATTAAATAATAAAATAATGGGGTACGATATCAGGAAACCCCTAGAGGTAGATGTACTCACTTCGAATCCCGGTTGTTTTTTGCTTGCCGTCCTGTTTTTTTTCGTTTACGGGAACCGTCATTTATATTAGCCACTAAACTGTCGTTTTCATCCATTATTTTACGTGTTTTCAACTGTAATTAATTCTCAAAGTTATAACGAAAACGAAAATAGCACAGCGGATTTTCTTTTTTTAATTAACAGCGTCGCTATATTTGATTTAGGACTGCCATAAGAAAAATAGAATTGTTCTAAGCAACATGTTTGGTTTAGATTGACATTTTTAGTACTAACGAATATTTCTCCTTATATTGGGGCCGCTTTTAGTAATGCACGTTGCGTGCGCAATTGACTTAAGGCTGTATCAGAACCTAAAAATGTGCAGCGTGCAGCAGCAGCGCCAGAGCAGCATGCTGCAGTCTGTATCAGATCCTGTTGTTTCACCCGTGCAGCGCAATTTTTGTTTGACAGTAAAACCTCGAAATAAAATTTTTGAAAATGTTAATAATCCCTCCATGATCTAATTCTTTTAACAAAAAACTACCGCCTGTTGTTCACTCGATGAAAATTTCGCGCGTCTTCTTTAAATTTACTTGTCAAGTAAGAAGTGTCAAAAGTGCTGCATGTATATATGCAGCAAAATTAGAGTTTGAGATGAAAATGCAGCACGCTGCTCTGGTGCTGCTTTGCTTGTCATTTTACCAGTCTCAGCCAATAGAAACACTTGTCGGTGCAGCGCTGCAGAGGTTCTGATACGGCCTTTATTCAGCAACACACTTCCATTGCTGAATAAGTCAATTGCGCTCACAATCTGCATTACTGAAAGCACCCAGTAGTTCGGTTATGATTGGAGAAAAAGTTCTTTTGAATTTTTTCATTTATTTACAGGACAAGTCCAGTTATGAACCAAATCGGTATTTTTAAAAATTTTTTTCGGTGGGTTAGGGCCGCTTTTGGGGGGAAATATTTCAGGGGTCTATAGACGTGACCTTAGAGAATACAAAAAAAAAATAAAAAAAAAAAACGGTAATCGTGGACAAGTCCGGTTTTGTTCCCCAGCTCCTCATTTTTAAATGAAAAAAAAAGTCTTGAGTGTTAAAAAAACCAAAACAAATCGTGTTTTACGTATTTTACACTCTCATTCGCAAAAATTCACCCATACAATGAAGCAGGTGTGAAGGAAAAATCAAACCCGACAAATATTTGCTTCATACGGCGGCCAACTTCGAAAATTTGTAGTTTACACACGCATACTATGAAATAATTTGGAAGTTGGCCGTATGTCGCACACTTGTGTGACCGTGGATGGGGGCCTATTCTCTTACTATATGTGCCGTGTGTTTCGGATCATTATCCTGTTGAAAATAATAATCCGGTGGCATATCCATTTTTGCAGCCGAAGATTGCATATTTTTCTTCAAAATGTCCAGATAAACCTCTTTGTTCATTATGGTGTCAATAAACACTAAATTTCCAGGACCATTTGCCGACATACAGCCCCAAACCATTACTGAACCTCCACCATGTTTCACAGTACCGCAGAGATTTTCTTTTTTGAGCTCGGTATTTGGTTTCCTCCAAACAATTTGTTTGCCATCTGAACTAAAGAGGTTTATTTTGCACTCAAGTTATATATTATATTTATTATAATATACATATGTTAATTAAAAAAACAATGATTATCTTTAGATTATGATTTTTTTTATTTGCACTTTTTTATTTATAACTTGATTGAGCTGTTCGGAGTCAATCTTTGCCTTTTGAAGGTGGTCTTAAGACTAAATTATTACATTTCTTAAAATTGCTTCGATTAAAAATTTAGCTGTTCTAAGCAAATTTGAAAATTAAATTTTTTGCTAGGAAATGCTTTTTTTTATGTGAAAGACTAGAGTCACAGGAAACGCCCTTTTTACTGTGTCGACAATCTATTTTCTTCATATAGAGTGCAATGTCGAACAGCAGCTCTAGTCGGGGAAGAAAGGAACTGTCACAACCTACCAGCGATATTTTGCAGTCCACCTACTCCCAACCATTACTGGCGACTTTGACATCGGGGCATCGAGAAACAACTCGCTGGAGTGTTATGCCTCCTGAAACGAGTTGAATCTCATCAACCAGCCGATGACATGCGCTTTTTTTGGTGGAGCGGGGAAGGGCTAAGGAAGGCTATGACAGGAGGGATCAGGAATGTAAAGAGGGAAGAAGAAAGAAGGAAAATTATGTAGGTGGGAAAGTGGAAAAGGCGAAGGACCGTGGGGCTGGCCGGGATTCGAACCCGGGACCTCTGGGATAGTAGCCAGACGCCTTACTACCTAAGCTACCGAGGCCCCCCAACATCAGCATTTCCTGTTTTTGGGAAATTGAAAATTGTTGGCAGGAAATGCTTTTATAGCATTTCCTGTTTTGTTTGGATTTGTTGTAATTTGATTTTTATATTTCCGGAGGAGTGTTGACGGGATCGTTCTCACCAGTAATTTTTGTTAAATTTAAGTTTTTTATCAATTCTTCGAATTCTAAATTTATTGACTGGGGAGAACGATTTACCGAAGCAGCTAATGTAACTCTCATCACTGAAAATAACTTTTTTCCAAAAATCTTGTGGCGAATTTAAGTACTACTTTGCAAATTCCAGTCTTTTTCCTTTATTAATTTTGGAAATGAATGGTTTCTTCCGAGCAATCCGACCATGATAACCATGTGCTCGTAGTAATCTGCGTACTGTTTCGGTCGAAAGTGGTTTCTGGATCCTAGCCGCAATATCTGCAGTAAGTTCTGGAACATTTTGTCTGGGGTTTTGACGGATTTGTCTTAAAATGTACCGTCCATCCTTTTCTTTTAAAATTTTCGTTCGTCCCCTACCACTTTTGTTTTTAAGGGTACCAGTATTTGCGTAATTGTTAACGATTTTCTGTATTGTAGAATGGGTTCTACCTACAATACGACCGATTTCACGTAAAGATTTGCCATTGCAATATAATTTTATTACTAATTTACGGGTAGTGATATCAGTTTGCTTCCTTTTTTCGTTATTTTCCATTTTGATGCACTATTACTTTGTCAAATGATTTTAAAAGACTGAGTCGGTTGCATAGAAACCGTTTGCATAACGCACTTTACTAACTAGATGCCATAAATTCTATATTACATCATCCAATTACATTTTTTTGAGTGTGTACGCTCAATTTTGTGCCATTGATACGTAACGAACTAACGGTTTCTCTAATTTCTTTGGTTTTTCCCAAATTTTTTATAGAAAAATTAGAGGAAATTATTACTTACTAAAATGCCTTTTTAATAAATCGTAAAAAAATATATTTTATAAACCATTTTATTATAGCTTATTTTATTTAAGAAAATATATAAAATTTTTATGTGTACGCTCAATTTTGTGAGTAACTGTTAGTCCAATCAATCTACGGAAATTCTCCAGACAATTGAAGGCAGGAAAAAATATGGGCGTGTAGAACACTTAATTTGAAGAAAGATAGCATGTTTTTTTACGGAACTGCATTGGCGAACTTAACCTAAAAAATTCGCGAAAGTCAAAAAAACGGGTTTTCGCCAATAAAACAAAAGTCGAAAAATAATGAAATAAAAAACTTGTCTTTTTTGCGGCAAAAAAACTTGTCTTTTTGCGGTGGAGTTTTTTGTATATAAAATTGAAAAACTCAAACTTTAAATAATAGTGCATAATAGTACAACTCTTAACGAAGAAAAAGAGCTTCGAAAAAATGTCCTACGAGGTCGAGGAGCTGTAGACGAAGGGTTTAACGAAAACGCCTTTTTTTTACAAAAATCGAAATTTCACCCATATTTTGCAAAATTTCAAACCAAAAAAAATATGAGTTTTCAGATTGCCAAAAGCAACATTTTTACCAAGAAAAAAGTTTCTAGGTCGCATCAATAAAAAGCAAAAAATAAATGAAAAAGACGCGATTTTTAACAGTTTTTAGCTTTTTTCTCCATGTATAAGACACTAACCAATATTTTGTACCACATCAATTGAAAGATAATTTTAATACCTATTACTTTCTCATTTAACTTTTTCGGATCCGAGCTCAACTTTTTGTTTTATTGACGATAAACCGTTTTTTTGACTTTTGCGAATTTTTTAGATTAAGTTTGCCAATGCAGTTCCGTAAAAAAAACATGCTATCTTTTTTCAAATTAAGTGTTCTACACGCCCGAAAATTTTTTTTCTGCCTTCAATTGTCTGGAAATTAACATGGTGATTCCGTAGATTGATTGGACTATGTATGTATATATTTTCAAATTGTGGTACAACAAACTTAATTCTATCTATTAAAACACATTGGTTGTTCAGCACAGACTGACATTTATTTCAGTGCTTCTATGTATATTTTGATATTTACAACACCCTCACTATATCAAAATATTATGTACATAAGCAAATGTGAAGTTACAACATTATACCTAATATTTTTAACAAAGAATAATGTTTTACAGCAGGTAAACTTTTTGTCAAGAGATCAGCTGGCATTTTATCTGTTTCTAAATAATTAATTTTAATGATATTATTAGCAATTAAATCTTTAACAAAATGATGACGCACGTGAATGTGCTTGGATCTCTTATGCAGCATCTGATTATGTAGCAATTTTTGAGCACTTTGACTGTCATTGTACAAATTGAGAGTATACAAAGATCCAGTAATCTCATAATGTAAATTTCTTAGATAGATAGCTTCTCTGCAAGCTTTTGAGATGGCCATGTATTCAGCCTCAGTGCTTGACAAGGCTACAGTGCTTTGCTTTTTGTTTGCCATGAGATACCAGAACCGCACATTAAAAAACAATATCCTGTAAAGGATTTTCTGTCTAGTGAATTACTAGCCCAATCTGCATCTACATAACCTTGCAATTCTGATTTCCCATTTACATATTTTATACAATAGCTTTTAGTTTTCTTTAGATATTTTAGAATTCTTTTAGCGTGTTTCCAATGAGATTGATCAAAACAATTATTGTACTGACTTAAAAAACTAACAGAATAACCTATATCAGGCGTAGTTAATACAGCAAGATACATTAAACTACCAATTAGTTTTTGATATGGTAATTGTTTATCACAAACTTCTGCTTTCTCTAAACTAATCTTTGCTTCCATTGGAGTATCTGCCATTTTACAGTTTAACATACCAAATTTCTTTAACAATTTTTCAATGTACTGCTCTTGGTCTAATTTAATAACATTCAATTTTTTATCAATAGTAATTCGCATTCCCAAACATTGTTTTATTTCACCTAAATCCTTTATTTTGAAATTTTTACCCAATATTTCTATTAAATTACTAGTTTCAGTGGCATTATTCGAAAATACGAAAAAATCGTCCACATATAATGCAATAATCAGCTTTACATTTTCATTTATTTTTGTATATAAGCAAGGCTCTAGCTCAGATCTTATAAATCCTAAATTATTCAAACAAAAGTCAACCTTCTCATACCATGCACGAGAAGATTGCTTGAGTCCATAAATTGCCTTTTTTAATAACAAAACTTTATTACCACAATTGTTAATTTTACTATAACCTTCAGGCATTTCCATAAAAATATTTTCTTTTAAATGGCCATTGAGAAATGCTGTAGTGACATCCAAGTGACTTATATTAAATCCTAACTTAATTGATAAAGCAAATAATAGTCTTAAGGTTGAATGTCTCACAACAGGGAAGAATGTTTCTTCATAATCAACACCTGGTACTTGCGTACAACCTTTTGCCACTAGCCTGGCTCTAAAACGCACATTATTGTCCACATCACACTTCTTTTTAAAAACCCACTTACATTTTACTAGTGTTCCACTCTCCGACGCAGTCACTAATTCTCATGCTGCGTTTTCTTCGAATGATCTCAATTCTTCTTCGATTGCTTTTCTCCAATTTTCTCGATCAGGTCCATTCATCGCTTCATTAAATGTTAGAGAATCTTGCTCCAAAACATGTTCATTTGCGACCATCATATTTAGCAAGCCAAACCTTTCTGGTGGACGTCTAACTCTTTTCTCCTTCATTTCGAGTGGTACGGTTTCTTCACTTTGTTTTTCTGTCACCGTAGGTTGTATAGCCACTTCGGGGATATCTTGGCATTCTAGAAATTCCCTTTCTTCTTCCGAAGAACTTTGTCCTTCTTCTCCGAACTCTGGGCTGTCCCTCACTGAAGCTGTATCTAATGCCATATTTTTACCGTTTTCTACATACATCTGGGCGTCCAACTTATTGTTGCAGTAATCTTCATCTATCTTTTCCATTACAACGACGTTTCTAGTTGTTGTTATCATACCATTGCTGGGATTATACACTCTGTATCCTTTTACATTGTCTTGTTAGCCTATGAGTATATGCTCTGTAGCTTTCTTGTCCCATTTAAGTCTCTTTTCCTTGGGAACGTGAACCATAATTTTACTACCAAAAATTCGAATATGTTCTAAATTTGGTTTCTGCCCTGTCCACATTTCATAAGGTGTTTTGTTATGTAATCCTGAACAAATAGATCGGTTCCTCAAATATACCGCAGTATGTGAAGCCTCTGCCCAGAATCTTTTTGTTAGATCAGCATCAAAAAGCAAGCATCTAGCTTTTTCTACGATTGTACGGTTTAATCGTTCACATAAACCATTTTGTTCTGGGGTATAGGGGTTAGTTCTCTGGTGTACAATTCCACTACTTTTCAAGAAACCATTAAAAGCATTATTGCAGAATTCTTTGCCGTTACCTGTTCTTAATACTTTGATTTTCCTGTCTTTTTGGTTTTCTACAATGCTCTTAAATTCTCTAAAATAATTCAATGTTTCATCTTTACTTTTTAAAAAATAGATAAATAGCATGCGACTATAATCATCCTCGAAAGTTAAAAAATACCTTGAACCACCAATTGATTTCGTTTCCATGGGTCCACAAATATCGGCGTGTATCACATCTAAGACTTCTGAGCTCCTTGTACCTATATGATTGAAAGGTAACCTTGCAGATTTTCCCTCACAACAAACTTTGCATGTTGTCATGTTAATGTTACTCTCACTAGGAAAATTTATACCTACAACAGCTCCATTTTTCATTAAATTGAGATCTTTGTTGTTGATATGCGCCATCCGCCTATGCCAAGTTCTGCTATCAACTCCTGCCGCTAGCACTGGACTAGAATTGGTATTATCACTCAATTTTAACCTGTAAATGCCATTATCCAATGCCGCTGTAGCAACTAACTCATTACACTGGTTAAATACACAGCATCCATTTGTTTCAAACGATATTTTGTTTCCACTGTTAATTATTTAGCTAACAGACAATAGGTTAGTTGCCAAATCGGGTACATACAACAATACATTCTTTACAATCACATCGCACTTTTTTCCATTTAATAAAGTCGTAATTTGTACCTCGCCACAACTTTCAAACTGAAGTTCTTTGTTATTCGCTACCGTAATATTGTTATAACCCGTCCCTACACCGTGCCTTCCGTCTGGTGAGGAGTGTAGACGGGGGAGCTTGAACTATTTACGCAATTACTGATATTTAAAAATGATTAAACACTGAACTTTAACAGAATTTCACTTTATTTTATCAAATTAACTTTATTTTATCAAATTAACTTTATTTTATCAAATTAACTTGTACATGTACTACTACATTCAGGGACAAAACTTGAAATATCGGATAGACCAATTTGCATCTCCATTCTGTCTCGTGGTTCTTGACTTTCTTCAAGTATACAAGGCAAAGCTGGCTGCGACGCCAGTCTTGCACGACTTCTAGTTAGAATTTTGTTTTAGTCCAGAGGGAGCGAAGAAGAATTCAATGTATAAAATGTGATGTCGCGACTATCTTTACACAACACAATTTTTGTAATAATTAAAATGATTTATTATATTTTATTTTACTCCAATCGCGTAATAATGCAACGAGAAGAAGCTACTGCTATTATCAATACAACAGAAAACTTTGGTATTAAGTAAACCCTTGTTTCGACTGTTCAGGGCGAAAGTGTATTTGTCGAATACTTTAAAACTTTAAATTGGAAAATGTTGATTTCACGCGTTTCGAATGAGAGGCAATCCTTCCAAAACTCAATCATTAAAATTGCAGATTTGAACACAGAACCTATTCTTGAATCTATTTTTTTGATTATATTGTACCATGTAACAACCAATTTAATAAACGATAAAAAGAAACAAATCCAAAAATCGATTTTCACTTAATGCAAACAAAAATCTCTTTAAATTAATAATCGAACAATTTCACCAATACAATTTGTTTCCCCACGATTTAAGATAGATTATTAGTTTCTGGAGCACAAACCCTTCTCACAATTTTTCACTCATTTGCTTAGTTACTTAATTGAAAATCAAAAAAAAAAAATATATATATGCATCTTACTTCGTAAGTAAACAACAAGAACAATCCTTCCAGTGGTGATGATAGTGTTTTGTTGTTGATGATAGTAGTATATATCGTTTGGTAGACAACAAGAACAATCCTTCCAGTGGTGATGATAGTGCTTTGTTCCTCACGTGATTGGATAGGTACTGCTTAGCTTCTCAGCAGACATATCAAAATAATGTAGACATCTACTAGTAGGAGTACATCAACTGCAGGAGTACATAAGATGAGGAGGACAAAAATAAACCCTAAAAGAAGTTCGATACAGCGCCAAATTTGTAACGAAGTCTGTTTGTTTATATATAAAAAATTAAGGTGATCAAAGTGAGCTCCAGTAGCCGTATCAAAATAGAGTAGCCAGGACTAATAAATCAAATCAAATCGATCCCACGCTGCCACCAGTGTTATAACCCGTCCCTACACCGTGCCTTCCGTCTGGTGAGGAGTGTAGACGGGGGAGCTTGAACTATCTACGCAATTACTGATATTTAAAAATGATTAAACACTGAACTTTAACAGAATTTCACTTTATTTTATCAAATTAACTTTATTTTATCAAATTAACTTTATTTTATCAAATTAACTTGTACATGTACTACTAATTAGTGTAAAGACCCGATACTGGCCGGCGCGTCCGCTCTGTATTGCGGTTGGTTCAAAACTCGCCTTCAGTTGGTTATTAGGCTCAAAGCGAACCCTCGGGACGCTTTGCATTATCAGCAAAAATTTATATCATAAGTCCAAGCGTGGCTTGGGTTTCCGGCGATAATGCACAAGTGGACAAAGTGTAATTTAATACGTTTAGGATAAATAACATAGTAATCGTAAATTTGAAGAATTTATGATGACTCTAATACTTTTGCAAGTTCGTTAAAAGAATTTTGATAAGTGCAATGCACTTGAGGAATTGGAAATTTATGCCAATTGTGCTGTTTATGATATATACTGTTATGGGATCATAACAATATTCGTAATCTGTGGATTATCTGACACGTTTATCAACCAATCTTTGTTACAAGTCTGGTGTAAACTTGTCCCTGAGTCAATGTACCAGTCTCGTTTATGGAAGGCGCCATTTAAAAACGCTGCTGTAAATGCATTCATTTGTACAGTTTTCTGACTTGGTTGCACTTTATACGGACATTTATTCTTAAAATGACCAATTTTTTTACAATTGTAACAAGTAATTATTTTTTCATTTGTCGATTTGACATTTGACGTACGCAATGGTTTTTTTTCTTTATGTGACAAGTTACTTTTGTTCCACGAATGAAAGTTGCCATGTTTTCGTTGGATGTGTTTAGCAGCAAACGCAGTTTCCGTCCCGCTCTCACTTCCTCCGCTAACCCCCAAATCCAACAATTTTGTTTTAATCGCATCTGCCGTTATGTTTATTCCCGAATGTTCGATCGCCATTTATCATTGGCGAATATTTTTCTGGTAATCCGGCCAAAAGCAATGAACCACTCATCATTAATGTTGAAACCAGTTCCACTGAGTTTTTGCGATGTTTCTATGATTTGAGTAACATAACTTGTCATAGATTCGCAGTTTTCTAGTCTTATAGAGATGAGATTTCGAAGTAGACTTATTCTGCGAGTAAATCCAGAATCGTCAAACAAATTTTTTAATTTATCCGATAACGCTATAGTCGAACTCACTCCTTTAATGTGGACGTATTACGACGGATCTATGGTCATAATCAATTTTGCCTTCGTCTTTGCATCGTTTGAAGCGTTGGTGCCTTCAGAATCCGCTAAAACCTCTTGCTTAATATTATCTTCCAATCCTTTTAAAACCCGCGACAGACTGGCAGTATCGAAACCATGGTTAACGAGGAAACTACAGTAGCGCTCAAAAGTATTTTGACAAGTATAATTTACTAAATACTACGGAAAATAAAAACAATATTGAAATGAATTGTATAATTTATTTTTAGTAACGATATGTTTTACACAATAAAATACATAAATATCATGAATTGCTAAACAAAAAGAAGAATTTCAAAAAAGTTTAAATAAGTTCGGATCAAAAGTATTTTGACGTTTGATGGCAGACGTATTTTCTTATTTGTTCCGCATTATTTTCAGTAATTAAAGTTAATATTTTGTTCCGCATTATTTTCAGTAATTAAAGTTAATATTTGGTTGCGTATCCATTCGCCTTTAGAACAGCTTCACAACGTGCCGGCATTGAATCAACTAGCTTTTGTAAACGATCAATAGGGATTCGCCTCCATTCATTACTTAGTGTTTGGTATAAAGTATCCTTATTGGAGTAATTTCGACATTTACGCGACGATCCAGCTCCTCCCAAAGATGTTCAATGGGAGCTAAATCAGGACTTTGGCTTGGCCACTCCAGAAGTTTGATTTTCATGACTTTCATTAAGTCACTTACATGCTTAGATGTATGCTTCGGATCGTTATCTTGCTGGAAATACCAGCCAGGTGACATATTTTCTTCAGCATATGGTAACATTTGCTTCTTTAATATGTCACCATACATAAAACGATCCATTGTCCCTTCTATTCTAACTAATGGTCCAACTCCGTGACGAGAAAAACATCCTCAAACCATGATATTGCCACCTCCATGTTTTACAGAGGGTATTTGGTATCGAACATCAAATTTTTTGTTTACGGGACGTCTCACATACCGTATTCCATCAGATGATATTAAATTAAATTTACTTTCGTCATTCCATAACACATTAGATCATTCTGAGCTCGTCCACAATCTGTGCCGTTTTGCGAACGCAAGTCGCAGCTTTCTATTCTTTGCGGAAATCAAAGGTTTCTTAGTTGGACGTCGTCCATATCAAAGCAAATGTTACTCCCTCTTCAAATAATATTTAATAAATCATTGTCAATAGGAGTGTTTCCATCGCTGTGGAAAAAATCCTATCTTACACCAATCCATAAGGCAGGCGATAAGCACTTGGTGGACAACTATAGGGGGATTGCCATTCTCTCTTCAATCCCAAAACTTTTTGAAAAACTTGTTTCCGACAAGATAGCTCCCGTCATTGACCCACTTCTTAACGAGCAACAGCACGGATTTAGAAAAGGGCGTTCAACCACCTCAAACCTTATGATCTTCACCTCTCAACTGTTATGTGGTATGGAGAATGGTCATCAAATCGACGCAGTCTATACGGACTTTAGCAAAGCCTTTGATCGTGTTGACCACCATATTTTAATAACAAAACTTTCAAAATTTGGAATATCCGGTGCTGCCCTGAAATGGATAAGATCTTATCTTGACGGAAGAACTCAGGTGGTTAGATTTCAAGGATTTCTATCTAAAGAAATCGACGTGACTTCCGGTGTACCCCAGGGCAGTCATCTAGGCCCACTCTTGTTTAATATATTTATCTCTGATTTATCTGACGTACTGAAGGATATTCCACATCTCTTTTACGCAGACGATTTAAAAATATACAACATCATAAGGTCCCAAAGTGATGTATTGTTCTTTCAATTAAAACTGAATGCTCTGCAAGACTGGTGCACAACGAATAAACTACATCTCAACATCGCTAAATGTCACTCAATCACCTTCTCACGAAAAAGAAATATACAGCGTTGGCAGTATTATCTGAACGACAAAGTCCTTGACCATGTCGATCAAATTAGGGATTTAGGTGTTGTTCTAGACAACAAGTTAAATTTTAATTTGCATTATGACAACATTACTGCCAGAGCCAACAAGCTGTTAGGTTTTATTAAGAGAAGAGCTAAAGAATTTGGCAATGTTTGGGTTACTAAAACTCTTTTCTGTTCCCTTGTCCGCCCAATCCTGGAATACGCTTGCCCGATATGGGATCCCATATTCCAGGTAAGTAGTAACAGGATTGAATCAATACAAAAAAAATTTCTTCTTTTCGCGCTACGTCATTTCCACGACCCTCGCGATTATCTTAGTCTACCACCCTACACGAACAGGCTCAAAGCATTATATCTCTTACCACTGTCATGTAGGAGAAAGTTGCTTATCTCATGCCTCACCTTGGACGTTTTAAACAGCAACCTCAAAGTGCAGTTTCTATCGGATAGAATTAAGTTCAATGACGATGTCCGACAGACGAGACACATGAAATTGCTCAAGGAGTATTCACATCGCACCGAGTATGCCAAGAACGAACCTGTTAACAGATGTTGTGTGGTCTTCAATACCTACGAATCCTGTTTTTCCCCCTCCATAAGTAAACAGTCTTTTAAAAGAAAATTGATATCCCTATTATCATCCTAGTCTGTACTAATCAATATAGCTTAAGTTATATTTATGTACTATTAAGGGCAATGATGTAAATTAGTTTAAGTGTGCCTTGTTTTGGCTTATTAATAAATAAAAATAAATAAACATATAATCCGTGATCTTTAAGTCGACGTTTCACAGTCGATACGTGTATATTCACGTCATAATTCTCTAGAAGTTCGTTTTTTATTTGCACAGCCGACTTTCGGACATAACTCGTCGATAACTTTTTTATTAACCGATCTTCAATGGGAGTAGTTTTTTTTGGACGGCCACTCCGGGGTTTATTTTCCACTGTTTTACGTTTAATGTAAGCCTTATTCCAAATATTAACAAGCTGTCGAAATATATTAAATCTTCGAGCAATTTCTGCCTGCGTCGTGCCTTGCAGCAGTTATAACAGCATTTTTAAAGTCACTTGAATATTCTTTAGTTTTAGGCATTTTAAAGAAATAATGGGCGCATCCAGCGCACTCAGCGGAAAAGCCGCTTAGCTGGACAGCACAGCGTAAAAAGTGACTCAGCGATATGTGTCGGCTGGATGGGATAACTGAGTTCAAATATATTTTGACAGCTAAATTTATTTTTTCTATTTTAAATGACATCAATTCACTACCGCTGAGCTACTTAGCATAAAATTTTTACGCTGAGAAATTTGCCAGCCGCTGAGCTAAGCGGCTTAGTTCAGGTAGCCATCCAACGAGCTCAGCACTTAGCCGCTACTCAGCTGCTGAGTGCGCTGGATGCGCCCAATAACTAATTATTTAAAAAAAAACTTCTGCTGCAATGCGGTTACTATCGCTGAAAATTGAAAAATGAATAAATGTCAAAATACTTATGAGCGCCAGTTTAAACATATTTCCTAGAATACACATAAAATAAACAGACAAGTTCTATCTTGTTCCTAGCAATCGTTGCGTAATGCCCACAAGCCATATTTGGAAAAACATTATTTACTTAGAAGCGTACAGAAAAAAGATAATTGCAAATGTAGACTTGTCAAAATACTTTTGAGCGCTACTGTATGAGTCTGTACTCAAAAACCACGGTTGTACTAGGTACAACCCGGGTATTATCATGGTTTCGAAATCACATATACTGCATGGTATACTACGGTCCTAAAACTGTAGTTTTTTCCTTGATTTCGTGGGTGAAATAATTGTTTAAACAAATCTTTTCACATCTGAAACTGTTACATGAAGCTCCCTTATAATATATTACATTAAATATACAGTTTTGCACGACTCTAAAAGCTTTATATCAAAGAGAGATAAAGAATTAGTGAAGTTTACGGAAAAATCGATATTTGTAAAAGGATGTTTTTGGTTTTTCGAATTTTTATCGATGTTTTTCTATTGTGACACTATCATTTTTTTACGCCATCTAAAAGTAGAGGATTCAATAAAAAAAAATCCGTCTTCATAATTTTAAAAATCAAAAATTCGTTCGCCAACTTTTTAGATTGAAAATGGGGCCTTTTTTTAAGTTAAGGTCTTAAAAACAAAACGAAACAACCAATCTCTTTGAAAAAAATTGGGCCTTTTCGAAACATGAAAATCCACATTTTCCTCAAATTTCATTAAAATTGGATCATTTTTGTGAAAGATAGAAATGATAAACGAAAAACTCGGTTTTTGGCGTTTTTCTCCAATTTTTGAGGTTATGTCGAAAAATGGTTTGAACAAAAGCTCTAGATCTTTTAATTATCTACAACGTTTACATTTAACGCTTTTCGATAGGAGGTCGACTTTTCTCAGAAATCGTAACAAAACACGTTTAACCCCCCAAAACACACATTTTGGCTCCCCCGCCCCCTTTCCGGTCATCTGCTGCGGTGCTCTCGATTTTTCCTTGTTTATGTAGCACTTCTCCTAAATTTTCCCGCCTTCCATATACCTACTGCTAAGAATTTTTCTAGTTTTTGGGAAATTGAAATTTCTTTCTTCCGCAGTTTGATCAGAATAAAAAGGAAACGGTTTCATTACAAGCTTAAAAGCCGAATCTCCTATTAAAAGAATTGCAACTGTGACTCCTTCTATTACTTTGGAATGCGGTAAAAATTCTTCATTATGGGTATGCATACTTTTTAGTGCCGAGCACTCGTATATTGTAGAATCATTTCTACGCCCTGGTACTCTTACATTAATGTATGTGAAACGATATCGGTAATCTACAGCAGCAAACAGTACTACGGAATACTAACCTTTAAAGTTGTAGTAATCCACAGCTTCTTCTTTAGGGACATTCACTTCGACGTGGCATCCATCTATTGCGCCGTAACACTGCGGAAATCCTAACTTTCCGAAACCTCTTACGATTTCCGTAATTTTTTCTGATGTGGGTGGATACGCATTTAACATTTCCTTTTGAAATGTCTCAATTATCGCTTTCGATATTTCGCGAACCAATTCACCGACTGTGCTCCTTCCAATTTCAAATAGGCTGGCAGGAGTCCTATACTCGGCGGAAGAACTCAAAGTGTATAAAACTACTGCAAGCCTCTTTTCTAAACGAATAGCCAGCCGCCAATGTGTATCCTTTTTTTTTAAATATTTCAGTCTTTGAATTAAACAAGTAAATGTAGATCTGTCCACTCTAAACATATTTTTGAATTTTTCGTAGGTAAATTTTGGAACTTCTTGTTCCCAAAAGGATGAATTTTCAACCTAAATTACAAAAAACTATTATAATAACCCCTATAATAACTAGTTTATGTTTAAATTCTTACATTTGACCAAAAACGCCTGTTCTTTGTATAAAGAGAATGCAATGTTAAATATTTTTTACATTTTCTCCTAGCGTTGCAGGCTATTACTTTGTAGATTCTGCCTTTTCTTCTCAAATTTTGCATTTTTATATTATTTTGGAAAATCATTCCGAGGATATCCATATTTTACTTCGTTCTACTTTCACCGCAAAAAACTTTTAACTTTGACAGCTATGAAACTATCGAAGCTCTCTGTCACTTTACCTAGTACAAGAATACTATAGTACAGAAACCATGGTTCGTAAACTAGCTGTCTGTCAGTGGTTTAAGATGAGATAATTTTCTGCAGCAAATGCCCATTCGTCGTAATTTTCCCGACCACGCAACTTGGGGACATTAACTAATAAATTTGCAGCCATTCTTGTGCAACACAATGTAAATTATACCACTTAATTTTTATTAAAATTCGGGACTGGGCCCATAACCTATTAAAACACATTGGTTGTTCAGCACAGACTGACATTTATTTCAGTGCTACTATATTTTGATATTTACAACACTATCAGATAGAAACTGCACTGTGAGGTTGGTGTTTAAAACGTCCAAGGCAAGGCAAGGCGTGAGATAAGCAACTTTCTCCTACAGGACAGTGGTAAGAGATGTAATGCTTTGAGCCTGTTCGTGTAAGGTGGTAGAATAAGATAATCGCGCGGGTCGTGGAGATGACGTAGCGCGAAAAGAAGAAATTTTTTTGTACTGATTCAATCCTGTTACTACTTACCTGCAATATGGGATCCCATATCGGGCAAGTGTATTCCAGGATTGGGCGGACAATGGAACAGAAAAGAGTTTTAGTAACCCAAACATTGCCAAATTTTTTAGTTCTTCTCTTAATAAATCCTAAAAGCTTTTTGGCTCTGGCAGTAATGTTGTCCTAATGCAAATTGAAATTTAACTTGCTGTCAAGAACAACACCTAAATCCCTAATTTGATCGACATGGTCAAGAACCTTGTCGTTCAGATAATACTGCTGGACCTGTATATTTTTTTCGTGAGAAGGTGATTGAGTGACATTTAGCGAAGTTGAGATGTAGTTTATTCGTTGTGTACCAGTCTTGCAGAGCATTCAGTTTTGACTGAAAGAACGATACATCACTTTGGGACCTTATGATGTTGTATATTTTTAAATCGTCTGCGTAAAAGTGATGTGTAATATCCTTTCGTTGTTTGTCGGATAAATCAGAGATAAATATATTGAACAAGAGTGGGCCTAGATGACTGCCCTGGGGTACACCGGAAATCACGTCGATTTCTTTTGATAGAAATCCTTGAAAACTAACCACTTGAGTTCTTCCGTCAAGATAAGATCTTATCCATTTCAGGGCAGCACCGGCTATTCCAAATTTTGAAAGTTTTGTTATTAAAATATGGTGGTCAACACGATCAAAGGCTTTGCTAAAGGCTGTATAGACTGCGTCGATTTGATTACCATTCTCTATACCACATAACAGTTCAGAGGTTAAGATCATAAGGTTTGAGGTGGTTGAACGCCCTTTTCTAAATCCGTTGCTTGCACTTATTTTCTTTAATCTACCCTCCCATTCATTTGCAGACCACACGGATCCAAATTTTGGGATGATTTGTTGAGGCAAGTGCAGTGGTGGTAAATGGCGAGAAGGGCTCGATGAAATCGATATTGTTTGAACATGTAGATTTTCCGTAAGATTAGGAGGTCCAAAAGTGAAGTCGTCTCCGTAGTTGTTGTTGCTTATAATGTTATCTCTGGTATAGGAGGTTGCACTATTGTTGAACAGGTGATCTTCGAGTTCCTCGGAGAACGGTATTGCAGGATTGTTCATTTCAGCATTCGGTATTTTAGAATTGTTCACTTCCGTATTTATCGCAGTGTCATTGTGTTTATTGTGATTAATTCCTTCAGATTTAATAATTCAGCTCCAAGATCACAAAACTGCAATTTTAGGTCAGTTTTGAGCTTTGCCATGCGGTCCAGCAGAGAGAGCTTTTCAAAAGTCTCGTGGATTTTGGAGTGCAGCAGTGATTGTTCATGGTTAGTAATGTAGTCCGTATTAATATTTATTTTTTAACACATGAGTTGATCGAATTCAACTCGAATTTCATTAGCTTCGATAGATGATCGATCATAGTGTCATTCGATGCGTCATTAGAGATGGATAAATTGTCCAATCTGGACTTAATAAGCTCAAAGTTTTTGGACTAACTTTAATAATTAATTCTCCAAGAGGAGTTGTGTGTTTTTTTCCATAATCAGAGCTTTCTTATTGCGAGCTTTGAAGTCCGTTCTCATGTTGTTGATAATCTCGCTTAAATTTAAAACATTATAGTTGTTGGACTTAACGGCTAGCAAGATATGAGACAGATTTATTGACTTACAATCTGAGCAGTAGAACTTGGAAGTTCTGTGATATTCTTTCATATACTACTTGATAGCCGTGCGGGAAAGTCCGATACAAGAAGCGTGGAAAAAGCTTTCCCATATTCCGTCGCACGATACCCATTCGGTTTCATCAGCTGAGCAATTGTTGTTACTGCACTTATACATTTTTTTATTGTTGAGCGGTGATGTAATAAATAAGAATTAAGAAGGTTCAAAGTCCAATTAAATTGTGACGAGAAAAGTAGGTTTTACGAATATGAATATAAAGTTTAAACTTCGTTTATTTAAAACTTTACACTCCCGTAATGGAACACTAATTATAATAGCCATATTAATTACAGGTATGAAAGGGCGAAAGTATTTTTATTAATAGTGAACTCGCGACAACACGATCGGCACGTCTACTTCGTTCAAGAGGTTATTTACTTACTTAGTTACTAATTATTAATAATATTTGTTATTTCATAAGGGTGGGTAATATGAAGGACTAAATCAAACTTCTCAACAATTTCTACTTCACCTACTCCTATTATTGCAAATCCGTTATCAGCATGAATTTTTTCAATTGTCAATATACCCTGAACTGGAAGGGCCATGACTAGGATTAGAATCCAGTAGAAAATCGTTCTGACCTTAAAATTACGGCATTCATTTATCAACTCGGCTTAATATTACCAGGACGAAAATGAAGTTTTAAATCGGCTTTTGCTGAATCCCAATTAAGCTGTTCTCCAAACCGTTGGATGCACCTCTTCGCTTCTCCCACTATTTTTTCATTTAAGATGATCCGAAGGGCATATGCCTTGAGACCGTCGTTGATGCAAAGTTGAATTGCATCATCCACTGATTTGATGAAATCCATTAGGCTGTAGTCATCCTTCCCATTGAACGGTGTTAAACGCCGAAAATGCTTTAGAACTTGGTGAGCTGTTAGTTCGAACTGATTGTGGTTTTGTGGCACTGATTGTTGATTTTATTGCATCAGCTGTTGTTGTGCCGCCTGCTGCTGCAATTGTTCTCTTACTTGTTTAATTTCCTCCTGTTATTGGTGGATCGATTGCAACAATATTGATAATTGCTGGTAAGTAGCCATTTCGCGGTTTGTGCTGCGATTATTATCGAATGCTTGATGTAGCTTGTCTTTCATTTATATATACACTAGGGTGATCCTTAAAAAACTTTTTTTTTCATTTTCTTTTGGAGCACCCTGTTACTTTGTTCTACTATATATAAAAAAGGATTACTGTAATTTTTTGGGATTTTTAACCGACTTCAAAAAAAGAGGAGGTTACTCAATTCGACGTGTAGGTATTTTGTGGTCCTGTTCACGCATAACTTTGTAACCCAATAACTTTTTTCTGATAACGGAGTTCGAAGTTAGGCAGAAAAAACTGTTAAAATTCAACCTGTTAAAGTTCAACCTAAACATTTCATGGGCACCGAACAAATTACTTTATTGTTGTAAGCCTGTCAGCAGGCCGATGGCGGAGTGGGTAGAGCGTCGGGTCTAATATCAGCAAGGTTTTTGAATCAGTAATTAATAGATCATTGTCCAAATGGGTTGAGGAAAAGAATATAATTCCCGATAACCAATTCGGTTTCAGGGCGGGACATGACACCATTCATGCCGCGTCGAAATTGGTATCAGACATACACTGGAACTTAATGAAAGGCCAGTGTACCGGAGCATGCTTGATCGACTATGAGAAGGCGTTCGATACAGTGTGGATCGAGGGCCTTCTCTACAAATTAGCCAGATACGGGATGACCGGACCTCTGCTATACTTGATCTATAATATGATTTCCAAGAAGAAGTTCATCGTTAAAAGTGGGAACTTCACATCAGGAAAGGTATTTGATATTAAAAACGGTTTGCAACAGGGCGCAGTGAACTCGCCGCTCTTGTTTAATATCTTTACGAGTGACCTAATTAGTTCACTCCGCTTCGCATTAGCGTATGCGGATGACCTGATAGTGTACAGGACGGGGCCAAAGATTGGAGTGATCCAGACGCTCCTGCAACGTGACTTCGAAGCCATCGAGCGCTATAGTGATGATTGGAAGCTGAAGATCAACTTTGGCAAATGCGAATCGATCCTTTTCCGGACGCCTCTACGCAGAGCTTCGTACGATGTGCAGAGGAACTGGAAAACATTCCGAATTTCGAACTACGCGGGACAGGCGTTAGAACACAAATCGGAAGTGAAATACCTTGGGCTTTGGCTGGATCAATACTTATATTTCAATAGAAATGTAAGTGTTGCTCTAGACAAGGCAAACAAGGCGTTTCACATGACTAAAAGGCTTTTTTATAGCAGACACCTAAGCTCACGGGTAAAGGTGATCTGCTACCAAGCCTTGGTCAGACCGATTTTAACTTATGGCTGCCCAGTGTGGTTCAACATATCCCCCTTCTATATGGAAAAGCTTCGGGTTTTCGAAAGACAATGCTTAAGGGCGTGCTTAAGGTTGTACCGAACACCCGAATCTGGCTTCACGAAGTTTCACGCCAACAATATCCTTTACGATAAGGCATTTGTTAATAGGATCGACAACTTCATAATCAAGTTGATTCGAAGACATATTGCAAGAGCGACGGAGAGCGAAAATCCTCTTATTCGGGGAGCGTTCTATCCGAACGCTGAATATCACAGAGCTGCTTGTGACCGCGGCTTTATCCCTCCAGAGGCATTTGTCTTTCTAGATAGAAAAAGATTGGTCCAAGATGGTTCGGGGTGCCCCTCTTTTACCACCTACACCGTTCTGCGACAGATAAACGCTACAGATTTAGCAATGAAGATATGGAAGCTCAGGAGCTCCTGAGGTTCAGTACTCGAATCTCGGGGAGAGATAGACGAGACGCCTCCACTGCAAGTACTCTGTACTGGTGGCTGGAGGATACTTAAATATTGCGTATTCGCCCTTAAAACTTTAGATATAGACTAGTTTAGCATGTAATCTAGTTTTAATGATTAGCTTAGGGCTTAGATAGGATTAGTTATAGTTTTTACTTAGTAATAGATTTAGTTTTAAGTAAGCTTACGTGCGGGCTGCCACGAGCTTTTGTTAGTTTTGTCTGTCTGTTTTTGTTTGTTGTTTGTCTGTTCTTTGTTTGTTTTGTTGTTTTCTAACACGAGCCCGTGTAAGCTCGTCGCCTGGACGGAGTACATCCGAGGCAGGTCCTCCGCTGTACCCCGTCCGGATAGTTCTGTGTTTAGGTTAATTAGCTTGTAAGTAAGTGGTGCGAGCTTTCACGAGCTTGAGCTCTAGCATCACTCGAGCCTGTGGAAGTTCGTCGCCTGGACGGGGAGCACCTGAGACGATTTTATCGTCTCCGCTGCTCCCCGCCCAGATAGTTAGAAATAAGTTATTGATTAAGTAGATTTAAGTTTTTATATATAAAATAAACATAGTGTCTAAGTTTTTTTTGTTCTAATTTTTCTTAGATTATTATAAATTATAATGATATTTTAAAATAAAATAAAATTAAAAAAGATAAGTTTTAGCCGAAAGGCATAAGTTAATATAAGACATAGATTAATTTAGAGTGCCTGCTGAGGGCCAGTAAGTTAGATAGATTAGCATAGGCTAGAATAATTAACTTTAAGCATTTAGTTAAATTTATATTAAGATAGTTAATAAGAGAAATAAATGCTTTGAAAAAAAAAAAAAAAAGAGCGTCGGGTCTTCGAATCAGCGTTTCAGGTTCGATTCCGGTCGGGGCAGCCGGTTTTTTTCTTTTTCTCTTTTTATTTTTTCTGAAATGATTTATTAACATATTGGTCAGCGGCCGATAGTACTTGACATAGCGCAAAGGGCTAGAGACGAGTATTCTTGTCTGTGGGATCTGTGGGGTGCGAGTTCGATCCCAAGGGCTCGCGGTGCTTTTTTTTTTCTATATATCGACAAAATAATTATTTTTTAATTTCCTTCGGAGAATTTTGTTCCATATTAAACAATATTTCGACGTGAATGCGTCTGTAAATTTGCTTCCAGAACAAAAGCCGATAAGAACGAAATTATGGCGAAATTTGCAGTTCAAAAAACTATTGTTTATATCGAATAAATAAATATACCATGACGTGGATGAAGAATCAAAGAAGTTTAATGTTTACATTTAATTTCCCCGATATCAATGGCAACTTAACTTTTTATATGCCTTATATTATCTTGATCTGTATGTGTGTATAGTGTAAACAAATCTTGCAACTTGATTTTGAACCAGTTCCATATAACCGATCAACTGCAAATTTTGCACATACGTATAGTTCGCATGACAATACAATCTGCAATCAAATTTTGCAATTGCACTCCCCGACCCCAGACATGGGTATCAAATGAAAAGGTGTGACAAGTAGAATACACTTCGCTATGTGGCGTCGTAAAAACGTAGGCTCCTTGCAATGACAGGCAATATTAAAAAATGAATGGACTAAAAAGCACGAAATAAAAAAAAATTTTAAAAACCGACTTCAGAAAAAAACCCGCGATGCACAAAAAAGGATGAAATAATTGTTTGTAATTCTTAACAACATCAATCCAATAAGAATGGATCTAGAAAGAAGAATCACTTTTGAAGACGGTGCTAACACATGTGGGTGATATATTAAGGGCATAAGCCTAACAAAGAAATGTAAACAATTGCCGAAGCAAGAGTTAGTGCAATCAAAGTCAACTACTACCTGGCACCGTCTTCAAAAGTGATTCTTCTTTCTAGATCCATTCTTATTGGATTGATGTTGTTAAGAATTACAAACAATTATTTCATCCTTTTTTGTGCATCGCGGGTTTTTTTCTGAAGTCGGTTTTTAAAATTTTTTTTTTTAGACTTAGGTTTAGGGGTCGCTACCACTATGTACAAAGTAAAATTTTTAGGAATGACACCTGGAACTATTTGGGCTTCCTCTATGGTTTTTCTTCATTTTTGTTGCTTTGTCTACATGAGCTTCGTCATTAAAAAGTACAAATGCAACCATTTCCTCTGATAGTTCCTCTGATATCTCCTGATGAAAATCTCCTACGAGTTGATCGACTAAAATTTTCCTGGACTTTAAATGCGTCAGTACTTTCTCGTTTTTATAGTGATGTACAGTTTTATACAAGATGTATGAATTAATTAATGACATCTCCATTCCCCAAAAGAAGAGTTTCCGCCACTACTTAAGGGACTGCCGCAAAAAGCAATAACTGGAGACGTATTGATCAGCCCGATCAACACCACCCATTAATTTTGTGTACCCGTTGCTACACTTGGCTTTTCGATTACTTCGTTTGTACCACCTCGAATAAATCTATCTATTAATGGTTATCATCCCAGCATTTTGCCAGTTATCCGTCCAAGCTAAGACAGAGAACATTTTTTTAATTATTGCTGTTGTACAATCCATTGATTTGTGGGACTGGTGATGAGACACAGTGTGAAAAGCCCATGTGTTTCCAGTTAGTTTTCTTTCGAAGAACAAAATGTCTTTGTTTTTGTATGTTGGGTGATTTGTTTCTAAGTGCTTCCTTAATTTTGCTGGTGCTAATAAGCTGTTTGCCAATAATTTATTACAAATCACACACAAAGCATCGGGATTTTCATTGTCACCGGCGGTGGTAAAACCAAAGGACAAATAATTACTGTTATATTTTCGTTTCTTCTTTGCAATGTGACCAGAATTATAAGCGAAACTTTCAGTTTTGTCGTCATTAAAAATGTTGTCTGTTAATGATTGAATATGCTCGACGGTGTTAGCTGTGTTAATAATGATTGTCGGTCCTGTTTGACTATGTATGGTTGCGGGAGTAGCATTATTATCGAGTTAATTATTGGTATTATTTTGAAATGTACCAAATTTTAACCATCTATCCATGACGGTTCCTAAATTATGCCTTTTGTCAATACACATTTTTAACTAATTTACCGCAAATAAGAAGTGATACTTACCTGGGATACTGGAAATTGGAGAAATTCTATTCTACTCGAAATAAAAGAATAAAGCGCGACCTCTCAATTTGTTTTGATTTTGTTATGTTGTGTTGTTTTTTCGTCATAACGGAGTTCGACTAAATTTTAATTTTAGAAATCGACAAAAGGGAGTTCCTCTACAAAACAGAATTTTTGTTCTAACAGCAAAACTATTGTTTAAACCACCGATTAATTGTTTAAAACACAAATAGAATTTCTACAACACAGAATTTTTGTTCTTACTGCAGAACTATTGTTTAAAGGCCCGATTAATTTTTCAAAACTGGAAGGGACGCTCCACTACGGCTGTAGCGCCAAATTGTTCCTAAAACTGAGCCAGGAGACATTACAGATAAAAAACAAGGGTGTTGGGATTGTATATATGTACATAATGTACATTGAAATAATAACTCATATGGAATGTTGAAAATCAAATATAATATATAGTAAAACTTCAAAAATACTTAAATATCTAAATGTGAACAAATAAAATACATTAGGAAACTTCAAAAACAAGATGTATTAGGTTAGAAAAAAAATAAATTAAAAAAAAGAACATAAAAATCTATTTCTATTTACTATAGTTTATTTAATAGTTCCCTTAAAATATCATTCCGCTCTTCCATTATGCGGCATTTTTCTTTGCTTGCACTTCTAATTTCATGAATGACTTCCTCGTGGAACGTCTCCCTTTGTTTTCGCATTTGCTGCAACTCCTCAAGCTCATCCTGTTTTGACCTTCTATTGCTGGAGGTGTTTGCCTCGTTTGCCCTTTCTGCGGGGGGATTAAGAAAGGTGTCGGAGTCACTTCCTCCTGTTGCTCCAGAAGTGTCATCCCTTGAAATGGATTCTTCCACTGCAGCTCCTAATAGAAAAGGAGGGAAGACCGAATCCCGGTTCCATAATATTTCACTTAATTCTCTGTGAATGTTAAAAAAAATTAGTAATTTATCGCTTAACAAAACTTTAGTATTTCACCTCTCATAGGGACAAGACTCTATTTCTCCCTATTTTGTTGTTGTGGGACTTGGTTCTTTTAAAATTTCTCTCAGCAGTGAAAGAATAACCTTCCTCCCCCAATTTCTCTGATATTGTTTGCCACATTTTTTTTTATTTTTTAATTTGGAGGACTTCCCTACCTTAGACCGCATGCTTTGAACCAGCGATAGCAGGAGCTTGATTGCTGCATCGAACCAAATTGTCTTCTCAGGAGAAGTATTATCCCTGGCCTCATAATTCTCAGGTGTATTCTCCTGTGTGTCATCTACAAACAAATTAAAAATACATATATGAAATGACGGTAATTTAAAGTTATTTCATCTGTAGGTAGAAAGGATAATAAAATCAAAGTTTCAGTACTTATATTTACCTGCGTCTGGAGACTCATCTATTATAGACGAGAAATATTCGTCGGCTGCAGCTTCTGTTAATCGCTGCTCCCTTTCCGTTATATTTTTTAAGAGTTCTTCCAGAAACTGTGGGTCTAAGGTTAAAAAAATGTTATATTGTTGTAATCACCTTTGTTTGTACTCTGAAAAACTCTTTTTATAACTGATTAAATATATTCTTTGTCACAGTGGATGCCCCTTTAAATTTTTATAATTCACACTTAACTATTAAGAGAATTAATTTCTTATAACTGATTAAATATATTCTTTGTCACAGTGGATGCTCTTGTAATTTTTATAATTCACACTTAACTATTAAGAGGATTAATTTCTTATAACTGATTAAATATATTCTTGTCACAGTGGATGCCCCTTTAAATTTTTATAATTCACACTTGACTATTAGAGGTCAGTTTTTAATAATTAATTAATTATGTTCTTAGGCGGGGTTTACATCTGGAATTTATTCGCAAATTTTTCGTTAGGAATTTTATTCACAAAAGTACACTTTCTATCGAGCAAGAAGTTCTGATAGCTAATGTAAACTATTTTGAAACAAGAGATGAATTTTTTTCGCGCAATTTTTATCGAATAAATTCCGGTAATAAATGTAGGAAGTTCACTATATTTTTTCAAAAATTCAGTGAACTTAATTCTGCAAAACTAGTTGCAATGTAAACCCTCTTGCTATATATTCACTATCCGAAAAGTTCATAGAAGTTCACGGAAGAAAATGAGAGTGAATAAATTCTGCAGAATTTTATGTTTATATTGTAGAAATTGGAAGAAATTCACAAGTAGAACTGATTTCTACTTTTGAATATATTCACTTACGAATTTTCTGTATTACCCATTTTTTTCCGCGATTAATCAGATTTGAAATCATAATGGGTCATCTTTTTAACGACTTTTTTGAAATTTTATAGAAAAATTATTTTATAGCATTTTGAAAATTTCGCTAAAATGGGCTTTGGAGCTCCTTTAATAATTCATATTATGTCCCTTTCGCTCATTTAAAAGAAAAATACCACCCCAAAATATCTATAAAAAGGATATGAATATCTCTTTAGCCTCCATCCTTGAATATCCTGGAGAGTGTAATCTCCGACTTTTTTCTAAAATTTTTATATTTTAGTTTAGAGCGTGTACTATAAAATATGGATAAATTTTTATCTGCATGCGAATTTTTTCTAGGTTTTGACTCGAATATATAGCAGCGGCAGCTAATCTTTTTTTTGTTGGTTTCATTTTAAAGTTATAATTTTATTTTAAAATTTATTTAAAATCACATGTGAAAAGTACGAATCTTTTTATGCAAATGAAAAATGAATACATATGTATACATACACTTCCGTAAGTTTAATATATTCGAATAATAGTGTAAACTGATTGGACAGAAGCATTTATAAATTCACATTGAATTTTATTCGTTGCAAAACTCACAAGAACATTTTCGCTATATGTAAACGCTTCTGCAATTTTTACGTAGAATTTTATCTATAATGTAAACTATTCTGAATTATATTCAGTGAATTTATTCCGGAATATTTTTGAGCTCTTGTTCTAGGAACAAATGTACGTAATTTTGTGTCGAGATGTAAACGCTTATGAACTACGATAGATTTATTCCTGTAATAAATTCGGCGAATAAATTCTATATGTAAACCCCGCCTTAGTCACGCGAAGCCGCGAGTTAAAAAATTTAATTATATCATTAATAAAAAAAATTAAAACCCAAAATTTATTTGAACAGGATTTAATCTACTTTCATTCAACGGTACATCGAGACTGAATCTTAAAAGTAACTTAAGATCTAAGATTCTACTTATGCAAATTGTGTGTGGGATAATTCTGTGGAATTTAGATATGAAAAATGCTCTTTGGATATTTTCTTGAGAATTTTGTCTGGAGATAGGAAATGGATATGGGAACCTTGGAGTGCAGGTGCATTATCGCAACATGTTGATAAAATATTATTAATACTATTAGTTATTTGTTGATGTCCATAACTCGCGCTCGCCAGCGATCGTGGTTTTATACAACATTCTTTTTTTAAAAGATTGGCGACGTGCCCGCCGCGGTTAATGGTTAAAACAATACTCAATTCATTGAAATTTCCATCCGCCGGTGGTGGCAAGGAAAATTGTCCACCTCGGGGGAACGCGCTCTTGAACTAACCCAATTCCCATGCGGATACCGGCGGATTTTTCGCTTTGTTTGGGTTTTTAAGTTTTTGAGATATCTGAGATATATCAGGGAATGTTACCGTTTTCGACGACCAAAGATGCACTTGCACTTCTTTCGACGTAACCCGATACCTCTGCTGATAAGGTATTGGCAGAGATAACATAATACTCCGAATAAAGATGCGACAGCTAGAATAAAAAACCCGAACGCTTTTCACATCCGCAGACCTCTGAGATTGCCTCCACCTTAGCAACATGCAACATATTCGAGTTTCTAGCTACACAAGGCGAACGTGGTCATGGTCCGCAGCACAAGACATGCGGTGAGTTTGTCGATAAGGAAGCTAGAATTTTAGGGGGGCAAGGAAAGGAACTGACAACAGAATGTTTCTCGCAGCATTGTCATCTTTCAAACATTTACGTCTAGCGCTACATTGAAGGATTTCCCTGATGCTTTGTATTTTAACTATTTCTTAGAACATTCAGAAAGAAGGTGAAAAATGGAATCGGCTTCCTTTCTGGTGCATGTAATGGGCCGTCCTCACTACGCGGACTTAGATCCTACGCGCTTTTCGCCGTACGGCCTCTGACAAAAGCGCGCATGAGTTCTGAATCGTGAGCAAATTGAGAAAACAAATCAATTTTTGCTTGAAAAAACATACGCGCTTTTGAAAAGCCCGTATTGTGTAGACGTTAGGTTAGGTTAGGTTAGGTTAGATATGGCTGAGCTTTTGGTTCAAGCCCACACACTTAGGCCAGAAGGATAGGCCCATTGTGATGCCATAGTGATCCCACTTTAAACTTGATGTTAAAATGTCGTTTCTTCGTTAAACCATCTCGAGGAAGTAATGAATCTTCTAAGCTGCGGGATCCCAAACTTCGAGATTTCCGCAAGGTTGCTTAGAAAGGGTTCACCAAATGTGGTTAGCCTTATCCTGCTTAGGGCCGGGCAGTGGCAGAGGAGGTGTAGTACACTTTCCGCCTCGTCAAGGTTCTTACAGCTTCTGCAGAAATCGTGGGTCTCAAGACCTAAACGGGTCGCATGCGTCCCTATCAGACAGTGTCCGGTTAAGACGCCCACTATAACTGAGAGTTCTTGTCTCCCAAGGCTCAGTAATAAGGTAGTTCGCCTGAGATCATAGGAGGGCCAGGTTAATTTGGCCAAAGTGCATTTATTAAGATCCCTCCAATGCTTTTTCGCTTGTGTAATTGTGTGTTGCTTGCATCGGAGTTTAAAGGAGGCCCAAGGCATACCAACTCTTTCCTTTTCTGGAAGGAGAGTAGCGGTCGTGCCTCTCCTAGCCAGTTCGTCAGCTTTACAATTTCCCTCTATATTTCGGTGACCGGGCACCCAAACGAGGAGGGTCCTGAACTGCTGAGCCATCTCGTTAAGAGATCTGCGACATTCAGAGGTAGTTCTAGAGCTGTTTGTGCAGGAGCGCAGGGCTTTCAGAGCTGCCTGACTATCTGAGAAGATGTAGACAGTCCGGTTCCCATCGCCTTGCTGGTTAATTTGCAGAACAGCTTCTTGTATGGCTAGAATCTCCGCTTGATATACACTGCAGTGATCGGGAAGTCGGAAGGAGATTTCAATCCCAAGTTCTGGGGAAAATACTCCTCCTCCCACTCGACCCTCGAGCTTAGAGCCATCAGTAAAAACGTTTATGGCATCCTGAAACCTATGTGGTCTATTTATCCATTCACGACGTGAAGGGATGTGGACTCCGTAGTTCCTCGTGAAGGTAATTTCGGGAATGCAGAAGTCGGTTTTTGTGGGAATAGTAACTGAGTTCAGTACCTTCGTGTGTCCTCCCCTGGTTCCAGTCCAGAAACCGGATTCTTTTATTCTAAGGGCTGCGATGGTTGCGCTTTCCCTTGCCACGAGATTTAAAGGAGGGAGGTATAACATAACATTTAAGGCCTCTGTAGGAGTGGAGCGAAGTGCTCCTGTTATGCATAACTCCGCACATCTTTGTACTCTCTGTAATTTGTTTAATACGGTGGATTTACTCAGAGTTGGCCACCACACTAAAACCCCGTAAAGGAGAATTGGGCGGACGATCGCTGTGTAGATCCATCGCACAATGTAAGGGGAGAAGCCCCATTTCTTACCAATGGATTTTTTGCAGGCGAAAAGCGCGATGTTTGCTTTCTTAATGCGCTCTTCTGTGTTTTCATGCCAGAGGAGTTTCTTGTCCAGGATTACTCCCAGATATTTGGCACTGTTGTTAATTTTGAGCCTAACATTGTTAAGCCGGGGGGGTGTTAACGGAGAGGTCTTATACCTCCTTGTGAAGAGGACCAGCTCCGTTTTTACTGGGTTAACGCTGAGTCCGCGGGTAGCAGTCCAGCTTGAGAGGGTTTGTAGCGCTGCCTCCATGAGATCACAGAGGACTTGAGGAAATTTTCCTTTTTTGATGATAACAACATCATCTGCGTACGCCAGGACGTCATGTCCTTCTGCCTGCATGCGTCGCAACAGCTGGTTCATAGTTACGACCCATAGCAGCGGGGAGAGTACTCCTCCTTGCGGAGTGCCTCTATTTACGGCCTTTCGGACCGAGCTATCGCCCAAGATCGAGCTCACCATCCTGCCAGTAAGCATTTGGTGGATAAGAGACACCAACGATGTCTCGATCCCATGTTCTGTCAAGGCCAAGGTAATGGCATTCGGCAAAACATTGTTAAATGCTCCTTCAATATCAAGAAATGCTACTAATGTATATTCCTTAACCTCGAGGGATTTTTCAATGGTTGAGACCAGTGAGTGAAGAGCAGTATCAGTAGATTTGCCCTTTGTATAGGCGTGTTGTGCGCCAGAGAGTTCCGAGGTCAATATGGTCTGCCTCAGATATATTTCGATTAGCCTCTCCAGAGTCTTTAATAGAAAGGATGATAGGCTGATTGGCCTGAAGTCTTTGGGTGTTACGTGGGAGGCTTTTCCTGCCTTGGGTATAAAAACTACTTTAACCTCTTTCCAACTAGAGGGAATGCAGTTATTTTGGAGGCACCCAGTAAACATGGTTTGCAACCAGGGCATAATATAACTAAGAGTGTGCTGCAGTTGTGCCGGCACTATGCCGTCAGGGCCTGGTGATTTGTAGGGCTGGAAGGTGTTTACAGCCCATTTTATTTTTGCTCTACTTATGATAGATCTGATCAGCTGTTGTGAGGCTGAAGAGTTCATCGTGATAGTTGTATCAACTGTAGTACTACTCGGGAAGTGGGTGTCCATAAGTAGTTTCAGGGATTCCCTGCTTGAATCGGTCCAATCGCCGTCTTCCTTGCGTAAATAACTAAGCATTGTTGGCGCTTTAGTTAATATTTTGCGCAGCCTTGAGGTCTCCGATGTGGACTCTATATTACTGCAAAAGGTAGCCCAGGAGGTACGTTTGGCCTTCCTTATTGCCGTTTTGTATCTATTCAGCTTTGACTTATAGCAGCCCCAGGCGGTTTCACTGTTGCTGCGTCTCGCTGAATTAAATTCCTTTCTGCACTCTTTTCGGAGTGTCTCAAGTTCGCGAGACCACCATGGGGGTTTGGAAGCCTCTTTATGTGGCCTGTTCGGACAAGCTTTATTAATGGCGTAAGTGCATTGTTTCGTGAAAATGTCCACAATGCTGTCGAGTTGTTCCCGGTTTTTGGGAATAAAGGGAGGCTTGGGGGCAAGGTTTTTTGCGATAAGCCTAGTATAGTAGCCCCAATTTGTCTTTTGGAGGTTTTTTATTTTGGAAGGGGTGGCTGGGCTCGAGTCCTGCAGTTGGAACTCTATAAATCTATGATCTGAAAAGGAGTGTTTCTTCAAAACCTTCCAGACCACTATTCGGTCGGAGTGGCAGTCCGAGACAAGGGTGATGTCCAGAACTTCCTCTCTGTTCTTGGTAATAAAGGTGGGGTCATTACCTTTGTTACAAATAGCAAGGTTGGTGTTCAGTAGGTAGTTAAAAATAACTTCCCCTCTATCATTGGTGTCCGTGCTGCCCCATTGTGTATGGTGCGCATTTGCATCTCCCCCCATAACCAGAACCGTGGTAGGATGGGTGAATCTTACCAGGTCTTGAAAGGCCATAGGCGGTAAAGGGCCCTCATCATTGTGGGCTAGATAGAAAGATACCATCCTGATTTTCTTCTGTTTCAACTCTAGGTCGACCACAGTAAGGTCTCCGTTGCTAAATTGAGGGAGAAGAAAGGTGCTTATGTTATTTTTGACCAGAATACATGTTCTGGGTTTTCCCTTTCCTTTGGTATAAAAGAGATTAAATTTAGGTGTCCTTAAGCCACAGATGCTGTCACCAGAGATCCATGGCTCTTGGACTAGAGCAACATCGACTTCGCCTGATGCCAGGTGAAGCAGAAGCGAAGCGGATGCTGCTTTACAATGGTGCAGGTTTATCTGTATCACTTGCACCATTTTCAGGGTGATTTGTTTCGACGACAGTCACATCCGCTTCATCGTCGCTGGAGTTGTCTTCGTCGAAGTCCGAACTAAGGATTTGTCGCTCCGTGAAGAGGTTACCGACGGCTCTGCCCAGCTCGGAGTCTGTCGATACATCGCCATCGCTCTGAGCTGCGCCTTCGCCATCGGTTTCCACGTTTTCTGGTTCCTCGCCAGTGGTCTTGGTGCAGGCCGCTTGGTTAACTACGGCTTCTATGTCGGTTTTGTAGACCTTGAGTGCGATCTGTTGGAAGCCGTAGTTCACGGCGTAATTTTCTTTTGCCAGCTGGTTCAGGCATTTTTCATTTAGGAGCAGAATTACATGCATTGTGGCTCTGTTAGTCTGCTCCGTTTTGATAACTTTCCAGTTATCGGTGTAGATGTGAGGGTTGAAGGCCTTCAGCATAGCGATGATTTCCTCAGGCTCCGATGGAGCCACCGGAAACCATGCTCTGGCTCTCGGACGAGATGGTATGTCCGCGGCATTGACTGCCTTGAGTCGGGCGCCTGGGTAAACTTCCCCAACTCTAGCTACCGCAGCTTTATAAAGCTCTGCAGATCTGGTATTATCGCAGGCCGTAAGTTTTATATTGCCTTGATACCAACCGGCATCAAAGCATAAGGGTGGAGGTCCAGGGTTGTCTTTCAGGACCTCCATAGCCACCTTGGCGAGGGCAACTTGAACCCACCGCCATTGGTGTTTGGGGATCTTGCCATTCTCGTGACTTTCGTCCAGGACGCCGATTATTTTGCGATCCTTCGCTATTTCTGCGAAGGATATCGCTTTGGTGCCATGCGTCTTGGACCTTTTCGGAATTGGACTGTGGGTACTTGGTTCCTCCACAGATCGTTGGCGTTTAGAGGCTGGTGCGCTTCTAGACTCCAATGTATAGTCTGGTATGACTTGTCTAGCCCAAGCGATGTCATCTAGGACTTTGGTGAAGTCCTCCTTCGACACTTGGTCTTCCCTGATCGGGTTGGTGGCCAAGCGACGAAGGATGTTGCGGGCTTTGCGGATTTGTTTAGGACCTGATTTTGCCGGGTCTGGTCTTTTCAGGTCTTTGGCCCTTCCGCAGACCATTCGCTCTCCTGATCCCCCCGCAGCGGCCGTGCCCGCAGGTGTACGCTGGGCAGCGACGTAGTCGCAAGGAGGAGCAGGTTTGCTAGTGGTCGCTTCTGGGGCCTTTATTAGAGGGGTGGAGCTTGTGACTCCACCTCCGCTAGGTTTGGGTTGACTCGGGGGTGCCGTAGCCTTGTTATTAACGGGATTTGTGGTCCCTTCTTTAGGACCTGATTTTGCCAGGTCTGGTCTTTTCAGGTCTTTGGCCCTTCCGCAGACCATTCGCTCCCCTGATCCCCCCGCAGCGGCCGTGCCCGCAGGTGTGCGCTGGGCAGCGACGTAGTCGCAAGGAGGAGCAGGTTTGCTAGTGGTCGCTTCTGGGGCCTTTTTTAGAGGGGTGGAGCTTGTGACTCCACTTCCGCTAGGTTTGGGTTGGCTCGGGGGTGCCGTAGCCTTGTTATTAACGGGATTTGTGGTCCCTTCCGGTTTTTGTTTAAGGGAACCGGTCCCCGGTTTTGTTGATTTTTTGGATTTTTCCATAATTACTCCCACGAGTAGCGGAGAAACAAGGTCCACCCGGGCAGAGATCCGCAGTACCCGGGTAAGGCTAGTTAGAACCGGAGGTCGCCAGGTATCCGGAGCACACCGTAAACGACTGAGCTATTTTTTAATCTGGGTCCCCAGCCTAGCTGATCATCGGCACGGTTCGCATTACACCTTGATCCGACCCAGAGGATTGTGGGTTGGGGATGGGTAGCAGGGATTGATAACAAGGAGAGGAACGTAAGGTAGGGAAGACGACTGTCGGCTACGTTCGGTTGAGAACGCATTGCCCAGGATGAACCAGCGTGATGGAGCCGTCACGCATACGTGGAGGTCGTCGTCATGTCATCCTTTGTGTAGACGTACAATGTACCTTTTTAAGCACAGCCTTTGGTCCGCGCAGTTTGGCTGTACTGCCTTTGCCATTAAAAATATCGCAAAAAAGGCATTAAACTCTATATGAAAAAAAGAGGCAAAAGCGCGTATGACCTAAGTCCGCGTAGTGTGGATGCACCATAAGATGTATCGGTTTTCATCGACTGTAGCCTTATTAGTCAATGCAAGAAGTGATGTACTTTTTCACCACGGTTTTCAGGTTTGGGAACCAAACATATCTTTTTAAAGCTTCTGCAGTTCGTTCAACTCCCGGATGTCCGCGGTCATCATGCGAAGACCGAAGTATTCGCCATCTGGCCCCTTTTGGTAAGTAAAATTTGTTCCCCATAAGCGTAATTTTCATAACCTTTCCGTGTTCCAGTACAAAATTTTCTTTAACGCCTTCTTTCTTTTGAGGATTAATGTTATTACCATTCAGAATTTCCTTAATTTCCATTATGTGAGGGTCTTCCTTCTGCATGACGGCTAACTAGTCTTCGTTAGCGGTTCCAACGACTAACACCTTGTTTGTAATATCTGCGGCAGGCTTTGCTTCTTGAGTTGACTTAACGCGTCGACTTGTCTTATTCTACATGCCGGACGGAATTCTAGAACGAAATCATATTCGGAAATCTTCAGCCAACATCTCGCTATTCTTGGAACCAAATTTTTCTTTTCTTGTGTCTGCCGTAATGAGTTACAGTCCGTAACTACTTTAAATTTTCTTTGAAGTAGATAATGCTTAAACCTTTCTAGTGATTCCACAACTGCTAGGGCTTCCAGTTCATAGCTGTGGTATTTAGATTCGGCCTCTGTAGTTGTGCGACTAAAATATGATACGGGGCGTAAGTCTCCCTTTAATTGTTGCATTAATATGCCAGCGATACCATGGCTACTCGCGTCTGTATGGACTTCGTGTTGGGCACTCTCATCGAATAGAGCTAATACTGGTCTATGAACTAACAATTCTTTTAATTTGTTAAATGACTCGTCTGCTACAGTGAGCGAAATTCATTTAAACGCACCTGTTATTTTGAAGTTATTTCGATTTAATTCAAACCAAAAATAAAACAATAGTTATAATAATAAATAAACGCAAATATATTACTAAAAACAAAATAACGATGCTCATTCGAAAAACCATAAAGCATTTTATAAAGAGAAAAATCGAAATTTTGCGTGAAAGGCAGCGAAATTCATTTAAACGCAGTAACAAAAAAGTACAAATTCTAATAAAAAAGAAACAAATTTAAAAAAAAATATAATTAAAATATAATTAGTATTTAGTGTGGCTGCCATTGTTTCGAATCACTTCGAAAATTCTTTGAGGCATTGATGAAATTAACGTTTTCAATAAGTCGTCTTCAATGATTTCCCAACAATTTAAAATTTCTGCTTTTAAATCGGAAATGTTATTAAATTGTCTGCCGTTGGCATACATTTTCCTGACCATTATACCCCATAGATTCTCTATGGGGTTAAGGTCAGGGCTGCATGCAGGCCACCGCAAAACATTGATTAGGCGACGCTGGAACCACTCAAGTGAACTTTTCGAAACGTGGATTGCTGCGTTATCTTGCTGAAAGATTACGTCACGATCGCTAACAACATCCTCCAAATATGGAATTAAAACGCTATCCAACATTTCGCAATATTTTTCGGAATTCATTTTTGGTGGCACAAAGCAAATGTTTAATTTTCCATAAGAAGAAAAAGCACCCCATATCATTACGCTTCCTCCACGAAAGTTCCTACTCAGGCGTGGGGGATTATTATGGCGTAAGTCATGCCAGTTCGTCAGTCAGTTCGGCTATTATTTGCGCCGCCGACAGACGATTTTTAGTTGCTTCTATAATTATTCGGTTTTTTTGCCTTGATGTAAGCTTCGTATTACCTTTACAATGCACCCTTTTGCCATAATTCGCGCCAAGTTTTTTGAAATTCCGAATAACTGTTTCGGTTCGTCCAATTTCCCTTGCTATTTCCCTATTGCTTTCCCCTCTTTCCAGCAAAGTTCGAATTATTATTTTTTCCTCCGAGGTTAAATACTTTCCCTTGGCCATTTATGAGTTCTTAAATAAAAAAAAGTAAATAATACTTGGTAGTTTTGACACTGCAAAATAATATTCTATATTTACTTTTCTGAAATTTTACCGCTAAACACTAAAAAAGTAAAAAAACTGCACGTGCGTTTAAATAAATTTCGCATTAAAAATACAACACAACGATTGTAACACTGCGGAATCTCCTTATAACTAACTGCAGCGAATCTTCGTCTCTTCTAAACAAACACGTGTTCATGCCGGATAACAATATGCAGCGGCGTGCGAGATTACTAAATATTAAACATAATTTCTGATGCGATACTTAGAAAATTTTAAGTGCGTTTAAATGAATTTCGCTCACTGTACTTGTGACCATATAAAAGGAACATCCTTTTTCAATAATGAATGAAGTGGGCGTGCGATTAAGGAGAATCCTCGTATGAATCGACGGAAATAACCCGCTAATCCGAGAAACTGTTTTACCTCTCTAGCATTTTCTGGCCTTTTATATTCTTCGATTGACTTTGTCTTTTCTGAACTTGGTTGAATTCCTTGTCCGGAAATTTCGTGTCCTAAGAAGGTTATATTTTCCTTAAAAAATTCACGCTTATTTAAGTTTAATGTAAGTCCAGCCTTCCTTAGCTCATTCAGAAGTTGTTTAAGAATCGCTAAATTTTCCTCTAAATCCTTGGATGATACCAAAATGTCGTCCATGAACACAATAACCTTCCCTGGTTCTAAGGATTGCTTAACTTTAGACATTAACTTAAGAAAAACTGCGGCGCATTTGTTAAGCCGAATGGCATCCTTTTATATTCATAATGCCCTTGCGGGGTTACGAAAGCTGTTAAGTGACGACTAGTTTCTTCTACTGGTACCATCAGGTACTTAGCCACTTCCCACTCCACTTAGCAAATCTAAGGTTGAAAATATTTCTTTGTTCGCCAGCATATTCAAAGTCTCCTCTATATTAGGGACGGGAAATGTCTCTCTTTGTGTGATAGCATTTATTTTTCTGTAATCCACGCACATACGATATTGATCATTCTTTTTGGGAACCAGCAGTACTGGACTAGCATATTCTGATGAAGAGGGTTGAATAACATCAAGCTCTAATAGTTCCTTAATTTGCTGTCTCAATACGGATTTTAATCCATAGACAACTTTATAGGGCTGATAACGAACGATTTTTTGTTCCTTTAATTTAATTCTCATTTGGATAATATCTGTTTTCCCGAGTTCTGATGTATTCACAGCAAAACAATCGCGGTAATCATTTATTAGTTTTATTAGCATTATTCTATACTGCTGGTCGGCTTTCTGGCTAATGTTCACTTCAGTGTCTTTTAATTCAGGGGCCTTATTACCGAATACGATTCGATTCGGATTAATCGTAAATCGCAATTATGGTACCACTGAATACGATTTAACTTCAAATCGTAACAAATTTATCGTAAATGTCTACGATTGAGATTTGGTGCTCGTAAATAAAAAAGACGTTAGTTGTATTAAAAAACGAGGTTATTACAAACAAATAAAAATAAAATATGTAAGTAAACAAAAGTAACTATGGTGTTTATTTATTATTATTATGAGTTTATATTTAATATTGTTACTTATTGGGGCTTTTCTGTCCATATTCATAAAATTATCATTTTATGTTATGAAAAATTAAATGAGATCAAAGGAACCGGAAAATTTTCTAGAAGAGCGATTTTTTTACTGTCATCTTCATAAATACCTAGGTATTTTATGAAAATGACGTCAAAAAATCGCTTTTTTAGAATTTTTTTCCCATTGCTTTGATCTCATTTAATTTTTCATAACATACAATTGTCAAATTAGGAGTGAAATGGGCTTTCATTGGAATATTTTCGGAAAAATATATGGCATCACTCATATTGGTTACGATCGTAATCAATCATGTCAAATTCAAATCGAATCGTAAATTCAAATCGTCAATATTTTTGATCGAATCGTATTCGGTAATAAGGCCCCAGTGTTTTGTTTGTATTGTTTATTATTCTTTTCTGCACATCGTTTTATTTCGAGTTTTCCAAGCCTTCACTATTGATGCTTCTGGTCGATCTAAGAAATTTCTCCCCAATATCATTGGGACATTCTAAGCTCCATTTTCAACTACCATTATATCTATGAGAAAACTAATGTTTCCTAAGCTGACCACTTCCTGGATCTTGCCTATAACACTTGTTTGATTATTTCCAAATCCATACAATCTAAAGTCACATTTTTCAATCTTCCAATTATTGCTTCCAACCTTCCAAATGTATTTCGGGTTTGATTTTGCTTATGTATTTCCTCAAAAATTTTTACAGCAGCTATCAACGCAGGAATAGTTTCACAATTGGAAGCCATTAAGAAATTCATAAGATTGGGGTCTTTTAATCCCGAAATTATATATCGAATAGTAGATTTGTCCTCCAACTGAATTTTGCTTGCTAGTGCAGCTATGTTGTATGCGTATTCCTCAATTCCTTCGTTAAGATGTCTCTTCCTTTCCATAATTTGTAGGAGAACGCTAGCACTATCGTGGTCAGTTGAAAAACTACGGCACAATTCTATCTTAAATTGGTCAAATGTCTTGATGGTTTCATGTTTTGATTGATACCAATCACATGCTGCCCCTCCTAACCTTAACGAAGAATAAAAAGAGTAGTTCTATCATCCCATTCATATAAATGTTTTAACCCTTCGATGGCTCTGATACAGTTGGCCGCCGTGACTTTATTTTCTGCAGGATTAAATTCTCTTATCAGGGTTTTTACCTCATTCAGGCCAAACTTCATTATTCCACTCCCTACTGACGTTGCAATTTCTTTTTGAGAATGATTGCTACTACAACTCGCAGCCTTTTCTCTTTCTTGTATCGCTCTTTCACGTTTTAGCAATTCGTTCTCCCATCTCAGCAATTGCAATTCATTTAGCGGTGCTCGAGCTGAATCATCGCCCCCCTGTTCATTATTTGAAAACACCTCAACGCCATTATTTTCGTGGTCCATTGCAATTATTATTTCTATTTTGTTTATATTATATATGTGTACATATATATTATATTATCAAGCATAATTTTAACGATAGAAATTCTTACCGTCCAAAATTATTATTTTGCGGAACAGCGCTGGTCGTGCTTTTTGTTTTTTGTTTTTCTTCTTTTTTTTCAGCAAACTCTCACCATTTATTCGTTCTGGCACTGTTCAGCTTGTTTCACTGTTTATCCTCTTTTTTTTCACTGTCCCTTTGTCTCCAACAAATCCACTCACACCAATTAACAAATTTATTTTCACTTTTTACTTCCCTTTGTCTTCAGCAATACACTAACACCAATTAACAAATTTATTTTCACTCTTAGTTCCCTTTGTCTTCACCAATACACTAACACCAATCAACCGTATTTTTTTTCACCCTTCACTTCCCTTTGTCTTCAGAATCCACTCACACCAATTAACAAATTTATTTTCACTCTTAGTTCCTTTGTCTTCAGCAATACACTCCTTTAATTAACTTTATTTTAAGTTCTTTAAATTTCCTTTTCCTAATTGTTTTCATATACTTAGGGAATCACCCCACACCTGAGCTTTAACGATCAGAAAAATCACTTTTAGATACTTGTAGAATAATATATTAGAAAAACACGTCAACTCGCGACCATGCCCCGTGAAGAACTAACCATTTGAGTTTGCGGTCTTCTAATCATTTCAGTCTCACATGACACATTCATTCTCATTAGACTACTGCCAAAGTCTAGAAATTAACAAATCTTTCATCTTCATATAGTTAATGAGTGGAAGGCGAACAGCTATATCAAAAGTTCTTCAAATGACGATGTCTGGCTATCAGAGAGAGAATGCAACATTTTTATACGCGTTTGCATACAACTAAACAGCTAAACTTTTCAGTGTTGCCACTCGCTGAGCGCTTGGTCGTATCCAATATAACACAGAAAAAGTATCCAATCGTATCCATATACTTTCTGTTCGTATCCATTTGATACTAAATGTATATTACTTCAAATAGAAATTAAAAAGTCCATTTTTATTGTCTCAAAAATTTTATTTCAACGATAACAAACATATAAATAAAACAAAAAATAATTCAATAATATAACAAAAATAAATCAGCTTCAACAAGTATTTAAACATAAAAGAATTCAAAAAAATTGAAAATAAATAAAATTATTCTTCACAACCATATTGTTAATTTTTTAAAAGTATTTGTCTTGCAAATCTTTTGCTAAAAATAATGACTCAATATTTGTTATTAATAAACGATTTGTTTTTTTATTTTTAAGCAATTTAATTGAGAAAATACTCGCTCTGCCGCTGCTGAGCTGTGAGGCAAACTCATAATATTAAAAACAAAAGTACATAAATTAGAAAACAAAGGGTTTCCACTGGCATCCTTAATGGCATTTAAATTTTTATAAAACTCTTCGCTTTCCATATCAAAGTTAATATTTTTTCTCACGGAGAGCATTCGCCATTCATTAAAAATTTCTGCACGATTTTGGGCAATATTATGAAAGGCATTCAATAATAAAATAATAGATTCGTCAGGAGAGCATAATATTTTTTGTGGGACAAATATAGAAAAATGTTTGATATTGTCATTTCTAAAATTGAATCGTTTTAAAATTTGTTTGCTCAATTCTACATAAAATTTTAATATATGTTGCTTCTCTATTTCTAAAATATTTTCAGCAATGATATGCTCTTTTTTTAATTCCTCTTCGCCTTCTAAACCAATATATATTTTGTTTGTTTCCAAATATGTGGAACTGTTTTTCAAATCCACGTCACCCACACAATTCAAGCTCTTTACATAGTCTCTTTCAATAAAGTTACCTAATATAGTGACAAAATTTTCCTCTAAAACATCGTAAAGAAAAAAAATTCTTAACTTTTCTGATTGAAACTCTTGATTCATTCTGTTTATTATATTTAAAATATATCGCAAGAATAAGAAATAAATTTTATTTCGTGGATCACTCATTTCTGTTATTAAATTTTTTGCCATTAATATAATTATCGTCAAATTCACATGATATAAAAAAGTGTTTTAGTGGAATCCATTGTTCAAGGATTCGATTGACAACTTTTTCTAAAGATAACCATCTCGTTTGAGATGGGCAAAGGATCTTGTGAGGTTTGGTCAGAAAATAATCTTGGAATTCTTGAAAATCGTGAATTCTTTTTGAACTGTGATTGAAAAAAGTGTAAATATTGCGAGTTAACAGCTCAACACTATTCGGCAAAGATTTACAAGCATAACTGGCACACAAATGTAAAGAATGACAAATACATCGAATATAAAATATATTCGGATTTAAATTTTTAAATCGTGCTTGGAGACCAGAGTAATCCCCAGACATTACCGAGGCCCCGTCGGTTGCTAATCCTACAATGTTATTCAAAGGCACGTCAAGTTTATTAAAAAACGCAACTAAGCTAGTGTAAATCGTATCGGAATCTGATTTAGCTAGTTCAATTAGTCCAACAAACAAATCTCTAACGCGACTTTGAACTGGATCGTATATTCTCACAACTACCGCCAGTGACTTTCGAGTAGATTGTATCTGTCGTCTCATCAATTATTATAGAAAAATATTTATCTTTTAACATTTTCGAAATTTCTTTTTGCCTTTCGTTTGCTAGTGACTTAGCTAAACTCAAAGATTTAGTTCTTCCGCAATGGATAGCCTGAGCAATTTTTGAGTCATGAAAAATTAATTTTAAAGCTTTCGTTAAATAATCCATCAAACTTAGTGGCAAATTATGAATAATGCAAAAGAGCACTAATTTAATTTCAGCATCGCATACCTGATCTTTGAACGACTTACTATTATCTCTTGTACAGAAATCTTCAATATTAATTTGTTGGTTTGCTCCTTCCATTAATTTAACATGTGAGCCAGTGCGCTCGTGCCTTTCCAGGTGTGAAAATATATTAGTAATATTTACATTGCACACCTTGCAAGACGCTTGACCATTTTTGTTATCAACCCACACAAATTTTTCCTTCCACTGCTCCCTAAAAGTGCGTGTCCTCTTTGTTTCCTGTCTATTGTTTAATTTTATATTAAAACGATTAGAATCCCGAATCCTGGGGGGGGGGGGAGCTCACATTGACCCCCCTACACATCCCAAAAATAAAACCTTGTCCTGCATTTTTGCAATGTTAAAGTACCATTTCCATGGACTAATTTGTGAGCTCTTTTAATTTTATGGCCTTTTGTTATATGTTATAAATTGCTCCAATTCATCTAGATTCTTTAACAGACTTTGAAACTGTAAAATCTGGATTATCTTGATGAGAATGTTTCTCCAGCTGAGTTTATAATTTTGGTGCCATCTATCTTTGGGAGCAATCTATGTATTAGGGACTTGAGGGTTTCATCAGTTATTTCAGAAGCTATTTTTTTGTCAGTCTCATTATTACAAACGTTGTTTAGAAATTTAATTGATTCCATTTTGAGAATTTTGACAAATTTGCTTATTTCAATTCCATGATGGGGTGGTGATCTAGGGGTTGGGGAGGGGGTTTCTCTTTGCGGAGACTTAAAGGGATTTTTCTTCCTTCTTGCTGGTGAGGTCTGTTTTAGATATTGCGAGATCAGAGTAGCCCTCACCCCCTCAACCTCATTTGGTGTTTTCTTTAGGTTTTTATTGTTTAAGTTGTGGATATCACCCTGGTTTGACTGCATTGTAGATCTTGACCAAGATTTTATGATTCTCCATGCATCTCCTCCGGAAAAATTACCTTGACGCATTATTTTGACAATTTCTTTTTACCTTCTCCCTGACGGACATGCTACATCATATGAACCATGGTTACCCTTGCAGTTCATGCAACTCTCTTTTTTGTTGCATAATTTGCCCTCTTTGCAGTCTTTTCCCGCACATCTCCCACAGATAGAGCACTTTGCTTTGCAGGATCTTGCTACATGGCCAAATCTCTGGCAGTTAAGGCTGCTCGCACACTGGATCAGAATTTGTACGAATTTGTGCGAATTCCGATGAAATAGCATACAGTTTCATCAGAATACGCACAAAATCGTACAAATTCCGGGTTGGAATGATTTAGTGACTCTAAGATTTGATCATCCGTTATTTCCTCATCCACTCCATGTAGGAAGATAGGAGATGCTATTGAATTTAAGGGAATGAATACTTTGTGGTCTTCTGAAAGGGGCGGGTTAAGAATAAAGTTATTTGCATGGGATGCTGTATTGAAGGTGATTTTACAGGTATCAGTGGCGATTCTGATAATTTGATCTATTCCACTTATTGAAGTTAATTTCATGCCAAGTTTCATGGGGTTTAATGGAAGCCATTCATTGGAATCCATCCTGACTTTTTTAATGGAGATTGCAAAGGGACCATTGTCATTTTCATCGTAAAGAATTTGATTTGAATTTTGATTGTCCAAGTTATTGCTATGGGAAGGTGTCTGTTTATTCACTTCAGGAATTGGTGAGGGTATAACTAGCTGTTGTTTATTTGTGATATTATTGTTTTCTTTAATTGAAGAGTTTGACTATTCTTCTCTAATAGAGTTTGAAATCTGTGGTGATTTTGAAGTAGATTTTTTAGTTAGATCTTTATGTTTAGAGTTACTACTGACTTTTTTGCCCATTTGGTTTTTATTGGGTGGAGTAATGATCTCTTTATCAGATGATTTGCTGAGAAGACGTAACGAAGTTCTATTTGGTTGTATGGAGTTTTGGGATGAGATTTTACTCTTGGAATCAGCCATGATGGTAGATGCAGTCAAACGTCTTTACAATGAGGAGAGGAGGCGATGATCAATCAGACCCCGTCGGACCCGTTGACGTAAAAGTTAGAGAGCCAAGAACGTATGTCACCCCTGCCCACGATCCCGCCGCGCGAGCACGCAGATCGCCAGCACAAAGATTCTCAATTATATTAGATGAAAAGACTTATACACAGGTAATAGTATGTGAGAGTTTGAGTTACAGAGAAAGAACTGTTGAAAAAGGTATGTGGAATGTAATGGTATAAATTATAACTGTCGAAAATTTTATGGGTTTTCTAGTTAATGAGCTAGATTTTGGGTTGCCCGTTGTGATCGTTTCAGAGTGATTGAGGGCCTGATTTATAATGTGATGAGTTGAACATATATAATTTTAGTCAGGTTATTGAGTGATTGCCTAAGGAGCTTTAGGATATTAATTTTGGTAGATATTGGTATTAAACAGAGTAAGGATTAGATTAGGGTGTTGAGGGGTGGTCAGTGCGACACTCTTAAGAAGGTGAACTGATAATTTTAGAATTGAGTGTTGTCAATATTCAAATGGAGTTAATAATAGGCATGAGTTTAAAGAAAAAATGTTGAAATATATTTTGTTTTGAGTCATTAAATTTAATTGTGCAAATGTGGTTAATTGTTTATAGAATAGAGTATTAGGATTAATTTTGATTTAGCTCTGAACTAGGCTATGTAATCATAGTGTTTATGGGAACTGTATAGACAGATGATGAACTTTTGTAAGTAATTTAGGTGGTTATAAATGTGTAAGTTGAAGATTATTAGAATTATATGCATTTAATTATAGGGAAATTTTCATCAGATTCTCACGCAGGGAGAGATAAGAGAGAGATATTGCATTTATTATAAGTAGTTAGAAATGGTTGTAAAGTTATGGGAAGGGAGAGGTTAGAGGTAAGGTTGGGTTGTGAATTTTTGAAAGTATGTTTATGTACACACAGAAAAAAGAGTCACTTAAAAGTCACTTAAAAAGCAACAAATACATGGGATTTTTAAGTTAAATGGAAATGATTCGGCGCCAAATGGTGTTCTATTAAATTTAAAGTGAAATCATTTAGAAATTTTTCTTAGAATCTTAAGATGCGCTTTAAATGAAAACTTTTAATATCAAAAGGATTTACTTTCAGATCTAGAGGATTTTTTTAGTTACGCTTTAAAAGAATTCATTTTAAAATTATACGGTTTCTTTTTGAATATTTTGAATTTTTTATTGCAGAGTATAACGAGTTTTTTACTCGAATGGATTTCATCTTTCGAACATTAAACTAAATTATATTATGAAATTTTTCAATAATATATTTAAATTTAATGCTTGCAAGATGAAATTTATTCGAGTAAAAAACTGGTTATATTCTGCAGAAGAAACAAAAACTGGAATAAAAACAATGTATTATGAAATACAAACTTCTATATTTTCAAAATTATATAAATCAAGAAATTACATCCATTGTAACAAATTGTAAGTAATATATTAAAGATCTTTTATTCTAATAAAGGTTTTTCCATTATTTAAATAATATATATGTATTGGTGGACTGGAAAACGAGCAAGGTTTCTCCAAAATTATGTCTGGCATACAGTTTCCTATTTCATATGATTGAAAATGATCATCAAACTGTTTAATTTGTACATTATTAACAACAAAATAAAATTCTTCATGAATTCTTACTAAATATCTTATTTTAAAAAGTTTAATAATACCCTTATTCAATAAAAGGTAGTGATTTTTTTTTATACGTTATTCCATGATAAACAAAATATTTATAAAATTGAACTTCTTCAAGTGCAATATTGATTGAAATAAAAAAGGAATTCAGTAAATTTTTTTCTGATTTAAATGAGATATTTTTTTCTCCAATTTCAATATTATTTTTAAATCCTTCTTTATAATCTAAAAGGAACTTAGAAAACTTTAACCCTGCTTTAATGCATAAGGTAAGTGGAATATTAATTCTAGAAGTAATATTAGAGGCGTAATTCTTTGATTCTTTGTGTTTTGCTTCAAACCGAAGGCTCCACAGAAAACGTGGAGGACCACATTTTCTTATTAACGTTGGGTAATGCAATAAAAAGTGAGCCTTTGGTTTGAGTGTATTTCCATATAATTTTATATATAGTTCATGATGCTGTTTTATTAATTTGCCGAGATGAAGTATATCACTCTCCCTAAATTCATTTTTAAGTAAAAAGTCCAATATTTGTACCAGAAAAATTATTAAATTCCAATGCTTGTTTTGCCTTGGCACTAAATCTCCAATTATTAAAGTTATAAAATGTGTGAAGTTCCAGATTTCCCTAGCCGTCATTTTAAAATTTTTTTTTTTGATTTGATCTAAAGTAATAGAACTTGAAACATTATTGATTTCTGTCTCTCCATATGGGAAAAGATTTCTCCGGCTATTTAAGATATCTATGTCTATTATGTTCGCTCCAATTAAAGAAAGTACTACTTGAGAAATATCAAAAACACATACTCCTTCTAAAAAGTCATGCATCAAATCTAATGAAATATTTTCAGTTACGTGAAAATATTGCAATTCATTAAAAATAGATTCCTCTCTTATACCAGATTCTTTGATATCTTTTTCCTGAATATCTGCAATATAATTAATTCTATTTCGTAAAGAGCTACAATATTCCACAACATCCCTTTGCGTTTCAATGCGTTCTCGGCGGCAAATTCTACAAAATCTTTTGGTATTGAATGATCTAGTAAAGCCTAATACACTATTTAATCCTAAGTTATCTCCTAAAATACAGCCTACAATAAAATGAACTTGGACATTTGTATTATTATTTAATTTAACTTCTATTCCATTTTCAAGGTCTTTGATTTCGTTTACTAAAATATTTAAACATTTACTAATTCCAAAATTTTTAAAATCAGTGGAATTAATGATTAATAAAGGAAATGTGAAATCTAGTTTTGAAAGCAGATGTTGTGGCATGGACGGTAAAGTATAGTATCCACTAAAAACTGAGGATGCATGACCTCCTAGAACATTATTAATACCATAATCATCAAAATAAATAAACAGAGGTAATACAATTTTTTCTCCAAAAATAGTTTTTTTTTCTCTATATATACTACCATTTACAAAATTGCATATAGTATCTTTTGAAAATAAATAATCTGTATTATGCAGAATTGCTTCTAATACCCCAGATAATTCTAAAAACTTTGTCAGTTGGAACTTTAAGGGCATTATACAAGCCTTGGAAATTGTTTTATCTAGTGAAGGGTTTCCTTGATTTATTCTAATATCTATTTCGTTATTTATCTCGTAGCAAATTGGTTTTTTGTACAAGTCCTTTTGTATAAGAACTTTAAAAAACTTATATTCAGAAGTAATGTCGTAAAAAGGATTTTTGCAAAATTCTAAAATCGCATCGAAATCCTTTTTATATTTTTCAAGAAGATTTACATGGAAGTTGGACAAACAAGCATAAATACAAGAAAATAAATCTTGTACAAGATTTTGTATGTCAATAATTTCTTTTCTGGGCATAAAGGACTCTGAATGTAAGGAAAGTGATAATCTTAAAGCTTTTTCTTTTAACTCTTCAATGTGTTGCTGCATTGGAATAGATGCTTGAGGCAAAGGATTTATCAATATATTGGAAATTTGTTCATTTGAAGCATTCTCTTCATTTTCATGTTCTATTAAAATATTTCTATTATTTGAATGAATTTTCTTTACATGAGAAATGAAGGATTTGTAATTTGAGAAATTTTGGTAGCAGTCTTCTTGTTTGCATTCAATTCTACTTCCTGATTCTAGCGCATGAAAGTTCTTCAAATGAAAAACTAAAAGTTTAATATACAAAAATTCTTTGCTACATTTAAAACAAACGAACATGATCATTATTATTGCTTCAGAAATTTTATAAGAGATATTATATTTGGACTTAATATATCAGATGAGTGTTCTATTTCATAAAAAAATCTTTGTATAAACATCCAAGGCCCATATGAGACTTTTGAATATTTTAAGTCTAGAACTTGCAGTATTTTAAAGCAGCAGTCTAGCGCAGATAAATAAGTTTTAAATTTATAAGTTATACCTTCAAAATATACATAAAAACTATCAATAGAATATAATGAATTACCAACCACAATAACGAAAGGTTGCATGGTTAATTTATCTGCATAAAGTTTTTCTCTTTTTTGTGAAATTGTATTTCCTATATCATTAATACCTTTTATAATGCAAATGAAGTCATCTATAGAGTCCTCAATAGTGAATTTTCTTTTGGAATTACCCTTTAAGTCTTTGAACCGATTTGTTGGCGGTATGATACCATTTAATAAATAAACGTTCAGCAAATCCGATACATCTGAAAACAAAAGCAATGTATTATTTATTTCGTTTAAAAACGATTTTTATAAATGCATTCAAGTGTAGATATTTTTATTTACTAACTTGTGTCTGTTAAATACGATAAATTTTTGAAGATCTCTTTGCATCCTTTATCACGAATATTGTCAGCATAATATGAAAATACTTTTTTTTTGAAATCGTGATACTTTAAAAATAGTATATTATCTTTTCCAGGGAAAAGTATATTGAAATCTATTTCAACCTAAAATTGGAAAAAAAGTATATGCAATTATAAGTAAAATTAAATTTATAAGTGGAGACAACATAATTTAAGATGTGCATTACGAATATTATATGAATTACATACAGACAGGCATAAATAATATAAATCTTCTTACCAATTGAGGAGCTTCCGAATGTCGAAATAAAGGCCACTCATTAAGAAATTCATTATTTCCTTTTTGTTTTAAATCTCGACGCCTTAAATTAAATGTTTGTTCCCAGATTATTTTAACATTTTCCCAATTTGTATGATCTCGTGATAAGGAAATTTTTAGTTCACCTAAAAGTTGCTCATCGAAAATTATATTTTCGCTTATTACAGATGAAGCAGATGTATAAGTCGATTTCTTTCCGTTATTAACTTTTCTTAGTTTTGTTTTTGTATTTACATACTTGCTGAAAAGTTTACCTCTTGGATTCTTTGTATTCTTTTGCCGTACGAAATAATATTCCTAAAATACGTTATTTAGAATAAAAGTTAAAGGTTATGCACTTAAGTTCATATCATACTTTTGATTCTGTTGGGAAAAGTGATATTATTTCCTCAACTATTCCTATAAAATCCTTTGTTGATAGCTGAATATTATTAGTATGTATGTACTCGACTATAATTGATACCAAATTACGTCGATGAAATTCTAAGAGATTTGTTTTACACTTATAATAATCTAGAATCGACTTCCCATTAGAATTTTCAGAAAGAATGTTTTTCAGTTTCTACAAATAATAAAAAAGTTTAAAGGAAAATTTGTATTATATGCCCAAATATACCTTTTTTAAAATATTTTCAGAACATTCACAAGATGAAGTAGATGGTTGTGATTGTAAAATCCATTCATTCACTTTTGAATTTGTAGATATTGTTTCATCATCTATATTGAACTATATATGTGCCCATAATTATGAAAGTGGTCTAAGTCAAAATTTAAAAAAAACGAGTTTATCAGTTATTTCATACCACATTAGTTTAAACTAAATGTATTCAATGTAATTTTTACGAAATTGTCAAAAATGAACCATTAGATAGTGGTTGTAATTTCAACATTATATGGAATTCATTCAGTGTGTCAAATGCAATTCATTAAATATCTTCAAACAAGAAATATATGACTTAGACCACTTTCATAATTATGGGCACATATAAGAAAATAATAACATAAAAATAACTAACAGTTGAAAGTTTAATTTTTCAACAAACCATGCGTTTTCTCCACCAAAAAAGTTTTTCTCTAAATTCTGCGCGTAAACCGATATCTGGAATGGCTTCTTTAATATCGTCTTTTGAAAGATATTTTAAACTGCGATAACTCACGTTTGAGTCTGAAAATTCACTTATTAGTAAAAAAAATTAAATACACAATATTTCTGAATTAATTACTTTGCAGAATTACAAATAAATTCTCTAATTGAAATTCATTTAAAACCTCTTTTAAAAGTTCATCATCTATCGTATTTTCATCACTTATTACATATTCTACAATTTCATCCATTTTATAATAATTTCACAATCGACCGATTTAATAAACTCACGCACATTTACTTCAAGACTGTTTAGTTTGTTGCGCAGTAGCAATTCTAAAATTAAAATGACACCATTTAAAATTCAAGTGAATCCCCTTTAACAAAAGTGAAATTCATTTAAATATGGATATCAAATTGTTTTTATATGATTTTAAAGTGTTGCCATATGAAATTAAAGGGAACTATTTTAAAAATATTGTCAAAAACTCAAAATTTTAAGTGAAAATTAGTTAAAGGAACTGCTTTTGAAATCTTTTGGAACGAAGTTCCTTATCGCGCGTTGCGAAAGGGGGCTAGACGGAAAAAATTAAGACCAAAAGTTGTAACGACACTTTTTGGTATTGTGTGCCGTGCAGCGTGCGCATGTTTCCCTGTCTGTCTCTCTCTATCTCTCTCATAGAAAGCAAGCCAGTTATTTTCGTTTCGTCTTTCTATTTCCATTGTACAGTGTGGTGTCGCGACGATTATTTTTTTGAGTGTATATAGGTTGTTTTTGTTGTTTTTTTATTTTTGTTGTTTTTCTTGTTTTTGATGTTTTTGTTGTTTCTGCTGTTTTTGTTATTTTGTTGTTTTCGTTGTTTTTGTTGTTTTTGTTACTTTAGTTGTTTTTGCTGTTTTTGTTGTTTTTGTTGTTTTTATTGTTTTTGTTGCTTTTGTTGTTTTTGTTATTTTTGTTGTTTTTGCTGTTTTTGTTGTTTTTGTTGCTTTTGTTGTTTTTGTTGTTTTTGTTGCTTTTGTTGCTTTTGTTGTTTTTGTTGCTTTTGTTGTTTTTGATGTTTTTGTTGTTTTTGTTGCTTTTGTTGCTTTTGTTGTTTTTGTTGTTTTTGTTGCTTTTGTTGTTTTTGATGTTTTTGTTGTTTTTGTTGTTTTTGTTGTTTTTGTTGTTTTTGTTGTTTTTGTTGCTTTTGTTGTTTTTGTTGCTTTTGTTGCTTTTGTTGTTTTTGTTGTTTTTGTTGCTTTTGTTGCTTTTGTTGTTTTTGATGTTTTTGTTGTTTTTGTTGCTTTTGTTGTTTTTGTTGTTTTTGACGTTTTTGTTGTTTTTGTTGCTTTTGTTGTTTTTGGTGTTTTTGTTGCTTTTGTTGTTTTTGTTATTTTTGTTGTTTTTGTTGTTTTTGTTATTTTTGTTGTTTTTGTTGTTTTTGCTGCTTTTGTTGTTTTTGATGTTTTTGTTGTTTTTGTTGCTTTTGTTGTTTTTGTTGTTTTTGTTGTTTTTTTTGTTGTTTTTGATGTTTTTGTTGTTTCTGTTGTTTCTGTTGTTTTTGACGTTTTTGTCGTTTTTGTCGTTTTTGTCGTTTTTGTTGCTTTTGTTTTTTTGTTTTTGTTGCTTTTGTTGTTTTTATTGTTTTTTTGTTTTTGTTGTTTTTGTTGCTTTTGTTGCAAGTACAAGTGTTGCAGATTTATGTGCAGCAGAGTGTGTAATGGAAAACGGCGTTACCTTAATCATGGCAGTCATAAATGTCTCACCAAATAACAAATTAATAGATATTCAGGAGTTCATTCATCGAGCACTGCTAGAGTATTCTTAAGATGTATCTCGAACGCTTAGCAGATACAACAAAAATTTAGATAAAGTTCCACTCATTTTGGCCGGTGATTTTAACATCAACTTCAGTAATGAAAAATCAAAACCATTACTACAGTTTCTAGAGGAAGAATTTGATTTAAGAATAAACAATAATCCAGCAAAATCAACAACAAAATATAATACTACCATTGATACAGTTTTTTCAAGACATTTAAATAAAATAGATTCCCAAACATATGTTTCCTACTTCAGTTACCACAAGCCAATTATTACTAAAATTGAGCTTACTGATTAAGTTTATATTACATTATATTTATTAATAATAAAAAAATAGTATTTTAACTTAAAAACAAAATTTTTATTACAATTCCTTCACTAATTAATCGAAAGGGACTTCGTTCCATCCGGGTGTCCCTTGACACCTCTTTGTTTTTTTTCTCTGTGTAAGGGATAGTGAGGAAAAGGAATCTAATCGCCAAGAGTTCTTCAGACCTCTGTACAGAACTTCCGATATGTGCGCTAACAACAGCAGAGCCGAAGGCCAGGGTGAGAATCGCAAGGGATTATGCCAGATGTAAAAATAGACGTTGTGAGTTATGATATTAAACTAGTGTGATCTCAACTATCTATGATAATTGTTATTCATTATGGTTTAAGGTCTTCTAGATATTGTTTTGTAAAAGTTAGGGATTTACAGGAAAAAATTCTCAGTTGAGTGCACTTAAGATAAATAAAGGGAAAAATTTTGTCCAGGTGCGTGTGACGCCACGGGCGCTTCACAAGGGCAAGGTCAGCAAATTTATTTGTTAAGTACTGATACATAAAATGTTTAGAATTATAGAGAGTAAGGAGGACATTTATATTCTTATTAATTTTAATCAAATGCAACTTGGTTATAAAACCCAAAACGAATCTCTAAAAAAAAACAAGGTGTAATCGTAGGAGGTCAACACATTAACATAGTATAACATACAATTTAATCGAGTGAAAGTCATTAATAATATATAATAAGTTAAAAAGGTAACAAAAATTATGTGCTGATTAAATAATTATAAGGAACGAGTTGTCTATCAATTAATCATAAGAGGTTTATTAAAAATTTAAAAACAAAACAGCTATTTTGAATTAAATGTGGGGTATTTATACAAAAAATCGTAAGTAAGCTGTATATTATGTACTACAGTTCTAATATTTGTTTTATCAAATCAAAATGGCGTTGTTGATTGCACATGTAGAAAGAAGACCAATTTATTTTCACTTATCTCCGCATTTGATCTTTCCAGGTTGATGAAAATTGGGCATAATTTTTTCTCCATAATTTCTAATAGGGCAGGGCGGGGTCAGATGACCATGATTTGGTTCAAATCAATGTAGCGCCCAGTTAAAGAAGCAATATAACCCATTATTATCTTTAAATCAGTTGTTTATTTATTTGGTCGTGTAACGATATAAAAAACTTTGGCAAATTAAATGCCTACAAGACTATATTTACTATATAATATAAAAACTCAAATGGCTCAATGAACCCCACGGGCGGGGTCTATTGAATCACCCAACGGGGTCCGTTGAGCCAGAGGGCATTCAAGTTTTACATGTACAGAAACATAAAATACAAAAAATAAAATATTTCTTAATTTCTAAATAGAGGTTATATTGAAACGTAACAAACTTATAAAATAAAATCCGCGGCCTATACTTCAAACACTTTCACAGTTCATACAAACATAAACTGCACCGGCACCACCACTGCACTTGACATGAGCCCATTCATGGCAATCGGTGCACTGTAACCACTCTTCTCCTGGAAGACTATCTGAATAGGCCTCTACACACACAAGACAGAAATAATCGTCTTCTTGAGTTTCTGATGGACGATGTCCAATTGTCTTTACTGGTTTCTTCTTATTGTTCTTATTGACCTTTTTATTAATTTTTTTAACAGATGAGCCCAACGCTTCGTCAGATTCTGAAGAACTTTTAAAAATTGCTTTCTTCACTGCCTTTTTCTTGGGCTTATCTCTCTTCTTACTAATTTTGAGTTTTCTTTTACTTTGTTCCGAGGCAAGCGCGTTTTTTTCGGGTGTGTCTGTCAAAACAGCACAACTTCTTTTTTTTCCTCTCGTTTGCTGTTGTTTTCTGGGCCCAGCTTTAGGAAATGGTCTTACAAGCTCCGGTGAAAATATAACGTCGCCACTTAATGAAGATGCTATGTTAATCATATTAGATTCTCTATGTTCTTTATTATTGGACTGCTCTTGAATTTCTAATGCAGTGGCGTTCGCAAGTAAATGCACAGACGTGGTTACCTCGACTTCAATGATTTTTTGGATATTACATTTGCACAGTAGCAAATGTCAACTGTCGCCGCCTGCTGGATTCTGATAATTCATTCGTACAGTAGCAAATGTGTAATAATTTAACTCCAGTAATTTAACTCCAATTTTGTTTTTCTTTAACTTTTATTTTTATTTTATTTTCCAAATGTTCTTCTCAACAGAACACGTTTAAACTGCAACACCCTGTGACCAGTGTTTCCACGGCACTTCCTCAAAAAAGTATCCAAATGAGAAAAAAATAGGATCCAAAAAGTATCTTCTTCTTCTTCTTCTTTATACTCCTTTAATCCCTCATGGGACATAGGGCGGAAACAGTTGCCCTCCAGCGGACTCTGTTTTGCGCGACAGCTCTTAGCTCCGACCAGGATCTCCCAGTTGTTGCGGCTTCTTCTAGTAGGGTTCTCCTCCACGTTGTTCTAGGTCTTCCTACTCGACGGGAACCTTGCGGATTCCAGTCAAGGGCCTGTTTGGCTAGATTTTCGTTTTCGCGTCGCAAGGTGTGGCCAACCCAATTCCATTTCCTTCGCCTGATTTGATCGTCTATCCTTTCTTGGCCGGCACGGCGCCATAGTTCTTCGTTTGAAATTCTATCTTGCCAGCGGATTTTTAGGATACGACGAAGGCATCTGTTGATGAAGACTTGTAGGCGCCCTGTGATGAATTGGGTGACTTTCCATGTTTCGCAACCATACAAAAGAACTGCCTTAACGTTGGAGTTGAACAGCCGCAATTTGGTGTTAGTGGAAATCACCGTTGTTCTCCATATGTGGGACAGGCATGCATAAGCGCCTCGTGCTTTATTTATTCTGGAACTGACGTCTTCTTCTGCCCCGCCATTTTCGGTAATAATGCTACCGAGGTAGCAGAATTTATTTACCAGTTCCACGTCACGGTTATTCAGCGCTGTTCGTTCGTTGGTGTTTGCATTTATCCGCATTTCTTTAGTTTTAGTCGGATTTAGCCTTAAGCCTGCTGGACTACTTTCTGTTGCTAAATTGTTTAACATGTTTTTGAGGTCCTGGTGTCTGTGGGCCAGCAAACAGATATCATCGGCGTAGTCGAGATCCTTAAGGCGATCTAACAAACCCCATTGTATGCCGCCTGTTCTACTATCTAGAGCGCCGACAAGGATGTCATTTATTACTATAAGAAATAGTAAAGGCGAGAGTAGGCATCCTTGTCGTACTCCTGAGCTCACCTCGAAGCTGTCGGATAATTTTCCATTATGGAGAACTCTGCATTTGGAATTGTTATATAGGGCTTTTATCAATTCTATTATTTTATCAGGCAGTCCACGTCGCCGTAGTGCCTGCCATATAAAGCTCCTATTGACCGAGTCGAACGCTTTCTCATAATCTACGAAAGCAAGGTAAAGGGGGGATCGGAATTCAGTAGACTGCTCCACTATTATTCGTAAGGTGTTGATATGATCAATACATGAGCGGCCCTTCCTGAATCCGGCCTGCTGCCTCCTAAGCGTTCGGTCTACTGCCTCACTTATCCTAGATAGTAATATATGGGACAAAATTTTGCCCACAGTAGATAGTAAACAGATGCCTCTCCAGTTGTCGCATATTGTTAGGTCCCCCTTTTTTGGTATTTTGACTATGATACCTTCCGTCCAATCCTCCGGAAAGGTACAGGTGTTCCATGCTATTTGTAGGATTGGCTGAAGCGCATCTGCTATGAGGCTTGAGTCGGCTTTCAACAATTCTGGCGGGATGCCATCTTTCCCAGCTGCTTTACCATTGGCCATCGCATGAATTGCGGTTACTATTTCCGTCTTGGATGGGGCCCGGGTGGTGATTCGAATTGGCTGTGCATTGTTGCTGGTTTCCTGAGGTTCCTGTGTAAATGAACCATTCAGGGCGGCGAAGAAGTAATCTCTCCATCTTTGGAGCTGCTCCTCGTCGCTGCACAGCAGCCTTCCATCCGCACTCTTAACGGCATGCTTTTTAGTAGAGTGCTTTCCCGAGAGCTGTTTAGTGATTTGGTACAGCACCTTACTGTTGCCTGTGTTTGCCGCGTTTTCCGCTTTTTCTGCGAGCTCATTTATCTGCTGCCTTTTATCACGCCGGACACTTCTCTTTACCTCCCGGTGTAATTGGGAGTATTCCCGTTCCAGTTGATAACGTATTTCAGGGTCGCTTGTAGAGTTTACTTTATTTTTGAGGGCTCTCCTGCGTTCTATTTTTTGCCAGGTTGTGTCCGAGATCCAGTGTTGCTGGTTTCTTTGGACATAACCGATGCTTGTTTCCGCAGCCGTCAATATTGCGCCCTTTGTTCTACTCCACAGCTCTTCAATATTTGTGTCGTCAGAAACGTTGTGCTGGTTTAGTATTAGTTGTAGATTTCCAGCAAATTCCCGCTTTTTAACGCTCTCCCGCAGAAGATCTACGTTGAATCGTCTACGGTTTATAGCATCGCGTTGTACGTTTCTGATTGCGGCGATTTTAAGGCGAATAGTTGCTACAACCAAATGGTGGTCGCTTCCAGTGTCTGCTCCCCTGAAACTCCTGACATCCTCAAGGATAGTTCTCCATCTGCGGCTGACGGCCACATGATCTATCTGATTTCTCGTCCTACCATCGGGCGATACCCAGGTCTCTTTGTGTATCTTCTTGTGACAAAAGTAAGTTCCACCTACCATAAGTTGGTGGGAGCTACAGAAGTCAACGAAAAGCTCACCATTGTTATTGGTAACTTGGCTTAGACCTTGATTTCCAATTGTTTGTTCAAGGCCGGTGTTGTCACGGCCGATCTGTGCGTTTAAGTCACCCATTAATACAATGAAGTCTCCCCTTGGAATAGAGCGAAAAACCTCATTCAGCCGCAAATAGAACTCGTCTTTGATGTCATCTTCAGCGTCCTCAGTTGGAGCATAGCATTGGACTACCGTAGTACTTCTTAGTCTGGTACGCAGGCGCACGGTAATAATCCTTGAGGCTGGACCTGGCTTCTTTGGTGAGTATTACACCAACGCCACTCCTACGGCTTTCAGTTTCGTTTCTCCCAGAATATAAAAAGGACTCACCATTTGGGCAGATATGTTCCCCCGCATCGGGCCATCTGGTCTCGCTAAGTCCCATGATCTTGATTTTATATCGATTCATCTCGTTGAGGACTTCATCCAGCCGTCCCTCAGCCAGCAGTGTTCTCACATTCCATGATCCGATTCGTGTCCTTGTTCGAAAAGCAAAGGTCGTCGTCGTGTTGTCCATCCGGTTCCGAGGCATTGTTTGCCGATTCGTAGCAATGGTGTTTTTTATGGGAGCGGGTTGCTAACCCTCAGCCCAACCGATTTAAAACTCTGTTTTGTGGCGCAGAGAGTTCGCCATTCGCCCGTCTCCCGTTAGCTCCTTCCGAAGAAGTACCCCAGGGGGCACCGCGGGGAGGTGGGATTAGGACTTGCTAACAGGTCTGCTAGGTGTTTGTCTGCAGTGACTTTTCTCGGGTTTTGGCAGAGGTGGCAAATCGGGTACCACCACTTTCCGAGGTCTTTGTTAGCCGTTTGCCCCCCCAAAAAGTATCCAATACTAGAAATTTCAAAAAATATACTACTCTGCATTAAAAACTTCTATAATATAATGATAAGCAATCCGTATGCATTCTAAACATAAAAATTAAAACACAAATGATAACGAAATAGTACATTACATATCAAGGGCCGAAAGGAGGCTTTTACGGACGAGTGCGGAGATAGAGACCGCACGAGTTCGTAAAAGCCTCCGACATGCACCGTACTTTTTTCTACAAGTGCCCCAAGTCTCTGCCAGTGACGTAACCACGGACGGGGTCCAGTTCTTTAGTTTATAATAAAAACGAAAAACATTAATTTATTAGAAATACAAATATAGAGAAATAATTTTGTAAAACCAAATACAAATGGAATTAATACTAAAACTATTTTTTATTATTTTTATATATGAGATCAGTAATAAACCTAAACAATTATGAGATAATATTGAGATCAGAGCGATGTGAGATCAGAACTTCTCTGACATATAATAATTATCATTATTTATTATAGTAAATATTGACACACGCACAATTTTCTATATTGATCAGCGGTATCCGGGTAGCAGATGACGGAGAATCCTCTCTACTGTTCACATTAATGTTCACAGACGATGATCCATTTATAAGTTTCGGACGTTTAAATTCAACCGGGAATGATGCGCGAGCTGTCATTTGTTGATCGGGTTCAATTCCACCGAAAAATTCATTTTCCTCCAGCGCCCCTGAAGTCACAGTGCACGGCGCACGGCTTGACGAAGCGATAGTGGACGGTGATTTCAAATTTATTTCTTTAGTGATCATAGGGAGATATTATCTCCATTCTTTCTTTTGTTATTTAATGAATTTTCAATGTAACCCTCAGCTACTGCATCGGACCTCCATCCTCCGTGTTGCTTGATGGTCCTCAGGTCGGCCCCGGCATCTGCAAGGAGCGTGGCTGAGCTCCGTCGGAAAGAATGTCCAGTGTAGGTTTCAGGATTCTCCAGTCCCAAGAATTCTGCGATTTTCATTGGCATTTTTCCGATTTTATTCTTGCCAATGACCTGATTCGTGCATTTGCCTTTTTGATAATTCAACATGAATCTGTTGGTCGGTGCCGACGGGGGCGAAGAGAAGAGAATTTCTCTACTATTTCTCGGAATTCTCCGTCAATTACAAAGGACACCGCACAAATTATATGAGAAAAGGGTCCCGGCGGATTTGGCTGAAATTGAAGTATGTTAGTCAGTGGGGGTAGACGAACAAAAAATTGTAAGGGGGAGGGGGGGTAAATCGCAACGGTTAGCCGCTAGGGCGTTTTGAAATTTTTTGATAGATGTTTTTATATCACCCTGTATTTTTGTAACCCTGTGAAATATTTTCGTGAATAAGGTGGCAATTTACGTAGAATACTCCCACCTAGCTAAAACTGTAAAAGTCGAGGTTCTAACCCACCAACTTTTAGAGTTATAGGTCGTCAAAATCAAAGTTTTGTTTTTTTCACTAAAATTTCAAGTTCAACCACCTTTTTCTCCAAAAAATACGTAGTTAATTAATTTTTTTTTACAAAATTGGAAAGCTTGGACAATTTCCTATGAATAAGGTCAGTACAACTTTTATGCTACGGCCTTTACTTTTGAAGTTATAAGCAATTTTAATGTGAAAATTGGCTTTATTTCGTACTTTTCTCGTACTTTTCCACCGCAGCTTTGTCGAAAAGTACCAAATAAGTACGAAATAAGCCAATTTTCACATTAAAATTGCTTATAACTTCAAAAGTAAAGGCCGTAGCATAAAAGTTGTCCTGACCTTATTCATAGGAAATTGTCCAAGTTTTCCAATTTTGTAAAAAAAAATTAATTAACTACGTATTTTTTGGAGAAAAAGGTGGTTGAACTTGAAATTTTATTCGTTCGTATTCATGGCTCGATGGCCTAGTGCTACAGAGTACAACTGGCAATCTCAGAGTCGCGGGTTCAAATCCCGCACACGGCACCTCTGGTTTTTTTTCATGATTGGAAAATCCTGAGGAGCGGGCAGTACATAGTCTCTTCTGAAGCGGGCGGTAAAAAAATTTTACCTCCCGCCTTGAGACTTTACCACCCGCTCGCTCGGAGAGGTCTGGAAAACGCCACTTTCGGCAAAGAGAACATGCACGAAAAGAGGCACTTTCGGGGCACGTGTGAAAAAAAAAACTTTATTCATCTGAAGTAACTTATTAATACTCAACAGTAAAAAAATACAATTTCAAAAAATACATTTCCTCTTTCTTATCTTAAATTCACAAGTTATATATTCTAAATTCACATTTTCAGTTCATTACTTAAACAAATATTTTTTTTTAAAAAAAGCACCTTCAACTTATTAAAAATTCAGTTCTTTTTTAATTCATTAGTAAATTTGTTGCCTACTTAATAGTCGAAGAGCCCGTGCGTGGCCAAAAAGTTCAAGAGTTTTATCAATGCAGTTGACAAGTTGTTTTGAGCCTTGACAAGACTCCTGCAGCTTTCAGCCACGACCTCGCCGACTATAAGAGGAAGGGTCTAACATACATTGTACATACATTGTATTTGCGGGACAACATACATTGTACATACATTGTATTTGCAATGCGAGGTCTACATAAAAGTTTCTTATATTTTCCTTCAATTTTAAAACTTGATCTTCTCTTAAATTTTTTAGCCATTCTTGCGCTTTAGCACCAATATAAATTTCATGAACAGGCAATTGAATTTCTTTTCCTTCTGGATTAACATCACCTAAATTATCAACTGATAATAATTTATCTAAGCAAATAAAATTACTTAATATTAATTTATAATAATCCTCCATGGATTCATATAGAAAGTGCAGCCGAACTTTCTCTGCTTGAAATTCCTTATTCATCGTATTTATTATGTTTAAAATGTAGGAAAGAAAGTAGAAATATAGTTTGTATTCAGGGTTGTCCAAATCTTGGGCAATTTCTTTTGGGTTTGCGGACAGGTCTTCCATAGTGCAAGAAATGAAATACAATTTTAAAACATCCCATAGCTCTAGAAGCCTATTTACAACAGTCTCAAGAGAAAGCCATCCCGTTTGTGACTGGAATAAAATCTTGTGAGGCTTAACATCCAAATATGTATATTTGAAACTCCACGAGCTCCTTGATACGTTTGCAGCTATGCGCAAAATAATTATATATCTTTCTGGACAACTTTTCGATCGAAGTTGGGAGCATACCACAAGCGTGACTTGAACATACGTGCAAGGGATGACAAATACAGCGCATGTAAAATATATGTGGATTTCGGTTTCTTAAGCGCGCTTGCACTCCATTTAAATGTCCTGCCATCACAGATGCATTGTCAGTTGCAAGTCCAATAATATTTTGAAGTGGAATATCAAGGTTTTTAAAAAGAGTCACTAAATCATTGAAAATTTCCTCAGCAGTACCGTTTGTAACTTTTATAAGGCCTAAGAGCCTATCCATTACGCATTTTTTTGCAGAATCAAAAAATCTTGCTACAACAACAAGATTCTTAGCATTGCTTATGCTTATGTCAGTTGTCTCATCTATTATTATCGAGAACTTTTCTCTTTTCAATTGTTCTGCTACATGATTTTGCCCCTTAATACCCAATATCTTTAATAATCGGCCAGCTTTAGTTTTGCCACAGCAAATCGATAGTGCAATCTTTGAATCTCGGGGCAACAAGTTTTAAGAAGATCAGGAGGATAATCCATTAATAACATCGGCAGAAAGTTACTAACATTATTTCTGCATTTTCAACTTTTTTCAATAATGAATCCTCCGATAGTGAAAAAAGGAGTTAATAGTGCTTTGGTTTCGTTATTGTGTCCTACTTTGGTGGTAAACCGTTTCCTCGTGCCTTTTTAGATGGGGCAACAGGTTGCACAATGTTTTATAGCAAATTTTGCAGTAGGCAATTCCCTCATTTTCTATTACCCATGGAAAAATATTAGTCCACTGTGGCCTGAAAATCCTTTTCCTTTTTTTAACACCTTCGGTTTCTTCTCTAAATATATGTGATAACTAATATATATCACGGTTTTCTATATAAATTAATGAAATGGTACTCACATATCTACTCCTATATCAACAGCTACAGTGACTCACATTGAAAGTCGGGCAAGTACTTCTGCCATTTTTGACTGTAATTTTTAATATTAAAAAATTAATAAAAACAAAAGATTTTTTTTCAATAAATACTATATATTTTACAAAACATAATTTCAAAAAAAAAATCAACAATCCCTTACATACATAACAATTTAAATAAAAATAAATATCCCAATGGATGCCAAAAATGAGCTCACACTGTAAATCGGGCAATTATAACAATCGAAGTAGACACAATAAGCCGTTATCCAAAACGGGCATTTTTACGAGGCAGAAGTATCATAAACAAAGGGCATCAGTTTTACTTTCAAATTATAAGAGAAAACAGTGTGATAGCTGACAATGGCTACAAAACGAAGATCTACTGTAAGTGAACGGGAAATTATAATAGATAATTTTAAAAAAGGAAAAACGCAGCGGGAAATCGCTGAGATAGTTAATAAAAGCAAATCTACAGTCCACGACATTATTAAACGTTATAAAGAAGAAGGAAGAATTGTAGATAAGGCAAGAACCAGTACTAACAAAAAATTGACAGAAAGGGAAGAAAAATTTATCTTGCGTGAAATTAAGAAAGATCCTTTTTTATCAGCGGTGAAGCTAGCCGGAATTGTGAAGGAGTCGTTCGGAAAGGATGTCCATCCTGAAAATGTCAGGCGCGTGCTCCGAAGAGCTAAATTAAACGGCCGAGTAGCAAGAAAAAAACCTTGCATAACGGAAAAAAATAGGAAAGCAAGGCTAAAATTTGCTCGTGAATACATTGAAAAGGATTTTGACTTCTGGAGCAAGGTAATTGGTACTGATTTAAAGCTACGAAATTTCCCCTATTGTTTTTAACAGGTTTTATTCACTGATGAGAGCAAATTTAATCTTTTCGGTTCCGATGGTAGACGATATGTGTGGCGGAAACCAGGGGAAGAATTTTTGAATAAACATGTAAAAAAGACTGTCAAGCACGGAGGGGGTTCTGTCATGGTATGGGGGTGTATGTCTGCCGCCGGAGTGGGCAATCTCCATTTTATTGAAGGGACCATGGATAAATGGATGTATTTAGAAATTTTAAAAAGACATGTCGAAGAGAGTGCGCAGAAACTAGGCCTATCTGGTAATATCATATTTTACCAGGACAACGATCCGAAGCACACCTCTCAAATCGTTAAAGAGTGGTTGCTTTACAAATGCAAAAAAGTGCTTAGGACACCAGCCCAGTCCCCGGATCTCAATGTGATCGAGCATTTATGGGACGAATTGGGCCGAAGAATGCAAGATCGGCGGTGCTCAAACAAAGACGAATTAAAAAGAGCCCTTCAAGAGGAATGGCTCAATATAGCGCCGTCGGTTTGCAAAAAGCTCGTGGAGTCAATGCCGCGAAGGTTAAAAGCCGTAGAACTGCAAAAGGGTTATTGTACAAAGTACTGAAACGAGACTTTGTATAATGCCCGACTTACAGTGTGAGCTGTTTTTTGTTCTCCACTTGGATTTTTATTTTAATTTTAATTGTTATGAAAGGAATTGTTGTTTTGTTTTTTGAATTATGTTTAGTAAAATATATAGTGTTTATTTTAAAAAACGCTTTTGTTTTTATTAATTTTTTGATATTAAAAACTACAGTCAAAAATGTCAGAAGTACTTGCCCGACTTTCAATGTGAGTCACTGTATATTTTTATTTGCCGTGGCCGCCGCGGGGTTTTTCGTAATAAATCTAAAAATATTACCGTATTGAACTAGAAAAGAAACTGTTACTAACTTTACCTGTCCATAATATTTAATACAGTTAAGTAGTACCATAATACAGTTAAGTTCATAATCTAGGTTTAAATAATTGGAAAAATTAACATTCCATCACAAATATTTTATAAAAAATCTTGTTCTTGATTGACATATGTAAATGCATTTGCTATGCCTGCTACTGCTATGATATGAGTGATTTAACTTTTTTATTCAGAATTTTTTTTTTGTAAAGTCAATATGTTCGGAGTTATAGTGCTTCAAACTTTGTATATCACTTTCTTTGCACTATATTTCGTTAACGGTTAACTCGCCATAAAGAAATCCTTCCTAAGACTTATAGAACAAACAATATTGCACGCTTTATAGTGCTTTAAGTGTTGAAAAACGTGAATTCAAGAGTAATTTTTGCCAATATCTTTTTAATTGCACGTTTTATTCCAAAACTGATTATAAGGTTTTTGAGCGTAATTTCATTTCCCACATTTTTTGTTCGGGAGGCCTTTGAGTTTTCTGTAGTTCGTGGACTGTTACGCTGTATGTTAGACGCAGAAATAAAACCTTGTAAATAGGCATCTTTTTCATTAAAAAATTTGACCAAATTTTTTTGAATATGCCAATTCCCACTGCTTTACTTATACATATGACCATAGCAGTTTTTCTTACACCTAGGACCAATCATAATAGGGTTAGTTATTTACACAAACATCAAAATACAAATAAATTGATGACAAACTTACATACAATCATCTCCAGGTTTTGCAGCTGGAATAGACTTACCTTTCCAGTTGGTATAGGCTATACCTTTTACCCTCGCCAACTTGATAATTTCCGACTTGCTCTTATATTTGTTTACTACGCCTCTTTTCTTTTTACGAAAAATAACCTTTAACTTAACAGAAACGTCAGAACTGAACAAGTGTCGCCAGGCCAAACATTACAGAAAGCCCACATGTCCCGGACTTATGGGGTTTCTCAAATATAAATCAAATTCGACCGGTTATAAACTGTTCATTAAAACCTCCGCTTGTGTAATTTCTCTCTGACTAGTGTATTCACTCAGGTCCATTTTGCCAAAATTGGACTTGTGGGGTTTCTCAAATAATCGATTCATTTGAAAGTAACATTTAATTTGAAAATTTCTTGCATGCTTGCATCATAAATGAATCAATACGTCACAAGTAAGTTGAATACCAATTGCACTACTTACAAAAATTTAATAACACTTTGTGGTGCGGGTTCTGTCACAGCAGCCCTGTCATCACTTTGTTTGTTACCGACATTTCTTTATTTGCCCTGTGAAAAAAATAAAAAATTATTATTTTTTGCTTTTGTTTCACTATTGATTCCGTAATATTTGCTTTGTTTACTTTATTGAAAATGTAAGCGCTACAAATTAATTAAACTTTGGTGCGATCTGGAATTTTGGCGCACTTAGTTGGACACTATCTAACATTATTTTCACTTTAGTTAATACGAATTTAAGTAGGTATGTAATCACTTGCTTTGTATTTTTGTTGGATCTTTTTCCTTTTAATTATTTCGAAGTACACGAGACCTGTATCGCAATTTCGACTTGACAGATGAAAAATTGAATGTCTCTGGTCTCGATATTGTAATGCACGGTTACGGTTTTGCTTTGCCAAAGTACAAAATTGATAAATGGCATTGAAATAAAAAATATGCTAAACATTTTTCTATCAGGAAACGCTTTTCTTTACCTTACTGCGAATAAACTACTCCAAAAATCAACTAAAAGCAAAAAATAAAACCTTTCAAAAACGTTAGTCAAAATTTCCAAACAAATCTGTTAAAAAGACTTTAAAAAAGCGTTTAAAAATCAAAATTAAGAAAATATCAAACATTCGTTAAAGAAAAGCGTGGGGCGCTCACTTTCCAATTTACATTGCTACAATCGTATTGAATTGTTGTTGTTAGTTTTTGTAGTTTGTAGAATGTGAAAAGTATTCAGTATTAGTACGCTCAAGCACACTTTTCGTTTTTCTGTAGTCTTCTACTTTCATACATACAAGGGAGTGGTGTCCGTTAGATTGTCTCTTAACGGAATACGCTTCCCTCCCAATCACTCTTAAAGCTAACGCCAAAGAGTCTGAGACACTTTGGTTAAATATTTTGATAGGCGGTACCTTTTCTTTTTTTGATATATTAATATATTTTCCTACTGATGCTGTTGTTGGTGTTGTTTTTGTTTGGTTTCCAGCTAAGCTTTTTGTGGGCACTTTTTATGGCGAAGGCTGTTTGCTATTATTCTCCTTCACCAGATTGATGAGTTCTTCTAATGCTTTTTCCTCATCTTCGGTTGACATTAACGGAGCGAAAGTATTTCCTTCTCCAGTGTATGCCGGTTACTGTTGCTGCATTTGTTGAGTGGTGTTTTGTTTTAAAATTTCGTTATTTTTGCTATTTTCTGTTGGTGTAGTTGACAGGCTCTCGCAAGAGCTCTCATCTTCGCCGCTGCCGATGCTAGTGCCGTTTGTGGTTCCCGGTTCAGCCGCAGGCGATGTTTTAGATTTTCTGGGAATTAGGCGTTTTTTGATTATTTTTCTTCTTATTTTCGTTGTGTCTATTTGCACTGCACTATTAGAGGGACGGGGGTCCATATTACGGCTTACTCCCTTGCGTCCGTTGCGCTTTACACTTAAGTTATTTTTGACGTTTCTAAATAATTTTTCTTTTTCTTTTAATATTACTCCTATTTTTTTGTGGGCCGGCACTAATTTGTTAACGCAGCACCTACTCACTAGAGTAAAATTATTTTTCTTTTTTGCAAAGATCAATTAATTCGTTAGTAAAAAGACAAATATTTTGCGCTCGCAGTTTCATGTCCTCCCGGGACGACAGTTCGAACGGAGACTGACTTCCACGAGACTGATCCACGAGACTCATTGGATTACCGTCTTATCGGCATTCATTGATCTGCCTTTTTCCGTTCCGTACCGGACATTGCAGGGTTTTCCATTTCGTATATTGCATATTGGCGGATTTATTTGAATTTGATTTTGAATTTGAAATATTTTGGTTGTCGGTCGCTACAGTGTCTTCAACGTCTCTTCTTTGTTATATTTTTACTTCCCTCGATAAATAAAACACTTTTTACTTTAATAGATACATACAGTCAGCGAAATTGATATAAAGGCACCGTTGTTGCGGCACTTTGGCAACATGCTGCTCTGGCATTTGTTGCTGGAGCTCAAAGTGACGTATCACGTTTTGAAGCTAACGGCGCCTACTTTATATGTATCAAGTTTCATACTTCTCCAACTTTGTATGACAGAGCGACACTCATTTAAACCGTTACAGTTCAATTTTGAAGCATTTTTACTGCGAAATTGATATAAAGTCACTATTTAAAATTAGCATTTTATGTTGGAAATAAAAAAACAAAAATTTTTAAATAATCTTTTATTTAATATTTTGTAGGTCTACCATTATTTGCAATTACATCGAAAATGCGATTTTGCATTGATTTTATTAAATTTTGTAAGATTGGGATTTCAATGCTATCCCAAGCAGCCTTCAGTGCTTCCTTCAGTTGCTGAACTGTTGAAAATTGCCTACCGTTGGCGTAAACCCTTCGGACTAGAATGCCCCAAAGATTTTCAATCGGGTTCAGGTCAGGGCTTCGGGCTGGCCAGGAAATAGTCGGTGTTTCAGTATTCCGGAACCATTCTTCAACGATCCTTGCCCGATGAACAGCAGCATTGTCTTGCTGAAAAATGAAATTGGAGACTCCTAGTTCGTTCTGGAAATCATCTAATCCCACTTGCAGCAATTCAATATACTTTTCGGCATTCATACGGGGAGGAACCCATAATAAAGGAGTTTTACCCCGGAAACTAAATGCAGCCCAAACCATGACGCTACCCCCACCTGAGTGACGACTCATTCGGACCTCCCTTTCATCTTGAAGGTGGTGCCAATAATATTGGCAGCCGTCAGGACCATCCAGATTAAATTTTTTTTCATCGCTGAACACAACGTTTTGCCATTCGCTGGTCCAGGACATGTGCACCCTTGCGAAATTCATTCGCGCATTTTTGTGCTCCTCCGTTAAAGGGATTTTCTTCATTCGTTTCCTATATTTCAGGTTGGGGTTGTTATGGAGAACCTGTTGAATCCTTCTTTTTGATACTGGCAGGTCGAGCTTGTCCTTAATTTGAGCCGCTGACAATTTATTGAAGCGCGCTTCTTCTGCAATGCGATTTTTCAATCGTATTGTGAGAAAGGGCTTAGCTCCCGGTGCCTTTTTTTTCCCATAATTGTCTCCCAAATTAACAAAATTATTCACAACGGTCGGGGACCGGTTAATTTGGTGTGAAATATCGCGATTTGAAAAACCACGTGCTTTTAATGCTCCTACTTGAGCTCGCTCTTCTGATGACAACGGCTTTCCTCTTGGCATGATGGCAAAAATCTAATAATCTAACATGTCGATAAAAAAATTGACTTAAATCAACATAAATCTATTATAAAATAATTAATTTACCAATTTTTTTTAAACAAAAACCTTTTTAAGCCTGTTTACTGGCACACAAACTTACTGACTTTATATTAATTTCGCAATAAAAATGCTTTAAAATTGAACTGCAACGGTTTAAATGAGTGTCGCTCTGTCATACAAAGTTGGAGAAGTATGAAACTTGATACATATAAAGTAGGCGCCGTTAGCTTCAAAACGTGATATACGTCACTTTGAGCTCCAGCAACAAATGCCAGAGCAGCATGTTGCCAAAGTGCCGCAACAACGGTGCCTTTATATCAATTTCGCTGACTGTATGTGAACTGTGGCGTCAATGATTAGTAATTCTGTGACGTCAATGATGATCTTTTCCTTTAAAGGTTGCACTACACATCGCATTAAATATTTAAATAATTAAAAACGATTTTTTTTATCACCACGTTATAATTTTATTTTTTAAAATGAATAAAAAATGAATCGCGAGAATTTTACATGAATTTACAATAAAAATTTTACTATATAACTGCTCTTGCCGGCGTATTATCAAAGAGTGAGTAAGATTCGCAAATCATCCAGGCTGGAACTTTGAAGACCAAAAAAAAAGCCGCCGGAATTGTGGGTGATACGGTTTTTTTCTTTACACAACTTGACCAATGTGTACATGGGTGACGTGGCGTTATTATTTGTGCTAAAAATTTTCTGGAAAATAAAATAAAATAAAAAAAATCGTTATTTTAAATATAATTTTTAAATATCAAGTTTGTCTTTTTTTTTGTTTTGGATTGTGGCTCCAACATGAACTTTAATAAAATAGGGTGTATCCGCTGATCCCCTGTAGGTCCGTGGTCAGATGGTCGAATTCAGTTGTGGTGGAGGGTTTCATATGCCCAAGTTCAATGTATTCTTGAAGGCATTTTGTATAATCTGCGTAAATGTCAGGATTCTTTTCCAGTTTTCTTTCCATAGCCTTGAGTCTCCTTATTGCAAGCTCTCGTGAGTTCCCAAGCACGGGGGGCTTAAGGTCTTTGAACGGGAGATGCACAATATATCTTCCATCAATATCACGACGATGAGTCGATGCATAGTGTTGTTCGCATTTGACATCTTCCTCGCTTAGTTGTCGGGGCTCCATAATCTCTTCGACTTCCCAAAATCGTTGAAGAAGCTTATCAGTTTCGATGTTACAGTGTAGTGATGTAATAACATTCTGTAAGTTCTGTTGGAGCTCGTATATATCAGTAGGAAGTTCGCCAAAAAGGATCCAACCTAGCTGAGTATTCTGTGCAATTGGCAACAGGGAGGTCCAGTTCGAAGATCAGCTAATAATATGCGGGCATAAACCTCCTAATAAAACGTCGACGGGATTGGTGAAGTGAGGGTCGGCTAGAGAAAGATTATGTATATGAGGCCAATCTTGAGAACCTTTAATGAGTTTAGCAGGTAAATGAGAGGTGATTGAGTTGATCACCAAAGCTGTAACAGTTAAGGAGAAATCGCTTTTCCGAAGGGATTTGATTGTAAAGGACACTTGACTGCTTGACTTACTGACTGCTGGGGAAGAATCAATTCCTTTGATCTTTTTAAAAATACAGTTTTCTACATCCCATACCTTGTACCCATTAGGTACATACCCCATCATGATACCTTTCCATGATTTTTTATCAAATTTTGATTTTTTGGGTTTATTAAGTACGTAAACTGTGGAACCGAATATTTTTAAATATTTCAATTTTGGCATTTTACCGTGCCACATTTCAAAAGGTGTTTTATTTACTTTTAGAGCTCTAGTTGGAGTTAAATTAATTAAATATGTTGCAGTTAATACTGCTTCACCCCAAAATTCTTTATTTAACTTGGCACCGTTTATACGCGTACGCGCTTTATCTAATATAGTTCGATTCATGCGTTCTGCAACGCCATTTAATTCGGGGATATATGGGATGGTTAAGTGATAGCTAATTCCATTTTCTATACAATAATCTTTCATTTCGTTAGACAGGTATTCACTTCCATTGTCTATGTACAAATTTGTTATTTTTAAATTAAAATGATTCATGCTCTTTTTAGAATAATCATAAAAAACTGTAAATAAATCAGATTTACGTTCTACTAGATACGTAACTGAGTAATGCGTATCCTCATCAATAAAAGTAATAAAATAATTTTTATTATCAACTGTAGAAGGAGTAACTACACCACAAATATCTGAGTGCACATTAAATAATGGTCTTTTTACATGATCTTTATTCTTTTCTTTATTAAATGGCAATTTAGTCTGTTTACCTTCTATACAAGATTCACATAAATCATTATCAGGCACTGCATTATTTAATAAATTTACATCCTCAAACATATTTTTAGTCTTCAACTCTTTGAATTTATTTTTATTCCTAAATGACCCAAACGTTGATGTCACAATCTGTAATCATTCTTAAAAGAATCATTCGCCAAACAACTATGAATTACATTTTTTTCATTAACTCTAAACATTACTATAGTTAAATTATTTATAAGTTTACCAGTCATAATGACCTTATTACCTTTTTTAATTTCAACACCTTTTATGTCGAAAATTATTCTTAAACCGGACTGCTGCATCTTTCGTACTGACAGCAAATTGTGAGGAACCTCTTTACAATACAAGACGTCTTCCAGTACACCTTGTTCGCCCATATCGGTTGTAAGTTTAATGAATCCTAGTTTACTTGCCTCTATATAGGAACCCTCTTTAGCTGTTGAAATCTTCCAAGGATTTTCCAAATTCACAGAATTATCAAACAAGCTGTCATCATTAATCAGATGCTCAGATGATCCAGAATCCAGAATAAAGCTAATATTCTTATTTTTATATGAATTTATAAGGTTCTCAAATGCCATGAAAGCTAAGCTTGTACTAAATTCTGCTCTGGAGTCTTCAGTAGTGTTATTAGCTAATTGCGCATTCCTTTTGCTTTTTCGATATTCTAGACCTTTCTTGTAATAAATGCAGTCTCTTCTAAAGTGGCCAAACCGACCACAGTGATGGCATTTAACGGATGAATTTTTATATTTGCTTGTTTTATTAATACTTTTAAATCCCTTAAAATTTTTTTTTTGTTTTTCCGGTAAAAACTTGAATTTTTCTTGCTAGTGTAATTATTATAATTACCATTACTACCCATATTATCAGGTTGCTTGAGTTCTACATTTAACACTTTAGAGCTAGTATCTTTGCTTTCTTTCATTAATTTAACTTCATGGTCAAGGAGTCTAGTTTTTACGTAGCTTAGGGATATCTGATCTTCTGCTAATGTTTCCATCGCAGTCACCACACCATCATATGTTTTTGGCAAAGATATGAGTAAATATGAGCATTGTTCAGCTTCTTCGAATTTAACGCCTGTAGATGCTAATTGCTGAACTAAATTTTCAAATTTCGCAAAATGATCCTTTAACGATGTATCGCCTTCAAATTTTAATAAACATAGTTTTCTTCTTACAGCAATTTGAGTTGCAATACTCTTTCTTTCATAAACATCATCCAATTTTTTAAAAATAGTCTTTGCTAAATTATCATCACCACTTGCAAACCTTAAATAAGAATCAGTAAGGTATTCTATAATAGTACCTTTTGCCGTTTCATTTTTTTCATTTCAGTCCTCATCCCGATCAGCAGGTATCGGTTCGTCAATAACACTCAAAACTTTCAACTCTCTTAAGTATGATCTAATTCTGAATTTCCAAGCACTATAACCGTCACCATTAAAAGGCTTAATGTTTCTTTTTATTTTGTTATTTTCCATTATAAGAGTTATCAGTCCAAATTACTTAAAAATAAACCAATTTATTAAAACAAATCACGAAGGTACTATAATTGCTCGTATTGTAATGCGTAATACACACGCGTTTGTCGCTTTTTACTATACAATACAATGCTACAAAATCGCACACATAAACTTTCAAGTTCCCTCTTTTTCACTCTCCTTGTGCGAGCTTCGCAATGCTCTTTCGAGTCTCTCTTAACCTTTTGTTGTTGGCCTTTTACGACTCTCATCCACCACCACACATGTATTGTTGTACAAACAAAGAAGTGCATTTAAATGCGCATTTTCGGATTATGACGAAATTAATTAGAAACACATTATTATGGCGTTTTCACTTCTTGTTTTAAAGTTCTTTTATTTATTGTTACCAACTTTTAATTTGGATTTTATCCATTTTTATTTAAATCACTTTCTTAATGATCACGCCACGTTTTACTTTATTCATTTAAAAGAAAAAATTATAATTATTTTTTTTTATTGTAACGCGGTCTGGGCCCATAACCTATAGGAGGTATATGGGATCATACTATGTTTAAATAAAATTCAATTTAATATTATTATATCACTTTATTTAACTGCAGAGTAAAACAAGACTGTTACCAACCAACGCGGAGGGCATAATGACTAATAACTACTGACCATGGGAACGAAACACTACACACACATATACAAGTTCTATACATGGTCATTCTTTTTGATATTTCCTACATTTTTCTTTTGAGAAATTCCCATTGACGCTCTCTGGCCAATTTATTTTCCCATTCCGCATATTTACTATTTTGGTTATTAGTGTTCATCTTGAAATTACGAATGTTGTCATAATTATTTTAAGTAAGGAATATCCCACTTCTGATTTTTTTGTTGTCCTAATTTTTAATTAAAGAATATCCAGTGCCAATTTTGTTTATAGAATCTCCATAAAAACACTACAGAACTTATTATTTACAGAAACTTTATTTTCACAACTATTTATTGAATATATGTATAAATACAGTGGTGAACAAAAGTCAACGTACACCATATAAAATAGCAGAAATCGGTTAAGTATGGTATAAATAAAAAATTTTGAAATTGCAAAATAAACATAATCTGTTGTACAATGTACAAAAACATTTTATTAAAAGTTTATAAGATTTCACTATTTACAAAAAAAATTTAACGAAAAAATAAAATTTCTACCGAAAACAAAGAACAAAAGGCCTCGGTGGTCTAGGGGTAAGGCACCTGACTACTATCCCCAGAGGTCCCGGGTTCGATTCCCGGCGGTGCCACGGTCCTAGCCTTTCCCAATTTCCCGCCTACATAACTTTCCTTCTTTCTTCTTTCCTCTTTGCATTCCTGATTCCTTCTGTCATAGCCTTCCTTAGCCCTTCCCCGCTCCGTTTCAGGAGGCATAACACTCCAGCGAGTTGTTTCTCGATGCCCCGATGTCAGAGTCGCGATAGTAATGGTTGGGAGTAGGTGGACTGAAAATATCGCGGGAAGGTTGTGGCGGTTCCTTCCTCCCCGACTAGAGCTGCTGTTCGACATTGCACTATATACGAAGAAAATAGATTGTCAACAGTATAAAGGGCTTTTCCTGAGACTCTAGTCTTTCACATAAAAAAAAAGTCTACGTACAGATACGACTCTTTATATTAGTTCGCCCGCGCGAAATTTTTATTTTGGTTATATTTGTTTTTTCTTTTAATAAACAAAATTGAAATTCTTTTATATTATTTTTAATAACAAAATTTAATTAACAAAAAATTGATGACAACCGTCAAAAAATTATAAGGTTAGGAAGTAGCTGTCAAAATAGCTACAACGTTTGTAAAGGCGTATTTCCAAATACGTCTTTATTTTTCTTAACCTAAAATAGTTCAAATTCTACAAGAAATCATTCGGACAACAATTAAAATATTCGAAATGACTTTTATTCGGAAATCAATTCAATTTCCGGATTTTCGCGTTTCGCGTTTTGCGTTTCGCGTTTTCCAGTGGATTTAGACACTTCCTTATTTTAATTAATATTTTGTTGGCCCGCCTTTCGCTGTAATTACAGCTTTCATCCTGTTTGGCATAGAAATGACAAGATTTTGCGTCATTTCTGGTTTTATTTTGGCCCACTCCTTACGCAAGGCGGTTTTGAGGTCTTCTTTATTTTTGATGGTGTGTTTTCGGACTCTACGCTCCAGATAATCCCATAAATGTTCTATGGGGTTGAGATCGGGCGACTGAGGTGGAGAATGTAGCTGTTTTGGGATGTTGAAGATTAACCAGTCCTTCACAATACTAGCCGTGTGTTTAGGATCGTTATCTTGCTGGAATCTCCAGCTGGTTCCTAGGCCTAATATTTGCACGGATTGTTTTAAATTATTTTTTAACCCGCCGTCTGCTACTGGGGTATTTCAATACCCCAGTCTTTTTTTAAATCTGTATATTTTCTCTTATTCTTGCATGAATTATTAAAAATTAAAAATATTGAAAGTTATTCTTTGGCTATTAAAACAAATAAAAATTAAAGTTAACACTTAAAAGAGCAAACCCAAATTTTGTTAGATTTTTTAAAGCACTTTTAGTACCCTAAAGTATAAAGGGAAACGAAATACCCCGCAGACGTAGCAGACTATGTACACAAAAAACCATGTAGCATACGGCGGGTTAATATATTGAGATAAACTATTCGATCCATTATTTCTTCAATTATGACCAAATTCCCCACTCCAGCCGCAGACATGCAACCCCAAACTAGGACATTACCACCTCCATGTTTAAGTTCTTCTTATTAAGACTTTCATTTTTTCTTCTCCAAATTCTGGGCCTTCCATCATGTCCGAACAAGTTAAACTTGCTCTCATCACTGAATAGAACAGTGTTCCAGAAAGTGGAGTCATCATTTTCATGGAGTTTGGCAAATTCCAAACGTTTCCTTTCATTGACTTCGCTAATGTATGGCTTTTTTCGTGCTGCTCTACTGTAGTATCCGGACCTGTGGAGAAATCTACGTACCGTTATTGGATGAACATCCTTCCCAGTAGTATTTTTAATGCCTTCCGCTAGGATTGTTGAAGATAACCCCGGTGTATACCTAATTTCAGCTAATATACTCCTTCCGTCACGTTCATTTATTTTACGAGGCCTGCCACTTCTCAGCTTGTTTTCAACAGAATTTCTCTCCCGATAGTTTTTTATGACGGTCTGAATACTGGAATGAGATTTATTCACTATTTTCCCGATATCGCGGTAAGAATGTCCTTCCTTTTTCAATTTCATGGGATTATCTTATCATTTATGGGATTATCTGGAGCGTAGAGTTCGAAAACACACCATCAAAAATAAAGAAGACCTCAAAACCGCCTTGCGTAAGGAGTGGGCCAAAATAAAACCAGAAATGACGCAAAATCTTGTCAATTCTATGCCAAACAGGATGAAAGCTGTAATTACAGCGAAAGGTGGGCCAACAAAATATTAATATTAATTAAAATAAACCAACTAATATAAAGAGTCGTATCTGTACGTAGACTTTTGTTCTTTGTTTTCGGTAGAAATTTTAGTTTTTCGTTAAATTTTTCTTATAAACTTTTAATAAAATGTTTTTGTACAACAGATTATGTTTATTTTGCAATTTCACAATTTTTTATTTATACCATACTTAACCGATTTCTGCTATTTTAGAAGGTGTACGTTGACTTTTGTTCACCACTGTATGTCACGATAGCTTATTGTAGTACTATTTTGATATTCTTCAGTGAATAATATTCTTAACTAACTTTGATGCCTAAATTTGAAAACGCGTCTTTACACGACGGGGACTAATAATCGACTCCCTTTAGTGGCTTTTATATATTACGCCAGTTTTTCAAATAACGGTTTCTTCTTATTTATCTAGGACAATGTACATAGAACCAAAGAGAAATATATCGCTTGGCAATTTCGGACTTGCCAAACCTAAATTTTTACAGCACTAATATACCTAAAATAATACTAGTCACAGGCAATGATTACTAGTCTAACGTAAATTTTCGATTTATGTACTTATAATTAAAATATGCAAAATGTAAAAAATTAAAATTAATGGTAACTTACTTTTTTTAAGTCGTGTAAATTTCCAAAAACACGATAAAATTATAATAATTATTATGCTACCATAACTAGATTGTCACTACATGCATAGGCAATAACACAACAGCAATATTAACTACATCGGCAATATTAATAATTTAGTTACCCTCAACAAAAGATTAAAATAAAAATATCCAAAAAGCCACCAAAATGCACAAAAAACTACAATAATTATTTTTACCCAACATGCACAAATGGCAGCAACAACAGCCGTAATATTAATATGTAATTAAATTTCACTCAACTAAAAATTTGCTTCCAATTCACAAAAAAACACAGAAACTGTGTTTGCTGCACCATGCGGTTTTTAGAAAGAACTCGTAATTTGATGTATCGCAATAAACTTTATTTTTCACAATATATTATAATAACTTTTAAACACTGAACGATTACTTATGGAATTCTAACAATTTATAATATATTATTCGCGGATAATAATTTGCTTTTGGGGCACGCGACGGGACTCGGGGTTTGTTAACCGGGGACCTTCGGACTGAGAGAGAGAAACTTTGAGATGCCGGAAATTGGCTTAAACGATAAACGTGATCGGGACGAAACGAAAAACGGCAAGATCACTGAACTTTGAGTTCGGTGATCGAGGAAGTGTTCCGATTGATCGTGTTTATCGTTTTGGAATATGTTGTGCGACTTTTGTGTAAAACTTAGTAATTAAGTTTGTACGCGGTCGCCACAAAACTTCAATAATTATATTGTCACAACATGCACAACTAATAATCATATCTATACTACCACAATATAGAAATTAAGTGTTGTATCTGTACAACTTTATTGTAAACAGTTATAATAAGTAAGCATATGTATATAAGTATATAATAATCTACGTATTGTGGGCTAATAACACCGGGCCCGAAACACACGCCATTACAGCTCGCTCCCAAATGATGGCTAAACAAAATGGCAGATTGAACCTGGGCTGCCACACGAAGCATGTATCGACTACAACATTATGTATTATTTGTTTAAATTCGTATTATTTGTTAAGATTAATTTTCTTTTTGATAAATTCACCATAAACCAAAAAGTCACTTTCACTGGCGGCGATTAATCTAAATGAAAATATTGTCTAAGCAACCCACACACCGACGCAAGTTTCTTCACCTCTTGCACCCTGTCCCCGCATTTCTCATCGTTATACGAAAAATCCGACGATTTTTTAATGTGTGAGAGCATGATGCTAAAGAAACCAATTCCCCCCAAGTAAATTTTTAACCATAGCCGAAAACACCTCACCTACTAAATTGACCACCCCCTTTGGTATTCTAATCACCCAGCCTCAAGAAAAATATGAAATAATTCACCTCTAATGGTGAACAACAGCAAACTTCCAGAGCAACAGCAAACTTTATTATATGCTACGAATAACTTCACGCCTCTTTCACCTGACTCATGAAGAAGTTTTGGTGTATGGCTTCTGCACTAACTCAATAAGACACGTTTTTGTTTGTGTTTTGTTCTTACGTTTTATTAACACTAAAACTATTTTTGGTACACAATGTTTGATGAGATTTATTGCTACATATCTATATGAATTTATATATATTTTATATTATTTTATACACTTGATTTATACTGATCGCGGTGTCACGTTGAAGATCTTTTCGGACAGAGAGAAACTGAAGATGCCGGATATTGGCAAGATCACTAAACTAACCTTCGGTGATCGATGGAATGTTCCGACTGATTGTTTTGATCGTCCCGGAAGTTGTTGTGTGACATTGCGTAACGTTTGGTAAATTAAAATTTACGCGGTCACTACAGATGCTTGATTATAATTAACATTATAACTCCACCTGTCTGGTGGGAGATCAATGAGACTGTCATAATGTTAAATGGTTGAAAAATTCCAATGTGTTTATCGTTATGAAATACTCGAACGGTTTTCCTAAAAATTCCTCAATTCCTTCAAGCTATAAAATTACGTTTAACTGTTTCTCTAGATATGCCATCTTGTTCGTTATCGTCATAGACATCATGAGCTTCATCTTTCTCAGCAATGGTAATAAAATCCTTTAATCTGTCACTCATTTTCTGTTTGATTTCGAGCAATTTGGGACATTTTTGCATTAACATTTCGATATTTATACATATTTTGTAAGAAGTAAGAGTCCTGGTACGCTGCTTCTGGCGCCATGGGCATTTACATCAAGGTTTCACGTAAAAGCGAATGATAAAAGCACAAATGTTAGCTAATTTTGCCTCTTCTAAAACAGTTAATTTAAACTGATCTTTGAATCTCTGTAATTCACATTTTTCACAATAAATATGATCTCCCGTTGATGGTTACTCAGAATTTTGTAAAAACTTAACTGCTTTGGCAAATGTAGATGAACTAGATGGATCAGCAATAACCGCATTAGATGTAGAAGAAGTTGAGGTTGTAGAAGAGTCTCCAACAGTAACAACATTAGATGTAGAAGTAGTAGTACTAGAAGATGCTTCAGCGGGTTATAGAGTGTCCGTTGCGCCTCCGGTCCCTTTTTACAAAATTTCTGAAAGAAAATCCTCGCACTTGTTTTTTTAAAAAAATAAAAATTTCGCACTTTCTTTACTAAATTTTTATTTAACATGGAAAATATGAATTAAGTTTATAGACCGGCGACACAACGAAGACTGAAGATTTCTCATCAGTCTTGTCGATTATTCACCGCGATCCACACACTCAGAAAATACAAGCGTGGCAGTTTTTAGCTGATAAATATATTTGAAACATGAAGCAAGTTAACTTTTGATAAGAATGAAATATTTTTAACGGATGCGATTTAGCTTAATTGCCTTTTTCTGCAATTGAATATCGGCGGGTGTTTTTAAAAGACGCTTGGCTGGCATTTCTGGGTGTGTGAATCGCTTACAATGCTCTTTGAATTAATGGGGTGATTACAACAGGAATCGACAACAATATCTGGGTAGTTCTCAGCTATTAGGGCACAGGCCTTATACATTAATGTCCAAGTAAAAAAAATCATATTTAACCTAAACCGACATGAATAAATCCTTTTAAAAAGGACTTGTGGAGAAAAGGGCCAGTCAATTTAAATAAATTTGACGATTTTATGAGCGACCAGGGGAAAATATATGTCTCAGGAATGACGGCATTTGCAGGGAAGTGATAAAATGAACAGGGTTTGTGACGTTTTTATTATGAAAACTAAAAAAAAATTGTAAGAATACTCTTTATTAAATAATAATCTTAAGTCCAGTAATTTTCGTAACTATACCACCTTACTATAGTTAATAAATTCTTAAAATCAGACTTTTTGGTCCTATCTGAGATCGTTTTTTTAAAAGATTAAAATAGAGAACATAACATTGTTGCTTCTCAAAAAATAACAAAAAAATATAAAAAAAAACAATAGAACTATCATAACAATTCACACATTAGTTCTTTACTAGTCTTAATAAGAATTGACTTGTTAACAAAAAAATTAAATCAATAACAAAAAATAAATTCTAACAAAATATAACAGAACATATTGTTGCTTCTCAACAAATTCAAAAAACACAATAATAAAAATAGCAATTCACACAGTAATTCTTTAAAAATAAAATAACAAAGATATACATACATATTCATAGTAGGTCAATAAAGAGCATAGTAACTTTACTTTTCGAAAACGTCAATGGATGTTTTAAACTTGTAGTATACTCTGTTGCCCTTTAAAACTATTGATGGTGCAGGTAATACGCTAACAATTTGATTGAGAGAAACAAATAAAAAATCTTCTTGGGTAAATTTAAAAAGAGTCGCATCTTCATCACAAACTTTCAAAAACGTTATTTTTACTTCTTGTTCTTCTTCGTCGATTTCATCACCACAAACTGCTACATACATATCGGTACTCTGTTTTTCGGGCAAGTAATTTTTTCTAATAAGTAATCTCCCGTCTTAACAGCTAGGCATCGGTTCTTCTGCACTTCGCTTTTCCGGCGGATTGCCTCAATTTTTTCCACTTGAAGTGCAGAAAACTCATTCTCTATATACTGTGACTCATAAAATTATTGACACAAGCTATAAAACGATATTAAAAACTTAAAATAAGCGTTTTCAACCAAAAAAATATACTTTTATTTATTTATTTATGTTGTTTCAACTATTCAAATATATAACATTGAAAAAAAAAATATAAAAATTTGTTTAACATATAAAAATAATAAATTTCGTTAAATATTACATAATAGCAGAACACAAAATTATTAACACAAAAATTAGTTCAAGTAACTATTCGTCTTAAATAGGGTTTATGTTATATTCTAATATTTGGTTTGGTAGCCCTTAGCTTCAATAACTGCCTGAAGTCGTCTAGGCATACTGCTAACCAACTTTTCCGTTACTTCTACGGGTATTTTGTTCCATTCTTCAAGAATGCGTTCTTTAAGCTGTGCCTTACTGCTGACGTGTGTTTTCCGGATCCGATTATCCAACTCTCCCCACAAATGCTCAATCGGATTTAAATCCGGTGATTGAGGAGGCGATCGCAATTGGTTTTTGGTGTTATACAACAACCACAGTTTTGAATTCATGGCAGTGTGCTTGGGTCGTTATCTTGTTGAAAGTAGTACTTCGGCGGCAGACCGAGTTTTTCGACACTAGGGGCCAAATTAGCCTTGAGGATGTTTATGTAATGACTTGCATTCATAGTAGTTTCAATAAACTCAAGATTACCGACCCCATTAGCAGCCATACATCCCCAAACCATAACATTGCCTCCACCCATCTTTACAGTGCCAATTAAATTTTCCTTTTTGAACGTCGTATTGGTCCTGCGCCAGACAATTTTCTTTCCATCGGACCCGAAAATATTGAATTTGCTTTCGTCTGTAAAAAGCACTTTTTTCCAAAATTCTGGGCTCTCATTAACATATTTTTTCGCAAATTCTAATCTTTTTTTCCTGTTTATTTTGGTAATATATGGCTTTTTACGAGCCACTCGACCATTTAAACCATTCTTCCGTAATACACGCCGAACAGTTTCCGTTGATAACGGCTTCCCCACTATTTCTGACACATTAGAACATAGCTCTCTTATAGGAAAGTGAGGGTTTTTGTTCATTTGTTGAACTACATATCGTTCATTTTGCGGGCATAAAATTTTTTTCCGTCCATGTCCTAATTTATTTTGTATAGTACCCTCATTTTTAAACTTGTTCACTATGTATTTAACGGTGGAAAAGGATCTGCCAACAATTTCCGCTACTTCGCGGTATGTTTTTTTTTCACAAACTAACTTCAATATCAGTTTCCTCTCAGTTTAGTCTGTTTCACTTTTTTTTGAACCCATTTTGCCGGAAAACTCTGATATACCACAGACAACTAAACACTTACGCGTAAACCTTCACTCTTTCACTAAAGATAATTCAATACTGGTTTCCTTTTCGTAATGAAGTGGCAACAAGTGAAACAGACGCAATAAACTATAACAGTAAGATATCTTGTGTCAATAATTTTGTGCTCCTATTTTTCGCATTAAAAATTTTAAGTAGGTCACAATCCTATCATTTGATATAATTCTTAAAACTTTTTTATGGAATTTCGTAGCAAATTATGCATATTTTGATATTACATCTTTAAAACTTTTTTAAAATATTGTCTTGTGAAATATAAATTAAAGAAATTCTTTGCAATAGTTTTGTGTCAATAATTTTATGAGTCACAGTATGTTAGATTTCCTGTGAAAAGTGATCACATAAATCTTTGTCACAAAAACACAAAGCTTTCATTAAAATTGTGTTCTTTAACAAAACGCTTCCTTTCACCTGGTGAACTTTGAGAGTTCTTTTAAATTGCACTAATTTTGATGCATTCTCTTTGATAAGTTGTTCAATTTCCTCTACTTGATAATTCTCAATTACCATGACTTTTATACCTGGACAATTCTTTTAAACTACGTCTGCTACTCTAGTCACTTCCTCTAGCCACAACTTGATCCCGTCCTTTTGCACACCGCTCCAACTCCGTCGGGTGCACCCTTGCCGTGACCGGCTTCATGATAGTTCCAAGTAAAGTTTATAATACTTGGATAAAAATGCTTCAGTTGATTAGCCAACAAATAAATTGTTTTATTTCTGTACTGTGTTACCGGACTGTCACTAAGGAAATGAAGATTAGTAATATTCGGTGGAAGTACTCTGAAATTGGCATTGCCCAGATGGCAGCAGGAGAATGTGATAAGTTTTTAGACATGATGCAGTAACAGTTGGATACAACTTCATTATTTGTATTGTCTTTTGTGTATGTCACAACAGTATGCAAGGTAATTTGTGTCCGTGATCCACAGAAATGATATGCTTGAAGCTCTTTTCCACATTTCGTTCTATAGTTTTCGCTAAAATCCATATGGATAAGACAGTCATTTTTAGTTAAACTATTCTTCAGCATTTGTACTGATGTACAATGTTGATCTCGTGTTGAAAGAAGCGATCAAAGCTTTCTTCTAGCTTCATTATTATATCTTGTAGGCAATAATTAAAGTATGTTCGACATATTTTCTAATCGTACGAGCTGTATGAGTTTTTGAATCAATTATTGCTTCAATTTTAGATTCATTGTATTATTAAATTCTCTGTATATAACAGTTCTTAATTTACACTGCTTACATCGTCTTGAAAGACAATGTTCATCATATCTGTCACAACAAAGCTCCTCAAGAAGCTTCTGGTGACAGCCACTTGAAGTTATATTGGCACGAAACAATGTTTCTAGCATGTAATCAAAGTTCGCGTGTACTATACATAAACAAGTATCACGGTCTGCTACTTTCGGTGACACAATCCAAAATGGTTTACATTTGCAAAAAGTGGAATAAGGCAGAGTTATTCCTGAACTTCTTATAAATTCCCTATGTAGATTTTTCATTGTATCTTGTAAAAAACGTTTTTGTTTACGTACCTTGTTTTTGGTGACGAATTCTTTTTTGCCAGCACACAATCTAGTGTTGGAGTCATCTTCGAAAAATTTAATTACTGCAGCTTTTAAATCTTTTGAAAGTCAATCTTTTCTAACTTGGCGATGAAAATCAAGAATGTTTCCTGATTTTGAAGCTGTGATGAATCGTTTCGTACTTAGGCCAACTTCTTCAAACAATTTATATTTCTTAACATTTTTTCCTACTAACATTCTTGAAAATACTGTGCGCTCATTCCTTGATTTTAAGTTTCTAAAGTTTTCGGAAAGTTGCTCCTTGATAACTTCTCCGAATAAAAGGGTCCTCTTAACAGTATCTTCACAACTTGGAGTATCCAATATTTTTTGCACTTTAGTAGCGGGACTCAGTGCTTGCTTTTCTTTAGCGCGAATCAGGCTTTTTTTGTATTTTTCCAACTTCTTTTTTAAATGTAATATCTCTTGATCTTTTCTTTTCATTTCCTTGTTTGTGAATTTTCTCATCTTCTCAAACTTCTGTCTAGCAGCCATAGATCTCACATTTGCCACTATAGCAGGTTCGATATTTTGAATTGCTTCTGCGTCACTGTCAGGTGGAGTGGTATATTGCATAAACCTATTAGTTACGTCTTTGAGCACAGCACGTCTTTTACGGTAAGCGAGAGATATTTGTTTCCACTCTTTTCTTACTTGACGTTGTTCTCGTGGAGTCATTTCTTTAATAAGTTTCACAGTACCTTTATCTTTCTTGTTCTTATACTTTTATTTCTCCTTTTCTTTTTGCTCACCGTATTTAACTGGATCTTTAAAAAATCCTTAATGAATTGAAATATAGTTCAAATATGCATAATACGTCCTACTAGTCACATTCAAACAATAGAAACACTGCATAACTAAAACGATATGTCTACTACGAATTAACCAAAAAAAGTTAAAACTTACCAGGGAGGTGAAAACTTCACTGGCACTAGCACATCTTCCGCCGCCGAATGTATTGCGCTTTCTAAATTGACAAATGACCTAAAAATCCACCATTATATGAGGCAACTTTACACTGCAATATTGCCAATCTTATTGAGTTGAAATGGATGCGTTCAGAAAAAGTGCCTAAAATCTTAATTTTAAAGTGACCAGGGATGTGATGTCGAAATTCTTAGGACATTTCAAAAGTTGCAAAATTATTAAATAAAATTAAAAAAAAAAAATTGTTTACTACAATATAAATTAAACTGAATACATGACTTATGGACGAAAACTTTTAATTAAATGTGATTATTAAAAGCAAAGAAATATGTTTCATGTATAAAGGTCGATTCGCACTATACGGAACGTCAACGTCACGTCACGGAAGGGCAACGGCACGTCAAAATATTCTTCAATGAATTTTGCACTACACGTTCACATACACTGCTGGTCATTTGAATAGGGACAGTCGATTTAGAAATTATTTTACCTAATTTCTTTCTTTTTTGACTTCGGAGCATACAGCTTAATATCCGAAATGAAAGAGTATAGGATTACGCATACATCCATGTGTAGCAAGTGGGCACTAGTAATGTACCGTTAATTTTGGCCTGCTATGTTTGGATTCAATGACAATTTTTAGCTGTTAAATTGGGTCAATAGAATACCCTCCTTCTCATATTCCAACCTCTCGGGTTGGCCCTAGTATGCAACTGAGAACTGTTCTCTCAAGCCTGTTCAATTGCAGACCCCAGATAGACTGTTGTACAAGCTTTGAAGGGACTCCTAATTCCGATAAGATCTCGTATAACCCCTCTCTGTTGATTGAGTCATATGCCTGTTGAATGTCGACATATATTTGGTATACATATATGTACATATCTACATTCTTCGGCTATAAGTTCTAGTTTTTGTTTTACAAGGAGTGTGAAGGCTTTGAAGCTGAGGCTGAGTGAACGGCAAAATTGTAACGTTGACGTGACGGTTAAGTGCGAATCGAAAGCCAAATTCACGTGCCGTTGTCGTTCCGTGACGTGACGTTGACGTTCCGTATAATGCGAATCGACCTTAATAACGCGGTTGGGGACATTACAGGGGAGTGATTTTTTGATAGCAATTTTGAGACAAAAACTAGGAAATATTAGATTTTCATATTAAAAATGTAACGTTCCATAAAATATATGTATTATCTTAGGAAAGCCTTTAAAGATTTCATCTGAACAATTACTTTATATTTCTTTAAAATTATCTTAGAGACGGACTTATGCCCTAATAGGTTAGAACTACCCATCTATAACATTGGATGTAGATTGAGGGGTAGAAGTTGCGTCAAATTTCACCAAAGAACTATCTCAATTATATATAAACGTTATTTTTCTTTTTTTTTAAATATATAAGAAAAGTAATAACACACCACAATTTGAATCTGAACAATGAAATTTTTTGTTGTGATTTTTTAATTACCTTAACGACTTTTCCGCATGTTCGACATTTAAAATCCATAGCAGAATTTTGTTTTACTTTTTGCTTATGAATTCTAACTGAGTGTTTGTTAAGGGGGGAATAGGGGCACTTTTTTGTGATTTTTTTGTATGAAGCAATTAACATTTATTTATGAAAGACAATGATACATTCTAGTATGATATTCGAAGAATATTCTGTAAAATTTTTATAAAGAAATATTAAAAAATACGGCATCGCAGCAGTTTTTGTGGAGCGTCTGGGAAAAAAGTTGAATTGCGGTGCCCCTCATAACTCGGTGCTGGATCATCTGAAATCAAAAAATCAAATTTATATCGTTAAATCGCTTTGCCCAGGTAACGCCGTGGGCGGTTTTTCGAAATTTCAATTTTTCAATTTTTGGGAACACTTTGAAGTAAAAAATGTAATTTTTTGCGAAAAAAAATCGGTTAATTTGTTATTATAAAATGAAAAATATTAACAAATTTGAAAAAAACTCTCCGGCGTTACCTCGTCAATTATGTATAGAAATAGTGTTCAAAATTTCAAAACGAACGGTGCAGTACTTTTGATGTTATGAGGGGCACCGACTTTGAAAACGTGAGCTGTGGGAAAAACGCTGTAAAGTTTTGAACACAAATAAATTCTAGTTCTATCGGCTTACCTCACACTGAATCATCGATTCCAGGTTCATAAAGGATGTTGCTATCATCCACAATGTCTAAAGCATCTTTTTGCTCCTGTCTACGGAGAATCCTGGCTTCTTTAGTTTGTTTTTCAGCTTCCTGCTCTGCTCGGCTTACACGCATGGAGTTAGTTGATCGCGCCCACTCATGAGCGTTTGGTCCACTACTGATTCCCATGTCTTGCATGAAGGTTAGATAAGCAAAAGCACCTTCATACAGGCTGCCACCTAAGCTGCAATCTCAACGTTGATAGAGGTTCCACCCAAGTGCTTTGGTGAGATTTTCCAAATAAGTTGGTTCAAACTTTCATTGTTGCTCTGCGTAAAGTCTCCGATACATCGTTCCAGGAGGGCATCTTTGCTCAGATCTTCATAAATGGGCTTGATGGCATCTAAAACTTCCTTGTGAAGAGCACTGTACTTATGTTTGAACGAATCCAATGTATTAGCAGCTGCAGCTTTTTGCCATTCGCACCAGGAGTCCGCGCCGCTTGGGCATTTTTCATGCTGTGGATTCTCGTCCGTCGAACTGTAGTGGAAGAACGTTGCCCAGATAGCATTCCTCATATTTTCCACGGAATCAGAGTGACGTCTAATAGCCAAACCGTAGTATACCGTCAATTTATCAATCATTTTAGCCGTAAGCTTCCCTTTACCAGACAGACTCTTTCTTTTGACAGTCTTTCCAGCCTTACTTTCAATATCTGCAACGGTCTTTTTGACTATTTCACGCAGACGAGCGCCCATTCTTTTTTGTACGTGTCCTACACATTCTTTTTTAACTATTGAAATTCACTAACATAGAGTAAGCTTTGGAGTCACCGTCACCGATAAAATTGCGATATCGCACACCGTTCGTTACCAAGCGTTCAAACATGGTTTTTATCGATTCGACCTCCATATTTCCAGCAGCACCAGCATGATTTTCCTGACAATTTCCAGCAGCTACATGAGCTTCATGCCACTCTTCGTATTCGGCAGAGTTTAATTTACTTTCCCAAATTTTACATTCGTAGCAATATGAACTTTTGACGAAAATGTTTAGAACTTTACCTGAGAAGAAGCCAATTAACGAGGTGACGCCGAGTAAAGATGAGAAAACGCTTTCCGAATAGAACATTTTTTTTGTACGACCATTTCAATGGCTTTTTTAACATTTTCCTCGCTAGGTTTTATTCTGGTGACGTTATTTTTACTTCGCGGCATCTAAAAACATAATAACAAAAATAAACAAAATAATATTTGAAACAAGTAGTTGAAAGCAGTGCCTTGTACCTTGGGACAGTCCTGAGGTACAAAAAATTCACTGTCCCAAGGTACAAATTTTAATTGTTTTAAATCTAGTATGGCTACAATTTTTGAATAAGGAAATTCCAGTGATTTATATCAAATTAACTGGCCACGAATATAGCTATAAACTAATTGTATCAAATCCAAGTTACTCCCTTCAAAATATTTCGAACAAATCGAAGATTTAAATGGATTGCAAAAAAGAAAACCTCGAAAATATCACACAACGTTAAACAGCGATGACAGGAGTTTAAATGGCCGACTTCATGGCATGCTTTCTGAACGCTGTAATGAAATAGGTAGGAGATGTCGCTACTTACCACTTCTCCATGCAATACCTATTCTTCAAATTATGAGTTCGTCCCGAGGTACAAGGTGTCCCAAGGTACAAGGATCTCCCCTATTTGGCCTTTCAATTGCACGTTTGATCTTCTAAAATTAGGAACTCCCCAGGCGAATCTTAGCATTGGTATACATGCGCAAGGAATCAGCAAAATCGTGAAACTAGCACTGGTCTCGAATGCGAAATTGCAAAAAATCGTATATATTGTAAAACAAAACGTGCAATTGAAAGGCCAAGTACACTTTTTTGGAATGGGGGCTCTGTCTGAACGAAATTGGAGCTAAAATTATGCGGAAATCGGAAAGTGCGTGTACGTCTGCTGGATAGAACGTTTACTGCTACACTAAATTATATACTCTACAATGTAGAGTCTACATTGACTAAAGTGATAATACATGTCTAAAAAGGTTTGTACTCGTTTTCAAATTTCTAAAAAGGAAGATAGGGGTAAAGGTAAGGAATTCTATAGAAATCGAACCAGCTACCTGGTAACAATAGCGCGCTCGAGTCAGGTAGGTATAAAAATCCGACAGGTATAAAAATAGTCATAACTTCGTCAATTTTGCTCCGATCGACTTGAAATTTAGACACAACATTCTTGAAATATTATGCATTCATTAAAAAAAACGCCCAAATTAAATTCCGTCGATATCAAAAATCGTTTATTACAATATTTTAAATTAAGTATATTAGGCCTGCAGCGCATCCCATTTTTTCGCTCGAAGTGATGGAAATGAGATAACCAGTTGAGACTAATTGCAATCGATAGAGGATGGAAAAATGCATCTACAGTTGATGCAATAGAAATAAATATAATGAATTTAAATTAAATAAATTACCCAATAGGAAAATATAATCAAACCTTAATTGGATAAACACTTATATGTAACTTTCTAACAAAAAAATTAACTAGCAGGAAATATTTTAAATCTGAACGTTTGTTATGGACGAAGTCCAGTGTCAACAAATGTTACTGTAACTTTTGAACCGGAGGGGACATTTTGATCCGAAAATTTACAGAAAACTGCCTTAAGTATGTAGTTTAGCCAAAAAAGCGGTTTTCAAAAATCTTTAACACAACTTTTTGATTAGAAAAAAAAATCTCACGAATCTGTTGGAAATTTTTTAAACATTCGCCATTTTGTTTTTAAATGATGTAGCCAGTTCGGTTAAAGTTTTATATTTAGGGAATTAGTCAAACTAGACTATGTTAAAATTTGAAATTGATATCTGCAATATCAACTGAGATATGGCGAGATAAAGTGAAAATTTCGTTCAAACATTTTCATGATTTTTTTATATGTTGGCCATGTCCAAACTTCGGCCAAAATCAACTGTAGATGCATTTTACCATCCTCTATCGATTGCAATTAGTCTCAACCGGTTATCTCATTTCCATCACTTTTTCATTTCTAGAGCACTTTTTGAGGATTCGCTGCAGCCCTATATTACTGTACATTATTTCACTCACTTGAAAATTATAATAAAGTTCTACTAATCGCGGGCGGTAATAGGAGAAATCGACTGACTATGCGGGGAGATCTGAATTAACTAACTGGTGGTTCATGCGAACCCAAAACATGCTACTCCTGATACCATCAGCGGTAATCAATTTTTGCAAGATGTGATCGCCTTTTTTTTTATTGTGTGCATGCACTAATGTTTCCCATGGATTTTGATAATCCATGGATAAGCCATTGCTCGTATTACCGCCACACCTCTTTTTTGTTAAAAATATCAAGCAACTAAGATAAAACTATGAAAACAGCAACAAAATTCGACTGTATACATATTACTAAAACAGCTATACATAAATAAAAATTAAAATTTATTATTGCATTATATGTTTCTGCGTTACTCGTGATTAAAATAATCGGATATCTTCTTTTGTATGAGCGGCAGTTTTGAGCTTATTAATAATTGGTCTTCCAAAATTTCAAAGCTTATGCCCGATTGAAGAATTTGCAATTAAAATAATACTGGAGTGTAGTTAACGCTTTAAAAGCATCTTGACGGCTATATCTCTGAAAAGCTGCTGCATTCTCAGCTACGTCCTCCATTTCTTCAATTTTATTCTCAGCGTCACAAATTACATCCATACAATCAATGTTCATATCACATCTTACATAATTTTCAAAACCTTCTGGTAAAATAGGAATATCAATAACATAATCGACCAAGGAAACTACGTCATTCTGCTCTTCTCTATTTAAAGTAAATCCAGTTTTCGAAAACAGTTTTTTATGGTATCAGGTGAAACCAACCACCATGATCTTTTAACAATTTTTAAAGCTTCAAGTATATTAATATTTTTAGAAAATTCTTGAACAGATGATCCTTGTTCCAAAGCTTCCAGACGATCCTTGTTGCAGTTGCTTCCTTACTAAACATTTTCTATAATATACTTTAAAGCAATGTATAACGCCTTGATCTAAAGGCTGGATTTTACTTGTTGTGTTGGCCGGTAGGAACTGTAAGGTAATATTACTCAAAGTAATATCAGAATGTAACTTGTGACAACTGGCATTTTCAACTAGAAGCAAAATATTTCTTTGCTCTTTTCGAAATTTCTAATTAAGTTCAACTAAAATTTTAGTCCATATTGAATTATTCATCCAAACTTTGCTGCTGTTGTAATACGGCACAGGAATATTGTTTCCTCGAAAAAAATGAGGTTGTTTTGCACTACCAATTGAAAATATATGTTTATCTGAACCATCTACATTAAGAATTGTATGTAACCGGCACAATGGTGTTATGGCTGAACCATCCCTCAATATCCTGGGCATAACTTTAACTGAAGATCTGCGATGGAGTAATCACATATTCCAAATCGCTAAACAAGCATCTCAATGCTTGGGATTCCTTAAAAGATGCAAATTCCTCCTTCCGCCGTCGGCCAGGGCTATAATATACAAATCCTACATTCGGCCCCGCCTCGAATTCAACTCATATCTCTGGGCAGGGGCACCGAGTACCACCTTAGCGTGGTTGGACAAGGTGCAGAACCGCGCTCTCCAACTCATTGGCGACGACGCCATTTGCTCCAAAATTGACTCACTAAGTCACCGCAGGAATGTAGCAGCCCTGGTAAAATTCTACCGCATCTACCATAACGACTGTTCCACCGAAATATATAATCTCCTGCCTTCACGGCGATGTTTTTCCCGCAACACAAGACTTGCCCATTCGGCTCATCCTCACTATCTACAGCCCTTATTTTCGCGCACACACCAGTTTAGTAATTCGTTCTTTTCGAGAACAACTCGACTGTGGAACAACCTTCCACAGTCAGTTTTCCCAAACTCATATAACACCCAAGAGTTTAAACGCAAGGTTCATCTCCACCTCCTCATGTATCCCCCAGACTCCCTTTAATCTTTTTATTCTTTCTCTATCCTTCGAGCTAAGCTTACTACCAGACCCCCGACGTTGACGTGTACGACATGACGGACTGGTAGTACAAAGGGTGACACCTGAGCTTAGACTTTCACATAAAAAAAAAAAAAAAAAAAAAAAATGCAGTAATAGCATCTTTGGATGCCATTATGCTTGGTCCTACTCCATGAGCCAGAAGCCCTGAAGAAGCTAGCTACATATGGAACCAGTCCCAGACACACGGTCTCGCCGGTATGGGGCGTGGGGTGTGTGGCCGGAGCCGTACAGTGTGGTTCACCACTTACCTCTATGTCGATTCGAGTTCCTCTTCATGTCCCTATTCGTCGATGGTCGCTCTCTACCGGGCGCCATTGTGGATGTCTACGCAGTCATTGGACCTGAAAACGAAAGAGATGCAACAACGAGAGCACCCTGAGAAGAAATCAGCCCAACCATCCTGAAAAGTTTCAATGGAAAATTACCACCTCATCCTGGACCAAAACGTATACTCAATTAAAACTTTCATATTTAATTCAATATAACCCATAGGTAACATTGGAGCCGTTTATTTTGAAAGTGGCATAAGTCGTTTTTAAAAAAATTTGTTTGTTTAAAAATGAAAAGATACCGTTCAATTGTATTTAGTTTTGCCATTAACTCGATTTTTTTGAAAAAGTGACTTATGCCACTTTCAAAATAAACGGTTCATATATCAGACAAAACAAACAGAAATCAAATACACGTTAAATTCAATTATGATACAACAAAAACGTCGTTTCGGCCAAAACGCGGTTTTTTTTAAAATATGAAATATATGAAAATATTTTTTTTGTATGTGACACACTAGAGACTTAGGGAAAGCCCCTTTGTACTGTCGCCCATGTATTTTATTTTTGAAATGTCGAACAGCAGCTCTAGTCGGAAGATAGAGAGAGAAGTAAAGGAAAGAACTTTCACAACATAGCTGCAGTATTTTTATTTCACCTACTCCCAACCATTTCGCGACTCTGACATCGGGGCATCGAGAAAAACTCGCTGGAGTGTTATGCCTCCTGAAACGAGTTGAATCTCATCAACCAACCGATGACATGCGCTTGGTGGAGCGGGGAAGAGAACTGGTGAAGGCTATGACAGGAGGAATCAGGAATGCAAAGAGGGAAGAAGAAAGAAAGAAAGTTATGTAGGCGGGAAATTGGGAAAGGCTAGGACCGTGGCACCGCCGGGAATCGAACCCGGGAACTCGGGGATAGTAGTCAGGCGCCTTACCCCTAGACTACCGAGGCCCTGGATGTACTTGACCACGAATATAATTTTAACAAAGAGTGGAAGAAATATAATATTAAAACCCTCAATCTATACATAATTCTCACTTATATTCTAAGATGCACTTTCTTAAAAATTACTTACTTCTCTAAGCCTTAGTAAAACTTTGTAGTAATTTTGTTATATGTATTTGGCTGTTGATTATGGTACACTGTACTTAATTAATAAATTTGTTTTTGAAAAAAAAAAAAAAAAAAAAACAAATTTGCAAATGTTGCAAGTAAGAAATAATTTAAAGCAAATGTCTAAGGCTTTGGAAGGCGAATCAAACCTATATCTTACAGTGTCTACCACAATATAAAAATTATTCACTTCTTGCTCCAACGCCCACAATATATGGTACTTCTTCATACTTCTGAATTTTCTCAACCAATTGGTCATATGCTGCGCTGATTTCACTTGATGCCTGGAAAAACGAGGAAAAATTATTAACTTATAAACAAATAGTTCAGAAATCGGTTTAAACCCAAATCTAGAACCAACCAAACAGCTCAAATAATTCAAGAGATTGTCTTATCTTGTCTTATGTCAAAATCTTCAATAACAGAATAATAAAAACATAAATATTATGAATCAACTTTACCTGTACCTACATGTATCACCATACCCGCTGACTGTCCGGAATGCTTGGTTTCCATGTCTCTTGATTTTTTTAATCACCCCTGCTCGAGGAGGAATTAAATACGCCAACAACAATATCTGTGTAAACTCTATGGTATCTGAAAAAAAAAATATCATATGTATTATTTAAATATAATTTCTCTTATAATAACAATCTTATGCTAGGTTTCCACTTGTCGTTTTGAAATTGACAAATGGCCTATTATGACGTCATTTAGAAAATTCGCAAGTGGAAATAGCGAAAAACTGCCTATAATTGAATTGACCAACAGCACTTGTCAATGACTTACCAAGAATTTAAATGATTGGTGCCGTTGGTTACTTCAATTATAGGCAGTTTTTCGCTATTTCTACTTGCGAATGTTCAAAATGACGTAATAATAGGCCATTTGTCAATTTCAAAACGACAAGTGGAAACCTAGCATTATTATAATTTATTCAAAAGAAACTTAGGTTTGTTAATATTTTCCTTTTCTAGCAGCTCCCACAAATAGCTCTCGTTGAGACTTCTTGCTTTAGATTTCTTCCGTAAATTTTTTAATTTGCCAAAAAATTCATCCCATACTGAAAATAAATTAGTAGTCGCGTGTGGGGGTTTCATCGAGCCAACTCTCCATAATTAATAAATTAACAATACGTAATATATTTAACAACACCTTTTATTCGTACTCATTAAAAACTTTAACTTTATTCTAAATTCTATTTTAAGAAAACACGTCTTTTAGTGGGAGCCGTCGCAACAGTACTGACTTCGATATTCTAATTCACTAGCTGCTAAGCTGCTGCAATTTAATAGATAACTGCATCTCCCAACTAAGGACTGATTGCGACTAAGAGCTTGGGGTAACCAACATCGCGTTTTCGAACAGTATTAAAAAATCTAACTCTATCAAACTCGGTCCATGTTCCGGATCCAAGAGGGTATTGGCGAAAATTTTCTGAGATTATCCTGTTCGATGACTTCAATCTATTAAAACGAACTTTGGGCCTCAAGGAAATTTTTCTTGTGTTGCAACCAAGATAAACTGTCCTCAATTTGCTCTGTTTCTTCTGATGTACATATGTATGTATTCTGGTATATAAGTTTTCCTTTTTTTTGCAGAATATCCACACATTCCGCGAAATTTCTGCAGTTTATTCGAAAGCCTCCCTCGTCGTTTTATGTGCTCATGGATTTCACTGTCTGCCTTTCTTATGGGTGGGATGCAATAAGTATCCCGTCGTTCATTGGGGAACAGAGTTAAAATCTCGTTCGTGAGATCAGAAATGTCGTTATTTGTTAATTTACGTAAACAAAACAATTTTTTAATAATTTACAATTTCAAAAAACTAACTTAAAGATAATGATTGTAAGTACCTTTCGCAATTAGTAATTAAGTCGAAAACTATCAGGTCGCACAAATGAATGCTGGACGATTCAGACAACTCCCCATTCCGTTTATATTCAGCTAATAAAGATGGTCCTAATGATCCAGGTTTTTCTAAAAGATTTTTTACAAAGTCTTTTTTGCCTTTTTTAATTTTTTTTCCTATATTCACTATCGTTGTTGTATGCTCGTTTTCCTAATATGGCATTTTGCCCTTCATCTCTATTAGGAATAGTGTTTTCTTGTCTGGAGATCAATGAATTTTCATTTGATTCTTCATTTCTAATTTCATTGTCCTTTAAAAAAACAATTCAAAAGAAATATTTGGATTAAATCAAAAAATGTATATATGGATCGAATTAACTTACGATTTGGATATAGGATTGCTTTTCGAAGTTGTCCCAAAGGTCTCTGCCCACTTGACAATTAAATCAATCGTATCACCGATTACGGGAATAAGAGCTGCTATTATCGGTTCAGTTAGCAGTTTCATACGCTCTATAGTAATTTTTTGAGCTAAAAAAAACTATCTATAAAAAATTAATCATCGATAAAGTTCGCTATTAGAGTCCACTCAAATTTAGAAAAAATAAAGAAGTATTTGGGTTGCCTTACATGATTTTCGCAACCCGCAGTTCGAAAAAAAGGATGGTTTTTTTTAAGCCGTAAGATTATTTGAATACCTACAACTTTGTAATTTGATTATTTTCGACCCGAGGCCAAGTTTTTCTTTTATTGGCTAAAAGCCGTTTTTTACACTTTCCGGGATTTTTTAAGTTAGGTTCGCCACTACAAACTTAAAACACAAAAACACTATATTTTTTAAAATAATTCCTATATCACCATATTTACAAGGGCTTTTTGCTGACATACCAAGTTTTATTCATAAAATAGATGACAAGTCTTCTTCCAGAAAAAATTAGGGTGGTGTTTTGGCTAGGCCCTTATAAAAGCTGTTTTTTAAAGAAAACCCCCTGTCACGGCGCTTAAAAATTATATCTGAAATGGTAAAAAACATTTTTTCAATGACAGGCTTATTTTTATGGATAAAGGACATCTTAAACTTCAGTTGTTTTCTTTTTGAACAAGGTGTTCTGAAATGCCAGTGGTTGATCTTGATGCAATGATGCTGCGCATTCAAAATTCAGTCTGACAAATTTATTAACAAAAATTGTCAGCCAAACAAGCTTTAATAGACAGAAGAAATCTTGAACTTTATTTGAAACAAAATTCAAGGGGGTGTTATGAAGTGCATTTTTATAAAGAAAAAGAATTTATAACATAAGGTCTGTCAGATGCTAATTAACAAAAATTGTCAGACAGACAAATTTTTTCAAAAATGGTTCATTATTTACTACAAATTGCATAAATTTCAGACAGGTGTTTTGGAAAGTAACAAAATTCAAAAATTCTTAAAAAATAGCAATTAACAAATTTTTACTAGTCTGGCGGGCTTTACATGTTTTTCAGCCAATAATACTTTATTGTTTTGAGGTGTTCGATGGGGTACCTTTTTTGCTGTGGGAGCTTAGACGAACAATAACATTGTATTAAATACTTTTGAATGTTTCCTATGATGAGGCTGTTAATATTTATTTAATGAAGTAAAAGTTTATTTAATTTTTAATAATAGAAGACTGTTAACTAAGAAATGAATTCATTTAACGAAATAAGAGTTTATTTGATTTTTTAAAATTAAAACAAAGAATTTATTATTTCCTCCCGAATTCTATTTGCATTGGCTTCATCCTTTTGGGTGATTTGCGGCATTGCAACCGGATAGTTGATGTCATCTTCTTGGAAGTCTGGTTCCGTTATATCCATGTTGAACTTTATCCTTAAATTATGTAAAGCGCAACAAGCATTGATTATTTTTGCAGCTTTATTTGGCTTATAATGTAATTCCCGTGCTCCTAAAGTGCAACGGAAGGAATTTTTTAAGGCCCCTATAGTCCTCTCTATTATTATTCGCGTTTTAGAGTGTATTGTGTTGAATCTCGCCCTGATATCAGAATTTCCTTCGCTTGAAGAGGACCGAAATGGAGTAATCAAATATGGTTTCAGTGGATAGCCTGCATCACCTTGAAGATTATTGTGACTAAGAAAACTATTTTGAATGCTCCAAAGAAAATCTTACCTAAAAGCCAGGTATTTCTTTCCCCGTTTTCATTATTCGTGGCCATTTGTTGGTCAAGTGAACTTCCATTCCAAATGAAGGAGTCATGGCTTGATCCGGGATGATTTGCATCAACATATCGGATAACCATTTTGTGATCACAAACCTAAAAACATGCAATGGGTTATCAGCATGCCTAATTTTCGTTGATAGGTATTATATTACATACCAATAAAACATTTAGGCTGTGATAGCCCTTTCGATTGTAATATAGGTGTACATCTCCTGAAGGTGAAATAATTTTCACGTGAGTGCCATCAACACACCCAATAACTCCTGGGAATCCCGTCTTTTCGAAAAATCCTAACTTAATAGCGTTTTTTTGTTCTTCCTCTGTAGGGAACTTAATAGCCAATGGACAAATTTCCGATTCTATTATATCTATAACAGACGCTATTGCCTTTGATGACGTGGATTGTGCTAAGCCGACTAAGAAGTCATTACCAACACCTTTTTGGTAGTTTCCCTCTGCAAAAAAACGCACGCAGGCAGCTAACTTAATTATCGGTGAAACACTACCAGATCCAACAGGCACACTAAGTTTTCCTTCCACTTTTTCCAACAAAAATTTAAATATTTCCTTGGAAATTCGGAAGAATTTAATAAACCTATTAAAAAACGGCACAAATAAAATAAACCAAAAGAAAAAAAAACAGAAAAATTTACATTTCATTTGGTAATTCCAAAGGATGCGAGGAGTCTCTAACAAGCCTACGTTTAATTGCCAAATTCTCGTTATTATCGTCGCTTTCGTTATCACTAATAATTATTTTCACAAAAAAAAAAAAATCTTTTTCTAATTTGACATTACGAATGTTTAACAAATGTCAACAATAATTTCACCTCGTTTGATTCTCACTTCACCACTTCAAGTCATGTCATTCCACTCTGGGAATACCTCTCCAAAATTGAGGTGACAGCCATTCGAGAAATGTCATCCGAGTGATTCGGCTCTCAGAATAAGCCCCATTAAAAGAATTCAATGACAAATGTGACAGTTGTTTTACATTACGTTTACATGCAGATATAAACTGTTGGGGTTTTTATTCTAATTCCAACAACTACTAGTACGTCATGTCGTTTAAGTCATGGTGCAATGTCCAGTAGTAAGCTTAGCTCGAAAGATAGAGAGAAGGACATAATAGGTTAGGAGGAGTCAAGGGGGTGTTGCAGAAAGTGGCGATGAGCCTTGCGTTTGAACTCTTGGATGTTGTATGAGTTCGGGAATACTGTCATTGGAAGGTTGTTCCGCAGACGAGTTGTTCTTGTTATAAACGAATTTCTAGATCGGAGTGTGCGCGAAGATAAGGGCTGTAAACTGTGGGGGCAAGTCTTGTGTTGCGGGAAAAATGTTGCCGTGGAGGCATGAGGTTACTTATTTCAATGGAGCAGTCATTATGAAAAAAGCGATAAAATTTTGCCAGAGCTGCTACATTCCTACGGTGGCTTAATGAGTCAATTGAAGAGCAAATGGCGCTGTCACCAATAAGTTTGAGGGCGCGGTTTTGCACCTTGTCCAGTCAAGCCATGATATACGAGTTGTATTCAAGACGGGGACGAATGTAGGACTTGTGGATTATAGCCCTTGCAGACGGCTGAAGGATAAATTTGCACCTTTTGAGGAATTCTAGACACTGGGATGCTTGTTTAGCACTTTGGAATATGTGGTTATTCCAGCGCAGATCTTCAGCTAAAGTTACGTCTAGGATGTTTAGAGAGGGTTCTGCCGTTACGGTCTTGTTGTCCACTGAAATAGAAAGCGGTTCGGTGCAAGTTTTATTGGATATGAGACTGTACTTGGTTTTTAATGCATAATTGGACAACAGTTGGCGATGATGTAGACAAGGTCTGGCACGCGAGATACGGTTTTCGATTTTATTTGGCTGTGGAAGTTAATTCGAAAAAAATAGAATAATAATTAAAACAAACAACTTTTCTACCGATCGCAACTTTATTTTGGGAACTTAAACTTATACAATTGCCGGCCGAGCTTAGATTGACTAAAAATCTAATTATCCTAATTCTACTGTTCAAAAATAAAAGGAATCATTTTTCATCTTCTCATGGGAAGCTTCTTTTGAGCAGATTCTCATAAGTGCCTGTTTTTGCAGATATGGGTGTTTCTCACCAAAGTGGTAAAATCGCTGTCCTTGGCAAATATTACGTAAACTATGGCGAGAAATATTTATATTTCTGCAAATTTCAATTTATAACTATCTAAACTATAGTATACAATATAGAAAATATCTCACTTAAAAACCTATATGGTTTAAATAACGTATTTTTTAGGTCTAAAAACAGTCCCCTGCCCGGTCACCAAACCAAAATATTTTCTATTGAGTTCAATAATTGAACTAATATTTTAAAAACAATTAACTTATATAACACAATTTAATCAATATGAAATGATATGCTATTAGACTCTAATATCAATTTATTTAAACTATTTTATGATTAGTTTAATTTAACCTAAAGTTGGTCCCCGAATTTCATGAACAGTCCCCTGCCCAAGGTTTCGAGTGACGCATCAGGCCATCTACAGTAAAGACAGACTTGTTAATGGGCGTAACGAAACGTGAACGACATGAAGTTAGCTTTGTTACCCCCAAAAGTAGCTATACCTCATTTTGTTTAGTGTTACAAGAGTTAGAGGGGCACATGCGCGCATCGGTACGCAACATTCGACAGTCCCCTAGTAAGTGTTATTTTTCTTTTTTTAAAGTGTTCCAGTTTTCTCTATTGTGCATCGTTTTAAATAAGATGGCTTATATTGTTTCTATAAAACAAAATAAAGTCATAATGAAGGAATTTTATGGTACCGTAACAATTACACAAATTAAACAGTCCCCTGCCAACAGTCCCCGGTCAACAGTCCTCCGCTACATACAGAAACAGGGGACTGTTTCATTTATTAGGGGACTATTATTGTACTTTTGCCTTTGTTTTAGGTCTATAACCATCTTTTAATTATGGCGCGAGAAAGAAGAAAGTGTCTAAGGAAGAAATAAAAGTTCACAAGTTTACTTGGAACCACACAGAGAACTTGGAACTACCAAAGAAGACTGTTTTATTTTTATATATATGCGTCATGAGGAATGTTTTTAAAGTATATATACTACTAATAAATGCTCATTTCACTTATATATACAATCCTCTGACATATGCAACAGTCCTCTGACATATGAATTTTTTAAATTTACTCAATAAGTCCTAAAATAAAACAAATATATTTGGGTCCCTTACTGTTTATTATCCACCAGATAGATATCTATTTAATTGTATATTTTTTTTTCATATTCACTTAAAAAAGTTACTGGGACAGATTTCTTGCAAAAATTTACCAGTTTACAGAGAAACACCCATATGCACGTTTCTATGAGAATATTCAGAATATACTCAACTTACGTCGAGTCTCAGACAGATCAGGTATCATCACATTATCTGGTACTGATAATGTCACGTTGCCTGGTTGTGTGTACATAACTCGCGCTTGTGTTACATTATCAAAGCCATAGGAGTAACGTAGAGTACCGTCATCAGCAAAGCTGTAGAGTGAGTTGGAGGGGACTGAGAACAGGTCATTTATAAAAACTAGGAAGAGAGCTGGTGATAGAATTGAGCCCTGGGGAGATGTGGTGGGGGTCAGATTCGACGCCATCCAATACTACCTTGATTGAACGGCCTGAAAGGAAGCTCTCAATTCAGTTCTTCAGAACAGAGTCAATACCAATAGCTTGGAGTTTAGCCAACAGAGCGGGATGCCATACTCTGTCAAAAGCCTTGGAGATATCTAGAGCAACCAGACCAGATTCACCAAATCGGTGTATACTTTGGCTGAGGTGCTCCGTTAGGCAAACAAGGAGGTCGCCATTAGATCTTTCCGATCTAAAACCGTATTGTTTGTCGTTCAATATTTGGTTGTATTCAAGATATTCCATAAGCTTTCTTTTTATTATTGTCTCCATAACTTTGGAGAGAATAGAAGTAATTGCTATTGGGCGGTAGTTAGTAGGTTCACTAGCTTCACCTTTTTTCGGTATAGGCTGAACATGAGCCAGTTTCCAGGAGTCAGGATAAACTCCGGAGAAGTATGAAAGTGTAAAAAGTTTGCGCAGAGGTTTAGCCAAAGGTGAGGCACATTTTTTAAGAACTATAGGGGGAATTTTGTCGGGGCCAGTGGCTTTGTTGGAGTCCAGATATTTGAGACACTTATACACTTCATGCGTCCTGAAGAAAACTCTATCCATTGAGTGAGCGGAACACTCGATGGTGGGGGGTTGCATGTCAGCATCGGGTAAGGAAGAATTCTCGGCGAACAGAAGTGCAAATGGATCGGCCTTGGGTTTGCTTTCTGTTATCACCTGTTTGTTATAAATGAATGGAGGCGTTGCACAGTGATGCCAAATCTCGATTTCGTGGCCAAAATTAGAAATCCTGTTCAAATGGTTTTAAAAATTCGTCCATTAAGGTTGTTGAGATCAGGGATTTCAAATTGATATTATTTTTTTCAAAAACAAAATGGCGGACCAAATGTGCAAAACTCATTAAATTTGGACAAATATTGATGTGTATGTGTGCATTCAAGATCGCTAATTTCAAATTGGATATAATTTTTCGGAAATATAGATGGACATACTGCAGAATAATAAAAATCTAAAGAAAGTAGATTTCATTATCAGTTTTTATTAAATGTAAGTACTAAAAATGCAGAACAAATATGCGTCTTGCAAAAAACAGGTCAATACACACTATAAGAGTGTTCGGTTTCTTTCTCACTGTTTACATTTATCGGCATTTCGATTTGCGAATTAAAGCTGGGCGGTTTCAGTAATTCAATTGCTTGAGGTGTTAATGATTTGAATTTCCTTATCGGCAATTTACGTACGCTAGATATTAGAGGATCTGACGACTTGTTTTGCACGCAAAGTCTTGCCGATATTTTTTTTATTAATTTGTTGCAAGACTCTTGGGCTTCCTCGGACATTTGTCCCATTGACAAAAACGCTGCACTGTGAATCAACAATTTGTGCACTGTTGTGGGCATGTAAAACCAGGAGTATAATTCGACAAACAGACGAGCAGTTTCTAAACAGTATTCCTGATACTTAGGTATATCGATTTCAAAACCCGAAGAAATATGACTTGTAAAATTGTATGAAACCGTTTCAGCATATTCTCGTTTATTCCCGTTATTGTGGCAGAAATATTGGCATTTTCAAAGAAACGTCGGCAGTGTTCCCATCGTTCGTCCTTCCGAAGCCTGGTTTCGACATATGTATCTACCAACAGCCATAATTGTTGACGAAAACCTTTCCGATTTTTTGTTTTTCGATTCTCAATCTTTTTTTTTGTCGTCGCCGTGTATTTTCCATGTAAGGAGGATAAACCGAATTGCAAATTTTCCTCCACAATTGGTGTTTAAACATTGCATCTATATTGTAATACTGTTAGTTATTTCTTTTCTGTGATACTCGAGTTATTCCTGTCAAATACATTAATATTAGGGCTAACCGAGCGAACAAATAAAATAAAACTTGATTTTGCCTGAAAATCTAGTGCGCAGGTGCATAAAAAATGTGATTAACAAAAAATGGTGCAACCCGGGGCAAATTTAGTTTTATTTAAATTGTTTAAAAATGACTGAAGAACACCATAAAACATAATTCAGAGCGGAGGATCGTGGAGGATTTTACTTCTACATATTTGAAGAATGATTTTTTGAAGTAAAAAGAGTTAAAAACAACATTGTAAATTATGCGATAACTTTAAAGCAATCAAACGTTATCATATGTTATTAAATGGTCTGAATCTACTTACTTTCACCTTTTTTGTCCATTTGGAGTCACTAAAATATCTTTAGAGAGGAAAAAACTACCGACGATTCAAATTTTTTGAAAAACGTGTTGGATGTGAGCTTCGTAAACGATTCGCTTGAAGGTTATGTTGCACTCCACCTCACGCGAGCAATGTTGGTGACTCGGCCCTCGTATCACTTATTCCAAACACTTAAAGTACCGACCTAACTATTCCGATACATAAAATGTCCTAAATTGAAACTTCGATTTTTGGATTTTTGGCCACGAAATCGAGATTTGGCATGACTGTGCGTTGTATGTGAAGTGAAATTCTTCCTGATGGAGGTTACCAAGGACCAGAAGTTTTTACTGCCAGCAGTGGAGTTTATGAGTATACTTCTCAGTCTGTCATCGAATAATTCTTTGACTTTCTTGATGGTGGATTTACAAGAGTTTCTCAAGCTGATGTACTCACGTCGAGATGTTTCGCTCGGAGAATTTTTGTACTGTCTGTAGGCGGCTTCTTTGGCTTTGATGGCGTTCATACACTCTCGATTCAACCATCCATATTGCCTAGCCATTATGGATTTGGAAGAATGGGGAATGAATAAACGCATTCCGGCCAGTATAATTTTGGTAATACAGATGGCCGCAAAATTAACATCGCGGTTCTGAAAACACAAATCCCAATCAGTAGCTCGGAAAAAGCGAATCAGCCCCCACCAGTTGGCTTTTCCATAATGCCAAACAGTTCTCCTAGGAGCTGGCGTGGTTGGAATCGAATATGGATAGGAGAAGTAAGTGCTGACTAGACAGTGATTCGAGTTGCCAATAGGCGAATCGACCTCAACGGAGTAACGTGTAGGGTGGGAGGTAAGGAAAAGATCAAGGAGGTGTGCTCCTTGTCCCGCAGTGCCAGGAACACGCGTACGCTGTTTCACTATTTAGTGCAGGTTATTGGTCTCAGCATCCCTGCCAGAAACACTGGTGCCATTCGAGTAATTCAGCCAATTTACATTGTGAACGTTGAAATCACCCGCAACAATGATTTCGCACTCCGGATGGGAGGACAAAAATTCGGAGATACGTTCGGAGATAGCGTCGAATGCTAATAAGGAGGCTTCTTTAATAATATTAGGACTCCTGTATAGAAAACAGAAGAAAATGACGTAATTACGAAGTGAAATTTTAATATCGAGACGGTTAAAATCAGTTGATGTACTGCTGTACACCTTCTGGAAGGCAACGTCTTTCCTAATATAAATGGCAATTCCCCTATGTGGGAAGAGATTATGCACTAAAGTGTACCCGGAAACCTGATAACAATCTAAACAACCGTTAGGTAAAATCTGGGTTTCACTTAGTGATTGCGGGAGAATAAGTGTTGAGATGGCACAACACGCAATAGAAATTCGTTTTTAACCCACGGATATTGGTAAAGTCGAAACAAAAATTATTGTATCGTAGCTCTGTATACACAAGGTGGCAAGCCCCAGTCGCAACCGGCAGTGCCATTGTCATCACCGTCGGGGTTAACGGGATGCGCCTTGCTGGAGTGTTATGCCTCCTAAAGCAAGGAGAATCCCGTCAGCTGACCGACACCGGCCCTAACGCCGGCAGTCCCTTGAACGGGTGTGGGAAAGGGGAAAGAAATTTACATTTGCTGTCCGTCTGTCTCCGTTACATCCACTGTTGCGTTGATGACACCTTCACTAGAAACTAAAATCACAGCAGCTGCTTGGTTATTTTAATTCTTTTGCACTTTCGTCACAATTAATTAATTAACTAAATTAATTTTTATGGACTTAACAATTGCTCCCGACTTAGTTTGTTTGAATTTAGGTGTTGTTTTGTGATTTAGTGATAGTTATTGCACGTAATGATTTTAAGTGGGTGGCGACAGCACACGCCCGCACGTCCGCACACCGTGCTAGCCTAGGCCAGACTCTTCTTTATTTAAGACATTTCAAAGTTTGTTTATATTTCTTTTGTTTGAAGCCTGTTTGAAGTTTGTATTTTTTTCTGTGGGAAATCCAAGCTTACGAATCACCTTTTGTACTACCAGTCTGTCATGTCGTTTAGGTCATGGTGCAATGTCTAGTAGCACGCTTGGTTTGACAGATAGAAACAAAATGATAGAGGAGGGTCTGGCGGGCGTTGGATGTTGGCGATGAACCTTACGTTTGAGCTCTTGGGTGTTGTGTTACGTCTGCCGCTCGTGCTTTCGGGTTGCGGTAAGAAGCGGTCAGGCTTATTATTGTCAATTTTAATTTGTAATTTAAAAAAAAAAAAAAAAAAAACTATAACTTTGTCATTTTGTTAAATTAAATTTATGCACAACTTTTATATAATCTTTAAATTTATATATTCTTTAAATTATATATTATTTATATGTATATTCTTAAAAAAAAAAAAACTCATATCTGGGTATTTATCGGTTATAATAATACTTTGTCCCGTTCCCGAGAACGACTTATTCTTGACTGTCCACTTTTGGATTTTTTATCACCTGCTAAACTCCACCGTAATTAAAGAAAATCTCTGTTTCCCTCTTTTTTAAATTTCGTAATCAAAATCATAGGGAATTTGCCTTTCCTTATTTACTTTTTCTCTCATTTTTTTTTCGTGCATCATAATGCACCGCGCTTGGTTCTTACCTAAGCACGAAGGCAGAAGGCATGATGCTGTTGGAGGGGAAAAACTCTTTACCGCCTTGAACGTGAAATTAGCCCTAGTATGATCGCTGTGACGCTCATATGCGATCGGTTCATTAGTACATAGAAGAGGGGAACTCTTTCTCGCCTGGGACTTGGACGAGGTCGACCGGTAATTCTTATTTAATTAGCTTTTGGCTAGAATGCATATTTGCATTATGTAATGTTTGTGGAACATTTGGTGGGACCCGAATTAAATCCCCGAACCGCGCAAACAGTAAAAAAAATAATAAATTTGATTTCTACACACTGTTTATTATGGAAAACTACTTTTAAATACAATGATTAATTGAATAAAGAATAAAAGAATAAAATCTTTAACAATGATAACAAAAATCGGATTTAGATAAGCGACTTATTTAAGCGAGAGCCAGCACAAGAGTGTCCAGCCTAATTATGAATTTATTTTAATTACCTCTAAAGAATTTCGTTTAAAACTGGAAATAACTTATGCTAGGTTTCCACTTGTCGTTCAATTGACAAAGTTTGAAAGCGAGTGTTTTTGTCATTGAACGACACTATTGCCAGTTCATTTCCACTTATGTCAATTATTGCTAAAAATTAATTTATCAATTCATTGACAATGAAATTTTTACAAGCGACTTTGTCAGTTCACAAAAAATTAAAAATAACTACTGATAAAAGTATTTAAAAGTATACCGTGTTTGACTCGCGAAGCCTTGAGTCGTTTTTCATTACTGGATCCAAGAACTTCATATCGGCGAATAATGGATTCACTCGCTTGAATTTATTTGCAGCCTGCCCGCTTTTGGTTTCATTATTTTTTTTTAAATGAGTCTATATGTGAGGTAATAATTTGTGTTATTAATAAATGTAAACTTTAGAAAAGATAAGCGTTCCTACCCACGAAGTGCCTTCCATCTTAAGATGATTTCATGTTTGGGAATAGAGAGAGTTTGGGATATGGTATGCCAAGAGTTATTATTCATATCTCTATTTTTATAAGATGTGCTCTTGGATTCCCAAATATTCTCAAATCGTTCCACCTGATGAATGAGAGCAATGGAGGACTCCATGCTCCATTCAACAGATGATTTCCTGATTCTTTTTTTTTCATCTGCACGGCTTTCCTCTGGAATACTCATATTTCTATTCTATTTTGGAATGGAAATTGTTTACTCGATTTACAGACAGACAGACTACAAATACTTTACTTAATTTTCCCACTCAGACCTGTGCGTCAAAAAGTGCCTTTTGATTGACAAACAATTAAACACGATGCCAATAAATTTTTAATGTCAATCAAAAACAAAGTAACCATATGTTTGACAATGCAGCTATTTCCACTTGTCATTTAAATTCTTAGTCAGTCATTGACAAGCGCTGTTGGTCAATTCAATGACAAGCAGTTTTTCGCTATTTCCACTTGCCAATTTTCCAAAAGACGTAATAATACGTCATTTGTCAATTTCAAAACGGCAAGTGGAAACCTAGCATTAGATATTAAATTACATTAAAAAGAACCTTATATTTTACTTAACTAACTAATGCTTAGCTGGCGCCTGGTATGAAAATCGGGAACGGAAATTGGTTGGCAGCATGTGTAAGGTTCATGTCTGGATTCCTCAGCTCACACTGGTGTTGCATTTGGCGTTTGGGGTTAAGGGCATGTAATTCCCGCGCCGTGAAGGCATGTTGGTTAAGTGTGTCTCTTGGAGACATCGAATTTCATTACCTTGAGTGTTATGCATTCCGTTAAGGAATTTATGGTGCAATTTGAAGCACGATTTAATTTTGTGATTGTAGGAAAAGGAAAAGTCATATCAAATTTGATAGACAATTTCCTTTAGAATAGGCCACTTGTGTGATTATTGTGAGCGTTTGGAGCTTTAGGAGGAAACATCGGGTCATATTCCGGCTGGATAGTTTCCTTTTGAATTTATAGATTTGAATTGTTAGGTGAGAATAATTACATTCTGACCATGAAGCATTATGATTATTTCCACATGTGCCGTTGAGGCTTAAATCGTAAGGATTTCGAGATTTAGGGATTCCCTTGGATGGGTCGTTGAGGCCTAATCATGTGAAGCTAGAGTGATGAGCGAGTGGATGCTTACGAGTGGATGCTCGCTCATTACAGTTGTACGAATTCGGGAAAACTGACTGTGGGAGATTAATCCACAGTTGAGTTGTTCTATTCATAAACAAACTTCTAGAACATGTTGTGCGCGAAAGGGAGGGCTGTAGGGTATGGGGGTGAGCCGAGCGGGCTAGTTTTGTGTTGCGGGAAAAATATTGCCGTGGAGGCAGAAGGTCCTGAATTTCAGTGGAACAGTCGCTGTGGTATTAGCGATAAAGCATGGAGAGCGCTGCTACATTCTTTCGGTGGCTCAGAGAATCGATAGAGATGCAAAGGCTGTCATCTCCGATGATTCGGATAGCACGGCTTTGCACTTTGTGCTTTATATTTTTTGTGACAATGTGGAGATATCTGTTGATAGAAGGGCAGCTAGAAGGAAAATTTTCCCAAAAAATAATTAGGTGAGCCCTTAGAGATTATTTGCATCCCTTTTCTCTTCCAGAAAATACGTAATCTTTTATAAGAATAAATAACAACAATTTTTACTTTTAGATTTATTCTGGGCTGGTAGACGTAAGTATTACAAAATTTTTTGTATGGAGACGTTGATTGAAACAATTTACGTGCTACCATCTCAGAGAAACAGGACGCTCCTTGTGAGAGCGTTTATTGTTGTTTTAAATCATTTAAACTTACTTGAGGGAACTCGGAGTACCTATATTCTTGCAGTTGCAAGACTTGCAATGAGCCTTGCAATATTAGCAACAGGCGGATATCAAAATTTAGTGAGGAATGGTTTTCTTACTCCCACCTCAAAAGGATCCAACATATCAAAAATGTCTATTTCCATTTGGTGCAAAATTGGTGTAGACAATGGATAGATGTTAACGAAATGAGATTTGTTTGGAACGAATTTTTGGCTAATGTCTGGTGTTTCTCCATCCATTCAACTATATTCTGCATTTGCTTTTTATTTGTTTGTTTCGACCTAGAATAATAATGTGACATTTTAAATAATTCTAATTTTTATATTTAAGTTTCATTTATTTATTTATTTTATTTTATATAAAGTACGGAAGTACATAAAACTCACATCAATAATTATAATGATAATCAAGATATTATACGTATTTGCAATATACTTACGCTTTCGACCTGTGGATCTGTGACTTAATAATAGTTGCACATTTGACTAACCAAAAATTGACACAGATATTAAGAAAATTTTTAAGGATTAAAATCCGGTAACGCGGCCATAACGTTGTAGACCTTTGTTTTCTTCGATCTGCAGCCCGCCAGTTGAAACATTATTTCAGCCTGGTAAAACTAAGAGGCAGAGAACTTCGGGATGTCAAACTTTGACAGCGAAGTGGCGTCGACCCATCTGTCCTTGAATTTTTTGTAGAATTCTCTAATTTTCCAATATGTATATTTCGAAAGAAAATGAATGTTCGCCTTTTGTAAATTAAAGATAAAATAATAGAAACCACTACTAAGATTCAAAACTACATACCACTAAGAATTCAAAAAGCAAACTGAAATCAAAATATGTAAATAAAAAAATATAATATTATGCAGTATAGTTATAGAAAAGTATAATAAACTAGAATAATATAATAAAATAGGAAAATATAGTATAATAGGAAAACAATATACAGTATAAAATATAGAAAAATATAGTATAACTAGCTCGGACCCGGTACGCCTCGCTCCACCCATAAGCCAATAGTAGCCAATAAAAACCATCCATTGACTTGGTATTTTTCGAGATATGAATTTTACATAGATGAAGTGCCTGACAGAAAGTATACATGGGTCTTGAGACGGCCGCCATGAATCTAACGGTATATTGAGTATACTATATTGCTTGTTATATATTATCATACCCTTCATTTGATACTCATGTCGAGGTGGTTGTGAAGTAATTGGTAATCCGCCCTCGTGGGACGGCCGCCATAGATTTAACGGTATATTGAGTGTACTTTATTGTTTACTGTATTCTACTTATCATACCCTTTCATTTGATACCCATGTCGAGGTGGTTGTGAAGAAAGTGGTAATCCGCATTCTTGAGACGGCCGTCATGGCTCTAACGTATATTGAGTATACTATATTGCTTATACCCCGGCTTCACTGCTAAAATTTCGCAAGTTCGAGCAAATTAGTCTACAGTACTATAAAATTTCCTGATTTCCTATACCTTTTTCACATTTTAAAGTCAGGAAAAAAAGCCTGCTTTGGGCCTACAGAACATGAAATTGAGTTTCAAAGTAAAAGCTCGCTCAAAAGAGAGTAAACAATTGGAATATTTCCATGTCAGCTGATGTATTTTGTTGGAAATTGTTTTGACGTTATTACATGACAGTTAAAGTAAGAGCTTTGAGAAAATAAACATGGATCAAAAAAGGAAGTATAAAAATAGGAAAAATTGGTCTTCCGCAGAAGAAATGTATTTAATTGATTTGTGGCAAGAAAATATTTGTGATTTTAGGAAAAATAAAAAAAATGGACATATTTGCAAAAAGATGAGCAATTGTTTTGTGCAAAGGGGATGATTTTCACATCGCAAGAAATAAATGTGAAAATTCAGACGCTCACAAGAAGATACAGGTAAAAAATTCCTTTTACTCGTATTTCTATTGTATATAAACTAAAAATAATTGTAATTTGTAGAAACGAAAAGCAAGCAACGGGGCCTTCTGATGGGTCGCCATCCGAGTGGCCATTATACCGAAAAATACATGAAATAAGTTTAAATATTAACAATGTGGAGGAGTTAGTGGAAGAAAGCATAACTGCCAGTAAAACAAATTTTCAAATTCAAACTTATATTTTTTCTATGTTTTTTTATTTATAAAGTTGATAACGCAGAACCAGAATCAACAGCATCATGTGCGTGTACATATTCTCCTAAAAGAAAAAGAAACGATGATATTCAAAAACAATTGTTAAGTGAATTTAAAAAAAACAGTTGATGCTGTTCAAAAAGAAATAGAACTAGAGGAAAAAATTAATGAACGGTTATTTACAACGGAGGAAAAAAGGCTAGATCTTTTAGAGCAACACGTAAATAATAATAATGTTTTTAATAATAATATGTTACTGCAATATTTAAACTCAAAAAGGAGTAATGATTGATGTGTGCATAACAAATTTTTATATAATATTTTCCTATTATATCATTTCGTGAATTATTTTTTTGCTGATAATGAATGTTTCTTTATTTTGATTTTTGATTTGTTAGACTTTTTGGATTTATAATGTAATGAAGACACATAATATAAAATAATGACATGTTATAGAAAATAAAAATGTGTTTTTATATATTTGTGGAACTTGCCTAGATGTCTGCATATGGTATCGCGAATTGCTACCCCTGTAACAGAAAATTCGCTAACAATAGCTATATCTAGCTGTTGTCGTGCTGTTGTTTCTTCATAAGTTCTAATGTTTTGCATCCAAACATTATTGATGGCGTCATTGTGCACATTCAGGAAATTGTGCAACACACAGCAGCATTTGATTATCGCCGATGCCTTATCTATCCGGTTGTCGAGCCCTTTCCCTATTTTTCTGAACCGCGCTTTGAGATGTCCAAAAGCATTTTCAACGACTCTTCTACTTTTGGAAAGCATTAATTGAAGTTTTTTTCCATTTCTGTTAAACGAGTGTTGAACGGAAATGGTTTCATCAGTACGTCTGAAAGCCTAAATGCGGAGTCTCCAATAATAAGGACTGGTACATCTACACCATTTATTTCTTTCGACATTTCCTTCATTATTGGATATTCGAGAGATCTTTTTAGTAAAGATTTTTCGAAAATACTGGAGTCGTTGCAGCGGCCTGGACTACCTACGTTAATATAGAGAAATCTATATCTGTGATTATTAAATTAATATCTATGAAATAAATATATTTTTATATTCAAACTTACCTGTAATCAACTAGAGCTAATAATACGGTTGAATATCAGCCCTTATAATTATAGTAGTCTACAGCATCTTCACTCCTTCCTTGGTTTAATCATCTGTAAAATAACATTTTTAAAAGATTATGCTTTTTTAATACTTTTCTAATTAAAGTGAAATACCTATTGCACCGAGGCACTGAAATCCCTGGTATTTAAAGCCCGAAACACATTCCTTTATAGTGTCTTCTTTCAATGGGAAGGAGTTTAAATATTCTGACTGCAAGATATTCCACACCTCCTTGCAAAAACACCGTACTATAGACCCAACCTTTGATTTTCCAACACCAAAAACGTTGGCTACACTTCGGTGTTCTGAAGAAGATCCCAACGTATAAATTGCTATCGCAACCCTTTTTTCTAATGAGCCTTTCTGTAGTTGGTATCTAACCGCTTCATATCTTTTAGTTTTTCGCATAATAGTTGAAAGTTTTCTCGTGCCATCCGAAACTGTTCTTTGTAAAACTCATCGTTATTTTTCACTACAACTTTTTCCCAAAAGTTACTAGATTCACGCTGGATATAACAAAGCGTTATCAAAATGATTTGTACGTTCATGCTATGTACTTACTTTCTTCCAAACCCTTTTCCGTCTACGAAATTTTAAGATTTGGTTTAAAATTACTGATTGCCGTCTTCGCAGGGAACGAAGATATTTCACATGACGACGTCGCTTCCTTTGCAATGCCCTTATATTACTAGCCATTAACTCGCACATAGTACAATAGCACTTTCTTGGCGACTTTTAATAAGTGAAAGTAAAACTTGTTCATCTATTTATACACTTTGATTTACGAAACTGAAATATGTAGACGTCAGTAAAGGAGCTTTCAAATGTAATACGTCACGCACGAAGCTTTCTGAACTGAACAATGCCGGTGAAGCCACTTTTGCATATTGAAATGAACTTAATTAAGCTTAGGCCGGTGAAGCCGGGGTATTATTGCATTTCAGTTTAGTTTCAATAGCTTCATGGCCTACCTATTGTTTGACAGCTTATGCCGTTAAAATTCTAGCTTTTTTTCAGCGTCTAATTTTCAAGTATGAAAAGACAAGGACATCATGATATGAGCGAGAAGGCAGCTTTGCACTTTCGTGCAGTTTCCATTGTATAATGAGACAATTTTAAATAATAAATACTTTTTCGTATCTATAGCAACGTAATATTATCATAATGGCTTATATTTTGTCAACGACAAAAAAATGTGTAAATGACAAAAATTAAGATGAAGATCCCGAAAAAATATGCTTTGTTCATACTTTTTCTGGAACTTTTCGAGTTAGCTGAACTTTTTCGTGTGGATTAGCTTCAATTTTATCATATTGCTAGTTCCTCGCACTAACGCCAAATCTCCGTAAAGACTTTTTGTCCCTTTATAAACTTGCTAAAAAGTGTAAGATTCTTTTGAAAAAAAAAAGCAAGTGTCATAACAGCATTAGTAAATTTGAAATTTTCATTAAATGGAATGGGACAATTTTACTACATTTACGAAGCTGTCAAATATGTAATAGGTAAGTCATGAAGCTATTGATTGTAGCTTTAATTATCAGATTCTCAAATGTCTAGAAGTTACTCAAATTCAGCCCTCATTTATATAACAATTTTATTTTACAATCTGAAAAAGAAAAAAAAAACTTGCAAGTTGTTTATGTAAAATAGAGTTTGTGTAGAAATATACTTTTCGCACTTTTCTATTGTTATCAAAAAAAAAGTCCGGCGGCTTATTGCCCTTAAATTTAAAGCCGCGTCTCCACCAACCGAACATGTTCGCCGAACATGGTCTTACCCGTTCTCACATATGCATCCGAAACGTGGGTGCTTAGCAAAAAGCACTCAAACCTCTTGGGCGTGTTTGAGAGGAAAATACTTCGGAGGATTGTTGGCCCCGTATGTGAGGAAGGACGATTGCGGAGACTCTACAATGACGAGATCTACGAGCGCTATCGCGACATAGATGTTGTGAAGAAAATAAAGCTCGGTAGGCTCCGGTGGGCAGGGCATCTAGCTCGTATGAGTGAAGATGAGCCTGCTCGGAAAGTTCTCTGCGGTAAGACCTATGGGGTGCGACAGCGAGGGAGGCCCAACCTTCGCTGGAAGGATGGCGTGGACCAGGACCCTCAGAGTTTAGGGATGCCAAACTGGATGACATCGGCTCAGAATCGGGACCGGTGGAGAGAACAGTTGCGCGAGGCCAGGACCGGATCCCGGTTGTAGAGCCGTTAAAGAAGAAGAAACTATGGCAGGGAACAAAGTTTTTCCTATCCCAAATCTCACAGCTTTATCTAGCGAAATTAATTCCTGGCAAGCATCACTCATAGCCAAGTATTCTGCTTGACGCGTCGATAACGTGACGTACGATTGTTTATGGCTTCTCCATGCAATTACATCTCCAAATAATTTAATCTAACGTGACCAGATATTTTCCGGGAAAAATCGGATCTCTAAAAAAAAGGTCAACAGTTTTTTGCCTAAAGTCGGATCTCCATACAAAATTTTTAGTAAAAATCGGAGCTACAAATAATGTAAAAAAATGAAATTTAGAACTTCTTTATTTTGTATTCATACAAAAGCAAGTTTATAATAAACATTCGATTTCATTGTAATCTTCGATGGGTTGGCGTGTTCATATATTTTTGTTGATTCGAAATCTGTCGAAGAAGTTCCTTATGGTCTTTTAAATAACTGAAGAATTCGATACAACTGAAATCGAGGTTATGCTTCACAAACAGAATTGATTTCAATGTATTCACATGGAGACGAGTTTTCTCCGTTGTCCAAATTTTATTGATAGTCGAGAAAATTCGTTCAACCGGCGCTGATGTTCCAGCTAATGAGAGCGCATATTCAACCAGAGCAGAAATACATTCAAAAGGTGCTTCTTTCTTGAGCATATATTGAAAACATTCAGTCCATCGTTTGTCGACAGGAACTTTCTTTGTAGCCCATTCTTCGATTTTTTCTCCGGTTATGATTTCTTTGATGTAAATGTACTGTTCAAAAAATTCCGATGAACGGTCACCGGGCATGTCCCAATGTCCATTTTCTGTTAGGAATTGCATCGATTTTTCAATAACTTCCCATTTGAGATCATTTGTCAACAAAACCCATTGAAAATGTTCAACATAACTCAGCTGCTCACTCCACATTTTCAGATAATCGTAGCAGTTTCCTGCAAAAAAAATCTGAACGTTTATTTGGCCGTAAAAAAAAACATCAATTACCGCGAAAATCCATAGCTGCACCTCTAAATTCGTTCAACCTATGGCCATTTTTTTGCAAGTCTTCCATTTCAGATTTTACAGCAGCTGAGAAAAAGTTATGCTGGTTCGCTGATTTCATGTTTTTCATGAGATCTTGTAAAGCCCCATAGATTGCAATCGCTGACACATCATCTCCTTCAATTTTCTTGATGACATCTTCGAAAATCTGAGCCTTCATTTAAATAAAACTGATATGAAAATTCACACTTTTCATATGAAGGCAAATGCGATCGAAATTACCTGATCTTTTATAAAGATGAACCAAAGTTTCGATAAAGGGTTGGAAAAAAAACCTTGAATAAGCTTCGGAACTTTAACCGGGTTCAGAATTTCGCTGAAGTATTTTTTAAGTGGGCCGAACATTTTTATTATTTTTTCCATTGCGCCACGTAGAGCAATAAAGCGAGTTTTGCTGTAGCCGAGTAGTTGGCTGTATTCTTCATCAGTAGTTTCGCAAATGTTTTTCAATTCTTCAGTTCGAACTGTGTGAATGTAGAAATGAGTGAATATTTTGACCACTGTACCCTCCACTTCTAGATCCAATCCATCGCATGCATTTCTCATTGCATTATGGACTATGTGCGCGGCACAACCAATCCCCATGATGTTCGGCTTCCTTAATTTCAATTTCGAAAGAACATTTTCGGCACCAGTTCGTTTGAGATTTCCGAAATTCACAGGTGCATTGTCAGCACAGAATGCAACCAGTTTGGCTTGCAGTTTGAAATCATCCAATACTTTTAGTAAAAGATTGAGAATGTGATCGGATTTTTCCCCTTTTTCATCTGTCAATTGAATAACTTTTACTTTGACGCCTTCCGTAGACGAAAAATAACGTATAACAACGGGGAATAGTTTTGTCGAAGAATGATTCGATGCGTCAGTTGAAAGACAAATGTATCGTGCTTTCTCCAATTCTTGTTTCAACAAATTAATTGCGTGAGGAGCAAAAACATTGATTATGATCGATTCGCATTTGGTTCGGGCACACGAGAATTTATTGACATCAAAACATCGTCTGAATAGATTTGATGCGCAGTCGTTCGATCTGAAATGCGAAGTAAACAATTCTTGCGTCCAAAAACATCTATTTTTTACCAATTTTCCCCACCTGAAACTATGGTTTTCAGCTACTGTGTGGTAGGCCCACACACCTTCCATTGCTGCGATATTCAAATCTGCGTTCGTCGGATTAGTAAAAAAATTGGTTATGGATTTATTTTTCACGCTTGCAAGAATCGCCTTTTGATGTTTTGATGTTTCCAAATGCTTTTCAATGTCGTGAGACCCACTTAGAACAGAAAACTCCGAATTACATTTCTTACATCGAACCATAGAATCATTTTCACTATTTGCTTTTTCTAAGAACGGATAACTTTTTTTATATTCATCGTTGAAAACGCACTTCTTTTTTTTCGGAGGCATTTTGTAGAAAACTTTTTAAAAAAATGAAGAAACGAAACAAAGGCCCAATCAAAAACAAAGATTCACAAATGTACAGCCGATCAGTACATTCAAATGTCAAACGAAAAAGTGACGCGCAAAATACTGCGATTACATGCCACTTAAGGTGCGCTTACACGAGCAATTTTTTGAACAAAATACGCCGGGCAACTATAATGGAGCCGTTGCCGTTGCCCTAAATTGCTTGAATTGCTCCATTACTATTGCCCGGCGATTATGGTTCAAAGAATTGCTCGCCCTTTACACAACTGTCAAATCAATTGCCGACAGCGCCAAAAACACGAATGTTGAGTAATGGGCCAAAATGCCACAGCATATTTTTTTTCTTGACGAGAAGGAAAAATCGGATCGCTCGGATCTAGGCCTCGAAAAATCGGATCAAATCCGAGAAAATCGGATCACATGGTCACATTAATTTAATCACATATCCTCCTGTTGACGTTGAATCACTATGATCTCTAAAACTTGCATCGGTATAAGCCTAAACTCTCAGTTTTTGTTGAATATCGCAATCCTAAATTAATAGTTCCTTTCAAGTATCTAAATATTCTTTTTACCTCCTTCCAATCATCTTCAGTTGGCTCCAACTGTTTTCTTGATAAGTAGTTAACTGCAAATGCTATATCTGGTCGTGTTCCATTTGCCAGGTATATCAAACTTCCTATTGCCTCTCTATATGGTACCTTCTTAATTTGTGTCGTTCCAGATTCAACATTTAACTCTAATTCCTCTAGTTTTCTTCTTTTGTTTCTATTCTCTACTTGTCGAGTCACCATGGGGTACTTTGTGGATTGCACTCTTTCATATTAAACCTTTCTAAGACACTTTCAGTGTATTTCGATTGATTGATTATAATATATTTTTCCTTCTTGTTTCTCTGGATAGTTCTGGGTTCTCCAAGATCTTTTATCTCGAATGCATTACTTAGGTGATTCTTAATTTCTTCTAGTTTTTCTTTGTCGTTGCAGGCTGCTAAAATGTCATCTACCTAGATCGCTAGTATAGCCATTTTACCTTCTTTCCTCCAAGTATATAAAAATGGCTCATGTAGATCATTTTCCAAACCAATTTTCTTTATCTCCTCTGTAAACCTCTTATTCCACTTCTTAGGACTTACTTTTAGTCTATACAACGCTCTCTCTAAGTTGCATACTTTTGATCGCTTGGTAAGTTCATCTATCTCTGCACCTTCTGGGATCTCCATGTAGACTTCTTCATCCAATATGCCATTTAGGAACGCTGTTTTGACATCCAATTGACATGCGTACCAGTCATGCTTATTTATTATTGCGAGTACAGCTCTAATGACTGGGAGTCTAGATACTGGCGCATAAGTTTCTTTCAAGTCATAATTATTTCTATCTTTAAATCCTCTAATGACTAGCCGAGCCTTATATCTTGTGGATCCATCGGCTTCCAATTTCCTCTTGAACACCCACCTTGAATCTATGATGTTTGCCCTCTGTCTTTCTGTCTGTATTTTATTTCTATCTACTAGTTTCCACAGTCTATTGTCAACCGTGGAATTAAGTTCTTCTTTGATCGCTCTTTTCCAAAGGCAAGCTTCTTTGGATTCTATAGCCTCTTTAAAGCTTACAGGTTCTTTGTTAATTGAAGCTATAAGACATTGTTTCAATTCTTCCTCTTCTCCCATCACTTTATCTTTTATATGTTTTCTTGTAATATCCTCTACAGTATTAACGTATTTGATGAAACTGACATCTTCAACCAGACTATTAACATGCTGAACCTTGCTTTTCATTTCGCTCTCTATTTTCCTCTTCTTTTGGCTTCTTGTATTTGGTCTGTTTTCCACTACCTTTTCCTTCTCGCTTTCTTTTATTTCTTCTAACTCTTTTGGTTTCTTGTATGGCCTTCCTCTTTTTCTTGGTTCAGTCTTCTCTACTTCTTGTTTTTCAGGTGTCCCTTCTTCGAACTCTTTCATCCAATTCCAGTCTATTTTCTCTTTGTTTTCTTTTACCTGACTGTTTTTATAAACATTTTTATATACGTTTTTCTCATTAAATCTTACATGTCTCGACTATTTCCCTGAACTTGGATGCCACAGCAAATATCCAGTTGATCTATAACCTACCAGAACGGCTTTGAGTGCTCGTTCTCCAAACTTTATACTAGGTTTTGGAACCTTAATGTACCCTATACATCCGAATCTTTTAATTTGTTCAAAGTGACAACTTGCATTTGGTGCAAATTTTTCCAAAGGTATTTTATAATCGATTGATTTGTGTGGTGTATGCTCTTATTTTCCTCTGAATTGTTGCATTGAATCTTTCGGCTACACCATTATGTTCAGGTGTATACGGTGAAGCGAACTCTGTCTCGATATTTTCTCTCTTTAATATTTCTAAAAATTTTCCACCCGTGAATTCAGTCACTTGGTCTGCTCGGATGTAGCAAACTTTCTCATTCTTTCCTAATAAATTTCTAGTCGATATTAAGAATCTCTCTAAAGATTCTCCGGACTCGTCTTTAGTTTTGATTGAGTATGGCCTAGCTAATCTGGGGCCCGTTTTTGTAATACGCTTATTCGCAAACTTGAATTTCGTAAAACGAAAAATAAAATAACGATAATTTTTAATAGTGGTTCACATATTACGAACAAATCAAGCTCGTAAATTCAAAGGTGTTCGTAAGCATATTGAAGCGGCGGCTACTAGCTTATGGCTGATATTTATAGCGCTTGGCGGCATAACGGCCGTGAATTGTCAATTTTGAATTAGTGCAAGATTTTGGTAACTTATCAAGTTACTAAATATGTCTATTTGGCGTCATATTTTAGTCTATGAGGAAAATAAAGAAGGTGGAAGAACTCAGCAGCATAAATATATTTTCAAATGAAAATTAAGAAATCCTTTGGCTATGTCAAATAAGGAGTAAGGGATAATTCAATTTATTATGTAAAATCTTTAATAAATAAGTTTTTAGTTTTATTCAGCGTTTTTGATTATCGAAAGAGGCTTTTCTGTTCGTACTAGAAAAAATACACTTTTCTTCTGGTCAACGAATAACATACATACATCCCACCTGTACTAAGACTAGCTGTTACTTTAATTGTTCTATCTTCTGGTGGGTACCAAAATACGGCGGGAAATGATTTTACTTGTCCAATATCAAAAAGTATAGTTTCAATTATATTACAAGAAATATTAATTAAAATTAAGAGCAAGTTATGTCCGCTTTTCATCACAACAAATGCAAATATGGAAGAAACTAAAGAGTGGTTTTATTCAAAAAAATTCTCTTAACACAATTTATTCCATGTTTCTAATATATTTTACGTGTAACTAGTCGTTTGGCAAGATACGAACAACTTATAGGTGGCGTAAGGCACCGTTCGTTAATTTACGAAAATTCGTAAAGTTTTCGTATTACATGGACAACAAAATTGAAAAATAAAAATTAGAAAGTCGATTTTACGAAAAAGCGTATTATAAAAACGGGCCCCTGGAATAATCATCGACGTAAACATTGATATACCTCTTTTGTCCTGGATGAGACTGTTGAGGTTGATCGGGGTTAAAAAATAAATTCTTTCTTTTCTTTAAAACAATTAACTTTATTAAACCTTTGTTTTTAGTTGATCAAAATAATTACGCGAAGACCCGAGCACTTAGATAAATCAAACTGGAGTGCCTGTTGGGATTTAAAAAAAATAGAGTTCAACCGGTGGAAAACAGGATGTAACCTGAGAAAACAAGGGATCGTGTTGATAAGTCAGCATAATTGCATGAAATATAGAATGCATACGTGACTTTAAAGAAAGGTTAATGAAATTGTAGAATTAAGGAATTTAGCAAGTAGCAATTGTTGGAAAAATAAAAGTATGCTGGAATTTAGCAAGAAGTAATATGCTGACATGGGTGCTTTACAACACGCCCCCTCTTAAGGTTGAAAATTATACCTGGGATTGGTGTGATTTTCATGAGTGGCCGAACTTTCTCCATTTAGGTCATCTCCTTTATCTTTAGGAATTTCTATCTCTTTCATGTTTTCATTAACTTCGGGTCTTTTCGTAATCATTTTAAGTTTTAGTAGCTTTTTTGCGACAATATAAATTAATACAATCAAAACTATTAATATAACAATAAAACTTAAGGAATATAAATGGAAAGAATGACTTTTAACTGACTTTAATGAAATATTCTTTTGTTTTAAATCTTTTACCCTGAAGCTTAGTTTTTCTAGATCTTTTGCTAGATTAATAGAACTTAAATTAACATTCTGTCTTAAGTCAATATCATTAAAATCTAAGTACTTATCTATGGTAAGCTTGATCATTTCAATGGGAACATTTATACTAGAAAAGTAATTCAGCGACACGTTGCTGTTAAAATCAGTTTTAGAGCTGAGAATATGCAATGGGGAACGAGCTTCACATCCTTCTCCTATTTTCAGAATCCCGGTACCATGTAATTTAGTTGTAGATGTTGTAGTGCGGCATTTGATAAATATTTCCTCCATTTTTGGGGTTACAATTATCCAGGTATTTGGTTTCGCTAATTGTAGGTAGAGCGAATTCGGGAGATGAATTACTCTTAACTCGCATGACTTCGGCAGAGTGAGGACTGGATCAAGAAGGCTTCGCTCACATGCGCTGTTTATATGCGAAATGGATATTGGCAGAGTTTGTTCACAAATGAATTTGTTGTTCTGGATGCTTCGGCAGTTCCTTAAATCATTGTGGTCGTAGAGCATATAGTGTTGTTTTATAGAATCTATGACGATAAATGGCTTCTCGGGTACGACTATTGCATAGATTTCATTGCGTAATAACATTGGTATACTCGTTAGCTTAAACATATTAAATTCTGTAGAACCAATCAATGGTACCAATCAATGGGTTTTGCACCTGGAGTCGAGATATGGTGCTGTACGGCTTTAGTGTACGTTAATTTATCATCTTTAAGAAAGAAGAGATCGTTGTACTCTGTACATAACTCTAAAATTGACTCGCGTTGTTCCCGCGTCATATGCGAAGTTCTTGTTTCATTTTGAAGCTTAGTAATGCGATCGTAGTCGAAAATATGATCTGCTTCCGAAAATAACGCTACAAACTTGGTAGTCTGACAAGTCGTAAACATCGACTTCACTCGTCTCTAATTGTAGGCCATTTTCGCTTGGATTTACAACAGATATAGTACATGTGTTATCCTTCGGAGTCGAAATACTATTTGAGATAATTAGTCCGTTCTTTAATTCTTTAGAAAGGCATATACAATCGTCTTGTAGATCGGTTGAAATGGGGACAACGATTTCCGATCTGGCTGGAATAGTAATGGTAGGAAGGTTAGGTTTAAAGTTAAGTTTTAGTGTGGCTGACTTAAGGCCCGACGATATAGAAAGAGATTTTGAGCCATAATCGATTTTTGCTTTGAATTTTTCCAGGAAATCGTCTCCTATTATGCCATCATTTGAAATTGGAAAATTTTTTGGAACAATGTGAAACAAGTGCGTTATATTGATGCCACTAAATTGGAAGTTAATGTAACTTATACCCAAAGTTTCTTTTAAATCATCACTGATACCTCTCAAATGTGATTTAGAGTCCGTGTATACAAGTTGATCGTCGTTCAATTTGTCTACCTTTAAAATACATACTTCGCTCCCACTATCAACAAGAAGATTTGTGCCGTTGCTAAACACCGACTCAGAAGTCACATTAACGTACTTCCTATCTTTGCCTAGTCTTATGTTGTATACGTTTTTAACATTTGGAGAGTATGGCTCATAATTAACGGTTGTTTTAACTTTTTGCAGATTTTTCACAGGAGCATTTTCATCATACTTATAATTTGATTTGTTATTAGGAAAACTATTAGTGTGACTTGTATATGATTTAGGAATATGATATGGGAAGAAATTGGAAATTGTATTAAGGCTCACAGCAGTACGATTTTTTGAATTAGAGTTGCTCCTTTGTTGTCTAGATGAGTCAAGAGTTTGGCAAAAATTTTGGTTTTTAAAAAATTTGGAGGCTTTTTCGACAACTTTTATTTCAAATTGGTTGCTCTGGTCGCACCTCCGCTCGCGCCTGAGCTTGCTGCGTTTCCCGACGCGCCTTCACGAGGGCTAGCGCTCTTTTTATTTTCATTATACGCTCTTTTTCGACATTCCTTTATGTGATGTCCACGATTTTTACAGTAACTACAAATTAAGACGTTAATTTTATGTGGACTTGAATGCGGTTCTGTTTTTATTATTGGTTTATTCGAACTTTGGAAACTAGTTAGAGATGAATTCGATTTTAAGAAACAATTTGCAGTAGTGTGACCCGTTTTATGACAGAAGGAACATTTAGAGGAAAGAGGCATGTGTTTGGGAAAGGTTTTCTGTCTTAATGAAGTTTTTTCCTCCTCCACTGCGGCTTCGACTGCATCAGACAATTTATCGAACCGGCTGCCTTTGATTATTAGCCTAATAGGATTTTGTAGGCCATCTACAAAGGCCTTCAAAGCGGTTTTGCCGTTGAGGCTTTGGACTATGTTAGCAGAATCTTTTCCTTCTGCGACAATGCACGCATCATTTAGATCAGCTAGAAGTTTTTCTATTTTATTGCCAAAGGTTCGCACATTCTCGGAATAATTTTGTTTGCAGTTAACTAATTCGGTTTGAATTTGCGCTAAGGTCCGCCGCTCAAGAAATTGGTCTTGCAAGATACTTTTCAACTCATCCCAGCTTTCTACCGGTTTATATTTTACGATGTTGTAGGCGGCACCAGTCAATTTGCATATAATTATGTTTAAAAATAGATCTGAATCTACTCCACTAAAAGAATCGTTTACCACGTCACAACAATTGATAAATCGGTGCAAATTTTCTCGATTCCCATCGAATTCTGGGATGAATTTGAGGGCGAAATCTTTATCAAATTTAGGTGCCATATCTATTGGATCGACAGTTTCTAACGGCGCAGCAGCACTTTCCGCCCCAGAATTGTGGGCACTGGAGACTTGGGACATAAAACACTAGTAGATATCGAAATGTAACGGTAAACAACCACTAGAGAGCCTTTTTTCAAAGGGTTTTCCACACTCAATGCAGAAGCAAATTGCAAAAATGAATAAAATAGAGGCAAATTTTTTTTTTTTTTTTTTTTTTTTTTTATAAATGTTTTAACTCTTTAAAGTGCCTGACAGTGTTTAGCACAGATACTCGAATATTTTATAATTTGACGGATTTTGATTTTCTGCATTCATAGAGGGATTTTTTTTTTACACAAGAACCATCACACATATTTTAATTCACTTTCACTTATGTATATATTTTTATTTAATAGTTTTGTTTAATAATTTTATTTATTTATTTTATTTATATATTTCCTATCAAAAATCAAAAGAAATCTTACTGTATATATTATAGTGGATTAAGTAAGGTCAATTATATCAATTTTAAATTGTAAATTCATATGCTAATGGAATCTAAGTAATTAAATTTTTTCAAATTTTTAGATACAAATGAAATATGATATTTGCTTACACGATAAAAATGCAATGTCGTACCCGTCTTTACTCTTTACACCAGATGTTTGTTGATAATATCTGTACTGCGCTGCACTCCGGACGATGATATAAATTTTGTTTTTGATGAAAATGATGTTGAAAATTGTGACTCCAGCGGCTGCGGTTTATACCTATATATTCGCTTCTCTTGAAAATTTTCTTAACACCTCTTTTTTCTTACGCGTATGTGCGCACAACCGACCGAAAACTCAACAAATTAATTAACATTCACCCCACATCTGACACCAAAATATGTTGAGGTTGATCGGGATGTTAAAAAATAAATTCTTTCTTTTCTTTAAAACAATTAACTTTATTAAACCTTTGTTTTTAGTTGATCAAAATAATTACGCGAAGACCCGAGCACTTGATAAATCAAACTGGAGTGCCTGTTGGGATTTAAGAAAATAGAGTTCAACCGGTGGAAAACAGGATGTAACCTGAGAAAACAAGGGATCGTGTTGATAAGTCAGCATAATTGCATGAAATATAGAATGCATACGTGACTTTAAAGAAAGGTTAATGAAATTGTAGAATTAAGGAATTTAGCAAGTAGCAATTGTTGGAAAAATAAAAGTATGCTGGAATTTAGCAAGAAGTAATATGCTGACATGGGTGCTTTACAACAAGACGGAGGTTTTATTGTACCCATCGTATCCGTATGTATAAGTCGAAGTGGTCTATCGACCTTTCTTCTGGTCTCTTTGAATGCCAGCTTCTGCATCTTGGACATGATACAGACTTCACATTCTAATACAGAATCATCAAACTTGACTTTTTCAAATCTTTTGTCCAGTTTTTGTAATTTCTTTAAATAGTTTAACGATGCATGACCTAACCTAACATGCCATAACATTGCTTCATTAATCTTTTCGGAACTACTCTTATTATTCTCTAAAGGATTACTTATAAATATTTCTTCTAAGTTTTAACTGCCTCTAAATCATCTACCATTATTACATTTCTATTGAGTAAACTACAATCCCAATTTTCTATCTTCGCCTCTGCCTCTTTCTCCTCTAGCTTTAGATTATTTTCTACTATTTTAGTCATGAGATTCTTTTCTCTCTCCCTCCCAATCGCAAAATCTAAATTCCGCTTTTCTTCAATTTCTCCCTCCCAATCTAACAACTTCTTCTTTTGATTATATGTTTGCGATTGTTTGAGGATCTCATCACCTTTCTGCATTACTGCTCTACAACAATATTCCTCGTACTCTATTTCATCGTTAATATGATTCTGATCTTGTTTTATGACTCTAAAGTTGATTGTCCAGTTTGGTTTCTCATAAATTCCTTCTAGCACCGTTTTGTTTGATACTTTATCGTACACTCTCAAAACGGTGTCATCTAAATAGATACTTAGACCGGAATCTGCTAACTTTCGCAATGATAAAAGATTTTCGGATACATCTTTTGCAGTAAATACACAATTACATTATTTTTGGCTGAATCTGTATATACGAGCAAGTCCCCTTTTCCGTCTATAATAATATCTGCTATTTCATTTTTATTAGCACTTTTAATTGTTTTATTTTTGCACTTCTTAAAATTACTTAGGATCATGCTGTTATGTACAATATGATCCGTCGCTCCCGAATCAGCAATAAAACTAATATAATTATCTAAATTATTCTTACCTGACTCTCTGTGATTCTCTCTATCCTTTGCTTGGCGAACTCTGACATCCTCTCCTCTATATCCTTTTCCTCTAGTGTTCTGTTGTCTCTTATCCTCTATCCCTCTAAAATTATTGACTTTCTTAAAATTTTTCTTTATAAATCTCTTCTTATTATTATTTTTGAAGTTGTAATTTTTACTACTTGCATTGGAGTGATGCTCCTTTTTATTATATCTTTTGAAATGTTCATCGCCTTTATGGTATACTATGTCTTGGCAGTAATAACAGAACCACTTATTTTTGGCTGCAGAACCACTTATTTTTGGGTGTCAGGACCCTGAGCTCTATACGTCTTTGGCTCATCCTCTAACTTTTTCTCTGCCTCTAACTGTAAAATATAAGATTTTATTTCATCTAAGGTCATTTCTTGTCCAACAGTTTGTTTTTTAAGTAAGTCTGCATTTCGTATTTCAGGAATGACTAACGATACAGCTTGATAAAATGCTGATCGCATTTCTTGGTCTGTTAACTCTATGATTTCTTCGCATGCTTCATACTCTCTAACTATAGCATCAAATCAATCACTGAAATCATTTACAGTTTCATCCTTCTTCATTCTAATAGCATATAAACGTGTTCTTACAGATGTATGAGTTACGTTAACTTCACATTTTCTAGAACTTCTTAATCTTTTTAAAATCTCTGCCGGTTCTCTAATATTTATTATTTTCTTATGATACTTTTCATCTAGTCGATTAATTATAATATCTCTAACCCAATTTTTCCTTTTAATAATCATTACCTCTGACCAATTTTGGCTACTCTCTTGACTCTAGGTTTTATCACATCTAATAAATCATTACTCATTAACTCCGACTTTAAATAATCTAACCAAATGTCAAAATTAGAATCTTTCTTTAATTTATAATCTCTTTTAATATTTAATTTCGTAACCAGCTCGCTACACACGCTAGAGTTACAAAATGAAAAATAACTCGCAACGGCCACTTTTTTGATTTTATATGAATTCTGTAATATGAAATCAATTGATCTAAAAGATCAACTCCTCCCATACCGTTATTGTACTCGGCCACTATTTCAGGTTGTTTTATATCTACGTATTGCTTTTTCTTTTTTTCGAATCTTCTAACTGATATTTCATCTCCCTTTCCAACATAGTTTGAAGCCAGATGTACAGCTCGGTTATCCTGCCATTTAACCACGACTATATTACCGTCCCTGCTAGTTAACTCATCGCAAGAACCTCTTCCTTTTTTCTTCAGTTCTGAATCTGTGAGGAACTGCGGTTGATTAAATCTATTAATTCGAATAGTCCCTGCGGCATTAATTCCTTTTTGCTTTAAAATTTCAAACAAATTGTAGCTACTGAAAAAATTGTCAAAGAATAAGGTATGCCCACTTTTCAAGCCTTGCGTTTAAAAAAGAACCACTGCACTCCCGTGTCCATATTTCATTTGATCGAAAGAACTGATTTCGTTTGTATTACATCCTTAATACAAAATAAAGTCATACGGATATCCAGATTTTCCACACAATACATAGTTTTTATGCTCCAAGGACAGGGCTTTCCTGAAATGTAAAATGAATTCGTAATGAATTTATTTGAAAAAGAGAATCTGTTTTTTCTTATACCTTTTACATATTGCTTTATGGACAAACGTCCTTTAAAAGGAATTATTTGTTCGTCAACCGAAAATATTGGCTCTGATTTTTTCTCGGCACTGGCTAAGTGTACTGTTAATTAAAGGCCGCAAAGCGTGAAATGTATCCTTATTATTTTGAGGAATACTCAATTTATCGGCACAATGTAAGTGTGTTCTTAGGTCAAAAAAGCGGTCACAGGACATTACACATTGTATGCACTGAATTTGCAAAAGATTACTCCAGTACATTCGAACTTGTGGCAATTTCATAGTGCCCATTAAAATATGCATTCCAAAAAGTTTCATAATTTTATTCGTGTCGGTTCTTGAAAACTTTTTTGTCGATACTCCTTTTTGCTCTGCGTACAGATTTGTGAATACACTAACCGGAATGTACATATCTTAAAAAATATTCCAAAGGAGTTCTGTTTTCTAATTCGTCGCAGTTTACATTTTCTTCATGAAAAGGGATACGGGTTGACTCAAATGCACGTCTGCGGAATGCAATGTCCTTTTTTCCGTAATTTTAAATGATTCCTCTATCATTTCTATATTAATATTTGATTTGGGGGTGCTCGCTGGAGCTTCATTTAGCACTTGTGCATTTCCAACAGTAACAACTGCACATGCATTTATCATTAAGCTCTACTTCTTTGGTTTTTTCTTCTGTTTCTTCCGTAGGCATAATGCTATCAAATAAAGTTTTTTGAGCAGTAAATTCCGGCAGTTCCCCAAAACAGCAATTCGTATCATCATCCAGAAAATCTTCAATTTCTGATTCATTTAAATATTCGAAAATTTCTTCTTGCGGCTTGCCATTTTTCCTTGGAAGTAACAAAAATTTTATTACTGGTGAACAGATTTGTACACAAATGTGACCATGTCCACAAATGTGTACATTACATTTCATAAGGTTTGTACACAGATGTGTACACAAATTTTATTTTGGATTTTTTTTTGTAAATAATTAAATGCATTTGAATTAAACTTACTACAGATATAATTTGATGTCTTCTTTACAATAAAACCAATCACCCACTTGAAAAATAATATAAAAATAGCACAAAAATTACTAAAAAGGTACCACCTTCACTGCACATTCGACGATTCTGTTTGTGGCTGTTACAAAAATTCAAGAGAAAAGCATTTGACAGAAATGAATTTTTCTCTTTTCTTTTATAAACATCAAAGAGAAGTATATTTTTTCATATTATATATTAAACAAGGTTGAAAAACTTTTGCTCTTAGAAAAAATGAAACTTACATTCTATATACACAATTGTGTACAAAACGAATGAAAGGGTTAAAATAATTTTATCACCATGGCTTTGTTTAATCAAACCTCAAAATAAAAATTACCCAAAAATTATGACACATATCCTCAATAGTAAATCAAATTTGACAGGCGATAACTACAAAATAGAAATTAGATTGATTGAGCCGCTGTGATCAGCGACATCGCCATAGGCGCGTCGAATTTATGTGCACTCTCATATACAGACGTATATCCTATTGGTTTTTGACAGTTCTTGCGAAAGTAGTTTCGTCGTTCGCCCCAATTATGTTTACAGCATAAATCGTATTGCGAGCTTTTACTGATGCGATGCTAGTATGCGAATGGTGCATGCGAGTCTTGCGTTAATTGTAAATGGGCCTTTACTTAACCAAAATTTTCGTAAAGCCGATTTGTGACATTTGACCTTTAATATCTCAAGACGCGGACACGAGATTATATGGATTATACAAGGAAATCGTTGCGTTGAATATCTGTTTATTGCATAAAATTTGTATGAAATATGTATTGCATATACAGGGTGTAACTGTTAAATAAACAAAGCGGCCGGCTGTGGATAAGTTTTCGATAAACAAACAAAAAATCGTATGAGGGGGAGGGGAAATTGTAACGGTTTATATAATAGAAAATAAAAAAATAATAATCTATAGTACTTACCCAGATAAACGTTGAATAGCTTAAAATATTCTTTTACGATTATTTAAATAAACTCACTGTCCGAAGCGCTCTGCATTGGAGTGTCGCCATTTGCAATATAAAAAGGAGGGAAGCTCCTAAGCCCAACAGGGTAGTCATTTGTAGCTATAGTAGTGCCATCAACCGTCAAGTATAACAAAGTGTGTTAAAGTTGAAAAGTAATGCCGGCTTTCCACCAAACAGGCAAAACAAGACACAGGAATAAAAACTGTTGCCAAAAAAAAATATCTATGTTTTACAAAAACCCGCTGACATCTATGTGGACTGCAAATAATAGCATATAATAGAAAATAAAAATATAAAATAATCTATAGTATTTACCCAGATAAACGTTGAATAGCCTAAAATATTCTTCTACGATTATTTAAACAAACTCACTGTCCGAAGCGCTCTGCATTGGAGTGTCGCCATTTGCATTATAAAAATGAGGGCCCAACAGGGTAGCCATTTTTCTCCAGAAGCGCTGTGCATTGGAGTGTCGCCATTTGCAATATAATAATGAGGGCCCCAACAGGGTAGCTATTTTTCTCCAGAACTAGAAAACAAGGTTGTTCGTGTGAACTACGAGCAAATAATAACATATAATAGCAAAAAACTATGAGTGTGCTTAAGACCACACTTTAGGCCGGGCGCCCACTAAAGTGGTGTGTGGAAACAAAGTGGTGCGGCAGCTAAATAGTGGCGTAGGAGATTCAACATCATCTTGTTTTTAACATCCATTGCCACTTGCCACTCAAAAATTAAACTTGTCGGAGACTAGTGGCAATCAAGTGATGCCGCGCCACTTGCTAGGAGCCACACAATCGCTACTTCCACCACCGCCATGCCACTCGGCCACTTTAGTGGGCACCCGGCCTTAGAAGTAAAACTTTTGTGTCCAAAAACTGCCCCACCCGCAATTATTAAAATATTATTCAGGTAGTAATATGCAACAGATACAGTGAAGGTTTGTCGGATATAAATATAGCACAGGCCAAAGACAGATGCAGCAAGTGCAATTGGAACAACAATTAGGAATTCCTATTTACATTAAAACCTAAAAACGAAGCAAAGGTTAAATGATAACTGAAATATTTTCGATTGAAACTGGTCTAAAAACGGGTAAAAGGTTCATATCAAACTTGGGTCTGTTTAGACGCTTCGGGAGAAGAAGGTGGTACCTCTCGTCATCCCCACTTTCCCCTTCTTCTACAAAGTTTAAACACGCTGTTTCGGAGGAAAAATGAATATTGAAATCGTCACTCAAAATCATGGGGATTTCGCTGAAGTTTCGACCTAGTAAAATTGAGCCTTCAGAAGTGGAAATTGGGCCTGCTCATAAACGCTGCAGCCAATTGCAAGTATTCAGCTACAGACATTTAATTGCTGATTGCAACCAAGCATTTATGTACAGGCCCATAGTCAAGTATGAATTCCATTATTTAAAGTTTAAATGGTAAAGTTTTATGCGTGATAAATAACTACTATCAAATTCATTTGTCCATTTTCTGCCTACAAACTTTTCATCGTGACTAAGCGATGATGTTTTTGGTATGTCTGTATGAGATATTAAAACATTTAGCGGAGTCCTCATCACATTCTTCATTTTTCGTCCAAGTTTCTGATAAAAGTAAGATATCAATTATCATTAACTTCGTCATCTACGACTGTGACATTTTAGAGAAAGTATTGACAATCCTGGTCTATTCAAACCCGACTAAACATAATTTAAATTGTTAATTATCTCAAAAGCACGCACGGCGCGCACCTAGCATGTATAGCGAACAAATGAGCATACCCATGATGCACGCTCCCCCACAGTCATGCATGCTACCGCCACAGGCAATTTAATCTAACGGACAGTTCACACGCAAGATTTGCTTGTGTTGATTGGTTTGCGCAAGTCAATTTGGCGAATAAAATATTTGCTTGTGAACTCAACGGTTCGGCTCGTGCAAGCCAAAAAGTTTGCCTTGTGCAAAATATATCTTGAGAGAAAATCGGCCTGAGGTTGTTGTTTTCGCATGAGCGTTCAATAACATATAATAGAAAATAAAGAAATAATAATCTATAGTACTTACCCAGATGAAAGTTGAATAGCCTAAAATATTGTTTTTGTTGTTTGTGGTGTGGTGTTGATGTTTCATGTTTTTTAATCTCGCGGTTCCCAACAAAAGTAGAAAAATTTTCGGCCGAAAATATTCTTCTACGCTGATTTAAAGAAACTCATTGTCCGAAGCGCTGTGCATTGGAGTCGCCATTTGCAATATAAAAATGATGGCCCAACAGGGTAGCCATTTTTCTCCACAACTAGAAAACACATGGTTGTTCATGTGAACTACGAGCAAATAATAACATATAACAGTCAATTAAGGGAGTAGAACTATTGTAATAGGGCAAACTTCTTTTGTTGAAGGATGGTACAAAAATAAAGGGGCGTTTTATGTATAGATGATGGGGACGCCGAGAAACGTAGTGCATAGGTCAAAAACGAAAAGAAAAAAGGTGAGTGTCACTGTAGTATCATAAACCGTTATGAAGTACCATAAAGTATAAGTATTCTCTTGAACCGTGCAGACGTGTATTAATTTTCACCTCCGTCCGGAATTTTTTACTCTCGTATCCGAAGAAGTTTTTTGTGATTTCTTGTTTACTTAACTTACACTAGTGTATCCTTAGTGTTCTTAGTGTTCCACCCCCCGCAAAACACCCCCCTGATCAATATTTCAAAACTATTGGACTTTGGACTCTGCAGTCGTGTAGTTAGTTCAGTACCGAATAACGCCCCAGAAATAGTTTGTGAACTCTGTTTTGATTAATTCACTAGTGCCATCCTTAGTGATAATTAACTTAGCTAATTATATAATTATACAAACTATTAAAATAATTGAACTTTGGACTCTCGTCAGCCGCATCGCCACGGAAATTTGAGTGTTTATTTACGGAAATAATAATCAACATGAGCAATTGCGGTAATAATTCTTGCACCATCGACAAGTCCACCGCCGACGTCACCCAGTGGGTCACATGCAGTGGTATATGCCAGGTATAATTCCATGCCTCATGCATTGGACTTTCCCGCACTGCGCTACATCATGTAAATGAATTTAAAAAAGCTTTTAAATTCTACTGCGCAGACTGCAAGTCGATCAACTTGTCTCATGTATTGATGGCAATTAAAGCGAACAACAACAACATCGACAATTTGGCGGAGGCGCTGACTCACATTAAAAGTGATTTGGAAGCTTGCAGCGCAAAGGCCTTTAACACGGACAGAAGTGCCCAGCTGATAATTCAGAATGTGGACGAGCTTTCTTATGCGGTGGATAGGATTGAGAGTAGCCACCCAGCGGGAAAAAGGAGTGCTCCAAGAGCCATCTGTGCTCCCGTTGCCATACCCGTTCTATATTCTTTTTAACATTGCATGTCATTGCGAGGGAGCATTATAAAAAAGCTTTTTAAAAAAGAAATATATATGGGCGCCTGTGGTTATGTGATCCGGTATCGAAAAGCTTTTATTTTTTTTATCTTTTGCAATTGCCTTTTTCTTTCCAAGCCCGAGAGTGGCTTTACCAAAGCAGTCCCCCAACTAAATTCTAACCACTTCTAAAAGCTGCTTGTCCTCCGTATCGAATGAGAGCCGGGCTATTGAGTATGCTATCGTCGCATTTTATGGACATGAAGATAATTGCCCGTTTTATTTTTTTATATAAAATTTATGAAAACTCCAAGAAAGCTCCCTTGAGAGTGCTCCAAGTACACTCCCTTGTGCATCGCTCTCAATTTTTCCAACTGGGCAACTCCAGACCGCTAAGAGTTTTCAACTTCTCAGATCAAAAGTTGATAATTTATCGCTATCCAAGGATGCCCCTAAGTGCTCTGATGATTTCGAAAAATTTTTGAAATTTGAGCTTAATATGATTGCTGCAACTTTCTTTTAAGGATCACAGTATTTTAATCCTCTAATGTGAGGCCCTCACGACGGGAGTGATTTAATCTTAAAGACTATAAAGGAATTTTTTTTTTTTAAATATCACTGTAAGATTTGAACATGCCTATATGCGCCCTTAATTTCACAATCACAGGAGGTAAAATAAATCAAAAGGAAATTTTTAATTTAATAAATAATAAAATAATAAAATTAATCACCGGCTTCTTGAAAGCTTGGGCCGCATGGACAAATTTATTAAGACTTAATAAAACTTAATAACAAAAGAAAAAAAATATAAAAACCAAATAATGTAATAATGTATAAATAGAATTAAAACATTTAACCCATTAAAATATGTCACTGTAAGTTATATTATCACAAACAAAAGTAGAGATAAAACCTGTAAATTTGGGGACGCCAATATGGCGTGGTCCAATTTATGGGACCTCGTGGCTAGATTTTTTTTTTATCTCTTTAAAACACAAAATACTAAACTGAGAAATATAAAATTAACTTAAATAAATAAATTAAGGAGAATATAATAAATTGGAAACAATAAGAAAAAATAAAAGTTAATAACAAAAATAAAAAATTAAAAAAAAAAAACTTAGCAAAATCCTTTAAATGAAATAACGGCCATTTTTTAAGGAATCACAATTTGAAGCACTAGAACACTGTAACTAAAATTTACGTCCGTTCTTGTTAACGTCCAGAGAGAGAGTGTGATTAAATACTTTATTATTCAATTAAAACACGTCGACACAAGAATATTATGATGGACCACGCACGATTTAGGCCACGATGTCACCAGCGCTTCATTGACTTTCAACTGTCAATTTTACCTGGAAAAAACATATTTTTTAATTTTCAAGGGTTTTCTTACAACTACAAAAAAATGAACTTTACTACAATCATCTACGTCGTTTGTAGTTTCAGAAACCAAAAAAAAAATTTTTCAAATTTTTTAACGTAGTAAATTTTTGAGTTTTTAGCTATTAAAAAAAAAAATTACTTCAATTAACTACAAACGATTTCCAACGCTATGATACCTTTGGTTTTTCAAAATTAATAAATTTTACCTGGAAAAAACATATTTTTTAATTTTCAAGGGTTTTTCTTACAACTACAAAAAAATGAACTTTACTACAATCATCTACGTCGTTTGTAGTTCCAGAAACCAAAAAAAAAAATTCAAATTTTTTAACGTAGTAAATTTTTAAATTTTTAGCTATAAAAAAAAAATACTACAATTAACTACAAACGATTTCCAACGCTATCATATCTTTGGTTTATCAAAATTAATAAATTTTACCTGGAAAAAACATATTTTTTTATTTTCAAGGGTTTTTCTTACAACTACAAAAAAATTAACTTTACTACAATCATCTACGTCGTTTGTAGTTCCAGAAACCAAAAAAAAAAATTCAATTTTTTTTAACGTAGTAAATTTTTGAGTTTTTAGCTATAAAAAAAAAATACTACAATTAACTACAAACGATTTCCAACGCTATCATATCTTTGGTTTTTCAAAATTAATAAATTTTACCTGGAAAAAACATATTTTTTAATTTTCAATGGTTATTCTTACAACTACAAAAAAATGGATTTTACTACAATCCTCTATGTCGTTTGTAGTATAGGAAACAATATTTTTTTTTTTTTTTTTTTTTTTCATTTTTTTGAAGTCGGGTTTCAAGTTCACAGAGCTTAGTTTCGGCGGTAGTAGCTTTACGCAGTTCATCACTCGCTATGCAACTCTGCTTAAACCAAGTTACTATTACTTTTATTTTAGAGAAAATGTTTTGAAACTAAGGACATGCTAATGCGCCCTCAGCTACCAAGTTTAGGGTATGTGCGAAACACGTCCTTGCCAGCATTTTAGCGATATAGTCTCATGTATGCCTTTGGTACAGTTCAAATAGTTCAGTATCTATTCCAAAGTGGGCAGTCACCCCTAAAAAGCTTTTCATGTTCAAAGTATTGGACCAAATATCCGTTGTTAAAGTTACAAATTCTATACTGGACAACTTTGTTTTAAAAATTTCTGAAATAGCTTCATATTTTTTATCCAGCCAGCGCCTGAGAGTTGTCCGACTCGGGATTTTATACTGCGGAGCTACTACCTTCATTAAATTTTTAAACCCTTCATTTTCAACAATTGAGACTGGCTGGTTGTCTTTACAAATCATATATAACAAACAATTATTTAGTTTTATAGTCTTATAACCAGATTCTGAGTAAGCATGGATATCTTGGAAACTACTTAGATGTTATTGTTTTTTGGCGTTTTATAGGGACTACTATATCCGAGCCTGAATCAACATTTTCATAAATTGTATGAATTAACTGTTTGGTCAAATTGTGAATATCACCTGTGGAAGCTTTGATTGTTCCAGATTGAAGCTCACCAGCAGTACCATTGGACGACACTTGGGGATTTAAAGAATCTGGTCCTGATACCACCGTTTTTACGTTTTTAGAATTATCGTCTTTTGTGGGAGCAATTTCCGAATAGACAGCCTTATGAACATTACGAATACGCCCAATGAAATTTGTCGTATTTCCTGCAGATTTGATTTCTTTTTGACATAGTTGACACTTAGATTTCTTATCATCAATCTTTTTAAAAAATTTCCAGATCGGACTCTTTTTCTTAGGAGGCATGATAATTACAAAATCTCTGAAATAGTTAAACACATACAGTTGCGTGCAAAAATATCGGGACACCTGGTGTTTTACAAATTATTGAATTGCGTCGAGACTTACAAAAACTTTGTATACGGAAAAATAGAGTACATTTATTATATTTCAAATATATGTAATTATAACATAAATTAACAACATATTCAATTATTTATAACAAAAAAAAACAATTCTGATATGTTCAAAAATATCGGGACACCACGATTTTTTATCAATAAAAGTTAAACAGACATATTGCAATACTTATTGAGCTAGTATTTTGTAGCCATCCCTTTTGCCGCAATTACTGCAGAACATCTTTGAGGCATCGAATCGATTAAATTTCGCATTTTGTCTTGGGGGATGTTCCTCCATTCCTCTTGCACTTTAACCCACAGATCTCTCACATTAGTGCAATGCACCCGTCCTAAATTACTTTTAAGTTCATTCCACAAATGCTCGATAGGGTTCAAGTCTGGAGATTGACTTGGCCATGGAAGAACACGAATTTTCTTCTTCTTGAAGAACTCTTTTAGGAGACCAGAACGGTGTTTTGGGTCATTATCCTGTTGGAAAATCCACCCTCGTGACATATTTTTTCGGGAATATGGCAGCATATGATCTTCCAATATGTTTTTGTACATGGCAGCATTCATTTTGCCTTCAATTTTGACCACCGGGCCGACACCCTTCCACGAAAAAGCTCCCCATAGCATTAAGCTGCCTCCGCCATGCTTCACAGTTGGAATTTGGTAGCGGGAATTGTACTGGTGCCCACTGGTCGTCGTACATATCGTCTGCCGTCATTTCCGAACAAATCAATTTTGGTTTCATCAGAAAAAAGCACTTTCTTCCAATCCTCGACTGTCCAATGTTGATGTTCTCTCGCAAAGTTCAATCTCGCCTTCTTATTTTTTGTACTAATTAACGGTTTTTTAACTCCCACGCGTCCAAAAAGCCCCACTAGATTCAGACGACGAGATACAGTACTTCGACTGATGTCTGCCAGGTTTTCCTCACGCAATTCACGTGCTACAATTGCAGCGTTCATTTTCGGATCCGCGACTACTTTTCTTTTAATAATCTTATCTACGCGGTCGGTGGTTTTTTTCGGTCTTCCAGGATTACTTTTGGCCTGTAGAGAATTAAGGTGTAGTTTCATAAGATGCGGAGATTGCGTTCGCGTTGTGTGCGTTAAAATGCGTTGAATACGTTGCGTCTATCGCATTGGGTTCTTGTTTCATAAAATACGTTGCTTCCTTCGGCGTCAAATGTCAATTGTGTTTTGTGTTGTAGTTCTCCAAAAAAATAGATTGTTTGAAAAATTATTATTGAATTAAAATGCAGGATATTTTAGACATTGTCGATATAGCTATTATTGCTTATATGTGTTATGAATGTTACAATTTATATATAACTAGTAGTGGAAGCAGGAAGCGATTTTGGGTGAGATCGATGTATGAAGACCGAGATGTTAATGGATTTTTTAAATTACATTGGGATCATATGAGGACAAATGATCCTGCACAATTTAAGTTAGCAGTTCGGATGTCCAAAGAAAAATTTGACGTATTGTTTAATATATTAAAGAAAGACTTGACCAAATATTCGAACAGGCCATCAATTGATCCCGCTTGCAGGCTTTTTCTTACTCTCGTGTAAGTAAAAATCAAGTTTAATTTAATGTTATTGGAGATGAATTGATTGTTTGATTTATTTTTATAGGTATTTGGCACATGGAGATAGTAGACAAACTCTTTCCATGGCATTTAAAATGGGATTGTCTACTGTGAGAAGCATCGTTTTAGAAACTTGCGACATCATTTGGAATAATTTAAGCCCAATATATATTTGTTTACCAAAATGCAATGAGTGGAAGAATATTGGTACGGACTTCAAAAATATGTGGAATATGCCTAACTGCATTGGAGCAATTGATGGCAAGCATATTAAAATCAAATGCCCCCCCAATTCAGGCTCATTGTTTTATAATTATAAATCGGATTTCAGTATCGTCTTACTGGGAATTTGTGATGCAAATTATACTTTCACTTACGTCAATATTGGAGCTTACGGCTCTCAAAGTGATGGAGGGATATTTGCCAATTCCGATTTTGGAAGGAGGTTGAATTCGAATTTATTAGATTTACCAGATGCTCAACCATTACCACATACATCAAGGCCATTTCCATTTTATTTTGTGGCGGATGCCGCTTTTCCTCTGAAAGCAAACATGATGAGACCATATCCCGGAGTTTTATTATCTCCAAAAAGAGAAAACTTTAATAAGAGATTTTCGCGCGCCCGCAGAATTATAGAAAATACTTTTGGGGTAAATAAATCATTTTTTCTATTCATTTTCACTTTTATTTCATTTCCATTTGTACTTTTCATTACAGATTCTAGTTGCCAGATGGCGAATTCTAACGAAAGAGTTAGAAATGTCGGCCAAATCAGCAGATGCTGTAACCAAAGCTTGCGTTGTTCTTCACAATTATTTCAAATTAACAGATTCGAACGCATATTGTCCAAACAATTTCGTGGATAGATATGAAAACGATGTCTTCACAGAAGGTAATGTACATTAATCAACCCTTTATATAAATTCATGAATCATTCAAAATAACACTGACAAAATATTTTTATGACAGGATTATGGAGAAGAGAAGTTGTTCCTCTAGAGAGAGCCAGAATCATTAGCTCAAATAATGCATCAGCGAGCGCATTTGAATTAAGAAATTATCTTGCAGATTATTTATTTGAAAATAGGTTGGACGAGAATTTGTAATGCATATAAATAAAAAAATTTACTTTAAATGGGCAAAAATCTTTTATTTAAGTTCTTCATAAACTTGATATGCATAGTTCAAAACTTTCATTTCGTATTCATATCTTTTATTTTCTGGTAGTGATTTTGCAAATTGTTCTAACATTGATGTGAAAGAACTGCTACAGTTTTCATCGCTTGTATTCTTTTTTTCCAACTCTTTTTTTTTTCATTTATTAACTCTCTCACTTCTTTGAATACACTTGATAACTGATTTTCTATTTGTGTATTTTTTTTTGTCGGACGGCCTGGTGTTGGGGAGGGAACCATTTCAGACGATGAACTTTCATTCGGGAAGAGATATGGTACATTGATTGTAGGTGATGGCAATGGTGTTGATGACGATAATGTTTCTCGTGGAGTAACTTCAACTGTGGGTTGAAATGATGATGATGTTGATGACATTAAAAATTCGGACATTTCAGAAGCTGATAATTCCTCAATTTCTAGTGTTGATGTTAACTGTTTTTCTGATGATTCGATGCTGGATGATGCCCTATAAATGTTTCGAAAAAGAAATAGTTCACAAATGATCCAATAACTAAATTTTCGCTTACGCTCGGGGTTCAATGTGGTCCTTTAAGAATTGCATCGCCTCTAGATAAATCCATGCCTTCTTTTTTGTAGGTGGTGAGCTACCGGAAGCAACATACTCGGTCCGCGTCTCCTTAACAAATCTGTCCCTTAGAGACCTCCATCTTGTTCTGCACTCTTTTTCTACAGGAACAAATTAATTTTATAAAAATTAATTCTAGAATTTCAACTATGAAATTACCAGACTGTCCACACGCTTTCGATATCTCAACCCACGCCAAAGCTGCAGCTTGTTTTATTTTATAAGTTTTGAGGGCTTTGTTATATATGCAGGGGTATTTTTTGATTTCCTCAATCAGCTTTTCCTCAAACATTTTAAAAAATTAATTTTAAAATTTAATGTTCGTTATTATGTCACTTTTTTTGAAATACAAAAACGGCACAGCTGATCGCATTTGCCTGTCAACGTACAAAAAGTAGAAAGTAGACCTACTTTTGCGTCAAAATGCCGCATGCGTTGGTCTATGAATTCCGTTCCATATAAATGTACAGAGTTTACTTAACTGTCAACGGATTCAACTTATTCAACGCACTTGCCGCATCTTATGAAACTCCACCTTTAGTGGTCTTCCATCTTTCGATAATATTGCTAACGGTTGTTTTTCCAATTGATAGTAGACCCGCTATTTCACGCAAACTTTTTCCTTCGTTATGGTGCTTTATAACTAATTCGCGTATCGGTAAAAGCGTGCGTTTCGGCATTTTGACAATTTAAAACTGGTAAATTGATGATCATAAAACTGAATTCCAAGTATAGGCTGCCTACATGATGAAAAAAATAAAAAAACGTTCCTGTCCCGATATTTTTGAACACAGATATAATTTCATTTTTGTTTAGATTAAATATAAATAGTCATAGAAAATTAAAACAGTATATATTTCGATTGCAGTACGAAAGTAGTTTGGTTTGATATATATAATATTTAATAAGATGTTATCATATAAAAATTATACCAGAAAAATTGTCTGTCCCGATAATTTTGCACGCAACTGTAAATCTCTAATACATAACGAAATGACAAAAACTTGTAGTTTTGAGGTTAGTTGACATAAATATCAGTTTTCAAAACATTTTAAATAAATAAAATTTTGCATTGAATATTATTACGCACCTATTTAAATTTCTCAATGTTTTTTATGAAGTCATAATAATAGTAAGAAACGAAAAAATATTTTTTTGGTTAATTTGAAAATGTGCACGCGCGAAACTGAATGATTAATAATTAATTGCCAATAATCACCAACCTTATATTACAATCTGCCTGTTGAACTGAGTTATTTAATTTGTCAAGTATATTCGCTCATTCGATGCATCGGATAAAAAACATCGATGCATTGAATATATCGAAGCATTAATGAAACATCGGTTGAGTTCGATGAATCGTTTTTATACATCGAATGTTTCTAATGCCGCGTCTCCACCAACCGAACATGTTCGCCGAACAGTGTTCGCGAACATAAAAACGGACAAACATTCCACATTTGGTTCATCAAACATGTTCGACGAACATTTTCAATAGCTCACGGACAGACAAATCAACGTTCGCTACTGAAATCCGAGCTTTTGGTTAGTTGGTGATCTTGTGTAGTGATAAGTGCATCTACGCAGCGGCGTCGTAATTTAGCGTGCATAGCAGCGGCTTATTTGCTACTGTTCGCTCTTCGACCTCCTCGTTGATGGCATAGACAACTGTTTAGAGGTAGAACTGGTGCAGTGACCTGACCGGATCAAAGCAATAGTGTTTTCTACTGTCCACAGTTTTCTATTACACTCATTCTCTACTAAATCACTCATTCTGTTCATTTAACAATACCATAGCGTACAATACTGATAAAAAAAAATACTATGTAAAGACAGCAGCGGCGGGTCAGCTCTCAGATGTCCAAGGTTTAAATAACAAAACACCCGTTACGTTTATATCCTTTTTTATTAATTATATTACCCAACTATATTATAAAACTATCCAGGGGAGGGTTACAGATAAAAGGTGTTCGGTCGGAGCCACTGGATCAACTCTACGTGGCTTGTCTGTTTTCTCTGTCTGTAGACCATACGATCAACTCTCCTATGGCCTTGTCCAGTTATGAGGCAGAGGAATCACCTCTTCCGCTGTCTGATCACGACTGACTTTCGCAGGCAAGCACCGGCCTTTTATATTGGTGCCTCGCTGCGCAGCGCTGTTCTTTTTTGGTAATGACAGCAGTTTATTCAGCAGTTGTGTCTCTTTTTGTTGACAATGGTGTCGCCGTTATGTTTATGCGGCTTGTTTCGTTACAACTAATCAAAAATACTACGTCATCAAAAAAACCACTAGCAAAAACAAACTTCACTAGAAACAATGAAAACTGCTACAAGTTGTTCTGTCTGGCAGCAAACTTTTACAGCCAACAACAGGTTCCCGCCACTATCCCATCACAACGCTCAGAATGTTCGAGAAGGCGTCCCCACCTAACCAACACCGAACAATGTTCGGCGGACATCACAAATGTCTGTCGAACACTGTTCGGCGAACATGTTCGGTTGGTGGAGACGCGGCTTTAAACATCGATGTATATCGTCCATCCCTATTGGGAACCAAATGTGGAATGTTTGTCCGTTTTTATGTTCGCGAACACTGTTCTGTAAACATGTTCGGTTGGTGGAGACGCGGCTTAAGTCTGTTGTTTTCGTGGGACTAAACCAAAGTCATACTCTTTTGTAAAGTCTTTTTCCAGTTCTGAAATTTGCTAAATGTTTAACCCTTTGTTGACCAAATAAATAAAATTTTATAAATTTCAAATTTTTTATGTATTATAAAGCTTAGATCATTTTAGACTGAAAAAATAATTTGCAGGAATTTTTAGCTCTATAAAGGATACTTCCAGGATACGGTACTTTTAAGTACCGTTGGGTTGTGGGTATATATACAGTGGCGGAAAAAAGTTTGGAAACATTTTTGCTACAAGAATACATTTTATTATTTCTTAAAAAATATTTTATCCAACGGAAAAGTTAAAACTGAAAAATAAAAACATGTCATTTTAAATCATTTATTTGTTGAAACAATCATTCAGATGTTATTAGGAATTCAGTTATTACATCAACTAAAAATGTCTTCTACATAAGCATAGAAAAAAGTGTGGAAACATATCAATTAAATTGGTTATTTGGTGGGGAAGTGGGAATTTTGTACATCAGAATTTTTTTTGGTTAATATTTAGTAGCTCGACCTTTTGCCTCATTTACTGCCTTACACCTTTTGGGCATAGAGTCTACTAATTTTTCACCAAGTTGCACTGGAATTTTACGCCATTCTTCAACAATTTGCTCGAAAAGTTGTTGCTTATTTCCAGCTACTTTTTGTTTGAGTTGTCTTTTTAAGTACTCCCATAAATGCTCAATCGGATTTAAATCCGGTGATTGCGAAGGCCATTCCAAAACAGAAATTTTTTGCTCCTCAAACCATTCTTTCACTAGCCGAGACGAATGTTTTGGATCGTTATCCTGTTGAAAATTGCAATTGTCGTCCTGTTTAGAAAATTGCAATCTGTTGGAAATACTAGCACGCGATAGAAGAGGTTTCTTCACTGGTGATCGTCCAAATAATCCACCTTCCCTCAGCCGGTTTCTAACTTTTCTGTCCGTTATTTCTGCAACGCGTTGCTTCTTTAATTCGGCATTAATTTCCGTCGCTGTTTTTCGGGGATTTTTCTTCGAAATTCGCAGTATAATGCGATCCACGTGCTGAGTTGTTTTCCTGGGTCTCCCAGTTTTGGGTGCTGTTTCGATATTTTCCCTCTCTTTGTATTTTTTTATTATTTTAGATATCGTTCCTCGTGGTAATTGAAAATCTCGTGAAATTTCAATTTGTTTTTTTCCTCCGTTGAAAAAAGTTTAGGCATTTTGAAAATATGATTACTTTATGTTTGTTAAAATTTTACCAAGGAGAGCACTTTTCAATAAAAATTTGTGGTTTGATATTTTTGACTTCAAAAGGAGTAAAAACGGTAACATTTGACAGTTCAACTGCCATGTTTCCATACTTTTTTCCACACTTATCTAGAAGGCTATTTTAATTTGATGTAATAATTGACATTAAGAACCATTTGACATTTGAATGAGTTTTTGAATAAATAAATGATTTAAAATGGCATGCTTTTATTTTTCTGTTTTAACCGTTCCTTTGGATAAAGTATTTTTTAAGAAATAATAAAATATATTCCTGTATCAGCAATGTTTCCAAACTTTTTTCTGCCACTGTACACAGCAATGCATAAAAAAATATAGGAAAATATATTTATGAATATATTTAAATATTGTATTGTACATTTTTTCAATTAATTCCATGATATTTGGCAAAACAATTTTTTGATCGTTACAGCATAAATAAATATTACAATAGCTGCATTTTGAAAATGGTTTAGATTGCACTTTATTTATGCTGCACATTTCGCATCTTCCCCTTGTATCAGCGAATTTCGGCCAGTGAATACCAAGATTTCCAAGTCTTATGTCCTTGGAAACAGATTCTTTCTTGCCTTTTTTACTACTAAGATGAGTCGTCAACCTTCCGTTTCAATGTCCTTTCATCGACAGTCAAATTATTCTGTGCCAATAATCCATTGGTTACGCATCTTTTGTATTCAAGAAGTGATATCTTTTCTTCCTCTTGCCAATATACAATGCAGGAATTGACAAACGCTACCTCTAGCATTCCCCAAAATATACGATGCCACCATTTCTTTGATCTACGATTAAGGCCATATGATGATCGAAGCTGGTCTGCATGATCCACCCCAGCCATGAAGGAATTGTAATCCTTCACAACAGTAGGGCAGCTTATGTCATGTTTTTCTCCTTTTTTATCCTTTCTAGCTAAAGTTGTTAGTTCGGTGAAATGATAGTTCGAAGCCAGAAGTAATGCTTTATTGTCTTTCCATTTATAGAAACTTATCCCGTCCCTTGAGGACCGAAAATCGAAATCTCCTTTCTTCATTTTCTTTTCCTCTCTCATGTTTTTGGGATTGCCTTTTCTATTCGTTCGGATCGTGCCACATGCCAAAGTTTTTTCAGTTTTTAGGGCTTCTAGCAATCTCACGGAGGTAAAATAATTATCAAAAAATATCATACTCTTTCCCCAAGACCAAAATTTTTGTATTTGTTTTTCAACTGCTCATCTTTCCCTGATAAATAGTAAATTTCTTTATATGGCCATGTTGATCAGCTAAACACCACAACTTGTAGCCTCTTTAGATTGGTTTCATTGGATTGTATTGCTTCATGGTATTTCTGCCCTTGAAAAGGATCATTGATTCATCAACAGAAAGCTGTCGAGTCCCATGGTAAGCAATACCAAACTTCTCATTCAGGGAGTCAATCATTGGTCGTAGCTTGAAAAGCCGATCTTTGTTTTCTTTGGGAATCGCGCTGTTGTCGTTTACATGGAGAAAGCTCAAAATTGAATCGAATCTGTTACGACTCATAGTATCTTTCACAATGGTTACTTTGAGATCTCTACTATCACTCCAGTAGTGCCTCCAGCTAGGAAGTTTGTGATACCCCATTAAAAAATTTATTCCTATAAATGCCAGCAATTAATTTTTCGTCAAGTCCAGTTTTTTATGTTTTTGAATGGCATATAAATTTGACTGATGGACAATATTTTCAGCTACATTCTCAAGAAAAATGAGAAAAAAGTCTGTAGCTTTCGTACAATTTTCAAATATTCCTTCCACAAGCCCGATAGAGGATAGAGAATATTCCGGTATTTCGGTTGCACATTCTTTCAATTTCCATTGACGATTAGGCTCACCATCGTTTCTATCGTTTTCAATAGAGTTTGTGCTCGGATAACTGCAGCCCTGGGCTGGCTGAGCTTCCGAAGATTCTCCAAAGTCGAGTAATTCGGCAAATTCTTCCTGAAGCCTCTCCTCTGCAATTTCTTTACACAATTGCTCTTGTATTTCCTGCTTATCCCACACTTCATCTAAATTATCCCTACGAGAAGAAGTGGGAAGGAAATCAAGTTCATCGTCTGACCCTATATCTGTATCTTCTGTGTTGTCTATGGGGATTTCCTCCAGAAGAGCCAAAATATAATCCTCCAAAATTGCAGTGCTTTTAATACATGGCATATTTCACTAAATCATAATGAAAATTAAAAATAAACCAAAAAAGATAAGAATAAAATCCTTATAATAACGCAAATGTAAATATTTGAATACATGTATGTGGGATATGCGCTGTACAACCCAACGGTACTCACCGGTCCAGTTTAATTTTCTTCAAAAATAATGGTAACAAATACGAAAATTACACTGTAAGTAATTATTTTAATATTTCAGAATGTGAAGCTAGCCGTATTGGCAGAGCAACAATAGACGGACAAACCACTATATAAAAAGACACGATTACAAAACTATTCTCTTTATTAAAGCAACACAAAACTCTACTCAATTCTATAGACATGCCGGAAGTAAGACATAGCACAGCAAAAATAAAAGTAAGAAGAAGATTAGCAATATTAAGGCTACGTTTACACATTTAGATATGATTCAGATTAGTTATTCTAACACTCCTCCTTAATCTATCCCTTAATATAATAAATCTACTCTTTGCTAAGCCTTTAGTAAGTAAATCTGCTAACATTTTTTCAGTTTCACAATATTCACAAATTACAATATTTTTATCAATATAATCTTTTACAAAATACATATATACGCACATCAATGTGCTTAGATCTACTACTAAATCTTTCTAACTCTATCATTTTCAATACACTTTGATTGTCCTCATATATTTTAGTACAACTCGATCCTTTCCAATTGAAGTCTTCTAAGAGATGTTGAATCCACGCCGACTCTTTACATGCTTCTGACAAAGAAATAAACTCCGCTTCTGTCGATGACAATGAGACGCAATCTTGTCGTTTGCACCTCCAACTGATGGGTCCTCCTAGTAAAAAGATATATCCTGAGTTTGATTTTCTTGTCGCGCGATTTTCTCCCCAACTTGCATCAGCATTCATATATTCTCCTCCTCGATCTGTACGAAGGGTCTTTATTTTAGAATTAAATTTATTTTTTACCAGCTCCTGAAATTCCTTAAACTTTTGAAATACTTCTGATTTTTCTGACAATAAGTAAACTGTAGTATATTTGGAATAATCGTCAATGAATGTAAGTATCTTTTACCTGAAGCTGTAGATGTTTGCATCGGACCACAAACATCACTATGAATTAGATCTAAAATATTTAATGATCGACTAGTTGATTTTGGGAATGGTAGACGAGTCATTTTGCCTTTGATACATATTTCGCATTCCTGACAGCAATCTGAATTGCATTTAGTTATCTTCATTCCTTCGACGAGTTTGTTTAAGGGTATCGTTTTAACAATTTCGATGTCTCGATGCCCAAGAATTCGATGCCACTGATGGATACATATCTTCTGGTTATTTGAAACAAAATTTACCTTATTTGACATCCGCAAATGATATAAATTATCAATGATATCACCAACAGCAACTTGACATCCAATTGACGTTCGAACTTCACAATAATTATCCTCAAAATTCATCTTGAAACCTTTTTCAGCCAGTCGTTTTACTGATATGAGATTTCCCCCGATTGATGGAACAAGTAGTACTTCTTCGATAGTTACTTGTGATGTTTCTCCTTTTTTGTTTATAAAATTTACAACTATTTTTCCTTTGCCAACTGCTTGCGCCATTTGTCCATTTGCTACCTGTGCCATTTCATTGTGTTTTTCATCCAAATCACTGAAATTTTCTCGTTTGCTGCTAATGTGACATGTTGCGCCTGAATCGAGTATCCACCCGTTGTTTTTTCTTCCCAGCAAAAATAGAATTTTTGTTTGTCTTCAATGACATTCGCTTGGACTTGATTTTTATTAACCCTATTTTTGAGCCATTTTGCATATTTGCGACATTTATTCTTCTTGTGACATTTGCATTTACAGAAATAACACTCATCGTCTGATGATTTACTGAAATTAGAATTATTTAATATTTTTAATGCAGAAACATTTTCATGGTCATCATCAACCATAAGTGAAATTAAGGTCAATGCCTTTTCATCGGCTTTAATCCATGCATTCTCTGGATCATCTGGTTTTGCATCTTTTATAACATGCCACATTTCTTTTTCCTTTAATAGCATTTCCATACGAAATCGCGGTAAATGTTGAATACAACAGTACCCACCTCCGATTTTGATGAAATTTTTACACAAAGTACAGTTATTTATGTACATTCCAACGGTAAAAAAAAATGTCGCTCAAGTCCCGTTATCCTGCAATATCCAATTATCCTGGGGGAAGGGGGGTATGGGGGGCGGAGCCCCCCAAAACGGGGGATGGGGGGCATAGCCCCCATTCCAAAGAAAACGTACTTCGCTTTTCAATTGTACCATTTTTTTTAGAAAAACATTTAGAATGATTTGTAAAGCGTTCCACACCAGCACTAATTTCACGATTTTGCTGTATCTTTGCGCATGTATCCCAATGCTAAGATTCGCCTGACTAGTTCCTAATTTTAGAAAAACGAATATTTTTTAAACAATAATAGATTTGGCTAAAATCAGAGAAAAATTATTTATATTAACATGTATCATAAATATAATGCAATATTATAATTGATTGGAATGAATTTTACTCTTTGTTTAATTATTTGGTAGCCCTGAAAAGGGCCGTTTAATGTCTAGTGGGACTTTTAATAATGATTGGGGGGATACAACTCACCAATTAATTTAAAAAATTTAACTATTCGAAGTTCGTAACTAAACTTTCTTTTAAATATATATTCGGCTAAATACCCTGCCAAATGTGCCTCCCTCGTTCCGAATCTCGGAATATTGGCGCGCACTTCTCGCCACAACCTTTCGATATTTTGCGTATGAGCGCCTGTAATCAAAAAAAGGTATGGTTTAATATTTAATATTATTTAAAACTTCTTACCGGTTTCGGGGTCAACGAAATTTTGAGAATGGTTGACGGTTAGGTGCCGAAAACCTTCGTTCTCAAGAATGTTGTATGCCTTCCACATATCTGATATGATTATAGTTCCAGGTAATATATTTTTTTTAATTATTTCTAACAAAGTCGCTGTAGTCCTATCGGGGACAGGGGCAATAAAAATTCGCCCGCTTTGGCGTTCTATCCCCCCGAAAATCCGTCCTCTATTATACTTGCGTCTGCCAATTTTCGCTTCATCTACTTCAATAAACACGCCTTCTCCTCCAATTTTTTCGTTTTGACTCTCTAGCCAATATATGCACACCTAATTAAAATTATTATTTAATATTATATTATAACAAATAATTAAATTAATAAATCACTTCACGGCAAAAACTCTGCCAATCCACTATCGTCCTGTTGACTAATTTAAGCTCCCTTTTAAAAAAATTGTGTCGCGGTGGTTTAATCATAACAAAATACGCAACAAAAAGGCATATTTTTTTTAATAGACAATTTGCTTTTACAAAACCACGTATTTTTTTCGCACTCTCACTAAATGTACACATTTTTCTAATACGTTTTTTGTGGGAATTTTTAAAATAATACTTATTTGTACATTTAAAATATAAGTTATTTTTATTTAAATTTATTATTTTTCCACATTTTGGGCACTTCAATGTATTGTTCAACACTTTATGTTTTATTAAAAATTTTATAAGTCTTTTTTTATTTTGAATAATTCGAATGAATTTGAATAACTCCATTATTCTTTTCTAAAAATTGAGAGAAAATTTAACACTTAATAAACATTGAATTTTTAAAAATCACCAATATCAACTTATTCCACTTACCTTTAAACTATTATTTTTTCACTTAGTTTTTTAAATATTATATTTTATTAACTCTTTATTTTCGTTATAATTTGCACAATTTAATTTGTTTGCAGTTTGTAGTACAGCAACGTACATAAATGATAGTTATAACGGTTATAGTGTATAGTGACTTAGTTAAAGTAAAAGTCTTTTACCAAAAACCACCTCAAATTTATTTAATAAAATACGTTATTTTAACTACTACTTGAATACTACTACAATTTTATTATTTTACCACCATTAAGAAATTGTTAAACACTATAACCGTTATAACTATCATTTATGTACGTTGCTGTACGTTGCGTTGTATCCACCCAATCATTATTAAAAGTCCCACTATACATTAAAGGGCCCTTTTCAGGGCTACCAAATAATTAAACAAAGAGTAAAATTCATTCCAATCAATTATAATATTGCATTATATTTTTGATACATGTTAATATAAATAATTTTTCTCTGATTTTAGCCAAATCTATTATTGTTTAAAAAATATTCGTTTTTCTTAAATTAGGAACTCCTCAGGCGAATCTTAGCATTGGGATACATGCGCAATAGGGTGGTTCAAAAATGGCAAAAAATTTTCAAAAAAACGTGCACCCCCCTATCTTTAAGTTCAATTAAAATCATGATTTTTGGCGGCAACCGGAGAATTTTTGATTGACACTAACCATTGCCGCCGAGCACATTTCGTTTTAGAGATTTACGATTTCTAAACGATAATAAAAATTTGATAATTCTGTTAATTTACGTCCATTAAACTACCTAGATCGTGGCTTCTATATGGCTTTCGAGATCGCTGATTACGAATTTGACGTCAAATCGAAGGTTTGACAAATGACAGCTGTCAAAAACGCTGTCGACTATGGACAAAATATTGCATTGTTTTACATTTTTTTCAAAATGATGTGAAATTTCGTGCTATAGAGGGTTTTCGAGGTCGCTGATTACGAATATGACGTCAAATCAAAGTTTTGCAACATGACAGCTGTCAAAAACGCTGTCAACTATGAACAAAATAAGTTTAAAAATCGTAAATCTCTAAAACGAAATGTGCTCGGCGGCAATGGTTAGTGTCAATCAAAAATTCTCCGGTTGCCGCCAAAAATCATCATTTTAAATGAACTTAAAGATAGGGTGGTGCACGTTATTTTGAAATTTTTTTGCCATTTTTGAACCACCCTAATGCGCAAGTATACAGCAAAATCGTGAAATTAGCACTAATATTGAATATAAAACTGTAAAACCATTTTTTTTTCTAAAATTAGGAACTCCTCAGGCGAATCTTAGCATTAGGATACATGCGCAAGGATACAGCAAAATCGTGAAATTAGTGCTGGTGTGGAACGCTCTACAAATCATTCTAAATGTTTTTCTAAAAAAAATGGTACAATTGAAAAGCGAAGTACGTTTTCTTGGAATGGGGGCTCTGCCCCCGGTACTTTAAAGTGGAATTGCAGGATAACGGGACTTGAGCGACATTTTTTTACCGTTGGAATGTACATAAATAACTGTACTTTGTGTAAAAATTTCATCAAAATCGGAAGTGGGTACTGTTATATTAAACATTTACCGAAATCGCCAATTAAAGTAATTCTCAGAATTCAGCCGGGTAACCATATATTTTGTGTTCTCCATTTTAAATAAAAGTATCTTACTTGAAATGCTCGGAAATCCTTGCGTTATTTAATACCTGGGCCCATAACCTATTGGCAGAGCAACAATAGACGGACAAACCACTACATAAAAAGACACGATTACAAAATTATTCTCTTTATTAAAGCAACACAAAACTCTACTCAATTCTATAGACATGCCGGAAGTAACCATAGCACAGCAAAAATAAAAGTAAGAAGAAGATTAGCAATATTAAGGCTACGTTTACACATTTAGATATGATTCAGATTACTTATTCTAACAAGCCGATCAAACTCAGAAGCCAAAGAGAAACGCTAAAAACAATACTTTTACAATCTATTCAACTTACATTAACTTGCTGCTACGATATGGCAAATCTCTGTCAGAAGGAACGTCGTTTTTATCGTTAAGACAACATATACAGATGAATCAAAATAAATTCAGTTTCTAAGAATGGTACTTAAGAGTCTCGTAGAGTTTTCAAGTGTAACTGGACTTTGATGAGGGAAAATATTGAAGAAAATGGTGGCACCGGAAAGTACTGGCGGTCAACAAAGGGTTAAGTAATGTGTCTGAAGAGTTTATTGTTTTTTTACTTATCTATTGCTATTATTTTGTTAGCGTTTCTCACCCATCGTAATCGTAATACCACAAATTTGGTACATAGATCTCTTCTGGTGACCTTCCACTTCTTTTAGATGATTCCACTTTCTTAACCTCTTTTCTGAAGGCTCCTCCTAAAGATTGTATTTTCTTTAAGACACTGCCTTTATCCGCCTGAGTGTAATATGTTTTATAAAAATTTAAAAGGTCATCATAACCTCTATTTTTTAAATTTCGATTTTTATAATCGTTTGATTTAATTTTCCACAATGCTGGGTGTTTTTTGTATTTTTGTATTTCTATAAAATTTATGATAAATTCCCGTGAATTATTAATTTTTTCTGCCATTTTAATAACCACAATAAAAATTACACTCCAAATGACACGCCACTTTTAGAATTTTTCTCTATTTTATACTACTGAACTTTGCGTGGAACGTTGAAAAAATAGCCATTCTACACGCCGCGCCGAGTCAATTATATACATTTTGTTGTTGTTTTTCACAAACATTTTGTTGTTGTTTTAACTGCCACGCAATCCGACAAATTAACTTTTATAGTGTATGGACAAAGAGCTTTTTCAAACACGCCACGCAAAGTGGCAGTTTTTTCAACCCGCCAACCGACAGTTTTTTCGAAAGAAAAAACTCTTAGTGTATGGCTTACTATTGAGTTATTGCAGGAATAATTCTATTAGGAATAATGAGTGTGTTCCGTAATATACTGGAAGCACTGTGATTTTAGACGTCATGCCAGTGCACTGCGAAGCACGTTCCGTTTAAAAAAGTTATACTGAACTAAGCAGTACATTTTTGTATACGGAACGAGCGCACAGTATACTGGCTCCGCCTCCATATTTTACTGCTCACGATTAAATTTTTTTACAGCCACAATACACATCTGTCAAAATCTGTTGAAACTACTGGGAGCACATTACCTCTTTCAAAGCAGTAGTCCCAGTCATGAATGAATGTTCCCAGAGCACTGCGACAGGGCACTGTTTGGTGAAAACGGAACGACAAAACTACCACTGGTAGTACTGGCGCAGTGCTCCCAGTACATTACGGAACGCACTCAATGTTGTCCAAAGATATTTTAGGGACGAGACTTTTGTCTTTATAATTTTTTAAGTCAAAAGTGAGGCAATACTTAGGAATTTCATATTATAAAATGTAGCCGAGCTTACTATTTAGTATTGTATCCTTTGGATTTTATTACTGCATGTAAACGGTAAAGTCTTGTGGTATTTTTCCCCATTCTTCAAGGAGTGCCGCTTTTAAGGTACTAGTACCGTTTAGAAGACTAAAAAATGACCAATTTTTAACATTTTTTTAATCGTGTCCTTTATTTTAAAATATTATGACATTTTTTTCCTGTAGTTAGTACACATTTTGGCAGTAATAAAAAATTTTTTTTAATTTTATTTTCATTGAACATTTATTGCTATATGACGTCATAGTCAAGTCATCGAAAATTAGAGCCTCGCACTGTCCGCGGCTAATAGATAAAATAACCACTCTTGGGGTTATTAAAAAAAATATAAATTAAATAAAAATATCTTTATTTATGAAACACTTATTCTTTATAATAATTTACAGCTGAATTGAAGAGCTCGTTCAAATCAAGAGCGGACATAAACTTTCGAGACTGTTTGTTCCTCTCCAGCTGCACATAAACATACCCTCGAAGTGTGAATACGGAGAAAATTTTATTAGATCTCTGGAGCTTCCATGCTAAGGGGCCATCCATAAATTACGTCACACGAATTTCATGATTTTTTGACCCCCCCCCCCCCGCCCTTGTCACAGCTGGTCACATTTGGGAGACCCCCCCTCCCTAGTGTGACGTCACATATTGTGCAATTTTGCATCTAGAAGTTATTAAACTAAAACAGCAGTTCCGAAATTAAATATATTTCTATTTAAATTATTTTTTAATAAAATTAACATAAAATCAACATAAAATTCACTTAAACATTTCAAAAAATTAACAAAAGCGTAATGAGCAGTATTACTATATTTAGATAAGTATATTAGATTTTGAAATGTGACGTAACAAAATTTAAGACCCCCCCCCCACCCCTTGTCACACAATGTCACACTTCGCCGACCCCCTCCCTCCCCCCTAACGTGTGACGTAATTTATGGATGGCCCCTAACTGCAGAATGTCGTTATTTTTCGAAGTCAAACTTTCATTGATGTATATTTTGCTGTCTGCAGTAAAGCCAAGTTTCAAATGCTTTAGAGTCAAAATTCCATGGCGGCGCCTTTTTTCAGGAATTCTAGCTGCTCGTTTGCTGACGGAAATTTAACAACCAGCAACGGGCTGTCATGCTTTGAGCTTCCATTCCTAGACTCATCGTTTTGCCGCTTTACTGACCGAAGGACATTGACATACGGCGTCAGCTCGTGCCCTGTGGCAGAGGCAATGGAGTTCAAGATCAGTCTTGGATTGTCAGTGTCGCACAGAGGTACCCCTCGAATAACCACATCATGTAGTCGGGACTGGCGGCGCACGTCCTCTAGTTCGTTAGAAACGACGGCAAGATCATGTTGAACCGACTCGACCTCATTACGCAATTCTCCCACTAAATTGTTAAAAGTGGTACGCATCTCATCCATTTGCGACAATAAATGCGTTTCCAGCTGTTTCAAGTTTTCCTCGAAGGCAGCAGTAGCAGCAGCAAATTGATCATCCAGCATACGGTTGAAGTAGGTCATTAACCTTTTTTCAAACAGCTTTCGGGAGCTGAAATTGATGATGATCTTGGTGTCATTTTGCTGTTACAGCTATCATTATGTCTGCTGGCTGAGTTCACAGGAGTGCAGTTAGTACCGGCATTAGAAGATTCCACCTCAGTAAACTTTCTAGTGACAGGTCTTGGTTTTGGCATTTTTAATAATTTTTAATAAATTAACGTTGGTGAAAATCTCGAAGCAAATGCAGTGAGGAAACACAAACGCGAGTAATTTAGGTAGAAAATTAAACTTTATATTTTGGATAGAAAAAGGCGGAATAATTGAATAAACACTGGGAGCTTAAGTAACACACGTCTACTCGGTACACAACACATCCTTCTCCTATTCTTTGTACCTTTTTTGTACCTAATTGTATAGTCGAATTCGGACAGTTTTAATCGCCATCTAACAAGTTTCGAATTCGGCTATTTGATAGAGAATGGCCATTGCAATGTCTTGTGGTCAGTTTCTATGAAAAATTGCCTCCCAAATAAGTAGGGACGGTAATATTTCGTCGCCCAAACTATAGCTAGCAGTTCTCTTTCTATCGTGATATAGTTAATTTCATGCTCGTTAAAAGTTCGACTAGTGTAGCAAACGGGGCGTCCTTCTTGAGAAAGGACAGCGTCAAGCGCATATTGGCTTGCATCGGTGCAAAGTGGTTCCCCGTCCATACTAAGGTGCGACAAAAATAATAACATCTAAAATTTTTGGTTTTGAGCAATAAAACTAACTTGAATATGTTAAATGAATATTTATTGATAAAAAACGTCTATTTTAAGGGTGTGTATATTAATAAAATAAATAAACTTATCTAAATTAAATACAAAAATATAACTAATTGTCCTTAAACAATTTTACACAAAGCATGTTCTATGACGTTAGACCCATGAATTAATATCTTACAGGAGTACAGTACAGGATTTTCAAAAAATTTCCTGGCTGCCATCATTCGACGTCCCACTTCCCCCTGGCTTAGGTTTGCTGACTATTAAAATCATCTTCTCTCTAAATAAAGATTGGATGAGTTTTTTTCTTTCTGCCACATTTTCTTTTTGTTTCTTGCCACGGACTTGCCAGCTTTGGACATCCAGGCGATAGGAAACGTGTAGGAAGAACTCAAAAAATCTAATCCAGGCGTGAAAATCTAGTCCAAAGGCAAGACTCTCTTGAGATACCCCCTTCTGCAAACATAGGTCGATATTATTCATCTGTTTTGGAGTGGCCTCGCAAATGTAACACTTTGTTGAAGAGGTTGCAGTTAATGCATTGCAAACCTTTCCATCGACCATGGTTAATTGAAGATTGTGGCGTACATTCCAATCTCTATTACCCATGGTGATTTTTGTGGCTTGCAATGCATTGATTTTTTCTGAAAAATACCGTTCCTCTTCAACCGAAACTTCAGTTGTTTCTTTGACAAATCTGAATCTAAAAGGCCGAGTATATCGAGTAGAAGAGAGACGAGGATTTTTCCAAATGACTACATCTCGTTGCAGAAGCTGTAAGGGAACATATGAAGTTACGAACAAATTACTGTCATCAATCGTTTCAGAGTCACTAAAAGATTGCTTGTACTCACTGTAACCTGAACTTCCATCAAACCCCCATTTGCCCATTAAAACAAGAGAGTTATCGGAGTCAGCAACGGGACTTCAGCGCTTGATTCGGTGACAGTAATTTGATCCGCAATTGGATAACAATTTTGCTTTTCCTTCAATACAGACTTATAACTAGGCAAAAAATTTAATAGTAACATATCGTTAACAAAACTTCAATACTGGTGTTTCGTCAATTTTGCTTCCACAATAAGGGAAACGACGTCGCTGACTGAGGGTTCAGTAAAGCTAGCCGAAACTCCAGCTTCATCACTAAAAGCTGATCGTAGCGACTCGTCAAGCTGGCACACCTCACTTCTCCTCCGCTGTCGTGTACGCTTACTACAATCAGCATAGTCTTTCTTCGGTCGCCCACGCTTCTTCGAAGATGTCTCTGGCAAGTTCATTGGCTGAGAATCTCCCAAGCCTACAGATTCAGCTGCTTCAAGCCAGTCGATTTGTTTAGCTTGAAACAAATTCTTGTCGTAGTGATGTTTCCTCCACAGGATTTGTATTCTCTTACAGATGTAAGAAACACGCTTGTGCAATGTTTCAAAAGAATAATTCTTTTTGTCTTCGATTGACACAGAACTATGTACTTCATTAAATACAAGCTCAGCTCGCTCAGTACATGACAACTTTTGTTTGTTGAACTTGTACCAAATGTCAAATATACATATACTGCCTTTTAAAAACACAGAGCCGTTCGGCACCTAAAACAAAAGAAAAAAAATAAATCGTGAAATTAAACATTTTGATGAAATAAAATATTTTAAATGGAATAGGAAATTGCTACGAAACACAGTAGATCGGCCGTAAAGGCCAAATATCTCTAAAAATGGGATAAAATGGGATAGAAAATTAGTAAGACCGCAAAGTAGCACTAACTAAGATTAACTTAACAGTTAAAAGTTTAGATGTTTCCAAAGATATATTTAAAAAATACAAAAAAATGACTATGGCGTAGCACGCTCGTCACATAAATACCAAAGTTATGAACAACAAACAAATTAATACATTAAAATATATATACCCTTGCCTTGAAAATCCATCACAAACACAATCACAACAATGCAACGTTTCCGAGAAACTCTAATGATTCGACGCAGCAAACAACAAATGGATTACTGATACGGGAAGAGCGCATGAGAAGCTTACACTTTGAAGTACGATTTGATAATGAGACTAATTGTTTGTGTCCTTCAATTTATATTTTTTAGGTATGTAACTGTCTGGAGTGGGTGTGCCATAGCACGAAGTAGGAAGATAAACACATCTCAGTAAGGATGCGTAAGACTCGCTTTACACAAAACTAATTGGAGAAAGGAGCAGAAAGATGGTGACTGGGCAGGCTTGACCGCCGAGGGTGATTGCCGAAATTGTAAACATCCGCTCGCCTGATGGGATGGGGGTTCGCGGTACAGGGATGCCGAATGGTGACAGTTCAAACAAAACTAAAACTCGTGCCTGCATACGAAAATTTAAAAAGAGCGGCGGTGGCGGAGAAACAAACCTACCGAGGCCAGCAAGAGGGGGCCAACCGACAGGGGAGAGAGATGGTCACCGGTTACACTGCCATTCAAGGGGGAACACACCAAAACTACAATATGCACATGAAGGATAATCACTTACCTTGGTGAGGGCATCCTACATCTTGGGGGTTTCACCACATCCGGGTTTGGTTAGACGGCCATCGTCTCGGGTTTTAAGTATTTAAAATTCATAATTTACCGTTTATATTAATTCGGGAGTTTATTCAATATGTTTAAATGATTTTATTAAAGGTTATATTAGTTTCAAATGGTTGATTTTATTATAGGTAGGTAGTTCATACTTAGTTTATTATTATTTTTAAATGATTTTAATAAATTTTATATTAATATGACAATGTGTTTGTTATTATTATACGCAATTCAAATATAGGTTATCATTTTCAAAAGATTTTAATAAATTTTATAAAAACATCTCCAAGTTTATGTAATTAGTATATGCAGTTCAAATTTAGTTTATTATTTCCAAACGATTTTAAGTTTTTTTAATTATTATATGCAGTTCAAATTTAGGTTATTATGTTCAAATGATTTTAAGTTTTTATAATTATTATATGTAGTTCAAGTTTAGGTTATCCTTTTCAAAAGATTTTTAATATATTTTATAATAACATTTCCAAATTTATGTAATTATTATATGCCGTTCAAATTTAGTTTATTATTTTCAAATGATTTTAAGTTTTTATAATCATCATATGCAGTTCAAATTTAGGTTATTATTTTCAAATGATTTTAAGTTTTTATAATTATCATTTGCAGTTCAAATTTAGGTTATCATTTTCAAATGATTTTAATAAATTTTAGATTAACATTTCAATGTTTTGTTATCATTATATGCAATTCAAACTTAGGTTATTGTTTTCAAATGAAGTTATTAAATTGTATATTAAAATTTCCAACGTTATTTTTATTACATGCAGATCATATTTATGTCATTATTTTCAACGGTTTTTATTAACTTTTATTAAAATTAAAATTTCAAACTTGATTTTTATTAGTGGCAGTTCATAATTAGGTTATTATTTTCACAGGATTTTATTAATTTTTATATTAAAATTTCTAACGTTATTTTTATTAGAGGCAGTTCATAATTAGGTTCTTATTTTCGAAGGATTTTATCAATTTTTATATTAAAATTTCTAATTTGATTTTTATTAGTGGCAATTCATAATTAGGTTATTATTTTCAAAGGATTTTATTAATTTTTATATTAAAATTTCTAACGTTATTTTTATTATATGCAGATCATAGTTATGTCATTATTTTCAACGGATCTAGTAACTTTTATATTAAAATTTCAAACTTTGTGGTTGTATAATATGCCGTTCATACTGTAGCGACCCACTCTTCCGCATGAAGCCACCAACACAAAATTCGAACATGTCCTTGCGACCACGTTAACAATATATTTTTTTTATACACAGAAGCGACAAAATCTGATTCGATCGATATATATAATTAGCACTTGAAGTTATATTTCAATTTTATAAGAATATCCAATTCAATAATGCGCCAAGTAACGGGGTATAATCAATAATGCCACTCACGATCAGAATGTACACTCTCAAATTAATCTTTCACAGCTCTTACTTGTGGTAATCCCTTAAAACCCAACAGAAGATGTCTGTATTTACTAATACTCAACTTAATACTGATCACGAATTTAATTGAAAATCAAAGAATCACTTTAAACCCGTCTTATTAGGACGATCACCGCGGATCAAGAAAAAGAATCCGAATCATAACTTAACTTCTACTTAATAAAAAATTTACTCGGCGCGGCCCCTTCAATCTCGGTACATCCTGTCGCTCCCAATCCCGAAACTTGACTTGCTAATTCAAAAAAATGTCCCCCATCAATCGCCGGATCAGGCGATTTTTCGACCGAAGGCAAAAAAAAGCGTCCCGTTAACCCGCATTCCTTGTTGCGTATTCTATTGAACATTTATTCATATTTCTTTGTGTGTGCATTTTAAATTGAGTTGTTGGATATCGGGATTGATTTTTGCTGTTTTATAATTTGCCTGTAAACGTATATTATCGGGATTTATGGCTGTCGGATTTGATGATTGTGGGTGTGTTGGTACGCATTTTTTTGGTTTAGGAAGCGGGATGACTGCCAATGGGCATGAAAAGAATTGCTCAACGATGAATGCCGAATTGCCATGTAATATACCGGTTACATTTGTTTAAAGTGGGAAAAAAATGTCCTTTTTTTTTTTTTGTGGTAGGCGTTGGTGTTAGGGTCTTTACTATCTTTTGGTTAAACAGAGAGGAGAAAAGGAATTTTGTGATAGGCGATGGTGTTAGTGCCTTTATCTTTTTTTGTTATTGGTCTTTACGTATGGCGACCGTTACAGGTAGTTCGGAAATAATAAATAATAAAACGAGCAGTCATTTTACGGAACTAAAGAACTTTTTTTTTTTGGATTTTTGTCGTATGGGAGAAACCACTGTGCGGTGGTTAGAATAAATGTTTTACTCAAGTCTGGGTATGCCAGTAAGGGTTCGTTACTAAGAAGAGTTTTGAGTGTCTCGAATGCTTGAATATATTCGGGATCGGAAATATTTATTTTAGTATCTTTTTTCAGATATTTTGTCATTGGTTTCGCAATAGCCGGTAAGACCTAGGAATTGTTTTATCTGTTTGCCTGTTTTAGGGATCTGATAGTTTTTTACGCAGTCAATTTTTTTCCGGTTTGGTCTGATGTCTTCTGGCGTAACTATTATGTCCTAAGAATTCGGTTTCTTTCTTAAGATACTCGGACTTATCTAGCTGCACCTTAAGGTTTACTTCTCTTAATCTGTTAAGTGAGCGAATTGATGTGCTCCTGTAGAGAAGTTGAAAATATTATTATGTAATCAATGTATACTAGACATATTTTATTGATGTAATCTTGTAAAACGCAATTCATGAGACGCTGAAAGGTTGAGGGGGCTGTCTTTAGGCCGAATGACATACGGAGAAATTCGTAATGGCCATTCTCAACGCTGAAAGCCGTTTTTTGGATATCGTCTTCATGAATTTCAATCTGGTGGAATCCTTTCGCCAGATCGGGAGTGGTAAAGTATTGACATTTACCTAATTTATCTAGGATTTCATCGATATTTGGGATGGGGTACTTATCGTCGATAGTTCCCTCATTGAGTTATTCCTATAGCCGACCAAGAGTCGCCACTTTGTTTTCCCGCTGGCATCGACCTTCTTTGGCATGATCGAAATCGGGGCTGAATACGGAGATTGACTATGACGAATTATGTTATTATCTAGCATATCTCGTATTTGTCTTTCGACTTCGTGTTTATGAATGTAAGGGTAGCGATAATTCTTACTTTGGATAGGAGTGCCATTTATTGTACGAATATTATGTTTGATAACGTTCGTGAAAGTGAGTGGCATATCTTCTTCATAGAAAATATCTTGGTATTTCTTTACCAGTTTTATTAGAGCACTTTTTTCTTCGGAATTTAAGTTATCTATTCTAATTTGGTTTAAGAATGGAGTTTTGTTTGCGATATTGAAATTTTGTGCTGTCCCATTCATCTGTGAAGGGGTGGCAATTATTTCTTCGTTTAAATCTTCAACTGCATTCCTTTCATTAGATAAGTGGTATCCCTGTTTTCGCTCTGTCGGAACGGGGGTACCCATTTGAATAGCCGGACAATCTTTTGCCGGTTCTTCATCTCCGAAATAAAGTTTGACCGCTTTATTCCCGGCCCATAATAATTTATTCTCATAATCTACATGAGCTTTTAATGGCTTAAGAATATTAGGTATTGCCTAACAATCCATCGAATTTATCGTGAAATGGGCAAACAAAGAGATCTACTCTTGAGAGAGGATCGCCAATTTCTTCGAACATTGGTATCCGAACTTTTTCTTTAATTGAGACGAAATATGCTGTAACGTTTTTATTTCAAAAGGCTGTTCTAGTGGTATGCTCCATTTGGGGTGGCATAGATTGGGGTTTATTACTGAATGTGTAGCGCCTGTATCAATTATAAATCTAAGCGGGGTTGTTTTTGATTTGACCGTTATGTAGGGTAGGGAGCACTGGAGGCCGAACAGTGAAAATTTTCTGAAAAGTTGCAATTAGCTTCGGATTGATGAGCGTGATCTACGCGCGATCTTGAATTTTGGTTTCTATTAGAGGCCATTGCCAGGTATACTTCCATTGGTTCAAGGTTCCTGTTATTGTTATTATTAGTGTACCTGTTGCTGGTACTCGGATATTGAGCCTGATTATTATATTGCCCATTATTTTGATTGTTAGTAAAGAACTGGCGAGGGATATAGTTCGAAGAAAATGTACGATTTTCTTGTTGTAGGCGGAAAGGTTTGTTGGGTATAAAATTTCCTGGTCTAGGTCGTTCTTGTTGTTGACCACGAGTATTATTATTAGGATTAAAATTTTCCTGCCTAGGACGATCTACTTGTGGTGTGCGAAAAGGCATGTTGGGAATCTGTGAATTATATTCTCTTGTACGAGTTCTCATCCCAGATCTACTGTTATTCTGAAAGTTGGGTTGGACTGGATTATAAAAAGCGTAACTACTCTCATAGAGGATATTCATGGCGGTTTCTAAACTATCGGGATTTCTACAGTACAAATCGATCTCATCGGCTCAGGTAATTTATTTTAACGCTGATTTTTTGTTCACTTGTTAAGTCTTCGTAATATGGCTGTAACAGCATAATTTTCCTTTTTTAAAACAAAAATCGTCCTCTTCAAAATATTTTTTTCCTCGCCTACCAGTTTAAAATTTTCCTGTTTCCGCAAAGTGATTTTCTACAAATTCCCCATTACAAGGTGATTTCAAAATAAATTTCCCAACCAAAATAAATGTTACAACCGACCGTTACATGGCTTTGATTTCATTGTAGAAATCGACACTGTTTGTTTTAAATTTTATTGCTCGAAGTTTATCGAATAATTCTTCGAGTGTTAACCTATCACCGAAATTGTTAACTAAAACCTTTTTAATGTCACTCCACGTTGTTATATGCGCATTAATTTCAATTATTTCCCTAGCTTTTCCTACAAGTTTTGATTTAATATGGTCCGAAAAGATACTCTGTGACAATTCGTCATACCTAAGGAGGAGAGGATGTACCTTATCTACAAGGTCAATAAAATTCTGAAGATTCTGTGAGTCTCCATCGAATGCGGGAATTTTAGATAAATACTTAAGTGGATCGATAGTCAAGGTCAGCATATTTGTATCGTTTGAAGCTAAGTTATTGATTAAATTTGAAATTTCCTTACTTTGGTCCCTAGCGAAGTCAATCTGTTCGCTTAAATCACTTAGCATAATCTACTTTATCTTGATTAAATTGAGTTGGTTTTTATATTTATAAAATTACACAAAAAAGGGTCACTAAATGCATAAATGTATGAAAGTAACAGAACACTCTTAAAATCTAACCTTAGTTTCCTCGTCAGTAGTAGAAATTTCCTATTGTACTTTTTTATAGCTCGTTTCTTCCTGTTGCCACTTTGAGAAAGACTTGTGGTTTATCTTCCTGTCTTCTTCAGTCCTTGAGTTACTGCTGCTTCTTGTTCTGTTTCCTTCATGCACCAAACATTAACTTTTATTTATTTCTTTTAATGAGTCTGAAAGTTCCTCGAATCTTTCCGACTTCTGTTTCACTTTTTGTTTTGATACGCGTTTAAGTATTGAAATATACGCAGGGTATTAATTTTTAACTAATTAAACGTCCGCGACGCGTATCCTCCCGACTGCGCCAGATAAAATAACCACTCTTGGGGTTATTAAAAAAAATATAAATTAAATAAAAATATCTTTATTTATGAAACACTTGTCTTTATTCAAGAAACAAAATGTCTTTATAAAAAACAACAAAAACTTTTAAGCCGCGACTCCACCAACCGAACATGTTCGCCGAACAGTGTTCGCGAACATAAAAACGTACAAACATTCCACATTTGGTTCATCAAACATGTTCGACGAACATTTTCAATAGCTCACGGACAGACAAATCAATGTTCGCTACTGACATCCGTACTTTTGGTTAGTTGGTGATCTTGTGTAGTGATGAGTGCATCTACGCAGCGGCGTTGTAATTTAGCGTGCATAGCAGCGGCTTATTTGCTACTGTTCGCTCTTCGATCTCCTCGTTGATGGCAAAGACAACTGAGGTAGAACTGGTGCAGTGACCTGACTGGATCAAAGCAATAGTGTTTTCTACTGTCCACAGTTTTCTATTACACTCACTCTCTGCTAAATCACTCATTCTGTACATTTAACAATACCATAGCGTACAATACTGATAAAAAAAATACTATGTAAAGACAGCAGCGGCGGGTCAGCTCTCAGATGTCCAAGGTTTAAATAACAAAACTCCCGTTACGTTTATATCCTTTTTTATTAATTATATTACCCAACTATATTATAAAACTATCCAGGGGAGGGTAACAGATAAAAGGTGTTCGGTCGGAGCCACTGGATCAACTCTATGTGGCTTGTCGGTTTTCTCTGTCTGTAGACCATACGATCAACTCTCCTATGGCCCTGTCCAGTTATCAGGCACAGGAATCACCTCTTCCGCTGTCTGATCACGACTGACTTTCGCAGGCAAGCATCGGCCTTTTATATTGGTGCCTCGCTGCGCAGCGCTGTTCTTTTTTGGTAATGACAGCAGTTTATTCAGCAGTTGTGTCTCTTTTTGTTAACAATGGTGTCGCCGTTATGTTTATGCGGCTTGTTTTCAAAAACACTACGTCATCAAAAAAACCACTAGCAAAAACAAACTTCACTAGAAACAATGAAAACTGCTACAAGTTGTTCGGTCTGGCAGCGAACTTTTACAGCCAATAACAGGTTCCCGCCACTATCCCATCACAACGCTCAGAATGTTCGAGAAGGCGTCCCCACCTAACCAACACCGAACAATGTTCGGCGGACATCACAAATGTCTGTCGAACACTGTTCGGCGAACATGTTCGGTTGGTGGAGACGCGGCTTTACTTTAACTTTAAATAATAATTTTTACTTTAGCTTTTAACAAACACGTTCCACGAAATCTCGGAATCTTTTCCGAGCGCTTTACACAAAACCGAATTTCAGACTGACTATAATTTCTTCTTAGATCGCGGGTTGCTCGGGTTCCTTTTCGAATTTTGCTGAATGTTAACTGTTCACATGCATGCGCTATCAAAAGTGCGCTCTAAAGGGCCCCATCCACTATACCGCATGCATGACATTCATTGCTGATTGTCATGCATGAAAGATAGTGGATGGGCTTGCAGGATGGAATGTCCCGCATGCATGACGGAAATCAAAACTTTTTGATCATTTGTGGGCGGAGCTAAGGGAATAACAGCATGAGGGACAGTGGATTCTGTTGCTGTCAATCATTTCGTCATTCCGAGTGTCAATTTCGTAGCAGGGTGTATTTAAAAACGGAAACAAAATTAAAAACGGAAAATGGCGAGTTCAGTAAATAAAGACTTTGGATTTTGGATTTTCGTAAACAGTGTCTTCTACATAGCCTTCACCCCTTTTTTTCCTCAGGTAGTTATGCAGGTAGCAACATGTTAAAACAATGGTAGTACATTTCTCTGGAGACAAATTAATTGCGCTTTGTAGCACACGGAATCAATATGCCAAAAAAAATTTCAATAATACGTCGTGCTTTCGAAAATCTGTAATTGCATATTTCTTGCTCAGGTGTACGATTAGTACGACTAAATGGCTTCATTATATTTGTTCTCAGAGTAAAGGCATCATCCGCTATTAAAACAAATGGCATTTTTTCTGGGAAATTGGGTAATTCTTTTGGAGCCGGAATATTTAATTCATTATCTTCCATTTTTCTGTTAAATTTACAGGTGCTAAATATTCCTCCATCCATTTAATTAATTATTTAATTTTCTTATAACTTTATGTCTCACTGTAGAGTGCGTAACTTTTCACTGCCACTTCTCCCTTAAAAGTGATGATTAACAGTATGCATGATAATGGATGGGAAAATGAATTTCTTGCGCTTAATAATTCTTGGAAATTTTGGTGTTAAAAAGTGTAACGGAAATCGCGTTAGGTTTCATGAGAAAATTATGAATGAAAATTGGCATGTGCAGTAAATTGTGCAAGAGCATCGCGCGATATAATTACGTTATATTATTTGTTTTTTATAGGTAACTGTAACTGTTAATCTCCAAAATGGCAAGTCTGAAACAGAAATCTCAAGAAGCATTTTATAAAGGAAGGTAGTTTACATCGTAATCCATCAGAAAATTTAAGAAAAATTAAAAAAAAAAAATTAGTGGCTTTGTAAACAAAAACTAGTGGGATGTTGTGCCTAGAGACTAGCCACTAATTACGCTTTTTCATGGTATTCTTTCTGTTGAATAGCACTTCAGATTGGATGACAATATATTAAGTGGAGATTGATCCGCACTCACTTCCGACCCGCCGGATCTGGGAATCGAGGCCACTGCCCAAAACAATTACTCAAAAATTATGGAAAAACAAAATAATATGGCCTCGATTCCCAGATCCGACGGCGCGGAAGTGAGTGCGGATTTGACACTTTGCGATTCTCAAATTCGCAGTCGCGGATTTAATTAAATCAAAAATTCGGAGTAAAGACTCACACGCTAATGAAATACCCGATGTCGGATTATCTTAGGCGCATTTGTGGTTTCAAATCCTCAGAAAATTTGTTGCGGATCACACTTTTAAAGCACGGAAAATGTCAAAGAGAGATTCGCGGTTGCAGATTTGAGAATCGCAAAGTCTCAAATCCGCACTCACTTCCGACCCACTGGATCTGGGAATCGAGGGCAATAAATCGAAAGTGTCAAATTGAAAAAAAAAAAACAAAACACATCACACATGTAAACACTATATAATTATGTAAAACGAATCTAAAAATTTTTCTATGGATTGGAGGCAAATCTAAAATCACTTTGCACAGCAGAATTAGGTGTATTATTTTACTTAAACATACATTATTGTTAAAAATTCAGCTTACCGCGCCTTTTATATTTATTTACACTTCAATTTAACTTTATTTTTTATTTTTAAAGAAAATATTATCATGCACGCACTTCACCTTTCTTTAAATGTAGAACATCTACTGAAAAACACAGGCATCTGTTTATCCATAGCATATATGCACGTGCACGCACACAAGTACCCCCACTTCGCAAGAGACCAACACCAATAATTACCCGCCAAAAATATGAAAGAATTGATATATTTTAATTGCACCCCATCTATGACAAAGAATAGTAAACACCATCTATGGCAATATTACATTACTCTTCGTTTTACCTATGATTATCAATTTCCATAAAATATACAAAATACATTTCATAAATAATAGAAAATCTGTTGTCATAAATCAGTTGTTTACTTCCTTCTAAAGTTTATACATATCTTGCATTGGAATGTACTTTTTTATGAAAGCATGAATAAATAGGTTTATTGCCACATTCCTACGAGTTAGAGTTTGGAGTAATGGGTTGGTGCTAGCTCGGGGTGCGGCAGGACCCGGGTTCGATACTGGTGATGGCCGCGTACTATTTTTTTTTTTTTTAAGTTATGAACATGCAATCTAAATTTTGAATGGTGAAAAACAATATAAATTTTATCAATTTGTCTAAATTCGTGGAGATAAAAATTTATTCAGAATATTATTAAAAAATTTCGATTAGAAATTAGAAGATGATTTTGGTAGTGTTTGTTAAATACTTTGTTAAGTTTTAGATTACGCAAAGTCTCACAACTTATAACCTACATAAGCCTTTAACAAAAACTTTGCAAGATTAATTATATATAGCGTTGATCAGTGTAATACTTATGAATCTCCATGGCCAAACTAGGATACAGCATTATGACAATAATTAAATCAATGCAACGTGAAATAAAAGTTTTAGTTAAAAACGGATTTGGCTTATTTAGCTTATTATAGATTGAGTTATAGCTCACAATTGAATATGTCCCAAAGGTTTTAATTAGTCGCCGCTTTGAGATTTTATCATCAACGCAGGCTTAGTTTATTATACTACAATAAATCATCATAACTAAAAAAGCTAAAAAAAAGTACTTAAAAAATTCATCAAGAATCGAACCTGGTCCTTTCGCACCCCGATCTAGCGCCTTCCCATTACTCCAAACACTAACTTGTAGTAATGTGGCAATAAACCTATTTATTCATGCTTTCATAAAAAGGTACATTCCAATGCAAGATATGTATAAACTTTAGAAGGAAGTAAACAACTGATTTATGACAACAGATTTTCTATTATTTATGAAATGTATTTTGTATATTTTATGGAAATTGATAATCATAGGTAAAACGAAGAGTAATGTAATATTGCCATAGATGGTGTTCATTATTCTTTGTCATAGATGGGGTGCAATTAAAATATATCAATTCTCTCAAATTCTTGGCGGGCAATTATTGTATAATTCTTTCAGCAGCATCTCCATGAAAGATGCGTTAGTTTTTCGAGTTATTTGTTTGAATATTTTCGCAATTCTTCACAATCTTCACTTAATATATTGTCATCCAGACTGAAGTGTTATTCAATAGAAAGAATACCACGAAAAAGCGTAATTAGTGGCTAGTCTCTAGGCACAACATCCCACTTTTGTTTTGTTATTCTGAAGAGATACATACAAATTTAGTTAATAAAAACTTAAAAATATGCTTTTAAACAAAGGGCTGCAAAATTTTTTAGATATGGGGCAAATCGTTTGTAAAATTTTTGTAAAATATTAAAAATTCTGAGAAAAATCACTTCCTTATATTCATGGACTATAAGGACGGTCTTAAATACATCGTTCGTGAAATTTATAAATTTTCATTCATTTCAGTAAGCGTTTATATGCCCTGGTAAAAATTAGATATCTACTTTTCGTTTTAAACCTACCAAATGTTTCGTTTAAATCATACATATTTTTTGTGACAAATCCACAGCGAAGTTCGATAAAATTAAATTTTTGTTTTGGTCTACAGCACCACCTACATGACTAAAAACTATAATAAAATGAACAGCATATAAAATATGCATATAAACAAATAAATACTTTATATTATTTCCGCGAAATTTCTTAATGATTTATAAAGCCGCCGAAGAGCCATAAAACCTCAAGAAAATGATTTTTTTGCACTTCTAATTAAATAAATGTTTATGTTCTCCTGAGTATCATTATTAAATAATATAATTTAGTGAGAAATAGAATTAAAACATGTTACACCGAAGTAAAAGAAAAATTTTTATTTCACCATTTTGCGGTCGGGGATTGAACTTGGTTCGCCTGGGATATGACTCCAGCGCCTTACCTCTAGGCTACCGATATTTTATTAGAAATCTCTTTTTTGTTGTTTAAATATACTTCTGGTTGATTGTGACAAATCCACAGCGAAGTTCGATAAAATTGAATTTTTGTTTTGGTCTACAGCACCACCTACATAACTATAAACTATAATAAAATGAACAGCATATAAAATATGCATATAAACAAATAAATACTTTATATTATTTCCGCGAAATTCCTTAATGATTTATAAAGCCGCCGAAGAGCCATAAAAACTCAAGAAAATGATTTTTTTGCACTTTTAATTAAATAAATGTTTATGTTCTCCTGAGTATCATTATTAAATAATATAATTTAGTGAGAAATAGAATTAAAACATGTTACACCGAAGTAAAAAAAAAATTTATTTCACCATTTTGCGGTCGGGGATTGAACTTGGTTCGCCTGGGATAGGACCCAAGACCCTTACCTCTAGGCTACCGATAAATGAACTTTATTAGAAATCTCTTTTTTGTTGTTAAATATACTTTTGTTGTTAAATATACTTCTGGTTGAAATTTCCAGACCATTTTCTCAGTTTTTGGTCTTTTGACCAAGAGCTACATTTTGAGATATTTCCCAAGTCTGTATCTGCAGTACTTTCAGAGATGAAAGTAGGCTTCAGACGGACAGACGGACAGACGGACAGAGCCTCTGTATAAGCTTTTTTTTTTTGAAAAAGCTAAAATGAAAAAATCACTGTTTATTTCACCTTTTTTAACCTGCCAATTTTTTTTTTTAAATTTGTCTTAAATTTTCTGGTGGATTACGGTAGAGGACATCAAAAGTAAACAAATGCATTCAAAATGAAAAAAATCCATCGAGTAGTTGCGGAGAATAAGTCTGCACCGTTTGAAAAAATGCTATTTTGAGTAAAACGCGTTTAAAGTTGCAGCACAGAAGTATGCTGGTTTCCAGAAAATTCATGAGTCCTTCTCAAAGTCTTTTTTGATTTGGAACGTGCTGCTCTACTGGCTTTTCCGTACGGATTTTTACCCATTTTGAATGCTCCTGTACACTTCCACGTGAAAACAAGCCAACACTGTAATGGCGTCAAGGCACAGGTTAGAAAGCCACTGCCTAACTGGGTAAACTGCCGGTAGAGCGTCGAAAAGGCGCGCGCATTCAAATCGCTGTAATTTCCTTATTTTTTAAAATATCACTTTAAAGTTTTAGGAGGAGAATTTTGAAGGTATAAGGATTCATAAAATGTAAAGAAAAATTGATTTTTTTTCTAAATTAAGCTTTCCTTGTTTGTAATCGGTCGGTTATGGATTTGCCGGTCCAAATGCTCTCATAAATGTTTCAGTTACATTGAGGTCTGGTGATTGTGGAGGATGGTCTATGTTTTGGTGTTGTATGAAGCAGCCATTCTTTCACCACGTGCGCAGTATGCTTGAGATCATTAAGCCCCAGCTAAGTCCAATTTATCCACTATTAAGTTTTGGCTTAAAATGTTGAGATAATCTTCTTTGTTCATTGCACACGAGGTTTCCGACTCCTGATGCCGCCATACACCCAAAAACCATGACCGACCCCCTCCGTATTTCACAGACGGTTGAATGTTTTCCTTGTGGAATGCGGAATTTTTTGTACGCCATATTTTATCAAGCCTTTTATTTCCAAACACTTCGAAAACAAGACATTTTTCCAGAAATCTGTACCGTTATTTAGGTATTTTTTTTGCATAATGTAGTTGCTTTTATTAACGTATGAAATGAAAGGTTTTTCTCCTGGGAACTCGACCGAGAGCGCGTTCAAAAACCTTACTATAGTAAACCACGAGGTAAGCCGTGATTATGCTGTATCACTTCACTTAACCGCGAAAGTTTATGCTTAACCATAGAGGTTTTTGAACGCACCGTGGTTAACTACGAGGTAAAAAAAAAATTAAAAAAAAATTTTCATTAAATAGTCTCGGCTATTTGCTTCAATTTTTTTGTATGTGTCCATTAATTATTTATTTACAATAATCTCACAAATCCCACTTCGATTTATTTATTTATTTATTATTTGCCAAACAAGGCATACTTAAACCTACTACAGAGTTATACAAAGCATTTATGACTAAGGTAAAAATACTTAAGTCTATGCTATATAATAATTATAATAGCTTAAGTCTTGTTCATTATCAAAAGTTTGTTTTTATTCTTCTTCTTCTTAACTATCGCTAACCATGCTCCCGAGCCTGGTTAAATTTAACTACACCATGGTTAACCACGGAAGTTTTTGAACGCCAAAAAGTTAAGCTCGTGGTTATGTTGTATTAACCATGGGTAACCATAGTAAGGTTTTTGAACGCGTTCCGTGTAGAACACTATTATTTAGTGCTTTTCGTATTGTAGAAGCACTAACTTGCTTTCCACTTTCTCTGCTTAAGTTTTCGGCAATCTTCACAGCACTAGAAGTAGTATTTTTTTTACCTCGTTCACAATGGTCCTAATTTGTCTTGGAATTAGTTTCCGAGGACGTCCAGAACGACGAAAATTTTGTACACTGTCACTATTTATAAATTTATCTATAATTCTTTGTACTGTCACGTGGTTTCTTTTAACGATTTTTCCGATTTCACGGTACGATTTTCCACCTAATGATAATAATTTTGCGCGTTTCTGAGTTTCTTGATAATCACTTTAAAATTTACTGCGATACGATTTTGACTCCTCAAAATTTTGTTAAACTTTATAACATAAAATTCCTAAGTGTTTTGACTTATAAATTTCGACCTTTTTTTAATAAATGAAGTATATTTTTTTTTGTTTTTTACAGTTGTAATGAATTTTTGTATCCCATATTTTGGTGATTATGCACTATTTTCCGATGTTGCATGACGAAGATATTCAAGGCGAAAGTCAAAATTTTTAGGTGTTGCTTCACTTTTGACGCTGACTGCATATGTACATATATGTGCCATTCTTTGTGAAACGGCCCATACGCTCTGACCACTTGTGGTTGTAAGATACAAATGTGTAGATGGGCTCAAAATTTTCGTTAATTTGAGTGGCAAGAGTTTTGGTTTTTACAAATTTGGGGTGTTCCAACCAGTTTTTTCGCGAAGGATTTTGGAGGGAAAAAATTAAAACTTGAATAAAATTCGTGTGTTTGGTTTTTTTTTTTGAACGGTTACATAGGCATCTATATTTCCTTGTACAAAAATTTTCAAAAATTGCGTTACGTAATACTTGAACCCCCCCCTATAAGCTAAAAATTTCTTCTGTTTTTCCTTACTAGAAGTGATTAACAGAAATATTTTTAACGAAGATAGATAAGCCTACCTCATTTTTACCAGCATTAAATGAAAACCTATATTTGAATAATATTTTATTAGGTAAGCCATTCACATGCACCTAATTCACATCTTTTAATTAGAACTTGTTTTTGATTATTTTTTCTATGTATAAGGAATCCATATTTTTTGAGAATTTGTGGAACGGGTGATGCATTATTGAATCTTTGATTTAGTTTTCTGGTCATTCTATTGTGATCTTGTTTGCTGAAGTAGGAAAAATGAATATTTTTAAAATGATTTTTACTCCAATTTAACAAAGCTTCAGCATTTAGAATGGATTCATTTGCTCTAGCAACAAAGCTGGCTCTGTAAGCTTCCCTTTTAAATGTTGCTCCAATACCATCCTAACAAGTTTTCCCGTGAGCTGTTGCAGCAGTCTGCTTCGATTTGGAAATCTTCCATATGATGAACACTAAATTGGATATTTGATACCTGTTTTTGAAGTGCTGCTTTCTCCATCAGTGACATAAATTACTTTTTTTTTTAAGTTTTTAACGTCGTTTTTGATGAGTGGAATCAGCATTGTTTGAATAGTGTAAATAGAGGCTCTTGTGATTTATCTCCTCTTTTTCATTATAATAATAAATGCACGTAAACACTGATCATTATTGAAATGAAAAGCTTGAGATGCATCTTGACAATCATACACTGATAGAAAAATTGTCTTGATTCCAGCAATTCCATAGTCTTCGTATCGTTGTCTTGAGTAGAAACATTTTTCCGTCTTAACATGAGAATGCTGTCTCAGAGTAAGACACTAGAAATTCTTGAGCCAAGCAATTGCATTTCTTCGCTCAATACTTATAGTTTTCGACCAAGATATGTCCTTTTCGAAATAAGATTTTTAAATTTTTTACTCAAGAAACTAAATATATTTTATTCAAAACAAAATTTGTATGAAATAAAGACACGATAAAGTTCTAATTCCAGAATATTTATTAAGGCAATTCACTATTTTATTACCTTGAGTTGCTTAAATTAAAAAAATGAGTATCTCAAACCAAGAATTTTTTTTCTTACTTCTAGTCAACTTTTGTCTTCATCCAAGACAATAAAACCAAGACTTTGAGTATTGCTTATCCGAAGACAATTTTGTTTTCGTTATATCCAAAACATTATTTGCTTGGTTCAAGAAAAAGTCTCTTAAGCCAAGATTTTTTTATCAGTGTAAGCATAGTTCTCTGAAAAATCAAACACTACCATTGCCTCACCCTCATAGAGCTCTTTTTCTTATTATTTACAAACATTTTTTGCTGATTCGCAATAAACGAATGAGATTTAAGTTATTTAGTTTTTCAGATAATTCGATTATAAAGTCGTTCACCGGCAGTATTTGGGTAAACAAGGTTGATCTGTCCGTGAAGATCTGAAATATGATTCACCCAATAGATTGGTTAAATGTTAAGTAATTTTTTCAGTGCCATTTGTTAAGCAATTTTTTCGGTATTGCAGGGTAATCGGCCTCGCTGATCACGAATTTGATGTCAAAAACTGAAAATTCAAAATGGCGAACATCAATATCAATATGGCGGACATCATTTTTAAAACATTGTAGAAATAAACTCAAAACTGATATTATTGTTTTTGAGCATACTGAATACGAATTTGATACTTGAATTCGAAAATTTGAGGGGGCCAATTTTACATGGCGAATGCAATACTATAAAAATTAAAATAATGAATCATAAAACCAAACACTATGTGATTTATTCATTCTTTAGACAAAATTTTACAATGAATCTGACATTTTCTCCAATCTTAATCTATATCGCCCGCAATTTATATTTGGGATTGTTCGTCTGATTCGTCTCCGAAATCACTGATGCTCCCGCTCGAACCTTCGTCTTCATATAAATCGCTTTCGCCGTCGTCTGAGTCTTCATTATTGTCGTCAATAGGTGGCGTTAACACTAAAAGGGCTATCGCTTCTCTTAATAAGCTTTTTACTATATTTGGCAGTACCTCGCGCAGAGATGCAATAAAAGGATCGCTTGTTGCCAATAGTCTTCGAAAAACATATTCCATATTTTTCATTCGAGAACATTTTCGTGCATGATACTCTCTATTTCCTTTTATCTTCTGAGAGCTTTCCTATGGGTAACAATGCTGTTGCTACTATATTTGCCCCATGAATCAGTAACCGGTTAATTTTTTTTTAAATTTCGAATTTACTGTTTATTTTGTTACTACAAATTATTTTCTAATAATAACTTATAATACAAGATAAATATTCAGGTTTTTTGTCCTTAAATACATATTTATAGGTTAAAAAGTTATAGTTATTGGAAGTCATAGTTTTATATCGCATAGTAGGTGGTCTTAATATTTTAATCAGTTACTGTATTATCATAAAAAAGTACAGAAAGTAAGTAAAGTGTTTTCAGCTGCTAAAAATCTAATAATGCACGAATAATTGATGGCATTTGTGGACGACTGCGAAATGATTAATACACCAAATTCAATTCGAATTATCCACACAACAAGCACACAACGCAACAAGCCCAAAAGTGGGAATGTTACCTTTGTTCGAACACTCCTCATCTGCACTGTCATTTTCTCTTTAATTTTTAACAATCCTTTTAAGACGTCTTAAGTGTCACCTACTTATAGTCCAGTCAATACCCGGGAAAAACGGCCAAACCTAGAAATTCTGCCAAACAGCACCGATTTGCACCAAAATTTGTATTTGGACTCTGCTTACTCTCTATTTCAAAGTTGTGAATGTGCCGAGGGCTGCTTTTTATTTTTAGGGGTGTAAACTACCCGTATTCGAAAATAATTGTAGAATTGTAGATTGAAGCGTTAATCGATAGAAATTATCATTGCATCATGAATTACAAGTTGCACCCCTTATGAAAACAACTGTAAAATTGCAAGCTTTTTTGCAATTATCGAAAATATAAAAACAATAAAAACGCCGCACCTCGTTATAATATATCTTTATTGCTACACAGTTCGGAATCGAAGCGCCGGAAGTTCTTCGATTTTACAAAACGGTACAATGAAAAGAAACAATCTTCAGTGACTCGGAAGCCACTGAACTTGTTTTACAAAGTAAAGTATGTACATTGCTATATAAAATTTCTGATAAGACGGAACAATAACTCTTAAACTAACCCCTACTGATTAAAATAAATAAAAATATGTTAGATTTATTTAAGCAAAACGAAAGAAAAACGGTTATTTCAATAAAGCGAAACTAAAGAAAAACGAATGCTCATCTCGATAAAGTTAACAACCAACTGATAGGTTTATTTAGAAAAATAATACAGCAAGTGGCAGTCAGTAACCTATACATATGTGAAGTATATATAAATGTAAAGTATATATAAATATCAAGTTACAAACAAGAGTGGGGCGTTTATTTAGTTCACAGTATATTTTATTCTTAACACTCCCACTTTGTGAATTAATATAAATTATCCAAAAAAATATTAAAACGATCTAAGACACAAAGCATCTCGAAACCGCTCCAACTTAATTCTTGCAAGAGGTTTCGTAAGAATGTCGGCTAATTGATCCTCAGACGCTACATACCCTAGACCGAACACTTCCTCTTTATACTTCTCTCTTATAAAATGAAAGCGTATGTTTTTTTTGTCAGAAGTTCTTTACGAACCTTTCTTCAGGCTCTATCATCTTGTGTGGTGGGTCTGTTGATTCATCGTCAATTGTTGTTTCGTTAACCTTGCTGTCTGTGGAGATGTAGCTGATTTCAGGTATTGGGTTCGGTATGTCAAAGTGAGCTCTCAAGTCCGTGAGCAAATTGAATTTATTTGTCCTCACGTAAAACTGCAAAGTCTCTCCGTTGATTCCACTTTTTGTTTCATTTGCGGCTTCATTCCAGATGTTCTCGTATCGACTTATAAGCTGTCCACCTTGGTCGAATACTCGAAGTTGCTTCAAAACTTGTAGCATGACTTTTGGATCGCACGCCAGTTTGCGCGGCATTTTGAGTTTAATGTTTGCACCTATTGTATGTACATAAACATAAAACTAAAACGAATAGAAATTTTCAAAGACGTTTGCTTGCCGAAGAAAATACAATCAAAATAAATATTCTGTTAACAAAGAATGAGTTCCCAGGCGAAGCGGTAGGTAGAATTTGCTGATGGTACGTTCTGCGTTGGAACCAAGGTATTTCGTAGGCCCAAGAATTGCTGCGAAAAAATTTACTATATTTTCAATAACGCTGTTAAAAATATACATTTTTAGCTAGTGTTTTATATCTGTGGGTGAGAAGGAAAACGACATAAGTCGACATTTTTGACATATCACATGTTTTGTTTTCGGCATGGCATTAAACTGTGCAATGAACAGTTAACCGACGAGCCTTGCACAAATGTATGAACTATTAGGGCTTTTTAAACAATGTAAATATACAATCTCACGAAAGTTTATTTTAGATTCGAACAATTGCAGGAAATAACATTTTTCCTGTTACCATCACAGAAAATTTCTTTCAGTGATTAAAAAGAGGTTAATGTTCATTATACGCCATAAACCCATTTCTGAAAAAAATAAACTTATGTCTTTTTTTCTGTCATCCACGTATATTTAACAACTGTTTATTATAACCAAATCACTGTAACAATCGAATTCTTATAAGTAGATTTTGAAAGCGTTCCGTTCAGTTTTCTTTTGCGATTATTTTGATGTATTATCAACTTTACGGAGAAAAACTATTAGTAAAAATGACTACTTATTTTTAGTAATTTGGGTGCGAGATAACCACATTTCTATATTTCCTAAGAATGATAGTAAATATTTCTACTTTTTTAGTAACTCTTACTACTAAAGTAGTAATATTTAATATGAAAATTAGTAAATGTTTGCATGTGTATGGGCGATTACGAAACGCAGGACTGCAGTCATTTGCAAGTATACTGCTGCAGACTTCCAATTGCTGAATATTGCAAATGACTGCAGCCCATGCGTTTTCGAAATCGCTCTATCTTTCGCACCCAAATCACTGAATTCTTACTAATAATGTTTCTACGTGTGATTTGAGATTTTACACTGCTCATCAAAAATGTTTAGTTTCAAGTGTTGTGATTTGTTATTTTTTTTAAACTGTTGAAAATTTGTTATCTCGAGTTTTTGAATTTTTTGATTCTTACCATAAATCCGACTACCTGCAGGATTGCAGAGAATTCTAGAAGACTTTCCAGAAACTAAGCTGATTGAAAAACTCTGGATTTGCGCTTACTTACTCGTTAAATTGCATCAAAGACCGTAGGCAATAATAAAAACTATTAAGAATAAACCGAGGCACGAGACACAGCAAAACTTGAACTTGAAACTGCAAAATTCAGCTAAAGACCTCAATTTGAAATCAATTTACTCTTTGTCTTTCTTTGTGTGCGAATGAATGAAGTTTGTGCAGCCATCACAGACCTTAAAGCAGGTTTGTGTAAGCGATAGAGGGCTGCAGCGTGAGTTTGCGCACAAACATATCTCGAGTATAGGCACTGCTAAATAACCAAAATCCTTTACAAAAAAACTATTGTTGTCTCCCTCCCACGTTATATTCCTACAAACTTTAGTCGACTTGAAAATAAAAACAACTCAATGCATGTCAGTTAGGGCTGCCATCTCCTAAGTTGCTGAGGCCGGACAAAAACTACAAAAACCCCGGACATTTGGGTGAAATTGAGTTTTTTCCCCTGACACAACTTTTTTTAAAAAATTTAATAAACACGTTTTTTGGGCGAGTAAAAATCGCACAGTGGGAGAACTTTCTCATTTAACTTTTTCGGAACCGAGCTCAACTTTTTGTTTTATTGGCGAAAAACCCTTTTTTTGACTTTTGCGAATTTTTTAAGTTAAGTTCGCCAATGCAATTCCGTAAAAAAATCACGCTATCTTTCTTCAAATTAAGTGTTCTACACGCCCATATTTTTTTTCCTGCCTTCAATTGTCTGGAGAATTTCCGTAGATTGATTGGACTACCAGTTTCAACTCGACTTCCGTTTATGCAACCCAGTCATAAACGGAAGTCGAGTTGAAACTGAGCCTGAGCCTGGCTTGAACCTAGTCATAAACGGGATAAATAAAAACAAGAAGAGGAAAGAGATAGAAAATAAATATGACAGAAGAGCAAATTAGGGGTGAATATCAGAACCTATTTTAAGTAAAGCCTGCACTCCGCTACTCCTTTCGGTTGCTTCGCGAAGTATTTCTTGAAATTGATTGAAGCACCATATACAGAAACAAGGCAATGTAAAAGAGAAATGTCATTTTAGTGCTGAAGTCCCTTGGTGACCCCTTTCAATATAAAATCTAAGCTGTTGTTGATGTTTCGTTACTAGGAGACTATTGTTTACGGTATTCGAACATGTCAGTTTCTTTTACATTTCTTTGTTTCTATGTATATACCGACATTGAATACGCTCAAAATGAAACGGATTCCAGTGACAATAACAACGGTGAGGACCAGGCTGCAACCAACAACAAACCAATTCAACAAAAACAATTACAATTTCAACAAGTAACTTGTCAGCCCGCTCTTTTTCTTGATAACATTTAGTGGAATTTGTTTGTAATTCTTACATGCGGTGCTTTATAAAACGACTCTTTTTTTGTAATTCGAGAAAAATTCGTCTTGACTTACAATCCTTTGTAAAATTATATTCCTAAGAGGCTACCTTCACTGACCCACGTACAATAGTCTGAACGGTGAGTTTACGCGGCCAAAATTAAAACAATTATAAATTCATGTCAAAAATATATTTTCTTATGTTTTTGAGGTTGCTGATTACGAATCTGATACTTTTTAGAAAAAATTAATGTAACATGTTTTTAAACCTAATAAGTGTTTTTAATATTATATATCAGTTTATTTACATAGATCTATCTTAAAAACAAGTTATTCTGGTACAGAAAATGTTTTCGAAACAAAAAAAAGTGTTTTCAATACATGTTTATGAATAACTAAAATCACATTATTATTATTAGGTACTATTATCATTATTACTATTATTATTCTGAGTAGTAATAGTATAATACCATCATTAAATTATAAATATTAAATAACAAATATTACATCAATCTAATTTATAATTATAATAAAACTGAAAATGTGTTTAAAAACAATCTATTAGCTAAAAAGAGGTGTTATGAACTTGAACTTTCTTTCTTCGGGATTTTTCAAATATTGGAAATATAGGGATCCGAAGACGACAGCAATCTCTGAAACAAATCTGAATTTGTGTTTGTTCTTGATGATTTTCTGGTGTGTTGTCCTCTATAACTTTTATAATCTTTGTTTCGTGCTTCCTGAGCTTCTTCTGATAACATTCCTGTAATTACGGAAGTTCCAAATATTTTGGAAATCCACACTAATTTTACGCCAATCGTCGGCATTTTTCCTGGGTAAGTAAATTTGGTATAATTTCTCCCACAATACTTAAGAAACCTTTAAAATTATTCTACCTACAGTGACTGGTGACATTTTAAAGGACAATGGGCAAAAAAGCACGGGACCTGGTACAACCCTCCAATAGCAATAATTTAAACATCATTGGATAGGTATTTCTTAGTAGAACAATATTGACAATGGCGGCGTTTTTCTATTCGTTGTCCATTCGGAGTTATAGGCCGCTTTGTCCATCGATTTTGCTTGCATATATTATATTTTTTATTTTAAAAAAAATATTGGTTATTGAACGTAGAAGGTATAAAGTAAACACAGAATAATCGTGCCGCGTCATATATTGTCAACAAAATCTGCAATTGCTTATTATTACTAGGTCCATACATAATAGGTACGTAGGTACGTACATAATTCTCTTATGAGTATTTATGTTTTATGTTTCATCCACGATTACGTCATTTAAGAAGGCTGCAGGTACAGTAAATCCCGTGTGTCTTTCGTGTCCTAAATACCATATTATTGATAAAGTATGCGCACAAGTGCCCCTGGTACGTCGTCCGGTTTGTAATGTGTTCAGCGCAGTAAGACCTTGCCAGTTTTAATTGATAAGTACCCAACGCAAAGACAATTATTTGTTCCTCTGACAATATTGGAAAGGATTCTAGCTCATTAGCTGCCAAACGTTGAAAGTTAGCCCTTCGGGAAATGAGTCGCTTCCTTTCAACATAATTATATAAAAGATTCGGCGAATCTACTTTAGCTCTTATTTGAGTTAAAAACTCTTCTGCGAGTGCATTATCTGTAATAGGTACGTAGAAGTGGTTTAAAATGGCAGCAGCGATTTTAAAATCATTGAAAATACTTGGCAGCGCTCTATTAAAATATCTATGGCGCAAAAGTTTAAAATCACGCTTACACCTGCCATTCACCACTTCCACTACCTATCGGCACATCGTAACCGCTCGTGCGTCGTTGGCTTGCTCGGTACTGAATTGTGTCTCCTGACGAGCTTTGGTTGGAGGTACATAATATTCATAGCCATGTGCCTCTATGTCATCTAAACTATCCCTGAAGCCTCGGTCTAATATAAATACGTATCGGTAAAAAAAAACATTAAATAAAAGCATAAAAAAACATTTTCACATTTGTAGCCATAACTCCAAACGGACAACGAATAGAAAAACGCCGCCATAGTCAATATTGTTCTACTTAAAAATACCTATCTAACGATGTATATATCATTGCTATTGAGGGGTTGTACCAATCCGCCCATTGTCCTTTGAGGCCGAGAACTTGCCTCGGTGCCCCGTGCGCCAAATATCTAAAAAAAATTATATTAAAATGCTGCTTTTTTTAAATCAAAAACTAATCTTACATTAATGTTAGCGCCAACCTACACTTTGGCACAATGGATTTTCGTATAGAGTGTTTTTGAATACTTTCTTGAACCATTTCTAATAATCTAATGAAAAGTTCCAGACATCCTGAAGGTCTTGAAAAACATTTCAGGATCGTTTGATTTTAAAGGACCCCGCACAAAATGTATGGAAATGTGCTTTCGGTCAAATTGGCTGGAATTTTACTATGTTGTAGCTGACATCGTCCTGATCAAAAATGTTCATGGGCACGAAACCCAAAAATGAGATCTTTTGGGTTTTTCAGGTACTTTTAGGATTTACGTCTCTTTTGCCTCCCACGGCTCCAAAACAAGTCGTAGGAGGCTCCAAGACCCCTCAATATTTTCGTAACGGTACCTACTATTAGTAAAAAATACCAGAAAAATCCCCCCTTGCCTCTAAGGGGGCCAGGAGGCGGTCCGTATGGCTGCAACAGGCAAAATGCACTTATGCTTGTGTTTTATTATTTTTTGATGCACCTACAAATCGATGTAATTAGAGCCCCAGGTGAGGTGCAATGACTTTTTTTTTGATTGATTATGAATTATTACAATGTAATTAACTAGTTTTATAATTTAGACATGGGTGGCGTGCATAGGGTGCATATGGGAGGGGGCAAACTTTCAGGACCCTTTTTGACCCCCTTAGAGGGAAATGCGGACTTATATTATTTTTGTGTAATTGTACGATTAATTACGAAGATTTTCCGGGGTCTCCGAGCTTTCTAAGCTTTTTTTTGGGGCCGTGGGAGGTAAAAGTATAAAGTGCATAAGTGCATTTTACCTGTTGCAGCCATGCGGACCGCCTCCTGGCCCCCTTAGAGGCAAGGGGGGATTTTTCTGGTATTTTTTACTAATAGTAGGTACCGTTACGAAAATATTGAGGGGTCTTGGAGCCTCCTACGACTTGTTTTGGGGCCGTGGGAGGCAAATGAGACGTAAATCCTAAAAGTACCTGAAAAACCCAAAAGATCTCATTTTTGGGTTTCGTGCCCATGAACACTTTTGATCAGGACGATGTCAGCTACAACATAGTAAAATTCCAGCCAATTTGACCGAAAGCACATTTCCATACATTTTGTGCGGGGTCCTTTGAAACGTTGTTTCATAAAAACCGGATTCTTGTCTTTTTGCATAAATTTCACGGACCCACATACGCGTTTTTCTTCTCCGTAAAGAAGTTGCTTGCCAATACCGATAGGCCATAGTAGCCCTGTGCACGACGTTTAATATTTTAAGCACTTTTAATTTACTCTCGCGGTCCATTTCAAAACACTTCTAAAACAATTGTCAATAACAATGGTCAGAATCTTCTTCTTCATGCTGTCATTGGATGTGAACCGGCACCGGGTCTCAGCATCTACGACACTTCACAGCATTTTATTTAGATGCCGTGCTATGCTCGGTGCTAAGTGCTCCCATTGGACTTCGGCCTTAACTTTGTCCGGAAGAGTTCTTGAGCCTTCGCTTTTTTCACAGCAAACATTTCTACATTTTCGGGATTTTCAGCTCTTACCTGAAAAAAATTATGTATATGTATATATGCCCAGCGGGAAATGGAACCATACTATCATGCAAACTTGACGCCTTCCGTGGAAGGTGCGATGCCTCACTCTTTATTAACATCTTGTAGGACATTTGTACAGGCATGTCCTAGGGAGGAAGCAGTTGAAACTTTTTGATTTGCTTACTAGCTTCCATGGAAGGAATAAGGTATGCATGCCTCCTTATTTGATACCTTATAGGATTTTGAAAAGAAAGGAAGCAGTTTAAGCTTTTCAGAGTGCCTTCCCCCTAGGTTCCTTGGAAGGAATCAAGTATGCGTACCTCGGAATATCTTTGGAAGGTTATGTGAAAGTATACTTATTGGTAGCCTAATTACAAAACTCGTAAGTACAAAATTTTCAGGTTAGTGTTAATTGTTGATTGCCCAATAAAACCTCCTAGAATCAACAAAAAACATACCTTACAAATTGTGTACTTTCGATCTTTTAAAATTAGGTTAACGATATATTTCATGCCATAAATGTCAATCCAACATTTTTTTGTTTCTGAAAAATACCAGACTAAAAATTCCTGTGTTAAAAATCATTATCTTGGTGCAAATTATAAATTACACCAAGACAGACAAAAGCATAACTTTTTGAATTCATTATAAAAATTTTATTCTTCATTCAATTGAATCGGTCATTTTGAAAAGGGGTCAACTATAGTTTTTATAATTTTTCAGGAGAAGCAAAAAACCTCGTACACGGCTAATTTAAAAAAAAAGTACAAACTTGTTTTTTCTTTAAGAAGGAAGAAAAAAGAATAACAAATTTAAAAAGCAATTTTTTTTGTTATACAGGGTGCTTGCAATAAACGTTTTTCTATCACGGAGATGACCCCTTTTCAAAATGAATTGGGTTTGCATAAAGAAAGACTTGTTTCCTAGAATATTTTATTAACAGAAATATGAAAACTGAACTTTTAATACATATATGTAGACACATAGTAAAACTTAATAGTAATGGTTAGTAGTTTTCCTCCAAATTTTGATCAGCGTTGGTGGTGGGCCATTCACAGATCTCATTGTAAAATGGTTTGTATGTCTCTGGAATATATTGTTGAAGTTTTTTTATATCTTCAATTTTTTTTAAATTGATTGGAATTTTTCCATGATAAGCTGGGTTATTTAAAGGATCTGGAATAGCTAGACTACTATTTTTAAGGGGCTTTAATAGGAGAAATCGTTCTACCGGACATCTTTATTATATCAATAAAATTAAACAAAACTTCAGATAGTAGTTTATAATCACAAACAACAACGCATCAATAATAATTGAACAAGAATGAAAAGAGATTACATCAGCCAATTCCAAAATAATTAGAAAGTAAGGGGAGGCAATTTAGGGCTCGCGTAATTACGTTTCTTCTTTCATTTTGAAAACGGGCCATCTTCGAGAGATGACTCGTTTTCGAAATGAACCTCGATATCTGCCACAAATAAAATGTACTTAGGTAAAAAGGAGATTTCCCATTTTCATGGAGAATGCCAGCCTATACCTATAGATTTTTATACTGCAAAAATGTAAAAAGTTAAAATTTTGGAGATGACCCCTTTTCAAAATGACCGATTCAATTACATTCTAATATTGTCAAACTTAAAGTTCTTCATGAACTAAATTAAAAGTCTATAATAAACTAAAACATTCTTTATTCAATGAAATTCAATAAAATTTTAATATAGTAAATAGATTTCAATATTGTACAAAACTAAAATTCTTCGTGAACTAAATTAAAATTCCATAATAAAATATTTTGAATACTTGTTTCCTTCCCGTTTATTATGTTGTGGTTGGAAGGTTTATTTCTAAATGTGTTCTTGTACACTCTTCCTTTTGCCCGGCGAAATCCTTTCCGCATATCTTCTTCAAACTGAGCATATCCAAATTGTTCAGATCTTGCAGCTTCTAAATATATAAAATAAATGTAGATATAAAACTAAAAGGCGGCAAAATATAAAATTTAAATTTACGAACAAGGAAAGTGTTGAATGTTTTGAAATTTTTCGCAGCAATTTTTGTATTTTACACCATCCCAATTTGCCTCCAGCAGAACTTCATTGGAAAATAGTACATGAAAACACTTGGACGGTTTTTCGCAGCCAATTAATTCTTTTATATATTTTATCTGTGATAAATAGAAAATTTATGGTTGAAAATAAGAAAATTAAATTTTTTTTGGTAAACTTACCACATCTGCCTCCAGCTCATCTTGGAGTTTCTCATCCACCATCTCAAGATCAGCTCGTGTGTTCAGAGGAAAAATTTCTAATTTTCTTTTTGTTGGATATACTCGGTCTAAGATCCTCTCTAAATAAACACTATGTTTTGCCAGAGTTTTTTCTAGGTCTGCCACCTTTTTCAGCAATAACTGGCAGCCTTCGCATGTAGCCTTTTCAGGTTTTTTTTTTTTTTTCATTTTCTTTATTATTTGAGCTGCAACTTGGTTGAGTAATGCCCAGCGTGGCATTACAGCGTACAAGTGGTGCAGGCTCATAAGCAGCACATAATTTTATTTTTTTTAAGTTTGCATCCATATTGCTCCTTGAAAATGATTTTTAAAATAAGTAAATTATTATGTTTAGTTTAGGAAATGCAATGATGAAGGATTGGTATGAATATGTGATATGTGATTGCGGTCATAAAAACGTATTGCTTTGCATACTACTTCTTCAACGCTGAAAATTTCTTCTGTATCTAAAATACCTTCCGCTTGGCAAATACATACCAAGTGTGGTAAGTAAATCAAAGGGATCTTCAAAATAGCTTTTGATGCCACTAAATTTAAAGCCCACAACACATTCATTGCCATCTGAGGATTTAAAAACCCCGGCTATTTTTACTGGTATTAAATGCTTTATGAAGCAAAAACAATCTGGCTGTAGGCTTAAGACAAATGTATCAAAATGATAATTTGTATATAATGGCACTGTACTTATATCTTTCGTTTTAGTGGACAGTTTTCCCAGTCCTATATTTCTGACCGCATCCTTTGCAAATCTGAATCTCTCTGAAATTCTATTGTGGATTTGCTGAACTACATTTGTGGGCTGACGGCAATCGTTTTTTAACCCCTGCATAAAGCTTTCGAACCTGTAGGCTGAAAAACTATCAACATTCCCATATTTTTGCACACAATCTGCTAAATGTAGTAGATTGTGGACATTGTAGCTCACTTTATCTGCCCCGTAAAGCCTCGTAAAGCTAATAACAAAGGTTTGCAGCATCTCCTTAACGCTGTCCAAATTGCTTTGGCAATTGTTTGGGCATGATATTAGCCTATATGCGCCATGAAGCAGCATGAAATGCTCTTATAAATCGCTGTATAAAATATCTTTGAACAAAATCACACCAGTATACAAAACTAGTTGCCTGAATTCCGTTGCTTTCCATCGACATAACTCCTGGGCTTTCTTGAAAATTCTTTGGGGATGTAAGGTCTCATTGAAATCAATCTGCTGTTAATGATATCTTTTTGGCTATTGCTTATTTTGGACTTGCTGTGTTCATTCTTCCACATATGGCATATAATTTTTTTTACTACTCCTAAGTCTATTAGATGCATGACGTCAAGGGGAAATTGAGTGACCATTTGTATGTTAAGTTGTTCTAAATAGAGCTGATTGGATTGGAAGGCTAAGCTATGATGGAATTTATCTTTGCGGTTTTTTGAAATCATCGTCTGTTCGTAAGGGACCAATTTCGGTGCTATAAGCAAGACGGTTGCTTATTTTTCGTCCTTTCTGTTCGCATTTTGGACAACTATTACTTGACGTATGCCCGACAGTACCCGTCAAAAATGCTCGCGCTGGAGCGTCGCAGATAAATGTTCTGATTTTTAATGCCACGGGCTTGTCATTTATTTCTAACCCTTCATTTTGAAGTTTACTAAATTCCTCCACAAAATCCAACAAATATACATTTGGACTGGCAGGTTTTTTAACCCAATTAAAAAAGGCTTTATTTGGTTATTGTTAGATATTGCTCCTACATAGTATTGGCCACAACGTTTGACCAGAGCTTTTAAATACCGGAAATACCGGCAAGCCGTCAACGCAAATATCAATTTGCAGCTCATTAATGGAATGAGATAGATTCAGATTTAGCATTCTAATATTTTGTTCGATACCGAAGTGATAGTATTTTCCGGGGAGAACTGTGCGTGATACAGCGAGAGTATTTTTATTAAATTCCAGCAACGTTTTTGTGCATTTTGGCAAATTTAAATTGGCGCTATTAAGAATGACCAACAGCTCATCACTTGCTTCCCTTCTTATTTTAAACTTAACACACCACTCTTGTAATTTTTGTGAAAGATTTGTATTTTCTGTCTCTGCAGGTAAGTATGAAAATTCATTTTCTAACATGTTTTCATCATATATGTTTATTCATATATTGATCTGTTTCTAGATTATTGGTTTCATTGTCCTCTTCTCTTTCGCTTTCATTGCTTTTACATTGATTAGAAATTTGCCTAGCAACTAATCGCCTTAAGTGGCGTTTACTAACACCAGCAATGGTTCTACTCATTTCTTCGTATTTGCAATGATCTACAAGAAAATTAATGTACGAAACCAGTTTATTGATTCAGAATGAGCGTTGTTTGCAGATTATCAAACATACTAAAAATTCTTAAAGTCCAAATATTTTGTTAATCGTCTTAACCTCTCTCAAATGTATGCTTGTTTAGACCTTCTTCAGAATTGGCCGAACTTACCTAAGAGGACATACAAGCGGTATTTTACGCATTACGTACTGAATTTTTTTATGATCATTGACTCGAGGTTTAACGAACGTTAAAATAATACTAAGGTAAAATAATAAGAAATGCATTTCAAATAATAAGTTAATGTATAAGAGAATAAGTTAACTGAATTATAAATTAAATTTATTTAACTTAATATATTATACTTTTCAGGGGAATGTACTCACCTTTTTACACTATTACACACAATATTTGCAAATCCCTAATACTTAACGTTTCTGTATTTCTTTAATAATTGCATCTTATTAAAAATCAATCCACAAAAAATGAAATTTCATATTTTAAATATTTCCTTGAATGTGAAAATGCTTTAAAAATCTCTTAACTTAAAAACTTCTATTTCTTTTCTTTACTGGTCGATTTAATTGGTCTACCTTATTCGTTCATGATTGAAACTAAATGCGCAAAAAAATTAAAGAGGCTAGGCAGTTTTATGTAACTTAAATAATATTAAATAAACTGCTGAAAAATATGTATGTTTTTGGTCTAAGCCTTTTTAAGTATTTTCACATTTAAAAAAATATAATCATACTTTTTACTTTTGGAGGAAAACACCACTAGTCTCTTTGAGCGACAAAACGGGAATGAGCTCGAAAGGAAAAGTCCCAACGTTTTACGAAGAAAACTGCGTTGCAGCACAGATGCACACTGCATACCTTCCACCAAGCTTCCTTCGAGATCAACTTTGAATGGATGACGAATATTTAAACTGTTTCATTTTTTTTCTTTGAACTTTTACTGCTTCCACAGTCCTTCCAGAGGGAAGGCCTGACAACATTTCCCGCTGGGTGGATTAAAGCAAATCGTTATTACAACTGCAATTTTCGTTGATCAAATTTACCTGCGACGAAATTTAACCGATAACTAATGTGCAGTATACATTCCAAGAAACGTTTCCACGCATGGAGAGAGTTGACAAACCAAACTTGAAATTAGCTGTGTCGGCAGTAAAGTTAGACAATTTTTGGATGTTACATTGTCTTAGGAGTAGAATGACATTATGTAACTGACACTGGATGTCAACAGTGTTTGTGACAGCACTGCAAACCTAAAAGAAAAGTACATTTTATAAAATTCAATCACATTTTACTACGAGTAAGTTTACTTTCTACTTACTTTTCCATCAATCATGGAGAATATAAGCGTGTGCTTAAGTTGTAGCTGTTTTCCATCAAAAGCAACTAAAACTTTCAAAAAATTGTAGAAAAACTAGATAACAACTTAAAAGAGCTTGTGTCAAACACGGTTGGGTATCACGACCCCGGCTTCGGACGGACACACGGAACAAATAAAAGAACACAAATTAATTAAATTAAAATGCTTTATTGAAAAAAACTCTTCTCGACGATGCGCGTCCTAACGGCACGATTCCTTTCTTCCTACTACCCTTCTTCTTCTTTTCTTTCCAAAAACATTCTTTCATTAGGGTTGCCATGTCCTGCGTCTGACAGCTCGGCCCTTCCTGACAGTAGATTGTCCTCAATCTCGTCCCCGGAATCGGTCTCTTCTAAGTCTGGGCAATCCAGGTCTGGGCTGTAATAGCAAAATGGCTTCAGCTTTTCGGACGTGAAAACGGATGTAAATCTTCGTGATTTCCTCTGTGTATCTGGCAAGTCTTCAACGAGATATCGGTCATGTCTTAACACCTTGGTGATTACGTACGGGCCTCTATACAACGGTTCTAGCTTTCTTGATTCTCCAGTAGCTGGTGCGATATTTTCTAGTACGACCAAATCGCCTTCGGTATAAGGATAAGGACGTTTACGGTGCGCATCAAATCGCTCCTTCCATTTCTTCCGTTCGGTAACTATATTAGCGGCTGCGTTCTGACGCCTTTCCTTTATGTCGACAAGGACTTCTTCGTCAAGATTTTCGGTTTGTACCGCTTGTATCAATCGGTTATCGATAAGATCGCGTAACTTAAAATCGAACACAATTTCGTTCGGCGAATATCCAGTGGTATTATTCTTTTGAGAGTTTAGTGACCATTGGAGATTACGTATGTTTTGATCCCAGTTTTTAGGCTCCTTCTCTGAAGTTCGCAGAAATTGTAAAATAGATTTATTCGCCCGCTCGATCTGCCCATTAGCACGTGGTGTACGGACGGCTGTCTTGATGTGTTGAATCTCGTTGCGATAGCAAAATTCTTCGAATTCTCGCGATGTAAAAGCAGTTCCTCGGTCAGTGATAATGCGGACGGGTAACCCAAAGTACGTAGTTAATTCATTGATCGCATTTATCACAGGCTTCGTCTTAGTGTCCTTCACAGCTCTCAATATCACGTACTTACTGAAGGAGTCAGCAATTCTTAGAACGTAAGAATTCCCTTGTTTTGACTTCGGAAATGGTCCAAGATGATCCAGGTGTATAGTCCTAAATGGTATGGGCGTTACTTCGCCTACCTGAAGCGAACCTTCGGATTTTCCGGACTTGGCTTTATTGAAACAACATTCCAAACACGAAGAGATGTAAGCTTTTACGTACTTACAGAGTTTCGGGAACCAGAAATGTTCTCGCAGTCGCTGTATAGTTTTCTCCAGCCCAAAGTGTCCCAGGTCATCATGGAAAGTCTTAACTAATCTCCAGCGGACAGCTTCCGGTACGACAAATTTAAGGTCCTGTCCATCTCGACGATAGAGGCGATTATTTTTCAGCACATACTCTTTGATGATTTGCGGATACTGCTCACATTCTTCCTCTTTTAGCAACACACGCTTAAGTTTTCGAACGGCTGGATCCTGATGTTGCAGACCGACAATCCAATCTTCGGTTGATAATTCTATTCGCATAATATTTTCGGTGACACATCGCGGTACAGTAGCGGGTTCAACTGGAGCTCTGCTCAGTGCGTCAGCATGTTGCATCTGTTCGGCTGGTCGATGAATAATTTCAAACTCATATTCCATAAGCTTTAACCACCAACGGGCGACACGCGGTACTAGTGGCTTCGTTAGTTTAGTCGTGGTGACGGCTTGGCAATCGGTTATCACCTGGAATTTCTTTCCGAGCAAATATATTCTAAATCTTTCGATGGTGTCTACGATAGCGAGCACTTCTAGCTCGTGACTGGGATAGTTTTGCTCTGCCGGATTACATTGTCGACTGTAATAAAAAACTGGACGATAATGGTTACCTTCCTTTTGGAATAGAATACCAGCTATTCCATGCGAACTAGCGTCTGTATGTATTTGATGTTCTTTCTCAGGATCATACAGTGTCAATACAGGGTCTTCACCTAGTGCTTGTTTTAGTTGGTTGAAGGCGAATAACTGTTCCTTTCCCCAATTAAACTGATGATCGTTATCCTTTTTTAGCAGCTGGGTTAAAGGTCTTGCTATCGCTGCGTAATTTTTAATAAACTTACGGAAAAATCCTGTTAATCCTAGAAATCGTCTTAAGCTTGTAATATTCGTTGGTATTGGAAAGTTTCTTATGCTTTCAATCTTTCGAAACCCTGGTCTGATTCCCTCACTATTGATTTGATGACCTAAAAAGGTTATCTCTTCAGTTAGAAATAGGCATTTCTTCAATCGGAGTGTAAGCCCTGCTTGTGAAATTAAGCTCAGCCCTTCACGTAATTTACATAATCCATCTTCTACATCCTCGGACGCGATGATGATTTCATCCATATATGCGATCGTTTTTCCTTTCATCGGAGCAAGCAGTTTAACCATCATTTCTTGGAAATAACTCGGCGCATTCATTAGACCAAAAGGCATTTTATTAAATTGAAAATGTCCATCATGCGTAACAAATCCTGTATATTTGTGCGAGGATTGGTCTATCGGAATCTGGTAAAACCCAGACATAAAATCCAAGACAGTGAAGTATCGCCCTCCTGAAATTGACGCCAGCTGTTCTTCAACCACAGGCATCTGAAAGGGTTTCTTCTGCGTAATAGCGTTAAGTTCCCGATAATCGACGCACATTCGGTCTTCTCCATCATGTGTCTTGACCATTACAATTCGCGACGAGTATTCGGAATCGGTAGGTTCTATAATCTTATTCTTAAGTAATTCCTCAATTATTTCGGTTACTTTAGCCCTTTGAGCAAATGGTACTCGTTGAGGTCGATGCACTATTGGCTTGTTTTCTTTCAATTTTATCGACATTGTTACGGTCTCGCAGCATCCTAACTGAGACAAATAACTTGCAAAGCAATGTTGAAATTCGTTCAATACCGTTTTTAGACGTTGCTCATCGTTCATAGACAAATTTGGGTTGAATTTGAGGTCCTTCGAATCCAAAACCTCCAAGCGGCATTTACCTCGTTCAATAATCAGTCGATCATCCTCTGAGCATAAAAGATCTGCCCCTAACAGTATCGGATACTTTAGTAATTCATCGTTGACGATAGGAAGGCGTGCCTGTATTTCCTTCTCATCTATTTTTAAATTTACAAGAGCGACTTGGTTGACTTCTACTAACCCTCCGGTAAAACCCTCTAACAAGATGGGGTTGCTTGGCTCAAATTCCCCAAGGAATTCTGCTGTAGACTTGTTGATTAAACTTCGTTGGCTACCGGTATCGACGAATGTCTTCATCGGCGTCCCATTAACAATTACTTCTTTCGTCACCTTTATCGGTTTACTTCTTATGGCAGAAATTTTAAATATTTTATTAGACGGCTCATTTGTTTTCTGACTTCTCCCGGCTTTTTCTTGGCATTGTTCGGCTGCATGCCCCGCCTTTAAACAATTAGCGCAACGAATGCGACGTGGTGGCTGTGGACATTTTATCGAGATGTGTCCATGTTCGAAGCAGTTGTAACATTTTACACGACTCGTATTATGATATCGGGGTTGTCCTGCTTCCGCTGTTACTGGCGATGGTTCTACTGATGGTTTATTTTCCTTATTCGTAAAATAGCGCGGCTTTTTATTAAATTCAAAACTTTCCCTGCAGCTGTTAGTTACGAATCGCCGAATTGCTAGTAAGAGCTCAGTCACGGTACCAAAATATGTAGTGGCTATCGAATTCTGAAGTGAACGATGTTTCACTCCATGCCGGAAATATTTAATGATGGCTTCGTCGGTTAGATTGCCATTCCTCCCTAGCGCAACAATTCTATAATAATAATCTTCGATAGACTCTGAAGTCTGTCTTGTTGCGTCCATTAAACGAAAATGAATGTCGGCCTCGGTTTCCGAAATTGGGAAATCACGCAAAAGCTGTTGAGAGAATAAAATCCAAGAGCTAAATACCTGGTCAAATCCTTCGTTCCAAACCTTCGCTGGACCTTTCAATTTTGCCTGCACTGCAAATAGTAACACCTTTTCATCCCATTGATATACGTCATTCAGCCTATTCACACGATTCACGAACTGCGTAGCATTCAACGACGTTTTTGAAGACGGATCAAAGACCGGTAAGACATCTATTACGTCTCTAACCTGGGAAAAAGTGCTGGAGTTGAACGACACACCGCTTGCGAAATTAGTTGCGTTTGTTGTTGAATTTGCGATGGGTATCACTGTGATTTCCGGTGATGTGTTTCCTCCTATCGGAGCGCTCGGAGTAGAATTTAACTCTTCACTGCAATTGGAACGGTTGATGGAACCTCTTGTTGTGCTAGTCGTTGGGCTAATAATTCGACAGTCTGTGTCAGCTTTGTTAGCTGACTAGCCAACATGGGAAGTGACGCTTCGGAATTTTCGTTTTGCGCGGCCATTGCGTGAATTGGAGATTGATTCTCTTCGTCTCGCTCCATTTCGACTTCGTCCGTTTCCAAATGATTTATGATTCTCGCAATCAAATCGGTCTTGAAACCAGTAGTAGCCAGTTGATGTTCGTTCAAGATCGATTTTAACTCAGGCACTCGTAGATGTTGTAGCTTCACTTTTACCATTTTATTTGTTAATTTTCTATTAACCTTCCTTTTTACCGGCACGATAATATTCAAAATTTTCCGATTGAGCCAAATTTATTTCATTCACAGCTGTCAACACTTCTATACGTATTCTAACTAACACTTCTATACGTATTCAACACTATATTCCTGCGCGCGTATGTATGTGGTTATCTTTTCATCGAACTTTATGCACGGAGCCACGGAGCACGACTGCGTTGATAATTTTGCCTACACATACACTAACAATTTTTGGCAGTGCAACTGCTTACAAGATTCCAATTGTACACATATACACAACTTCCCGTGACGCTGGGTTCCAATTTTCCACGAGCACTTTTTTGAAATTCCACAATTTGCCGAAATGCCGAAATTTGCGAAATTAATATACGACGCTAACAATTTACGGAATTTAATATTGCACGGCGTTAACGGCGATATGCATGGCGACGGACGCGTTTTTTTTTTTATATTCGGGTAAATCGGCGACGGACGCACTTTTTTTGAATAATCGTGTAATATCGGCGACGGACGCACTTTTCGGATAATCGGGTATATCCCACTTCTGAATTTGTCAAACACGGTTGGGTATCACGACCCCGGCTTCGGACGGACACACGGAACAAATAAAAGAACACAAATTAATTAAATTAAAATGCTTTATTGAAAAAAACTCTTCTCGACGATGCGCGTCCTAACGGCACGATTCCTTTCTTCCTACTACCCTTCTTCTTCTTTTCTTTCCAAAAACATTCTTTCATTAGGGTTACCATGTCCTGCGTCTGACACTTGGGATTTTAGCTACTGGTTCAGCTTTCTTTATGTTTGAAAGTTCTAGCTGGATAGCACTAAGCTCATTATTGTCAGTGTTGGATCTCGGTACCCTTGTACAAAACTTAAGGTTAGAATAATATTTCAACATAATTTTAGTGATAACGACAGCAGTTAACAAAGTTGCAATGATGGATAATGAGTACAAATGATAAAAATGATTTTTAATAGCAAGCGGAATTACTTTTTCTTTGAAGCTTTTAATACTATAACTTAATTTTTGCAAATCTTGCAAGTCTATCAATGACGTGTGACGAACCACTAAAATTAATAGGAGTTTTTTGATCAAATTTATTAAAGTGTTCGAAATCTATGTTATTAATTTCTAACATTGGAATTGTTGGAAAATAGTTTAGAGAAACGTTACTCTTAAAATTGGATTTTCAACTTAAAATTATGTTTTTTGTGTGAGCCTCACATCCTTGTTGTAGTTGGGAAATGTTTACACCTTGAAGTTTTAGTTGAGTCCGTTGTCTAAGTGTGATACGAAAATTGGCGTTGTCTGCTCGCAAATGTAACGTTGTCGTCTTGTGCTCTAACAGCATTTCAGGTCGTCATCTTTAAGAAAAAGATAGTGCTGCTTGATAAAATCGATTAGTAGAAATGGTGTATCTGGTATAATAATAGCATAGGTTCCATTCTTAAATGACTTAGGTATACCAAAGCTATAGACGCACCCTATTAATGTTTAATTTCGAGAAAAACAGAGATCGAATGACAAAACAAATTTTTGTAGGTACGAATTGCACTACGGTTTACTCTTTTCAGTTTCCAAAAGAATTTTGCTTCGATAACGGTACTTTTATTATTATCAGAGCAAAACTCTGAGGAACGGTCTGAAAAAGTGTTTCATTGCTATAGACGCACCTGACTTCCGTACTGAAATAAGATTTAATTAAGACTGAAATAAAAATTATAGGGAACATAAGGAATATTAATAATTTATTTGACCGCCATGTTTTTCAATTACATCACAAAGACGATTTTTCATTGAGTCGATGTACGGTTGTAGTTGCTCTGGCGTCAAAGAAGACCACGCATTCTCTATAGCCCTTTTCAGCTCCGCTACGGTGTTAAATTGCGTATTGTCTTCATACACTCTCCTGACCAGCCATCCCCATACATTCTCCATTGGGTTTAAATCTGGTGAACGGGCTGGCCATTCAAGCAGCTCTACATTATGGTGTGCAAACCATTCTCTTGTTGATGCACTTACGTGTACACGGGCATTATCCTGTTGGAAAATTAAATTTTCTTCAGGAAAATTACGCAGGTACGGTAACAGACTGGTTTGCAGAACGTTTTGATAATCGGTACTTTTCATTCGGCACGATGGAAAAGTCAGGGAAAGAGTACCAAATCTGCTGAATGCGCCCCATACCATAAGTGAACCGCCACCGAAATTTCTTTTTGAGAAATAACGGGGCTCTTTCCGAAGATCCCGCCAATAACCATTCAGACCATCTGGCCCATCCAGGTTAAACTTCTTTTCATCTGAAAAAATTACCTTAAATGTTAAAAAAATTGTTAATATGGTTTTCTTCAAAATTATTTAGTAAATTTATTTACCTGGTTCCAGTTACGATCTGCATTATTGCGTGCGAAGGAGAGTCTTGCTTGTTTATGATGGGGTTCCAGACGAGGTTCAGGTTTCATCCTTGCTCGGACAATGTTAGGATTTTCCCTTAATGCCCGCCACACCGTAGATACGGATGCTGCAATATTGGCTTCACGCTTAATTTTCCTAACTGAAATTGTGGAATTAGAAGCCAATCGAACAATTTTCCTCCTATCTCTTCCATTCAAAATTTTTTTTCTTCCTTTCTGTTCTCTTTGTCCGTAATTATCTCGATTTTCAAGATAATTGCGGACAACATGGTCAGATCTCCCAATTTTTCGCGCTATTTCGCGTTTCGGTGTGGATTGACTCCATAATGCATCTATTGCTCCTTTTTCTCTTTCAGTTATTTTACCGCGAGGCATTTTTATTAAATTCTAAGAATAAAGGCAATAATTAAAAAACTTACAAAGTACTCCAACAATTTTCAACAAAATCAGCAAAACTACTTACCGGGACCAATGCGTCCATAGCAATGAAACACTTTTTTAGACTGTTCCTCAGAGTTTTGCTCTGATAATAATAAAAGTACCGTTATCGAAGCAAAATTCTTTTGGAAACTGAAAAGAGTAAACCGTAGTGCAATTCGTAGAAAAATTTGTTTTGTCATTCGATCTCTGTTTTTCTCGAAATTAAACATTAATAGGGTGCGTCTATAGCTTTGAAACAGAGTTTATTACATTCTATTGATCTAATCAAAGGTATTACTAATAAAAAATTAAGTTTTTTATTGCTGTAGTAAACATGTGTCTCTATTAATTTATACATTTCGCCCATATTTTCAATGCTAGGCGGTAAAGGTAAGTATAGACCATTCGGGAAAAAATCTTGAATTTTATTTAACTCTTTTAACATGTCGGCTCCATGTATGACGTATGGATGCAGGATACCTTGAGAGCTTGAGACTAGACTTTCAATTATATGAGATTGCGCTTGCGTGTACAAATCCGCGGTAATAATAAAAGATGCAAAAATTTCGTTCATTGCGGCAATTTGATCTTGTATATATGTATATAAATATAGGTTCGTCATAGTTTTTAATTGGGTTAATTTAATTAGAGTTAACTTGACATCAATGTCGTCTTTATACTTCATTGTGTGATTGATTTGTTCTACGGTAAATTTTTGTACAGTGATCTGCTCTTTTATCAAACTATTGAGATGCTCCTGATTTTGAATTTCAAGCTGTTCGTCATAATATTTGGCATCGTTGGAATCTAGAGTTCCAAAAAGTTGCTTTGCGACAGTGCCGACAACGTTGACTAGTCCTCGTTTTTGAATTAAATCTGATCGAGATCCTAAGATATTACTTATTAACTTATTTTGGGTTTGGATAGTCGATAGAGCCTGCTTCATATGAGGATGGTAAATCGTAATAAAATCCAGTTGCATTATCTAATCTCGTTATATTGAAGATATTTTCATTACCATTGACTGCCATACACCATGCGGAGATTAACCCAATAAACAGTAGAGAGCCCATGGCCACGGCCATTTATCCTGGAAAAATTTGTTTGAGTCAGTGGTAATACATTAATTACTAAAGTATGGTATTAGACGAATATTATGAACCGTAACAGGTTTGTTTTTTATAATTATTTTACTATTTACACCTGCGGAAGATAGAAATTTAGAAGGACCAGACTGGAGATAATTTTTTACATTTACCCTTGGTAGAACCGTTGTCTTTTAGTAAAACTAGATCGCCCTCTACAAAACTGGACGGGTTTATTTGTTTATCATACTGTATTTTAGAAAGAGTTTTATTCTTTAGGATTTTTTCACGAGCTACCCGATTGGTGTGTTGTAGCCTAGACTTCAGTTCATTTGCATAGATATCGTAATTATACATGATTTAGGTGATCGAGAGAAGGAGGAAAGAAGGTCGACTTTGCGACCAAACACGAGCTCCAAAGGAGTATATCCAGTAGACGTGTTGGGCGTGGTATTATTAACAAACACCGCGTATTTAATCAAAGTATCTCAGCCATTTTGGGACTGGTTAACAAAACACCTCAAATATTCTACAAAACCTCGGTGGCTCCTTTCGCAAGAACCATTAGATTGTGGTCTGTATGCACTAGCTTGTTATTTGGTTATTTTTAATTGAAGAATTTAGTTTCCTTCAGAATATTTACTATAAAATTTTGACCTTGATCAGTAAGAAAGTACTTAGGAGAACCAAAACGAAAAATAATATCAGTGACTAGTTCTTCGGCTATGGTATTGATTAGGAATAGGTATAGAGTCGGTCGGTATACTTGGTCAAGTTATCTATGAAGGTTAAAAGATATTTGTTTCCTGTATTTTTAGTAGGCCCCCTACAATATCCATACAAATTTTCTCGAATGGCTCTTTAAAAGTAGAAGTTATGACCATTGGTTCTCGGGTATAACGAGTACTTAATTTTTTCTACAAATTTCGTAGCTCCTAATGAAGCGTTTAATATGCCTCTATTTATGATATAATTTAATACGATTATATGTCCTATTAAATTATCTGTTATTACGTTCCTTCCGCATCCTGTGAATCATCATCAGCTTTAGAACAACGAACTCCCCAAGTGGAACTTTTCTTTCATCTTTTCCCAAATAGGGAAACCCATTTATTATATACTTACTATTGACGTCACACGCCAACCAGAACTCTATTCCAAATTTGTCTTGTTTGTTCGGCATATACTGTGTAAATCTACACCTAGTCTTCAACGGAAATAACTGCACATTAATAGTAATGTATGCACCAGGTTTATAATAATTTTGTGAATTCTGAATAAATCGATCCCATATTGTAGATTCCATAGCAAATTTATTAGTTTGAAAACGCTGGCTTCTTTCGCTCTTCGTTTTTTTTTCGACTTACAGTAATCTAAATGAGCTAACGTTGATCGTGATGATTCTTGATGTCATCCTTCCGTAGGGTCCGATTCAAAGACGTAAAAGTCACCATGAATGTGTGAAAATAGGAAAACACTTTTCGCTATATACCGATATTATGCCGGTACCGGAAACCTAACTATTATCAATCGATAAATCGCCGATAATTGATTTTGAATTTTCCGTGGGAAACACTGTCTTTCCTTATTTAATTTAAAATTTCACTTTCAATTCCCGTAATCGCACAGATGCCATAAACCGTGGTATCGTACCGACCGATTGCGATTTCGGCTCTTTGGATAATTTTTCTTTGGAAATTGTCTGGAGATAGAAAATGGATATGGGAACCTTGGATGGAGTGCAGTATTGCAACATCTTTATAAATACAGTGAAAATCGTTTATAACCAGAGTACGGAAACGCACACTCGGTAACTGCGATAAATTTTATGTGCGTCAAAACGCACATACTCATGAGTTGTGCGCGCTTTGCTTATCCTTATTTCTAAAGCACGGGAGCTGTGTTATTATTATTATTATAGCTTTTATTTCGCCCAAGGTACATATTTTCACAATATCATTATATCATTATATAGCTATTACATTTCAATCATCTTTTGGTTTTGATCACATTACTTAGATTTAATTCATTTTATTTAGTTTTAATTTAATAAATAATAAATAATTCATTTCATTGATAGTAATAAAATTAACAAAAAGAGTAAATACAAATTAAGTAGATATAGTTACAAATATATAATTTTTCTTAATTTGAACGGGCATAAGCCTCCCCCAATTGTTTCCAATTAACTTTGTCTTCTGCCCTCTGATTCCAGTTTTCTGCATAGCGTTCAATGTCATCTCTCCATCTCTTCAACTGTCTTCCAACCTTTCTCTTTCTATCCCTTGGTGTCCAATTTGTTACCTGTAATGTCCATCTCCAAAACCCTCTCTATTACAGGCCATGAAGTTCTCTCTTGAACTAATACAACCATAGTTGAAGTCGGTCCACAAATCTGACATTTGGTTAGAATAAACATGGCGCGGAATAGGCTCGGGATTGTTTTCGTTATATTTTTGTGGTAAAAAGTGGAAAATCATTGTAAGTTATTACTTTAAACTATACATGGATTATCAGTGATTAGTTCTTTAGTGATTTAATAAGAAAAAATTAAAAAAAAAAGTGATTTAGTGAGTTTTAAGTGTGTTAATTGTTGAGGTGATCAATTTATTTTACTTTCGCGGTTTTTTTTTTCGTGTTTATTAAGGAAAAATATGCTGATTATTTAATTAAAAGTGATTTTAAAGTCATTAAATAATTTATTATGGAATTATTATTAAACATATAAGTGCAGAAAAGTGTGAAAGGAAAAGTGAATAAGAAAAGTGTTTTTCTACACCTATATTTTTAATACTAATTACATAATATATGTATTAATCACTTTAAAATCACTTATAATCCCATAAATAAACAAAACATTAAATTTTCAACATTTTTTTCGTAAATAAACATGAAAAAACACCGTGAATGTAAAAACAGTTGTTCGCCTTAACAATTAAAACACTTAAAAGACACTTAATCACTAATTTTTTTTTATTTTTTTTTTTAATTAAATCACTAATTAACTATTCACTGGTAAATCCAAGTGCAGTTAAAAGTGTTAAAATACAATATTTTATCACTTTTTACTGCAAAACTATAACCAAAACGTTCCCGAACTTATTCCGCGCCATGTTTATTCCGCTCACTCCGGTGAATTTTTGGACTGAGTTGACCACCATGAAAAACTCTCCTTCGGGGTCGTAGTTGAAAGGGTCTTGCCATCTCCCATCTTTTAATCGAGCTATATGTCCTGCACAACTCCACTTTAAATGGCGAATTAATGACACAAATTTAAGTCGCGCTTCTCGCTTTCGTATCTTATCAGCTTCACGTACAATTCCTCGCTCGCCTTTCGTTTTCGTAATTCACGATTACGTTCCGCAGAACTTTTAGCTACCGTACTAGATGTAGATTAGATTCGGCAAACCTTTCGTCGTCCGCAACATTCGCTCTGCATGGTGTGTCCCGGAGAAACTGCTGGAACTCTTTGCTGCTGCGTAGAACATTTTCGCCCTTACGTTTGCGAGATTACCGCATCAATACAGCTTTCGATTTAGGAGCCATAGTTTTAAATAAAACTGTCCTATAAATCAAAAATTATGAGTTGCAGAGAAAAAGATAAGTGGTAAATAAAAAATTTATATTGATTTGATTTTATTAAATTGAATAAAGTTTAACTTTAATTGATAATTCTAATTTACATTATTTAGTAATGGTTTTGAGTTAAAATTTGGCACGTACTTATCTTGAAGGAGTAATAGAACTCGAGACACGACGAGATAAAAAAATAATAAATTTAAAACGTTATAAATTTCTCTTTATTGATATTCTTTACAATTCGAATCGACTTTATTCTTGTGATGAGTTAAAATCAGAACTAAGCTTTCTTTATTTTACATTAAAAATGATACTTTAAAAATTGATCAAAATTGCTTACGCTGAATTAATTACAATTGGGCTATGGGATTGCTTATTCGGCAAATTAATTGGAAATTTAAAAGTTGGGAAATACAAGAAAAATGTTATTAAAGAAAAATGTTATTAATTGATTTGGTCAGCATGTCTGGTTGGTTTCCGGCACGTGTTGTATGTAGGACATGTAACTAAGGCGCTATTTGAAGTTATTTTTTTCTTTTTTGAAAAAACGAACCAACAGAAATTAAACGTTCGAAATTAAAAATAAATTTTATTTCTCTTGAATGAATCTTTTTTAGTGCTAAGAGGAGAAAGAACTAATAACAATTATAAGAATCGCAGAAATGGAGGTGTTGTAAATGAGAACACATGTTACTGTTATTTTATTAACTGATCTTGTTTTAAAGTCAATATTTAAATTATTTATAGAAAGCGTTTGGTACCACCCTTTCCGTTAAATATCGTTTAATGTATTTATTTGTAAACTATCTAGGTATGTATATGTAAAAGGTATCAAGTGATTCTTGTATTTCACATACCTCATGTTTTGGTCCGCACATAGAAGCATAATGATTTCTTTTGTGACACTTCCGGCATATTGTTCCGCATGCTGGACATTTTCGCTTTAAATGGCCCTGACCACATGCTTTACAATTATTTAACCAATTCTTTTCCTGATTTTGCCTAAAATTATTGTTTAAATTTTTATTAGTATTTGTTTTAATATTACTATTATATTTATTGTTAAATTTATTGACGGACTGATTCCTATATTGTCCCGTTGGTTGTTGACCTCCGTGTGCCTTCGCTGGTGATGCTGTTATCATCTCATTTATTTCGATTCTCGTTGGGTCATCTTGCAGTCTCTTTGTTTGGGTTGCCGGACACATTTTTAGTTCCCAATATACCACACATCACTCCCAACAACGTGAAACGCACGCGGTTTTTCTCCTCCAAAAAAATAACTTCAGGCTACTCTATACTATCCAAAAAAGTCCGCGGTAAAACTGTCTTCCACAAATCCAAAATCAAAACTGCTACCTTTTAAATTTTCTTCTTCTTTTGCAAACTTTAATCCAAAGTACATAAAGATATAGATAGTTGATTCTGTTTATCTCTATAATCTACTTCAACTTTGACATTTTCTTTAAATGACGTTTTCATAGTGATAATTGAAGCATTTGCCTGGTTTATTTTCTTCTAGATTACATCTCTGAAATGAGTAGTAAATTTAGCAATTTGAGTAGTGAAGTAGCAAAAGTTAAGAAAACACGAAAAATGTAGTAGATTTGCTGCAATTGTAGTAAGGTGACAACACTGAGTGTTAGTGGCCAAGGGCTAGCGTCTCTTTTGTTTTAAAAAAATTTCTCGATAAAGGCAGAAAGCATGCCTGACGTTATAACGGTTGAGTTTTACGGTTAATTAAAGTATATTTCATAGAGAAAATAGGAGAGAAACCCGAACTAAATACAATATACTAAATACTAAATTTTGAGTTAAATAAGAAAATATTTCCTCTTTTTTCGAAATAACAAAAAAAAACGAATCAAAATTAATGGAGAAAAAGACAATAATTTGGAGTGATCTTGCGGTTGGCGTGAATGGTGGCAGTCGTCGTCTTTGTTTGACGCGTTTATTACATTTAATTTTTTTTTTCTAAATTTCCTTTTAGAAACGCCATTACTAATAGTGCAATTTAATGTTTTCGCGCTGCGGGAAAATCATTAAAATAAGTTTTTTTTCTCAATTTCCACCTTTTTTCGAGGAAAACTCTTGTGATAATAGTAGTGCTGTCATGATTTTTCAAGTTCAAGTTCGAGTGTCTAGTTCAACACCTGGGACTCCTTTGTTTAAATAAGCTTTCCTCAATAATATTTAATAATATTTTAAATTTATCATTACATTATTAATTCCAGCTCAGCGTTGCAATTAGTTCTTTTTTTATGTTCCTTGCCTTCAATTTGGTTTGTTCGTTTTATAAAAAGTGTTCAGGGAAGAATAGCAACTAATACAACTCGTCGGGGTTGTAAAGAGAAGAAAAAATTAATAAGGATACAATATAATTTTTTGTTTTAATTATAAGAAGAAAAAAAAAATAAACGCAGTTAGTTATTATATACATACAAACATATTAACTGGAAATATTTAAGAACAATAGAGAAGAAATATTGGACCGACGAGAAAGGATTTTGGTCTCGCTTCGGACAGTCGGGATGAAGTTGTCGAAAGAGTCGCGTCCACCTCAGGTCGCCGCGCGCTAAATTGAAGAAATTCGAGTTTTGATTTTTTTCTTATTATTTTTTTTACTTTTATTAAATTCAGTAGAAAAACTCTTCTTTTGGGTACTAACGTTATATATCAATTATTTTTTTGCTTAGTATTCAAGTGAATAAGGTGGAAAGAAAAGTGACAAATAATTAGGATCGTAAATGTTAACCATACCACATTGGTCTAAATAATTGAAATTAAACATATATATTTGTCAACGATCTCGCTATCTTTACGTTAATTAAATTTGTGCAACTATTCAGATGTGTATTATACATAAGTATTTACGTAAGCCATTTTTTTCACCACGTATATAATATATACAGTGGCTCACAATGAAAATCGTCCACCTTACGACTAAGAGAAATTGAGTCATTTTCCCAGCTAGTTCTCAACAAAGTCAAATAAAAATGTATGTAATTAAGTTTTTTATTAACTGTCTTCAAAATAATAACGAAAAATTATAAAATTCAACAATAACAATAAAAGGAAAAATTAAAATATCTTAAAAGGTCCTATTTATATCTCACAGTGAGAATCGTCCGTATGTAAGAATATCGTTAAAAAACTAAACTTAGTATTTTAGTTGGTCCTCCCTTAGCATTAATTACTGCTCGAAGCTTGTTCGGCATTGAATCCACTAACTTTTTAGTATAGCCAGGAGTAATTTTAGCCCATTCCTGTTTAAGTACATTTTCAAGATTTTTCGGGCAGGTAACATTATGCTGCCGAATGTTCCTGTCAAGTGTTTCCCATAAATGCTCTATAACATTTAAGTCAGGGGATTGAGGAGGAACGGCCAAAACTGTTTTGCAATTTGTAGTGTATTAAGTTTTTATATCATAGTTGGCGAATTATTTTTGTTAATGATATTTATTATTTTTGTCAATAAAAGTCCTTTTTGTTCTGACTGTGAATCGGAGTTGACCGATTATTGATGAGCTGCTGAGCTGCGTATATAACAATTTCTGGCGACGAGGATAATTGGATTATTGGATGAAATAAAAGGAATTTTCGCCGAATATGGAAGAAGCAGTAATGGCAAAATTATTGAAACAGCAACAGGCATGGATGGAGTCGATGCTCCAAAGTCAAAAACTATGGATGGAAACCCAGTTGAAGCAGCAGCAGCTACAGACTCCAGAAAGCAAGGGCAGTCAATCGCAGCCGCACGTCCCAGCTTTTCATCCGTATGATAGATGTAAAGATAATTGGGAATTGTACGAAAAGCAACTTAACCAACATTTTACTGCGTATTCAGTGACCTCGGAAGACCGCAAACGGGCATTTTTCCTATCGTGGATGGGAAGTGATTTGTTCGAACTTCTACAAAATTTGTTCGGTTTAGAGAGTTTTCAGGCAAAATCGTTTAAAGAAATTGTAGAAAAACTCGAAGGTCATTTTAAATCAAACGTACATGTTCTTGCTTCACGATATGATTTTTTTAAATCGCGGATGAAACCTGGTCAAACGTACGCAGAATGGGTTGTCGAGCTTCGTGGATTAGCGAGGAGATGTCAGTACGTGTGCGGGAAGGAAGAGTGTAAAGAAGAATATATAGACGAATTAATACGTGATATGCTGGTCTTCAATACGCCACACGATCCTGTGCGTATAGCAGCACTTCAAAAACCAAACCCCAAACTTAGTGATATCCTAGTCATAGCAACAACGTATGAAGCAACAGAGCAGACGGTAAAGGTCATCAAAGGTGTTAGTGATAGCAGCACTATGGAAGTATGGCAGATGAAAAACCATATTAGAGAAAAGCGCTCGCAGGTACACTACCAAGAAAGAAGAGTGAAATCGTGTCCAGGATGTTGCCGTCAGCATCCCCGTCAGAGGTGTAAATTCCTCAAAGCAACATGCCATAACTGTCACCGTGTTGGTCACATCGCGCCTGTCTGTTTACAGCGTAAAGGAACTGCTCCAGTGTTCCACAACCAAACAAAAGGCAAACACTGCGAAAAGATACAATCGATTGAATGTTTTGCTCTACAGGATGAGGTTCGGCGAGAAGGCAAGAAATTTTTGGCTGATGTTAAAATAAACAATGTCCCAATGACATTTCAAATAGACACCGCTGCTACGTGTTCGATTATAGGTCGCCACAGCTATATACAATTACAAAGCCCGCCTCTTAAGGAAGTAGCATGTGTTCTTAAAGCATACGGTGCGAGTCCTGTTCCCGTTCTAGGTTCGATAAATGTCGAAGTAAATTTTGACGGCATTGTGAAGAAAAATTTGCCATTGCTAGTGGTCAATATTGCTGAAGGAAGTAATATTTTCGGTATCGATTGGATCGATGTTTTCGAGTTCAAAATTTCAAGACCATTAAACGAGGTTCTAACAATAGAAAAACCAGTTGAACGAGCAGAAATTAGCAGCATTTGTGAACAATATCGTACTGTTTTTTCTGATGATTTAGGTTTGTGTACATCATATGAAGCTCACTTACATTTAAAACCGCAAGCCAGACCGAAGTTTTTTAAAGCACGGCCCCTACCATTTTCCCAAACTAATGCCTTCAAAGAGGAAGCGGAGCGTTTAGTCAAATTAGGAGTGTGGGAGCCAGTGAAGTATAGCAACTGGGCAGCTCCTGTGGTTGTAGTCCCTAAAAAAGACAAGGGAGTTCGCATATGTGGAGATTTTAAGGCTGTAAATACCCAATTGGATGTGGACCAATATCCGATTCCCCGGATAGAGGAATTGTTCCAGAAATTACGTGGGGGAGTACGGTTCACAAAGTTGGATCTTTCAGATGCTTATCTACAAGTTAAGTTAGATGCCCCTTCGAAAGAAGTGTTAGTTGTTAATACGCCGCTAGGACTTTTCCAGTACCAGCGTCTGCCTTTCGGAGTAGCCAGTGCACCCGCGATGTTCCAGCGGCTTCTAGAACAAATTACAGCAGGGATTCCAAGCTGTGTTAATTATTTGGATGATATTGTGGTAACCGGACGTACCGACAAAGAGCACTTCAGCAATCTATCTTCTGTATTAGACAGACTCCAGTCTAATGGGTTACGATGCAATCTACGCAAGTGTTTTTTCATGAAGCCAGCCATAGAGTACCTGGGTCATCTTATTAGTAGTGATGGAGTACAGCCTTCGGAGTCAGGTATTCTAGCCATAAAAAAATTACCAAGACCGCAGAATATTAAGGAATTACAGTCCTTTATTGGAAAAATTAATTACTATAATAAATTTGTTAAAAATTTTTCACAGCTAGCTGCACCTCTTAATAAGTTGCGTCGCCTAGATGAAAAATTCGTGTGGGGACACGAACAAGAGTTGGCATTCCAAAGTCTTAAGGATCATATTATAAATACCACAAAGTTGTCACATTTCCAGGATGATTTGCCACTGATACTGGCAACCGATGCCTCTTCCTATGGATTAGGAGCAGTATTGGCACACATTGCACCAGATGGAACAGAAAAACCTATAGCGTATGCATCAAAGACTTTAAATGAGCACCAGAAACGGTACAGCCAAATCGAGAAGGAAGCACTATCGATTATTTATGGTGTAACAAAATTTAATCAGTACTTATATGGTCGACTATTTACCTTATACATATACAGACCATAAGCCATTGGTGGCTATTTTTAATCCCAACAAACAGCTCCCAGTATCAACAGCGCAACGCCTTCAACGCTGGGCTATAACACTCATGGGATACCGTTTCAATATCGTTTACAAACCAACCGAGAAACATGCGAATGCTGACGCATTATCCCGCTTACCTGCTGGCCCTGATCCCTATTTTGATTTATCTGAGCAATCTTGTCTTCATCTTAATTATTCAGGGGTATTAACTGATTTCCCAATTAACGCAGAAGCAGTAGCAAGGCACACAGCCACCGACAAAGTTTTGCAACGAGTTTACGATTACATTTCTAAGGGATGGCCTGAAAAACTAGCTGGAACCGAGCAAGATCTTCAAGCATATTTCCGCCGACGATACGCACTCAGCATTCAAGATGGAGTTATTGTACTACAAACGGACTGTTCCCGTGTAGTCGTGCCTAAGTCACTGCAGACCAATGTTTTGCAGCTCCTCCATGATGGACATTGGGGCATAGTAAGAACTAAACAACTGGCAAGGCGTTACTGTTGGTGGCCTAACATTGATGCGCACGTACTTGAGAAAATCAGCAAATGTAAAATTTGTCAACAGACGTCCAACAATCCGCGAAGAGAGTTCCTAAACTGGCCTAAATCTCATTCGCCTTGGGCAAGGATACATTTGGACTTCGCAGGACCGTTTTTAAACAGTATGTGGTTGATTTGTGTGGATTCATTTTCAAAATATCCATTTGTCACCAAACTGCACTCAGCGACATCTGAAACCACAATACGAGCTTTACAAAATATATTTGCGATTGAAGGCCTTCCAGACACTATTGTGACAGATAATGGTAGTCAGTTTACGTCAGTTGAATTTAAAAAGTTCTGCACTTTAAACGGAATCATACATTTGACAACAGCTCCTTTTCACCCCGCTTCAAATGGTGAAGCGGAACGATTTGTACGAACCTTCAAGGCAGCACTAAAGAAGACAATTCAGGATAGCGACAATGCTGACCAAGCGCTGCTAAAATATCTAGTAACTTTCCGGGCAACGCCAAACACCATATCTAATCAATCACCAGCTCAATTACTTCATGGTCGTCAACCAAAAATCTTACTGTCGTTGTTACAGCCGAGAAATAAGAGCCTAGGTTGTGCATCCCCTAAACAAAAGCCACGTCGATTCAAGATCGACCAGCCAGTCTATATCCGCAACTTCAGTCGTGGGCCACACTGGATTCCTGCTTATGTTACAACAACCTGTGGTCGAATGATGTATGGTGTTCGTACGCAACATGGACAATTTAGAAGACATCAAAACCAAATTAAGCCTCGCCTACCGGATGTTACAGATATCTATAATTCTGCTACGATTATGAGCCACCAGGTGACTAATCCAAATGAAGCTGAGTCTAACTCCCCTTCTAGTCCCAGGCCACTGAAGTGCCAGACAGCTCCCATCCGGGCTGAGTGTACACTGGATCCATCAAACTTAGGGCAGTCCAGAGCGCCTTCGCCAGCAAGCCGTATGTCGGGCGTCCTTGGCGTGCGTTCTTCACCAGCCGAGCTTCGACGATCAAGCAGGATTCGTAAACCCGTAGTACGATTCACGATCCAGAACTAGCCTCGGAATTTGAGAGGGAGGAAATGTAGTGTATTAAGTTTTTATATCATAGTTGGCGAATTATTTTTGTTAATGATATTTATTATTTTTGTCAATAAAAGTCCTTTTTGTTCTGACTGTGTATCGGAGTTGACCGATTATTGATGAGCTGCTGAGCTGCGTATATAACACAATTGAATATTAGCCAACGGCGTGCAACGTCTGAGGTATGCTTAGGATCATTATCCTGGTAGAACGCAAACCCATCAGCAATGCCTAGACGTTGCGCACTCTGCTTTACATTTCTTTTTAAAATATCCAAGTAAACCATTTTATCCATTATTCCTCGGATGAACTCAAGGTTGCCAGTGCCGTTTTCTGCCATACACCCCCATACCATACAAGATCCGCCCCCGTGCTTCACTGTATGCTGAATATTTTTCATATTCAGCTCAGTATTTTTTTGTCGCCAAACCATTCGCCTACCATCGGAACCAAAAACATTAAATTTACTTTCGTCAGTAAACATTACCTGCATAAACATAACTTCAGTGGTTTTAAGTAAGTTTTAAATATTTTGTACAATGTTACCTTCGTCCACAAACTACTGCCTTTGCCAATATATTTTAAAGCGAACTGGAGTCTCTTTTTTTTATTCTTGTCGCTAATTAGTGGCTTTCGCCTGGCAACTCTGCCATTGAAACCATTTTTCCTCAAAACTCTTCTAACGGTTTCCGGATTTACATCGATATTTAAAAGAGATTTTACCTGAGCCGTTAACTTTGGGGCGGAAAGTGCAGGATTTTCCCGAATTCTCCTTAGAATAAAACGTTCATTGGCTGGGGTAAACACTTTTCTGGTACTAGTTTTTGGCTTGTTTGCTATTCTACCACTTTCTTTAAACCTTTTAATAATGTACAGTTGTTCGACTTTTCTTAACAATCTCGGCTATTTCTCTTTGACTTTTGCCCGCCTTATAATGAGAGATTATTAAAGAACGAATTTCAATACTCGTTTGTTTATTCATTGCGAACACGTTCACTAATATGTAACTAAGATAGATAATTATCCTTAAAGTTCACAGCAAATGCTAAAACTAACGGGAATTTGCAATTATGTAACAGAAAGTGTAAAAGGGAGGGCACATTCCTTTTTTAACGACATTTCCCCGTATTGAGTGTTTTGGACGATTTTCACTGTGAGATATAAATAGGACCTTCTAAGCGATTTTAATTTTTCCCGTTTTTGTTATTGTTGAATTTTATAATTTTTCGATATTATTTTGAAGAGATTAAATGAAAAACTTAGTTACATTCATTTTTAATTGAGTTTGTTGAGAACTAGCTGGAAAAAATGACTAAATTTCTCTTCGTCGGAAGGTGGACGATTTTCATTGTGAGCCACTGTATATATTAATTTGCATATTTAAAATGAAAATTGATGCCAGAAGAAAGTGTGGCATATATGAAAACAAAAACTTTATGAATGATTTGAGGTTATTTACTTGTAGATAGAAGGATTACTGTTTATATAAAAATGTATATTTATTTCGATTAGGAAAGTTGAACCAACAATTTTCCGTTTCACGTTTTTTTTTGATTTACTTTTCAAGATTGGTTACTAGTTCTTACTACTGTACTATTATTTAGTTAAAACAATCAAAACATAAAAAAAATATATAACAACACTGCCGAATTTGCTGTGTTGTATACCTACATACATCACACGTATATTATCATATATTTATAACATTTTATTTAATGAATGCATATTAAGGTAGGTGAGGGGATTAACGCCCACCACCTAATATTTTACTTAAAATTTCAATTCCATGTTAATTATAAGAACACGAACAATTTATTTTAATAATCTTCATATATTTAGTATCAATAAAATAATACATATTATATTATCCATCTGAAAAATATCAAAAAAAATCTTTTTTTTTTCTGAAACATATTTTGGGCGTTATATCCCACCTGTCTGTAAAATAACGCCCTAACCATAAGACTCGTTTTTCTTGACAATCTTACAATATAACGAAAAACATGTCTGCTAATACTTGTCATAAACTAAACATAAAATAAAATAATAAATCCACATAAAAAAAAAAAATAATAAAACACAAAATGCAATCTCAACAGTATGAGCACTCGAATTCAATATCTTTCCTAGTCAAGCCCACGCAGTCCTCATGATACCAGATTTTACATTTAGAGCATTGTCTCATATCTACCATCCTGTTCTGATTGCAAGCTGGACAAGACCAGTTCTCCTGTTCAGAAGTAGAACTTCGTTGGCTCAGCGATGAATTTGAAACATTTTGTTCTTTTTTGAATAAGTCTTTGGTCAATTTTAGTGCTTTATAGTTTAAGGCTTTCCTTCTTTTCTGAACACTAATAAAAGAAGATTTTTTCACTGGGGTGGGTATAAGTTTTTGAAACGGAGTCTTGGGTGCATCATTTTCTTTTGCCTTCAATTCAGCAATGGGGACATCATCATCGGTATCCGATGACTCCTCATTGTTGACTGCAGTGTTTCGTTGGACTAGTTGCGGACCTTCTGAATAAATATTTCGTGCATTCTGATTTTCTGAAATGCTTATGTTGGGAGGTCGTTCCGTAAGGGCCGAAGGAGCAAAAGCAATATCTGGTATGGCATCGGGGTTAAAGGGGTAGATGCCCACAGCCTTAAAGCCATTAATTATATTTGCATTGGTCATGCACTTTGACCAGACTCTTGTCAATATCTTGTTAAAGCTGGTCTTATTGATCTTGCGATCTGGATGTTCAGATTGATATTGAAGTAGCTCCGTGTCCCAATGATGTTCATTCAAATGATCTGTATACTGACTTGTCTAAAGACTGTAACTCATGTGTGGTGTTTGAGGGCAGACAGTATAGTGTAATATTATGCATATCAGCAGCATCCAGGATTGTAATATCAAGATGGCATTTCGCGCCATCATATACCAATATCATTGGACCTGGTGGTTTGAAGGTTGCTAAGTGTTTAATAAAATCAACAAACAAGTCTGTAGTCATGTAACCCTTAGGAGCCATTCGTACGATGCTACCTGGAGGCAAGTCATCTTTAAATTCCGGCTTAAGCCTTTTTCGTTTGGAAATTATCATTGGTGGTATAGGATTACCAATAGCAGATACACAACCTACTATTGTTACATTCTCTGCATGTTCGTTGGAGATAAAGTGCACTCTCTTAGCACCTTTCTTTGCAACAACTGTGGGCTGATGGTGAAGGGTTAATCTACATCCTTTTTCGTCCATATTGAAAATTTTTTCTGGTTTGTTTTTTATATCCAAACTTTCTAAGACTTCTCCAAGTTTCTTAAAGTGATCTTCTACGATAAACTTGTTTAATTTTTGGGCCCTCGCATGATTCATAAATTGAGCCTTCCTTCTAGAGATTTCAGGGTTCCGCTTCAAAAATGCTTTCATCCAATCTCTTCCGGCCATTTGTTTGTCTTTGTTGAAGCAATTTGGTATATTTTGCTGTTCACAGAACCTGTATACGTTAAATCGTAACAGTTTCATAGTGAGTGGTAACCCTACTTCAGCCATACGTATAATTCTGTTGACGAGGTCTTGCTCTTGCTCTGGGCTTAACACGGATTTCCTACCCATTTTCTTTGTGCACATTCCGGTCTTGATATGGTCGCGAAGTGTTCTTCTAGGTATATTAAACCTATCTGCAGCAGCTCTCTGAGTCAGAATACCTCCAGACACCGCATTGAGGGCTGCCTTCATATCCTTTTCTTCAAAAAAAGTCCTCTTTTTTTAGTGGTAAGCTTCCCCATAGTGATTCTAAAAAACAATTAAACATATTGTTTTTATTATATGCTTAATAACGCCCATAGCCCATTGTTGCGGGCCTAATTAGCCGTTCTGATAAGAATAGCAAAATTACGAGAGTATAAAAAACTCACTACATATTTTACGAAGATGTTATTAAATATCTATTACTTATTCATTATGAAGTACAAATACAAAAATATTAACTAAATAAAGCAATAAATAACAGAAATAATTATCTTTTCGGTAAGAAAATATTATAAAATGAAGCACGCGTCAACTTCCCAAACTTTGCTCGGTCGCACGAAACGAATGAGGGACTCTGGTACGAATTGCTTTCTGTCAGTTTCTAAGCCTGCTTGGGTGCGTTCAAGAAAGCATTCAAACATTTCGTGGTTAAATCCCAACCGCCAAATTCAAACGTGGGCGTTATTACACTGCGGGCGTTATTACCCTCACCTACCTTAGTTAAGTTTAGTAATTTAGAGCAGAAGTATGAATTTATTTGAATTATTAATGATAATAATAATTAATAAAATGCTAGATAAGCTCTTATCGTGAGAAAAAAAAGGAGTTCAAAAGAAAATGAAATAAAATAAAAAACAAAAATTTAATGAACTAACAATATATTAATACCGACCACCTATAATAATATAAACTTAAATTTAATTTAATGAAAAAAAAAATGAAATAAAATAAGAAAATTAATGAATTAACAATAGATTAATACCGACCACATATAATAATATAAACTTAAATTTAATTTAACGAAAGAAAATGAAATAAATAAAAAAATTAAAGAATTAACACTATGTTAATATCCACCATATATAATAAAATAGACTGAAAATTAAGAGAATTTATCACGAATTAATATGAGGTTGATGCAAGCCCCCCCCCCCCCCCCCCCCCCGTGTGGCCCTCAGGATTATGGATGACCCTAACTAAGGTAAGTGCACTCCACCTCTTTTACATGGTCTTGTACAAGGTAGCCCAAACATGACTGGTGACCAATGACCACCTTTTCTCTCTCCCTTCTTGACCCCCTCTTGTTGGTCCCGGACAGCTCACGTAGCCCCATTATCGCCCCTTTTTCTTTCGTTAATTTTTTTTTTTAAATGGCACGAGTTTTTAAACAGTCTAACTGTCTTCCCTTCTGTATCCGCTGTTCGTGCCATGTCTATTGCTTTCTCTGCAGTTAAATTGTCTGTTTCCAATAGCTCCTTTTGTAAATTTTTGCATTGCACCCCAAGGACAATTCGGTCACGAAGCATGCGGTTCTCTTGATCTGCGAAATTACACCGCCTCACCATCTTTTTAATTTCCATCAAGTAATTGTCGAATGGTTCGTGCTCAGTCTGCGATCTTCCAAGAAATATGAAAGTTTCATAAACTTCATTTGTCTTGTCTTTACAGAAATTATCAAATGCTTCAATAACTTTTGTATAACTTTTTCTTTCTTCTTCGATAAGCGTTAACGAGTTAAAAACTTCTACGGCTTCTGTACCGATCATATTTAGGTAAATTGCTATGCCTACATTTTCACTTTTCTTCTCTAATTCAGCTGCTATTGTAAATATTTCATAGCTTTACCAGTTAATTTTAATTTATCTACTGGCTTTAAAATTTCCATTTTTGTATTTATGTATATGTACCTACTTTATGTTTTTTGGGGGACGGCCACCCGGTTTCTTTTGTTTCACTGTTTCTAATATCTTTTTATTTATTTTAGCTTTTGTCTTAAGTCACCCGTTTTCTTATTTCACTTTTATTTTCACTTCATTTAATTTTTCAGTAAGAAAAAGAAATTTTTTTGAGTTGCTTTTTATTATGAATATCGTTTACGTCTTGACAGCGCCATGTTGTAATTGCAACTGGCTTATTTAATTCATTGTACATTTTGACATTTCATTGATATTCTTAAAATAGGTTTACACTTGCTACTTTTGATAGATTCTTAAACTATGTTTACACATACTACAACTATGGTACCTATTGTAATATTCCATATAATTTTTAAAAGACGATCCGTTCTTGTTGAGTGTACTTTATTCACTGACTCTAGTTAAGTTCTTAACAACTACATGTATACATAGAAAGTCTGTTTGTAATATTTATATATATACATACGTATATACATCATCTCACACATACATATACATTTAATTCAAAATTTAAAACAGTATTTTCCTACTACATATTCAAAATAATACATCATATTTTGTATTTTCCTACTACATATTTAAAATACATAATACATCATCATCGTTTTTTTTTTTTTTAATTCAAATGCTAACAATTATTCATTTTAAATTCAATTTTTGCCTTACTTACTATTTATTACTACAACGATTATTTGTTAGATTTATTTACTTATCCAGATTTCTATATTTTATTTTCCCCGTAGTATGCTGACTAATGTGAAAGTATCATCGCTTTCTTAGGACATTAGAATTTCTCCTAAGTATTCTCCCGTCTTCCAGTTCGATCCAATATGACCTTGGCGTACTGTGTTTATCGTGAATAGTTGCCTTTAACCTAACGTGACCAGATATTTTCCGGGAAAAATCGGATCTCTAAAAAAAGGTCAACAGTTTTTTGCCTAAAGTCGGATCTCCATACAAAATTTTTAGTAAAAATCGGAGCTACAAATAATGTAAAAAAATGAAATTTAGAACTTCTTTATTTTGTATTCATACAAAAGCAAGTTTATAATAAACATTCGATTTCATTGTAATCTTCGATCGGTTGGCGTATTCATATATTTTTGTTGATTCGAAATCTGTCGAAGAAGTTCCTTATGGTCTTTTAAATAACTGAAGAATTCGATACAACTGAAATCGAGGTTATGCTTCACAAACAGAATTGATTTCAATGTATTCACATGGAGACGAGTTTTCTCCGTTGTCCAAATTTTATTGATAGTCGAGAAAATTCGTTCAACCGGCGCTGATGTTCCAGCTAATGAGAGCGCATATTCAACCAGAGCAGAAATACATTCAAAAGGTGCTTCTTTCTTGAGCATATATTGAAAACATTCAGTCCATCGTTTGTCGACAGGAACTTTCTTTGTAGCCCATTCTTCGATTTTTTCTCCGGTTATGATTTCTTTGATGTAAATGTACTGTTCAAAAAATTCCGATGAACGGTCACCGGGCATGTCCCAATGTCCATTTTCTGTTAGGAATTGCATCGATTTTTCAATAACTTCCCATTTGAGCTCATTTGTCAACAAAACCCATTGAAAATGTTCAACATAACTCAGCTGCTCACTCCACATTTTCAGATAATCGTAGCAGTTTCCTGCAAAAAAAATCTGAACGTTTATTTGGCCGTAAAAAAAAACATCAATTACCGCGAAAATCCATAGCTGCACCTCTAAATTCGTTCAACCTATGGCCATTTTTTTGCAAGTCTTCCATTTCAGATTTTACAGCAGCTGAGAAAAAGTTATGCTGGTTCGCTGATTTCATGTTTTTCATGAGATCTTGTAAAGCCCCATAGATTGCAATCGCTGACACATCATCTCCTTCAATTTTCTTGATGACATCTTCGAAAATCTGAGCCTTCATTTAAATAAAACTGATATGAAAATTCACACTTTTCATATGAAGGCAAATGCGATCGAAATTACCTGATCTTTTATAAAGATGAACCAAAGTTTCGATAAAGGGTTGGAAAAAAAACCTTGAATAAGCTTCGGAACTTTAACCGGGTTCAGAATTTCGCTGAAGTATTTTTTAAGTGGGCCGAACATTTTTATTATTTTTTCCATTGCGCCACGTAGAGCAATAAAGCGAGTTTTGCTGTAGCCGAGTAGTTGGCTGTATTCTTCATCAGTAGTTTCGCAAATGTTTTTCAATTCTTCAGTTCGAACTGTGTGAATGTAGAAATGAGTGAATATTTTGACCACTGTACCCTCCACTTCTAGATCCAATCCATCGCATGCATTTCTCATTGCATTATGGACTATGTGCGCGGCACAACCAATCCCCATGATGTTCGGCTTCCTTAATTTCAATTTCGAAAGAACATTTTCGGCACCAGTTCGTTTGAGATTTCCGAAATTCACAGGTGCATTGTCAGCACAGAATGCAACCAGTTTGGCTTGCAGTTTAAAATCATCCAATACTTTTAGTAAAAGATTGAGAATGTGATCGGATTTTTCCCCTTTTTCATCTGTCAATTGAATGACTTTTACTTTGACGCCTTCCGTAGACGAAAAATAACGTATAACAACGGGGAATAGTTTTGTCGAAGAATGATTCGATGCGTCAGTTGAAAGACAAATGTATCGTGCTTTCTCCAATTCTTGTTTCAACAAATTAATTGCGTGAGGAGCAAAAACATTGATTATGATCGATTCGCATTTGGTTCGGGCACACGAGAATTTATTGACATCAAAACATCGTCTGAATAGATTTGATGCGCAGTCGTTCGATCTGAAATGCGAAGTAAACAATTCTTGCGTCCAAAAACATCTATTTTTTACCAATTTTCCCCACCTGAAACTATGGTTTTCAGCTACTGTGTGGTAGGCCCACACACCTTCCATTGCTGCGATATTCAAATCTGCGTTCGTCGGATTAGTAAAAAAATTGGTTATGGATTTATTTTTCACGCTTGCAAGAATCGCCTTTTGATGTTTTGATGTTTCCAAATGCTTTTCAATGTCGTGAGCCCCACTTCCAACAGAAAACTCCGAATTACATTTCTTACATCGAACCATAGAATCATTTTCACTATTTGCTTTTTCTAAGAACGGATAACTTTTTTTATATTCATCATTGAAAACGCACTTCTTTTTTTTCGGAGGCATTTTGTAGAAAACTTTTTAAAAAAATGAAGAAACGAAACAAAGGCCCAATCAAAAACAAAGATTCACAAATGTACAGCCGATCAGTACATTCAAATGTCAAACGAAAAAGTGACGCGCAAAATACTGCGATTACATGCCACTTAAGGTGCGCTTACACGAGCAATTTTTTGAACAAAATACGCCGGGCAACTATAATGGAGCCGTTGCCGTTGCCCTAAATTGCTTGAATTGCTCCATTACTATTGCCCGGCGATTATGGTTCAAAGAATTGCTCGCCCTTTACACAACTGTCAAATCAATTGCCGACAGCGCCAAAAACACGAATGTCGAGTAATGGGCCAAAATGCCACAGCATATTTTTTTTCTTGACGAGAAGGAAAAATCGGATCGCTCGGATCTAGGCCTCGAAAAATCGGATCAAATCCGAGAAAATCGGATCACATGGTCACGTTACTTTAACCATAACAGTCATCAGTCTCGATTCGACTTTCTTTGATAACAGACGTGCTTTCTACGTTGATCAATTTTTCTAAAATTTAAAATAAAACTTTTCGAAATGTCTCTAAAGCAGTGCGCGAAGTGTAGTGATACTCTTTTTGATAAAAGTGTTGCTTGCGGCTTCTGCACACTCCATTTTCATAAACGGTGTTCTAAAATCACTGACGGTGTTCTTGACTTTCTAGCGAAGAATCGTGATGTCTCATGGAAGTGTCCCAACTGCTCAAAAATGAACCTTCCTGATTTACAAGCTATGTGCCTGTCTATCTCATCACTACTTTTGGATCTTCAAAAGACAATTTCATCAACGTCTTCTAAATTAAAAATGATTAGCTCTGCTCTTAAGACGGAGTCATCAAAACCTGCTACACCAGGAAAAATTTTAACATCTTCTTCTAAAAGTGCTCCTAAAAAACCAATTAATAGCGGTGCGGAGGAGACAGCTAAAATTAAAAACAGTCAAAAATCAGCTGTAGCTGTGCCATCAAAATCTCCAGCTGTAACACTCAGCTGTTGTGATAATTCGGGAAGTATACAGCAATCATCGGGAAGTATACAGCAATCATCCGTCACTGAACCTTCAAATGCATTAGATGCTGTTGCCTCGGAATCAACAGCTTCTCTTGCTGCTGCGGTTGCCTTAGAATCAACAGCTTCTCATCCTGCTGCAGCCTCGCTCGGATCTGATCATGCTTGGACTATTATACACCCGAAACGTAAAGCAAAGAAACTGATCGGCTCGGGTTCATCATTTGGAGAGCTTTCTGTCGTTCAGAGCTTGAAGTGGATTCGGCTAGGTAAACTTTCACCGTCTACTACATCGACTTCGATAACTAAATTTGCTGCCGATAAATTTAATGTTGACGAGAGTCTCCTTAAATGTTTTCCTCTTACAAAGAAAGATGCAGACATATCGTGCTTGAAATTTATTAATTTTAAAATGGGAATTCCATCGGAACTTTATAGCAAGTTTATGGACGCATCCATTTGGCCACTGGGGCTAGAATTAAGTCCCTTTCATAATCGTCAACAAACAAAAAACTTCAGTGCTCAGCCAGCCGGAGTGACTACTTAATCCAGAATTTGCAACTTAATTTCTCCAAAGTACAAAATGTGGGTCCCTATGGCGATAGACGCTTAGCCAACACTACTTTTTCCTGCTATTACCAGAATATTCGAGGCATGCGCACCAAGGTGTCTGACATCTATTTGGCTACCTTGGGATGTGACTTCGATATTATTGTTTTAACCGAAACTTGGCTTGCTGTTAACATTGCTACTTCCGAATTCTTTGACGAGAGGAAATACACTGTGTATCGCAAGGACAGATGCTCTCTTTCTACAGGTTTATCCCGTGGTGGCGGCGTTTTAATTGCGGTAAAAGCTACAATCCAATCTCGTCTTATTCCTTTGTCTAACGATGATGGTATAATAATTGAACAGCTCGCTGTAGAAGTCTTCACTTTTGGGGCGAGGAAAGTTAATTTTTGCGTAAGCTATATACCGCCTGCTAGTTCACTGCTTCTATACGAAATACATACTAATAATATCAAGGAACTTTACAATACAATTCATGCAGATGACTTTTTGTGTTGTCTAGGTGACTATAACTTGCCGAATATAGAATGGATTTGGTGTGAGGACGAATTATGTCTTATTCCTATGCACATCACCCAGGAGGCTGAACGAGTTTTAATTGATTCTATGCTTAGTTGCGATTTAATTCAAATCAATAATGTTAGAAATTTCTTAAATAGGACTTTAGATTTATTATTTGTAAGTGTTGACTTGATTGCTAATGTAACTGAAGTTTCTGATCCTTTTGTTAAACCTGATTTTTTTCATATACCTATAGTAATAGATATTAATTTACTTGTTTTTGCTGATTCTAGTGTGACTAATTTAAAATCTATTGACTTTTATAAGGGCGATTATGCCAAGCTTAATGATTACTTTTCCTCCATTCAATGGCTTGATGTTCTTGATTTGCGAACAAACGATTTAAACTCGGTGTATTTAACTTTTTTAAATATTGTTCATGCTGGCATTAGCATGTTTATTCCATTTAAAAACAAGATGACTAGTAATCATCCCCCATGGTTTAAGCGATCATTGCTTAGATTAAAAAATGCAAAAAATAAAGCACACAAAGCATTCAAAAGTGTTTCCAATCAGGCGAATGAATCTATTTTTAGGCGTCTGCAACGTGAATTTGATTTTCTACATAAATACCTATTTAAGCAATACATCTGGGAATGTGAATCTAAGATTAAAAAAAATAGTAAGGCTTTTTGGTCCTTTGTTAATAATAAGCGGTTGTCTTCGGGTTTTCCTTTAAAAATGGTCCTTAATAATGTTTCTTCTTGGAATCTTGAGTCAACATGCGACTTGTTTGCGGACTATTTTGAGTCTAACTTTACCATGTGCAGCTCTCAATTAAATTATGAAACTTCCCACATACAATCAGCTGTTGACCTGGGCTCTTTGTCGTTTATAACAGAAGAAATCGGGACTGCTTTGAGTTCTTTAAATGATGATACTTTCTATGGAAATGATATAATTTCAAATTATCTTTTGAAAAAATGTTGCATTTCACTCGCTCCTGCTTTAACTATAATTTTTAATTTTTCCTTAAGAATAGGCTGCTTTTTAGATCAGTGGAAGTTTTCATTCATCAAACCATTACATAAGGCTGGTCCACGTGATTTAATTAAAAATTATAGAGGCATTGCTAAGCTCTTGCCATTACCCAAGTTTTTTGAAAGCTTAGTCAAAGATAAAATTTATTTTCATATCAAAGAAGCGATTTGTCATCAGCAACATGGTTTTGTATCTGGTAAATCGTCTTCTACAAATTTAATTCTTTTTAAAAATTTTGTCATCAACGAGATTGAGGATGGCTCGCAAGTTGATGTTGTATATACGGATTTTGTTAAGGCCTTCGATCGTGTTAATCTCTCACTTCTTAAAAAGAAACTTTTTTCCTTTGGCATTCATTCATCTCTTTTAAGATGGATGGACTCCTATCTCTCCAACAGGAAACAGCGTGTTAAAATTGATTCGTTTGAATCTCGCTTGATATATGTTAACTCCGGTGTACCCCAAGGAAGTCATTTGGGCCCACTTCTATTCCTAATTTTCATTAATGATATTGTAAGTATTTTTAAATTTTCAGAATGTCTTTTATATGCTGATGACCTTAAAATTTATAAATCGATCACAAGTTATCAGGATTGCCTTCGAATGCAATCTGATCTTGATAGACTTACTGTTTGGTGTGCTAATAATGATTTATCCTTAAATCCGACCAAGTGTAATAGCTTCTCTTTCCATCGAATTAGTAATCCAGTTTGTTTTGAATATACTATTGACAATGTCGCGATTGCGCATCCATCTTTTATTAAAGATCTGGGGGTTGTTTTTGATTCAAAACTTGAGTGTAACCTTCATATTGATTATGTTATGTCTAAAGCCTATAAACTGCTTGGGTTTATTAAAAGGAATGCCACCGAATTTCGTGATTGTTATACGCTAAAGATTCTTTATGTGTCGCTGGTTCGTTCTGTTTTAGAATATGCTTCTGTTGTTTGGTGTCCGTATTTAGCGATTCATATTAAGCGTATTGAGTCCATTCAAAAAAATTTTACTCGCTATGCACTGCGCGCTTCTCGTTGGAATCATTCTCCTTCCTATCTTTCCAGATGCCTTCTTCTTGGCCTTCAAACGTTGGAGTCAAGAAGGAAAGTTTGTTGTATTATGTTTGTCAGGGATGTTTTATGTTGTAAGATTCGCTCGCCTGAACTCCTTGCCTTATTTAATATTCATGTTCCTGGTACGTCTTTAAGATATTATAATCTTTTACGTCTTCCTTTTCATAGAACCTGCTATGGCCAGCATGATCCTATCGCGCACTGTTCTAGTGCTTTCAATAATGTCTATGACAGTATTGATATTTCTATCAATCGTGATATGTTTAAAAAGCTAGTGAATGGGTTGTGTAGATAAGATTGGCATAATTTACTTTTGACTTTCTTGTTTTTGTTTTCCTTATTTATAAGATATTAATTATTTTGGTTATTTTGTTGTTTTTATTATTATTATTATTTTTTTTTTCTAATTTATAAGATATTAATTATTTTGGTTACTTCATTGTTTTTATAAATTATTTCTAGTCTGTAAGAATTGTTTTTCGGTAGACTAAATAAATAAATAAATAAATAAATAAATAAATAATCTTCCCATCCGGCACCATATTTCTTCACCTATTTCATAGCTATCTTTGTGTTGTGTCTGTTTATTATAATATTTCTGCTGCTTTTTCTGCATGTAAAGAACATTTTTAGTTAGATCGGGATATTCCTTAGTTTTGTATAATTCCGTTCTAGCTGGTAATAGAGTTCTTGTTTGTCGTCCTAAAAGTAGTTCATTCGGTGACATGTCCATTTCCTTAATTGGTGTATTTCTTAATTCTAACAATGCCATCCACAGCTCCTGATTCCCTTCTTGTGTTTTTTTTTTATAATGTTCTTTGCAATTTGAACGCACCTTTCAGCAAACCCATTTGCTTGAGGATAGTGTGGACTTGTTGTTATCAATTCGATGTCTAACTTTTTGCAAAATATTTTAAATTCATACGACCCAAATGGATTATTATCTGCAATAATTTGACGAGGAATCCCTTGGGTCGAAAATATTTCTTGTAAATGTATAATTATGTACTTCACTTGCGGTTTTTCTTTTTAATATTTTTATATCTATAAATTTTGAAAAATAGTCTGCAATAATTTAATAGTCTCTATTTCTATGAGTACATATATCTATTCCAATTTTATAGAAAGGAAGTTGTGGAATTTCATGTGAAATCATCGGTTCACGTCTATTTGCATTTCTGTATTTTTGGCATAAATCGCAATACATTATCATTTTCTCGATGTCTTCATTCATTCTAGGCCAATATACAGCTTGCCTTGCCCTTGACTTTGTTTTATCTATGCCTAGGTGTGAAATGTGTAATTGATTGAGTATATCTTTTTGTAATTTCTGTGGTACTATTATTCTTTCGTGTAGGAAAATGATTCCGTCCTCTAAAATTATATCTTTTCTTGATTTCCAATAAAATTTTATGTTTTCTTTGAGTTTTTCTTTTTTCGTAGGCCATCCTTCAATTAGTACATCTTTCAAATTCTTTAGTATGGGATCATTTTCCGTTTCCCTTTTAAAAATTTCTTTCTTTTCGCAGCTTATGTTTATCGTATGCACTGCACTATTTAGATCTTGTATTTCAGGCATAGTGTTTTTTGTCGGATATCTTGAGAGATAGTCTGCTATGTGCAAGTATTTTCCTGGTACATATTTCAATGATATGTCATAATTCAACAATTTTATTCTCATTCTTTTTAGTCTTGCTGAAGGTATCTTTGCTATTTCTTTTTTAAATATTCCTAATAGTGGTTGATGGTCCGTGATTACTTCTATTTTTCTTCCATAAATCCAATTGTGGAATCTTTTAGTTGCATGTACAATCGCTAGCATTTCTTTATCTACTTGCGAATAATTTTGTTCTGTCGTGGATAAGCTTCTCGAAGCAAAAACTATTGGCTTTCCACTTTGCATTAAACAAGCTCCCAAGCCATTTTTGCTTGCATCCGCTTGAATGGTTATTTCCTTATTAATATCAAAAGTTTTTAATGATGGCGCTGTTATAATCTTTTTTATCACTAGTTGTACACATTCTGTATGTTGTGGTAACCATTTGAATATTGTATTTTTTTTTAGTAATTCTCTTAATGGTTGTGTAATTTCGGCTAAATTTGGTATAAATGATCGCATGTAGTTGATAACACCAAGTAATTTTTGCACATCTTTTTTATCCTTCGGTGTTCCTATTTCATTTATGTCTTCTAGTCGTTCTGGATCATGTTTAATTCCTTCATCTGAAATGATATGGCCTAGGAATTTTACCTCTTTCTTCTTCTATTGTAATTTTTCTTTGTTTAATTTTATATTTAGTTGTCGTGCTCTATCCATAACTTTCTTTAAAGTCAAATCATGCTCCTTTTCTGTTGTGGTAGCAATCATTATATCATCAATGTATATGATCACATTCTCTATGTCACTAAAGTTTTTTCCATTATAATACTGAAAAATTTCCGGGTCCCACTTTTAGTCCAAATGGAAGTCTTCTAAACTGGTAGCATCCAAACGGCGTGTTGAAGGAGCATATTCGACTTGAGTTTTTACTCAATTTTATCTGCCAAAATCCATCTTTTAAGTCTAAAATTGTAAAAAAATTCTTATTATGTAATTTAGGTATTATCTCTTCAAAAGAAGGTATAGGAAAATTGTATGCTGCTAATGACTTGTTTAAATCTTGTGGATCAATACATAAACGAATGGTGCCGTTTGATTTTTCAACGACGACTAAATTAGATACCCACTCATTTCCACCTTCTGATTTCTCAATAATTCCTTTTTCTATTAGTTTTTCTAGTTCTATCTTTAATTTATTTTTCAGCATTAATGGTAATCGCCTGCATGGTTTCACTGTTGGAGTATAATTTTCTTTCAGCTTTATTTCGAGCTCCTCTACAAAACAACCTAATCCCTTAAAAACATCTTCATATTCCATAACTAGTCTTTCTTGTTCCTCACTAACAGATATTGAATGTACCTTTTGAACTATTTTTAAATCTCTGCATGTTTTTAATCCTAAGATTGGAGTGTTATTATATTTTGTTACTACAAGTTTGGTCTCTGTCACTTAATTTTTGTAATAGCATGGTAGTTCTGTATATCCCACTGTCGGTATTAATGCTCCACTGTAGTCTTCAATTTCAATTACTTTTCCCACTAATTTTGCGCCTTTAATTTTTTTAAATATATCCATTGGTATAACGTTGACATCTGCTCCCGTGTAGAAACATGTCATTTAAGCGTATTGTTTCATACCATGATTCCGTACTAGATTTATTTATTTCATGTATTGTATTTATATATAATTCGTCATCACTGTTTTCAATGTATTTAATTTCTCGTATCTTCCGACTTGTCTGTCTGCATGCAATAGCAATGTGATTTTTTTTCCGCAATTTGTGCATGTTTTGCCATAGGCTATGCAATTGCCTCTCGTGTGCTTTTGTGCGCAATACTTGCAGTAGTACTGTTGGTCTCTTTTGTTATTATTTTTCCTAAAATCTTGATCAAAATTTCTGTTACTTTCATATTTTATTGCTTTATTATTGGAATTACACTTAACTTTGTTTTGGTTGTGACGGTTCCATTTATTCCTGCCACATGTTGATGCTTCTATTCGACCAGTTGTTTTCTATGCTGACCTTGCACATTTCTCTAGATTGTGACATTGTAGCCTCAGCTGCCCTAACAATTTCTATTGCTCCATCCAATGTGAGATTAGATGCCTCTAACAGTCATTTTTGTACTTGTTTATCGTTGATTCCCATTACTATTTTGTCCCTTAGCATTCTGGATTCCATCTCTCCATAACCACAATTTCGGGCTAATTTTTTGATGTCCATAAGGAATTGATCGAATGGTTCTCCATCGATCTGATTCCTAGTTAATAATAGGAAACTTTCATAGACCTCATTTTTGCGGGGTGCGCAAAATTTCTCAAAAGCGTTTAGCACTTCTTCATATTGATCTTTCTCTTCCGCAGTAAGACCAAAGCTATTAAAAACTTCTAGTGCTTCTGGTCCTAGTGCATTGAGAAGCACCGCTACTTTTACCTTCTCCGATTTTTTTTTCTAATTCTATCGCGGTTCCAAAAACTAGAAAGTTTTCCTTAAAAACACGCCCATTTTCACTCAGATTTCCTCCAGTTAAACTTAATTTCTCCACTGGTTTAATGTATTCCATTTTTGTTTCAATGAATTTTTCAATTACATTCTTTTTTGGTCTTCCGCGTGGTCTATTATTTTTTTTTACTGTATATAACCATTCTACTTCTTTATCTTTATATTTTCCCATTCACTATTCACTACCGCACTATACCGGCTGCGCCATGTAATATTCCATATAATTTTTAAAAGACGATCCGTTCTTGTTGAGTGTACTTTATTCACTGACTCTAGTTAAGTTCTTAACAACTACATGTATACATAGAAAGTCTGTTTGTAATATTTATATATATACAGTGTCGGACAAAAGTTAAGCAACTAAGATGATGTACGAATGATTGTGGTAATTTTATTTATAAAAAACATTTCAAATAATTGTAATTTAACTAAAATTAATCTACAGATAATTAATTTAAAAAAAACATTTCAATTCACTGACTTATCTATTATTTTAAAAAACAAAATTAACATTTAAGCAACCGTGCTCAAAAACTGCGCGACAAAAGTTAAGCAACTTAAAACTAAAATTTCATGAACTTCTTATATTCTAATATTTAGTCCAATATCCTTTATTTTTAATTACTTCGGCGCATCTAGTTGGCATTGATTGGATCAATTTGGTGATGGTCTCCTTCGGAATGTCCTGCCAGGCTTGTAAGAGGCTGGAGAACAATTCCCCCTTATTGGAGAACGTCTTCTGCTCTCTTACACGCCTGTTGACGATTTCCCAAAGATTTTCGATTGGGTTTAGGTCTGGAGATTGCGAAGGCCATGGAAGTACTTCGATGTTTTGATTTCTGATCCACGTTTGCACAATTTTTGCCTTGTGCTTAGGATCATTGTCTTGTTGGAATCTCCAACGGAGAGGCATCTCCTCTTCTGCAAAGGGCAGCATAACGTTTTTCAAAATATCCAAGAATTGGAATCGATCCATTATTCCGTTTATAAGGTGTAATGGACCTACTCCACGACCCGAGAAGCAACCCCAGACCATTATGCCACCGCCACCAAATTTCAAATTAGTTTTTACGTAATGTGGATCCAATCTCTTACCGGGCGGACGACGAACTCGACGTATTCCATCCGAATCAATCAAATTAAATTTGGATTCATCGCTAAATAGCACTGTATTCCATTTTGCTGCATCCCAGTTGATGTAGTCTTGCGCAAATTTCATTCGGGCAATCCTTTGCTTCTTGGTCAGAAGTGGTTTACAGGCTGGTCTTCTACTAAATAGATTTGCCTCTTGAAGTCGACGTTGCACTGTGCGAGGACTTAGGACAATTAGATTATATTCAGCTTTAATTTGGACCGCGGAATAGAAAGGATTTGTTTTCCCACACCGAATGACTTTATTGTCCTCTTTCTTTGTGGTTTTCCTTGGACGTCCGGGTCTTGGTTTAACGGCCACGGTTCCTCTTTCTCGGTGTCGCTTAATTATTCGCGAAACCACCGATTTTTCTATACTTAATTTCTCACTGAGTTCCTTCTGTGTAATTCCTTTCTTATAAGCTTCCACAATTTTTAATTTTAAGTCTTCGGAATACACTTTACGGGACATTGTAATACAAATTAAGAGTATTTAAATAAATTAAATGAAACACCAAAAAAGATGCTAATCACACTAAAACTCGAATACTTGGAAACGTTACAATAACTAACGGAAATGTAACGTCAAAATTTTCTGAGAAATATTTCAATTTTTGAAGATTTTGAAAAAAGTGTTTCCAGTTGCTTAGCTTTTGTCGCCCAGTTTTTGAGCACGGTTGCTTAAATGTTCATTTGGTTTTTTAAAATAATGGATATGTCAGTGAATTGAAATGTTTTTTAAAATTAATTATCTGTAGATTAATTTTAGTTAAATTACAATTATTTGAAATGTTTTTTATAAATAAAACTACCACAATCATCCGTACATCATCTTAGTTGCTTAACTTTTGTCCGACACTGTACATACGTATATACATCACCTATCCTTATGAATCTTTTTGTTTAGCTCCCTGTAATCGATGCAGAGGCGGTAGGAATTATCCTTTTTCTTAATCAAAACCCCTTGGCTTCCATAGTCTGAAACACTTTCTCTTACTATACCCTTCTCTAACCATTCTTGTTCATCTATAATCCTTATGTCGTTTGGCGGGAATCTTCTGGGAGTTCTGTAAACTGGTTCTTCTTAAATTGGCACTATTTTCATATTTACCGGAGATTCCACAGGGTTTTGTGGTTCGTATTTTGTTATTAAGTTTTCAACTGTTTTTTTTTTTTAACTTAAGTTCGATAAATCCGGTAAGCAATCGTTCGAGTTAACATCATCCACTTTTATTAGCGATAGAAAACACTCGGATTCCGTCATATTTTGTTCTTCCTTCCATTCTTCCACTTTACTTATTGATTCCAACTCCTTGTTTTTTATAATAACTTTATTACTAATTACGGGATGTATATATGTGGGATTGAAATTTTAAGAAGAACACTCACAAAGTCTACAATTCAAAAACTTATTATTATTAACAAAAAAAAAATCGTAGAATTATGTAATAAATATTAAGTAATTCAAAAAGAGCTATACACTTAGAAAAATTTAGAAAAATAGAAATACTTTCGTCCACAGCAGGAGATCCTGCTTTGTCCACAATCAGATTCCAAGAGCGAAATCAATATTACAAAAGGCGGTGAAATCTATCGGGGTAACGGTGTTTTATTCGATGTTTTCGAACCCGCATATATGTATATACAGTGTTGCGCGAAACAATAGCCACCATTTCAAATAAGAGCTTAATGTGGTTTTTGTCTCTTAATTTTCTTTATAGTAAAATAAAAAAGTGTATTGTGTTACCTTCCTTTTACTAATTAAAGAAAATAATTACAAATAACTGACTTAAAAAAAAAAACAGTCCAACTTATTTTAAAAAAATTAAAAAATTAACCAACTTCGGTTTAAACGAATATGCGAAAGAAACTAAAGCAACCATTTAGTTTCTTTCCTAATATTTGGTATAGTGACCTCAGCACAGTTTCGTGGCATAAAAGATATCAAATTCATAATAATAGATTGAGGAATGGTTTACCATTCTTTTTTCAATGTTTCCAATAGTTTCCTTTATTTCGGAAACGTTGACCTGAGACTCGCCGTTTAAGGATTCCAAAAATATTTTCAATGGGATTCAAATCTGGTAATTGAGCCATTCGGCATATGGCAACATGTGTGTCTCCATAATATTTTTGTACAGGAAACGATCCACCCTTTAATTTCCACAAAAAGACCCACGCCGCACAGTGGGAGATTTTGTTGTTTTTTTTACTCAAAATCTAATATCTCAAGAAAGAAAAAATATAGAGCACTCATTTTTTTTATTTTCTTTGTAATTGAATAGGGAATTAAGGAAAAGAATTGAGAACGTGAGAGAATGAAAACCTAACCTGCAAATTGTTGTTAAACCTGAGTTTTCGTTTTGGGCTATTTAAGTACTCCACCTTTATTGCTTACTACATAAGAAACAGTAGATAAAAAATTTTTTTTATCCTTTAACAGTTTGGGATATGTTGAAAATTGAGGATTAACAACAATTTGCAGGTTAGGTTTTCATTCTCTCACGTTCTCAATTCTTTTCCTTAATTCCCTATTCAATTACAAAGAAAATAAAAAAAAATGAGTGCTCTATCTTTTTCTTTTTTGAGATATTAGATTTTGAGTAAAAAAAAAAAACAAAATTTCCCACTGTGCGCCGTTAGCAGAAAAACAGGTCCAAACCAACACGCTTCTTTTCTATTTGTCTAATGATCAGTTCAAACGATTTGAAGCAAACTTCAACCTATGAATGAATTAATGTTAAATAGCGAAGCAAAACATAACAACTAACTTACCTTTTCTGTAAGTGCCTTTTTTGGCTGGTGTGGTGTGTAGCCATTTAAATTATTCTCTAATGCGCGTTTCCGGACTGTACTATTGTTTTTTTTTTTTTTTAATTTAAAGATTTTACAACTTCGCTGGATGAACGAGTCTTTCTGAATTATTGTACAAATTCTCCTATCTATCCTCTTTGTTGTCTTCCGCGGTCAACCACCCAAATAATAATGTAATAACGTTTCCCGTTGTATTATACTTTTTATAAGCCGCGATATGATAGATTTATTAATTTTATATTTTTTGCTAGGGAATACTGAGAAGATCCTTTATTATATTCCTCAATAATTTTTAATTTGAAGCTTTCAGTGAACTTGTTACGCACCGTTATAAAAACATTAATTTTTAACAACCTATTGTTAAAACCTCTCAAGGTTCCTTGGATCTTGTTCCGATATGTGTAAAAGGCAGCTCAGACTGCTTACCTTCACAAAAAAACGGTGCAAGACGAAGTTTTTACCGCCTTCTCATCAAACTGCATTCCTTCAAAAGAAGGCCAAGTTCATGCGAGCAGTTCTAACTGCAAAGACTTAGGCAGTGCAGATCTAAGTTAGTCCTGACAAGCACAAATTTGACGATTAAGCAGGCGGCTTTGTGAACAATTCTCCGGACTGCACATACTGTCACCTCAAACTGACATTTTAATCAACTGTGGGTACTGTGGTATAAAAATGCGAACAGAAATAAATATTTTAATAAGAACTATTATTGACATTGCACAACAAAGTAAAAGAAAGACCTTTAAAAAACAACTCCTGGAAGTAAATAAAAGAAGAAAGAAAATTCGGAGGCATTTACTTTTAAATATGTTACCAAAGAAAAGAAGAAAAGTACACAAGATTTCAAATTATTTTGAAGTAATTGAAAAGTATCATGACGATACTTTTTATATGCACTATCGGATGAGTCATGCAACTTTTGAGGTGAAATTTTTATTATGCTTTGCACATATGTATATTTTAAAATATTTTATGTAATCCATTTTATGATTTTACCTGGTTTTTTGTATAGAAATTGATAATGATATTTGAAGAAAATGAATATCTTCCTCACACGAAAATATCTATTAGAAAAGCCGTTCTGGTTTCCATTTGGAAACTATGCAATCAAGATTCGTTTAGGGCTATCGTCATGAATCCATGTAAACTAATAAACCAAAATATGAAGAAGTTTATAGAATGGCCAACGAGAGAAGAATTGGGGGGGAATTATGCAAGATTTTAATACTTTAAGACATTTTAGTTTTCCGTCCGTTGTTGGTTGCGTCGATAGCACTCATATTGCTATATGTGCTCCAAAAGAGCACTCATCGGATTATTACGACAGAAAAGGTTTCCATTCCATGATTTTACAGGTAAAAATTTGTTACAAATCAAGTTTGATAATATATTGATATCCTTTCTGTAGGGGATTTGTGACAGTAACTACTTCTTTCTCGATGTATTTTTTGGTTGGCCAGGTCGTGCTCATGACTCAAATGTTTGGGATAATAGTCCGATTGGAAGAGCACTAAAGGAGAAAAGGCTAAGTCTACCATTCAATTCGCATATACTTGGTGACTCTGCCTACAAATTACTTCCATATTTGATGGTGAAATATCGCGATAATGGATTCCTCACAAACGAACAAAAAAAAATAAGATTTTAAGCTCGTCTAGAGTTTGCATTGAGCAGAGCTTCGGAATTCTAAAACAAAAATTTATAATTTTGAAATATGTAGAAACAAAACATCTATCACATATAAAATATGTAGTAATGGCAATTAGTAATGGCGTCTGCTTGCATAACTTTATTTTAAAAAACGAAACAATTGATAAGGAAGCTGTCCAAGGAGATGAATATATAAATAGTTCAAACGATTTTCCTAATGAAGACAATGTAGAAACAGAACTAGATGTATCAGAAAAAGCAAAATTAAAAAGAGATTCTCTATGTTTATATTTATCAGAGTAACAAGCAAAACTACAAGATTTTAGGTCTTTCTAATTCAGCAATTAGAACTCTTGGGAATGCATGCAAATGACTGCAATCATGCATCATTGGAAAGACCCTTTATATATTGCTTGCTACTTAATACAAAGCTGTGGGTTTATTCGCGTTGCTTCTTGAAAATAAAGAATTGTGTACTAAAGCCATTTTATTTATTTATTTATTTTTTCAACTAATGGAAACAATTCAATTAAAAAACCCATTTTTAAAATGTATTCACTGCTCTAAGCACTGTTTTAAGAGCTCCTTTAACTCACATAGTTCTGCAACTTTTTGCTGCTCAATATCTGCTTGCCTTTTGTCACTTTCCATTATTTCTTTATGTCGTTCATCGTCTTTTATAGCTTCCCTTTTCAAAAACTCCAAAATATCATCCTTTACATCTGCTCGGTTCCTTCTTTTCGGTGGAATTTCATCTTTTCCTTCGGTTATTTCAATTGGCGCCTAAAAACTATTTATTAATGTTGTTGCTGGTGGATCTACGTGTACGAAGATCCATATATTTCATTAAAAGTATTGTATGTTCCCACAACGTCGCGTTTCTTCCACTTTCTTTATTTTTTTTTTTCTTATTCTTTGGTAAGTCGTAAATAAATTACCAAATTTTTTCTGGATATATTTTCTGGAGTAAGAAAAATCGTTGTCAATTTTTTTTATATTACTCAAAACTATGCCCCAAAGAACACTTTTCTTTCTTTTTCCTGCCTTGAACTCATTTTCAAGTTTAATCCTCTCAACCACTAATAATTTTGTTTGTTGCATATTCCACCTTTTTTCAGTTATTGAACTAAAAAAAAATTAAATATTTGTAATATTTAAAATATAAATATTATATTTGTATATAATTTACCTGTTGCTTCGAAATATTTCCTCATCTATTTCTAGAGCTTTCTCAGAGTTATCCTTGTCAGTCTCTTGGTAGTCAAAAAAAACTTTGCAAAAGATCAAGGTCTTGTTTGGGAGCCAGATGAGCTCTGGGGGCATTGAACCAAGCTTTGCAGTATACTTTGACGAGAAAAATACAAATAGCACACAAAGAAATCTGTTCCTCGTTACTCATCTTGAATTGACCGCGGAAAAGGAATATTTTCAGACAGTAAATGGCCTTAGCCATCCACCTAGCGTGATGAATGGCACCTGGTGTTCTAAATCCAAATTCATTACCGTCGAGTGCTCCAACAAACACCATAACCAACTGTAATAGCTCTTTATAGTCAAAGTCTTTTTGCAACTGAAACAATGTGAATCCCGAGAAAAATTATGTAACCTACGGCGTAGTTTTCATAATACTCGAAGTTTGTTCCTAGAGGTACCAGATCACGTTTTTGGCGACAAAGGCTGTTATAGCTCCTTTTGACGACAAGTAACGATAAATATGTATAAACATAAATTATGCAGAACAAAATTACCTTTAATTTAAGACATTACGCGTGGGTGTAGAATGGACTGTTCTGGAGATATGACTCTGAAACTCCACCGCACATTACGTCAATATTCTACATTTACGCGGCCAAAATTATTTGTTTACGTATATCACGTCTACATGATATTAAATATCTCATAAGACTATTTGTTTTTATTTAGTTAAGTTATTTTGTGAATTAAGGTAAAAAATCATAAATTAACCCTCCAATGCGCAATTTTTTGTATTTGTATGAAATTTTGTTTTTAGATTTGAAGGATGTTTAGAAAAACTTTTTGTTTTAGGCATTTTGAAAATATTTAGGAAATTTGGGGTAAAAGAGGAAAAAACAGTATGATGCATTTATGCATTTTTGCGCTGTTTTCGTATGTAAGCAAACAAATTTTTACTCTGAGATCTTTAATTCATTTAATTCCAAAAAAAACAAAAAAAAAAACACAAAAAATAAAAAACAATGCTAGTTACTTAGATAAGTTCTTCATTTAAAAAAAAAATCATTTCATTATTTATGAGATAAAAAGAATTAACAACAAAAAAATCAATTCAGTCTTTTATAGAAAAGCAAAATATGTATGTATGTATATAGATTAATAATTTTTTTCTGCACACTTACATATATCAATCACATTTATATTTTTATCTAAAATGAAAATCCAGAAAGCAGTTTTTGTTGCGATTGAAACACAATGCAGTTGTGCATTTAGTGCATTTAACGTAAGTTTGAGCGTTACATCCGGGAAGCTTGCATCGTAGGCGGGTTTTATTATACTCTGGAAAATGGCCCCGATTGTCTTTTCTAACATCAGTTGGTGGTATTGGTTTTGCAGGACCTCGTGCTCTTTTTGCTGTGTGCAACTCGGAAACTGATGTTGAATTCGCTGGACGTCCTCTTTTTGGATAATTAATTGAATTAATTTTGATGAGTGTGATAGCAATTTCTATACGAAAATCGAAAAGAGTCATCGTATTGTTTGGTTTTTCTTTCATTGTTTTCGCTCTTCTATATAAAAACCAAGCATTGACAATGCTAACATCCAAAAGGTGGTGGAACATCCTCATGTACCATTTCCGAGATCTCATTGATATTTTATATCTACCAATCATACTATCTAATAAATCAACACTGCTGGACAATTTATGTTAATTTTTTTTTTTTTCATTTTTCTGTCAAATCTGCTTATTTCTGTTGAAGGGTTTTCTCCTATAAAATTAGATAAAAACATAACTGGCTTGTTGTCCTTCCATAAGAGGTTTGTAAGTTGAACATCTAGATTATACGCTACATATTCAAAACATTCGCCTCTTGCAGAATTTTTTAGTTCATTATCTGATGGCAACTTGCAGTTCGGAATTCTATTTCTTCTCACCGTTCCTAAAGAATGTATCCCTGTAAAAATATTGCCGATCACACCATAAAATTTTCAAAATTATTTATATTCTAAAAATGTATTCACCTTTTTTAGCTAAGAAAGTTACAAGCTGAACGGATGTATAGAAATTGTCAAAATATAGCTTATGGTTAATACCAGTTGAAACCTCTCTCAAGAGTCTGATTACTATGTTTCCAGATGCTCCTAAATCTGGTTCTTCTATTAGGCGCTTCGTATCAAAATTATTTTGGCCTGAGTAAATTTCAAATTTGTATCCGAAACCCGATATTCCACACAAAAAAAATAATTTAAAACCCCATTTGTGGGGTTTGGCAGGCATGTATTGTTTCAAATAATGCCTGCACTTAGTGCTGCAGATCTGTTCATCTACAGATAGGGATTCTTCTACTGGAATGCTTGAAATTTTTTTATTAAAATGGTTTATGATTGGTCGAAGTTTATATAAAGCATCAAAATTTTCGTTTGTTCTATCGGAGACACTGACGAATTTTTTCAAATAATTTTTGAGCCATAGCCTCTTTTATAAATGGCATCCCTATAGTAGCATCCCAAAAGGTTCTAATATTTTTATAATCAGCAATTGATGAAAGTATTAAAATTCCCAAATATTTGTTTAAACCATCTTCATTCATTATAAAGTTATTTGAAACGTCTTTTTGATTTTTATATAAATTTGATTGTTGGACTATTGTTTTCAGTATGTCGTCATTGACAAAATATTTAAAAAATTCATATGGACTTTCTAGACTCAAAAGGTCATTATTCAGGTTGAGTGAACCCAAAAATTTTATTTCATCTTCATTTATGTTAATATTATTTTTTTTCCATACCAGTTTACGAGGTTTTTCAAATAAATTAGGATTACATATACAGTTAGTCGAATCAGGATCTGTAGGTAATAGATTTGAAGGAATGTTTTCTGTGTTTTCTTCTACAAACTCTTTAATTTCTTCATCACCCAAAATTTCTTCCAATTCATGCCTTGATATTAATAATTCATCATCAGATAAATCCATTTCATCCTCGCTTTCCGATGGATTGAAAAGCATAGATTCAACGTCAGCTTCAGTTAATTTTTTAGTAACCATCATTTATCTAAAATATACATATTTACCCTATTGAAACACGCAATGTACCATTTATGAATCAAACAGAAACTATCAATAAACTCAGATAATTAACAAACAAACAAATTCCCATAAGTATTAGTATACGCCCTACGCTTAAATTTAAATAAAAAAAAATTTTTTAACTCGCCTGCTTGACTATAAATCACTACAAAATTAATTTAATCCGCACAAAATCACAACCTGCACCAACCAAGCAAAGTCACTTATTAAATTGACAAAAACAAGCAAATAAAAGAGAGGAAGAAAATATCAATAGAAGCTTTCATTACCAGGGCGATTCTTATATGAATTAAACTTTTAAAAAAGAGATTTGAAGTTTATAGGCTTAAATATAGAAGAGATTTTAGATCGATTCATTTATGAATCAGTACGCATTGAAGGGTTAAGGTAAACAAAAACATAAATTAAGGTAAAAAATGTATTAAATCAAAATAAATACACACAAAATAAAACAAAATTCGTACAACATTACAAACAAATTCATACAACAGAAGAATTTTACACAAAAAAAAATTATAACGTAATGGATTCATCTTGTTGCTCGCTATCCGAGTCTGGTTCGACGGGACATTCTGGCATTAACATGTTTATTGTTTCCGGGCAAAATGTTCTGGGGATTGATCTCTTCTTGTGCCTCAGGCTGCTAATAAGTGGGTCCGAACTCAGTAGTAATCTATGGTACACATCAATATTACAATTTTCCCTGGAAAACCTGGCGAAGTTTTCGCGATATACACGGAAGTGCTTATTCCGGGCCTCTGCGGCTTCTTCGGAAAGCTGACCTATTGGCAGCAAAGCATTTTCTATTATAGTGGCACCATGTGTCAATATTTTATGCATAGTCGGAGTCATAGGGTGCCATCCATAAAGGCTTACATATAATTTTGCAGTGTCTTTGGCATAAGAATCGTATTTCTGTGAATCTATCTTATGCCCGCTTGAAATTGTCTCCAATATAACTTTTAATCTATAAATCAGTTCATAGTTTATCCCGGTTATATCTGCTGCCAAATGGGGATCTTCAAAAAACCTTCGACTGGTGTTACCATCGTTGGTATTTCCAAAATTTGATTTGGGCATGTCTACCAATAATCCAGTTTCAATCCGAAATCTTTCTTGGATGTGCTTCTTTGTTTTTTCTTCTAGTTGTTTTTCTTCCTCAGACCTCCTTTCTCTATATTTTTTTACTGGTAATTTATATGCCAAATGTAAAACACTTTCAAATAATCTAATTCTGGCATGCAATACAGAAAGCCCAAAATTAACACCCGTAAAACTTGATGTTTCCTTTGTATCTTCAATGTTGTTGAAGTCTTTCGATGTTGCACCACATATATAGCAGCGACTAGTAGACTTTGTTCCGGTTGCAGCATTGCATACTTTTCCATCTACCATAGTCATTTGAAAATTATGATCAAAAGAAAATTTTATTTGGTTCAAATTTATTTCAGTGGGTTTCAGTGCTTTCACAGAACTTTCAACGTATCTTATTTCTTCCTTTGTCACGTCAGTAGACTCTTTTACAAACTGGAATCTTATAGGGCGGCAAAATCGTGGGGATGATGGCGTGGGGTTCTGCCAGATAACTTTTTTTTATCCTTTCCACATACTATTCTAAGGGGCACAAACGAGCTCAAAAATATATTTGCATCTGATTCACCATCTCCATCAAATTTTTGTTTGTATTGAGCGTGTTGCGAGCCATCGCAACCCCATTTACATATTATATTCAGTGAATTTCTTTGTTCTTCGTTAAGCGTCATTAGCACTTCTTCCAAGAAAATTGACAAGCGTGTAACGGTATTGTCAATAAGGCTTTGTAAACTGCTTTCCGCGCAGGTGCCTGTGACCCGTAAACATTCCTTTGGTGGATAACATTCTTGTTTTGTCCGTAACAAAAGATAATATGGGGGATAAAATACCTTGTTTGTGTTTCGAATGATCTCGTACTGACGTCTTGTTAGATCGGCCTCAACGAACATAGTTAAAGCTTGTAGTGGTGTCAAAGGAGTAACACTATCTTTATTTCCTTTTTCGTCGACTGCTTTTCTGTATTCATGCGCTCGACTAGGGATATTTGTTATTTCTTTTAGGATTTTCGACGCATCTCTTTTTCCTTGTACTCTTAAGGTTGTTTGTGCAGCGTGAACAATGACGTCATCTCCCACAGTTACTTAATTCGTCAAATGATTTCGAAGGCCGTCCCGGCCGATTCGATGATTTTATGGGTAGTTGAAATGTTCCATTTAACCAAGACTCATTGTTTTTCAAGAAAACCTCTTCCTTTCTGTGGCATTTGGCCCATTTGTCTTTTAACACTGATTTAAATAAAGAAAATCTTTGTTTTATGTCTTTTATGTCCTCATCTGTATTGCCATAGTTTAATAATAAATGACTTTCTAAATAATTTACTTTTGCATCGAAATTCGGCAAATTTTCATCTTCCATAATCTGATAAAGGTATTTCCGAGTAACAATTTTCACACCTGATGTGCTTGAAGTATCTAAAACAACGAAAAGCTAAGATTACCTAACTGATAAAAAAAATGGTTATTTTTTCATATAAAATCTTAATGGTATAAAAGGTCCCCCGTTTTGTCATCCGCACTCTTCCGCAACTGGTTTTTGTATTTTCTTTTAGTCAAAGGATTGTAGTTTCAAGTAAAAAAAGAATGATGATCGTATCTCATCGAGAAATACAACAAATTGACCTTTGAAGTTCAAAATTACTTCAAAATTTGTCTTAAAACAACCCATGTGTTTGAAACCCCCAAATTATTCGAATTGAGCATTTTGGGTAAGTAAATAAAAATAAAAATATAGATCGGTTTAACGTGCTCCAATCGTGCTAAAATTTTGGCTATCTAAAAATCTGCAAAGGCTGATCATTTTGTGGGGTTCCCGTTGGCAAAATTCGCTAAAAAAAATCGCCCTTATCACTACGGTCACCCTAATAAACACATTAAAAAAAAATGTTCCTTCACACAAAAAAAAAAAAAATTATAGCTTCTATGTAAATAAACTTAAATATTTATTTAAGCACATTCTTAAAGAATGGCGACTAGAAATTTGACTGGTGCTGCGGTTTTCCCGTTCATCAATATAAAAAAAAATTCCCCTTATTTATTTTCACTTCCTTCGTAAAGTATAATATCCTCATTATTTTCATTGCCCATGCTGGCAAAATATGTGTCCCGAGACTGATCCCAAAGGGCCATCATCTCTCCTAGTAATTCCCTATCATGTTGTTTTTGTAGTGCATGTTCATAGTCTATCAACTGTGTGTCTGTGTTTTGTGAAAAAATAATTTTGGAGTCTTTCTTGCGTCTTTGCGAATTCTTTGGTGCATATCTCAACGCTGCTGTGATATGGAGTCTTCTTTTTTAACCTTTTTCAAGGTATCTGGACAAAATAAACTGCAGTAATCAATTATCCACGTAAATTTTAAAGTTTTATTACCATTGTTTTCTTGTCCTTTAAATAAAAACTCTGATTCTGTTGTAGTCAGAAGTGAAAGTGGATCTTCAGATTCAACATCGCAATCTACAACGCTTGAAGCTGTTGAAAAATATATTTTTTTTTATAATTAAAAATAATAAAACAGATTATATGTTATTGTTTTGAACTTACTTTCACAAGATGTATCAACTCCTGCGATAGTCGCACCTGGACGTGTTCCTAAAATTTCATTTATTTTGTCATAAAATTGACATACGTTCCTTTCAGCTCCACTGGTGCTATTTTGACTCTTGGCTTTATTATATTCGCACTTCATTTTTCTCCACTTATTAATTAATTGTCATTTTTGGTATCAAACCCACATTTTTTTATTTTATTTTTTATCATTATGAAAACACTTTTGTTTTTATATTTCTTTCCATCTAACAATGTTGTTACGTCGTCGGTCCACAAATTTCTTTTCAGAGACATTTTTGTGCTCACTTTTAACATGAAAACATAAAACTGGAAAGTGTGCTTATTACCAATGTACTTCAATTTTAATGATAATAACCTCACTTTCCAGTTAGGTGTTACATGGCACGCTTTCCGAAAACCATTCTCAATAGGGGCCCATACACTACAAGGTTTTATGCGTACAAACAAGGCGTTCAAACAAAGATTGACAGTGTGTGGTGAATTTGGTTTTATGTTTGTCACAAGTTTGTCCCAAATATCAAAATGGTTTGATTTTTTCGTGGTTTTATCTGACAGTTGTGTGCATAACATAAAATTTCAAAGGCTATTGATTACAACTTATTCCTAGTTAAAGAACTCATTTCGATTTGAAATCTTTAAAGGAAAATGAAAACCATAATAGTGTATGGGTAAGCTCGGCGTTCAAACAAGTTTGTCAGAAAGATTGTGGGACATGTTTGTACGCATAAAACCTTGTAGTGTATGGGGACCTAATCACACAAAATTTGGCTTCCGAAAGCGGAATACTTTCGGAATGCATTTTAGTCAGGTCATCGGTTACATGAACCATGCTATTCCGAAAAGCAGTCCCAGAACGTTCTGAGAATGTCATATAACCACAGTAAATGTCATCTGCCCAAGTGAAGAAGATATTTTTCTGCTGCAAGAAAACAAACTTACTTAGTACATACTGCCAAAAAAAACACGATAACTTCATGCAGCGTAAAACAAAAACTCTCTACGCTGCAGAAGTTAGTTAGAACTGCACGTATGAACTCGCCCGAATTCTTCATTTTGTTCAAGTAACCAATGTTGATATGTCCTAATCTGCGATGCCAGATATCGCCTGAAGTAATAGCCATCGCAAATGGCTTCTGAGGCACATTTAATTTGTAAACTCCATTTTGTAACGTAGCAGTGGCCACCGAGACATCATTTCTGTTGAAGATGTAGCAACTATTCTTTGTAAATTGCACATTGTTTCCTTTTGCGATCAACTGACTCACTGATAAAAGGTTAGTTGTCAAGCTCGGTACACAAAATATGCATTTGATGTTTACATCATATTCAATCATATTCACTGCCCTCAGCCACAGTTACTATCTGCATATCGCCAGAACACAGCACTGGATGGCTGGCTTTATCTGCAACTATAATTTCTTGGTTAATATCGTGCAAAATATTCGACATCCAATGTTTACTGTCAGGTGCACACTCGCACCCGAATCCACTTTTTTTTTGTTTTGTGAAAGTCTAAGCTCAGGTGTCACCCTTTGTACTACCAGTCCGTCATGTCTTACACGTCAACGTCAGGTGTCTGGTAGTAAGCTTAGCTCGAAGGATAGAGAAAGGATAAAATTGATTAAAGGGAGTCTGGGGGGTACATGAGGAGATGGAGATGAACCTTCCGTTTAAACTCTTGGGTGTTGTATGAGTTCGGGAAAACTGACTGTCGAAGGTTGTTCCACAGTTGAGTTGATCTCGAAAAGAACGAATTACTAAACTGGTGTGTGCGCGAAAATAAGGGCTGTAGATAGTGAGGATGAGCCGAAAGGGCTAGTCTTGTGTTGCGGGAAAAATATCGCCGTGAAGACCGGAAGTTATATATTTCGGTGGAACAGTCGTTATGGCAGATGCGGTAGAATTTCACCAGAGCTGCTACATTCCTGCGGTGACTAAGTGAATCAATTTTGAAGCAAATGGCGACGTCGCCAATGAGTTGAAGAGCGCGGTACTGCACCTTGTCCAGCCACGCTAAGGTGGTACTCGGTGCCCCTGCCCAGAGATATGAGTTAAATTCGAGGCGGGGCCGAATGTAGGATTTGTAGATTATAGCCCTGGCCGACGGCGGAAGGAAGAAGTTGCATCTTTTAAGGAATCCCAAGCATTGTGATGCTTGTTTAGCGATTTGGAATACATATGTGATTATTCCAACGCAGATCTTCAGTTAATGTTATGCCTAGCATATTGAGATTTTAATGGGAGGAATTGAGGAGCGCGTTTTCGTAGAGAAGAGACAGTATTTTGTTTTCCGTGCGTTGAATTTAACTTGATTCTTGTGGTCTCAATCTAGAATCAAGTTTATGTCCCTGTTGATTGAAGTGGACATAAGTTCACGATCAAGCAGACAAGGTCTGGCCCGTGCTTGTCTTGCTTTATTTCGTGCACCTCTCTTATGAGATTAGTCTTCATACTATCTGGAACTACAAACAACAGCGTATTATTAACACTCTTATACAATATATTATTATTAAACGCAAAATCCTTATATGGTCCAGCTTTGAGTAATTCTACGATTGCATTCAACTTTTCGTCCCTCTTCTGAGCTTCGCGTAATCTCGTTAAAAATCCTGATTGCTGGTGATGCACATTACTACGGCATTGCGGCTTAACGCGTCGACGTGCCTCATTCTTGAGCCAGATCGATGCTCAACGTCATAATCGAATTCTTCGAGCAGCAATGCCCATCGCGCGACTCGAGTAACCAAGTCCTTCTTTTCCAAGGTCATAGTGAATGCTTTGCAGTCGGTTACGAGTTTAAACTTTTGGCCTAGTAGATACACCCTGAATTTCTTCACCGCCTGGACTACTGCTAGAACCTCTAACTCGTAGCTACTATATTTCTGCTCTGCATCGCTGGTCTTCCGACTCATAAAGTGAACTGGGTGTAGTTTATCATCTTCATTGCACCGTCGTAGCAGAATAGCCCCATATCCGAACTTGCTGGCATCCGTGTGTACTTCTGTGTGATTGTTGTATTCAAATATCTTTAACACTGGTTTTGTGGTAAGTATTTGTTTCAGTCTTTTAAACGCATTGAGTTGCTCCTCCTTCCATTCAAACTTCCTTCCTTGTTTCAACAATTCGCTCAAAGGTCTTGCTATTAGCACATAACCGTTGCCAACTGATTCTGAGAGGAAAACTGTATATTAGTTCGAAAAAAACTGTTTAAACTGTAGAAGTTCCAATAAAAAAACTGTAAATTCTCAGTTTTTTTTAATGAAAAAAAAAAATTGAAAAAACCAATGCATATGCTATGCTTTCCCTATCCTTTGCAAGCCAATATATATAGTCCAGTGCAATTAGTAAATCAAATTGCATTTCATGATGGTCAAAATTTTTTTTTTGGAATTTGTTGGGGTACATCTGACAATGTTAAAACCAAGTTTGTGGGGTCGCAGTGTGATGGGAAAAGCCGCCATCTTTGAAAAGAGGTAGAGGTCGTTTATACCAAATAACTCGGTTGTGTGCAATTATAGCTGACAATGATCAACAAAAAATGATATATTGAAAGGGAGTGCTTTAGTTTTCGCCATTCTTAGCTACTATTTCCCATTATTATAATTTTCCAAAGTAGTTAAATAACCCAAAATATAGATAATTCAGGGCGTTACATAAAATTCTAATTCATCTGACACGCGAAACTGGCTGGAAGCGAGTTATTCGTCGAGAAGTGACACAACCTTCGCGCTTGACTTTTCACCGGCTATGTTGCGGACATGAAACGACATAGAGTTTCGGTCATTATCCCATTTGAAAGATATTTTAATACCCGTATTTCTGCTGTTTACTACATTATCATTTGAGCAACCGTTAACGAGATATTCAAAAAAATGGCGTTATCAGTTATTTCAGGCACGTGAAGTGCGAACTTTGGCGTTGGATTACTCGCAAACTATACAAGCGAAAACGATGACTAAGGGCTTATTCTGAAGGTAATCACTAGCACTATAAGTTTGGTAATCGGCATTAACCCACCCAAATTAATATCTTACGAGTTAATCGCAAAAAACTGCATTCAACCTCAACCATCCGAACAAGTTCGAACTTTGAGCGGCCATAACTTTGAGCCAAATCAACTTACAGACCTCGTTGAGGGCTCATTTTGTAGATCATTTTATTCTCTAATGACTTTGTGTTGATCATTTTCAGCTATAATTGCACACAACCGAGTTATTTGGTATAAACGACCTCTACCTCTTTTCAAAGATGGCGGCTTTTCCCATCACACTGCGACCCCACAAACTTGGTTTTAACATTGTCAGATGTACCCCAACAAATTACAAAAAAAAAATTTTGACCATCATGAAATGCAATTTCATGCCCTTTTTTCGACTAATTGCACTGAGCTAATAATGAAACACTAAATACATTTTTATATGTATTCTAATCATTCAAATAATTAATTCGAATTTGTTGTTAATAATTGTTGTGAACATTCTATTCCCTATGTATGTTTTATATATTTGATGTAACTTGGAAAACCGGTGTTAGCCAAAATAAAAATCTATCGTTGGAATTACGTTGAGCCAGGACATAATCCCGATGACTTGGCCAATAATGATAAAGTATTTCATGATACATCTACAGGTTAAATATAACAATTTTTGTCTTTTTTTATGTCACTGTAATAATCACTTTTCTTTTTTCAATAATCAAATGATCAATTTTTTTGTTTATAGCTAGTGAAGAAAATAGTTTAGAAATAACAGAGGAGAAACGATGTCAGAAGTACATACATGATTACTCATGATACTTATACTCAGTAATAAAATATTTATATATGAGATAAGGTCGGAAGGGAGGTGATAAGCTACAAGGCATTGACAAAAAAAAACTGAAAATACAAAAATAAGTTAATATAAATGTTTTTATTTACTATACATATAAAGATACGTTTAACCTTCTGTGTAATTATGAACATTGTATGTAAGTAAAGTGAACATAGTATGTAAGTAGTAACATTGTATGTAAGTAAAAAATAAATTCTTATGCCTGTTCGTTTTCAATTTCTATGTCTTCTTCATTTTCGGCCTCATTTTTCTTATTAAAATCGTACATATTTTTGCTAAATCTTTTTAAATGATCATGTGTTACATTGAACTCGTAACAATTGTCAATATCAGATTTTGTATATAATACCCCTTTTAATGACGTGGTAGACATTTTGTTTCTCAAGTTAGTTTTCATATTATTAATACTCGAAAATAAGCGTTCCACCGTCACTGTACTGTGTGGCAGGCATAATAATTTTTTGGTTAATTTGGACAACAACGGAAATTTTTGAGACCCATCTCCTAGTTTTAGTTTCGACACATGATTCCAGAATTCATCGATTTCGGGCTCCTCCAGCGATAATTTAGTGTTTCGGAGAATACGCCATTCCCTATCTAATTCTGTAATGTCTCCTGAACAAAAACTTGCAAAATAATGTAGCATATTTGCAATAGATGTAATACGATGGATGTTTGTTGGATTCAACATCTGTAGACACTTGAGAGCTTGGCAATTTTTATCACTGAACGAAAATCTACATTTTATTTGTTTTGCTGCTTCAATATAAAATTCTTTACATTTTTCATAGAAATTTTGTAGTTTTTCTCCATCTAATTCTTTAGTTTCAGTTTTCATTCTAATTAAATTTGGAACCATACCACCAACATATATTTCGAATAACCATACTACACGAAAAATGTTTTTCAACATCATCAACATCAACATTTAATAACTTATTCTCTTTGGCATCTGATATGTTTTGGGCTAACTTTTGCTCTTCTTCTGTAAGTTCCAAATATTCTTGCTTAATAAAACATTCTAGAATCGGTTTATAAGCAGTAAACACTTGATCGTACAATGAATGTAATTTTCCCTTCTCTGACTGCATCTTTTTATTTAAGTCTACAAAAATTGGCAGTGCATAACGTAAAAATTCCAAATATAGTTCAGTGGTGGGTTCTAGAGCTTTGTTTAAAATTGATTGGGTAGATAGTAGACGATCTAGGTAAACCGCTCCTTGAAAATACAATTTAATTGCGGGGAGCTGATCCAAAAGTCTATTTACTACTTGATTTAAAGATAGCCACCTGGTCTGTGCAGGATGAAGTAATTTATGAGGTTTTACGTTCGTAAATGCTTGAAAAGTTTTGTAGTCACCGATTCGTTTTGGTGAATTCTGGATATGATTGTATATTTCTCTACAAAAATCTTCTATACCTCTCGGCAATTTTTCACACGCGTAAGATGCACAGAGAGAAAACGAATGGCAAATACATTTCAGAGTAAATAATTCTGGTATATCATTTTTTAAAAGTGTCATTAACGAATGATTTCTGCCAAACATCACGTTAGCGCCATCAGAGGCAAAGCCCACCATATGAATTTTGTAGGGAATGTTATTTTCGGTCAAATAATCTTTTATTTTTTCGTGCAAAGCTGCTGCCGTACCATCTGTGATAGGTATTAGGTAATGTTAAAAATTTGTCTTCAGCTTTGTATTCGGAGTTAACGAATTTTGAATTTCAAAATTTTGTTTTTTCTTCACTAAAATTTCAACTTCAACCACCTTTTTCTTCAAAAAAAAAGTAGTTAATTGATATTTTTTTGTTACAAAATTGGAAAGCTTGGACAAGTTTCTATGAATAATGTTCAACAACTTTTATGCTACGGCCTATAGTTTTGAAGCTATGAGCAATTTTAATGCTAAAAATTGCCTTATTTTGTATTTTTTCAGTTCTTTGCAACCTGAGGTTATGTCTAACCATCGACCAAAATTAGGAAAAAGGTATTATAAAGCAATTTTTATGTAAAAACTATGAAAAATAAAAAATTTTCAAGTTATTTTTGTTAACAAACTTACCGGCTCACAAACAATAACGTCGCAAAAACGTGCTTGCACTTGCTTCCCGCGCCCGCTTTGCAAGAACAATAGCATTCGATTTTTTTGTTGCCATTGACAAAAAACACTTTGATTTGGATCTCATGAGGTGTCTCCGTAATTTTCGCCGTTTGCAAGCATGAAGATTTGATTAATAAACAATTAATTTGCTTCGATTGAATACCACAGAAAAACAAGTTTTTGGAACGAGAAATAGCCTCTCCTTTGATAAACAAATAAACAAAAAAAAATTGCAAACATTTACTTTGACAACTTGCATGAAAATCCTCTACATATGTCGGCCATATTGCATTCGCATCAGCGCCACCTCTAGGTAATTTCATTCGCGAATATCAAAGATTTCCCCGCTGTGCGTCGTTTTACGCCAGGGCTCCGTTCCGAGAGACACCGGCGTAAAATGAACACAAATATAATGGACGATATATGGTTAAGTTCCGTGTCATAATTCTAACAACAGTCAGTCTATCCTTGGCCGCTTTAAATCCAGGAGCGCTACGTTCTTCTCGCGAAATGAACGTTCTCGATGGCAACTTCTTCCAATAGAGGCCTGTTTCATCAAAATTAAAGATGAGATCAGCAGGGAAGTTGCCTCGTTCCACAATTTCTTTTGAGGATAAGCTGCCGCTGCTGCTATATCAGCGCTCGCTGCTTCGCCGCTTAAGCCTGAAATACATTAAGAGGCAGTGCGTCGCAGCGGTTATTGGAGCAACAGACGTCAACACACATTGAAAGTGCTGCCCGTTGTTTTGACAATTAGACTATAAATTTTTAATACAAATTATAGTATAATTAATTATCAAATAAAACATAATGTTGAGACGAAACCAGATTAAAATTTTCACAAGGTTTAATGCTCCAAGAACTGCATTTGCCGTCCGCAACACTATAATGGTATATCTAGTAGATTCTAGTCAATAACACAATAATTTTGACATTGTATAAATAAAATACTTATTCAACAAAAATAAAGGCTTCATTTATTTAAATTAATACAAAACATTCACAAAAACAAACTAAGTAATAAAAAAACTTAACAAAAAGTAAAACAAAAAAAAATCCAATTCACATAATTTTTCACAACACTTAACAAAAATGACTAAAACAAAAAAAATTGTAATTCACAACAAAAGAACAACTAAAACTAATATTTATTTGCCTAAATCATCATCATTGGCCCATTTTGTCCCGAAGTAACTGGAATACGTGCAGTTGGAAGTCCAGAAATTGACTTACAGGTAGCTTGGCTTCCTCTAATTTTAAGGCGAAGGCTGTCGCAAAAGACTACTTCTTTTGTAGCACTTCGGTCGTAATCGCTCTTCATCGAATTTTAGAATTTCTTCGTTACTATTCCTTATTAGGACATCATCAACCAAACTTCTTTTGCTGCATCGCGATAAAGTTGCCGTTGATGTTGACCTTTCGTTGGAGGAGCTGGCACTTGAAGAATTTCTCCCTGTATCTGCACTACTACTCGCTTCAGTTGAATCAACGTAGGGGTCAATATCGCAATATGCATTTCCTCCGTTAAGGAATCTTTGCATTCGCAGATGCAGCCTTGAGCACCGGAAGTTCTACTTCACATTTTTCAGTGATGATCTCAAGATATATACCTAATTCCTACTCCACATGATCCATTTGAGTCTTTAAATCCATTTTAAGCTCTGAGATTTTGTGCTCGAAAGGGGAAAGCTTTTCGAGGTAGTGGCCGATTTTGGATAGCAAAACAGTGAGTTCCTGTTTGTTGTTGTCTGGGCAAGCATTATTTTCCATATTTATCTTTATTTTTTAATACTTGAATTGATCGAACTCAGTTCAAATTTCATTAATTTTGAAAAGTCGTCAATCATTTTGCTGGATATATCATCATTGTTTTATAAAGGCTGTGTTCCAAAATATAAACCAGTATACTGGGAAGTGAAAATGACGTCATTGGTTGATGCTATATTTTAGTTGTGTGAACCGGTGTGACGTATTGGTAATCACAAAAATATCAGATATTGATATATGTATATTGGAGACTGAAAGAGTTTCGAATTATAAAACTTTCATGTGACCTGCTGTTAATCACACCGTAAACGGCTGATTTTACTCTTTCTTGCTGGGCAGTATGCTGTGTGCGGGTGATATTACGGAACACGGCCAAAGTGTCCAGTCGGCATTTTATCATTTCAAAATTATTAGAACTGGTGTCACAATTTGTCTCGATACGATCAATTGCGGAAGGAAGCTCATCCTGCAAAAAGCAAAAAATTATACTTACAATATTTAATTAACGAAACTTACGTCAACAAGGCAAGCGAAAGCATTTTGTGCATCTAAAGTAGAGGGCTTCCATGCTTTTTACTCTATATTCCCTTTTCGTATTATTTGAGGCACTAGTACTGCATTGAGAAGAGCTACTAGTATGCAATTTTTACAACATACTTATTATTTTCATACAATTTTTTAGAATTGTTTAGCTTCGCTTATGTCACTTTCCAGTTTACTAAAAAGTAATTTATTTTTTGGATCTTATGGCTGGTTTACACGTATTAAGTAGTTAAGTGTTCAACTAAATTTTAACTTAATTTTAAGTGACTTAATTTCAAGTAATCGTTTACACGTATTCAACACTTAATTTTAGTGAAGCTCTTTAGTTCGCTAAAGATGGGCGTCAAAATTTTAAAAAATAGAGTCATAAAATTTGTTTTAAATGAGATTTTCGACGAAGTAAAAGATGAAATAGCCAGAAAAGAGAGAATACCTAAAAGATTGTGGGTGAGAAATTGGATAAGCAGGAGAAATGAATACGGCGCTAGTGCAACTTTGTTCCATGAATTAGCTGGAGAAGATAAACAACAGTATTTCTCTGGGTTACGTATGTCAGAAGAATCCTTTAATTACTCTTGCTGTCTAAAGTTCAACATGAGATACAGAAAAGAGATACTGTAATGCGATGTGCATTAGAATCAAAATTAAAATTGCATATTGTACTATATTTTCTCGCTACTGGAAATAGTTTTCGCAGTCTATCTCAAGCCCTTGTTGTTTCGCTTGTTTATTTCTATAATTGAGGCTTCTTACATTCCACAAAAATTCATGCTTTAAATACTCTTCAACGTCTTCTGACCACTTCGACATTTTCAAAATAAAATATTCACTTACACGAACGCGACGCTATTCAAACAAATTTATGCATCTAACTAAAATGAATCACTAAACCCACCTACTAAACCGAAAAATAGAAAAAATTCTATTCTACTTGCTTACTTACCCCCTAAATTTTAACTTGCAACTTATTACTAAATTCAATGTTTACATGCATTAAGTCACTTAAAATTAAGTTAAAATTTAGTTAAATACTTGACAACTTAATACGTGTAAACCAGCCATTATAGTTGCTGATCATAAATTGGCCGGATTTTTTCAGAGAAGTATTTTGAAAATAAAAGTCCATTTTGGCAGGGAACGATTTATCAAAATCAAGTTGAATCTAAAAGCAACTTTAGAATTATATTTTCAACTGCATTAAATCTGGTTCCCCTACTTATGTTGACCCAATTTGTTGTCTCAGTATAGGCAACTCGTCATTTGTCAATGACAATTGACTCCGGCTCTCTATTGTGCTTCAGCCACTCAACATCATTCTCAAGCACAGCATACTCTAGATGGAATTATATTGTGAAAAGAATAGTAGACAAATATAACTATACCTGTATTGGATAATAAAATGTTTCTGTTGTCTGGATAAGACCTTTTTAAATATTTTTTTAAGATCTTATTAATTAAGCCTGAACCCTTAAATTTTTGGGCGAGGCTATAGTATGCATCAGCTTCCCTTGAGTGCTTTTCGACCCCAAGTATTTTATGTTTATCATAAAAACTATTACATACTTCTTTTTCCCCAAAGTTTTATTATTGAAGTGAAACTTCCTTGCTCTCGTTCTGGGGATTTCGAATTGATTCGAACAGGTACAAGTGAATTCAGAAAACAGAAACAAAAACAAGGACAGTTGTACGAAACGGAAGCTTCCTTCTCATTCATTTACAGCTGCCACAATTCAGAATCGGCAATGAAAACAAGGACAGCCATATCTTAAAAAATCTACACATTCTGCTTAGTCCTGGACTGTATACCTTCTTCAAAGGGTTCCCACAGCTGATCTGGAACGGATCTGATGTATTGTATGTTAATCAAGTAATCTGTGCCAGCTTTTCTCAAGTTATCTATTAACGAATCACTTATTCCCCTTACTGGGCTGGCATCTGTGAGGGCATCGGGTTTCAGTGTTTGAGAAACATAATCAACCATTTTATTCGCCATTATTGAGTCTAATCCTCGCAAGTTGGCAAGCAAATTTGTCCTGACAAATCTATCCTGTGCAACTGTATGCGTAAGCAGCAGTTGTTAAACAGGGCCACTGCATTGGTGAAGTTGATGAATCATTAGGGCCATTAACCTGTAATAGGGCCAGAATTCTCCGAATTTGCTATGTATATCTTATGTATACTAAAACCCAGCTTTCCATCTAATCACAGGTTCAAACAAATGTAGCCTGGTTCTAATCCTTCCAGTCACAAAGGCAAAGATCAGGTTAAAGTAAGTCAACTGTGACCATTTTAGCAACGATGTTAAGTTCTGACAAAGGGTGTTTAGATGCCGATTGTTTACCTTACCACTGATGTTTAGGGCGCGGGCACACAGAAAGCGGAGCGGAGCGGAGCTTATCAGCTCTGCCCTAACTTTACATTAAAATCCCTATTACTGCGCACACTGTAAGCTGAGCGGAGCGGAGCGCAGTTGATTTTTCTTGCTGGTTTTGTGGCAATTGTCTCAGCGCGTAAAAAAGATTCCGAATGAAAAATTCTTTAGAAAAATTCTGTATATGGAATTCGAAAAGGTTTTCTAGGAAATTGGGCTGAAGTAAAAATTAGGCGACATGAGTTTTCGTAAATTTTTATAATATAAAATATTACACAATATTATTGTAAGGTAGAATTTTATGTTTTTATTTTTCATTTCTTTGAAAATATGAATAAAAAAAATTTAAATAAAAATATGTATATTTCGTTTACCATAATATACTTACATACTTGACAATTAAGAAACTTACCTTATTGTTACTACTAATTTCTTTTCTGCAGAAATCGGTTCGCGCCAGTTAGTGCAAAATTTATGCAAATCATTTTCAATTTCTTCCAATATATAGCCGAGGGTTTCTATCTCCATACGCATGTATCTACTCCGAAAATTTTGTAGGAAACTTTGTTAATTCTTTATATAAATGGTAATATTCTCCAAATTGCTTTCTTTTTTTATTAATTTCATGTACCCATATCCTTTTTTTTCTTAAAATATATTGTTTTCGTAAAAATGAATTTTCACATAAAATACTTCTTTGCAATTTTGAAGATACCATTTTAAATCAACTCGTATAATGAATGATGACCCAAATAATGAAGCAAACATAATTCTACGTAAATTCCCAAATGCTCTTCTCCGCTCCGATTTTGGTGTGCGAGTCATATATCCTAGTAACCAAATCCTTGAAGAAATCATAACTCCTACATCCGTTCCCAAGTAATCTTATTGATCATGTTACGTTTAGTTAATAAGAATTATTTCTTATCTTATAACTCCCCAGATTTCTTCCCACATTGCATCCCAAGAATTGATCATGTTACTTCTAATTAATAAGAATTACTTTATCTTATGACCCCCAAGATTTCTTCCCACATTACTGCGACGTTATGCTGATTTCTCGAGAAGACACATTTTTGTAACTCGAAACCAAACTGTAGATCTTTTAATTTGTAATGTACTAAATAATTTTCAGTTTCAGTTTGATCGTCGTAAAATAAAGTTCTAATTCTGTTAAACCTTTTCTTTTAATTAAAATAAATTTTTATTTTTGTAATAGGAAAACCAATTACAAGTTTGGCGCAGTCGGTAGGATGCCAAACTAGTGTCGTGCAAAAGTTAAAAGTGAAATTTTTTTTTATATATATTTTTTCACTTAACAGTGTTAAGACTAATTATTAAAATTAGCTTAAAAAAAAAAAAAAAGTGGTAATTTGATCAATGTGATTCAACAAACGGATTACCAGTGACAGTGAAAGTTCTATATACTTTTCATCTTGTACGACGTCTAGAATTCTTTTAAGAATTTATTGGCATCGAATCAATAAAAGAAAATTAAAATTTAACCTGATTTGAGGACTTCACGTATCACTCAAACTGAGCTCAACTTAATTAAAATAAACAAAAAATAAAGGAGAAAAGTTCAAACCAATTTTTGTTTTTTTTTAATAACAATACAATGGCAGTCGAATCAGCAATAATTACTGGAAAAGATCTAATAATGGAAGCGAGAGCTGTACCAGTTTTTCGGGGTGATGGCGCCTTTGAGCTTTTGCATTTTATTAGAGAGGTCGAGACAATTGTTGGCTTAACAACGGATCCACGAATGAAGGCGTATTTATCTAATATATTCATAACAAAAATTCAAGGACCTGCAGCTGCATCAATAAGAAGACTCCAGAATGCAACGTGGGACCAAATGAAGCAGCAACTAAAGAAATCTTTTGGAATTCAACAGTCTTACCTAAAACTAAAAGAAGAAGCAGATTCTATAAAATATTTTAACGTAAGTCAGTATTATAATTCTTTAATAATAATTTTGGATAAATTAAATCTTAAGTATAAGTTAGATGATAATTCCCCTGAAGAGTTCAATACTATAAATAATGAAAAAAGCATATTAGAAAAGTTTTTAAACAAAATTCCTAGATCCGATAGTATGTTTTTACGCATAAAGAACGTTACTTCTTTAGAAGAAGCTTTTTTTGAACTACTTGAAACTGGAATTTCCAATGATCCCCCACATAATCAAAGACAAAATAACAACAACAGAAATAGGAATAATTTTAATCGGAACTACTATGAACATAATTATAATCGTAACAATTATCGTAATGATAATTACAGACATTTTAATCGTAACAGACAAGGAACGGAATATAATAATTTCACTCAAACAATGCCATTTTCAAGAAATAATAGACTTAATGAAAACCCACATAATACCCCTAGAAATCGAAATGGCAACCGCAGTCACATTAGGTATCAAAACTCTAGAGTATTTTCCAATAATAATAATAGAAATATAGAACCAATGGACGTAGATATAAACACAGTAGAAAATTTTCAATCACGGCCTCAGATAACTCACTATCGATAGTTGAATTTACAATTTTTAATAAAAAATTAACCTGCTTGCTTGATAGCGGATCTTCTACTTCTGTAATAGATAGTAGAATGTTCCCCAATATAAAACGTCTTGAATTACCGAAACCAATCGAAATTATAACAGTGTTAGGCAAAGGAGAAATAACCCATGAAATAATAACGGAAGTTCCTAAAGAATTTAACCTCAACGCTACGATGAGTTGGAAAATAATGGATTTAGATAATAAAAAATATCAAGCTATATTAGGTCGAAATGTACTGAAACCAGTAGGTGCAAAAATAGATCTAGAAAAGGATCATGTAAAAATTAGGAATAAAATAATTAAGTTTAAAAGTTATTGCTCTTTTGATAATATCGACGGTTTATATTCTTTAGATTTAAATAATGTAAATGTTCTCGATCTACCAAAAACGGATAATCTTAGTAAAGAAGAGTTTCATGCTTTAAAGAAAATTATTGTAGAAAACAAAGATTTATTCTATCAAGAAGGACAAAAATTAACTAATATTACTTGCATTAAACATCAAATTATTACGAAGCATAATTTGCCAGTATACTCAAAGATTTACAGATTCCCTAAAATCCACGAACAAGAAGTGGACAAACAAATAACAGACATGTTAAAACAAGGTATAATTAAGCATAGCAATTCACCTTATAATTCCCCCATTTGGATTGTCCCCAAAAAATTAGATCAATCGGGAGAAAACAAATGGAGGATTGTCGTCGATTATAGAAAATTGAACGAGATAACTATAGACGACAAATTCCCTATTCCCAACATAGAGTCACTTTTTGACAAGTTGGGAAGAGCTCAATATTTTTCGACATTAGATCTCGCTAAAGGATTTCACCAAATCCTTGTAGACGAGAAAGATCAGGCAAAGACCGCGTTTTCGACCCCACAAGGTCACTACGAATATGTCAGGATGCCATTTGGCTTAAAAAATGCTCCTGCTACATTTCAAAGAATGATAAATTATGTCCTACGCGAGTACATCAATGTCAATTGTGTTGTATATCTTGACGATATACTTATTTTTAGCACTTCCCTTCAGGAACATGTAAATGCAATTCAAAAAATCCTCAAAACACTTCGTGAATTTAATCTGAAACTACAGATTGATAAATGTTCATTTTTTTCGAAAGAATCAGAATATTTAGGACATCTTTTAACTAGTGAAGGTATTAAACCTAATCCTAGTAAGATAAAAGTAATTAAAACATTACAACTTCCTAAAAATCGGAAGGCAATAAAGAGTTTCTTAGGTATCACGGGCTATTATCGCAAGTTCATTAAGGACTACGCGAAAATTGCCCAACCACTTACTCAATGCCTAAAGAAGAACAGGAAAATTTACCTAAATGATAGAAAGTTTATTGAAGCTTTTGAAAAACTTAAAGAAATATTAACGAAAGATCCTGTTTTAAAATATCCCGATTTTAAACAAAAATTTACCCTGACAACCGATGCGAGTCAATTTGCTATTGGTGCCGTTTTGTCGCAAAATGGACATCCAGTATCATTCGCAAGTCGAACTCTTAACGAACACGAAATTAAATACAGCACTATAGAAAAGGAACTCCTTTCTATTATATGGGCCACTAAATACTTTCGCCCTTATTTATATGGAGTTAAATTTACAATTAAAACTGATCACCAACCTTTAGTTTGGTTACATTCTTTAAAAGAACCTAACTCAAAGCTACAACGGTGGAGGATCAGACTAAATGAGTTTGATTTCGATATAGAATTTGTTAAGGGTAAGGACAACAAAGTAGCAGACTTTTTGAGCAGGATCAACGTAGATAAAAATGAAATTAACACTCTTGAAAATGTAGGCAGTAACTCTATTAATGAACATAATAATTTGGATATTGAAAGTAACGCAGCTACGATTCATAGTGGTGCCGAAAATTTGGGAGATCATATCCCAATTGTAGATAATATCGTTAATAAATATCTTACTCAAATACATCTAGTTGAAAATAAACAAGAAGATTTGGTAGTGAAATTCAAGAAATATAGGATAATTTATATATCTCGGGAAAATCTTAAAGATATAAACTATCTAAACAATCTTTTAAGAAAATTAATAAAAAAGGGAACAACTGGGATATATTCTGAATTGGATTACAATGAATTTTCAATTTTGCAAAGTATATTAGTGAACCTATTTAGCAATGAACCTAGAATTAGATTCGTTAAATGTAGTAAGCTAGCAATAAATTTAGATGATGAAAATGAGTTAATAAAAATAATAAAACAAATTCATGAAGCCACAAACCACAGAGGTATTTTAGAAAATTTTTCTGAAATTAAAAACCTATATTATTCTCCCAAACTAAAGGATTTCATCTGTAAATACATAAACAATTGCGAGGTTTGCAATTTAAGTAAATATGACAGAAATCCTATTCATTACAAATATAATTTGTCAGAAACCCCTTCTGAACCCAATGAAATTGTTCATGTCGACGTACTTTATCTAAAAAAGCAAATATTTTTGACAACAATAGATCGTTTCACTAAACACCTGTCTGTAGCCAAGTTAAGCGATAGAAATAGTGTAACCATAGTTCAGACATTGAAACTTAGAAACTCTTTATTTGGTAAACCCAAAAAGTATATTTTTGATAACGAATTTGATAGTTTAAATATAAAAAATTTCTGTCGAGAAGAAAACATTGAAGTACATTTCACTTCCCCTCGAAGTCACACGGGTAATGCTGACATTGAAAGGGTTCATGGGACAATAAACGAACACATTAGGATACTTCATCTGACACATCCAGACTTAGATATCGAAAGCAAAATTTTAAAAGCTGTAGAAAAATATAATAATACAATTCACTCTACAACAGAAGTAAGACCAATAGATTTTCTTAATAGCAAAGTTTCTGATCTTGAAAGCATAAAGAGGAAGATTCTAGAAAAGAAAAATAAAACTATCGACAATTTAAACAAAAATAGGAAAGACTTTATTGCTCCAAATGCAAATGAAATACTTATAAAAAATCCAACAGCGTTAAGATACAAGGAATTACCTAGGTATAAAAAGATCAATTGTTCACAAAATAACGGGAAACTAATTGATAACAAAAAGAAAAAAATCCACCCTTCTCGCATTAAAAGAAACTTTAAATATTTTTCAGAAAATACTTCTATTGCTGCTAACAGTAATGACGCTAGCGAAACCAAACCAAGCTCTAATTAGCATGGAAAAATTGGAAACCGAAGCTGGATATACTACAATCCAACAAGAAAAAATACCCATTATTGAGAAATACAATAAAATTATCCACATAGTTGACTTAAAAGATATTAAAAATACAATTGACTTGGTGGAGTGTCAAGTGAAGGATCTATTTCACCTACCAGAAGATGAAAATATTATCAGTACCCTGACAGGAAAGCTCAACAAGGTAAAACATACTTTTAAAACATTAATACCTTTAAGACAAAAAAGAGCACTTATTAATGTTGGAGGGACCATCTTAAAATGGATTTTTGGTACTATGAATGAAGACGACAAGCTAGAGATTGAGGAACATTTAAAAATAACAGACAAAAATGTTCATAGTGCCATAGAAAATTCTAACAATCAGATAAAAATAAATAATTTGCTCCAAGAAAATATTAATACTCTTCGGTATAATATACAAAGAAACAACATAGAAATACACGAACTCTTAAATCTAGTTAATACCAGTAATAGGGACGTAGTACGACAATTACAGTATTTACAAACCTTGACTCATATAAACCTTTTAAACGAAGAAATTGAAAAAATACAGGAAAATGTTGCTTTCTCTAAACATCAAATAATGGGTAGATCAATACTTACACCCGAAGAAATTGACGCTTATGATATAGACATCTTCAAACTACAAGAGCTTAAAAGTTCTTTAGCATTAGCATATCCCAAATTACTTTTTATCCTACTTATCCCGGAAATTAGTAAATTAGAAGCTACTCACTTCAAAGTCGTTCCAATTCCAGATTCAAATAATCAAGAAATCGATATTAAAATTTTGGATATTATAATTTTTGAAAATAAACCATACTATCTAGATCAAGAAAGATATAGAAAAAGTTTAAGACCTGTTAATGATTGTATATCAAGTCTTTTAAATAAATCGTATGATAATTGTTTGAAAATTACAAAATCAGGTTTAGAAATAATAGAAATAGACGTAGGATTAATTATAATTAAAAATGGGAAAAATTTAACTCTTACAAACAGTTGTAATAATATAGAATATTCATTAAATAAAAATTACCTAATAACATTTAATAATTGCTCCGTTATGGTCAATAATATAGAATTTTTAAATAAAGAAAGAACATTTAAGCATAATATAGTAATACCTACTTATAATAAAATTAAAGATGTTAATTCAACAATAGATTTAAAAGAATTAAACATTAAACAAATACAGAATTATAAGCAAATTAAAGAAATGCATTATGAGAAACAGCAAAACATCGTTATTACTTATACTAATCTATCATTAGTTACAATCATAATTACGATTTTAATCGCATTAATAATTTTTAGATTTTGCAAAAAAGAAACAAAAAATAAAGTAGTTGCTAATAAAAATAATTTTGCCCAGGAGAGCAAAACACTTGAGGAAGGGGGAGTCATATATCCTAGTAACCAAATCCTTGAAGAAATCATAACTCCTACATCCGTTCCCAAGTAATCTTATTGATCATGTTACGTTTAGTTAATAAGAATTATTTCTTATCTTATAACTCCCCAGATTTCTTCCCACATTGCATCCCAAGAATTGATCATGTTACTTCTAATTAATAAGAATTACTTTATCTTATGACCCCCAAGATTTCTTCCCACATTACTGCGACGTTATGCTGATTTCTCGAGAAGACACATTTTTGTAACTCGAAACCAAACTGTAGATCTTTTAATTTGTAATGTACTAAATAATTTTCAGTTTCAGTTTGATCGTCGTAAAATAAAGTTCTAATTCTGTTAAACCTTTTCTTTTAATTAAAATAAATTTTTATTTTTGTAATAGGAAAACCAATTACAAGTTTTGCGCACCGATAAGCTCAGCTCCGGTCAGCTCGGATAAGCTCAGCTCCGCTCCGCTTTCTGTGTGCGCGCGCCCTTAGTGATGAAAAAGGTAAACCGTGTGTCGTCAAATAAACCTACCAGTTGTGCCCAGTGAATGCAGACCACCTTGACTGGTTATGCAATGGTAATTATAAATCGTGACAATTAATATTCCAGGTTGATCTCGAAATGAGAACAGCTTGATTTGTTATAAAAAATAGAAATTTTATTCATTGATTACTTTGCTTAAAATTTAACAATATTTGATTACTATGTTGGTTTCCTTATTTTCCTTTTTCTTACGGTAGAACTCTATTTTTTTAGCATATACTAAGCAGCCCTTATAACTTGCCTTTTAACCGAACTTGGAACAATTTGCACAATAAGACAATTCATCTAGTTCGTTTTTACAACCGCCTGGTAAGTGCTCCTTGCCACATTTGACACATTTATGCTCATAGGGTTTGTTCCAATAGAAATCCTGCTGCAATATGTCATGCGAAAACCTGCTAGAATAGTGGGGATAATTTTATAAAAAAAGTGTCAATTCAAGAAACGCATTTGGGAAAATTTCCTGTAAACCAAGAAGAAGAACGCGGAAGTCATTTGAGTTTACAAGTTAAAACTTTTCAATTTTACAAACAAAAATGAATGTTAAACTTAAAAAAACAATTTTGAAAGTAATTTCGTTAATGGAGGAAGAAAGTACCGGAGACATAGAATACGTGGAATTTTTAAAATCTGTAATAGATGACGATGATGATGCTTTATTGGTACTTTGTACACAATTCGCAAAGCGAAAAAGGAATTCTATCCGGAATTATTGTGAGCAAGTAGTTTCAATTTATTCTCATGAAGAATTTATTCGGCATTTCCGAATAAATCCAGCATTGCATGAACATTTATGTAAACGCTTAGAAAGTAATAAAGTATTTTTGCGGATTTACAAAGCTGTAAAAAACTTACTGCTTCAAAACATCTTCTGGTATTTTTGTGGTTCGCAGCTCATGAAGCTTGTTCTTTTCGAGATATTTCGGACCGGTTCGATATATCTTTATCATCAGTCTACCGCATTATTACTCGCGTTACGATGTTTTTGAGCGAATTGTCTGAGGAAATTATAAAATGGCCTGATTATCAACAAAAGAAGGAAACAGCATGTTATTGGGAAAGAAAAACTGGATTTCCAAAAGCTATAGGAAAGAACGACTAAATAGCGTATTTATTAACTGACCTATAATATATTAACAATTTTTTTCAAAAGGCGCTATCGACGGGACACATGTTATCATAGACCCACCCAAAACAAATAAAGACGATTACATTGATCGCAAGGGTCAGTACAGCCTATGTCTTCAGGGAATTTGCAACGAAAATAAAAAATTCATAGATGTATTTATAGGATTTCCAGGATCCGTTCATGACAGTAGAGTTTTACAATAATTACTATAGAGTTTTATTATTAGAGTTTTAATAGAATTACAATACAAAACTAAGTTCTTGCAGAATAGCGATTGAACACACCTTTGGTATTCTTAAACAAAGGTTCCGTCAACTGTATTACTGTAAGTTACGTGGCAATGAAAAATTATGCCACTTCATACGACCTTGTTGTGTTCTGCATAATCTATCAAATGAAGAGGAAATACGTTTAATGGAAGATGCTATTAGAATTGCAGGGGAAGAATTAGCGACTGATAACGGCAGCAGGCAAAATGGAAATAGCAAAGCAAGGTTGCTACGTGAATCCGCCTGTGACCTGTTATGGCAAAATAATTAAAAAATTTAAGTAAAAAAGAATAAAACAATTCATGGAATATTGAAAAGTAACTGTATTTTATTAAGAAGTATGAATTCATAAACTTATCAATACTTAATAGTACAACAAAGGCTCTTAGATAACTATTTCACTTATTCTAAGGCACTTATTTTTTTAAAACTTCAACGAGTTCTCGGAATATTTCATTCCGTTCTTTCATGGCTTTTAAATACTCTCCATGGAAAGTTTTAAAATCTTCCGCCAATTTTTTTTATCTTCCCGAATCTCTTTTAATTCTTGCAAAATTTCATTTTGTTTTGATGGTCTCGGTTGAACTGTACTTTGCGCCGAAGTGGATGGCGTGCAGTTGAGGAGGGTGTCTGAGTCGCTGCCATCAGGAAACGTATTTTCCCGTTCGGACACCTCTCCAGCTCCAGCACCCAAAAGATTTGGCAGAAATATGCTGTCCCTCCCTTCCAGCATTTCTGTTAATTCCCTGTTGAGATAATAAATTTAACCATTTATATCATGAAAAAATGTTTTGTATTTTACCTCTCATAAGGACATGTTTCTCTATTTCTACCAGTTTTTTATTATGGCATTTCACCTTTTTAAAATTTCTCTCCAGGCCACGATACTTATTCTCTGCCTGTAAGGGGGTGAAAGAGTAGCCTTGTTCCGCCAATTTCTGGGATATGGTTTCCCACATTTTTTGTTTGTTTTTAAGTTGGGTACTTTTTCCAACCTTAGCCCTTAAAGTGGTTATTAGAGAGAGTAGCAACTTCACAGCTGCATCTACCCATACAGTTTTTTCGCCATTGCCTGCTGTCTTTTCATTGTTATTCTCTGCTATATTTAATAGAAATAAGAATATTTATAATGAAATACAAAGAACAAGGTGGCAAATTCTGTTTCTTCATATCTACCTGGATCGGTGTAATCTTCTTCGATTATTGACGAGAAATATTCATCAAATGTTTGCTGATTAATGTTTTCAATAAGCTCTCCCAGCAATTCCGGATCTAGAGTTAAAGAAATGTATATTTGCATTAGCATTAGAGTTAAAGAAATGTATTATTTGCATTAGCATTAGAGTTAAAGAAATGTATTATAGCTTGTTATAAGTTTTACCTCGTTGCACTCTTGAAAAAGTTCCAGGCGAACAGTTTATCGTTAATTCCGTGTCTTCCATTCTGTCTTTCGTTTTGCTTTTGAAAATATAAATTTCACATAAATTTTAAACGCTTTTATATCCACGCACAAAATTTTATAAAAATGTGACAATTCTTCTTGACAGTTCTTTTTGACAAGTGCAGGACCAGCTAAAACCTTCCGGCAGAAAATGTCATTTCGCCTTCAGCCGTTCGCTTGTTCATTATTTTTTTTTATTTTTTTTTTAGGTTGACGTTCTCGGAAGGGAGAACAATTTCGAGGTCGTCGGACGCGTTCTTTTCTATCGAGAGAAATAAAAAAAAAAATTTTTAGTTTCGGATTTATTAAATCGTTTAATACCACATCTTTAAAATTATCGTAAATAAATAAAAAAAAAACTAAATTAAATTAAATAAAATAAAATATTTAATTTCATAAAATAAGTTTGAAAAAGATAATTTAAAGGATCATTAATACAAAATTAATAAGCAAAACTATAATCGGGGAGTGGATTAAAAACGCATCAAACACTTGCTCGGGAGTTCACGTTTAGATTTAAGGGCCTAATACACTCAATCGAGCAATTATAGGGTATCGCGCGCCCGCGAATATTAAGAAAACTATCCAACCAAATGAAATAATTTAAATTAGGTATTTTTAAGAAAACATAAATCTAGCTATTCATGGTGGAAAATTTTAATATTTTTTATTAGTATATTAGTTATAATGGTTCAAAGTTCCGTACCTGCGCCCGGAAAATACTCCTATTTAGGTGGAAAAATTTTAAAATTTTTTTAATGTACGATAAACTTAAATCGATCATCTAGCTATTCATGGTGGAAAATTTTTGAATTTTAGCCTTCTTTCATGAGTAAATTATGTTTTAAAAATTGTCCACAAAATTTAAGAACGAAAATTCCCTAAAATTCTTCAGTTTTAATACATCAAATTTCCGCTCCAAGCAAATCTCTGCGCTAGTTGTATTCTGTATAAAGCATTTGCGTAATCATACACGAGATGCGTTTGTATAAGTGAGAGCTTCTGCTTCGGCTTTTGCAGGGGAAATTTCAAACCTTTTTTGTTGCAGGCATGGATGGTGATCGTATTTTCGGGAAAAAATAAAATCTGAGGAAAAATCGGTTTGTTTGGCAAGAATTTTAATGACTTGCTTGATGGTGATTTCCTTGATTTGAGAATTTAGGGATTCTTGCCCGGTGGTCAGGTAGTGATCAATCGGTGTTTATTATCTTGGCTTTATGAAAAACCCAAGAAAATATTTTAATGGCAAATACTACCTTCATGTAATAATTAAGTTTTATGACATCCTTGTTTTTCGTTATTGTCTTTTTAGCCGTAACAACTTCCCGGAACTAGATTCGCAAAAAAGGTGTATCCCTTGCACAGGTATTTTACAACATGAGTGTAGATAAATTTTGCGTAAATTCATTTTTTATGGTTTTTATTATTTTTGTATGTAAATATGGGCTTTGCTGGACCTCTGGGTTAATTTGGTGGAGGTCCGGAAATTCGGAAAGTCGGGGGTGTTTTTCAGATTTTTTAGTAAAGGGGGTGGGAGCCAAACAAAAAAAACTAGTATCTAGCACTTGCTAAATTTCAAATCAGCAAAAGCAGCGATATCAAAATTTCACATGAATGAAAAATTTAAATATCAAACAAAAAAGATCTATTCTCATATCCCATGACAGGAACAAGTTCGTAGAGTGCATTACTGCGACATTAATTCAATTTCCATTCATAATTATCTAACACTGGCTTCAATTTCTAGCCGGCGACACCGCAGAAGAGATTTCTTGAAAGTCGCCAGAAAATTTACCTCGGGCACGCACTCATAAAGTAAAGCCCAACAAGACATACGAATGCAGCCGAACCCCTTTATTGTGCAAAGATTTCCCCTCCGGCGGCCGTGTTGTGCACTGCAAGCAGTGCATAACAGGTAATTTTGACTGTGTTAGGATGTTTTTGAGATTGGGTTAGTTTAATTTTGTGACTGTATTTTTTTTTTTTTATTTTGTTGTTGGAACTGAATTTCATGTTGGACTTCGTCGCTGAGTGTATTAGGGCCTTAATTTTAATTTTATTTCGTATTGAAAATTAAAAAAAAAAAAAGCAGAGTTGTGAAATTCTAAAAAGCCGGCAAGATGGCCGCGGTTGGGGACAAAAGTCCCCAACCCGGAAAAAATAAAAATAATAGTAATTCTGTAATTAAGGCTGAGCGGCTAAATAAGAAAAAATCCTTAAGCTTGAAAGATTTAGGAAAAGATTTTGTCCAGTCCTCTGAAGTGGGGGAAAACAAAAAAAAATTGCTTCAATGCGACGCCGTCCTCCAAGAGAAAATGGCGGCCAACTTAAGGCGGGAATCTGATTCCTTCTTGAGCCAGGGTAGGCTTCAATGTCGAGTCCAATCCAATTCAGAAGAGGAAATACTGGCCGAGTGCTGTTCTAATAACGTCAATTCGACAATATTAGATAACCTTGAATCGTTGGATAACAAAGCCCTTAGAGCTAAATGTATAGAGTTCGGTTTACCAGATGTGCCGGTGACTAGTACTAGTCGCAACATCCTAATTAAGAAATTGCGGGGTGCATCAGCGAAATCTAACGTAATGCGGAAGAGTAATTCAACTGAGAGCGTGGGCTCCCAATTTGGGCCCAATTCTTTGAAGAAACTGGCTAAGGACGAGCTCTTCGTGAACAGTATTAATGAGAACGTGGAGAAGTGGACCCATCGGGACTTAAATCAAATCAAAAACAACGAAGGAATTCACAAACAGGAAAATGGCGTCGGCGACTATTCAAGCGTCGAGGTGCTGGACGACATTAAAAAAAATTACCCTCACCTAAAGGTAGAAGGCGCGAGTAGGTTCTCGGGGGGTTCTGAGTTCAGCTCGGGCTGGCATATTATTAGGTTCTCTCCAGGTACCGATCCTAGAAGTTGGTAAGGTAAAGAAAATACTCTACCAGGGCGTTAGATGGGAAAGTTTAAAAAAAGGGGTTTCTCAGTGCAGGAACTGCAAAAAGTTCGGGCACGCCGCTGTCAATTGCAATTACGCCTATCGGTGCGTAAAATGTGCCGAAACACACGCTCCGCGTGAATGTCAAAAACCTGACAACGAAGCTCCGCATTGCGTTAACTGCAATAACGACGGACACACCGCCTTGAGCTTTGCCGAAAACGCAAAAAAAAGCCAAAGAAATAAATAATAATCGAGATAAAGAGTTTAACATCATCAAAGAGTCCTTTCCTGGTCTCGGGAAGAACTTTTACAGGCCAAATCCGGTGCACAAACAACAAACTTTTGCTGACACGGTCCGAAACGACATCCCCGCGGACAGAAGTATTTATAAAGAATTCCTTGAACTTACAAGAATTCATTTCGGGCTTAGTATTCCTGAACTCATTGGTAAGGTTGAGAAGTTTATGCCTGAGTATCGCAACACCGTGGATCACGCCGAGAGAGGCGCCCTTGTTTTGTCCTTCTATATTGGTCTCCGTGCTGGAGGCAAATAGGAGGGGGCTGAACTTCGCGACTCTCAACGTCGGATCCTCAGTGTCCTGCGTGAAAAGGTATGAACTTGAGAATCTTTTGAAAAACAAAAAATATGATATTCTGATGGTGCAGGAGACGCACCTCAGAAAAAACTCTAAAGTTAACATTAATGACTACAACATTTTCAGGAACGATACTTTTCAAGGGACCGCAGTAATAATAAAAAAAGTAATCGCAGCAAAACAGATCTTTCTGAACATCGACTACGCCGCAGTCGAGGTTTGTTTCAAAGGAGATGGAAATGAAACGGTGAAAACTCTTTTTATCTCTCTGTATGTTCCCATCGACTTGGGGAGTCCGGACTTAACTAAGGTTCTACAAGAAATAAACTTAATTTCGGGCTACGATGGCGTCGTAGTGGGAGGGGATTTTAACGCGAAACACCCAGATTGGGGAAATCGTCTTACTAACAGAAACGGTCAACTCCTTAGAGACTGGCTGGACTGTAACGCCCAAGCCAATAATTTTGAAATAGTTCACCCCGGAGGGCCGACGTTCCCGAGGTCCGCAAGCTGTATTGACTTCTTCTTAATATCATACGAGTTCCTGGGTCTCATATCTCATTCAAACTGTACCACGGGGGTCTCGTTTTCGGACCACTATGTAGTGGAATTGAGCGTAGTTCTCAGATCACTGTACCCTGAATTCAAAGCCACACCTAAATTTCGCGACCTGGGTAGTGTTGACTGGGAGGAGTACGGCGAGGACTTGGATAGGGAGATTGATGTGCACCTTGGGGTGATCTCCAGTGATCTCGACTCTGCGGGCATTGACTTTGGCTCTTCACAAATTCACAGGCCTGGTAATTGAAACCCTGGACAGACATGCTCCGTTGGTGGAATTCGGCAGAACCAGAGACAGACTTCCTCCGGATGTTTGGCACCTGTACAAGACCAAAAAGAAATGGCAGAGGACGCTAAAGAGAGTTCTTGAAAGAAATTGCTATAACCACAACACCTCTTCCCTAGCTCTGTCAAACAGAATTAAGCTCTTATCAATAATTGTGGACTCAAAACTTAAACAATCTCTAAATAATAACTTTCAAGCTAAAGTTGCAAAACTCAAACCGGGTCCCTCCCTGTACAGAGAACTATATAGCCTATTTGGGAGAAGGAACAGAGAACAGTTGAAAAAGCTATTACTGAATAACAAGTTTCTTCACGAGGAGGAACTGGTTGTCGCCTTCGCTGACAATCTAGGGGAGGTTTTTCGGGAGAGGCTCCCTAATCCAAATAGCCAGAATACTGAAATGGTTTTGACTGAATTTAATAGGCTAAATAACGGTTTGGACTCTTTGGCGCCAAGGGATATGGGAGATGTTCAGTCGTGGAGTGGGGAGCTACTGCCCCCTTTCATCTCGATGGACGGGCTATCCGATCTTATATGCGGGTTAAATGGCAAGAGATCTGCTGGGTTTGACGGAATATCCAATTTTCTGATAAAAAAATTCTCGTACAAGGCGCGCCGTACGTTGATTGGAATTTTCAACAATTGTATCAGCCTAGGACATTTCCCCTCTTCTTGGCAGGTGGCTAAGCTGATCCCAATTCCAAAGAAAACCTGCTGTGAATCGCTGGATGATTTCAGGCCCATTTCGTCCCTGGACAACATTGGAAAGCTCTTTGAGAGAGTCATCGCCTCTGAACTTGATAAGCACTCAATGGAAAATAATATAATTCCAAATGAACAGTTTGGGTTCAGGTTGGGTCATTCCTCGGAGAACGCGCTGCAAGTGTTCCAGAACGACACCCTTCGGAGTCTCAAGGAGAGGAGAGCCACTTTGGTCTGCTCCCTAGACATGAGGAAGGCCTTCGACTCCGTATGGCACAAAGGGTGTAGTGACCGCGTAAAGTTTAATTACCAAACTTTACGCAATGTCACACAACAACTTCCGGCACGATCAAAACGATCAGTCGGAACACTCCATCGATCACCGAACTCAAAGTTCAGTGATCTTGCCGTTTTGTTCCGTCCCTATCACAACTAGTGATCGAGACACTTTCCGGCATCTCCACTTTTACTTGTCCTCATCCCTCGTGTCCGAAGAGTGCGGTTCCAGTGCGGTTCCCAAAGTGAATAATAAAGAGTTAAATATATATATATATATTCAAGTCAATTAAGTACATTATAAGTTACTTATAAATTAAATAATAATTATAAACAATCCAGTGATATCAAATCTAGCATCAATAAAATAACATTAAAATAATCAAAGAGTGTTTGATCATTATACCACCTCGTGGTACAACGTAGCGAAAGTGGTGACCCTGAAAAGTGCACGCCGCTCTAAATTTTTTGTACAAAAAAAAATATCAAATTCAAAGCCGCTGAGGAGACAAAAGCCATTGACAAGCGTATTAAAAACAAAAGGAGTCGGGAACGACGTGGGAGCACCCATCATACACACACAACAGATAACTTATCAAAAAAAAAATATTTTTTTTTTTTTTAAAATCAACTAAATTTCTTTTTTGTTAATAATAATATTGCAGCATCGATGTGTGATTAATTTAATTTTTACCATTCTTACATTCACATATTTTGAAGTAAACTTTTATGGTGAATGTTTATTGCAAATTATATTGAATTGCAAACTATTTTTACTGAACTTAACACCCGATGAATATACATATACAGACATATAAAAGTGCGGAATTTCGGTTCGCAATTTAAAGTGAAGTGTACTTAGACTATTATATTTTTCTTCGGGCATACCTTTTTATAAACATTTTCTAGACTTTTGCATATACATATATACATATTGGCGTTTATACAAATATTCGCTACATTTGTTTTATATATACATTTACCTTTTATATATATAAATATTTTCTACATTTTCTTTTGCATATACACATATATACATATTGGCGTTTATATAGATATTCACTACATTTATTTTGTTTTATATATATTTACCTATATATATAAATACTTTCTACATTTTCTTTTGCATATACACATATATACATATTGGAATTCATACAAATATTTACTACATTTTATCTTTATATATACATTTACATTTATATATATATATATAAATATTTTCTATATTTTGAATATATATATATATATACACTTAATACATACATATTAATTACATAAATATTTGCCAAATTTGGCATACTAATACACACATACGTATATATATTAATTAATTTTGGTTCGTTATTACACTCTTTATTTTGTTAATCCCGAATCGGTTTGGGTACTTTGTTTCGTTTTTTTTTTCTTTTAAAAAATAAAGTTTACAAGATGTCAAGGACAGAGAATAATTTAATGGACCAAGACGTCCCGCACTTGGACGGACAAAAGCCCGGAACTTCGGAAGTTAATGCCGCTTCCGTGTCGAAACTCGACATCCCGAAGTTCTGGGTTCACCAGCCCGCCTCCTGGTTTTACCAGGCAGAAATTATGTTTCAATTGGCGGGCTGTAGGTCAGACAAGTTAAAAGTGTACAATGTTATAGCCGCATTGCCGGAAGAGGCGGTAACGGCAATGCGGCTTAGCACCGTAGACCCCTCTACCTCCTCATACGAGGAAATAAAAGTGCATCTGCTCGAGAAATACGGCACTTCTGAGAAGCGCCGGCTCGAGCAGTTGCTATCAGTGCAAGAGCCTGGAGACCGGAAACCTTCGGAGTTCCTCCAGGCTCTCAAGGCACTAGCGGGTGGATCGTCGGCGGTCAATGACGATCTGATCCGGAACCTGTGGGAGCGGAGGCTTCCACAGGCCATCCAGATCACATTGGCCACCGCAGCTGACCAAACCCTAGCCGGGCTGGCTGCCACGGCGGACAAGGTATGGGAGGTGCTTCCACACGGAGGCGCCTCATACGCGTCCGCCGTCCACGCAACTCCTGCCAACACAGAACCAACGTTGATGTCGCTGCAGAGCGCCATCGACAGACTGACGTCTCGGCTAGACAACCTGGTCAAAAGCCAGCGCAGTCCACGAAGCCGAACACCTGCCAATCGGCAGGGCGGCCCTCGTCAGCCCTCGGCCAATCGGCCACAAGGGGCCAATAAACTCAGAGGTAGCCTGTGCTACTTCCATTACCGCTATGGTAAGGAAGCACGCACATGCAAGGCACCCTGCAGTTTCAGTGGTGGTGGCGCCAAGTCGGCGAAGAAACCACCCACCACCAAATCTAAAAAAAACTAGAGAGTCAGGGGGTCGACATGAGCGAGCATATAACCGGCCGCTCATATCGTTTATTCGTCAGAGACACCAACAATCGGATGGACTTTCTGATTGATTCGGGCTCTGACGTTTCAATTGTTCCCGCCAAGGCGTTCCCGGCCCATAACGGTAGCCCGAACGTCCTTCTGTACGCGGCCAACGGATCACTGATCCGAACTTTCGGCACAAAGTTGCTTGAACTCGAACTCGGCTTACGCCGACGATACGTTTACAACTTTATTATAGCCGACACTACTAAAGCCATTATCGGGGCGGACTTCTTAACGAAGTTCAAATTGTCCGTCGATTTTGAATATCGGCATTTAGTCGACAAGCGCACGAAGTTTCGAATTAACGTGTGCGCTACCGTCGACTACAACCCCGAAACATTTCCATGCCGAGTTATTGGCATATACAAAGAGCTATTAACGAAGTACGCTTCGTTAACAAAACCGCCCAATTTTAACCTTCCGGTTAAACACAATGTGCAACACCACATTGTAACTAAAGGGCAATTACCTTTTGTCACCGCTCGGCGACTCCATCCAGAGAAACTGAAGGTGGCAAAGTTAGAGTTCGACCATATGGTCCAATTGGGGATTTGTCGACCTTCGTCGTCCCCCGCAGCATCTCCGCTTCATCTGGTCCCTAAACGGGACTCTCATGATTGGAGGCCATGCGGCGACTACCGTCGCCTTAATGCTGTCACTGTGCCGGATAGATATCCGATCCCGCATATACAGAATTTCTCCGTGAATCTTCACGGCTGCACAATTTTTTCGAAGGTTGACTTGGTACGTGCATACCATCACATACCAATCGCCCCAGAAGACGTGCATAAGACTGCACTCATTACGCCATTCGGCCTATATGAGTTTACACGTATGCCATTCGGCTTACGAAATGCAGCCCAAACCTTTCAAAGGTTCATAAATGAAGTTACGAGAGATCTCGACTTCGTTTATGTATACTTGGACGATATACTTATCGCCAGTAAAACCGAGGATGAGCATATCGTTCACCTCGAAGAGCTCTTTAAACGCCTCGATAGCTTCGGTTTAACCATCAAGCTAGAGAAATGCGTTTTTGGTGCAACAGAGATTAAGTTTCTAAGCCACCGCATCACAAAGGATGGAATACTTCCATCCCCCGATCGGGTTCAGGCTATCGTTGATCTCGCACCTCCAACTTCTGTCAAATCGATCCAGAAGTTCTTGGGAATGGTGAATTTCTATCACCGATTTATCCCAAAATTGGCTGAACAGTTGGTGCCTATAAACGAGCATTTGAGAGACCTTCTCAACCGCTCACGTGCCAATAAAGTTTTTGACTGGCCAGCAGAATGTCAGGCGGCATTCCTCAAGGTGAAAACCTCGATGGCTGAAGCAACTCTGCTGAACCATCCTATCGAGGATGCAAAATACAGTCTAACGACTGACGCCTCTGATTATGCAATCGGAGGCGTTTTGGAACAATTCAACGGTCATCGGTGGCAACCTCTAGCTTTTTATTCCAAAAAGCTGTCACCAACAGAACGGAAGTACTCTGCATTCGATCGCGAACTCCTCGCAATCTATGCAGCGATCAAACACTTCCGTTACTTCGTTGAAGGACGCAATTTCGTGGTCTATACTGATCACAAACCACTGGTTCGCGCCCTTCACACAAAGACCGAACGATCCCCTCGACAGACCAGACATTTGGGTCTAATCTCTCAGTTTACCACAGACATCAGACATGTGTCTGGTAAACAAAACGTTGTCGCCGACTACTTGTCGCGCTCACTAGCAACCGACAACGTCGACTCGGTCACCTTCGACCTGCCTACACTAGCTCAGGCTCAACAAGGTGACACAGAGTTGAAGTCTCTACAAGAGCACCCCAGCAACGGCTCACGGGTAAAACTAATTCTCACGCCAATACCATTTACCGCCCATCAGGTGTGGTGTGAAACTAGTACAGGCATTCCAAGGCCTTACATACCCACTTCCTTACGTAGACTAGCGTTCAATTCCGAACATAGTCTCTCTCATCCTGGTATTCGCGCTACAAGACGAGCCGTTACCAAGAAATACTTCTGGCCATCGATCAATAAAGACTGCAACGAGTGGTCTCGATCATGCCTAGGTTGCCAAAAGTCCAAAGTTTCACGACATACCAAATCTCCATTGGAAGCTTTCAAACTTCCAAATAATAGATTTGACCATATCCATATGGATATAGTGGGACCCCTACCCCCATCTCGTGGATACTCTTATATCTTAACGATAGTCGATAGATTCACGCGATGGCCTGAAGCATACCCAATTCGGGATATCTCAGCTTCAACAGTGGCAAAGAAATTCGTCACTGAATTTGTCCCACGATTCGGCGTACCACTCGAGATCACAACCGATCAAGGTACGCAGTTCGAATCGAAACTGTTCAATGAAGTTGCCAAATTACTCGGCACTCATCGAATCCGGACCACCGCCTACCACCCACAAGCAAACGGGATGGTTGAACGGTTCCACAGGCAACTAAAAGCAGCCTTAATGGCAAGGGACAACACTACTCATTGGAGTGAAGACTTGCCCTTTGTCATGTTAGGTATACGCACTGCAATTAAGACCGACTTACAATGCTCACCAGCCGAGCTCGTATACGGTCAGAATCTGAGACTTCCCAATTCGATTTCTATCCCAACGGATGAGAATCCAATTGAAGAATCAGAATTCCTCTCTCGCCTACGTTCTCATATGCAGAACATTAAGGCAATACATCCTCGGCAACCCGCCCAAAAGGATGTATATGTGCCAGAAGCCCTGGAGAACGCCGACTACGTTTTCATACGTGTCGACAGAGTTCGAAAACCTTTCGAACCTCCATACAAAGGCCCATACGAAGTAATCAAACGATTACGAAAACACTTCGTTGTCAAATTGAACGGCGCAACCAAGTCAATATCCATTGACAGGCTAAAACCAGCCTTCGGTTGTGACCGCGACAACGAAGTTAAGCCACCTAAAGCGGTAACATTCCGTTAACGCTACGCTGGGGGGGGAGTATGTAGTGACCGCGTAAAGTTTAATTACCAAACTTTACGCAATGTCACACAACAACTTCCGGCACGATCAAAACGATCAGTCGGAACACTCCATCGATCACCGAACTCAAAGTTCAGTGATCTTGCCGTTTTGTTCCGTCCCTATCACAACTAGTGATCGAGACACTTTCCGGCATCTCCACTTTTACTTGTCCTCATCCCTCGTGTCCGAAGAGTGCGGTTCCAGTGCGGTTCCCAAAGTGAATAATAAAGAGTTAAATATATATATATATTCAAGTCAATTAAGTACATTATAAGTTACTTATAAATTAAATAATAATTATAAACAATCCAGTGATATCAAATCTAGCATCAATAAAATAACATTAAAATAATCAAAGAGTGTTTGATCATTATACCACCTCGTGGTACAACGTAGCGAAAAGGGCTAATGGTCAAACTCAAAAGGTCTAATCTCGACAGGAGTGTACTGAAATTGATTCTTAATTTTCTCTCTAACAGATCCCTTAGGGTGTCCATTGGTGGGGCACTCTCGGACGAGGTTCCGGTTCGGGCGGGGTCCCGCAGGGTTCCATCCTCGGACCCAAACTGTTCAATCTTTACTTGGCCGACTTTCCCCACTATATTTCCGGCTCTAACTCTAGAGCTCTTCTTTACGCTGACGACACGATCGTTTACGCTTCGGATCCCGACCCCCATCAGAGTCTGACGAACATCGGCAGGCACCTCGACTGCATCAATAGATTTTATGGAAGGTGGGGACTTTCAATAAACGAAATTAAATCTAAGCTGATGGTAATCAGGAATGCTAGCGGGAAATGTAGCCCGAAAATCATAAAGTATTGCAAAAATCTAATTATCAACCTAAACAATGTTAGCATACACCAGGTAGACCAGCTAAAGTACCTCGGGGTTCACCTCAATCACCTATTCAAGTTCAACCTGCATATAAGGAAAACCATTGTAAAAACCCGTAAAGCGTTGGGCGCGATATACCCTATGATTAAATTTTGTAGCAAACTCAATAACAGTTCCAAACTCCTATTGTATAAACAAATGTCAAGACCAATCATGGCTTACGGATTCCCGTGTTGGTATAGTATATCCACAACGTGGGCTAACAACCTCGAAAAACTCGAGAGGCAAATTCTTCGTTTATGCTGCTCTAAAAGATATAAAAGCAGGGATAGGTATTTTTCGAACAAAGAGCTCTATGCCGACGCTGAGGTTACCCCGCTCCTGACTTACCTACTCTTGAACTGGAAGGACAAAATTAAAAAAATTGCGGAGCACGCAAACCCCTTGGTAAGGGCGTGTTTTAACGAGAATTCTAACGGAAATTTAAACAACACATACTATACCAGCCCTTTCAACCTTAATGGTTTGAACTATAACAACATCCCGGACAGCAATCTTAAGGTCCAATTACAATGAACGGATCTGAGCGGATTGAAATGTCAAAAGAACGCATCGGAACGGATTGGAAATTGCACTGACTACAATGAACGGATCTATTCGGATTCAAATGTCAAAGTAGTTTATTTAATGCAAATAGTGCAAGTGAGAACTATGGATAGTTATAGAAAAACAAAAGTGTTGCAGATGTTTTTATTAATTATCAACATGTATAAAGCTGCAATAAAACTAAAAAAATTAAAAAATAAGAAAAAAAGGCGGTGGTGGGTACGTCCCATTAACAGAAATCGGGATAACCTGGGATATTTCAAAGCGACTTTCCTACCCATGAAAATGAAAGATAATGAACAATTTTTCATACATACCCGCATGAAGCGCCCAATTTACGAACTCCTTTTGAATTTAGTAAAGGAATCCCTTGTGAAAAAGTGTTTAAGGAAACCAATAGAGCCAGAGCTTAGGCTTGCTCTAACATTGAGGTAAAACTTTTTAATTGTTTCGTTTTCTAGACATTGCATAGTTATATTTTTTTGCAGTTATTTATCGCAAGGGACATCTTATCAGTTTTTGGCATGGTCTTTTAAATTAGGAAAAGCAACAGTTAGAAAGATAATTTTAGAAACGTGTCACGTCCTATGGAAGATTCTGTCACCGATATATGTGACCGAACCAACCGCAGAGGATTATAAGAAAATTGCTTTGGATTTTTTCAATCTGTGGGATATGCCGAATTGCGTCGGAGCATTAGATGGAAAACATATTAATGTTACCTGTCCACCTAATTCTGGGTCGCAATTCTATAATTATAAGCATAACTACAGTATTGTATTACTAGCAATTTGCGACGCCAAGTATACTTTTACTGCTGTGGACGTTGGAGCTTATGGCAGCCAAAGTGATGGAGGTGATTTTTGCAACATTGATATGTATGTGTATATTACTATAACTTCCATTGTTACAGGAGTACTGCGTGAGTCAAATTTTGGTCGTAGATTATTATCTGGACATTTGCCTTTTGCCAGGTAACCGCGAATTACCTCATAGCGAAATAACATTTCCCCACTATTTCGTTGGAGATGGGGCGTTTCCGCTTAAAAACAATTTGCTGCGACCTTATCCGGGCAACCTCCTGTCCAAAAAGGAAAAAGTCTTAAACTACAGACTTTCGCGCGCACGTCGAGTAATCGAAAATACTTTCGGGATACTTGTGTCTCGATGGCGAGTCCTCCGAAATCGCTTGGAATGCTTTCCGGAAAATGCGGAGAAAATTGTGCTCGGAGCAATAGCTCTGCATAATTTTATTATGCTTCATGACCAAGCCAGCTATTGCCCTCCAAAGTTTGTTGATTGGGAGGATGAAAATAGCAATATTCATGAAGGAGAATGGAGAAGTTTAATTGGGAATGAAATCAGTTCGTTCACTCCTTTTCATCCTCAGTGCCGAAATGCGCCAGTAAGTGCTTTCCACTTACGAGAAAAGTTGGCAAACTATTTTCTAAGCAGTGGCGCGATTCCTTCTCAGGAACGTGTTATAAGCAATCCATTATAGATTTACTTTATTAGTACCATAAAATGAATTAAGAATACTCGAAATTTATAAAACATGTATATATATATTATTATCACTTTCACAACAAAGAAACAAAATAAAATTTCTTCTATAAAATAACAGTCTTTCAATTATCATTACATTTAAAACTAAGAAAACACAATAACATCTCTTCATGATATAAAAAAAAGTCTCAATTATCAATACGAAAATAAAATAAAATCTCTTCTTGAAATAAAATAAATTTGTCTTTAAAACGAAAAAATAAAATAAGGCACGAATTCATTTTGCATTAGAAAACTAATTACTATACTTAATAATCGTTTTAGACGGTGCGCATTAGCGCATGTGCCTCACGAACGTTTGTTGATGAAGGTAGAAGTGGGGTTGATGAGTGGTACCCGCCCACTTTTCCTTTTATCCACAAAGTTCGTAAGGCACATGTGCTGGAACGCACAGTATAAACCGGCTTCGAGTTATTGGTTTAGTGTAGGAATAACAGTCGCTAAACCATTGTTGAAATTTTCTAATTTAACTGTATATTCCATGATTTGGAGCATTGCATTATTTTGAATATGTTCAGGCATTTTTTCTATTTTCAATGCAATGCTTCCCATAAATAACTGCACCGCTGAGGCATTTGGCTGCTGGCAAAAATTTTCGAAAGTTGTTACCGCTTTTTGTAAGCCTTCTGTGATCTCACAAAAACTGTTTCCTATTTTTCTTTTTGCTTCAGGCTCATCGCCGGTAGAAGAAGACAATCCCTCCGGGGACTCCTCGACAATAAAATTAAAAGGAGTAGTGCCAGTTGTTCTAAAAGGGTTTGAAATATAGAAAACACATTCAAATTGAAATTAATGCAATATTTACTTCCTGGGTTTCACATGGTCCCTTAAAAATAATAAATTTTCATACAGGTTCCAAGTTAGTTCCACCTCCATGGAACTACCGGAGGGGGCTTGCATTTTATTGTTTTCCTTCACAAACCTGTCCCTCATAGTGCGCCACCGTTTGATGCACACATCGCCTATAAAATATGTATTTTACCTGATTAAAAAATAAAACAGTATATTGCATATTACTTACTAGTAGTTCCCAATTTTTGGGCAATTTTTTCCCAAATTTCTAATTTTATCTTGGCATTTTTGTAGCCACTTTTGCTTTTATTATACAGGATTTCACGTTCTTTCACTTCTTGAATCAATTGTTCATCACAAATCATTTTTAATTTATTACTTAATAAAAATACTTAAAAATACTTTCCAAAATGTCTAAGGTTTACCAAATGTCTGAGGTTATGTGTCTGAAAATTTGACAGCTCACTCCGGCGATTTCTAAACTTACGAAATTGAATGCGTGCAGTTGCGGTTGAATCCGTTTGTATCCGTTCATTGTAATCGTTAAGGTGGAAAACGCATATTAAGAAAACCACTTTGACAGTTCAATCCGATTCCTTTGCGTTCCGATCCGGTCATTGTAATTGGGCTTTTAGAATCGCTAGGTGGTACGATGGCAGAGACTCGCATCACCACAGAGGGTAACCAGTAGGCCCCTCAGGTTCCCTCCTTGTCGGGAAAAAAAAAGTTTATATTTAAAGACAGGGTCTTGTTCGCATAGTTAATAGTGAAGATATTCCAACAATAAATTTAAATAAGGCCTTGAACATTCGCGGTTAAATTAATAAGGTAAATTACTTGGAGATGCTGAACTTACTTACTATCTAGTTCAGTGAGGTCAAGACGTGTCACATTCTTTCTTCAATGACTCTGGTGATCAGATTAATGTAAGTTTGTAACCTAATAATAATAACCTTAAATTTAAATGTCTAGAAATTGAAAGAGGATTAAATCCAATTAATTAAAATTTGTGTTTGATTGCTATGATTTAAAATTCTCAAAATTAACTAAAGGTATAAAATAAATTTGAATCTCTGAGGCTCCTAGTTAGCAAAAATTGAAAATGATTAAGTTTCTGATTAGTTTATAAAAAAGTGATATTGATGCCTCTAAAAGCCTTTTGCCTTAATATTAATTAATCTTCCTTTTAAGGGTGATTGAAATTGTTTTAGTGTTAGACTTAGATTAAGACCTTACATGTTTATATTGCTACTTTTAATTTCCTTTATAGTGAATGAATTCAATTTTGTTAAATAATTTTTATATTTAAAAAAAAAAAAAAAAATCTGTCAACGGAGCTGCGTCTCCACCACAGCGAGCCTGTATAACTGTAGATATATATGTAACATCTTCAGCACTGAAAGTTATTCACTCATTGCTGTACAAACAAAATAAATTAATAAATATAAATCATAACCTTCCTAAATTTAAATAAAAATAAGTAGGAAATCAGGAATCTGTAATTACAGTTGGCTAAATTGGCCTAGTATTAAAATAAATAAAAATATGTTATTCTATTCTTGTAAACCTTTGTATTGAAACGAATAAATGAAAATTGAATTGAATTGAATTGAACCTTCCGGCACTTTCATGCTAGAGGGGAAGCAAAAATTTCCCCGCTTTTTCGAGCAGGCAATTTAATTGGAACAGCTTCCTGGCCAGGCCTGCGCAGGCATTCATTATTGGAACAAACCTATAATTGCAGTTGGCTGCGGCATGGCCAAAAGACTGAAAATTCTTGCATTGTAATATTCCGAATGACTGAAATTTTTCCCTATAGGATAAAATAAATTTAATTTTATTCTGCACTTCCCCAACTAAGGTATCAGGTGGGAATTGTACGAGAAGCATATCTAATTTGAAGTCGTTTCTTATCGACTTAGGGGTAGAAAAACGGTGTCAAGCGTTGTCAATTTCATAGAGACCACGGTGTAGTATCTTTTTTATTATTACTTGGGCATAGCCCTGGGTCGTGTTTGTTGCTACATTTAACACACCTATAGCTATTTAGGCAGTTTACTGCCCTATGGCCAAATGCTTGGCACCTAAAGCATTGGAGAGGACCTTTACCTATTAACCTTTCAATATGAATTTTTTGGTTGGCTAGAGATTTGAGTTTTAGGAGTTCTTTAAAGTCTTGTTTGGGGGCTAATTGAATGAGAATCATATCAAGTATTACTTCGTTTTCCTTAGATTTCCGTGTTTCAAACCTACTTATTTTGTTAAAAATTAAATCGGGAAAGTATAAATTCAGTTCTTCTCTAATCTCCTCTATGCTATAGCCACTACATATGTATATTTTTGATGATTAAGTTAACGGGGTTTTTATCCACCCCAGAGTAAGTGTAACCCTGAACTTTTTTAATTCTGAGTTCATCCATCAGACGTTTTTTTTTTTCTTCCACACCTTTAACAAATATCTTTGTAGTATCGTTACGGCTTTTAGAAAAATAGAATTCTATATTTTTCGATTTTAAGAAATTAGAGCATAGTTTTAAATCTAAGTTCTTTGCTAGGATGGGGGGCTGAAACCTATTTGTTTTACCGTAAGGAGATTTAACAATATTATTGGAGGATATATTTCTATCTACGTTATCATTTGTTTTGGAATTTAAAGTGTAATTTTCTAGCTCAGAAACATTATCTTTAAGTAACTTAAATCTATTGGAATTTTTATTTTCTTTATTTAAAGGTTTTTTTTTAAATTAAAGTATCGTCACCTGAATATTTGAGTTTTTTTCTGTTAATTTTAACCCAGCCGTTATCTTCAACGGTGTCTTCTTGATGCAACATGTTGATTTCGCAGCACGCCTCAATATCTTCCAACGAAGTACAAGAACCTATAGTTCTTTTCAGTGATGTGTCGCTGGTTTCACTAACATCAATGCTGGATGTTCCCTGTATGTGTGATGACTCCGTTATGGAGTTTTCGCCAATATTTTCTCCTATTTTTGGAGCTATAATTAATTTCTCAACGTGTGGGCTAGTTGAGTTAGAAGAAAGGCCCTTGAAGATTTACTAATTTCTTTAGCGCCCTCGAGAGCCCCTGGGGCTACCGGGGTAAACTCCACGTGTTTTCGCTCACTTTGGTAAAAAAGTTTCCTTTACTTCCAATAAGAGGAAAATGGAAACAATCACTTGCTTTAAAATTTTGAATAATTTATGGCACTATGCCAAAACACAATTAAAAGTTAAACTTATCCACAAATTTTTAAGTATTTTACTGAGAGACTGCAATGGCGTCCACCAGCAAAATCCAACCTGGGCCTAAAAGCGCTGTCAATTTCATAGAGAAGTGACATTTCAAGATGGGTGAAGTTGGTTACAGTGCATTCCTGTTGAAAACAGAAAGCTCCATGCCTATATGTAGTAAGTCATTGGGTTAAGTACCGTCCAATTAAAAAGTGTTGAATTTTTTTGTGCACTTATCCGAAAGAAATTTCTATCAAAATCAATATTTCTGCACAAAATCAATATTTCTGCAACTCCTTTAGGTTCAATTGAAATCTCTCCTTCTAACTGCTGCCATATTTTCCTTTTTCTTACGGTAGGACTCTATTTTTTTATCATTTACGAAGCAGCTCTTATAACTTGCCTTGTAACCGAACTTGGAACAATTTGCACATTAAGGCACTTCATCGAGTTCCTTTTTACAACCGCCTGGCAAGTGCTCCTTGCCACATTTATGCTCATAATTGCAGTTGGCCGCAGCATGGCCAAAACACTGACAATTCTTGCATTGTAATATTCCGAATGACTGCAATTTTTCCCTATAGGATAAAATAAATTTAATTTTATTCTGCACTTCCCCAACTAAGGTATCAGGTGGGAATTGTACGGGAAACATATCTTATTTGAAGTCGTTTCTTACCGACTTAGGGGTAGAAAAACGGTGTCAAGCGCTGTCAATTTCGTAGAGAAGTGACATTTCAACATGGGTGAAGTTGGTTACAGTGCATTCCTGTTGAAAACAGAAAGCTCCTTCCCTATATGTACTAAGTCATTGGGTTAAGTACCGTCTGAATATCTGCACAAAATCAATATTTCTGCAACAACTTTAGCTTCAATTCAAATCTCTCCTTCCCAACTGCTGCTATATTTTCCTTTTTCTTACGGTAGGACTCTATTTTTTTATCATTTACGAAGCAGCTCTTATAACTTGCCTTGTAACCGAACTTGGAACAATTTGCACATTAAGGCACTTCATCGATTTCCTTTTTACAACCGCCTGGTAAGTGCTCCTTGTAACATTTGACACATTTATACTCATAATTGCAGTTGGCCGCGGCATGGCCCAAAGACTGACAATTCTTGCATTGTAATATTCCGAATGACTGAAATTTTTCCCTATAGGATAAAATAAATTTAATTTTATTCTGCACTTCCCCAACTAATGTATCAGGTGGGAATTGTACGAGAAACATATCTAATTTGAAGTCGTTTCTTACCGACTTAGGGGTAGAAAAACGGTGTCAAGCGCTATCAATTTCATTGAGAAGTGACATTTCAAGATGGGTGAAGTTGGTTACAGTGCATTCCTGTTGAAAACAGAAAGCTCCATCCCTATATGTACTAAGTCCAATTTTTTGTGCACTTATCCGAAAGAAATATCTATCAAAATTAATATTTCTGCACCAAATTTTGTGACAATGAACGTTTTGTTCACAAAAACAATTTCACTTATCAGAAAAAAGTTTGTGTAAAATAAATCTGAAATGCAAATATCTTTAAAATGTTGCACCTAACCGATTCGAGCACTTAACCATACTTGCACTTATCCGATTTTTACTGTATATACATAATATTTTCAGTAGCACCCAAGAAACCACAAACAAATTTCACAATTCAATGACAATAACATTTGACAATTTAGCTTCCACTTTATTTGGTTTTCTGCTTCGAGGTAATCCGATGAATGTGGCTGATGGCTGATATTATTGAAGCCAAAGAGTTCCCATTTTTGTTTGATAGGGTTTTTTTCTCTTTCCGATTCTATGAAGTCCTTCCCTACTATGCTTGAGCTGAGTATTCTGCCATGTCTAAAAAATGGAATTTAAAAATGATATTTAATTTTAATTCAAGAGTTTACCAGCTCCTGAGGACTTGGGGGAGATGCTGTTGCCTATGCAATTACTGGTTGTAGTCCAACTTTTGCTCAATGTTTCAGCTAGTGGTATTCCAAATGCCTTTTCCAGAAAAATAAATTCATTATGATAACTTTTGACAAGAATTTATTTTTCAAGACTCACATTTTCATTTCGCCAATCTAACAATTTTTGCTTCATAATCTATACTCTTGTCGGCGGAATATCGAAGGTACTAAGTTATTTATTAAACATAATATTTCATTTTGAATATAAATATTCACCAGTAAAGTCGTCAATTAGTTCAGAAAACAAATTGATTTCCATTTCATTTAAAAATGTAAGAAGAATCCTTTCAATACCGACCGAAACTACAACACTTTTTACACTTGCCTACTTAATATGTAATTACAAATACAAATCTAAATACAAAAAACGCACTTGCCACTAGCAGCGAGCAATAATAATAAGAGTGATGAGCTAGAACAAATTTTCAAAAATGTTTCATTGTCCTTGAGATCAGCTGATAAAGATTTCAATGCGAGTGAAAAAGTCAAAATATCACAGAAGTAATATCTATGATAAAAAGAGGCAGCATTACTTTCACACTACACGCAATGTGTATGAAAGAAAGATAAAAAATGAAGGGGAAGTACGAGTGAACAACAAGGGACAATACAAGTGTAATCAAGTAACGCGAGTGCTGTACCAACACGAAATATAACCGCATACATACTCAAATTCTATACCGCCACGTGCTCTGTTCCCACGTTGCCTCCATTTGAATGTAAACATTGCAATAGGAAGGGGAATCAAGGAAACTTTCTGTTTCGTTCATACTCTTGTAATTTTGCATAGAACATATCTGCATTGCGTGTTTGTTAATATTTTTTTTTTGAATTTCTCCTTAATGTTATTGCTTATTTCTTATGTTTAACTCTTTTACTTGTCCTTGAGCTCTACCTAATCACTCTTGTTATTATTACTCGCTGCCACTAGTAACTACAAAGTAAATTCAGTGATATTAAGTATTAAAACACTCAAAACACGGAAATCGAAAATTCACTACACTAAATGACTCCACAGTTCTGACAGGACGATGAGAAGAGTTTTTAAAGCCATTTTAAATAAGAGAAACATTTCTTTACTGGCCTAGTGAAGAGGAACGAAAAAAAATCGTTTTCAAAACTTTGGACGAATTGACTAATTGCATTAGTAATGTTGATGGCACAGAAATTGGTTTGGCTGAAGAGCCCACAAAAGATGCAGAGTCTTTTTTTCGAGGAAACAACAGTATTCATTAAAAGCTCGAATTGTGTGCGACAAAAAAAGTCCGCCATTTAGTTTTGAGATACCCTGACAGCGTGCATGGCAACAGAATGTTTTCGAAATGTTCTCTGGCTATAAGACCCAATGACTTCTTCTCTGGAATGCAATGGTTAGCTGAAGATAGTGCATACAAATTATCAAACACCTCTTAAAGACAAATTCGAATGAAACCACAGCTGAAAAAAGAAAAGCGTTCAATGAAAAATTCAATTCATATAGAGTGCGTATTGAGCACTGTTTTGGTATACTAAAGAATAGATTTCCCAGCTTATATGAGTTGAATATTAGAACACACGACAAGAAAGCAATCAAGCATGCATGTGACTGGGTTGCAGTTTGTTGTATCATCCATAACATGATCATGGATCTGCGTAAAGAAGGCGACTTTGATGAAGTGGACAGCAATGTTGAGGATGCTGATGAAGAAAACGAGGACAACTTACCTACTGACGGTCGTCAAAATAGTGCTGGACGACTTGAAAGAAAAAAACAATTTTCGAATTAATGCTTACCTGAAGTATTTAAGTAATTACAATTGTATTAAAAGAAACACTTCAATTATCTCAAATAAGGCACTTTATTTGTATCTTAAAATATTAATAAGGCCGGTGGCGTAGTGCGTAGAGCGTCGGTGTAGACTGTCTGGTTGCAGGACAATTGGCTTTTCGCCCTTTCAAAGATAATCTTCATTTTTCTAAAATCATCTAAACTACTTAAAACTAATATGGGAAATAAAATACACTTTATTTTAATTTAGTACAAAGTAAAGTAATAGTTTTATTTCTATTGTAAATCAACTGAACAATTTCGATTAATTTAAATCTAATGAACAAAAAAAAACATATGCTTCGGCCTCGACATTTACATCTTCTGCTCTCCGTCTTAACCCGTCGGCGTTCTCGATCCAACTGCCTCATTCTCCCTTCCGCTAATCCCCACACTAACGCATGCTTTATTCCATTTAAACGTTTAACAAAAAAGTTTGTGTGCTACTACTTTTAGGGCCTGTTTCATCGCTTGCTGATAAATCCCCTGATAGCCTATTCGGAACTTATCTGCCAGATAAACTAAAAATTTTGGTTTCACAGGTCTTGGATAGAAATATCTGGCAGATAATGTTGCTGGTAACTTATCAGCCGATTTCAGTGGCTGTTAAGGCTTTATCTGGAAGATAATAAAAAAAATGAGTGTGCTTAAGACCACACTTTAGAAGTAAAACTTTTGTGCCCAACGGCTAGTAATATACAATAGATATAGTGGAAAGTCTGTCGGATCTATAGTACGCTTGAGAAAATTCAGGCCAACGAAAGATGCAGGAAGAATAGTGACGAATCTACTGACGGACTTGATACAAACACTATTTGAAAATATTTACATTACATTAAAACCTAAAAGTAACCGAGTATTTGTATTGGCTAATTTTCTTAAAAGCATACACGCGGTGCACCTAGTACGTATAGCATATAAGTGCGCATCCCACACGGGTATGCACGCTTCCGCCACAGGCACGAAAATCTAAACATTCGCCTCATGGAAGTAAGCTGGTGACATATGCACATGCATTGCATTCAGAGGTTCATAAAATGGCATGGTTTTTTTCCGTCCCGGCTTTCACACATAGCCCGAAAATCTAAGTAACGAGTGCATGCAAGGTGCATGTGTTTGTTGTGCATACTTGTGTAGAATGCGGCATTACAGAAAAAGTTAAAAGTAGTCCGACCTTTGCGTGGCATGCATTCCATTCATGGAACATTCAGGTCGCATTTGAATACACACACTTCTATATTATTTATCAACGAATTGAACGCATGTACGCTTGGATATGTCACCAGCTGTATGCATGCTCCGCTCCCGCTACATTCATGATCATTAATAATTTCATCCGCATCGGCATAGACTATTCCAAACCCAGGTATTGTTATACCAAGCAGTCCGCTAACCACATACAATGAAGCTTTACCTACGCGAGCAGCTTTACCTACGCGAACGAGAGCCAGTCTACTTGAGTATGGTATTGGCACCCTTTATGGCCACCTAGCCAATTACCTGATTACTTCGTCCCATACAATCTTTTAGGGAACCAATTAATTTTAAAGGGAGCAAAAAGATATGCAATCAACCTTTTTTCAAATTCTTCTTTCTATGCGTAGTTGAAAATAATTTATTTTGGCTGATTAAACCGAATTCGAAGCATAAAGTTGAAAAAACATTTTTTACAAACCTTTATATATTTTCAGTCGATGTAGGGATAGTTTCAGCCCTTTACTATTATCCCTTATCATAAAATTTGCTTTGTTATAAATCAACCACTTTTGAATATAAATATTTGCAAAAAATGTATTTTATATGATTGTTTTTGATTTTAATTAAAATTATCGCAAAAATCCTTAAAAAAAGGAGTTTTTAAGCATATTTAAAGGTGACATGCATATTTTAAGACTGTGGGACCCCGATTTTCGTAATCAGCGACCCAAAAAACATATCAGGAACGATTTTCACAACAGTGTAATGTTTTGAAATAAACGATTCGTCGATTTATGCAAGTTAAAAAAATTGTAATTTAAAAAGGGGAAAGGTCCAGCACATCTCACCAAAGGGGAAGTGGGTGCCAATTTTAAACAACAGCACCTCACACATTTAATTCACCACTCCCTTTTGGTATTCTAAGCACCCAAACCACCCCCGAAAATTCCTCTCGTATATGCCGCTTCCAACATGTCAGTCAACTCCAAAGTGTCCGCGGCATAAGCCCGGCCAGTGACCAAACCACAAGAAAAATCTGAAATAATTCACCTCTACAGAATGGTGAATTTGTATTCCTATAATGCAGTGCTGGGCATTCCTATGCCCGCGGGCAAATGAGCTTTAAAGCTCTGAATATGTATACGAAGTCAAATGGCTCGAATATGGACAAAAAAGCATATCAGTCTTAATTAAGACTTCATGCGAGTGGGAGCGTATTTTGAGCGACTTTGTGCTCATATACTGGATAAACTCGATAACAGTGTGAAGCTTTAGAAAGCTTTTGATAACTTTTACACAAAGGCATTTCTTTAGCTGTGTAGGTTTGCCCGCCACTGCTATAATGAGATAAAGCAAAGTCTGGGCGACAACGTAGCTAACATGCCAGAAAATTTATGCAGTAAGGCAGAGTGTATTTTAGCCGTTGCATACACAGCCCCGAGTTTCTTCGTCTCTCGTACCCTTTCCCATCGTTATACGAAAGTTCTGACGATTTTTCATGTGTGAGAGCGTTACACGAATGAAATTGATTCACTCTCATGTAAATTTTTCAAGCAAACGTCCCTAAAGAAGTTTTACTTCAAAAAATGTTTTAAGTTTTCGAGCTTTTTTTGGTAGCATTTTTACGTGAACAATCAAAGATTGCGGTTACAAAAGATTTCCAAATGGATTTATTCGAATTTTTAGAAGATGAATTTGATGAATATTATGAAAATATTACGCGACCTCGTAGAAGCCGAGCAATTCGTTATAGACCAAATTTTTTTTAAGCATTAGATGACGAAGATTTTAGAATTCGTTTCCGGCTTACCAAAAGAGCTGTTCAAAAAATTCTTGGATTGATTGAAAGTGATTAAAAACTACAACCGACTGGTAAGTAAAGTATCAAATATATGACATACCTATAATAATTATTTTCAATAGGTCCCCATACACTACAAGGTTTTATGCGTACAAACATGTCCCACAATCTTTCTGACAAACTTGTTTGAACGTCGAGCTTACCCATACACTATTATGGTTTTCATTTTCCTTTAAAGATTTCAAATCGAAATGAGTTCTTTAACTAGGAATAAGTTGTAATCAATAGCCTTTGAAATTTTATGTTATGCACAGAACTGTCAGATAAAACCACGAAAAAATCAAACCATTTTGATATTTGGGACAAACTTGTGACAAACATAAAACCAAAAACCAAATTCACCACACACTGTCAATCTTTGTTTGAACGCCTTGTTTGTACGCATAAAACCTTGTAGTGTATGGGCCCCTAATGACGGCCTTAATTTGTTTGTCAATCATTTTTATTTAACATTGGCTATTTGATTTTCAGTAACTTTGCAATTTCACCTATGCAACGATTGCTTATAACGCTGCGCTATTTTTCAACTGGGACCTTTTTGATTGTATGTAATGACTTCGGTGCAGTTAGTAAGGCGTCAGCTTGCAGAATCATTCGCAAGGTTTCTAAAGCAATAGCCAAATTAAAACCCTTGTTTGTAAAATTTCCATCAAATATAGAAAATATAACACAAAGGTTTTATGAAATTGCAAGATTTCCTAGGGTCGTTGAAGCCATAGATTGTACTCACATCAACATTAAATCACCAGGTATAAATCTTCACGAAAAATAGTAATTTATGAATTTTGTTAAAAAGTATTTACTGCAGCTTTACACAATATAGTTAAGAAATTTCTGTTTGTTGTATTAAATTTAATTAATAATTTGCATAAATACATCAATTTTATATTAATATTAATTGCTGCTACTCGTTTATAGGAGGAGAAACTGCCGAATAGTATAAACACCGGAAAGGCAATTATTCTATGAAAGTCCAGACAGTTGTGGACTCTCAATTAAAAATCATGAACATAGTTGCCAGATGGCCTGGATCATGTCATATTCAAACTATTTTTAATAACTCCCATACCAAGCAAAGATTGACTGACACTGGAAAATTACAAGTGGCAGATATATTTATCTGCCAGTTAGTTTATCAGGGAGTTTGATGGTGAAACAGAAAAAACATATCAGCAGCCTTTATCTATTAGATACAGTTATATGGCAGATAACTATCTGAAACTTTATCAGCAAGCGGTGAAACAGGCCCTTAATCTCCTTCTTCGAGACTGTTAAAAAATAAAATTTATTCGATCTCTTCCTTGAAATCGAACCACAATAATTAATAAAAGAAGTAATGTTTAATGATCTTTATTTAATCACTATTCACTAACTTTGTAATAGCTTTATAATATAAAAGTTTAGATAACTTAACTTATAATAAAATTAAGAGAGAGAGGAACGCGGACGCGACCGGGAAATATGTTTTAGCTTTAAGAACTTAATTGGAACTGAACTTTACTTTTGATTCATTATGTTGATCAACCCTTGAGTGCATTAATAATTTTAATAAGTTCACACGTTTAACAAGTTCACACGTTCGTGCACCTGCAGTTCTTAGAACAGAGGATGTCAACGAGACGCGGCTTGCAAAATTTACTTGCGAAATCGTGTGAACCAATTTCGCGACATTATGGCGAAATTCAAATGATGAAATTCAAGGGATGTCTCAAGGTAAATAATGTCTCATGGGAATTATAGAATTATAATATGCTTTTCTTAGGAGGAGTAACTATAACACTTAATCACCTGTTTGACTAACCTGATAGTATCTATCGGCTTTTGGTGGAAAATATTGATGGGCGGTATTTTCCCCTTTTTTTATTGTTGGGGCTTTGTTGTCCGCTGCTGTGGTTGTGGCTTATTTTTCTGCGTTAGCTTTTGTTGTTGTTTTTGTTGCTTCGCCTCGAGCACTGTCGTTTTGGTCGCATTTGTTTTGGGGAGTCTCGGAAAGTTTTTTTCTTTCAGCTTTCTTTCAGCAGTTTTTATAATAACTAAACTTACCTCGAACGTCCCATTCTATTCCTCCAGTCAACAGCCTCTCGGTATTTTTTAACTTAAACTTGCGCATTTTATCCCTCATTCCTGACCAAGAATGTCATGACAAACCCGGATTGTCTGCTATAATTTTCTTATAGAACATTGCAGCAGTGGGTGTGTCGGATAATCCTGGAAAACTTAAATTTCGCCACAAAACAATCACATCAGAATCAAATGTATTGATTTATACATGAATATTTCTTTTTATTTCACTATGTTACAATATTTTTGCAAGTAATTTTCACAATTCAAACTTGTTTTAAAATGCACTATTTTCATACTATTTGATTTTTAATACTATTAGAAATTCAGAAATTTTAATGCTCTTTTTAATAGGTTAAGAGAAACGCGTCTGATCGAAACTGGTGTCTCCGCTCGAGATCGATAAGAAGGAGTGCGTCCGAAAAGTCCAATTGCTTGATAAATTCTTTGAATAGAGAAGACGAGGAAGTGCAATTTATTACACACGGGGAAGCATTTTGGCAACACTAATGAATAGCATTCTTTACGTATTTGTGTCAATCTCGGACAGTGGCTTTGTTATATTTATTCAAAAACCGGGAGGGATAACGTTTCTCAGCAACCATCTCGGTGAGAACGCTTCACTTGGCTAAATGTTTGAAGCAGACCCTTCGCAAAACTTGAACAAATTTCACTACGCCTATGTCCGGGATAGACAATGTATTTTGTTGTTGTGGTTAAAGTGAATGTATTTTGTTGTTGTGGTTAAAGTGGAGGGAGAGAATTAGAGAGAAAATTTCTTGATCCCAAGTGCTTCCCTCAAATCCGTGTACATGTACGCTATTTTCGGTTCCTTATCTTCTCTATTCAAAGGATAAAGAACAATGCCCACCTTCCATACATTTAAAAACCTGATGATGAAAGTATATGTATAGTTATAAGATATAGTAGAAATACTTCCTGTAAGTTTAAAAAGTAATGTCTAATAGTCATTTCGGCAATTTAAACGCCACGAAGTTCAAAAAATATTAATGTTTCTTTTTAGGTTAGGAGTTTCCGTCACCAGAATTAATGAAACAAACGTGCAGGAACTAATTAATAACGCTCGTAGTTTACTCTAAAATAGGAATATTTAGCTAACTATGGTCTAAAACATCTTTTTTACTCAGTTAATTCCTTGAAACTAACTGCCCCTAAGTCAATGCTAAGACTCCATGATTGTCACTATAAAATGAGTGTCGAGTTGAAAACTGCATTCTCCAGTACAAATTATTTATTTTCTAAGACTAACATTTGGTTACCTACCTGCTGGCTAACATCACATAATATGTACAATTTGTGGTTAGATAAGTACTTACATTGTTATCACACTACCTAATAATTACCTACTTTTAATTTAATTAAGTATACCTAGGTATATACCAACTAGATTAATTTATTTATCTTCCCAGTATAATATAACAGTACAGTATATTATATAACTTCCCAGTGGCGTTCTAATGGATAATAACACAGCAGTATAAAATAGTAGCAGGTACCTTCTCATAAGTACTTACTAACCTATATTTTATTTTTAGTACCTATAAAAACGACACCTTATATAGTCAGATAGTTTCTATATATACCTACCTCTAAAATGCCTAACTTAATTCATGTTTACAAAAATGATCACTTATTTACCAACCTACATACCTGTTGAATGAAACGGGGAAAATAAATAAAACACTATGTTACAGTGGAATAGTTTATTGATATTAATCATTTTCATCGAAATCTCTTATAACTACGTCATCCAGAAATTCTGCTGGAGCAGATATATTGTTTTCGTACCTAGCCCATCCAAGGTACCACACTACCGTCATCACGTGAGCGCAACATCCGATAGTTCGTCGACCCACCAAACAATTGCAACAATATTCAACTATCCCGTTTCTGCCATGCACATTATTTTCTACTAAAATATAAACATAATATTGTTTTCTTGAAATGTGCCTGGACTTGATTTTTCCTCTTATTAGTGTTTTATCACCACTTCCTCTAAGATTATATTGAGAAAAGTCTTGTGTATCCCTACATACTTCTATTCGATATGATCCGTGAAATCTTATATGTTCTCCATAGTATGACCTTGCTTGTCTTATTTGGTAAGTACCTAGAGCAAATAATATTAATTCACTATAACTTAATCTAGGAAACAAAAATAAATTATCTCGGTCAGCAGTAATACTCTGAAAAGCAGTTGATCTTCTATTCATGTTTAGTTGTTCAACTAATCTGGCTAAATTATTTTCAAAATTAATTCTCTCTCTAACAATTGTCACTATTTCATTAGCATCATTTCTATCCTGAAAACGAACACCAAATCTGTTTAGTAAACTGGCAGCTATTTGAAAATTCTGCATCATGTTCGGGACTGATTTATTAAAATAATCTTGCCTCAGGAGCTTAAAGTCCCTTTTAAAGTGTCCATTTACTGCCTCAACTACCCAACGACATATTGTTACACAGCGGTTCCGGTTGGCCTGCTGTGTTGTTAGTTGGTTTTCGCCTTCTAATCGAGATTCCGGCATGTATGGCCGGTAATTTCAACCTTCCAGCATTCTTATGGAATCACGGAATCCCCTATCCAATATGAACACATCATTTTCTTGAAAATATAATCTAAGAGGAGCGTTTTCATAATCAAAGAGGGAAATCATTATATCGGCATCGGATGTGGTAGCCTTGTATGGACCGAAACAATCGAGGATGTAACCATCACATGCCACAAATAAAAATGGCTTTAATAGATTTTTATACTTATGTAATGAATATGTATCCTTTTGGAAAGAGTAATTGGAACTTTTATTTATATTTATGTATGTACCGTCACAAATAATAATAGCATTTGTGAAGTTTTCATTGTATATACCATTTGGTATTGTCAGATTATGATCCATTAGACTTTCTCTCGATATGTGAGTAATACCCAGGTGCATAGGTACAAAATCTTGAACCAGGATTTCCCTGCTTTTGTTCATTAGCCTTTCTAATGTACTACGCGGTACATCCAATAATGTAGCCAAGCGAACATCTGATTCACCGGTCCTCATTTTGATTAATAATGCAGCTAATCCCAAAAGGCCATTGTGCATTCCTTGTATGCGGGGAACTTCATTAATAAGAGTGAAAAAATCTTGTTTAGACCTTCCAGTCCAAAAGAAAAATATGTTATCTTCAATTTCTTGGATAGCTTCTACATTTGTGAAATTAAGGTAAGGCTTGAAAGCATTGACAAATGAAAAAATATGTTCCACTTGTTGTAAAGTAAATGTTCTAATGCTATTACTCGAATCATAGAGATTGCTCCACTGGTTACTCAGTCTATGTTCTGTACAAACACGGCTGTGGACAGGGATATAATATTTATATGCACTGAATATTGTAGCCCTAAATGAATCTGACAAATTGTGCAGATTAATATTAGTACATTGAGGAAAAAGGCAGTGAGAAGCAGTATTTGCTGCCCGTCTATAATTTTCCATTGTCATTTCACTTGATGCAACAGAAGGCACTTCAAGACTTTCATGAACTGGTTCAGCAGTGTATGGCTCAGAGTCACCTGTTTCAACTTCAACTTCTTCAGTAGTAGAAACTCCACGGGCATCATCAGCATGCTCAATACGTGTGGCAGCACGCTTGCAGCTCATCCAGCATGCATGGCATATTCTATCAGATGATGATATCTATGAAAGAAAACATTGAATTAATATCAGGTATCGTTGGTATTATTTTTAAAGGATAAAAAGACATGTAACTACATTCAGGGTCCAAAAAACAATAATATTATGTACCTGTTATTTTCATGTTAAAGTATTATTCCTACATAATTATTTTTTTATGGTGAAAAGTGTTACAGAATAGTAGGTCAATCACTATCAGGTATAATTATTGATATCCAGAAGAAATATGATAATAAACAATAGAGAAACAAAAATACCTGACGTGGTGCAATTCTTGTTTGTATAACAGCATTAATCTGTCTTTGCTCTCCTGAAGGATTGTCAATAACAATAGCATGGCTCTGACGATTAAGTGTAGACCGTCCACAAATACTGCACACTCGTCTACGTCCTGGTTGAGATGACCCGGAAGCTTGAGCACCATCACAGCTTGCTGTTAATTGCTGGTATACTGTTCTCATGAGGAGTTCATTACAACGTTCACAAATGTAATCTTCCTCAGTAAACTGAAACAGGAAACTCAATATAAACTTCTTTTGATTACAAAATATTCAATAGCTCATTACCAGGAGGTTATGTTGAAGAAATAGCTCCACAAAACAATAAACAACAGGTTCAAAACTAAGATTATTTCATGTAAATAATCTTAGTTATATGTGTTATGTTACACATTGTTTAAGAGCTTTGTGTAATTCTTATACTAATATGATTTTTAGCTTAAAAATAGGTAATGAGCATAAAATACTTACGATTACTGGTGATATCCACTCGCTAAGTAACGAAATAACTCTTGTGTTCAGCTCATGAACGAGATAACGTCGAAACGTATTTATGCAGACATTGCAGTTTATGCAAAGTATACGTCGACTTGTTGCTGATGGCGGCATTGTCAACAGAACGGATTTACAACGGTATCAGGTATGGTAAGCAAAGGTCGTCAGATGAGGAAAATATCGGGGTGCAGGGGCGGTAAATAGGGTCGTTATAAGAAGAAACACATACAAAATGGCACAGTACACAACGAGACGCAAGCACAACAACGAAGGACTGCCCCGATGCAAATCACAGAACTGTCAAATGTCAAAAAAATCCATTTCACTTGCGCACACTCGGCACACTCAATGAAACACTGAATGATTAATTTAATTCAATTATTGTGTTATTTTTGAATTATTTACTTTATCCCATGATTAATAAAAAATAGTTACTGATCGAATTAAACGTAAAATAAGTATAAAACTAAGGAACAAAGTTAAATATGGTCACCAGCAATTTGTAAAATGGAACGTTTTAAAGAATTGATGGTTTGGATGCGTTCAATGTATGTCAATACGTTTAGAATTAGCTTAAATAAAATGTAAAAATATCTTTTTTTCCTGCGTTTCTTTTAACATTGTGATATGCGTAATTAATATACAATTCAATAAGCTATATTTTAAGATTTATTTCATTTCTATACACAGTCAGGTCAAATATGAACATTCTTCTTTGCAAAAATGAATTCAGCTCCGTTACGATAATACGATTTTTTTTACATCGGTTTGGAATTTTATATTGGAGCTCGAGTCTATATGCTCATGGGAGTTGCAATAAATGCGAATCCGTTACCAGAAAACAATTGACGGTTTTCATTTTACTTTATACCGAACAGTGGGTTTCTGTAAGAAAAATTGTATGATAATTTGTAAAAGAGTGGATAGAAATTTTACCTAACCTCAAAAATATTGTTATTTCCCATTACTTTATCAAAAACGGTATTTACAAATAATTTTGTATTTTCTTGTGACCACCTAGTCACACCGGACACACGATTTCTGCTTTTCTTCTCTGTCATTATGTTTTATTCACCTTTCAAATATATGTAGCTGTCAATCAAACTAAATTCTAAACAATAGGGGTTGACAGTAAAAGAAAAAAAAAGTGTCATACGATTATTTCGATCTCGATATCGAGTTTTTGAATGAACATGCCTTTTCAGATGTCATTTGTTAAAATCGAAACAAATGTCATTTACTAAAGAAAGTTTCTCGATTAGTTAAACTTTTTCTCGATTTAACACAAATAACACGCATAACACAAATAACACAGATCATGAGTAATAAAAAAATATTTTTAAAATATTACTTCATCGTTAAAATATTATTTTTAATCATTTTAATTAATTTATTTAGGCTCCCAGTTATGGGTACTAATGTGATTTCTTAGTTCATCTGCAGCCATAATAACGCTTACTGATTGTATACTTTGTTTGTTCATTTTTTATCCTATAGTCCAGTCAATGCACGGAAAAAACGGCGAAAGCTGGCAATCCTGCCAAACAGCACCAATTTGAACCAAAATTTGGATTTGGGTTCTGCTTACTCTATATTTCAAAGTTGTCAATGTGCCGACGGTTGCTTTTTATTTTTTAGGGGTGTAAACTACCCCTATTCGAAAATAAGTGTAAAATTGTAGATTCAAGCGTTTAATCGATCGAAATTATCATTGCATCATGAATTACAAGTTGCAGCCCTTATGAAGACAACCCCTATAAAAACAACCCCTATAAAAAAAACCTATAAAAACAACCCCTACTTTTTATAATTTGATTTAAAAAATAGGAAAAATCTTAAGTTTTTAATTAAAACAATAAATATATTTTTTGATATAAAAAACACAAAAAAAATCAAAAACCATAATTAAAAATTCTTTTCTTCTTCATCCTCACTCTCATCTGCCTCATTCTCGTCTTCCTCCTGATCTACAATTGGAGCACTATTCAAGCAATTGTCTCCGCTGCATCTTGAGCAACTTGAATTGCAGAAGAGTCCTACTCTTCGGCAACCGCAGGTTGAACCACAACCCTTTTTGCAGCTGCAAAAAATCATTTTTAACAGCTCTTCAGAAGCAGGTTGATTTATATTTTTGATTGGAGCAAATACTCCTTCAATATTAACCCAACCCCAATCAAGTGGATTAATATTTTTATTACCCAGCCATAACTGGATTTGCAAATAAACTCTTTTTATATGCTCATTTAAAGCATCAATTTTGTTGGAACGAGCGAGGACAACTTGGCAGCATTTTTTTTGGTGGTGGCTTTTATAAAAGATTCATATCTAATTTTTTCGAGATATGCAGTTAAGTCAGTAACCTTTCTCAATTTATTACATTGAGTATCCTTGGCAAGTCCGTACAAAATGACAGTGCAATACTGACCAGCTTGTAAAATCTCCTCAACGGTTGAACGATTGTTGTAAAAAATCGATGCCTTTTCTCTAACGTCCTGTCGTTTATCTAAAATATCAATGATTTTTGTTTTTCCTTTATTGTAAAACGCAGAAGTAGAGTCACATCCAGTAAAGCAATGAGCAAATATAATAAATTTTGAACTGTTTGGATAATTAGTTTCTAAGGATTTGGAAGAATACACAGCTGCAGCGACGTTTTGTTTACTGAGCTTCAAGAAATAAATTTCTTCGTCAGCCCTAGCTCTGCCGGTCAAAATCACTAGAGCGAAGCGTTTATATTTTGTTGTTGCGCTGCGCTTCGAAGTTGGGAAATTGAAGCTCTTGGAAAGCTCCTGAAGCTTTTGTTTTCACCAAAAATAGTATTAGTAGTACAAGTGATGCGATTATTAGAAAAATCACAAATTTCCCAACTGAGGGGGATAAATGAGAACTTGAGGAAAACAAAGCACAAAAATGGGAGTATAGAGTGCGTGCTTCCGAAGAACTTCCACAACATATGAATTGGAAGCGCTGCATTCTTATTTCTTTTGACAGCGCTTGATAAATTTCCGGCTGGGAAGGTGTGAAAAGATGAAGGAATCTTCTATATCAGGTTGTTATATACGTGTGTTGATAACTGTAAAAATTTGTGATTGGGTATTTTTACCATAACTCCCTTAGTTTTTGAGCTATCAAGTTCAACAAAAAACTATTTTATAGGTTTTTCCAAGAGCTATAAGCTGATGTAAACTAATTTTTTTGTAAGCTCTTATTTTTTAAAAAGTTTGAGCTGGAACAGCTTCAAAACGTTGCATTTGCGAACATGTGAAAACTTGAAACGGCCATATCTTCCTCAATTTTCATCGTACAGAAAAAGTAAAAAAACCAGAAGTTTTAGAAAAAGAAAACCTACAATTTTTCACTTTTTTAAATGTTGCGTATCTTTCATAGTTTTTGAGTTATTTTTAAAGAAAGGCAATTTTTTGCAAACTTGCAAAAAAGCTCTCTTCACTTCAAGCTCATTTTTTTTTAACCAAGCACTTAAAACCGGTCAACTTATAGGGCATATTATAAGTACATATATGAAGTAAATTGTAAAGTGGTAACGATCATGTTCAATTGGGGTGGTAATTAGGGGGTGATTTTCACATTTTTTTGCTGCCAAAAAAATGGGGATCAATTTTGTTTTTGTCATAGCTCGCTTAATTTGGGTACTAGAACCTTAAAAAAAAAGAAAATTAAAGGTTTTTCCAAGCACTACAAAAAAAGTTTTATGAGTTTTCCCCGAAAAATGCGTTGTTTTTCGGATATTTCACGTTGAAACTTACGATTTTGGCGTTTGACGAAGAAGACCCAACCTTTAACAAGCTATTACTCAGTTAGCATTAGGTCTAGTGATATTTTAAACCCAGTATTTTTTTTTTTGTTTTTTTATAAGCTACATTTTTACTCTGAATGGTTTTTTCATAAAATACTTATTTTCAGAGTTATTCATGAAAAACCGTCTGAAAACGGGTTTTTTTTTGCTGAAAAATTGACGTTTTCACTCTCGAATATTTCGAAAAGTATTGACTTTTAGTAAAAACTTTATATAACAAAAGTTGCTTAGAATTAGTCAATCTATCCATTCCCATACTTATTTTTATTAAAAAAAAATTTAACCCCCTAGAAGGGGTGGCGTCGACCCCCAGGGTAAAAGCAACCGTCGGTACATTGACAACTTTGAAGTAGAGGGTAAGTAGAACCTACAGCCAAATTTTGGTGCCAATCGGTGCTGTTTGGTGGAATTGCCAGGCAAACCGTGCATTGACTGGACTACTATTGCGTTTCGAAAACAAAGCAAGACAGAATCAAATATACTAAGATTTTCGAATAAAGACGCTCCTACTGATTTTTTCCGATATTTCATACCAGTATTTTTCGATGGGCAAATTGGAAGGTTTCTCATTAAATCTTTTAAGAACCCACCACTCAGTTCAAATTTGCTCCACATCATATTTAGAGGCTTTAACTATATGCGTAAACGACTTAACTAAATTGGCGATAGATTCAGGAGAATTTGCCTTTTCTAGATTTAATATTTGTAAATTTCGGAGATTTTGATCATCGAAATTGAACCTTTGTACTATTTGCCTTGATAAGTTATATAAAATTCCATACTATTAGCTTTGAAATCACTAATATCAAGATCATCGTAATTGCTAAATAAAGCTCTAATTCCGGCCCTGCATATATTTCATGCAAGTTAAGAAATATTTCTATATTATTGTGATATTTTAAATACACTTTATTTTAATGTAGTACAAAATAAACGTTTCACTTCTATTATTAATCAACTAGACAAATCAATTAGGTTAGATCAAATAAACAAAGAAACACATGCTTCGACCTCGACATTTAAATCGTCCTCGCTACGTCTTAACCCGTGGCGTTCTCAATTCAACTGCCTCATTCTCCCTTCCGCTCATCCCCACATTATTGTAATCAATTTTATTAAAAGAACCCATTTCTTTCAAGAATGTTGGTTTAAGATATGATATATGTATTTTTAAATTTTGTTTGGTTCAACTCTTCAGCAATACGTCGAGGATATCTTTAAATTAAAAAAAAAGAGAATGTTTGCCACTGTAGGTACTAAAATACGTTCATCTACTTGTAACAGTTAGCCATCTAGTTTGGCAGGATCATGGTTAAGCTTCCGAAGATTCCTGAAATACCGAAAACTTCTTTAATCGTTTTGAACTACATATATGCAAAATATCCATAGATATCATGCGCTGGCATTTCAACCGTATCAGGAAGTTCCAAACATTCTTTGGTAGCACATAAGTGAAGTATGTAGCAAATATACCCCCACAGGAAGTAGCAAAAATACCCCCACTTACCTTAAGTTTATTCACTTTTATTTTAAGACTCACAGCATTGCCCATCATTACATTAGCATTGTCTGTTGGAATTCCAATTAAGCTTTCCAGTGGAATCTCAAAACTTCTTACGTAATCTAAAACACAGTTAAATCGGCTGAAGAGTTTTCAATTTCAGATAACCCAAAAAATCGATATTTTACCTTAAAAACTGTTTTAATTCCAGGAGCGTGGTGGTGGTGCGTGTGTGGTGCTCAATTCCATTAGATGAACAGAGCTTCTGGAAATCATCACATGGAACATTTGTGCCTTTGTCACTCGCAATTCTGGCACTCCGAATAACATGACTAAATCTCTTATACACTGTACCGTTTCCTGAGCTTGTAAAGACTCATTGGCTTAAGCAAAACAAATTTTGTGAAAGCATCAATCGTAATCAAAATATAACGATCATCGTCTCCATTCTTTTGTTCAAAATTCACGATACAACCAATATGGATCGTGTGACACGGAACGGACTTCTTGTCAATAGGATACAGCGTACTCTGTTTCTTACTAGCCAGTCTCTTAGCAATCAAACAAATCAAACATGACTCAGTAAATGTTCGAACATTTCCGCCCTTGAACGCATCCAACAATGTTCCCTCATTTTATTTAGCACAAACAATTTTAATTTCCAAGGATGGATCCTTCAATGTATCACGACTAATAATCATATCGGTACTTATGTATTCGCCTTCAATTGTATGAAAGCCTATTTCTAGTTTTATTTCCTAGTTCCACTAGTAAATTAACTTTTTCAGTTAATAATATCGCCTGTTTAACAACACCTTATATCACACAAAGTATGATTCTTTTCTGTTTAATTGTGTGGCAACACTACCAAGAATTAACGAACAATCCGACCCGCTGACTAACACAGAATGAAACAATTTTCCTCTTATAACAACAGGAACAGAATTATCCATTTCAAAATACTTTTCGCATAAATTCACTTTTTTATATTTATTACTATCTACCTTAGTCGTCGGTTCGGGCACTTCTATAGACTTGTTACTAGGACAGCTGCTCCTAATATGTCGCGTTTTTCCGCGCTCATTTAATCTAGGACTTTTAATTGTTGAAGAGCGATCTCTCCTTAGCCTAACATTAAATTATGCGATATTTTGAGTATTTCCCGCTCTTCCTTGATGCGAACGCGTACGCGCAAATTCAATTTTTCGTCAATTTCTGAGGCTTCTGTCAGTAATACAACCAATGATTATACGCACACTCATTTCTTCAGGAATAACGAATATATAATGATATAATGATTTCTTCGTCGTCATCCATAGCCCTCTTCGATGCAACCAAACCGAATACCCATGTGGGATATAGATATTAAATACTAAACGCACTTAATCGTCATGCACTGATCCTTTATTGATTCTTCATCGGATCGAAGCAGTACACGAACTGAACTTGATATTCTTTTCGGGTGATAGTGCCATAGCGGTTCCGTAAATTCTTGTTTGGGAACCGCTACAACCCGTTCCAACGACCGTTTGCTAAATCAACAAATGCTTATGGACGTACCTCTGAATGCGAACGAACGTGAAGTAGTCAACGTCGAATGTCGTTGTTGGCCTACGTTGGGCCGGTGTGTACCCAGCATAACATGAATGAATACTCTGGTAATGTTACATTAATACAAAGCAATCACGCAGTGTATCAACCACTATAAGGTGTAATTGTTAAAGTTAGTAATAAATTTAAGACTTATTGATTCAAACACTTATAGTACATATTTGAACTATTAGTAAAAATTATATATCAAAACGCTATAAGCCACAATTTCTAAAATATTACTGGTATATAACCGTGTCTTATATAAAAACGCCATAAGACACAACACAACTACAGTGCCCAAAAGTGAATTAAGTTCACCCAACGCTTCTATGTTTCAGAGCGTGTTTCTCAGCACCCTTTAGTTGTAGAAACATGAATTTTAACATAGTTGCCTTTCTAGGGGTTGCAAATAATTGGCAAAAAAAAATACATCGCTAGCTCTTATAATAACGGTAAAATGCATACCGGAAGTAAAATCATTTCAAAATGAAGCATTTTTAGTGCGAAATTGATTTAAGTTCAGTATGAAAATATAAAGAAAAGTGTGTTCTTATTTTTATAACTTAATTTTATTTAGTAACTGGTCGATCCTCCATGGTTTTTTATGACATAAAAATTCGTTTTCCCATACTCACCACCAATATGTGTAGCATTTCATGTGGAATTGAATTCCAAGCTTGTTTAATGCTTATTTTGAGCGATTAATTATTTTCAAACTGCCTTCCACGAGCACAGCCTTACCGTCTACAATGCCCCGTAAATCTTCTATGGGAAGGTCGTGCCGGCCAATCCATAACTGAAATCGTTTGCTCCTCAAACCACTTCATAGGAGCTCTTGCTTATGGATAAGTGCACTATCCTGTTGAAATGTCCAATTATAGCCACGTACATCCTCTCCAAATGACACTAAAACATGGTTAAAAAGTGAAATGAGTCGTTTCTTTTCAAAAGTTGTCTTATCCATTAAATCAAATTTTAAGATATTTTAAACCGACGCTCATTGGATTTTTCTAGATCGACGCTCGTTATGAAGGAAAAAAAATGAAACTCAACTGGATTTGCACAAAATATTGTAATTATTATTTATTATTTATAGCTATTATATATATTACTGATTCATTCTATACACTCGTTTAAATTATTACGTTATTCCAAATTTTATCGTTCACTAAACAATGATTACTATCTACTCGCGTCCGCTCGTTCTAAAAGCTCGAGATTAACTGACTTCTTTTTCTCTTTTTTCTTTCTATCTTCCGGCAGCCACCTACTTGAACAATTACATTCTTATTGTTTTGGGGTAGGGTGACCACTTTACATTATTTTGATTATTAGTGGTACCCTTTTGTTGCATTATTGTAATTATTTGCAACAATATTAAATTAAATTTTAAGATATTACGGTTTTTTTTTTAATTTTATTAGTATAAGTTGCGGAAATGAGGATATTTAGTCACAAAGTAAAGTAGTAAAGTAAGTAGTTTTTTGTTGCCAAAACCTATAAATCAAAAGTAAAAAATAAGAGAGATATAATAGAATATAATTTGGATAAGACAAGTTATGTAACGTCACTACGGATAAGACAAGTTTTGAAATGTCAATACAGGTCTTATCCGATAAGACAAGTTATGAATACTCTTACTATAACTGAAGATAAAAATAAATACAATAATTTAATTTATAATTTAATTTAATTTACTTTAAAACCTTTGTTAAAAAAGCCTTAAGCCTAGCTTAACATTAGCCTTTTGCTTTTAAGCATTTATTAAATTCTTAAATTATCTGAAGTTTCATCAGGAGCTTCACATTGCTCTTCAGGTTGGTCTCCCTCCACAATAAGGTGTTCCAAAAGGTCTTTGAAAAAATGTAAGTCCGAGTCCTCTTTCCGATTTATCCCAAAATGCTTTTCTAAAAGCTTCTCTCAGTTTTGCTGCATTGACAGGCACTCCAGATGGGATAACTTCCGCTTGGCTTGGAATTGATATTTGTTTTCCTCGTTTTAATATTGATTGTGCCTGTCCACAGTCATTGTTGTAGTGAGGTTCGCCTCTCACTTTTACTGTTCTGTTATTACCTCTTGTCAGAATGAATCTTTTCATTTGATTAAATTTGAAGTGCCATGATGTTGTAGGTATCAAGATACTTGATGTTGCAGATCTCCAATTCCTGACATCTATTGCTTTAAGATTTGTGACTGTGCCAAACTGGCTGAAAATTTCTTCATATTTTTTTGGACTTGCAATAGTTTGTGTCTTCTTAAGAATTCGTTCAATATTGCCGAAAACTCGGTCCGGTGCGTGGTAGGATGCTGTGACCTGTAATTGGGAAAATGATTTCGATTTGTTTAATACCAACTGGTGCCTTTTCTTCCAACCAATAGGTTAAAATTCCAATTACAATCGAGTTCCAGTTCTGTCCATCACATCCATCAGCCATTAACCTTAACTCCTTTATCTGGGTGTAGTCTAAATTTTGCAGACAATGAAAGAGAGCAGAAGCTATTTCATTAGAACTTTTGTATTTTCTTCTTGTAATTTTTTAAAAAATGTCTTCGCTTTTAATTTATGAACTCTTTTTTTCTATTATAAGAGAATATTTTTTCTGCCTCCGTTATTAAAAGGTCAGTTCTTTCATTTAATGACAAACATGTAGAGCAAGCATCTGTAGCTGGACATCCAAATCCAATATTGTATTCAGTGCAAAAAAAAAAATGAACTAAGTCTGTTTCTAAATCATTAGGATAAATTTCTTCCAAGAAACGGGCTTTTTTCGTCAGACTCGATGTTGACAACTCATTCATTTTAGTAAGAAATGAAAATTTCTCGTTAAATCCGTTATAGGCCTCTTGCCGCTTTGCTGATTCGGATATGGGTCTATCTATGAGAACAAGAAACGTGTTAATCCTGAAATAATCACTCGCAGTTGGATCATGATATGTTCTGTCGCATTATATATCAGTCTCTAAAACTTATTAAAAATATTTCGGTTTTAAAAAGAATTTATAAAAATGTTTAATTGACTTCCAAAATTAACAAAAGGCAACTTTCAATCATTTTTCCAAATAAATTTATGAATTTTAGCAGACCTACCAACCCTTAAAATTAAAGAAAACAGAACAAAATTATAAAAGCTCTGGATTTTCCAATGAGATGTGTCTTGGATATGGTTGTTACACAAGCTATTTTTGTATCACAGTCTGTGATTCACAGATTTTGATCCAAGTCTTTTTTGGATCAAGTTGTTGTTGTTGGTTTGCTTGAAAGTTAATGATCTGAGTGGGATCCCGGTGTAAAAAGAACGCAGCTATTAATAGCAATCGCATGATTGGGATACTTGCGATTGCGCCTGCCGTTTTCGGAATTTTTGTTGTTGTGTTGTTTAAAAATGATTTTTCAGGTTTAGGGAAAAATTTAGTCGTGGAAGATTTATATTTTTTTTTTATTTTTTTATGAAATCATTTTTTTTTGTCTGCAGGTGGATACGGTGCCGAAAATTTTAATTTCTGCTTTGTACAGAATATAATTTTTTTTCTAATTTCGACCAAAAGTTGAGCCTGAGAAAATTTTAGTAAAAAGTTTTAAATTACATTATGGAAGAGGTTTTTATCATATAGTATCCCAGGCAATGCACTATTTTGCCTCATCATTAAGTTTTGATGTTTAATGTAAAATCTTTCTTTATGTAAAACCATTCCATGCTAAACTGTCGCCCTTTACTCCAAAATAATATTTTAAAATTTATAACGCACCAGGAATCGTAAGTGGTTTATAAATATAATAAGTCTTGTGAACTCTCTTCCACACCACCTAAGAGGTCGAGTACAGGGCGCGTTTTTTTATATCGTGGTGTCCCCAGTAGGCATAATCCACGGCTTTCAATCAAAAAGATCCTTTCGCATTCAGCCATTGCTTTGGATTTAGGACCTTAGCTATAATGATAAATCCACATAAATATATCATCCTGGAACTGTAAAACTCCTTCTTTCCAAAATTTAAATTCGACAGCATAACAGAAATTTCTGATGCCATAGGCCGTTTTGGGATACGATTGCTCTCCATCCTGATAACGTGGCCGGCTAATCTCAGTCTGTTAATTTATATTAAAGTTGAGTGTTCTGGGTCGTCAAAAATTTCATACAACTCGTTGTTGTATCTCCTTCGTTATATTCCATCTTCTCTGGTTGGGCTATTATTCGTCTAAGAATTTTTCTCTCAAACCTAAGGACTCGTTCCTCTATGTCCTGGGTGTTGATCCATATCTCGCTATCATAACACAGTACTGGTCGTATTACTGTTTTGTACAGTGAGAGTTTCGTTTTGCTGGGATCAAATCTTGAGTGCAGTTTTTGTTTTTGGGCATAAAAGGCCCGATCAGCCAGAAGTATTCGTCTGGCTATTTCTTTTTTTTTTCTTCGTTTGTTTTTGTGATTGTAGACCCAAGGTAGACTGCAATGCTCGTCGCTGGTTAAATTTCTTCCCATTCTAAATCTTCCTGCTCTGAACTGTTGCATCCCCTTCGTTTTTTCTTCTTTTATCCTTAGGCCTATGTCCTTTACCGCCTCTTTTAATTCAACATAAGCTTCTTTTGCTACCAAAAAGAACCTTCCCACGATGTTCATCTTATCCCCATAACTAAGTGATTGTACCGACTCTGCAGCTATTGATGTACTTCTCTGGACTGACGTTTTCCTTATCAACCAATCCAGAGTCAGGTTGAAATGCATGGGACCAGTCCACGTCCTGGTCTAAGTCCTTGTCGTACTTCGAACTCTTCTGTTATAACATTTTGGACCTTACCTTCGCCATTGAGCTATTGCACCCTGAACTCCCACCTTCATAATCATTAACCTATGCCACCCTAGTACTAATGCTAATGTTACTGCTAGACATTGCACCATGTCATGACAAACGATAGAACGGACTTGTAGTGCAAACGGTCATTCATGAGTTTTCAGATACAAAAATCTTGAGCCAGTTTTATAAAGATGGCGTAACCAATATCGAAAAAGATGGAGTCTATTGAAAATAAGAAATAAAACGAAATTGAGCTTGGAGAAATCAGCCGAGAGGAGAGATAAAAAACCAGGCCGACAACTTAATTCATTTGGGTAAATCTAAGCTGTTCCCGATAATGCCTAACATGTACCATTATTAGGGCTTCTTCGCTAACATATAGTTATGGATTCAGAGACACGTCAAGCTGAAATATTTATAGTGTCGCTGACAGTGTGAGGGAGATATGTATAACAACGAGGGATTTCCAATTTGAATATTATTAATTACACGAGTGCGATCAAAAATACCTCTGGAAGTAAAATCGAATATGCACGAAACACAATAAAGCAACTACATTCCGAACCACAGTTACAGGGGCATAATTTAATTAAAAAATATCTTACTAAAATGTTTGCCGTTGTTATTTCATCTTAAATATTATTGCCTACCTATTGGTTCGATGAAACCAGGTACTCACTGGCCGATGACCGATTCCTCGTACCCAAGAGCCCACATGAGAAAAATTGGAGCGCATTCATTGAAAACATTAAGGTCCCGGATGTTTTAAAAGGAGAGCGATGGGGAAATCTTTATAATTTTAAATATTCCATATGATGGTCTGATTCTCACTCAGTACCCCGCAGTATATTGATTCGTTGTGATTTTAAGTTGTTTTTAAGGTGTTTTTGTCACGAATCTTTATTCTAGTCATTATGACAATGATATTTTGAATGGCAGAGGGTTTGTGATCACAACCTGGCCATTGTGGAATGATCTTATTTATTGGGGTGAAAATGTAATTCTGTATTAAGTTTTCTTTCTCTTTATACTTTTCAAACAGTTCCAAGAATTTGCAAAAAATTAAATTCAGTTCTGCTTCAAACTCTGCAGTCAGTATCTTGAGGGAACCGTACATTGTATCCTCTTTTGTAAATTTGAAAACTTTATTTTTAACTAAGCAATACTTCTCCGAGAACTTTTCGTCGCAACTTATCATGTGCTTTTCACAATGATTGCACTTTGCACTTGTGGAGATTTTTTTTGCTATATAACCGTAAAAATATACCATGGAATTCATTTTAAATTTTTCTTCCGGCAAGTTGTTTTCAAAGATATCACCCATTACATCTAAAATCAAATTAATAGAGATATCTTCATCATCTGTACGGTTTTCTTCAAAACTCACGGAATCGTTTGCATCTTTGCTTGACAAATCTGTAACTGTCATTAAGTTTTCACTTTGTGCGTCTTCATAGTTTGTTAGATCCGAAGTGAAATAATTGTGGAACATTATTTGTTTTAAATTTCTGTATGCCCTGTATGTGCTGGGATTTATTTCATACGTTCCTTTAAAATTCCTTATCATTGAAATCATATTTTCAATGGGATCTTGGTTCAAATGCCCTGTTATAAGGTACCTTTGCATGGTTTGAAGGTACTGCCAAAGTATTTCAATAGCATTTATAGTACGAATGACACCATCAAAGCAGTATGGCCTCTTCATGCGGCCTTTATGCATCCATGTCAAAATCCAAGTTTTTACTTCTTGGAGATTGTGTAGCATGTTTATATTTTCGCTGGATAAAGCATTTCGACCTGGATTTTTAGAAAATTTGCTTACACTTTTTAGTTGGTCAAATAGAGCATTCAGCCTTGAAATAAATGTAGCGGTATTAATAGCGCATTCTTTATCTAAAGGATCTTTAAAGCAATCTAAAGAAACAGCGGTAAAAATAGCCGTTGCAACGGAATGACTTAAAATGTGCGTAGCTAGCTTTACAGACATCCGATTAAAATGTTTTGGGTCAATATGCACATCAGATAGCTTGTACATTGCTCGTATTGTCCCATTATCGAACTCATATACTTTTCGAATGATATCCCATGAGACTCTTTAGCCTGCCACAATTATATCATTTAAATACAAAGAGTTGGGCAAACTCTTGAATAAATGAGGAACATCGAAAAACGTCAAAATCTTTGTACCGTTTACAAAGAAATATGGGTTTTCTGTGGAGCTACCTAACAATTTTAAGCATAATCTATTATTGCCCCCTTGGTCGCATATAATACCAACAACTTCGAAACCGATATCTATTAATTTTGAAATGGTGTCTTTTATTATATCGCATAATTCCTTCCCCTTGACATGACCTGCTAAATAACCAACACATTGTTTCCAGTTTACATTAACCCCTCGGATCATTAAGAGCAAAACACTTGAAGTAGTCTTATTCGTTCGCCCTATTGGTCCCAAATCTTCAAAACCGAAAATAATATCATCTCTTTAATTATACTCTAATTCGATTTTGCTGGACATTTCGTCAAATAATAAAATGCAACGTCTATTTTCAATTGAAATATCTGATATTTTTTTCCGAAGCATTTGTTCAATAGTTTCAGATAAGCCTGTATTAAACCATATGACTGAATGCCACTTTTGAATCGTGCTTACTGATGGTAAAGTAAACCCCATCTTTATCAATTCTTTATATGAGGCTGGAGATTTGTAGAAAAGCTGTAAAGCGAGCTGTTTTTCATTTTCTGACCAATGGCTTTTTTCCTTATGAAATAATTGGCTTTTAACAAATGTTTTTACTTCGTTGCTCTTATTTTCCAATAAATTATCCAAGAAAGTTAAAGAAATTTTGTTCTCGTCTGCACGATTTTTCTTCGGTGGAGATTGATAAATATAAAAAGGTGCAGATTTCATAATAGGGGCATTTTCTTTATTTAATTCGCCGTTCTTTATTGGCAAAGGAAATTGCGATATTGATATATTTTCCGTGTCTGGAAATTGAGGGATCATCCAATTTCTAACATAGGTTTTATCAAAAGGATTCTTTTTACTACAAGCTCTTCTTCAGAATCGCTCTCTACAGGAATTGTTATTGATATATTAGAAATATCAATTGCTGCATAGGATCTCGCTTCCGTTTACGAGCCTCAATTTTAGCCGAGGTTTACTGATTGCTGATAACATTTTCTGGCATAATCCATCCATTTTCCTCTCTGTACAAGAGCATTATAAGCGAATCGAATGCTTTTGGAACTGCCATATATTTTAACTTTTTTCTATCAGACATGGTTATAATATCATCCTGATAAAAATGCATTTCGCAAAAATAGATCTTTTTGCTGGCGCTCATTCCTATCTGCAAGTATATAACGTAGATTTCCTGTAACAACATGAAAAAGCGACATGCTTCTGTAGACGACTCAGCAGCTGTAGTTGTTACTAGATTCAATGAATGAGCAGAACAAGGAACGTAAAAAGCGAAAGGAGCTTGGTCGCGAATTTTTGCTTGCATGCCATTGTACACACCAGACATGTTCGCAGCATTATCATACGACTGTCCGCGACAGTCTTCAATATTTATGCCCAGTGTATTTAGTTCTGAAGTAACGGCAGAAAACATTTCTTCAGCTTTATGTCCCACTGACGGCAAAAACTTGATAAATCTTTCGCATGGTTGACCTGAATCCAAAACGTATCTAATAACGAGCGTGAGTTGATCTATATGGGCTATATCTGGTGTTGAATCGATGATTAGGGAAAAATATTTTGCCTTTTTTATCTCGTCTCCAATCTGTTTTAAGACTTTATGACCCATAAAGAGAATAAATTCATCGCAAGTGGTCTTTGATATATAACTGGTACTCCCTGATCCTTGATTTCCAAACAGTTCAATATGATGAGCCATAAAAGGATCGAATTCTGCTAATAGTTATAATATTTAAATTTCCATTATGTGGATCTCCGAATTTTTCATTTTTTCCTCTAAAAGCGAGGCCTCTTGAACACAATTGCTTCACGACAGCAACAACTCTAATCAGAACATCTCTCCAGTAAGTTATTTCTTCATCAATCTGGACCTGCAGTAAATTATCGAGTCGGCCATCAATCTTATTTCTATTTTTCAAACAAAGAATACTAGATTTATGACGCGCAAAGTTTTCATGCTGAGCTACTCGATGATCTGCATTCTTCCAGTCATTGAATCCTCCGTTCTCAAATTGAGTTCTACACTCCAATGAACCAAAAGCCAAACAGGGTCCACAATATACAGATCTGTTACTTTCAGAATAAACTAGCCAATTTCGATCTTTCACTTCGTTATTTTTCATTTTTCTTTGGAAGATACTAATTGGCAGAAAACTACGCTGATCAGCGTATATTTTTTCACTTTTAGAGAAGTCACAAGATTTGTTTTGATCAAAGCCGTACCTTGCAATCATATCCCTCAAGTTATCGTCAATTTTCCATAGCGCGGGATCTTTATTTAGACTTTTGATTGTTTCTATTTCGAGATTATTGGTACTTGACGACTCATTCTGAGACAAATCTTTAATTGTTGGGCTTATAGATGATTCCTTTTCTGCCTCACCGTCACAAGCCGCAGAGTATATACCCGTCTCATCTTTTTCAGATTGTATCGTATTAGGACTTATATTGGAAGTTTCCGGACTCAAAATATTGCTTTTACTTTCATTTTTAAAAAAACTGTCAATTTTTACTGTTTGTCGGATGACCTCTTCCTGTTCTTCTTTTTTAATTTGTGCTCTTTTCTTGTACTCAGCTCCACTAAGTCGCTTCCTTCCATCACTCATTCTAACAATTTTTGCAATTACAATAGTAAATTAAAAGTTTTGTTTTTCGTACGTAATTGGCAGTATCTTTCGTCCAGATTTATAAATTTAAATACTTACCTAATAGAAGCAAAAGAGATGATTATAAGTATGATAAGACAAGAATTTTAAATTTTTTATACCCTTTTTTTATCAAGATATGGGTCATTCCACGTTAAATCGAACCAACTTTGGACCCGACCCTTTTTTATTTGGCTGATATTTTTACATATTGTAGTAGCTATCGAAAAAGCGTTCCATTGTAAATTTGAAATTTTTTATCAACCCCTTCAAAAGTTACAGAAATTTTCATTTTTTATGACTAAAAATGTTTCAATGGCTGTAACTTTTTTTGGAATAGAAATATCGAGAACATGAATACCTTTTTTCTTCGTAACGGATTGTAATTACAAAATTCGATTTGACGTAGAATGGCTCCTATATTTACTGTTTTGCTGCGGGCGATTTATCGTAAACATTAGAATTATTTACTTACTATGAATTTGTATCATATCCACCAGTGACGTTATTTTATAAAACTATTCACAAATTCACGGAAAACTTCAAAACATTTTAGTTCACAGCTAGAATGATGAGCCTTAATGTTAAAACGGTATTGTAAATTGCAGGACGCGAACATCTGAAGTTACTTTTCTTTTGTTTTTCAACTAAATGCAATACATGAATTCCTCGTTTGTATCGCCGCTCTATATCTACCTCTGTTACTCTCGAACTCAAAACATCGACGCAACGACTCCCGCTTCGACTAACGCCGTAACCCGATTGCGCCGCACTCGTGATTTCCATTCGGCCAGACACTTTTTACACGCTTTTTAGCTTCACTTGTAGAGGCTGCGCCAAAAGAATTGATGCCGAGAAAGTCGCGTTTTCCATGCGCAGTAGAATCCCCGCCTGCCGTTCCCGTCCCTTAGCCTAGTGGCAACAAATTTCGAAGGGGAAATTTGAAAATACATAAGCGCATTTCTTATCAACATGTGCGCAATTTTTATTTGTGTGCAGCTTTAATTTCCCCAGCTGCGCGCTCCGGCATCAACTCTTTTGGCGGGACCTCTATCTTTGTGGGCTTGTTTGTAACTCTTCTTTGGACTCCTCCGCGTGAGAGCAAGTGAGACAATCGCGCAGTCTCCGCAAGCGTATACCATTTAGGTTCATAATGATTGAAGTATATTCTTCTATATTGCTATTTTTTTATATTTATGTTGTCTGTAGTACTATATAGAGTCATTTCGCTTGTTCGCGTCCATCGCCCAATTTGCGTCCATTTTGATTTTATATGGATTCTAAACGGATTGGATTTTGTGGACGCAAAGTGGGTAAAACGCTTAATTCTGGAGTTTATCTAATTTAAAAAGCAAACACAAGATGTTTCTAATAAAACTGCAAGTTAATCTTAAAATAGACTTATATAATGAATACATTACACAAATTTTTTATAGAAATTATGAAATTATGAATTTTTCATAGAAAAATGGACGCAAACTGGCGAAAAGACCCTACTTCAATTTTTTTTTAAATACTTCAATTTCTGTAAAATTTTCAGAATTTTTCTTCTCTGTGCGTACTTCAGAAAATCGAAATAAAAAATTTCCGAGCAAAATTTGCCGCCCTAGGCTAACTAGCCTACTGTTAAATCCGCCGCTGAACTTACCTATTTTCTCGGGCTTGCCGCCAGTGTTGGAACTTGTGAAGGGAAGGAATGTAGTAAATCGGTAAAAAAATGTAGTCGATTAAAAATAAGTGTAGTGAAGTAACGGTTTTATTAACAAAAACGTAAATAAACATAAATTCATCATTTACTACGTTTACATGCTTACTTGAAGTATACTTCAAGTAAGTTTCGAGTAACAAAATATGCATGTAAACTCGTCCTGACTTCAAGTATACTTGAGTCAAGTAAATCAGAAAAATTTGTCTTCTTGACTTGAAAAAAGTCCATGTAAACGCGTCTTGAATACTTGAAAATGTGCATGCGTTTAGCTTTGAAATAAGAAGAAGATAGATATAATATTTGTGATACATGAGTCATTTGTTGTGCGGTGTTTGTTGGTAAAAAAATAAAAAAAAATTTCAAAAAGAAATATTTGGTCGTTTGAAGAAACTGCTTCTATGATAAGCATCATAAAAGAAAAGAAGTGCCTAAAATTTTTTGATGGAAAGAAATATCGAAATACAGAAATTTTTAGCATGGTGCAGTCGGAGATGGAGAAAAAGGGATTCTCCCACAAAACCGCCCAACAGATTGCCATAAAGTGGCGAAATCTTAAGTCAGAATATATGTCCGTAAAGAAGGCAAATAACAAAAGCGGTGGCGAAAGAGTTGATTTTGTTCATTTTGCGGAATTAGATGAAATTTTGGGATGTCGTCCATCTGCAAAAATTTTCCATCAGGGGGTGGATACAACCCGAAATATTTCAACAGGTAACGTTAATAAGTGCATTAAAATATATCAGTTATACATATTTCATTTTTGTACAGGCGAATCTAGAAGCTCATTGAGTGAAATTGACAATGATCCATGCTGCAGCCAATCACCTTCTCCTGGAACTGAAACAACAGACGGTAGATTTGAAATAGTTTCGCTTATTTATTATAAGTACTCTTATAACCGAAATTTTATTTTCAGAGAGTGGTAAAAAAGAAAATGCAAAATCAGGACGAAAAAATTATATGAAAAATCTGGATGCGCTTACTTCGAGACTGCAAAAAATCCAGAAGGAAAACAACGAATTGGTTTTTTCTAAACAAAAAGAATTAATAGAATATGAAATTAAGTTGTTTTCCGAAAAGGAGGAAAAATATGAGAAGCAATTTGAAGGCATGATGCAAAGAAACACCCAAAACTTCCTGAATGGTTTAAGAGAAATAGTTATGGGAGAAAATAAGGAAAATGAAAATGTGGGTATCAACGTTCAAGAAATAAATATAAGTCAGTGCGATGTCCGTGATTTCTTGCAATCATGGAGCGAAAGTGATTAAGAAGAATTTTTTTATCCAGAAAAATTGGAGCTTTTTTTATTTATTAATGTTTTGAAATCTTTTATATTTCATTTTTTGAAGTATTTTTTTTTTTTTTGGTTTATGAATTTTTTTGTTAATTTATGAAATGTTGTCTTTATTTTATAATAAAAAACTATATTTTATTACATAAAACTTATAAATTTATATCATATTGCTACGAAGAAGTGGAAATCGGTTCGATAGATATCTTTTAAGGCGCTCTCTTTTTTCCTCACCTCCGATGCTTGATGAAGTATCGTTCCCTGAAGGTTGTGGAAACGTTCTTGTTGATTCGGCCACATGTTCGTTCCACTGCTCCCTTATTGGAACTTTCCTACGTTCTAAAATATTGTGTAGGATGCAGCATGTTGCAACCACAGTAGGTACGAAATTTACGTCAATTTCTATCCTTTTTTGTAGGATTCTCCACCTCGCCTTCAGCCTCCCGAACGCATTCTCAACAGCTATTCTCGCTTTGCTTGAATAAACATTGAAGGACTCTTCCTCAGCAGTCTTTTGCCCGCAGTATCCTTTCATTAGCCAGGGCAGCAGGGGATAAGCAGGATCACCTACCAAATATGCAGACAGCATACTCCCGTCAATCTCCTTCATTGGCTGCAAATAAAATATATAAAATTTTACTGTTATAAATGTTACTTCGAAAATTACAGTAATCAATAAATACCCAAATAATCTGTTGACTATCCTTGTATAAAAATGAGTCCTTTAACACCACGGCATCATGAGTGCAGCCTGGATGTTTACAAGTTATATCCCTAAACCTAAAATAAAACAATAAAATTAAAAACAATAATTTTTGTCTTACAGTTTTTACATACAAGTAATTGCTATCAACGACTGCTTGTAGTACCAAAGAGGGCCAACCCTTTCTGTTAATATAGTCTTTGCACCCTTCAGAAGTTGGCGTTATTGGTATGTGGGTGCCATCAATTGCCCCTATCACTTGGGGCAAATTGCTTTTGCTTTCGAAATAGGCTATAATGTCAATAGCTTCCTCCTCATTTGGCATATGTATCTGCTCATGCAAAAATACACTCATCATTGCTTCACAGAATTGATAGACACATTTTTTAACCGTACTCTTATGCACACCGAATTGGTTCCCAATTATCCTGTACTCTGCACATGAACTAAGCTTGTACAGCGAAATTGCCACTTTCATTTCCGTGGGAATTGCTTCTCTAACAGGAAAAGGTTTTGGAGCCAAAGACGGGGTTAGTTTGTCGCAAAGCATTTCGAAAGTGTCCTTATCTACCCGAAAATTTTCAATAAATTCATCGTAATTCGCGCTGCGAAACACAAAATTGAACCAGTGTCTGCTCCGATTTTTCTTCCATATCCTTCGAGGGGTTTTATTAGGAATATTGAAGGCAAAGGATTCTATTAACGCGTTAGTATTTCTTTGATGGATTAACACGTTTGATCTAATTTTTTTTAAAATGTTAGTTAAAAAACACACTCTTCTAATTTTCGCGTGGTGGTTATAAAGTTTATATAAATTCACTTGATTGTTTATAAATCCAGTCGAGGCTTTTATCAATAAGTCTTTTTTAATTCTCTCTCTCATTTTAAACTTTACATCTCGAACATATAAATTCACAAATAATTATTTCACTAGGAAATGACAAGTGTCAGTTCGAGTAAAACTCAAGACATTTTGAAGTCAAGTAAGTTACCGAAAACGCAACTTGAAATTTCAAGTAAATTTCAAGTCAGGAACTCAAGTAAGCATGTAAACGTAATAATTTTTAACAGAAATATACTCTTTTTTTCATAACAAACAGTATTTTGTAAAAATAAATAATTCAATATAACAGTCTATTATCCTTGCCCTTTATAAAATCAATTTTTATATTATATTCCCCCAGTGAAATTATCCATCTTTGAAGTCTAGGATTTACGGGGAAGGATGTATATTTAGCATGGAACCATTTTATGGGCTGATGGTCGGTCTGGAGTTCAAACTCCTTGCCGAAAAGATAGGGCCTAAAATATTTAGTAGCCCAGACAATGCACAAGAGCTCCTTTTCCATAGTGGAGTAATTAATTTCATGTTTGTTTAAAGTCATCGATGCATAGGCAATTGGGTGACCGTCCTGAGTCAAGGCAGCTCCAAGAGCAAAATTGCTTGCATCTGTGATTAGTTTGAAATTTTTATTGAAATTAGGATATTTCAAAATGGGATAATATGTAATAATTTGTTTTAGCTTTTCGAAAGCGGTAATGTAATTAGGGTCGTTAAGATTTATTTTCATGTTTTTCTTTAGATATTTTGTTATTGGTTAAGCTATTTTTGCGTAATCTTTGATAAATTTTCGAAAATAGCCTGTAACTCCAAGAAAGGATTTAATTTTCTTTTGTGAATCGGAATCATTTTATTAGTTCTTTATTTTTTTCATTTATTCGACAAATTGCCATCCAAAAAGAAACGAAGATTTTGGCTTCGGCTACCTGCGTAGCCCTTTTGTGCGTATGCGTGTGTGTTCGTCAAACTTTGATCGTGATTATTTCAACAACGTTTCTTTTCATTTTTTTTAACTTCTCCGGGCTTCTCGTTCCACAATTTTCAACCGATTTTAATTTTATAAAGTGGAAAATGTTCGAAATTTATAACTGAATAAATCTGTCAGACAGAATTTTGAAATTTTAAAAATTCATAAAGTTATGAACAAAAATCGAGATTTTCGGCTGTTTTTCGACATCGCCAGACATATTTGTGGATTGTTAATAAACAAAAAAAGATATAAAAATTCTGTCTGACAGTTTTGTTTATTATTAATTACTGAACATTTTGGCACTAACAAAAATAAAATCGATTCAAAATTCGCGTGCAAGGAGCTCGCGGAAAATACCCCTTTTCTCGGATGTTTATTAACAAAAATGTTGCTTAAAATTTTTTTTCAACAATTGATTGTGCTTTTGTTTTTTACTCGATAACAACTATTCGGACACAAAATTTCATCCAAATCGGTCTAGCGGTTCAGATTTTAGTCATTTCAGTGAAGAGTCCCTTTAAGATGTGGCCCAAATATTCGGTTTCTTTCTTTAGAAAGTTGCATTTAGCATTTAGTCTAAATACACAACACATGTTTTATTTATGAATTCGCGGAGTACAGAATTTATTAGACGCTGGAAGGTGGCGGGGGCGTTTTTTAGACCTTCGGGCATTCTAACAAATTCGTAATGACCAAAGGGTGTTGAGATCGCCGTTTTCTTCCTATCTTCGGGGTGGACTAGGATTTGGTGGAATCCTTTCGCCAAATCTAACGTAGAAAAGTACTGTGCTTTACCTAATCTGTCGAAGATTGCATCTATATTTGGTATAGGAAACTTATCGCTTATTGTGTTTTCGTTAAGTTTCCTATAATCTATCACTATTCGCCATTTTTTGCTTCCCGAATTACCTAACTTCTTCGGTACAATCCATAAAGGACTGTTATATGGCGAATTACATTCTGTTATTATTTTATGTTCTAGCATTTGCCTAATTTGTCGTTCTATCTCTTTTTCGTGTATTTGGGAATATCTGTTAATTTTTGAGTAAATTGGGTTGTTTGTATTGGTAATTATTTGGTGTTGAATTTCGTTTGTAAATGATAATTTTTCTCCTTCTTTAAAGAATCATTTTTGTACTCTCTTAGGACTTGATTGATTTTTGAGTTTTCTTCACTGTTTAGGTGGTCTAGTTTAAGATCCGAAAATTTACCTGCCTCTAGAGAATGGATTTCGTTTATAGCATATGGGAAAAAATTATTATCAAATGGGATTTGTAAGTTTCTTACTTGCAAACATTTATTTTCCGTATCAACTTTTGCTTTAAGGGGAGTGAGGAAATTCATTCCCATGATTGCATCGTAATTTCTATTTGCGAGCTCTGCTATATTCCAATTAAGAGTTCCTTGCAGTTGAAATTCTATAGGGATTGGCGTAGTTATTTTTTCAGTTACTTTATTTATTCCATTTATTGTCGTAAAATAGGTAGGAGTTTTTAATTTGAATACTGGAAAATGCCGTAAAATATTGATTTTAATTATGCTGCTATCGGAACCGGTGTCAGGTAAACATTTGATTTTTTGACTTACGAGAGTTAGCGTAATTATCGGTAATTTCCCGAGACGCGAGGCTCGTTGTAAAAATTTACGTCTTGTTCTTGTAAGTTATCGACTTCCATAGATTCTATAAAGTTTGCATTGTTATAATTTTGTCGATATTAATTGGAATTATTAAACAGCCAAGATCGTAAGGAGTTAGTATTATAAACGTTTCGCGATTGATATGAATTTTTATTGTCTGTTATTCGATAATTTAGATTTGTTCGATTTGGTGGTTTATAATTTATGAAACTTATTACGGTTGTACATATCAAAACTGTTCTTGCAATTAAAATGCCCAGAGTTACGATTTTGATTTTCACCGCGATTAGACTGATTGCCATTTGATTGGGGATTCGAACGGAAGAATGTACTTTTCCTTTCTTTACTATATTTCTTATACTCATAGTGAATGACATATTGTTCATCTAAAAGACCTAACTTATCAATTAACTAAGTATGTACGTTGCTGTCTGTCTAAATCAATTACTCCAAACAAGTAAAAGTTGCGTTTAAAACTTCAAAGACGAAGACAACTTCAAAAGTTGTGTTTGAAAATAATATATTAGTTTTTATCCTTTTTTAAGGGCAAATACTATATTACGTTCTTCTTCTTCTTTGGTCCGTTAGTTGGCGTGAAAGGACTATCTTCTTCTACAGTATTTTCGGTCCGAGCGGGACGTCCCAGGCGACGGTGAAGTTTCTATATTACGTTACAAGGGAGAAAAAGCAGAATTCAAAAAATAAAATCAAAAGCAGCGTTTTCAACCCGAGTGTGATGAAAACATAATTGACGCTTTTACTGCGAGCAAACGCGATTTAAATTTTTGTTCAGCGCAAAAGCGGTATAAGTTTTCATTAAGAGCAAAAGCGGAATTAAAAGTTAACCCGCTTTTGCTCTCGGTTTTTTGATACACCTTTTTTGCGCTGAAGTATAGTTATACCATTTTTACTCTAAGAATACGAAGATATTCCTCTTTTGCGCTAAAAAAAACCGAACCGTTTTCGCTCTCTTTGTTATTTTAGCCCGCTTTTGCTCTGAGGGTGTCAATTATCTGTTAATTATCTTGAGATAATTTTATTCGTGTTTACCGCGACTGCGCCAGTTAAATTCGATTATTCTTCAAAACAAAATTAAAAACCAAAAATATACTTTACTACTTTATTTAAAATTGAAAAAAAGAAAAATAAAGAAATTATCGCGAAACAACTCTTAGGAGTGTTTTTCCCGCGACGATGATCTTAAGACTAACTTATGACTCTTTGTCAAACTTAGATTCTAACTATTATTTTTATGCTGACGAGCTGGTTCTCACTAATTCATCAAGAATTTAAATTCCTTTCTCATATGAAGTGAAGCTTCATATTTAGTCTGGGAATTTAAGGAATATCTAATTTCATCTCCTTCGCGAATGAACTCGAACTTTTTTGTGAATGCCCCCGAGCCGCATCGTTTTATAAGACATTATTACGTCAAAAAATTATTTAAAAAGATAATAATATCAAATGAATTAAAAAGAAAATAATATCTAAATAAAAATATATCCTATGCAAATACCTCACTCAGACGCTGGCTGCACGTGACTCCAAAGTTTTTACAGAAGAGTAGTGAATTTGGGCGATATCTCGCAAAACAACAAAAGGATCATCCTTATTCCTCCTAACACGTACAAGGCCGTCTATGATGGAGGCCAAGAAAAGCAATTCTAGGCTACGCAGTTTTAACGCCTCTCACATTATAGCGCTGTTTGCCGTAGTAAGGCTTTCATTAACGTGAACTGGGGAGTCGGCTGCGAATCCATCCAGCTCACAAAGAGGAAATTTCAATTTTTTGTTTACTTTCAAAGCGTGCTTAAAGCTTTCGCCTCACGCTGCCTAGAAAATTTAATTTGACCACAACCGGTCCATTCCGCTGACGCATCCCAGCGCGCAACCGATAGGCTTCAGAATAGTCAGAGAGGCGGTGGTTGATCAAAGCGACTAAGTTGGAGACAATGCCCCGAATAATGACGTCGGTGATCCTCTGAGTCCGCAGCAAATCATCTAAGTGACGTTTATTATCAGCTAGCTGGGAGCTGATCATCTGATACTGACAAATGACATATTAACAATATCACATATCACAAGCAAGAAAAAACAAGTTTGCACATTTCGTTGCGTGTGAACATTAACTCGAGTTTGGATTGTATGACTTGAAATCGGCTTGAGGTTGGTGTATTGGCATAAGCGTCTCAACGATGTTCAAGCCTGGACTACAACCCTCGGGATCCGCATAAGTGAATGGTGATATTCTACCACCTGCTCCTGTCATAATCAATATATTATATAATATAATGCGTAGACAAGTATAAATATAATGCGCTATAACTAATGAAAATAATTTTCACTCAGTTTATTGGCACAAATTGAATTGCGCCAATCAGCTTTCACAAGTGAATCGTTGCTTGTGAATATATGGTGTGAGCAGCCAAGATTCAAAAGGCGATCCGGAATCGCCTTTAAAAAGTAAATTGTACTTAATTTTATGCTTTGTAAATTTTTATATGATATGAAAACTCATATACAGTGGCTCAAAGTTAAAATGGAACAGCCTGGTGTAAAGTCTTAAAGTTAAGAAAAAGTAACTACATCTTTAAATTGACGAAGGGCATTAATTATATTTTTGAAGCTTCATATGTAAGCATTATATATAAATAAAAAAAAAAGCATTATTAAAAATTTCCATTGTTAAAATAAAACAATGTTTAAAATTTCCGTCAAATTAGCCTCAAAGTCAAAATGGAACATGGCATTAATATTCATCATATTAACTAAGCGAACTGCAGCTAACTTCACTTTTATAACATAAATGATTAGGGGATTCCCAGAAAGTGTTTTGACGGCATTCACTGGACTGTGGATAGTTTAACTCGAACACCAGCAATATGGCGCCTCAAACGTCCGTTGAATTAAGAGAAACCATAATTCGCCTCTCTCAGAGTAATAAAACTGTGCGTGAAATAGCTGAAATCGTTAATCGTGCTCCCACAACAGTGTTTAATATCATAAAAAGATATAAAAATACCACAAACTATGAAAATAAGACCAAACCTAGTGCGCGAAAAATTTTTACTTTGTCAGACGAGCGTTGGTTAGTGCGCACCATAAAGGCAAACCCTCGGCTAAGTGCTCCAAAATTGGCAATAGAGGCTGAAAAATTTCTTGGAAAAAAATGTCATCCAGAAACAATAAGAATTATCCTGCGAAAGCATGGATTACATGGTAGGGTTCCAAGGAGAAAGCCTCTTATTAGCCAAGCTAATCGTAAAAAGAGGATTACGTTTGCAAAAAAGTACGGCGGGAAGGACTTTTCCTTTTGGAAAGAGGTCATATTTGCTGATGAGAGTAAATACAACCTCTTTCGTTCAGATGGTAGGTCATATGTGTGGCGTAAAGTGAACGAAGAGCTTAAAGAGAAAAATCTGCGTGCAACAGTTAAACATGGGGGTGGATCCGTGTTGGTATGGGGTTGCATGTCAGCAGCAGGACCTGGAAACCTGCATTTTATCGAAGGAATAATGGATCAATTTGTATATTTGAACATATTGAGGTCCAATCTAAAAGAAAGTGCACGAAAATTGGGAATAGAAAGTAATTTCTACTTCTACCAGGATAATGATCCCAAACACAAGGCTCGCAGTGTTCGCACCTGGCTTCTTTATACTTGCCCTCATGTTTTGGAAACACCACCTCAGTCCCCTGATTTAAATGTGATAGAGCATTTATGGAATTATTTAGAACAGAAATTGAAGAATCACGTCATAACAAACAGGAATTCATTAAAACATGCACTGAATGAAGAATGGAATAAAATTGAGCCTTCTTACTGCCAAAAGCTAGTCCAGTCGATACCGAACCGCCTTAAAGCAGTTCGAAAGCAAAAAGGATTACCTACAAAATATTAATTAAGCAAAGTATTCTGTTAATTTATGATTAAAAACGATTTTTTTTATTTTGTTCCATTTTAACTTTGAGGCTGTTTTTTTGTTATGATAGTTTTTTTATTTTTTTTTTCTATAAATATCGTTAACTAGAAATTTAGTAATTACGTTTTTTGTTATTTATTTATAAGGCTTTCGAACTGAATATGACAGATTTTATTTTAATATATGTATATATTATTATTCCTTTATTGAAGTTTTTTCTTTGTCCTGTTCCATTTTAACTTTGAGCCACTGTATACTGGTATACCTGATGATCCGACGAGAATGCACTCTTTTGGCCTTAATTCGGCATATTTTGAAAAGGAAACTTTGACGTCAGAATGCTTTTCACGGAAACATTCCAAAATTTCCAGTTAGCCAGGACCAATCCTTTTTGTACGTGTGTCTTTCCATCATCTGTCACTTACACTTACGTAATCTTTCTTTCCAGGCAGGTCTCGACTCATTTCTGGATTCAAATAAAACATTTTGATACTGTTGACAAATCTGGGGCAAAGTTTTTCCAGCTTTCGGCTTAGGGATACAGAAGATACCTTATTCTTTCACCAACTCCTTAGTCTTCAATGCGATGTGTTTAGAAACTGGAAACTCCTTCTGCTTTTTGTTTTCGCTCAAAGTCGAGGGTAATACTGACAGCACTGTGATTTTCTGACTTCGTGGTTTCAAAAATGGTGCATCAGATCGAACAGATTCGGGAGTAGATTCATCTTTTTGATTTGAGACCGAGTCACTGTTTGATTCATCTATTTGATTGCCATCTGATTCATTTCGCTCCAAAGATAAATTCGATGCTTGTCTCGATAGATTTTCTACGTTTTCATCTTGTGATCAGCCACTTTGAGGTGAGTCTCCGACGACTTTGCTGCTCACAGTAACTTCATACTGAACACAAAGTTTGTTTCCTATAACAAATATATAGAAAATTCATATAAAACTCAAAGTTTTATTATACCTATAACATTTTTTTAATTTGTAAAAAATAATTTCATGTTACCTTCCACAATACTAGGACTGAAATCATGAATGGTTTCGAAGCCTTCAGTGATGGTCCACAAGGTTAATTTTATAGGAGTCTTGTGAATATTTGATGGATCACAGCATTTGTTTTTTTTTTTTTAGTGGATAAAAAGTGAGGAAATTTTTTTCATGTTTCAAACAAACTGACTCCAAATTTTCATTTCCACTTCTTTTTTTAATTAAAAATAACTGACGATCCGAAAACAGCTCCACTGATTTAAAATTATTTTCTTTAGAACACTCGGAAATGTCTCGCAAGGAACAATTCTAATCCTTTTGCTCGTCGAATTCGCAGCTTTCAGGCAATTTAATAACATCTCCCAAAAATTGCTCAAACGGTTCTGCTCTTATCACTTCCGTTATTTGCTTTCTGCAGACAAAGTCTGAAAAACCTCTACAGCTCTCTCTCTCTCAACCGCACAGCAAAGAAATCTAGCCACTCTTATTTCTTGGGTTTCTGCATCTGCCTTCGACGCTATTGAATATGTTTCCCACATGTTTTTAAATTTTCTCCATTGCTCCTTAATATTGCCCTCTAAAATTAAGGGACCTGGTTTTTGAAAATCAGCCATTTTCGCACTTCAGTAATTTTAATATTCTTTTGTTTCTTCACTGCGCGCACTTTAATAGCAACTTGATTAAATTTCAAATTCAAAGTTTCATAAAGTTTTTTCTTTTCTTTGTATTGAACACTTGATTAGTAACTTTACTATTTATTTAAGGTTTTTATAACCACACCGACTGCGCCATGTTGTATAATGGAAAGGCTTTTTGATATTAACTTAATTACATGACAGCTCTTATATCACTGGTTATAAACACGGATCGGGAGATCAGCACGATCGGCTAACTGTTACTTATTATTTACTTTAGTTAGGCTGTGTGCGTCATGACTTATAAGTGTTGTATATTTTAATATTATTTTACGTTTATACAACTGCGCAAAGCGGCTAAGTTGGAGACAATCTTCAGCGGTGATTTATCAGGTTTCGCAGGAATACCCCAAATAATGACATCGCTGATCCTCTGAGTCCGCCGCAAATCATCTAAGTGACGTTTATTATGAGCCAGCTAGTTGATAATCTGAATCAGCTGCTTGGGAATTGTTTTCAAGTGAGAAAACCCTCTAATTTAGAAGCTCAATCCAACAATCAATATCAGCCAACTGATTTTTGTTTTCATCAGCGATAGACTTTAGACCCTCAGTTAGACGTGCAGTTAGACGTAGTTCGATGGACTCGAGATGTTCCTTGAATCTTTTCATAGATTCGCAAACGTCATTGATTTTTTCCTCGGCATGCTGTAGAACAGTGGACAGCTTATCAGTTTTGTGTGAAAAGCGTCCTTCCAGAGCGCAAGCAGCACCTCGAAAGAACTTTCATTCTGACATATTTGGGCCGACGCCCGTACAGCGCCTCTTGTTACATCTGGCGACGGGTTGTGTGAAGATGGAAGTTTTTTCGACAACACTTTCGCGGGTACATTTCTCGGTTTGTCTGACATGGCAAATGGGGATAATTATAACTGTTACTTATATACAGATAAACTGGGAAAAGAAACAAAAATTGAATACTTTTCGTGCGAAAAAATGGCGGATACAGCACGGAGTACAGAATTAACGTCTTACTCAGTCAGCAACATCCGTTGTCTATCAAGGAGGAAAGTTTATAGAGTTAACAAAAATTAGTGGAAGGGAAAACTCACCTACTTATTATGGCCATAAGAAACGTAAGTTACGATTATATGCCATAAGTTTTCTTTTGTGACTCTTATTTAACATTATCTTTGCATTGTCCTTATGAATACACAAAACAAAACCAAAATTGTTAATCCTATCAGATTACTGACTATTGCTTATGTAAGGGGTTTGAATTATGAATAAAATGAATTTAAAAAATAAATTATACTATAAAATACAAATCAAATCTAATAAACTATCGTTATCTATTCCCATATATTCCTAGTGGCCTACGTGACTGAGACCTCGTTCACACGGTGACACTGATGTCGTGGTGATGTTGGGTCTTGATGTTTAGATCTTTTATATTTGATATTAAAAACCAAGTCACATCATAATGGTTTAAAAGAAATTATAATTAAACTATTTTATAATATTTTAAATTATTTTGTATTAACTTATTTTTATTTCATTTATTTTTAAATCAATGTTAAAATACAACCGGATGTTCTTTATACTTCTTGACTACTAACTAATACTGCTACAGTATTTTGTTTTTTATTTTACATTTCAAAAATCGTGTGGCTGTGCTTTTCAAACATTCAATACTTATACAGTGTCTGCGTACGTGATTTCCCTAAAGTGCATTTTCAAAGTAGTAGTGAAAATCCAAAACGATGACGTAACGCACACTTAATCCAAAATCGTATTTGAATTTTTTTAGCTTAGAATGTTCTCATATGGAGGAATCATTGGTTCTTCCAGGAATTCCAATATTCACGTACATAAAACGGTATCTATACCGCGAATAATATTGTAGAATAGCTCCCTTTAAAATTATAGTAATCTGCTGATTCATTTTTAGGAGGCTTTAACTTAACGTGACATCCGTCTACAGCACCGTAACACTGTGGAAAACCTAGTTTTAAGAAACCCTCAAGGTGGAAGTTGAAGCTACTAGCAAGGAGACTGAAATGTTACAAAAAAAAAACATGAATACACTACTTAGTAGGAGTTTTAAGTGTTATTAAAACAATTAAATGAATTCACAATTAAGTTCAATTTTACCTTCTATCGTCAATTATAAATGGTGAGAGAAATTGCGTAATTTTTAGTATAGGCTGGGCTTCTTTTTTTACTCCTGCGCTCCCACTTTTAGGTTTATGAGCTTTCCAATTTATAAATTGTTCCCGAAGTCGTTTCCACCGTGTTTGGCAGCATAAAAGTTTAAGCACCTGAAAGTTTAACAAAATGTTACTTATAAAATGATTATAAAATAAAAAATATAAACTTACTTGGAATCCCTGTCGCATTTGCAACTTCACCCCACTGTTGCTTTCGAAGCGCATTATTTTTGTAGTGCTTGTGCCTAATGTTATATAACACCGGGCGTTTTTCAATTTCATTAATAAGTTTTTCGTCGTTCTGCAACAACTAAATTAAAAAAAAATCTTTCCCTCAAACGTCACCAAACACAAATAAACAATTTCTTTATTTGTACTAACATCAGCTGTTTCTATCACTCTGTCACAGAAAAAGTTGAAGTTCACTCAGCTCTCCGCCGTGACGGAAAGATGTCGCAGAGGTTGTTTCTGATTGGTCGAATTTTTAAAAGGACCGGCGCGACGGAAAAATGTCAGATATGTAGATAAATCCACCTTCAGTATTTTCTTTAATTTTATTGTCCGTTGCAGGGTAAAATACTTTAAAACTATGTCCATATTGATTATTTATCAATCCTGCAATCAATATCAGCCAGCTGATTTTTGTTTTGGTCTGCGATAGACTTTAGACCCTCAGTTAGACGTAGTTCGATGGACTCGAGATGTTCGTTGAATGTTTTCATAGATTCGCAAACGTCATTGATTTTTGCCTCGGCATGCTGTAGAGCTGTAGAACAGTGGAGAGCTTATCAATTTTGTGTGAAAAGCGGGCTTCCAGACCGACTAGCAAAACTCCGACAAAACTTTCATTCTGGCTGATGTCGGCGGACGCCCGTACAGCGCCTCTTGTTACAGCTGGGGATGGGTTGTGTAAAGATGGAAGTTTTTTCGACGACACTTTTACTTTCGGTTCGTCCAACATAGCAAATGAGGATAACTATAACTATTACTTATATACAGATACACTGGGAAAATAAACAAAAATTGAATACTTTTCGTCCGAAAAAATGGCGGATACAACACGAAGCACGGAATTAACGTCTTACTCAGTCAGCAAGATTCGTTGTCTATCAAGCAAGGAAATTTATAGAATTAACAAAAATTAGTGGAAGGCAAACTTACCTACTTATTATAGCCATAAGAATTAACGTAAGTTACGGTTATATGCTATAAGTTTTCTTTTATGACCATTATTTAACATTATCTTTGCATTGTCCTTATGAATCCACAAAATAAAACCAAATCCTTAATCCTATCTGATTATTGGCTAGTGCTTAGGTAAGGGGTTTGATTTATGATCTTAATTTCTTGATCATCGAAATATAGAGTTAAAGGAAACATTGTTTTCCCGGTAAATTTATATTTGATGTCAGACCAAAGTGTCCCTTTTAGAAAATGATTTAATACATTACTTTTGTCATTTTCGTTTTCATGGATAATTTTCTTCAAATACCTGTATACATCAGGTAATTCGCTTGAAGGAACTCAGAGACTCCTCCGTTCCTAATAAAGAATTCTGTGCAGCAAACAATACATTTTGCTATACTATCCTTTTTCACTGTACAAATCCAAATAAACTTACATTCTATCACCTCCTCCTACCATAATCAATATATTATATAATATAATGCGTAGACAAGTATAAATATAATGCGCCATAACTAATGGAAATAATTTTCACTCACAATTTTCACTCAGTTTATTGGCACAAATTGAATTGCGCCAACCAGCTTTCACAAGTAAATCGTTGCTTGTGAATATATTGTAGTATATGGGTTGTTGAATGGTGTGAGCAGCCAAGATTCCAAAGGCGATCCGGAACCGCCTTTAAAAATTAAATAGTACGTAATTTTATGCTTTGTAAATTTTTATATGATATGAAAACTCAAATATACTAATTAAAAATTCATTCTGATTTTCCACATTTGTAATTTTCAAGTGGAGCAATTCATCATAAATATAGAAACCGAACTGTGTTTACCAACACACACAAGTTTAAACTAAAGGGGTTAAAACATTTTATATGCTATATTTCACTATATGTAGTAAAAACGAAATACAGTCAACTCTTGGTAATTCGAAGTTGGAGGGATTTACAAAAAAAATCGAATTAACGAGATTCTTGAATTGCTAGAAGATTTGAATTAGGAGAGGGTGGTTTGAATTATTGAAAGGAAATAAAAAAAATACATATCGACGCCTGAGAAGACTATCGGACTTCAAAAACTGTGCGAGGAACATGGGATTTCAAAGGGTCGATCTAAAAAACGGGCAGACACAATTTTTTTGAGACCAAAAACTTCGTACTGCAAATTCTTGCGGAAGAAAATTGGATTTCGACCTTTATCGAGTTTTATACCAGAAAAATAAAATTTAAAGTTTTTTATAAAGAAAATTTATAAACAATTTTATAAAAAAAATTAAATTTTTAACCAAATTAATTTTGAAATAAATGCACACAACACAACTTTTTTTTCATTTGAACAGTTTAATAATTCTTCAATTTTTAAAAATAAAAAAAAACCCAAATCAAAAAGTATAAAAGACATATGTGAATACTACCCTAAATTGCAGTCAAAATCCACCAAGAGTTTAAGTACCATCAGCATCCAAATATTTATTAATTTAAATCTAAAAAGAAATATTAACACATTGAATTAATAAAATGGAGTTAGTAAATAAGCAAAGAGTAAACACAATAAAAAATACTGAAGTAAACAAACTGAATTCATCCAACATATCAAACAAAGGCAACAACAACAAATACACATGAACTTCAAAGGGCTCTTGTAACCCTAACTTCATGTATGTATATGACAAAAAATATAAATAAAAATGAAATTACATAAGTCCTTACGTAAGGGCAACATAATTTTAGCTTTTTCAAAAAAAAAAAAAAGCTTATACAGAGGCTCTGTCCGTCTGTCCGTCTGTCCGTCTGTCCGTCTGTCCGTCTGTCCGTCTGAAGCCTACTTTCATCTCTGAAAGTACTGCAGATACAGACTTGGGAAATATCTCAAAATGTAGCTCTTGGTCAAAAGACCAAAAACTGAGAAAATGGTCTGGAAATTTCAACCAGAAGTATATTTAAACAACAAAAAAGAGCCTTTAAAGAAAATATTGTGACTAATTTTTGTGTTCTAAGGCTTATAACTTCTTAATTATTCATTTTACCACAAAATTTCTAAGTAATAAATTGTAGATTATTTAATTCTAAACAAAAAGTGTCCTTCCAAATTTCCGGTAAGATGTGCCGTTTCGGAGATATAGTGGAAAACCCATTTGCATACGTTTTCCAAGATGGCGGCCAAATGGGGGGGGTTAGAATCCCGAAAACTCAAACTTAAGCTCACCCTGACCCCCCCTACACATCCCGAAAATAAAACCTTGTCCGGGGGCTACGAGTTCGATCCTTCGGCTCGCGGTGCTTTTTTTTCGTCATAATAATTTTTTTTAAATTTCCTTCGGGGATTTTGTTTCATATGAAACAAGTTTTTGACATGAATACGTCTCTAAATTTGCTTCCAGAACAAAAACCGATGATAACGAAATTATGGCTTTATAGTTTTTATTTGCAGCTCAAAAACTATTGTTTATATTGAATAAAGAAATATACCATGACGTGGGTGAAGAATCAAAGAATTTTATTGTTTACATTTGATTTCCTTTTTTTAAGCTATGATGATTATATTGTAGTGTTTGTTAAATACTTTGTTAAGTTTTAGATTACGCAGTCTCACAACTTATTTATAACCTACATAAGCCTTTAACAAAAACTTTTCAAGATTAATTATATATAGCGTTGGTCAGTGTGATACTTATGAATCTCCATGGCCAAACTAGGGTGCGGTAAGCCGAATTTTTAACAATAAGACATGTATGTTTAAGTAAAATAATACACCTAATTCTGTTGTGCAAAGTGCACCACATTAGATTTTCCTCCAATCCAAAGAAAAATGTTTAGATTCGTTTTCTATAGTGTTTACATGTGTGATGTGCTTTTTTTTTCATTTGACACATTCGAATTATTGGCCTCGATTCCCAGATCCGGCGGCTTGGAAGTCAGTGCGGATCAATCTCCACTTAATATATTGTCATCCAATCTGAAGTGTTATTCAACAAAAAGAATACCATGAAAAAGCGTAATTAGTGGCTAGTCTCTAGGCACAACATCCCACTAGTTTTTATAGAATCAAGGAAAGTAAACAAAAAAAAACGGGAAATTCTAACCCAACTTTGACAGTTAGGAACAGTAAACAAAAAAGTGCAAAATTTTCCCAAACTACCAATAAAACAAATACAAAACTTATAAAAACATTAAAGGGCACTCACTCGCACATTATTAGTTACTATTCGCGACACTAAAACACTAAATACGCCCGAAAATAAACAATTTCTGAATCGTGCCGCGGCGGCCGAAAATAAATAAACACGAAGTGTCATCCATTTTTTTTATTTATTTTTATTTGTTTATTTAAAAAAATCATGTACCAAGATTCAAATCTTATAAATTAGTACATTAATTAACAAATTGGATATAATTTAACAGTTGAAAACAAGCTTAAAAACAAAATATAAAAAAAAAAACTTAAAAAGAAAATATAAAAAAAATAACTTAAAAAGAACAAGAAGTAAGATAAAAAAAAATTAAGCAAGAAATAAAATTAAAGGAAAAAAAGAAAGAAAAATTCTGTAATGACATGACAAGCAGCTGCCCATCGAGGGGAATTTAGGACAGCAAGGCCAGAACAAAGGCTGAAATGTCCCTTTTCCAAAATATTAATAATTTTATTAAATTTAATTTACCCAATGAGTGGGAAAGCGAAAAATTAATCAGAAAAGGATGCAATATCCTTAAAGGAGGATGTCGATAATGAAATTGCATATCCTGCCGCATCGACGTTCTGGCAACTGCAATAAACCATTAATTAAAAAAAAATAATGATATTTAAAAATATGATAATTTACAATTTTGAAGACAAATAAAAATTATGCATCAAATACAACAATGGTTTCGCTAGAAAAAGGTATTTTACGAGAAGGCATAATCTATGGATAAGGGAAGATGTTGGCAGTACAAATTATGAATTCGGTGCCAAATCGACCAAAGATATCAAGAGTATAAAGGAAGGAACATTAACGATAAAATCTATGGAAGTGTATTATGTCGGTGATCAAGCAAGGTATGTTGATTCTTATATAATTTTGTATTATGTTATAAGTTCATTGGTTTATGGGTTTAGGGCTTAAAATTGGTGGTAGTGTGTATTTTTTTGTAGAGGGTTTTTTAAATGACATTTTCTCTAAAATGCTCAAAGTTCTATTTTTGATTCTTTTTTTATTATAAAAGGAAGGCTTTGTATATTAGTTAATCGAATAAATTAGCAATAGACCTTTGCGCATGTTCGAGAAAATGTCATTTAAAAACCCCCTACAAAAATACACACTACCACAAATCAGCCCTATATCATAAACCAATGAACTTATAATATAATACAAAATTATATAAGAATCAACATACCTTGCTTGATCACCGACATAATACACTTCCACATATTTTATCGTTAAACGTTAGAAATTAATGTTTTTATATCGCGCATAAACTGGCATTCCTTTTTCGCAGAAGTATTATTTCGCCTCAACTATGAACTTTATGCTCATGCGCTCGATGACTCATAGCAGTCAGCGACTTAATATTTCTACACGTGATCTGATACAATATTACAACTACGATGATACAATTTTTTTGAAAAATTTCCACATTTTGAAAATTGAGTTTTGAGCAGAACCTTCTATGAGCGAGCCCCACTGTGCGTCGGGTTGACTGTCTATCTCTTGATAACTGTAGGTGTCGGGATTAGTTAGCGGGATGAATTTTATTATAAAGAAAACTAAAAAGAGAAATATTAAAAACTGTTTCTTTCTGGTTTGCAGTGTTGTTAATTTGTAGGCTCTTTTGGTTTGCGTTTTTATTTGATCTCCAACAGATGTCATTTATTCAGAGATGAACTTGCTTCCTTCAAAGTAACTGGTAGTAACGGCTCTTCAAAGCCTTAATTTTCATCCCTTGCAGCCAGGATTTCAGCATAAGTCAGGGCTCCCCATACAGCGATATTATCATCAACTTGTACAGTCTTCAAAAGAAACATTTTGTAAAGACATTAAAATTCTCGGTGTTCCTCCACGCCGCACTCTGTATTATAATCCAAATCTAGCAGAACTTAATTAAGATTTCTAGTATTTTTACTTAGTCTGAGTTGTAATTACTTAGGATTAACTTCCAAAATTTATTTTAAAATCAAAAACGTTCAATGTATATTTTAAAATCACAAACTTCCAACATTTATTTTAAAATCAAAAACGTTCAATATATATTTTAAAATCGCAAACTTCCAAAATTTATTTTAAAATCAAAAACGTTCAATATATATTTTAAAATCGCAAACTTCCAAAATTTATTTTAAAATCAAAAACATTCAATATATATTTTAAAATCACAAACTTCCAAAATTTATTTTAAAATCAAAAACGTTCAATATATATTTTAAAATCACAAACTTCCAAAATTTATTTTAAAATCAAAAACTTTCTTAGCAGTTGAAACTCAGTCAACTCTACTTTATAAAAAAAACTGGTTTGACTTCCCGAATATAACCGCGCGCTTCGACTGGAAAATTACTACAGTCGCTCCCGCTAATTACCTCACGAAGATTGCACGATTTTTTAAGCAACTAACCGAAAAATGCACTTATACGAAAATTGCTTAATTACCCCAGATAGGTAATTATGCGAAATTTCGGCTAATTACTTTATATATGCAATTATTTGCAAAATTCAGTTAATATACTCCGGATGGGTATTAATATGATGAATGAATCCTATACATCCATATATAATCTACATGTAAAGAAAAAAAAGCATGATAAGTAAAAGAACTAAAAAATTTATTTTCATCCTTTGGAAAAAAAAAAACAAAAACGAAGATTAACAATAACTAAATAACAATTAAATCCGGGAGTATAAAACTAAAAAAACAACAGAACAAAAATAATGTGTTAATATATACCGGCTTGGCGGAAATAGTAATCCGTTATTTTGGATTGCTTCTTGCCCTTTATAGTTTTAAAATAAATTTCTTTCTCCATATTTTCGATTTCAATAATACTCATATCATTTTGTAAGAAATAAGATCGTACTGAATCAAGAGCTTCAAGAACATCTTTCAAGCTAATTTGTTTCTTGTTTTCCTCACTTGCTTCTTTTTCTGTTGCAGCAGAATCACTTTCGTTTTGTTCGTTTTCTTCTAAAACTTCTTTTAATATGTCCTCGTCTGATAACAACCCATAGCACTGAATACCATCATCACAATGAACATAGGATTCAAACTCCTCTTCCGGTCCTCTTCAGGTTATCATCGGATAAAGATTGTACATGTTCAATTTCTTGATTTGGTTTGAAGTTAGGATTAATAAATTGAGCCTGTAAAATAAAGATTAATTAGTATAAAGTAGTCTATACATTGTACTTGTATCACAATTCTGTAAATACATATGTACACTACCTTTCGAAAACAGTTAGTAATTACTTCATTATTAATTGATTCCCATGACTGTGCTGCGAAATGTAGAGCATTCAAAATATTTACAGATTTTAAAAATTCTTTAACTCCTAACCCCCTTTCAATAGCTAGGATTTGCTTTCGTAAAATAATTCGTCGATAATGAGATTTAAAACAATGGATAATACCCTGATCTAAAGGTTGAATAAGTGAAGTAGTATTCGCTGGTAAAAATTCTATTTGAATATTTTCAAAGTTAGTTGAAGATTTATGACAGCTTGCATTGTCAACGAAAAGCACAATTTTTCTTTCTTGCTTTAGCATTTCTTCATTCAGTTTAAAAAGAATTTCTGCCCAAATACTTCTTGTCATCCAAGCATTTTGGTTGCTATAATATGTCACAGGAAGGGTCCTATTTTTGAAACAGCGAGGATTTTTATATTTTCCAATGGCTATAATATCTCTAAACTCGCCGGTTGCATTAGTGATGAAAAGCAAGGTGATTCGCTCTTTTGAAGTTTTGGAGCCTTGTATGTTAACTTATTTCCGATTTAGAGTGTAATTTGGCATTGCTTTAAAAAATAAACTGCTTTCATCTGCGTTAAAAATGTTTTCTGGTTTAAATTTTTCAAGAATTAGTGGCAACGCATTCTCAGCAAAACCAGCTGCAGCATTGACGTCTGCAGAAGCACTCTCACCATGAATTTTTCTAACTGAAATATTTTCGCGCTTTTGCCATCGAGAAAGCCAACCACTACTGGGTTTGAAATTTAAATTTAATTTTTTTGCCAATTCTTGTGCTTTGTTTATTAAAATTTCTCTTGAGATAATAGCCCCCTGTGTTCGTGCTTGATCAAACCACTTAGCTAAAGCATTTTCCACTTCTTTGTGGTTGCCTCCTCTAATACGTTTTTTTAAAATGTTTTTATCTTTCGAAAACTCAATTATCTTTTTTTCATTTCTTATAATTCTGTTAATAGTAGAAATATCACATTTAAAATAATCACATAATTCTTTTTTTGATTTTTGTCCACTTTTATGTTCCCTTATTATTTGTAATTTTTTTATATAAGTTAATGCTACGTATTGCTTCTTTTTATTCATTTTTGTATGCGTAAAATACGATTTTAAGGATCCCGGCACTATGTGATGCACAAACGAATTGTTGACTTTTGCGGTTCTAAAAATAACGGATAGGTTAGGTTGTCAAGACGAAAACTGTCACTTTAATTGGGGTGCGTTCTTTTAACAAATTCAAATCTAGTACAATTTTGAATATTCTGAATCAAATTTAACTATACGTACTGGGTTAATAAAACGAAATTTTTTCACTAGAAATAACTAGTAATAAATTACAAACATGAGGGTATAAAGCGAAAAAGGTAATAAAGCGAAAAGCAATTATACGAAAAATAATACTAGATTTATATTGGAAATATTTTTGTACCCAAAATTTTTGCGTAATAAAACGAAAAAAGCAATTAAGCAGTAAGGTAATTAAGCGGGATCCACTGTACTACCCTTATTAATTTTTAGCTTTATGAATCTTCCCTAGATTCTGACAATGAGCTAGAGAACAAAATGCAAGATTGCATTCTTCAAAGGGCTTCTAATGAAATCCTTTATCTATTTTTCGCGGCATCCCGTTCATTGATATTTGAAATAGAGGACAATTTCCGCTGCGACCGAGATGCATCTTGCACATCAACGGGTTTCTTAGAACCGACTTTTGTTGTCGCAATTTTTGGTTTCGAATTACATTGAAAATGTTTGGAATAAAAGAGTTTCCATTACATATATAGTGCATTTTGCACATTAACGGGCTTCTTAGAAACGACTTTTGCTATCGCGAATTTTGAGTTCCGATTACGCTGAGCATGGTGGGAAATTAAATGATAATTTTGTTAACGGTAGAAGTTGTAATCGGATTACAATTCTGAAAATTATGCGAAGCAAAGCGATAATTTCGATTAAATGTTATTATATTATTTATGGGAAATAAAATGTATATAGTAATAGTTGTAATCGGATTACAACAAAACAAAAAAAATATGAACTAGCTGATGCCCGCGACTTCGTCTGCATGGATTACAGTTTATAGCTATCCTACAGGAGCTGTGCATTTTCCCGGGATAAAAATTAGCCTATGTGTAAATCCAGTGCCTGATCTATGTTTTTACCACATTGAGTGAGATTTATAAAAAAAAAACTTTTTTTTTAAATATTTATAACTTATGTATTTCGAAAGAAAGCTAAGTAAGTAAAACTAGCAGTATAGTGTATACTGTCTTACTCTTCATCATCTGACGAATTTGAAGTTTCTTCTTCACTAATGTATGGAGCCTTTAATAATATGATAGTCTCTCTCGGTAGATTATGACGTTTCCTTCTAGAGCAGGATTTACTAGAAAGAAGTGGATCCGAAGCTATTAAGAAACGGTTAGGCACTTCTCGTAGCTTCCCTGCTGGTCCTTCGGCTAAAATATTCTCTGCTCCTTCTGTACTCCTTGTTGTGAGCTTCTTGAACTTCTTCTGCTAGCTGGCCTAAGGGTAGGACGCATGTTTCTTTTATTTCTTTGGAGTGGACAAGAATTTTGTGCATACTAGCTGGCATGTAGTACCAGGAATAGTGTTCCAGATAGAGTTTTCTGGTTTCTTCGGCATACAGCTTGAATTTATCAACATCTATTGCTATATCGCACGATAGAGTCTCCAGAATCACATGGAAACGCTTGATAAGCTCGACATTAATTCCTGTAATATCTGCTGACAGCTCTGCATTCCTGAAAAATCTTCTGGCAGTGTTGCCAGGTAGATTGTTTAGGCATATCCAGTAGAAGGCCCATTTCAGCATAAAAACGCTCTTGTATGTGTTTTTTCTTCAAAGCTACAGAGTCCTTTTCTTCTTTCGACCTAGCTTGCCACTTTTTTATGTCTAACTTGTACGATAGGTGTAAAAGACATTCAAATACACGTATCCACGAATGTAGAGGCGATATTTTTTTTTTTTTTTTTTTTTTTATGTGAAAGACTAGAGTCACAGGAAACGCCCTTTATACTGTGTCGACAATCAATTTTCTTCATATAGAGTGCAATGTCGAACAGCAGCTCTAGTCGGGGAAGAAAGGAACTGTCACAACCTACCAGCGATATTTTGCAGTCCACCTACTCCCAACCATTACTGGCGACTTTGTCATCGGGGTATCGAGAAACAACTCGCTGGAGTGTTATGCCTCCTGAAACGAGTTGAATCTCATCAACCAACCGATGACATGCGCTTTGGTGAAGCGGGGAAGGGCTAAGGAAGGCTATGACAGAAGGAATCAGGAATGTAAAGAGGGAAGAAGAAAGAAGGAAAGTTATGTAGGTGGGAAAGTGGAAAAGGCGAAGGACCGTGGGGCTGGCCGGGATTCGAACCCGGGACCTCTGGGATAGTAGCCAGACGCCTTACTCCCTAGGCTACCGAGGCCCCCATATTTCAAATGAATACATGTCCTCATTGGCTGGAAGAGTATTTTCCAAGGTGGTTTTACCACAAATGTAGCATTTTTGAGAGGAATCATATTGAGATAGCGGGCTGCAGATTTTTCCACCATCAACCATGCAGAATAATAAGTCGTGGATACAACTGAGTTGTAAATTAATGCTGATGTTACTTGCAACTAATTCTGCAATTTGCGCTTTCATTAAATTGACCTCTGATTTGATAACATCCTTGGTTTCTTTTATATAAGAAAACTTTACCATCCTACAAAATCTTGTTGAGTTTGATCGTGAATTTTGCCATACAATATCATTTGTTCCTTCATTAATTAGACGCAAAGGCACAAGTGATATTGCGAAAAGGTTTTCATCGCTTCGACCGGAACTTCACTAGATATTCTCTGTTTGTATCGGCTCTGTGCCGAACTGCCATCACATCCCCATTTCGATACAAGTCGCAATTTTAGGCTAGGTGAAGAACCTTTCATCTGGTCAATCGCAATTTTCTGCGATTCACATAATCTTCTTGCAGTTAAATCCAGAAGTTCCTGCAGTTTGACCTCTGCGGATGTTTCAGTAACAGTAATACTTTCCTCTGGTGGGTAACACTTTTTTTTTCTTCTTGTACGAGATAGTATGCTGGATATAATTTAGAATTTAAGCTTTTTGCTTGTTGTTGTATAATTTTGTATTGTTTCACACTTAATTTAGCATCAACCATTAAACTTAACGCAGCTTCCGGTGAAAGTTTTGTTTCAGAATTAACGGAGGTTATTACTTTCTTTATTTTTGTAGCTCGCGAAGGTGAAGAAGAGACTTTTTTTACAATATTGGCAGCGTCTCTCTTTCCTGAAGACCTTAGTTTCATTTCTGCTGCAAGTGTTAGTTCTTTTTGTGATCTAGAGCGTACCAGTTCTTTTAATTTCCTTTTTTGTACTTTTAAATTGCATTGTTCGAACGATTTTACTGGTCGACCAACAGACGAAGTTTGAGTCTTGCTTAATTCGCTACAAGACGGCAGACAAGAAAGAAATTCAGGTGGAAATGACACTTCTTCTATAGCAGCATCCAACCAATCTTGGTTTGCTGCTATGAATCTTGATTTCATGCGCTTTGATTTTTCCCATTTTGCTTGCAGTTTAGAACTCAAGCTGCTTATAAATGCATCCAAAGCTCTCGAAGAGGTTTCCGAATCCGCTACATTGTAGGACTCTAGTATTTTCTGAGTAATATGCCTGTTCCGATTGCTTTTCTTCACTTGGAGCCATATTTCAAAAATATCTCGCTTTTTCATATTTCACCTGACGACGAAAAGTAAAAAAAATGTATGGCGGGGGCAAAAATGGGCAAGAGATAACAACTGTATTCTAAAGAGTATTAACCATAAAAGAGTTTAAAAGTAAAAATAACATGGATACATGCGGATACATTTTTAAAACTCACCACGAATTCAAGAATCTGAATAAAACAATATTTTTGGGAACTCTACAAATAATTAAGTGAATAAATGTTCAAACATACCTTTCTCGGTTACTCAAGGACACAATAAACAACAATCAAATAAATTTTAAACTTAGTTAAAACAAACAATACTCGCCAGATCACCAATAAGTTTCAGCCAAGAACGGACATCTGCAAGGACATAGATGGGAACTTGTTGGCAGATCCTGATAGGATAAAGGAAAGGTGGAGAGAGTATTTTCAGAACCTATTGAATCCTATCTCCACATTAAACGAGAATGCAGAGACAGAGGCATTTGAAATTCCCCAAGATAACATCTCAATAGATCCACCAACACTGGATGAGGTGCGGGAAGCTGTAAAAAGGCAGAGCAGCAACAAATCGCGATGGAATAAGGAAGGAGGACTTCAACTATTACGAACCTTACACGAACTCATATGGACCATCTGGGAGGAAAAAGTTATACCAGAGGACTGGAAGAAAGCGATTATATGTCCAATATACAAGAAAGGAGATAAATTAAACTGCAAAAACTACAGAGGCATCTCACTCCTAAGCACCAGCTACAAAATCTTCACAATCCTTGTGAAACAAAAACTGGAACCTATAGCGGAAAGCCTTATAGGAGAATATCAAGCTGGTTTTAGGACAAACAGGTCAACATCGGACCAACTGCTGACCTTAAGGCAAATTCTGGAGAAAACCTGAGAAAGGAATGTAGATGTATACAGAGAGAGGCTATACGAGATCTTATCGGAAATAGGAGTCCCCTCGAAGTTGGTACAACTAATCAAATGCGCCACAAATAGCTCACTGGCGAAAGTAAGGATCCAAAATGTTGTAACAGAGGAGTTCGAAGTACGCCAAGGGCTCAGACAAGGAGATGGACTGGCCCCCATGCTTTTCAACCTGGCCCTAGAATGGGTGATAAGGAAAACGTCAGTCCAGCGAAGTGCATCAATAGCTACCCAGTCGGTACAATTACTTGGATATGCGGATGACGTAAACATCGTGGGAAGGTCCTTTTCGGCAGCAAAAGAAGTCTATGTCGAATTAAATGAGGCGGCAAAGGACATAGGCCTGAAGATTAACGAAGAAAAAACGAAGGTGATGCAACAATCCAGAGCGGGACGATTTAGAATGGGAAGAAATATAACCATGGACGAACATAACCGAGAAGTAGTCGATAAAACAGTCTACCTTGGGTCTACTATAACAAAAAGGAACGAAGAAAAAGAAGAAATAACCAGACGAATACTACTGGCTAATAGAGCCTTTTATGCCCAAAAACAAATCCTGCACTCAAGATTTGTACACAGGAAAACGAAACTCTCACTCTACAAAACAGTAATACGACCAGTACTGTGTTATGGTAGCGAGATTTGGACTATGACCCAGGACATAGAGGAACGAGTCAACAGGTTTGAGAGGAAAATTCTCAGATGCATAATAGGCCCAATCAGAGAGGATGGAATATGGCGAAGAAGATACAACAACGAGTTGTATGAAAGTTTTGACGACCCACAACTCTCAACTTTAATAAAAATCAACAGACTGAGACTAGCCGGCCATGTGATCGATCAGGCTCGATTTGGGCTGTATCGCCATTGGCTGAATGGAAAACAAACAATACAGTAAAACAATATTTTACGTCGTAGCCTTTTTGCTGATTGAACTGAGAGCACACGAAGCAATGCGCGCATGCCATGTTTAGGGACTTCCCCTATGACAATCTGTGATGTCAACAGGTTTATTCGTTTACCTAATAAATATAAATATACAAAGCCACGTTGTGAATACGGTTTGACTTAGATACAAGCACTTTTAATTTTTAATTAAGTTCCGCTAGATTTAGATTTTAATACAGTGGGCGCCGTTTTATTTGAGCGATAGGTCGTCGGGAACGATTTTATCCCTTTGAAATACCTAGGATTGGCAGCTTTACCTATAATCAATGGCTTCCGCTTTTCGGAGCCGTCCATGTTCACTGCAAGCAAAATTGTTAACCTTTTTTTGTTGTGTTTAGCACTGTGGCATTCGTTTTTCATCTTTTTTGGCAGTGCTGTATCGTTTCGCAGATTATAACCAATCAAGTCCATCGCAATCTTTACTGATTGTTTTACTAAACGTTTCGAGCGGTTATCCAAATGTGGCTGAACCAATTCCAGTGCCAGTTCCTTTAGAAATTTTTTCCGTTTTTCCGATTGCTTACTGTTCCAGTATGGCCGACATAATTCATATAAACGGAATGCAACAAATGCCGCCACATCAACTAAATTGTGGAATATCACCATCGGCCAGCGGTTTGTTTTTCTTTTGCATGTAAAGCATCGCAACATTTTGACGCCTTTATGATTATTATAGTCATGTGTTATATTTGCTGTTAGGGCTTGTACTTCCTCCAGAACACCTAACTTCATATGTTCCCTCGATGAGACCTTAGATTGTTTTAACGTCACTCCGTTTATTATAACACTTTGCCTTTAAATTCTCATATCATTCTTTCACTGTATTTAACGTTTTTTTTTTTATTATTTAAACGAACTTCTTATTTTCCATTTTTTATTTGTATTTATACATATATTTAAAAGAACTTCTTATTTTTAAACTTTCAACTGTAAGATTATTCGATTTATAATTTAAAAGAACTTCTTATTTTTAAACTTTCAACTTTTAAAATTAAAGGAAACCGATATTCTTGAAGGCTATGAATTAGCACGTCCCCAGAGTTAGCCCGAGTTGGCTGCTTCGATCTTAAATTCCAACTGAACTTCCATTTTTTTTGCCTTACCAAAGGTACTCAATTATTTCAAAGAAAAAATGCTAATTAAGGTTTTTTCTGTGCGCGATATAATTCTTATCGCGCGTAATATGATATTTTTGTTTTTCTCGAAATGCTGACGCGGTAAAAGATTAGAATTGAATTCTATGGAAGCTTGTCTGAAAATTTTATCTATCATTTCCTTTAGCTAATTAAATATACATATATGTATGAATAAACAAATTGAAACAAAGTCAGCATTTCCTTTGTCCATTGGAATTTAAGGAGAATAGGGAAGCGGCCACCCTAAGCCCTGAATGACTGCCTTTTAGATATCTATTAAGATTTTTGTACATTATTTTATTAATTTATTCTCTCAACTAATATAGCTTTGATATCATATCATTATTTTCACTTATGTATATGAAGATATTTAATAATAGTTTTAAGTTAAAAAAGTGGGAAATTGACCACTTTACCTACCCAGGTTGGGTAAAGTGGCCTACATAAACCCACGAAGCAGGTAAAGTGGCATAGTCACAATAAAATAAAATTATTGTTATTTTAATTCAACTTTTATTTAAATTTACATACAAAATATTAAACGTGACGAACTCAAAGTGTCTTAATTATTCTTAAGAACAAAATTCGCATAGAAAGTCATCATCTTTCTCATCACAGCCCGAGCACGTTTCATCGTTTACAAATAGAACACTGTATCCAGCCATCTTCATGTTTTGATTTAGACCATATTTCCCCGCAGTAAAAGCATTCAGGGTCATCGTGCGCATTATCATCATTGATATTGGTGTGTTTCGTAGTTTTAGTTTTAGATTTTTTGGCAGTTTTTATTGTAACAATGGATGGTTTAGATACCCTCTTTGGTGCTTTCTTCTGTTCTTGTTGTTTTTTTTTCTTCTTCCAACTCTTTTTTATATGGACTGCTAGTTAAGATTGCTGTACGACCCCTCTTTCTGCTTAGTTTTTTTTTTTGTTTTAAACGTTACTTTGGGAATTGGAAACAAGTCTTTAGGCGTTACTGCAAATGATGTGTTTGGTTGTGGATCTAGCATTTGCGTTGTCGCTGCTGGTGTTTCCTCCAAAGCATCTTACAGAACTGATGGAGATTCTCCTCTATTAGGTGTATCACTCCCTTTGTTTGTCTGATTTTGTTGTGTTTCCGGCTCAGGAAAAACCACATCTGTTGTATCTGCAGGCAAAAAATCGTGATCTTTGAAGATGTGACGATCCATTGGCTCTATTCCACATTTACGAAAACCATTGACTGCAATAGACTGTTGTGCTGCCTCGCTGTAGGCTTCACCAAAGAGTTTGCTGAATGGGAATACAGTTATTGCCCTTCCTGGGTTATTGCGAAGAAACTTCTCAATTGCGCGAATGTACTACTTGTTCACAGGCCCCATGAACGATACATCTAGAGGTTGAAGCCTGTGACTGCAGTGTGGAGGCAAGCAAACATAGGACGGTCGTGTAGTTTTTTCTTGCCAATTCAATAAAATCCAAATTTTTTGTATGTGTGTTATGTCCGTCAAGAATCAGAAGATAGTGTTCAGTCGGCTTGGCGAATTTAAGAAAATGCTTAAACCAGCCCGTAAAAATGTCCAATTGCATCCACCCTGATGAATGACAAGCAAATCCTTGTAGTTCCACCTTCATTCTCTTTCGAGGAAAAATAATAAAAGGAGGAATAAAGTTTCCACCAGCAGACATACAAATCACGACGGTGCTTAATAAACCTTGCTCTGCTGAGGTGATAGCACCCACCTGCTTCTTTCCTTTTTTTGCAAGTATTTTAGAGCTTTTGCTTTGCACTGTCCACATTAAAAATGCGATGAGGTGGTTAGTTTGTTTTAGACCTCTCTCCTTCCAAAAGGTCAAAAAATTTCGTGACACTTTATTGAAACCTTGTGCTCGAGCAAGAGAGGTCGCTTCGGGGCTTCTCAGTGTCAGTTGCGAATGACGTTTTCTAAAAGCAGAAGTCCATGCTTTTCCAGCCATTTGAGTATCTTTGTTAAAGTTGTGTTTTATATTATTGCGTTCAGCTAACTGATAAGCTAGTCCCCTTACATCCTGCAAAGTTAATCCATAAAACCGCTTTTCCATTTCAAAAATGTGTTGCACCAATTCTTCTTCTTGCTCTGGATTAAAAGTTGGACGGAAAGACCCCAATACTTTTCTATTTTCAACAGCTTCTTTGTTTTTCCCTTTTACGCGTCGTTTGAGCGGCGATCGAGGAACTTTAAATTGTTTGCTAGCTTTAACCCAGTTACTCCTGAAACTATTTACGGTCTCCAAAACTTATAATTTTTTGTTAAGTGCTTAGTTACGGTGCCTTTGACTTAGAAAAAATACTGGAAAAATTCCAGCTCACCTGGAAAATCGGGAAAGTGATGGCCGTTTAAACGCCCAGTAGGAGAATCCACTACTTAGATAAAGTAAGGAAAGTCCTATATATAAATTTTTTTTGTGGAACGATGAAGCTGAGGAGTCACCGTTTATGCTACTAGTCCGTCATGTCGTGAAATATACATATAGTAGTAAGCTTGATCTGAAGGATAGAATAGAAGGGATAAGTTACTGCATTTAAAAGTCGAAATGGTTTTTGGAACAAACTTTTATTTTTATTAATAATATTCAAAGCAAAACTAAATAACTATTCTGGCGTATGATATGAGGCAAAACATACCTTAGGGTGCAGGGAAATAGTACATTTCTTACAAAAATAATTGGTTTTTTTCTTACATACAGCACACCTTAGCTGATTTTCTTTGTAATAAACCAAATGGTCTAACCTATCAAATCGAGATGTTTCAAGTTTTTCTGTGTAGGACGAGGCCCACGTTTTTCAGTTCTTTTGTGCGTTTCAAGTAGGCTTCTTGCTATCAGTCTGCGGTATGTGAGATGGTCGCACTCACCACCATCACCCTTATACAACTGCCACGCATTTTGAGTAGCCATATCAAGGCAATGGCACAGCAATGGAAAATACCATTTTTTTCCTCGAATAGTCGTTCTATAGAGACTTATGTTTTGGTCAGCTCGGTCAACCTCACCCATATTTTCATTATATCTCTTTATAATGCTGGGTTGCTCGATTTGCACATACTTCTTGAGCTGCGTTGAAAAACGCCTTGTCCTATGTAGTGGTTCTACTTGTTCTGCATTTGAGGCAGCTGTAACTACACTGTTGTCATTCCATTTACATACCAAAATGCCTGCTGGTCGACTGGACCTGAATTTGTACGTGCCTCTATTAGTAGTTTTCATCTCTTTGTTCGTCGGCAAAGGGCATCGGGATGTGCGGTTTTCTCTTATCGTTCCAGTGGCTTTCAGGCCTCTATTGGTAAGCTCGTGTAAGAGCGGGATTGACGTAAAAAAGTTGTCAAAAAATAAATGGAATGGCATCTGTGGACTTCGAGTTTGCAATGCATCAGCAAATTGTAGAATAACGCTTCCCCCTAAACCAAACTGTTTGTACGCCACAGGAACATTCGCTGACTTTCCTTGATATGGCTCAAACCAGAGTACGTATCCTAATCTAGTAGCACCAACCCAGCCAAGAATATTTTATTCAACGAATCAAACAAAGGCCTCACCTTAGCAAACTTATCGTCATTGGTCTGTGCTACTGAGTTGTCACAGCAATGAATGTTTGCCATGATGAAATCAAATCTGTCTCTGGACATGGCACTATTCACAATGACAAAATCTGCGTCTGTTGACTTCTCCCAAAACATACTCCTTCGCGGGACTGGTACATAACCACTGAACAAAAGAATGCCCAAAAAACATTTCATTTCATCAATGGTTACTTTACCCAGTTTATTTTTCTTAGAAGCATACATATTTGTGAAAGTAACCAAGAGCTCAACGCAATTTTCGTCAAACATGCAGTTAAAATAGTAAAGCGGACCCCGCAAATTTTTTGGGCCTTGAACTTTTTGCCACTGGTGTAGTGCAAGAGGATTGTGGTAGTTCCTCCATTGGTATTTTTGTTTATTCGGCACACTCGGAGCAATTACAGGCTCTTGTGTAGAGACAGTTGCAGTACCTGATATCGGCTCAGGTTCAGTGGCCTCAGTTACATTCGCATCTTGATGCACAGGTGTATCGTCTGTACACCTTCTCTTGGCTAATGCAGATAACAGCAATTCATCTTCATGGTCAAAAGTATCTTCATCTGAATATATTAGGTCTGCTTGAGCTCTCAGTTGCGAGCCTAAAAAAAGGTTCTAAATAAAATTTGTAATTTGAGGGAATAATTGTGTATAATAAATATTCAATATGATATACATATATCCACTCATACACCAATTCTTACCAGGAAGATTGTGCCAAGTCACAACATCTTCGTCGCCGGAGTCCTCGTCTGTAATATCTGCGTTAGCATTTTCGGGAGGAAAAAGAACTACGGCAGTTGGCAATGGCTCTTCGTCATCAATACACTCTAGCTCTTCAATGATTTCGTGTAGTTTTAACGGTTGGATATGTCGAGGCCTGAAAAAGATGACAGACGTTGATTCTCCTACAGGGCGTTTTAACGGCCATAAACTTTTGAGTTGGATTCACAAGAAAAACTGAAGGCTAAAGTGTTTTTGTCTATTTATTTATTATGTTGCAGTAATAGATCAGTAAAAATTCCAAGTATCGTTCAAGTTTAGCTAAAAAAATGAATAGAACTTACCTTTTCGAAGCCATGGTGCCGGTAAATTATTTCACTTAACTTTAAATTTTAAAAACCAACAAAAAACTGCTCCTAAACGTCGCGAACTGCTCATTCAAGCAAACAGATGTAACATCTGCGATCAATAATGTTGAATAAGCGCGCTCCCAATACATACAGAGAACATTAAATACAAATAGATTTGACTTGTTTATTTGGGCGTTTAAACGGCCAGTAGGAGGATCTGGGTTAAGGAAGCCCATTTCTTTGTTTCTTACTGCTCTTATAGCTTTTTGCATCGCATCCGGGTCCCATGTCTGCTGCTGCGACGTCCGTTTATATGTACTTGCCATATCTAAAATAATACGAAACATTATATTATTTTTTTGGAAAAATTAGCACTAAGCGGGTAAAGTGGCCTACGAGATCACTTTACCTACCTACAAACTAGGCCACTTTACCCGAAGCGCAACGCAGCAACAAAAAAACTACTCAAATGTCAAATGAGCTTATATTGTCCTTCTTTGCCATGAAATTCATTAGTTCATTAAATGCACTAAACCGATAAAATATTAAAATGTTTTTCATTTATATAACACTGTAACTTATTACCATGTTTAAACCACTCACCTTAGATCACAGACCACCAAAACCACCTTTTTTTAAATAAAATCTCTCCGAGTGAACTGAGCCTGTCGGTATAACTGGAGCAAAATGGCGTCACCTAATTCATTATTTCCATGCACCGTTTACACATAGCGTTTTCTTGGTTAGTTGTTAAGAATAACATGGCCACTTTACCCAACTGGGCCACTTTAACGAACCTTCCCTATTATGAATATATGTATTTGAAAAGTCAGCATTTCTTTTGTTTCGAATTAACAGTATTTTGAGAATATACATTTATATATTTGAATGTACATATTTACATATGAAATGTATGAAATAGATGATTCAATCGTTAAGGGTTAAATTGGTTTCGTTTTGTGATATGGGAATTTGAAGTTGGGGATCCGGTTCATAACACATGTGTGGTTATTGATTTCCTGATAGCTTCATTTATTTCCTCAGTCGCATACGCAGTTGACATCAACAGCACCTTTTTCTTTGAATCAGTTCTGTAGCTTACCAAGGATACTTCATCAGAAAAGCAAAACACTGATGCATATGCCCTTCTCTTCTTTGCTTCAGTAATCGATGTGAACAGTTGTGGCAATTCACGCTTATTCTCTCTGACTGTGCCGACCAAAGTAGTGTTTCGGGCACACAAATCCTTTGCTAATCCGTAGCTAGTGAAGAAGGGTTTTTTTCAATCTTAATGTCCATTGTGATGTTCGTGCCAATATCCAAATAGCGCTGAGTAAGTCGCAATACCAAAGCATTTGATACTCCTCTTGATTTCTCTTCGTTCGGCTGAGTACCCAAATAGACCTCACCGGACAAGGGATAATTAGTTTTCGAATCTACGAGCTAAGATATTTTTATGCCGTACTTTCTTGGCTTTAATGACATGTATTGCCGAAAGCTACATCTGTTTCTGCAAGTCACCAACTGCTCATCAATCGTAAGTTCTTTCGATGGAATGAAAGGCACAGTTAAATTCATGTGGAATAGAGTCCATATATGTCGGAATGGAACTAACTTGTCTTGTCGTGATCGATCTGTACGCGTTCTTGAATCATCAAAACGCAAAAATCGACACATTTGCTCAAATCGTTTCAAGGACATCACTGCAACATCGAATGGACTGCATTCTATTTCTTTGTTAAGCCTGAGTTCTTGGCTTCTCTGTGTCACTAGGCATCGACCACCAAACAGTTTCACCAGAGATAACATAATACTCCGTATAAAGATGCGACAGCTAGAATAAAAAACCCAAACGCTTTTCGCATCGGCAGACCTCTGAGATTGCCTGCACCTTAGTAACATGCAACATATTAAAGTTTCTAGCTACACAATAAGGCGAACGTGGTCCTTCATACGTGATTGATTCGCTTTAACCCGTAACCACTGTGACCCTATTTTAGTTACATAGTTACTGTTAATGGGTCAATTTGACCACATCTAAAAATATCTTTGTTTAATTACAATTGTAATTAAACTACTCTTTTGATATGGGCAAATATAACAATTTTTTCGCTTTTCAAGTTTCAATGTAGGATTAACTTCAACTTCTACTCGAATTTGTAGAATCCTTCTAATCATATTTTTTATTTCTTGCTTCGTGTGGGTATTATCCAATCGACGTTTCATCTCAGGCGTTACAAGTTCTTTAGCAAGAGACTTAAAAAAATTACTTCTTTCCATTTTTGAATTGTCCTTACATTCATTATGAAGTACATACGCATTTACACCACTTATATCTAAAATTCTTTAATATTGCAAAAGGCCATCTCCTGGTTCTACGCCCTGTACAATAAGTGGCACATTTCTGATCGAGAGCATCAACACCGCCCTTTGTTGAGTTATAATAAACAATAACTTCGGGCTTTTTTGTCTGAAGATCAGTACATTTGGTGTGATGCATAGAACTTACTAGCATTACTGCTTTATTTTTTTTTGGAACGTAAGATACCAAACTAATTTCGTCAGTAAAACCATATAAGGTAGATTGAACAGCCCGATTCTTATTGGGTTGAAATTCTTTAGGAATATCTTTTTTGTTTGTTCTTATAGTACCAACATATGTGAGCCCATTGGCTTTCAATTGGCGAACAAGCTCTAATGACGTAAACCAATTATCAGCAGTTATGTTGCGATTAGTTTTGTAAATTGGCTTAGAGAGTCGTATAACAGACTGAGTTGGTTTAGAAAAGTTTTGTTCCTGCATGGAAAGAATTTGTCCATCAGAATCTTTTCCAACATAGATATATCCATTTAGGAAATAATGCGTTTTAGCGTCTGTTATTGCCACTATTTTTATATCATATTTAGAAGGCTTGTTAGGTATATATACACGAAACTTACATCTGCCACGAAAGCTTACCAGCATATCATCGATAGTTGCACAAGATCCTAAACTGTATAATTCTTGGCAATTTTTTACAAAAGTGTCAAAAATCAAAGAAATTGGCGCTGCCTGATCTATTTTTTTTTTCGTTCAATTCTTGTTTCAGGATCGTCGAATCTGATAACTCTTACTAGGAAGGCAAATCTTTCCTTGGGCATAATATCTCTGCCACTTCCGTCAGTTGCAAATATCAAGTTAATGTCTTCATGATTTGATTTGAACAGTGCGGTATAAAAAAGAATCCCTATAAATGCATTTAGTTATATTATATCTAGAGTTTTCAATTCAGGCCAATTTTGATTTTTATATTTTGTTTTTTCTTTGTCAATTCGAAAATTTGTCCAGCGTAATATCTGCGATAATATATTGTTGTCAATTAGTAGCTTCCATAACTGTTCTGGGCTAGCTTCTGAAAGACGTTCAGGTCCTCGTAAACCCGGACGCTCTTGAATAATATTAAGGGTCTGTGCCAAAATAGCAATTCAAATGTCAATTTGTATGGAAAACCCATTTCAATTGGTAAATTTGATTCTCGACGGTTTGCGTCTATGGAAATGTGTAAATTATTATAAACATTTCAGTTTTTACTTTAATCAAGTCAGTATATTTAAAAAAGCAAACAAGTAATAACAATAAAGGAAAAATGGAAATGCAAGAACGGCTTAAAATAATAAGTTTGTTCCTTAGCTAAACGGAGATGGGCTTTACAAATGTTTCAAGAAAAATATTATGCAAACAAAAACAAATATGATTGTCTGATTATTTTAATATCAAGTGGAAATAGATTTAATTAATTTAAAAAGTTAATATTTAATTAGACCAAAGAATAAAAACAAAACGTAACTGGAAACCAATTATTATTTTTTTTTTTAAACACTCGCAAGGAGACATCATTTTAATACAATGTTTTTAGTTTTGCAGGAAGAAACTAAAAAAATATTACAATCTGGGATAACGCTCAATCATTTATTTATGAAAGAAAGAACAACAATCGAATTTAACATAATAAAATTTTAATAAATTTTCTACAAAAGTTGTTTCTCCGTCCATTTTTCCTTAAAAGTTTTTAATTGTCATTGAAATGTGTGAATTGATATTTTGGCACACTTTGGGATATCGAAGTGCCCTGGGAAATGAGAAAAATTCGAAATGGTATTTTGGCAAACGGCCTAAGTTGCCTTGTTTTTTATCTAAATTTTGATTTTGCTGACCAAGCATAGTTATTCTTTCCATGAAAAGTTGCATTGTAATTATCTGCGTTTTCACTTAGCTCATCCTCTAAATTCGCTATATCTGATTCACCACCTTCTTCAAGAGAATTTGAATCGTGATCGCTATCTATATTTTCAAAATTTCGATGTCACTTTCTTCATATTTTTCCGCCTCGTTGTACCATTTTAGCATAGTACCCTCAAAGTTGTCATCGGTATATTTGACCGTTTTCGAACAGCTAGGACGGCTTTCCATTTTTATATCTTCTACAATTTCATATTTATATATAATAACATTCTAAAAATTCCAATAACGTATTTACTGTATATGGGTAAAATTGACCAGAAAAAGAATAATAAAGGTACATATACTTATAAATTTGTCCAACTGACAGCTACACTACCGCTGCTTTAACACTCGACTAACCTATAAGTACTTGACAAATTGCTGAACGAAGCCTGCACTGATTCAACAGATACGCGGGTAATTCAAATATTAAAAATGTATATGGTCGAATTGACCCATCAAAAGTGGTTACGGGTTAAAATTAAAACTGGTGATAAAGATTTCAGCTGGAATTTACGGGTTTTCAAACTGGCTTGATAAAATCAATTTACTTTCTTTATTTAAAAAATTTACAATTCACTCTTCAACTACTCTTCAATTAATTAATTAGAATATTTTCCTTATTATATTTTTAAAACAAAAAGGGTTAAATATTTATTTATATATTTCGCAATTAAATATATTTACGTTCAAGGGATTTTTTCAATCTTAATGGTTTTCTCACAACAACTTTACTTAAAATCACAACCGGGTTTGGCTTTGTGTTAGGCCTTTTTAATGGGCGTTAGAGCAGCTCGCTTTGTTGCTGCTTTTTTGTGCAAAGTATCAACAGTTTCCGGTGACGTTAAAATGGTGCGTGCCATTGGCTTTCGGCCGCGATTTGATGATTTTTTGGGTGAAGCGGCTTGCAAGGGGCCAAGTTCATCCAAAAGACATCTAACAGAAGTCGATCGAGATGACGGTCCAGATGTTGCAGGCACAACCTTCTCACGTCCAACAAATGGCGCAACCACGATTCGACGCTGATCCTCTTCATTGATTGGCCCCTCGGTGGTAACCTCTGCCTCATTCGATTCAACGGCTTGAATAAAGTCGGCATCAGAAAAAATGTCCGGATCGTATGGACATATGCCGATCGATCTAAAACCAGACTTTATAACCTTAGGAGTCAAAGCCAGCTCAAGGGCCTTACACGCCAGGCCAGCAATATGACGTATTTCTAATATCTACCTGGAATCATTTCAAACGAAATCAGTTGAAAATTGGCGAAACAAAACAAATTTTAATAAGAGTGCTACCTTGTTTGCATTATTTTTCTGTCAAGCAGAACACTGAGACTTGTAATAAGCCTTCACCGGTCCAAAAACAAATACATCCAATGGTTGGATGACTGCAGTGCGGTGGAAAAGTGACGATATGAACGCCATTTTCAACGGCTAAGTCAATGGCTTCTATTGGGAATTAGGTTATGGAAAAAATAATAAACACAATTGATTGATATTGTTTAAAATAATTCTACCATTTAATTTAATTATTTATTCACTTGTTTGAAAGGCACATAGACACAACGGAAAGGAAAGAACTAGAACCTAAAACTAACAGCGACGCTTAAGATGAGTCATATTCCACTCCATTTATAATACGCCATCGATAATGTTCTAAAAAGTGTTGCAATGGTGGAATAAAAAAATATCGAATAACGAATAATTTTTGAATATGGAATTGCCAACACGCCCCCTTCAAAAATTAATCGTTTTTTTTTCTTTAACAACATTAATCAAATCTACATTTCATAAGAAATCATATTTAAAACAAAATGTGCCTTTCACTCTGGGGATATTACAAACATGGTCCAACATTCATTGCAAGGATTAGGAAAACCCAGAAAAACCTAATCAGACCACACTCTTAATATTAACTTAAAATTCAAATTAATTTCTTCATAGCTACCAAAATTAACATAATTCACATATTAACAAATTAATATAATTCATAATTCATTTAACTAAAACTCTAAATTATATAAACATACATTATTTTAAACCAATTCCAGTTCGTAATTCCATAAATCTGGTTGCAGCTAATGGTTTTGTCATAAAATCTGCCAACTGCTGACCTGTAGGAACATATTGCAGTTTAATTAAATTGTTTTCCACTTGCTCTCTAGAGAAATGATATTTAATATCTATATGTTTAGATCGTTTGTGGCTTGTGGGATTATTTGCAATACATATACAACCATTATTATCCTCATAAATCAATATAGGCTCTGAAATATTAAAATTAATACTAATTATTAAGGATCTTAACCACATGGCCTCTCTGACCGCTTCAAAAAGTGCCATGTATTCGGCCTCAGTTGATGACGCAGCTACCGATGCTTGTCTTTTAGTGTTCCAACATATCATACAGTTATCAAATAATTGAAATAAATATCCAGTTGTACTTCTTCTATCAGTTTTATCATTACCACCCCAATCAGAATCAACATAACCAGATAAAATATTTGTATATTGCTCTCTAACATATGTTAATTTAATATCAATTGAGCCCTTCAAATATCTTAACACCCTTTTTAAACATTGCCATAATTCTTTATTCTTTTTATTTGAATATCTGCTCAAAATATTTACTGCAATACTTAAATCTGGTCGTGTACATACCATTAAATACATTAAACAACCAATTAAATTTCTACAAGGAGCATCATAATTCTCATCAGAATTTAAAGATTCGTAATTTAACTTATTTTCAAGAGGTGTGCTTACAGCTTTGAAATCGTGCATGTTAAATTTAGTCAATACCGTTTTTATATACACACTTTGATCTAATGTGATTGTATTTTCAGTTCGTTCAATTTTTATACCAATAAATTGTTTTATTTCCTGCAAATCTACCATGAGAAACTTATTGATCAAATAATTTTTGAAGCTATTCATTAAATTTAAATCAGAGGTTGCAATAAGGAGATCATCTACATATAACACTACATAAATATTTTTCAAAATATGGCCATTATCCAGAATATAAATACAACGATCAACTGCTGAATTAATAAATCCTTTTGCTTTTAAAGCTTGTTCGAACACTTCAAACCAGCATCTTGCTGCTTGTTTGAGACCGTATAAAGCTTTGTTTAATTTACATACGTAATTATCTTTTCCTACAACACCTTTTGGAATTTTCATGTATATTTCTTCCTTCAAAATTCCATTCAAAAAGGCTGTCTTCACATCCATATGATGTATTAATAAATTAAACTGATTTGCAAAAGCTATAATAAATCTGAAACTGGAAATTCTAGCAACAGGTGCAAAGGTCTCATTGTAATCTGGTTCATATTGCTGACTAAAACCTTGAGCTACTAGACGGGCTTTATATTTCAACGGGTTTCCATCTTCATCAATTTTAATTGTAAACACCCATTTACACCCTACAATATTTTTATTTTCTGGCTTTGGTACAAGGGTCCAAGTATTATTTATTAATAGAGACTTAATTTCCTCATTAATAGCTAGTTCCCAGCTTTCTCTATCATTTCTACTTTTAATTTCATCAAACGAATTAGGAATTTGATAAATTACCGACTGAGCACACATAAGACTATCATCTGGAATTTCTTCGTTATTTTCATCTTCGTTATAAGTTTTGCATGGTTGAAATTTAAGTCTCTCACTCCTTCTAGGTCCTAACACTAATTTATCCTGAGATGAAGATTCTGTGTGTAAATTACAATCGTTATTTATTTCGTGCTATCTTTAAATAATACTGATTTTGAATTTGTATAATCAGTTTCATTTCTGGAGTTTTCCATATTAACCCCTTCTAACTTTCCTTTAGGTCTAGAATTCAGAAAGTTTGTCTCATCTACAATAACATCCCTAACTGTTATATACATATTTTTCATTATCCACATCCCACACTTTGTATCCATTTGGTCCATAGCCTACCAGTATACCTTTCGATGACTTTTCATCAAACTTTGTTTTACCAGTTTTGTTATGTATATATACCGTTGAACCAAAAACCTTTAAATATTTTAATTGTGGTTTCTTATTATGCCACAATTCATATGGTGTTTTACTTACTGTTAATGCTTTTGTAGGAGTTAAATTTAGTAAATATGTTGCAGTTAAAACTGCATCACCCCAAAAAGTTTTTTCTAAACAAGCACCTGCTAACATTGCTCGCGCTTTTTCAGTAATTGTTCTTACCATTCGTTCTGATACACCATTTAACTGCGGGGTTCGTGGAACTGTAAGATGATAACTTATACCTTTCCCTACACAAAATTCTTTCATCTCATTAGATAAATATTCTCCACCGTTATCAGAGTATAAACTGACTATTTTTAAATTGAAATGAGCTTCACTTTTAGCTACAAAATCTTTAAAACATGAAAATACGTCTGACTTGTAAGTTAGTAAATATGTTACGCAATAATGAGTGAATTGATCAATAAAAAATACGAAATAATTTTTATTACCAATACTAGAAGGAGTGATTGGACCACATACGTCGGAATGTATAATGAATAATGGTCTGTTCACATTACTTTTATCTTTTGCTACATTAAATGGTAACCTAGCCTGTTTACCTTTAATACACGCTTCACATAAACTATCATTTGGTCTTACTTGAGCTATCTGGTTTATATCACTTATCATATCATTATTTTTTAACTCAATAAATTTCGATTTTCCAATATGTCCTAAACGTTGATGCCACAAATCGTAATTATTACTAATAATACTATAAACTAATTTACTTGGTTTTATATTAACTCTAAAATTAGTAGAGTTTAATTCATTAATTGACTTACCCTTCATTATGATTTTATTACCACTACTTATTTCATACCCATTTTCATCAAATACAACCTTCATCCCAGCTTGTTGCATTCTTTTAATGGACAAGATATTACATGGAATTTCTGCACTGTAGAGAACGTCTTCCAAGACTCCTTGAACTCCCATATTGCTAGTTACGTTTAATGTACCTATCTTCGTTGCTTTTATGTAGGTTTGATTTTTTTTGCAGTTGAGTAAGTCCATGGTTTCTCCAAGACTTTGAAGCTGCTATATAAATCATCTCTATTGACAAGGTGTACGGTCGCTCCAGAGTCCAAAAGAAATGTAATGTTGGTTTTATTTGTAGTATCTTCCGGTTCAAAGTATTCGCCAAGCATAAATACAAATCCTGATGAATCATTATTTGGTTTACTTCGTTGACCATTTTGTACAGTCTGAACAGTTCTATTTATTTCAAAATTTTTATTTTGTAACCCTCTTTTGAAGTAGTAACAATGCTTTTTGATGTGACCTTTCCTGCCGCAATGACGACATTTCATAGTCGCAGACTTGCTTTTATTGGTAAATCTAGAAAAATGAAATTTATTTTGTCCTTTATAAAAATTATTCTTAGATTTAAAATTGTCAAAATTGTATTTTTTTACACTGCTTTCATTTTTATTTGATGAGTTTGAAGCATCAACCAAAAGCACTTTACCACTCGTATCGCGATTTTCATTACTCAATTTCACCTCCTGATCTAAAAGCCTAGTTTTAACAAAGGCCAAAGTCAAATTGTCTTCTGATAGTATTTCTATTGCGGTAATTACGCCATCATAAGTCGGAGGAAGGGATAATAACAAATGAGACACCTTATCAGATTCTCCTAAAACGGCACCAGCAGCAAACAAATCAGTAATTAAATCATCAAATACCGTAAAATGTTGTATTAAAGTTGTGTCACTACTTAGTTTAAACATAAGTAATTTTTTACGTATCGCCAATTGCGTAGCTATACTTTTCCTTTCATAGATTGCGTCTAAGGCTTTAAAAATTCCTTTTGCTGTCTCTGTAGATTTCACAAATCCAAGGAATGAGTCAGCTAAATATTCTACGATTATGCTTTTTGCTACTCGTTCAGCCTTATTCCACTCCACATCACTTCCATCCGCAGCTTCACCGTCAATCACTTTTATTACATTTAGTTCACTCAATAACTCCCGAACTCTCAATTTCCAAATGGAATATTTTTCACCATTAAAAGGTTTAATGTTTCTTTTCATGTTCAAGATTTCCATTTTTTATTCTTTGAGAAAAAAACTAATGAAATTAATTCACGCGCCCTTAAGCCTCTGGGCCCATAACCTATTGGGAATTAGGTTATGGAAAAAATAATAAACACAATTGATTGATATTGTTTAAAATAATTCTACTCTTTAATTTAATTATTTATTCACTTGTTTGAAAGGCACATAGACACAACGGAAAGGAAAGAACTAGAACCTAAAACTAACAGCGACGCTTAAGATGAGTCATATTCCACTCCATTTATAATACGCCGTCGATAATGTTCTAAAAAGTGTTGCAAGGGTGGAATAAAGAAATATCGAATAACGAATAATTTTTGAATATGGAATTGCCAACAGCTTCAACAGAAAAATGTGAACAATGATTGTCCATCAGAAGAATCACCGCCGAAGCGAGCGATGGTTTCGCGAAGGCGATGAAATGTCGCATAAAATGAACAAACTCTGGCTGACACATCGAACCTGAATCGTTTGCATATCCAGCTGTGCCAGATGAAACATTGTCCAAAAAGCTGCTCTGCATTTTTTTTTCTCGGAAAAAGGAAAAATGGTGGAATGCTGTTGCCGGCAGCACTCCCTGTCAATGCCATCGTGATAATTGTTCCCCCCTTTCTGCAGCTTCCATTTTTCCCACGCGACGCATTCCCTTCAAAGCACTTTGCCTATTTTCGATGGCACGGTAGATAAGCCACTATCGTCCATGTTGAAAATTTGGTTTGCACCAAAGTCATACCCCGAAGACAAAACCGAATTAAAATTTTCAAAAAACCGATCGACATTGGATTTACAAAATGCTTTTGCTCGATTCATTGAGGTTTGTTCAGGCGTGCGTAATACAAGTTGAGGGTGGCGTTTCATGAACTTATAATGCCAATGCCGTGGGGCCATCTTTTCATCATCCCAACCATCTGGGCAACCACCCATTTTGGCGAACTTATATGCTAATTCACGGAGCTCGGTGATGCTGAGCCCGTAGTAATAACCCACGCATTTCAAAATGTATTGAACGAGATCCTTTTCTTGATCTTGGTTGAAAATCTGTTGAAAAATTAGAAGAAAAAAACATTCAAAAAAGTCTGATGTGTTAGTGGAAAGTGAAAAAAACAAAACAATCCATATTCGAAGGTGTTCGTTGGCTGCATTTACGAAGGTAATCCATCAATTCCCCATCTTATACGGCAGAAACGTCGTCAAATTTCTCACCAACTTTCTTCAGATATCGCTGCAAATTGGTGCGAGGAACATTGTAGGCTCGAAAAGCCTCTCTGACGTGCGTCTTTTCGATCAAACAAAGCATAAAAAACACGAATAAATAAACACTTCGGATATTAAATAATTAGGTCCCGTGTAAAAAAATTAAATTTTGGCGCCTTTTATAACGGAAATACAAATTTGTGTACTTCCGGAAAACTCCCAGAGAGGACTCTGGGAACCGCCTTGACAAGGAAGTCAAAAACACGATTTGCAATAATTTTCATGCAAAAAACATGGTGGCCCTCAACCGATTACAAAAGGTGGCCCACAACCGGTAACGGCAGCCATCCCTTTAGTGACAGGCAAAATTTTCGTGGCGAAAAATTTTCAGCAAACTCGATATAAAATCGGAAAATTTAACGCAAATTCTGCATAAAAATGCATAGCACTCACCTCTTTGCAATATTTCACTTCGCTTTATCACACTCGCAAAATCTTCAGAAATTACTTTATTGAAAATTTCTTCGTCAATTTTTGTTGTTTTGTTGTAGCTGCGGGTCAGATGCGTCCTTTCACTTCAGTTACTACGTATACATGATGAGTTGAACCCAGGTTGAACCCGAGTTCAAATGCATGTAGACGCGGGTCGAGTTGACATAGGGTCGAGTGAACTCGATTCAGCTCTGCTACCTGAATCGAGTTCATTTTATGCGTATAAACACGAGTTCAGTAGTTCAGTGGTTGAATTTGGTTGACAGCCCGCCGGTGTTGTGTTTTTAGCGGGCTTTAGTTGTCTTTTTTTATTCGTTTTATTTTCTTCATTTAAAATGAGTGTGAGAAATGTTTGGGGGCACGACGAAACCAAAACCATGTTGAATTTTATCAAAGAAGAAAATATATTGAAGCTCTTCGGCGGAAAAATATATAAAAATATTGAAATATATAAGAAAATTGAATTAGAACTTGCAAAAAAGGGTTTTCCGGATAAAAATCATAAGCAAATAGAGACAAGATGGAAAAACCTTAAAAAGCAATATATTGCAACAAAAAAAAATAACAATAAAAGTGGTCAAGAAAGGAAAGTGTGTGCCTTCTACGAAGACTTGGATGAAATTCTTGGTTGTAGACCAAGTGTAAGTGTAGTTGAACTTGGGATTGATACCTTAAGAGGTAGGTTAACATAAAATTATTGAAGAATACAATACGTACATAAATAATCATTTAGATATCGAAGTTCAACAATCGGAACTCGAAGAAGCGGAGAATAGTGAAGCTTCGACTAGTCCATCCTTAATTCAAGGCACTCCAATTACCGGTAACATTACTGATTTTGAAATAATTATAAACGAATATAAAATCTGCAAATTTAGGTTATGGACGAGCGGGGAATGGAAGCTATGCAAAATGCTTAGAGAAGCTGGGCACAGCTATGGCCGTAACTCAGAAAGAAATTTCCAGAGATTTCTTCCAAAAACAAAAAGAATTGATTGATTACGAGTTCAACTTGTATGCGAAGATGGAGGAAAACTTTGAGACAAAATATAATGAAAATACAAAAAATATTTTACAAGAAAACACCTCTAAATTTCTAAAAGGCATTTCGGAATTATTGCAAAATTCCCAAACAGTTTTTCTTTCCTCTTTTCCCGTAGATGATTGATATGTATTAAGTATGAATTGAAGACTGGGTGAATTCAAAAACTCATCACTGCCGCAACACTGCAGAATTCAGCAACAGACTTTCAATTGAAGTCTGTGGCTGAATTCTGCAGTGTTGCGGCAGTGATGAGTTTTTGAATTCACCCGTTATTTTTGTTAAATGCTGCTTGAACTTTTTTTGTTTTGAATAATTTATTTATGTTGAATGTTTTATGTTATTAATAAGCCCTATAAAACTTTAATAATGAAATAATATTTTTATAAAGAATCTATATTTTTTTGTTAATAAAAAAAGTTAATAATATACGGATGTTTTACATGTGTATTTCGAAAAAAAATGTGAAAATATATACTAACATTACTGCTTATATTCCAAAGAAGCTTTTGCATAAATGTAAAACATTTAAAATATTTGCCTTTTTATTAATGGGAAATTTTTCGCCATATGGTCTTTTAGATGATTTCTGATTTCACCACCTTGTAATGATATTAGTTGGCTTTGAGGAGATGGCTGCGTTAATAGGGTTTCCGAAAGTTGAACATGACTGTTCCACGTTTCTCTGTAGGGTGATTTCCGCCGCTCCAAAATGTTGTGAAGTATGCAGCATGTAGCTACAACGCTTGGCACAAAACCGACATCAATATCAATTCGTTTTTGTAAAATCCTCCATCTCCCTTTGAGTCGTCCAAACGCGTTCTCAACGACAATTCGTGCTTTGCTCAAATATCCATTGAATGATTCTTCTTCAGGCGTTAAAGCTCCATTGTATCCTTTTATGAGCCAGGGTAGAAGTGGGTAGGCTGGATCCCCCACAAAGAAAGGCCTTATATCCATCCCGTCTATAGTCTCTGTAGGCTAAAAATTGTAAAAAAAATATTTTTCAAAATCGCACAAAAAAAACATTTAATTACCAAATGTTGTTGCTCCATACGTTTATACAAAAAGGAATCCTTCAAAACTGTTGCATCGTGCGCAGAACCTGGATGCTTGCAAGTTATGTCTATGAACCTATTAAAAATTTACCTTTATTAGTTAACCTTAAATCACAACATTGATAAAAGCTTACAGATATTTATAATCCACTACAGCCTGTAAAACAACGGATGGCCATCCCTTCCGGTTGACATAATCTGCGGATCCATTTGCAGGTGGTGTTATCGGAATGTGTGTTCCGTCAATTGCACCCATAATCTGTGGTATACCACTTTTCTCTTTGAATCCTTCATTTACCATCAGAGCTTCATTGCCTGTTGGTATTTTTATTTCCTCTTTCAGCAGCACCTTAACCATAGCTTTGCAAAAGCTATACACGCACTTTTGAACAGTGCTCTTGTGGACACCAAATTGGTTTGCAATAACTCTGTACTCCGCGCATGACCCCAATTTGTAAATTGCAATAGCAACTTTCATATCGACGGGAAGCGCTTCACGTACACTGCATGGGTGAGATGATAATTCTGAAGATAATTTTTCACAAATGTGGTGGAATGATTTCCTATCCATTCTAAAATTTTCAATCATCTGGTCGTCAAATTTGCTGTCATTAACAACGCTTTGCCACCAATGCCTACTTCTTTTTTTCATCCAAAGTTTTCTCACTCTTTTCTTTGGAATATAAGCAGTAAAGTTAGTATATATTTTCACATTTCTTTCGAAATACATTTGGCAATTATGTTTTAGTCTTTGAGATAATTTTTTAAAAAATCTTTTCCTCATTTTAATTACACGATGTTCTCGCAATTTCGAGCGTAATACCAGTAGTTCCTGTATCAAATTCACATAACTTGCACAAAGCAATAAAGTAGTATTTTCTTCTGAAGTCATCACTTTCATCTAATATATATTTTTAAATAAATTCGAATTTTAACGCGCAGCGCACACAATATTTCTATGTCACAGCTGATAGATTACTTCTGTCAGTTCGACTCTATTTCGACTCGACTCTTCAATCTTGTTGCTCATATACGCGAGTCGAAAGATCAGCTCAGCCTCAACTCAACTATTGAACTCGCCATGTATACATAGTAAGTGTTTGCACTAATACTTGCTATTGTCAATGTACACATAACCGCATACTCAGATCTGTCAGATTTTATAAACGTCAAAAAATACAAGGGGTGGCCCCAAGATAAATAGAAACTAAGGTATGGGACAAACATTTTGACAGTTGATAATGACGTCACATTGTTCAGTATTAAGTAGAAGAAATGTAAAATTTTCACATAACTCAACAAAACTTTAAAATTGAATTTAAAAGTGAATAAAAATAATACTATATATTATGTTATGGTTTTATTTAATTTCTTCTACTTGTTTTGTTCTTTCTCCGACTGTAAAACGTTTCGCACGGGGGTTTAACACATATTCTTTTTCACTTAAATTCGGCTTCAAATTTTCACTTTCACTTAAATTTCTTATATTTATAGCACCTTTTTTAAGCCGTCGTTTTAAAAGCGGTACTTTTAGTAGGATGTATTCTAACATCCAATCATTTTCGCTAAAATGGTGTGAACACGAGCATTGTGTACATTAAAATTTCAAGTCAACTGAACATTGTGACGTAACTAAATTTTAAGGTGATCTGTTCGTTGTCCCATACCTTAGTTTTTATTTATCTTGGGGTGGCCCACAGCCGGTTACATTACCCTAAATAAGCCTTTGACCGCATATCATACATTTCATTTAATTTATCTTCAAATACAGCCAAGATAAAAAATTGTTTGATAGCTTCCCAATTATCCGAAGTTCTTACAATGCAAGCATGACAACTAAGCCAACGTAGATAAATTTAAGATTTTTCTGTTATCCAGTCGCGTAGATTCTTGTATTTCCTGTAAAATGACACGTCTTTTCGCACTTCCAGATATACATATAAGTTGATATACTTCTGACTAAGCTTTCCACCGATGATGGAAACCAGCATTAGCAACCAAAGCTGCAGAATAACAAATGCAGCGCATCAATATGACGTCTGGAACTTTACTTTTCAAATGCGAAAAAAAGGAATTGTTTTTCCCACCATACATTTGCTCCATCCGAAGCCACACCAACTATGTTTATTAGGGTGTCCTTGTTCTACTATATAAAAAAGGATTACTGTAATTTTTGGGAATTGACTTAGGTTTAGGGGTCGGTACCGCTAAGAGTAAATTCAACTAATTTTTACAATGTCTGTTTACTTCATAATATCCCTGACTTTTATTTTAATTCCAAACGTCAAGAATGAGAAAAATATTTTTGTTTTTTTTTTTAAACGTCTACTTAGCCGCGGCCGACTGGATTTTAATCTCCAGTCCCCTTGACTAAGTAACACCGGAAGCAGTAGGACGATGTCCCTACATCACCAATGTAGTGCCCTACCTATATCTAGTGGTTGGCCACCAAATATTAAAAAATTGCATATTTAAATTTTATTTATTCTATGTACATAAATTCTAAATGTTTCCTTAAATAGGCTGGAGATATTTCATATTGAAATGCATAGAATTCAAAAATTTATTTATTCACTTGAAATGCATAAACCATAAAACAATTACAAGAAAATAATCACTTTATAATTGTCCTTTCTTTTAACCAAATAATAATTTTCTTTAAAAATGCACCGCGCATGCAAAATCACCGCAATGACCTTGATTGTGTCCTCCCTGTGTAAAGCCATTAAACAGCTTACCCAGAGAAGGGTCCTGTCGTAAAGAAAGCCGAGTATACTAATAGTCCATGGAAATGGTACTTTAACATTGCAAAAATGCAGGACAAGGTTTAATTTTTGGGATGTGTAGTAAATGTGAGCTTAAGTTTGAGTTTTCGGGATTCTAACCCCCCCCCCCATTTGGCCGCCATCTTGGAAAACGTGTGCAAATGGTTTTTCCACTATATCTCCGAAACGGTTCATCTTACCGAAAATTTGCAAGGACAGTTTTTGTTTAGAATTAAATAATCTACAATTTATTAGTTAGAAATTTTGTAGTAAAATGAATAATTAAGAAGTTAGTTACAATATTTTCTTTTAAAGGCTATAACTTTTTTTCCCTTCAACTTTAACAAAAAAAATAATACCAAGTTTTTTGTAGAGGGTTTCATTAGGAATAATTTTCATTCATTACTTTTTTAATTTCATTCACTACGAAGGGTTTTACAGCGCCCCGAAGGTATGAAAGTGACAGATTTTCTGAATATTTTATTACAATTTTACCTCCTAGAAATTAGCAATAACAGCTAGCAAGTAATAATAATGAATGAATGACAATACGTTATGAGAAATGCCGATGTTTGAGTAATGTAATAAAATTGTTTCGCATTTGTTTGCGGGTTTTTATTGCTGTTATGCCATGTTTTATAAGGTACGATATGGTTTAAAATGAAATTCTTTGAATAATAACATGCGTTACTCCAATTTTTTAAAATGATTTGCTTTAGGACTGCACAAAAAGTTATAGCCTTTAAAAGAAAATATTGTAACTAATTTTTGTGCTCTAAGGCTTATAAGTTCTTAATTATTCATTTTACCACAAAATTTCTAACTAATAAATTGTAGATTATTTGATTCTAAACAAAAAGTGTCCGTGCAAATTTTCGGTAAGATGAACCGTTTCGGAGATATAGTGGAAAAACCATTTGCACACGTTTTCCAAGATGGCGGCCAAATGGGGGGGGGGGGGTTAGAATCCCGAAAACTCAAACTTAAGCTCACATTGACCCCCCCCCCCCTACACATCCCAAAAATAAAACCTTGTCCTGCATTTTTGCAATGTTAAAGTACCATTTCCATGGACTATAAGTCTAAACGGGCATTTTGCTCTTTTAGTTGGCTTTGTAGCTGGGCGATTTGCTCTTGAATGTATAAGAGCACCGCTTTCAGCTCGCTGTCTCCAGAACTTGCTGCAGGCGCAGCTTTTGGGGCTTGATGTTTGGTTGGCTGGGCTCCAGTGGCCATTTGGGCGAAGAACATTTCAGGTACAACAAAGTTTTTATACATTTGCCCCTTATTGGCTTTTTGGGCCTCTAGCTGTTCTTTACGCGCCTTAATACGTTGCTTGAACTCTGCATATTTAGGGCATCCTCTATAATTAGCAGGATGACCATTAGATATGCAGAGTACACGGAACAATTTGTTTTTATCCGCGACTTTTTCCCTCCCAAGAGGGCATTCGCCTTGGTTGTGGGCTTTCTCACATTTGACGCACCCAAAAGCCAATTGGCAGTTAGCTGCGGCATGTCCAAACCTTTGGCAGTGCACACATTGTAGGATGTCTGCCTTTTTATTTATTTTCTCCCAAGTTACAACATGGAAGTTGAGATACCTATTTTTTTTAGGTTATCCAACCGACTGTCGGGAGTCAATTGGACTAAGAATATCGGGAGCTGCCTCTTAGTAGTACGCGAATAGTTTGTATTGAATTTTTTAACCGCGGAAAATTTTAAGTTATCTACCGCGAAACACTGGAGCTCGTTCAAGAACTCCTGAGTGTCACAATCGTGGTCGAGACCTTTCAAGCGGACACTTTGTAACGGTCAGTTTTGCACGAAAATCCCTAAATAACTATTTGACTCAAAATCACTGTCGGGAATGAAACCGAGAAGTTGCTGGGAACAGAAAAGTAGGCGAGGAAAATAAAAACAAAAATAGGAAAGGAAAATTTTGCAGTCAGTTCAGAGTTTTGTTTTGCAGTCAGTCAGTGAGTTTTTAAGGAGTACAAATTAAAAGTCAGTTGTGGTTATGTTATTAAATTGATTATGTTCATCCCCATTAAACACTGCTTCAAGAGCATTTCATTGCTTAACTACTGGCTGTGCAACTGCAACGAATTCAACCTCGCTAATGTTAGATCAAAATGAACTAAATAAGTTCCTAATGCCAACAACAAGCATCAAATCACAAGTTGCGGGATTTAAGGTTAAAGGTAGACTAAGGAGACGTGGTAAGGATTGCTATTTTGTCATGAGGCAGCAGCGACTTCATGTAATTGGGGTGGCATACACGGATCATAACGTCAAGACTAAAAAACCGGTTTCTTGGACAGAGGGGCAAAAGGAAGAGAGAAAGTTGTTGCAACTTTTTGAACAGAAATTTTTGGCGTGAAAACTAACCCATGCACAAATGTTTCTTCTTATCTTCTTCTTCTTTGGGTCTGATATAGACATATCTCTTTGTTATTCGCGTTCGGGTTGTGCACACATAGATATTCCGTGTAGGGATAATAAAGTTACTCTCGGTAAAATAAATACCCATGTACGCCGAGAGTATCATAAAAAACCGGTTTTTTGGTGTTGATATTACGATCCGTGTATGCCAGCCCATTTGTAAAACTCATCCACGGCATAAACGAGGAAGAACTCACCTCACGTCAGCGCCAGGTGGTCAACCCTCAAACTTACTACAATCACTTGCTATCACCATCCCCGGCGAAGAAGCTGAAAGCACCGAAGAACATGCGGGCGAAAATAAAGCGGAAGGCGACCTGGATGCGGTAATAACCATAATTCTTAATAAAAAACTTGAGTCTGACAGTAACGAAATGGCGACGCAGGTATTTAGATAGGGAATTATACATGAGTTTTATTGTTGAATTGGTAGATAAATGAAATTTTTATCCGTTTTTATTTTCGGGGCGTTTTAAGCACACTTCCTTTGTCATTCAAAAGTTATTATTGGAAGAGATATTTTTGAAAAAAAAAAAAAAAAAAAAAAAAAAAGATAAATAGATTCAATATTGGTTTTTTTGTTTTTGACTTCAGTTGTTTTTGACGGTGCAATACACAGATAGAGAAGAAAAATAAAACAAACATACACACCCCACTGCTAAAATATTTATGTATGCTTTAATTTATTAATTTAATTTATTAACATCCAACAAATTTAAGTGCAGTTAGAATTACATTTAATCTTAGTTATAATTGTGTGTACATTTATTTGCTCTTTATTGGAAATATTTTTTTTTTCTTGTTTTTTACAGGCAATTTGTTTTCCTTTAAGTTGAACCCTTTATTTATGATATCGTATGTAAAAAAACGCGACGTAATGGTACCAGTGCGACGCGTTTTTTTCAAATTCTTTCTTTGAACAGAGTTATCTAGATATAAGTAATTGTAGATGTAGCAGGTATGCAGGGTACATTATAAGAAAACGGTACACGGTACACGATTAAAACGCACGGATTAATACAATCGACTTTATTCTCTGGCGTTCACTACAAGACTGATGATAAGAACTTTATCATGCTAACGGGTGGCTGATCTAGCGGCAACCTTTGTTAGTGTGTAATTCGATATGATATTTTAGTGTTCTTCATGTTTTTCAGCCAATCTCACTTTATTGTTTTGAGGTGTTCGATGGGGTACCTTTTTTGCTGTGGGAGCTTAGACTATAACACTATCGGACTGGCATAGGGAGAGTTACTTTCCCGTATAACTTTCTTTTTTAAGAGATCTTCTAATTTATTTTTTGAGTTCTATTTTTTGAGTATAAGGTAATCGTCGTGGCGTACAATAAAAAGGTATGTCCCGAGTCAATTTAATATTTAATTTAAAAGGATTACTAATTTTTTGAGCTTTATTAAAATTTGGCTGTTCCGCTTTTGTTACTATGGCGAGCACCGATTTCTTTATATGTATCAAAAGCATTTCATCATTAATATTTGAATGTAGACTGACCTTATCGTTAATTATGTTTATGTTTAGGATTTGTTGAGCAAAATCATCATCTGTTTGAGCACGATTGTTTAACTTTTCCTGGGGTAATATTTTTTTGGGGACATCTAATTCTAAATCATTTAATTTCAAGAAGTCTCGGCGAATTTTATTACAGGATACTTCATACTATGGTTTTTAACAATGAATAATTTTAAATGATTTAATTTATCCTTAAAGAAAATTTTACAAAATACAGTACCTACTATTTGGAGTTTGCTATTATTAATACCAAAGAAGTTGCGCTTCGATGAGTAAGAGTTTGACGTCGTTAAAGCTGGCACGAAGCGCTCCTGTATGAAACTAATTCCACTGCCAGTGTCCAAAAGAGTCCATAGCTTTATATCGCACTCATAAGATTTGTCTTACTTGAACTCATACCTAATGAAAAATTCAAAATGATTAAACGGAACCGATTTATACTTATTTATTCCAGAAGGATTGTCTGCATTTGGTGTTTCAGAATCTTGAACGTTCATCACCTGGCTGGGACTTGTGCACTCATTAGATCTGTGTCCGAGACGACCACAACGGAAACAGGAACCTTTGGTTCGTCTGGGTTTTGGACACTTACTGCTCACGTGACCACGTTCGTTGCAACTAAAACAAAATTTTTATACATTTACACTTTTATGATTACTTATAGTCATTTTTTATTTACTTCCACGTATAGATTTAAACGATTATATATAATCCGGCCGATTTTAATTTTTTATATTTTTGATTTTACTTAGAGTTAAATCCCACTTCTGAAATAACTGTGGTGTTTTCCGGGTATACACTCAAAAACAAAGGACGGACGGGCAACGAAATAAGCACACAAGTTGATATGACGAACGTTTATTACAGACTGAATATAGAAGACTTATGCCCGATTTCTTCACAAGGGGGTTGTACCTCAGTTAACGTTATCCAGAGTATAACTGGAGAAATTGGGTTTCTTCGCTTTTGTTATGCTTGGGTTAAGACTTATCGGACGGTTAAAGTTATCTGGCCAATTTTGAGGGTTTATCCCTGGGCTAGTGCTATTGAACAATATATTTGTGGTTGACATGTTTTCAAATATTTAAATAATATTGAAAATAGACACACTTATGAATGTTAATGTTTTCTCGGCCGATGAGAGCGAAGAGGAGAATTTAATGCAAAACATTCAAATTAGAAAAAAATACATTTTAAGAGATCGTGCAAATCATTTTGAATTATGGGATGATTCTGAATTTTTTGCACGATTTCGAATAACGAAGTGCACTTTTTTTAAATTGTTTGGGGAAATTGGGGGTAAATTAGAAGTAAATTGTAATAAGTGAGTGAAAATCTTATATTTTCTAGTACATGAGATTTTAAAAGTGATTTTATAGTTCAAGATCACTATAACCAATAACCAATTGCTGCTAACATTAAGGTTTAATGCAACGGGGAATTTTCTACAGGCGAGTGGAGATTTTTCTGGCCTCTGCATAAGTACAGCTTGTCGGACTGTTAAGAAAGTATCGGTGGTTATTGCTTTTCTTTGGAAAAAAACTATGCGTATGCCATCTAGCTTAAGCGAGATACATAATTCTCAGCAAAAATTTTATGCCATGCACCAATTCCCGCGTCTCATTGGTTGTATTGATTGTACTCATATTAAAATACAATCTCCAGGTATGTAATACTTTTTTTTTTTCAACCCTTTCGCGGACATTAAAAAAATAATATGGATAGTAGAAAACGTCCTTTTTTCTCTCTTAAAAAAATTATAAATTTGATATTCTGACAACTTGCACTATCATATGATAAAGTGTGCTCTAGAATACTTTTTAGGCAACAAAAATTTGTAGGTAATCGCAGTCTTTTCATTAGTTAAACACTTGTTTAACTTTTTCTAGAACATATAATTTGTATCATCATATAAATCTAAACGTTTGCAGACTGTGATCGCCGGGTTTTCATAACACGAATTAGAAAAAAGGACGGTTATTGACGTCATTTCCGCGAAAGGGATAATTTTTATTCAATTTATAATTTTCTTAATTTAACGAACTGTCACACAAGGAGATATGGCCGAAATATTTCGGAATAGAAAAGGATACTTTTCAATGAATGTCCAAGTAGTTTGCGATGCCAATATGAAAGCAATTAATATTGTTGGAAGGTGGCCAGGATCATCTCATGACTCCACTATATTCTCGCAAAGTAATTTGTGCTCCAGATTTCTAAATAATCAGTACTATAACGGGTTAATGTGTAGTATAACCCGACCCACCTCCGATTTTTTTGAAATTTTTTTTATTAATGGTTTTTGGTCTGTAGAATCCATTTTTCAAAAAATAAATCGTCGCTCACTCACCGTTTTCGAGTTATACATTTTTTAAGTTGTGAATATTAGGTTTGTGCTAAATACATAACCGCCATAATGAAAATACTTTTCTGGATGGCGGAGGGCGGTGGGGGTAACCCCCCACAATCGTAAAAGGAGAGCTTTAAAGGGGGTATGGGGGGGCTCCGCCCCCCAAAACCGAAAAAGATAAACTTAAAGGGGGGTATCGAAAAAGATAACCTTAAAGGGGGTATGGGGGGCAGAGCCCCTAAAAACGGGGAAGCGTACTTAATTTTTTTATTGCAACTTTTATTTTAGAAAAACATAGAAGATGATTTGTAATTTCCCGTTCGACACGAGTGCTGGTTTCACAATTTTGTTGAATTCTTGCGCATGTTGACCAATGCTAAGATTCTCCTGGGGAGTTGCTAATTTTAGAAAAACGAGGAGAAAAACGACCATTATCTAGTTATTTATTTAATCTATTTTTTTTTTTTCGTTTTTCGTTTTTACATGGCTGGCGGGCACAACTCACCAATAATTTTAAAAAATTTTAGAATTCGTTTTTGGTGTTTGAACCTTCTTTTAAACAAAAATTCTGCTAAGTAGCCTTCTAAATGGGCGTCCTTAGTTCCATATCTCGGTATGTTCGCGCGAACCTCACGCCACAGCCGCTGTATGTTTTGAGTGTGTGCACCTAAAATTAGAAATGTATGTGATTAATTTAAGTTGCGATTATATCGGCTCCTCGACGGTTTCCATGGACCCGCCTTCCGCATCCCGGAGACCGTAGAATCCCCAAATTATCTTACCTGTCTCTGGGTCGACGAAGTTCATAGAGTGATTTACACTACGATGAACAAATCCTTCACCTTCCAAACACTCGTAGCCCCTCCAATTATTATCAGACATTATGGTAGTCCCGGGAAGAATATAGTTGTGTTTCACTTCCAATAAAGTGTTTTTTTTTCCTATTGGGAACTGGAACTATGAACACTTGTCTGGTTTCCCGTTCAAAACCCCCAAAGGTTCGTAAAACCACTACATACGCTTTGCAGGTCAAAATAAATCGATCTGAATGTAGCACCATGATCCTCTTGTGCCCTTATTTTGTCAGATTGCTTCATTTCCATTGATGCTTTTTCTCTAGCTTTGTGTGCTTGCCACCCTTCCTCCAAGTCACCTTTATTTGAAGAGGCATAATATGCATTGCATTTTGCACATTGGTCCTTTTTTGGCTGATAAAAACTCAATGCAGGATCATAGGCATTAAAAATATCCTTATAAACATAATAGGACACTGGTTTGTCTGTAGAACTGTCCAAGAAAAGTTCTTTGTACAACCGGTACATTATGCTTATATATAAATCTGAGCCCAAATATAATTTGTTAACTGTCACGCCTACAATAATGGGATTCCATCCTTGGGAATGAATCAATGTATTATGGGACTCTATGCATGCAAGTATCTCGGAAGATTGTTGTAACCTTTGTTTCAAAGTCTCAGGGTCCTTATTCTCTATTACAATACATATTGTTATATTTTTTAACGAAACTGCCGAAGCCGTATTCTCTATTACAATATTGGCGCTCATTTTACATGAAGAATTAACAATACTGGGGAATTTTTACTCGAAACCAGTTTCGTTTTCGGATCGGATTTAACAATATTGTAATAGAGAATAGGGCCCCCTGTATTCGTAACTTTTATAACAAAATTTATTTTTGGAATTTTAAAAAGTAATAACTAGTGTTTTTTGTTTTAATGAAAATATAACTTTATCAAATTATACAAAATTAAAAGTGCATAATATTAATTTAAATTACTTGTGTTTACATATAACTTATCAGCTATTGAATCTCTAATTTGTTTACCGTCCAAATCAAAATTTTCATGTTCATCGATTGCATTTAATTCTGGAGTCAATTCATTAGATAAAATGTTATTAAGGGTGCAGCATGCTGCTACCACTTGGGGCATGAAATACACGTCAATTTCTGATCTTCTAGATAGAATCCTCCAACAGGATTTTAACTTTCCAAAAGCTTGCTCCACTTTCACTCTAGCCGAATTTAATTGTAAATTAAATAAAGATTTTTTTTCGTCGAGGTTTGCTCCGGGATAATCCTTCAATATCCAAGGAAGCAAAGGATACGCCGGATCGCCCAAATGTAAGTACGGTATTCTGATGCTGTTTAAGTAGTATTCAGACTAAAAAAATCAATATTGAGCTACATTATATTGGAGAGAACGTTAACATACCTTTAGGAATGTTTTCGTAGCATCTTTGATGATTTTAGAACCCTATAGAACAGTGGCATCGTGAACATTTCCGGGAAATTTACAGGAAATATCGCGAAACCTAAAAAGTTCAAACAATGGTTATTAATATATATTACATGCATTTCTACACCCATCTTCCACTATTGTCCACTACTGCCTGCAGAACAATCGATGTTCATCCTTTTCGGTTTATAAAATCCCTTCTCCCTTCATTCATGACGGTTACGGGAATATGAGAACCGTCAATAGCCCCAACAATCAGTGGTATCCCAGTGATGTCTTCAAACTTTCCTGCTATAATGCGGCATTCAGAAGAATTAGGAAATTTTATGTAATCTCCTGACAGTCGACGAACAATAGCTTTAACACTTGGTAAAACATAACGTGGACTGTGGATTTAGCAAACCCAAATATGTTGCCGACAACCTGGTATTCGCAACAACTTTTTAATTTATACAGGGTTATTGCAACTTTCTCCTCAACCGACGCTTTCCTTTGCTTCTGTGAAAGAGGATTGACTCTGATTTCAAGATCTTCTTTCAATTTTTCACATAACCAAAGGAATTGCTCATGGGAAATTCTAAACTCAGAGCTAAATCTGTCATTTAGCTTTTCTATCAAGTTGGCGCCAACATCAGAAACACGATAATGAGATCCAATGGATCTGTACCGTGGTTTATACATATCCATCAAAACTCTTATTAGTAGAAGGCACCGTGACATTTTTTTCCCCATTCTTTTACAATCAACCTAAAAAAACATTGGAAAAGATTGAAAAATAATCGTATATTAAGTATATAATAAAACACACCTCTTGCGTTCGTTTTGATTTTTCCTCCAATTTTGAACTTTCCTGTCTCGCATTAATTTATAATTGATAATAATTTTGCGCATTTCTTCGTCCATTTTAATTATCGTATTTTATTATTTGGGAACCGAGAACTGTCAAATTGTCAAGAATGATAACTGCCAGTGTCATGGTAAGGACGGTGCTAAGTTAGCTGCGATAACTTAACAGAGTTAAAGTAACTGGGGCCTAAACGCGCCCAATGTATGATTTAACACTTGCAATACTGCTCTGTGATGTGGCATTGCTTGGCTTTTTACCCCGCTCCCATCAGAGCCAGAATAATTACATGCATCTGACACAATCAGAGTGTCTAGCATACGGTGACTTATTGATAAGGTGTTACATAAAAACTTCATACATACTCTTATCAGTGTCCCTTCAGGAGCTCTTAAATGATATTGCTTTGCTACTTGCTTTGGGTTTTTAGCATTAACTCTACGACGAATAACATCACTTGTTGTTATTAAAGAAGCTAAATATTGTTTTTGCTTTGAAGTGTCACTTAAAGTCCAATATTCTAGACATATAAGCTCTCTGTGATTTTCATTGAAATTTTCGTTGCATTTAAATCTGGAATAAATTAAACAAATGAAATGAACTGAATAAATAAAAATTCAATCATATACAACCCCTCACTACTGGACCATAGGCTGGTACACTCACGTGTAGAATAGGGATGGTGACACTCATATCATATAAAAAGAAAATAGGTACTTACCGGCATTTACAATAGTTTGTGATCTTAACTGTTTTTTTCGGAATAAACTTGCCGGACCTGTTTCTGTATTCTTGCCCACTAATGTGACTTTTTTTTATTTGATTTCTTTTCCAATTTTGTGGTTGAGCTCTTCTGTTCCTTGTCCTATTCATTACTGGATGTGTCTCATTTTGAGCATTTTTCCCTGAAAATACAAAAAAAAATTTACTAAATAGACACCTCATAAATGAAAAATAATGAAAGGCCATAATACCTACCACAATTATTACTTTAAATAATTTCCACAGGTTCAGATTCCTCTTCACTTTCTTCTGAACTGGTTTCTGGATGATAACTTGAAGAAGTATCACTCGAAAAGTCCAAGGACTCATTTGTTGTATTGGGTTCAATTCTAGTGGGTAGTTGAACTGCATCATCACTATGAGGCAAATCTTCAATGTTATCATTTTTAATTTAGATGACAACTGATCTAAAAACGATAACAAATAGTCCAGAAAAGGAATAATAATGTAGGTCTTCTATTTAAAGGTTATGTTAATAATTAACAGCTTTACTTACCAGTTTCTGGTTGTTTACGAGTAAGTTCAACTAATAAACGCACTCGACTAGACATACATATTTAATTATATTCCACCATACACAATCGACAAAACGGTTAAAAGATTAAATTTTATTATAGAACTTTGAATAGTAGTCCAGTCAAATTAGGGTTTCACCTCGGAATTTGAGGTAATAAGCTGAAAATTGGCATGAAGCTTTGTTTTGGCATTTTACATGATGTGTCAAAAGTCACATATAATCTCGTGTCCGCGTCTTGAGATATTGGAGGTCAAAGGTCACAAAAATCAGTTTTTCGCAAATATCTCGCTTTCTATGCTTTAAATGATATTTTCATTTATAGTAACAGTTCAAAATTGTTTATACAATTAACCATTTTGGAGATAGCTAGACATTTTTGGCGTAATGCAAGGTCAACCGCGAACCCCAGACAATAGTCGTTGTATAAAGCTTATTATTCATTAAAACAATTATAATTCATTTTCAAAGATTTTTATTAACTGAATTATTAACTTTGGGTCTTAGTTGTCCTCTTCTTCATCATCTTCGTCCGGTCGCTCGAAAATATCGAAATCTTCGTCGACAACGATATTTGTCTCCAAACCGTCTAACATTTCGGGGTCATATGCACTTTCTTCATTTAGTTCAGCTTGATATGATGCCGCGTTGAGGCATGCTTGTCCATTACACTGGCCACAAGCTGAAGAACATTGCAACCCTGATTTCCTGCACCCACACCGCGAACCACAACCACGTTTGCAGTTGCAAAATATTGTATTCAGCAGCTCTTCTGGTGCTGGTTGTGCTGTCGTTGCTATTGGCTCCAAAAGCTCATTCTGGAGCACCCAGCCCCATTCCTGGGGTTCTAAATCGTTCCCTAACCAAGTTTGTACTTGGTAGTAAACACGATTAATGTGTTGACAAGCCGCTGCATTAGTTGGTGGAAGATTTGATAATTGAACAGGTTTATTAAGTTTAGTTAATTTTATGAATTGCTTGTATCGAAGATGATCAATATTGACCTCAGATTTTGGAGCGTTGTACACCCAACGAAATAGCTATATGTGCATAAGTAGCTTAGGCACTTTTCTTAACGCTTTCGAAAGTTACTTGGTTTTTAAATATGTCAAAATATTTGCGCATTTATTCGGAATACAATTTTAGTTTAAAGGCGTTTTTGTGGTCGTTGAAAGTCCCGTATGATATTGGGGTTGTTTTTGTTATTGCTGCGGCGCTCGCTGCGGCGCTTGCTTTTAAACTACCAATATTTTCTTCATTTTGGCCTAAAGTGGCATTAAATCTAAATACTGGTACGGGGTTAAATTTCATTTTCTTCGGTGAACTCATGTTTAGCTATAAGAAAAAATTGAATTAAAATTTAAGTAATAACCAAAGAAAAATACCTTAAGATATGCACTGGTGTAAGATAGGGATTACAACAAACTTATCATCTGATAATGGTAAGCAAACTGATTTACAAAATAAATCTTTTATATAAAATGTTTCCTCAGATTCATTTAAACTGGATGCTGTACAAATGCCTAATGTTGTCATTGAAGAAAAAGGAGCTTCAAAAAAATCTTCTAGTACAAGAAATCGTTGACCTATAAAGCATTGATCTTCTGTGGCACTTTTGAAAAATCCCAAGATTTTAACCACAACCATGACTTTCAGGAAAACAGCAATTTGGTGATGTTTTGCTAAGGAAAAACTGATCCCAATAAAAAGAAGAATACACGGGAGAAGAAGTGATGCTAAACGATTTGTTAGATAATTTGTTGAAACCTGTTTTGGATTTTTTGAAAACTTCGAGGTTTTCGGCTGAATTCAACTGGAATAAATTTTCTGAGCGATATCATAGCTTTGTCTAGTTCGATTTTTTTTCAGCTGATAACTTATATTTTCCATTTTTCCTGTGCCATATCATGGTAAAGACTTTTTTCGCAATACCTAAATCTATAAGATGCATAACATCTAGCGGAAATTGGCTTACCATTTTTATATTAAGCCTTTCCAGTTCGTGAAGATTGCTTTGGAAGAATATATTATGATATGTCATGTCAAGTCTGTTTCTAAAACTTTCGTCTGTTCTAAGAGAGCTCATTGATGTGGAATATGTTAACCTTTTGTTAAACCGTTGAGCTTTCTGAATGCATTTGGAGCATCCATTAGAAGATGTGTGCCCTACTGCCCCTTTTAAAAATGACATGGCTGGAGCATCACATGTAAATAGCCTAATTTCTATATTAATATTCTTTTCACCCAATTGAAATCCATTTTATTTAGGTTATTAACCTCTTTAACAAATGCTGACAAAATGCATTGACATTATTTGGTTTAGTTTGCCCAAGATAAGTCCCAATTAAGATGGGATTAATTTCTTTACAGTTAGAAATTGCTCCTAATATTGGCCACAGTGATTGATTAGAGCTTTTAAATAATGGGAGGCCATCGATACCAATATCTAGAGAAATTTTATTTATATATGTACTCGTCTCTGATTTCTAAATCATACATTTTCAAAGCCTTTTCGACCAAAATGAAAGTATTTGCCAGGATGCATCTCAATAATATTAATAGGGTAATGCTTAACATCCAGCAGAGTTTTCGTGGATATTGGGATATCTAAGTTTTCTGCAGCCAAAATTTTCAACAAGTCATCGCAAGCATTTCTAGATATTTTGTACTGAATGCACCAGTTTGCTAATTTATCTTTAAGACTTTCTTTAACCATTAAGTTCTTTTTAGTTAAATTTTCTTCTCTTTGAGGAAAAGGTTCTTCTTGTCCATCATCCAATTCAATATTTTGGAAACTACAACTTGGTTCAGTTTTTTCAATGTTTTGATCTCTGGCACTACTTTTAGTTAATTCTTTACTGACTAGACGTCTAAAGTGCCTTTTCGAAATTCCAAATTGTTTCGACATATTTCTAATTTTTGTGAAATTTAAAAAGTCCAATTAAGTGAAAATCAAAATTGACATGCCAACTGACAATAGAAAAATAATTTATAATAAAAATATTGCAGTCTTACCTTTTTTATTTAAATCTTCACTACGAAAAAAAATTACTTCCGCACCATGCACCACTCATTGAAGCACTAAAAATTTTCCTGCAACGTACACATCATCCATGGAAAATTTTCCTCTCCTCTATATACATATCTCGCTTTTTCGATTGCTTTGTGAATCCTCGAAACAATGCCCTTCCAAAGACTTCTAGTGGAAGGCCTTTTCTAATTTCCGACTGGGAAGTCTCTTGTTGTACATGTTCTCAGTCAGTGGGACGAAAGCGCCGTTCTTTGTGTGATTCGTAATCAGCCGCCAAAAATAACCCTTTATACAAGTTTTGGTGAAAATTGATGACGTTTCAACTATATCCAGGGCAAAGAATTCAATAAATATCGTAAAAAATTAAAGATTATAAACAAATACTCATAACTTTCGAAATCCTTAAGAGCCCACCGAGATTTTTGATCGAGGTGTTAGAGTGACTTCTCCCGAACATTTTGACACCAAAAACGTCCATTTTCGAGATGGGGTGTTTGAGAAATTGAATTTTAAAGTTTTTTACTATTTTTTGACCTTTTGACCTTGAATTCGAAAATATGTTTATGTTTTTCAGCAAATTTGTTTGTAAACAACCCCTCTGACCTGAAAACATGTAAAACCTACCAAAAACGTCGACCCCAACGAAAGATATAGAGCCAAAATCAAAAAATAAAGTCAAAATTCATGAAAATCCCGAAAAAACACATTTAATTTTTATTGGTCAATAGATTAATGAAAAAATTCTAAAAAAAAATTTTTTTGTAGTCTTAAATAGTTGCCCAAAGTCCCTGAAAAATTTCGAAAAATTTTGTCGAAAAATTTTGTCCGATTTGACGTGGAATGTCCCATATGGATCCTTCTGTCAGTGTCATTAGTGTGGTCGTCAAGTATTTCGTTCGTCTTTTAGTTAGCTATTAATCTGTCTAAATGAATTTTTGATATAGTTTTTTAAAACTGTTAAAATTACTGTCAAATATCAAATCATTCAGTTTAAAATTTTTTGGTAGAGGTTTTCATATCACCCTGTATTTTTGTAACCCTATGAGAGATTTCCTTGAATAAGGCCTCAATCTACGCAGAATACTCCCGCCTATGTGAAACGGTAAAAAAAACTTCCAGAGTTATGTGTCGTCAAAGTCAAAATTTTGTTTTTTTCTTCACTAAACTTTCAACTTCAACCACCTTTTTCTCCAAAAAGAAAGTAGCTAATTGTTATTTTTTTATTGCAAAATTGGAAAGCTTGGACAATTTCCTAAGAATAATGTTCAACAACTTTTATGCTACGGCCTATAGTTTCGAAGCTATAAGCAATTTTAATGTCTTTTATCCACTACGTCGTTTATTTTGTTTTCTTTTGATTTTTACAATTTATTAGGATATTAAAACCTTCTTATGAGAAAAATATAAAACTTTGTCAAGCACTGCACTTAACCCGTAAACACTCTAACACAGGATTTCTTCACGCTCTTTGATCTTCATGCACAGTCTGTCTGCTCTTGGCAAGAGAACACACGAGACTCGCGACAGCGATTTGTCTTATTCGACCACACGATATATTGATAGTTTGATTTCAAATAAGGCTGTTAAATATCAATGGCATTTTCTTTCAATTTAATTTGACATTAACTTTGGTTTTGTGACTTTCACAAGTATTCGAATAAGAAAGAGCACTTTCATTAACTTTGTTTTATTAAAAATAATTCACAATTTGTGTATACTTTAGAATTTCACAGTTTAAAGCAGGGCTGCGTAGTCGGGTTCCAAAATTTGCGACTCCGACTTCATCATTTTAAATTTTAAATCCGACTCCGACTCCAAGTTCGACTCCGGAAAAAATTCAAATTTTGTTTTTAAAACAAAGTTTTATAAAATCTTGGAAACAAGACAGGGTTTATGACAATAGATTATTTATTATTTCATTAGTAAGTAAAAAAAAACAATAGATGAGTATAATATATTGTATGACATGCACGCATCTCAATGCCTAGGATTTCTTAAGAGAATCAAATTTCTTCTTCCACCAGCAGCCAAGGCTACAATTTACAAATCCTACATTCGGCACCGCCTCGAGTATAACTGATTTGGCTATCGCACACAACTACCGTCTAAAATTGCGTTTATAAAGAAAACAATTTGGTTGTGGAATAATCTCTTGCAATCAGTTTTCTCAAACTCGTACAACACCAAAAAGTTCAAACGTAAGGTTTTTCGCCACATGCTCCAAACCCTTATTAAATTTATCAAGCAAAAACAATTCTCTTCTAATTTTTTATAAAGCTTATATTTCTTTAGTTTTTGTTTTAATTTTATTTATTTTTTTGTAAGCATAAAATCTAACAAAAATTTCTTTGCAAAAAATATAAAAAAAAATATATAATATTGAAATGAAAAGAAATTCTTAATTCATAATAAAAAAAACTGTACTGGGTTAGAAAATTTGTATTTGGCCGTTCCCTAGTTTAGCAAATTGTTCTCAAAAAAAGAATGGCTGAGGCCAAGTCCTCTTTGATAGATGCTCTTAAATCACTTTTAATAATTTTTAGTGCAGAAAACAGTCTTTTAACACTAACTTGTGTCGATGGCCTTGCAGTGACACATCTAGCCACATCTCGAACAATTTCTGGATACATATCTATTGCCTTTTTTACATCCAATTTGGATAAACGGTTATATTTTTCAATTACTTCTAAAGAGTTTAAAAATTCGTTTCGAAATCTACTAGTTTCCATTTCTAATGATGCAGGTTCTTGTTCTTTCTCTGAATCTAGACGTCTTCGTTTTGTGCGTAAAGATTCTAATTGGTTTAAATATGCATTAGTCTTTTTCGTTTGAAGAAGAGTCGGAATAGCTGCTAATGCTTACGTTTGTGTTGTCTACTTCGCTTAATTCAATAGCTTCGCTTTCCGGATTTTCAGGTACTTGTAAATTTTTAATGCGGATTGCTATTTTGTAAAGGATTTCTTTCGCTTTTGTAATCTGATCAGTACTTAATAAAATTCGATTCATATGATCTACATAAATACCAGCTAATAGAATCTCATTTTGTAACAGCAGATCCTCCCTTTTTTTCATTGATAATACAATTGCATTGGCAAGAGAAGTTTTAGTTTTATCTAGGTTATATTGTATATCAAGCCTTTCCATTCTGAAAAGAAGCTACCAGGTGTCAAATCCTCGTAGCCTCTTAGTTACAATATAAGGATGCAATAAAATTTTTTCCATCTTTTCTGTTTGTTCCCAGTGATTTTTGCTAAGGAAAATACTTGGATTATCTATATCTTCTATATAGGTTTTTAGATCAACTAACGGCTTAATCATTAAATAGGTACTTCCCCAGCGTGTAATTTGGTCTATTTTAGATCCCTTGTGGGCTCGTCTTTTCAGAATAGCATCTATTTTAGGAGTTCTGGCCACAGTGGCTACTTTTGTTAATTTTTCAATTAGAGTCGCAGCATGATGCTCTTTAAGACCATCTCGAATTGCCAATTGCAAGGTATGCACAGCACATCGCATACGCTGAATTTTTAAATTGACAGATGCTTTTTCAGCCATTTCATCCAAACGTTCGTCATTTTCCATTTCAATTAGTGGTTCAGTTTCTGGCATATTTTGAAAGAAATTTCCATCATTTAAAATTTGCGTGTTCTCTTTATCATTGTATGTTTCATTATCTATATTAACTTTTTCAGTAATTCTTAACATATTCGAAGCATTGTCAGTAACAATACATAAAATCTGATCTTTTTTAATTTTGAACTCATTTAAAACACTTTCCACCAATTCATGGAGATAATCACTTGTGTGGTGCGCATGGGTATCTTTTATTCCTAATGTTCGAGTTAAAATTTTATTATTTTCATCAATAAATCGAACATTGATGGCAAAATAATTTACTCTATGACGTGTGCATGCATCCATTTTAATGAAAATAGGGCGATTCCTTAAACTATTTTGAAGTTCTTCTTTTTTAATTTTAGCATCTTCAAGTATCAGTCTCCTTAGACTTTGTCTTTCCAGCGAAACTCCAAGTTTTTTAGCCATTTCCCCGTTTAAGCCTAAAAAGGCTGGTTGTGAGAAAAATGATAAAGGCACACTATTTTGCACTACCATTTGGGTTATAAAATGTTTAAAGGTCTGTGACGTCATTGTTACTGTTACTTTATCACCAACGAAGAACTTCGATAATGATGTTTGTCGCGAACCAGGTCCTTCTTTGTTTTTCAATTCGGAAGTAGAGCCAGAAGCAAGAAACATATTGGTATTTATGGCACCGCTGCGGTCCTTTTCATTTACTTTTTCAAAGACTTTAGGATGACAACGCTCTAAACGTCTTTTCAAATTTCCAGCTCTTGAAGGCACATTTTTTTTGGTAAATGAGCTTATTCTTACCAAACAGATTTCTTGACTATCGCTGTTCTCTACAGTACATTGGCACTCATAATATTTTTCGTCTGATGTCATTGTAAAGTGTTCGAATACAGCGGACTTTGTTACTAATTTTGGATTTATTTTTCTTGAATTGGACATCTCCATTTTTTTTTTTAATAAAGAATCCTAAAACAATTAATAATATAATATATAACACTTATTCTTATTACAGCACTGATTCACAAAATGCAAATTAATAAAATCCAAATCCTTATCAAAGCAAATTTTTTTAAACATCTCATTAATAAAATACATCTCCCTAGGAAGATCTAATAAAAAATCCTACATATTAGACAAATATCTTCTTTAGTATTAACCACTTTGAAAATTAACACGAATATAATTTTTAATTAGAGCAGCGTAGAGTGTGGATTATGTATAGCAAATTCACAAATTCAGATTCAAAAAAGTAGCATTTAATGAATCGATACCGTATTCATAAATAAAAATAAGGTATAAGTAAAACATAATAAAAATTATTAACGAAATAATACTAACTCGAGTAGGTATACACTTTGTAAAATAGTAGCACTTTTAAAATAGTAACAATAATTCGACTGTCTGTAACAAAGGACAAAGAAGAACTATTTTTATTAAGAAACGGTCTCTCGGTACTTTCGTCTTTCTTTATTTGAGGAACTCCCTTTTTCAAAGGGAAATTTTTCAAATTGAATTTTTTACTTGACCAGCATTAAGGCCTAAGCACAATGACTTACGCACATTTTCTGTGTGTAGTTCATTGCAAAATACATATGTTCTTCGTTCAATAATTAATAATTATTATAATTTGTAATTGTGGTACATATTTTTCATATATAAAAATTTGAAAATTATTATATGAAAAAATTAATAGCTTTTTCCTAGAAAAAAGAAAACAAAAAAAGGAGTCGGAGTCGGCAAATTTTTTGATTTTTTCCCGACTCCGACTCCGACTCCAATAACTAGAAAATTCCTTCCGACTCCGACTCCGCAGCCCTGGTTTAAAGGATTTAATTTTTCAGTAGACAATTTTCTCACTCACCAAGTTTTAACTTCAAAGGGAACTGATCAAAGAAGAGAAAAACGTTATCTCATCCTCTCCTTATATCACTTCGATCCTTTGGCTTCTAGAAATTTCCATCTTGATTTTCCGTTTTAGAGTCCTGTTGTAAGGGGTAAACAATTGGCGATCGTTTCGGGGGATATTTTTTGCTTCCCAATACCCGATGGTTCTTCCCCCACTGGGTGGAGCTTCTTCCCTTTACGTTGCGGATTCTAGGACTGTGGAACTTGTTATCCGAGGCACAATGTATAATTGGATTTATATTGTTATTGTGATGTGATATAAGTGAGGATGATTGTGCTTTACTTAAATTAAAAGTGGATAGAATTATGATAACTTAGTGAGTGTAATTAGTTATAATATATTAGAATTTGTAATATGATTTTGTTTTGGCGGTTGCTTTTTTTGGAGGTTGATATGGCTTCTGCTGGAGGCTGCTGACCTTGGGTAAGTGCTTGGCCTTGACGGCTGCACCGAACAATATGAGATAAAAATGGTGCCTAACAAATGAAAATGTGTTGTATTAATATGCATTCGTACGAAATGAAAATGTTTATATCTATGATCGGAAATTAGAACACATAAACAATTTTTTCAAAATTTCAATAAGGTCATTATATTTGAATTTATATATGTACATATATATGTATGTTAGCTAGAAGAAGGACTTGTTTCATATAGGCTAAGTGAAATAAAATATAAAATGGTAGCTGTTAGTTATAATTAAACAGGAACAATATTTACTCCGTTAATTCAAACAAATTTTATGTAAATTTGTCTAGCTTATATACAGTGAGTGTCAAAAGTGAGTCAACACTTAAAACTTACTGTATTAATTTTAACCCTCGTCGAGCTGAATAGGTACAATTGTAACTTTTGCGTTTTTAAATTTTGATTGCTCTTTCCCCAGAAGCAATAGAGCCCTCATATTTTCTGACATCTCTACTTTTGTGGCCTAGATTTCATAAGTCAAATTTCAGAAAAATATCTCAACCCCCTCACTTATCAAGAGATCACATTTTTTTTACACCTATAAATGGCGGTATAGGTACAATTGTACCTTTATATATTTTCTATGAAGATAATGCAAGAAAAAAAAAGAATCAACGTTTTTTGAATGATTATGTTAATTTATTGTACCTTACAAAATATAATTAAGATTTTTTTATTTTATTGATTTTCTTCGCAATTAATGCACGTCGTCTTTGGTAGTGAATGTTCATCGCAAACGGGATTAAGGCAAACCACACAGGACTTTCTAGTTTTGCGCTGCTTCCTCTTCAGCTCTCGGCAGATATAACAGCTACCAACGACAGGGGAGGCTCCACGACTACCATGAGGTTCTTGACGTCCAGCCGCTGGTTCTGACGTCACCAGAATGCGTTTTCCAAGCACCATTTCCACTGCACATCGAAGGAAATGATTCCTCATACACATTCGGTTTGTACTCCGAGTTTCGACTGCAGGCATACAAAGCTGAGTGGCAAGATCTTTGAGGAACTTTCTTCGTTGATCCTTTGTGCAGAAACGTGGGTTGTGTTCTCTGAAGATGACGTACGATGCTAACCCAGAGACGTCAATCATGTTATAAAAAAATGCCAGAGGCCAACGCAATGTCCGTCGTTTGACACTATATTCTCCCAACATTTTATCCATAACGTCTACTCCGCCTTTGGTTTTATTGTAATATGTTATTATCTCTGGTTTGGCTGCTTGCGTCTCTTCGACTTCTCCCGTCATGTGCATGGTTGATAGAAGCACGACTGCTTTGTTCTTCTTTCGCACATATGAACAAACTGTTGCTTCATTATTGTAGGCAAAATTCGTCGAGTTTATAGGCCTTTCTTTGGAGGCCTGCATGTTGCTTGGCAGGAACCTTTTATTTTTTCTTACTGTGCCAACTAACGTCATGTTCCAGGAGTTCAATACCTTAGCTAGTTCCATAGATGTGAAAAAGTTGTCGGTGGTGACATTTCTTCCAGAACCTTTGTATTTGCTGACTAGGTCCAAAACTGTTCGTTCACCAACGTTTACCTGTCGAGGGCCATCTGTTGGTTTTCCAGTATAAAGCTGACCTTGTAACGGATATGCGTTTGATGCATCACAAACCCAGAAAACCTTTATCCCATATTTAGCCGGTTTGGAAGGCATATATTGGGTAAATTTGGTATGTCCTCTATACGGAAATAGTTGCTCGTCGACTGTGATGCATTCATGTGGCTTGTAGGCTCTCTCCAAATTTCTGTTCAGCATTGTCCAGATGTCCCGTATTGGTGCAGCTTTATCAGATTTCAAACGTTCTGCACGTGTAATGTCATTGTCGAATCGGATGAATCTCAGCATCATCTTGAAGCGGTCACGAGGCATTGCTGCACGTATAAGAGGTAGAGCATCAACCTGCCACAAATCGTTCAGATTCACTTTATTATCTTTGTGCACACCAGTAGAAATAAGTATACCAAAAAATGCGTCGAGTTCACTTTCACTAAATGGCTTGAATGTTTTTGGTGGTGGCCGTTTGGAAGCTACAGGAAACGTTTGAACCAGTTTATTATTGAAATCCTCACAAACTCTCTTGCCCTTCCGATTTGTTTCGCGTAATATGATGTCACACATTTCCGGAGTCATGATTGTTTTAAATATTTCTCTTGCTGTATACATCTTACTGTTTGCTGCAGCTCCACCTTTTTGTCTTACGATATTACGACGTCTTGTTTGAGCATTGGGTAGTGGAACACTACGCCATTGAGTTCCATCCTTCGAAGTCCATATATCACCCACACTTGGAGACACACTTTCATCTTCAACACTTTCGTCTGAGTCGTATTCTTCTTCATGTTCGATGATCATTTCTTGTTCAATATCAGACTCTTCCTCTGCTGAAACTTGTGGTACGTAACTTTCGTCATCAGATGCACAGTACGGTTCTCCCTCGTCTTCAGAATCAGATTTTTCGAGCATTCCACTGATTTCTTCGCATGTATATCTGTAAAAATATGGAAATGGTATTATGAAATACTACTACATTATAGGTTTGTCACTATATAACACCGACCTGCAATCTCGTGTTCTTGAACTGCGGCTGGTACTAGGTCTAGCTTCATCACTCATAATGATTAGTATAACTTTTATCTTTAACAATATCTTCACTGCACAAAGCCTCAAGCAATATTAAATGCTTGTCAAAGTTACTTTTTCTTTTATACCTTCTTGATTGAATCATAAGAATATAACCCTAATTATTCTAAAAAATAATATTTCCTTATATTATTCTTGGAATATCAGAAGGGACTCCAATAAGTCTTGGAATAAGAGCAGGTACTCTTATCCTAATCTAAAACCAATTAGTATTCCATACCAAGAATAATCAGGGTAATAAAATCCTTTGAATCAGATCTACCGCAAATATTTATTATTTTTATTAGGTACCTGGAAATAATATTTCCTTATATTATTCTTGGAATATCAAAAGGGACTCCAATAAGTCTTGGAATAAGAGCAGGTACTCTTATCCTAATCTAAAACCAATTAGTATTCCATACCAAGAATAATCAGGGTAATAAAATCCTTTGAATCAGATCTACCGCAAATATTTATTATTTTTATTAGGTACCTGTCATAAAATGCAAAAAAAAATTCCTGGTACTCCTGAATACAGGTAAAATATCACAAAACATGACTACACAATATCTATATACTAAATATTATTCATTAATTGTAAAAAATTATACCTAAAATGGATTTGTTCATACAAAATATATGAAGGTACAATTGTACCTATGCCGCCTCTTAAGGTTGTAAATTTATGCCGCTCGACAAGGGTTAAATTACACTTCAACTACAACATAAATAAAGTTCGCTTTTTTTATAAAATAAAAAATAAATTAATTCTTGTATTCGCGAGGGAACCTAATAGTCCTTCTGTTAATCGTAGACTGTCCAGAATCAGACAGGAAGTCATCAATATTTCCATCATTTACAGCTTTTCTCAGAGGCTGGGCTACATCTCGTTTGGGGTTCCGTTGGAGTCGTACCTTTAAGCCGATTGGCGCACGTTGTGGGACTTAATTTTACAAATTAAAATGACTCAAATTGATTAATGTTTATTTTATTTTACAAAATTTATTAAATCCGGAACGTTCTCTTCAGAGTTGTCCTTGTATGTTGAATTCGGTCTTCTAGACTAAAAATACAATACCTAAAATTACCTCAATTACCTTTTTTTATTGCTGTACTAAGCAAATTGGAATTATGATTTTTTTAGCAGTAAATGTTTTTATAAGCATTTTGTTTGATTTATAGAAATTCAATTCCTATATGTCCGTAGGAATGTTCACGGGATCGTTCTCACCAGTAATTTTTGTCAAATTGAAGTTTTTAATAAATTCTTTAAATTTTAAATTTATTAACTTGGGAACGATTTACCATAGCAGCAAATGTAATTCACACAAACTTCTCATCTTATTACAGCATTTTTATAAAGTTTGAAAAAAAAAAATCGCAAGATCTTCGTATAGGAACTTTCGTTCGAACAGGACAATGATATAGCTCACGCTAGTGCCATTTTGTGGAACAGTACCAACTACTATCCGTAATGTCTTTTTCTGCAATATTAAATTAATTAACAATGGTTCACAAAGAAAAAGGGGCATCTGTTACTATATTTTCAAAGTTTTCAGTGTTATATAGATGCTCTTCAGAAATATCATTTTGAAAATTTGAAGGTGTGGCGTCGTTGGGAAGTGATGCTCCATATTTAGTGCCAACTCCTTTTCTCACCTATTAACTTTCAATTTAGATATTATGTATTACATCACATTGAACCAAAAAAGAACTCAAATTAATTTTAATAACGTTATAATTTTAGAATGCAAGAATTTAAGTATTACACAAGACTACACAACAAAATTTGGTACTGATAAACTGTTGCTCCCGGCGTGTTATCACAAAGTGCCTTTTGTCTCTCAGGTTTTAATTGTTAGAGCCTGCCGGAAATGTTGGTTTTTTTTTTTTTATGTGAAAGACTAGAGTCACAGGAAACGCCCTTTATACTGTGTCGACAGTCTATTTTCTTCATATAGAGTGCAATGTCGAACAGCAGCTCTAGTCGGGGAAGAAAGGAACTGTCACAACCTACCAGCGATATTTTGCAGTCCACCTACTCCCAACCATTACTGGCGACTTTGTCATCGGGGCATCGAGAAATAACTCGCTGGAGTGTTATGCCTCCTGAAACGAGTTGAATCTCATCAACCAACCGATGACATGCGCTTTTGGTGAAGCGGGGAAGGGCTAAGGAAGGCTATGACAGAAGGAATCAGGAATGTAAAGAGGGAAGAAGAAAGAAGGAAAGTTATGTAGGTGGGAAAGTGGAAAAGGCGAAGGACCGTGGGGCTGGCCGGGATTCGAACCCGGGACCTCTGGGATAGTAGTAGTAGTGATGAATTTTTGTTGTTTTGCACAACTTGACTATCGGTGACCTGTACTAAAATTTCTGGAGAGAAATTCGTTATTTCAAATGATTATAGTTTTTTTATGAAGCTTGTCTGTCTGGGTTGTGGCTTCAACAGAAGGTATAATTTATTGACGTCCAAATAGTATAAAAATGTTTTTTAGACATTTCGACGCATTAAAAAAAAACACATACACACAAAAAAACAACATGATTCTGGGCGACTGGAAGATCTAAAAAAAACTAAAAACTGCCAATTATTCCTTGTTGACGTGGATATCGCATGAACTGATTCTAATTACCCCGTGTCTCCAAGAGACAGATGTCAGCCAGACATTTCTGTCTTTCCAGATGAAATCGAACAAACATTTATTTTTGACTGGGCGCTTCTGGTAGGACTGAAGCTTTAACATTTCATTATTTGACAACTGTCATACTGTGAAATTCATTGACATGTCAGTGGAGAGTCAGTGTTTATAATGAATAAAAACAAAGCAAATTTATTAAAAAAAACTGTAGCGTTGGAATATTGAAGGAAATGGAATTGAAGACATGAATGGATGAAGGTGATATGTCGCAAAATTCTAATTTCAAGAAAATCGACTTCAAAGTTTCGCATAAACGTTTTGGAGATATTCGAAAAAGAATAGCCTTTATTTTTTTAAATGGTGTGGAGCGGCGTAAACAGTTTAATATATTTTTATGATAGAAGAGAAAAATTAAAAAAAAAAAATATTTGTAGTATTTTATTTAAAAAAAACTGAACACAACTCCATCTTCCACAAACAAAGTTTTAATACAAATTAAGAAAATTAGTTCCGAAAGAGACAAGTTCCTTAAAAAATAAGAAAAATAAACAAAAAACAAGGAAAAACGCTTATTCTTCACTAAGAATGGCCTCATAATAATACCGATATTCCAGTTTAACAAATTTTAATTGCTCCTTGATATTAGCTTTTTTTTCAACCGACACAGTACCATATTTCCCACCCACACGTGGCACTATAAAAATCTCAACCTTCTTGAATGGTGTCATTTCGTCGTATGAGTCTTTGTACAAATATGAACCATATTCATCCACTCTGAGCCATTTCACACCATCCCTAAAACTTAGTTCTTCATTATTTGTATTCTTTTTTCTATTAAACAAATTCAAATGCTCTTGCAAACTGTTTATTTTCCTGAAGGGGTCAGTCATATCAATCACTGTGTTGTTTCGTGAGGTTTTGCTTATAATGCTTCGATATTGCTCAGGTACATTGTATCATTTTTTCGAAGCACTTTTTCTATTCTCCCAAAATCCCGGTCCGAATTCAAATATGAATACCCCACTTCAGGAAATTTGTGGTCTATGGTTTTAAAATATCCTTTTAAAATCAAGTATTGGTAAAGAGTTATTATATTGAAATTTTTGTTCTGTCCGACAGATGAATCCGACCAAATAATCAAATGATCTTTACCTTGGCAACTTGGATCAACCTCCACAAACCTCAAGAGTGCACTTGCGACTTCGGAACTCCCCCGGTCCGCTATATCTTCAGTCCATGTACAATGAACCGCCTTTTCTTTGGATGTTCCGTCTATAACATGAATGCCCAAGTTATAAAACCAGAGTTGTCGTAGATAGAATGCCTTGGATGTGGTTAATTTTGGCAAAGGCATTATTTGCTGTAGATCCACTGTAATGTAAAGCGAGTTACCATCCGACTTAGGTTTCTTTCGGTCGGCTTGCATCGCTTCTACAGCTGCATGGTAATTCTCTTTAAGCTTTTCAGTCGCGTCCCCTGCATCGCAAGTTGCACAGGTATCACTCTTTGGGCTTCTAAAAGATAAATTAAATTCAGTTTGAAAGATTTTGTTATATGCACCTTTCTTGATCAAATATTTACCGGTTAAATTTTCATTTTCACACATTTCCAGATACAGGCTATGCATCTTCGTCAAATTTAAAAGGGGAGAAAGATATAGCTTGTGCATGTTTTTATTACGAGAATAATGAGACTGTTCGGCAGGAAAGCTCGATATATGTGCTTTAATACGAGTAACAACATCGTGATTCATTTCGTGTGGTCGATTCTGGTGCTTACCTCTGCAGTCCGGATTTGGAGCAGAAATGCCGCTTTTAATCTCTTTTATTATGAGATCAAGTTTTTTCCGGCTTATTTGGTATAACGCACACAATCCCAACTTGCTAACTTGTTTTGTATCCCCTTTAAATTTCACAAAATACTTGTACGATGCTGATTTATGGGTTTTGGCATTATAACGTTGTCTAACCACAGGATTACTGACAATACTGTTAAAAAGTAAAGCATTTTTGCTATTCACATCTAAGGAGTAATAGCTACGTAAAATAGCCTACCTGTCGTCTATTAGAAATTTAGTGGAGCACTGAAGCCTACACTTTTCATGACACAAAATTCCATCTTGAATTTTTTTCTTTGGAATGACCTCATTTTTATATGATATGTACTCTTCTCCCTTCTCTCTTGCAATAGCTGCAGCATTTCTTTTCCAAGTACTTGCATTTTTAGGTCGTTTTTTTGATTTGTTGTCCTTAACCGGGAATATTTTCCGTTTTCTAGGTATATCACGTTCTTGGGATTCTACATTTCCCTGTTTCTAACTGGTAGATGGAAGAGCAAGTTCTAGGTCTTTTTGGTAAACACTGCCCCCGATTTCAGAGCTTGAAGGTACAGGGTCTTGATCATGCGCCATCCGTTCACATTCATACTGAAACAGTAACTGCGTGTTGAATTTATCTAGAAGAGAAGAAAGCCCTTAAGCCGAGAGAAACATCATGCGCGCAAAGATAGAAAATAAACATTACAGAAGGATTAGATGAATAAATGCCAAAGGACGTAATAAAACCAAGGGTGCTACCATTAGTGCATTCAAAACGCGCGTTAGGGTGTTCCAACATAACACCGTTAAGAAAATCGAACCCTACAAGGATTTTGGGTCGTTGATCACGAAAATGTAGGAGGTATTATCAGCTAAAAAAACTTATTTCCAACCAGAGTGCCCAATTTGGATGCGGCTAGTAAAACTCAGCATACAACTATGTACATGTAAACGCCCTGTGCGTGAGCCCCCTTTGAAATGCTCGAGCTCATCCCAGTTTCTCAGAATTTTGTCTACTTTTGAAATTTTCAATTTTTTTCCAGGGTTTCTTAAAATTTCTGATAGTTTTGTAGTCGTCGGGATTTTCTGAAATTTAACGAGGACGACTTTTCAATAGTTTTTTTAGCATGTCGCAAAATATTTCTTTTGGGGTTTCCCGGATATTTTCAGGTTGGCACTCTGTTTCCAACACTTAAGGGGGTGAAACTACCCCTAGATTAAAGTTCGCAAATAATATTGAAAAAAGTGAGCGCAGCTTCCAATATTCGTTCTGCCCTTGCTTTGGCTCCTGACATTGTTTTTCGAAGAAATAATGTCGATTTATTAGCACAGTTGAATATTATTTTTTTAAGTCAAAAATTGATGAAGTCGTTTTTGAGGTTAGCACTTTCGTTTGATTTTAAAAAGTGCGAGAATGAACGAACGGATATCCAATAGAGATAAAGTTTCTCAAAATCGCATTTTCCATGTGCAGTGAGAATAAAAACAGAAAAAAAAGAATAACAAAAGAATTCGAAGGAGAAATGTGAAAATACATAAGCGCATGTCTTATCCCGATGCGCACAATGCTTAGTTGTGTGTAAGTTTCATTTCCCCACATGCGCGAAGAAAACCTCAACTGATTTGGATCAAGCTATACGAATGAAGGTGATTTGTTCAAACATAGCTCCTTCATCCACTGTAGAAAAGTGAGCATTTTAGTTTTTGACTCCTATAAAAGTGTTAAGTGCCCATATCACCTTCATCCAATATTGATGTCAAAAAATAGTGCACATAACACCTTCATCAAGTAGTTAATTTCCAAAATGGTCTTGAAGGTGACTGTTTTAAGGTTTATTTCTGTTTGTATGCACTTAAAACCTTCATCCGCGCCAAAAACAGCGAAAATGCGACATATCACCTTCATTAATTCATGTTTTCAATTATCTGAGATAGAAGAAATATCAAAACTTAGAGAAACACCTCGTTTTTGCGTGAATCCTTTCTTGGCAAAAAGAATGGATTATAGCAGGGGTTCCCAATCTTTTTTATACTGCGACTCTCTTTAGAGGTTGTAATTTTTTCGCGACGCCTTTCTAAAAGAAAATACCTACCTGTAGCTCTAGCAGACATTAAGATTACTTTATTTATTATTTAATTAAAAAAAACTCCAAAGATTATAGAACCTTAATTACTATTATTATTTATTAAAAAATGTACATAACAGTACAATCTATTTAGAAGGATGAGCTTGCTTTTCTGAGCATAACTTCTCAAATCGGGGTTGAAGTTTTGAAATCGCTACTCTCATTTTTTTTTTTCTAAATTGATTTGTGACCTATATTTCGACTTGATTACTGCAGCTGCAGAAAAGCCAGTTTCACACAAGTATGACGTAGCAAACGGTAAAAGAATTTTCAAAGATTTAGTGCTGAGAGTAGGATATTCTAGGGATACATTGCTCCAAAATGTAAATAGGTTGTCTTTGTCGAATCGTAGTTTTAGGCTCGTATCACAAGATAGCTCTAACAGTTGCTCTTCCCCCACTATTGAAAGTGCAGATGCTCGTGGGTTCGATTGGAATGGGTCTCTAATCCAGTCATGCTGATCAAGATTTTCGGGAAAATACTTATCAAAATGGGTGCTTAGGGTCGATAAGTGTTGGATTAATATCAATTGCAAACTTGGCCTCAAAACTCGTATAGATTTTTCTTTCAGGAAGCCTTTCAAAACAGGAAAAGAGTCAGTATTTCCTTGCTCCTCCTCCATTTTTCTTTTCCACAAAAGCAACTTCTTTTGAAACGCTGAAATTTTATCAGTCAGTTGCAGTATATGCGTTTCGTTTCCCTGCAGTGATTTATTAAGAATATTTAATTTCTCAAATATGTCACAAAGATACGCCAATTTTATTAAGAAATCCGTATTTGTAAACGTTTCTGCGTCACAATGGGATTCTGTTAATAAATACGCGCACAAATCATTTCTTAATTCGTATACACGAATAATATTTTCTTTAGAAATTTAAATTCAAAATTTATTAATTTAAATAAAAAGCAAATTCTTCAGAATAAACAAAAACACTTTATTAATAATAATATTTCTTTAGAAATAATAATCAAAATTAAGACAAGACACTTCGTCTAAAAATCACGGCGAGACTGACTTAAAATTATATCTTAGCGGTTAACATTTTTTAAAAGCTTTTGCCTTTACTTTTTTTTTCTTTATTATGATTCTCACCGAGTCAGCTAAAGCAGAATAATTTTATGAGGATCATTTTCTGTCTGCATATTTGCTGACTCGGTGGGAATCGTTGACATCTTTACTTCATTTGGAGTCATATTTCCATTTTCTTTGAATTTTGACTCCAAATGACGCAAAGATATAACTCACGTGAGAGTACGTTACCTCTCGACAACCAACGAGAATTACAATAAAAAACTAAAGATGTATGCTCGGCACCTAACTCTTCACAAAGCTTTTGGAAAAATCTTGCCTTCACGGGTCTTGTTTTCATGAAGTTTACCACTTTGATAATTACATCCATCACAAGATTTAATTCAGGTGATATATTTTTTGCAGCCACGGCCTCTCTATGTATGATACAATGTGTCCATTTTGCATTTGGAGCCTTGGTTTTAATGAGAGCTTGAAGTCCTCCATATTTCCCTGACATCGCGCGAGCTCCATCCGTACACACACCGACACAATTTTCCCATTGAATGTTATTTTCTTCCATGTATGAATCTAAGATCGTAAACAAATCACAAGCCTTCCCAGTAGCAATTATTTTTTTGCAAAATAACAAATCATCACATACATTTGTATTTTCCATGTACCGCACATATGTAACATATTAATTGGGCGTCATCATTACTATCTGTCGCTTCATCCAGTTGAATGGCAAATAAACCAGAAATTTTTTTCTGTCGTGAATGCGACGACTAATCGTATTGTTAGAAAGAGGAATTTTTTTTATTTCTTTAGCCGCCGATTCTCCAATCATGACTGATACCATATCAATCGCTGAAGGTAAAATAAGGCTGATGATGATACACGAGTCAACGTGTTGATGCAACACATTGTCAGTTCCTTGAGCGAAGCTGTCACACGAGGCAATGCGTTGCACTCAACACTTTGTGTATACAATGCGAGTTTATATGTGTGGTAATTAAATGTCAATTGAAAACAATAACAGTTTAACAGTCAGAACTTTTTTATCGGTTAAAATTGAAAATTTTAAAGATAACACTGAGCAACAAAATAATAGCTTTGTTCTCCCACCTAAGGAAAACCTATATATTTTAAATCTTCGTAACCAAGGTATAAACGCACAGTAAATAAAAAGTCGGAGTTGGCGCTTGTTTTTATTTAATATTTATATTTATGATTTTTAACAAATACAATGAATCTTTACAACATTCAAGCACAACTTCAGATTTTAATTATCTTTGGATTAAAATCATTTTCCAAAGCCACGTCATATTCTTCTGCTTCCTATACAGAAGCCCTAACATAAGTAACGAAGCCTCCACCTTATCTTTTGATACTATTTCCGAACAAATCTCGGGATTTTTGTCGTCCAATCCTGAGTGTGAAATCATCGTTGCGGGTGATTTCAATGTTCACAACGTTAAATGGCTGACTTACTCAAATGGCACCAGTATTTCTGGCAAGGACGTCGAGCTCTTTGCAGACATCAATAACTTGCAACAAATTGTGGATCATCCCACAAGAGTCCCTGATGTTGCTGGTCAAGGAGGATATCTCCTTGATCTTTTTCTAACTTCTCATCCAGCGCGTTACTCCGTCGAAGTTGATTCACCTCTCGGCAATTCAGACCACTGCCTAATCAGTGCTAACTTCCCATTCGAATTTCCCACCCCTCCCAAACCAGTTCGAAGAACTGTATGGCATTATGGGAAGGCCAATTGGCTGGGGCTTATTAATTTCTTCCAGTCTACAGACTGGAATCTGTGTTTCCAGAATAGAAACGCCAACTCTGCCGCTATCCGTATTTCTAGGATCATACAGGCAGGAATGCATTTGTTCATTCCTCATACTACTAAATCTGTGAAGGCTAGGCCCAACAGATGGTTTAACCAGGAGTGTATGAATGCAATCAGAAATAAAGAAGCCGCCTTTCGAGCTTACAAGAGCTCCCCGAGTGAATCGCTCCGTGCAGAGTATATAAAACTAAGAAATTCCTGTAAAGTCACCATCAGGAATGTCAAAAATTCATTTGACAGCAAGTTGAGAAGTAAACTCCTTAATGCAACCTCTGGTAGCAAGAACTTCTGGTCCTTGGTAAGCTCCATTAAGAAGAATTTCACTTCATCCACAACTCCTTCACTTATCCACAATGAGAAGGTGATAACAGACAGCAAATCCAAGGCCGATTTATTAGCATCTCTGTTTGCTTCCAATTCTTCTTTACCCCAAACTGATATGCTACCCCCGGTTCTTGAGCTCAGCGCTCATCTAATGGACAGGGTTTTCTTCAGGACTCGCGAGGTGTACAGGTGCCTCAAGGAGCTCGATGTAAACAAATCGACTGGACCCGATAATATACCCCCTATCGTCTTAAAACAATGCGCCTCACCTTTGGCTAGACCTCTGCGCAAACTTTTTGCCCTATCATACTCTTCCGGAGTTTACCCAGACTCTTGGAAACTTGCCCATGTTCAGCCAATACCGAAAAAAGGTGACTCCAGCGATCCCTCCAACTACCGCCCAATAGCAATTACTTCTATTCTCTCCAAAACCATGGAGACGATAATTAACAAAAAGCTTATGGGATATCTAGAATCCAACCAACTTATCAGCGACAAACAATACGGCTTCCGTCAAAAAAGATCCACTGGTGATCTTTTAATTTGCCTTACAGAACACCTCAGCCGAAGTTTGCATGGATCTGGCGAATCTAGTTTGGTTGCTTTGGATATCTCCAAGGCTTTTGATAGAGTATGGCACTCAGCCTTGTTAGCTAAACTCCAAGCTATTGGAATTGACTCACTTCTGTATAAGTGGGTTGAGAGTTTCCTTTCCGGCCGTTCAATTAAGGTATTATTGGATGGCGTCAAATCTGAATCTCACCCCATCTCTGCGGGGGTCCCTCAGGGGTCAATTTTATCACCGGCCCTTTTTCTCATCTTTATAAATGACCTACTTTCAATCCCCTCCAACCCACTTCTCAGCTTCGCTGACGACGGTACTCTACGTTACTCGTACAGCTTCGATACAAGACGGACACATGCCAGATCCTGTCTTGATGATCGTGAACTAATGTTCAACTCTATTAAAAAAGACATCAAACTAATTCTAGATTGGGGAGAGAAGAATCGTGTCAAATTCAACCCCTCTAAAACCAAGTACTGTCTTATCTCAAAAAAGAAGTTCAACACCTCACCATCCTTGACAGTGGATGACGTTGAACTAAAGGCCGACCCATCCCTACACATCTTAGGCGTGACATTAGCCAAAGACCTTCGTTGGAATGATCACATATTCCAAATCGCCAAACAAGCATCCCAGTGCTTGGGATTTCTTAAGAGGTGCAAGTTCCTCCTCCAGCCATCGGCCCGCGCTGTTATTTATAAATCCTACATACGGCCTCTTCTCGAATATAACTCCCTCGTTTGGGGCGGCGCTCCAATAACCACCTTGGCATGGTTAGATAAGGTCCAAAAAAAGGCCCTTAAATTAATTGATGACGACACCGCTGGCTCCACCATCGACCCCCTCAGCCACCGTAGGAATGTAGCAGCATTGACTAAATTTTATCGCTACTATCATAATGACTGTTCCTCCGAGTTAAACGCTCTCCTGCCTCCACGGCAATCTTATAACCGCAACACCAGATTAGCCCACTCGTCTCATTCCCTTCACCTGCAACTCCCCCTTTCACGCACTCAACAAGATATGAATTCGTTTGTTAATAGAACAACTCGACTGTGGAATAGTCTCTCGCAGTCAGTATTTCCGAGCTCCTACAACATCCAAGAGTTCAAACGCAGGGTTCATCACCACCTTCTTCAATACCCCCCCGTTCCTTTTAACCCTTAACCTATACCCCCCTCCCCTCCCCGTACTAAGCTTACTGCTAGACATTGCACCATGACGTGACAAATGACATGACGGACTGGTAGTACAAAGGGTGACTCCTGAGCTTAGCACTGTCACATAAAAAAAAAAAAAAAAAAAAAAACTTATTATATTTATAATGGTTTAAAAGGTACCGATTGCTTAGATTTTTTGGCTTTTCTGGTGTAGGACGATTCTGGTGTTTCTCGAACGATGGACCAACAGTAATCGGCAAGCATAGAGGGTTCCCATTTGCCTTTGTAGCGCTTTTCAAATGACGCGATGTCTTGATGGAACCGCTCTCCATGCTCGTCACTTACGGCTCCCATATTTTGTGGAAAGAATTCAAGATGTGATTGCAAAAAGTGTATTTTTAAGGACATATTGCATCCCATTTTTTGATAAGCTCGTAACATTGTTTTGACGATTTTTACGTACTGCGGGGATTTGTGATTGCCGAGAAAATTTTTGGTCACTTCTACAAATGACAACCAGACTTCCTTTTCAACGTCATTCAGTGCTGGCAGAAACTCAGGATCTTGCATGAGTTTCCTTATGTCGGGTCCAACAAATATGCCTTCTTTTATCTTTGCATCGCTAAGAGACGGAAATTTTTTTTTCAAGTATTGAAACCCAGGACCATTTTTATCCATGGCCTTTACGAAATTTTTCATTAGTCCTAACTTTATATGTAAAGGTGGCAATATGATTTTTTTGGGATCGACTAAAGGTAAATTTTTCACATTTTTCTGGCCAGGTATATAAGCTGTTCGTTCAGGCCAGTGCTCTCGAGTGTAATGTTCCGAACGATTCCTGCTATCCCATTCACACAAGAAACAGCAAAATTTGGTATAGCCCGTTTGAAGTCCCAGAATTAAAGCAACTACCTTTAAATCAGCACAGATAGTCCACTGGAAGTCTTTGTAGTTTATTTTGTTTAAAACAAGTCTCATCACTTCATATGTTTCTTTTAAATTCGCACTGTATGCTACAGGAACGGATGGAAGCTTGTTACCATTATTTAGAAGCACGGCTTTTAAACTTGTCTTAGAAGAGTCGATGAAAAGTCGCCATTCGGAAGGAACATGCTCATGGCCTAATTTAACCAACAAGCCGTTAACATCATTACAAAAAACTAGGCCTTCCTCCTTCGAAAAACAACCAACAACAAAACTGTGACGTTTGCGATATTTACTTATAACGACTCCGGGTTCGAGCAAATTCCACTGTTTAAGTCGTGATCCTAAAAGTTCGGCCTTTTCTTTCGTCAGATTTAGATCCCTGGCTAGATCATCGAGTCGCTTTTGGCTCACTAACACTGGAGCATTGCTAGTAGAAGGCGCATGAAACTCTGAATCAGAGGACGAAACTTCCTGGCTGTCTGATGATGTCTTGTTGTCTACTGATGAATGCGTTGACGTTGAATCCTCACATCGGTAAACAGGTTTGTCAACAGAATTCACATCGGGATACTTTAGAGTATGTTTCTTTTTTCTGTTTAGCCCTTTGAGATCAGTGAGACAAAAGTAGCAATCACTAATGTGATCTTTTTGTTCACGCCAAATGACCGGTTTTGTAAAAGGCAACGTCACAATTTTTTTACCAGCCCAATCGGATAGATTTTTGTAGCATGTTGTACAGCACATATGGGGCACCCACGATTTATCTAGATTGGCAACTCTAATTTTAAAATAGTTAAAATAACAATTTTGAATATACGGAGTAAAATTCTTTTTTTGGCTATCTGTTGTGAACTTTCCACACACGTAACAAAACTGATCCGGAGAATTTATGCAATTGCGCGACATTTTTGTACCTTACTGTAACCCGTTTCGAACACGATTGAACTTGTTTCGGTAGTTTGCTTATTTTATAAACTATCGCACTGATCAAAATGTTAACATGGAGAATACTCGCAAGTCGTTTATTTCGATAACGGTAGCTAAGCACACGTAAGTATTATTATTTTTGTGGTTAGGTGTACGGTGCCTAACACAAACAATATAAATCACTTAGGTGGGAGAACCACTGTTGACTAGTGTAATGGACGAATATGAATTTATAGATTTGGAAACTGCAGCTGCAGTGACGTTAGCTTCAGCAGCTAGTATTTTACTAATTAATTGTTTAAAGAAGAAAAATCAGTCCAGTGCCAAAAAAAGGACTTGGATCAAACATTGGCGAAAATTAAGAACAGATAAAAGTTCTTTTTCTTTCTTAACAAAAGAATTAACTCAACCAGAGGACCAATCCACTTTTGCCAATATTTTAAGGATGGACGACATCACATTCAACCTCCTTATATCTCTCATCAAAAGTGATTTAAAGAAAGATGCAACAGTGATGAGGGAACTTATTTCTGTAGAAGAGAAAGGGGCTCTATGCTTGAGGTTTTTAGCGACTGGTGAAAGTTACCAGAGTTTGGAATATTCAACCCGTATTTCTCGGTCGTTTATTGGTCAAAATATTCCAATTATATGCAAAGATATTTACAAAAATTTGCGAGAAAATTATATGAAGGTGTTTTAAGAAATAAGTAAATAAATACATAAACAATAATTTCTATTTATACAGTTTCCAGAAACTCAAGAGGAATGGAAGTTAATTGCGAAAGAATTCGAACGTCGTTGGAATTTCCCTTTATGTGTTGGAGCATTGGACGGAAAGCATATTGCTTTTCGTGCCAGGCAAGAAGATGGGTTACTTTATTATAATTACAAAGGATTCAACAGTATAATTCTTTTGGCTGCGGTCGATGCTAATTGTAGATTTACATTCATCAATGTGGGCTGCAACGGTAGGATGAACGAACGACAGTGGCGTACTAAGACGAAGTGGACTTATGGATATAATAAAGAACGATGAGAAACTACCACCCGATGTCACCATAGGTGATGGACGTCGACTGCCATATGTTTTCGTCGGGGACGATGCTTTTCCATTGTCAAAGCACTTAATGAAACCGTTTTCCTATAAATACCAAGAACGTGAAAAGATAATATTTAATTATCGCCTCAGTCGTGCCAGAAATACTGTAGAACGTGCCTTTGGAATTTTAGCGAACAGATTTCGAGTCCTGCAGACGACGATAAATTTGAATGTCGAAATTGTGGATGACGTCGTGAAGGCATGTTGTGTTTTACACAACTTTCTGCTACAACATAGTACAGCATCAATTGACCTGCCAGCAGACACCAGAAGCAAAGAAATATCAGGAAATTGTCACAGTGGACCGAGTCGCTATTCAGAGAAAGCCGGTGAAGTACGCGACACTTTCGCCAAGTATTTCGCGAATGAGGGTGAAATATAAAATGAAATAAAATAAAACTAGGGTGAATTCAAAAACAGAATTCAGCAATTAGAAGTCTGTAGCTGAATTCTGCAGCTTTGCGGCAGTGTTAAATTTTTGACTTCACCCCTAACTTTCGGAATATCTGCAAAGCATGCATCGCGGTCATATTACGAGGTTGAACTGAAATTCGTTCTCGTATGAAAAATTATTTAAAAAATGATAAACAGGATTATAAATGAAGTTAATTCTATCGTATTTGATTAACCCTGCCTTTCATTTGTATATTTGTCTAGAACCATAGCATGGGCGTATATTGTTTCGTACGCTACCAAAATAACACAAAATTTTGGATAGAATAAATACACCTTTAAGGGTACCTTACCCATTCTCGATTTCTGATTTTTGTGATTTTCATTGGGCCGGTAAATGATGAAAAATCGACTTATGAGGTACGGATATATTTATACATGTAATTGAAAACCTTAAGAACAAGAAAAAAATGTAACATAGTTGTGTATGAACATTTTATAGCCTCTTTTTGCGGTCAACTAAAAGTCCTCTTTTTGGATGGCGGGCATGATTGTAATTGACTGGAACGTCTGAGCCCAACAAATCGAACGGAATTTTAAAGAGTTCTTGTTTGGCTAGGGAATAGACTATTATTATTTGTTTAGTGCAAAAATTTACAAAATAGTGGACTTATGAATTTTTTTTTTCAAAATCCGAGTTTTTTTTTGTAAACTATTAGGCTGTAATAATAGAAGATCATCATCAATCTTTTTACAAATAGTCTAAGTTATAGCTTTTGGTGTTTAGAAAAACATATCAAAATTTCAGAACGATCGCTTTTATAGTTTTTGACTTACAATGCCCGCCAATCGTAAAAACATAGTTTCGAGAAAAATGCGTTTAAAGTTTTTGAAGTAATTTTCCGCGCCACGGCGAAACTAAGCATTTGCGATTTGACGCGCCCACCATCAATCTGCTGGAACTCCAAGAGTATTCCGAATTTCGACTTGAAACTTTCAGGAAATATTTTTGAAGAGTTATAGATTCGAATAAGACAATAAAAAAAAATCGATTTTTTTAAACCGAGAATGAGTAGGGTACCCTTAACTTAATGTTTAAACGGGCGCAAGTAATAAAATTCGAAGCTTCTACTCCTAAGTTACGCTTAGAAAAATTAATAATAAATTCAAAGTCCGATCGTCTTCCTTTAACCACATTCCAAAAACGCCTACGCCGTTGGTAACTGTTTTCTTGAACAACTTGATTTACCCATTTTCTGTTTTTCTCTAAAAAAAATGCGTTCGAAAACCAATTTACTCAACATAAAAATACAAACAATGATTGTATTTTTATATTGAGTAAATTGAATACAATTAGCTAAAATTTTTATTTCGGAAATTTACAATGTGCTTTTAGGTGGAAAAATGTGAAAGATCCCTGACCTAGAAGATCTCGCCTGCTCATTCCTCTCTATACCCTCCGCAATGGTTTGGTAAATTTTTATTTTCGTCTCCATTAAAATTTTTTCATTTGTAATTTTTACCAGCTCCTTGGAGATCAATTTAGAAAAAAAATCCTCTGCGCTTTCTTCTTTCTTGTTTTCCAAAATTTGTACAGCCAAAGTTAAAGCTGACTCTGCCTTTTCCTGTAACTGTCCTGTTGTACGCTTCCTCTTTGCCGTCTAAAAATACAATAATTTTTATTAGCATTTCAAGATACATACACGTGTATAAAAATTACACGTGTATCAAGTACACGTGTCATTACACGTATTTTACACGTGTACACGTGTTGTACATACACGTGTATTTAATACACGTCAAAATATTAGACCTCTAATTTAATGAGTTTGTGGTATACACGCGGTCGCTAATTTACCGCGATTAATTTGTTTAAATATAAAAACAAAACGTTACTGTTTTTTTTGTATTTGTATTTCTCTACAACCTCTCTGGTGAGGAGCCGGCAACGGTCGAGACGAGACTGCCTCTCTGATAATACTTCATGTTACATTTTCTGTCTGATAACGGCACGATCTTCCATGGACTTTTTTGGAGTCTTTTGGCGATCAGATGCTCGATCGTTACCGCCACATTTTATTTAGATTGAATCAGACATTAAAAAAAGGATACAGTTATGCGAAACGCAGTAACACCGCAAGTTAGCTCTTCTTATTGCTATCTCTATAATGTTATGCTCATATAAATCATCGCTTGAATTGGATGTGCCATAATACCTGGTGGGCGTAGTGCTTCTGGACGGAAGTTGCCGCTTCCTATTTCTTTTCTTTTACCTTCAGAAACTAAAGGTGTTGTGACAAATCCGTTTTCATTAGATTCTTCTGCAACAACAGTAGCCAAAAGAAAAAGTAAATAAAGGTAAAAATTATATTATATATGGATAAGTAAATGAAATTAATCTCAATTTCACCAAATACCGAAAAATTTAAATCCGGTTGAACTGGACTTTATTCCAATTCAGCTGCACTTTCAACCTGTAAAGATATGTATGTTTTATGGTAAGCGAATGTGTTATAAAAAAATATTATAATTTTTTCACATACCTTTAAATTACTTTGGCTTTTTCTTAAAACAATAACATTATCCAGGAATCGCATATTTTCATAATAAGTATAAGCTTGATGATTAATAATCATCTCTAGAAGACCCCGACTTTTTGGACGCTTCTACTTTTTTTCTGCTAAATACGTTGATCGCAACGATTTAAATTTCCTTTTAACTTCATCAGAAGTCATGTTCACCTCTTTTGCAATATAGCTTTGTTCGTTCACTTTGGGCTGATAAAGTTTTCTGGTAAAAACTTTATGAGAGTGGGGGTAAAAGTATATAAAATCTATGGTTTTTTGTTAAGACTACCAATCAATGTTTTCAATAAATCATTTTTTTCGGCTAAAAGTTTCTGTTTTTTTAATTTCCGTTCGTTTTTTTGTTTTATAGCATCTTTAAGGATGCTCACCACTTCTTAACTTTTTGTTTCAATCGCTTCCTGCTTCCTCTGTTCGTGTAAAGCATCTAACTGTTCTGCGACCGACATTTTCCTTTTCTTTATCTTCGATGTACTTCCAGAACCTTTAGTAGGAAAAAAGATATATAAATGATATAAAAATGCCTTAATTTATTTACTAGTATTTGAAGAATCATGCTCCCGCGCATTTTCCGTATTTTCACCTCCCAACAGATGCAGATTTACGACATTTTCTTCAAGCATTTCTCCCAGTTCTCTGAAAGATAGTTAAGGTTTATTAAAATAAAATATATTGCTAAACACAAACTCTCATCTTCTTTTATATAATTTATGTAAATACTTTCTCCTTCCAGCGCACCCCCTAACTCTTCCGAGTTTTCTGGTAATGGTCTTCGAGACAAGTAATCCGCTTGATTCTCATGCGTTCTAACGTATTTTATCTCAAAATCATACCCTGACAAAAATACTGCATATCTTTTCAGCCTATGTGCAGCCATCTGTGGTATTCCTAATTTTGACCCAAAAATCGATTACTAATGGCTTGCAGTCTGTCTTTAAAATAAATTTTCTGCCGTATAAATACTGATGAAAATATTTTACTCCGAAATATATTGCTAAAGCCTCTCGCTCAATCTGACTGTACCTTTTCTCAGCTTGAGAGAGCGACCTTGATGCATACGCTAACGGCTTCACGCTACCTCCCGGGAAAATATGGCACACTACCGCTCAATTTTAAGGGCAAATTTCGATTTTAATGCACTAATATATCTGTACCAACCAACATTGATTTTACTTTTCCAAATGCTCTTTGACAATTCCTATGTGGGGGTCTTGATACTTGATTTTATTTTATATAGGTACGTTTAAATGATTAGTTACATAAAAACTCAAGCCACATCATTAATAGTTTATAATATTTTTAAATAAACTATTTTTTAAAGTTTTAAATTATTTTTTAATTATTTTAATTTTATTTAATTTAATTTTTTAAAATAATGAACTTATTCTTAACGGCTAAATTATTCTGCCGGAAGTTCTTACAATTTTAGACTTCTATTTAATACTTTCTAACTATATTAATTAATTAAACTTAGGAAAGATTTCAATTGAGTGATATCTTGGGGTTCTTTAGCCTTCACGATCGCTTCTATTTTATCTGGACATGTTTGTAAACCCTCGGCCGTAATAATAAATCCTAAATACCGTACGGATGTTTTAAAAAATTCACACTTTTCTTTCTTCACCGTTAATCCCGCCTTATCTAATCTAGTGAGAACGATTTTTAATCAGTCCATCTGTTCACCCATAGTTGCCTGGCTAGTATAATGTCATCCGAAAACACAGCTACGCCTTTGGCCCCATATAATACCGATTCAATATGTTTTTGAAAAATTGCTGGTAGAGTTTTAATACCATAAGGGCAACGTGTGTACTTATACAATCCCAAATGGGTTGATATGGTCGTAAGTTCCTGAGAAGCTTCTTCCAATTCAATTTGTTGGTAAGCGGAAGCTAAATCTAATTTTGAAAAATACACTCCTCCTGACAATTTTTCGAACAAATCCTCGATTCGGGGAATTACGAATCTCTCGTTCTCCAACATAGAGTTAATCGTTACCTTATAATCCCCACATATTCTAATTGAGCCGTCCACCTTCATAACTGGCACTATTGGCGTTCCCCAGTCCGATGTGTTTACCTCAATGAGTATGCCCTGCCTCACTAATTCATTTATTTGCTTTTCTACTTTGGCTTTGATACTAAAAGGTAATGGTCGCAGGGTGTAATATTTTGGGACTGCGTCTTTTTTAAGGTATAATTTCGCTTTAGCGTATTTATATGTACCTACAGTGTTCGAAAAAACTTTCGGGAATTGGTGAATTAATTTCAGATGATCCTCTTTTATATCTATGTTATTTACGCGTAATTCTACACCAAAACAAGACATGAATTCTCTACCTAATAAAATTGGACCACCTCCCTTAACTATAAAAAAATCCACTAGTTTTCTTTTATTTTCAAATTCGATTTCTATTTGACATTTCCCTATCGGGCGTATTGCTTGTCCTGTATATCCTACCTATTAGTTGTGTAGATTCTAATTTACTATCTCGTACTATGATGTTATAATCCCCTTTACTCATGCAATTTACCGCGGCACCGGTATCTAATTCGGCTCTAACCGGTTTACCATTAACTCTTACTTCTAATATAATTGGTTTATTTATATCGCAATTTAATGAAAATAAACTACCTTCGCATGATGGTTCCGGTACGTTAATGTAATGTGTCTTTCCTCTGTCCGTTTTTGTTGTACATACTCTTTGTAAGTGACCTTTTTTCTTACACACATTACAGATGCAGTTTTTATATCTACAATACCTAGATTAGATGATTATCATACCCACAACATTCACATTTTTTCCTCTGTGACTTAATAAAATTAGTTTTTGAGTTATTATAATTTTGAAAAGAAACCTTATTACCTGATTTTACACTTTTCAATTTATAAATGGATTCCTGTTGTGTATTCCTCACTGCCTGTAGGCAGCATTGCCTCTGTCTCCATTGCTATGGTTACCGCACTTCTAAATGTTAATTTCTTCTCATCTTACGCGAACATCTTATCTCTTACCGGGCCTTTCTTCATTCCGAGAACAAATACGTCCCTCATAACGGTTTCTAATGCATCACCAAAAGAACAAGACACTGATAAATCACTTATTTTTCGTTCCCATTCCTGGATCGTTTGTGTGTCGTCCATACGAGCATTATAAAATGTCTCCCGTTCCACAAATAATAACTTTTTTGTCTTTAAATGATCATCTAATATTTCTAGCAACTTTTTGAAAGTAAGTGCTTCCACTTCTTTTGGAAAACACAAGTCTGTTAGAAGGTTATAGGTATCTTCTGATATCATTAGCTCATTAGTGATATCTACTCGTTTATAAGAGCAAGTCGATGGGTCTTACGAAAAAGATATTGTTTCAAAATGTTGCTGAAAAAGATATTGTTTCAATTTATTGCTGAAAAAGATATTGTTTCGGTTTCTCGCTGAAAAAGATATTGTTTCGGTTTCTCGGTGAAGAACATATTGTTTCGTTTTTTTGCTGATATGTTTTGCAGCCAGAAAACGAAACAATATGTTCTTCACCGAGAAACCGAAACAATATCTTTTTCAGCGAGAAACCGAAACAATATCTTTTTCAGCAATAAATTGAAACAATATCTTTTTCAGCAATATTTTGAAACAATATCTTTTTCGTAAGATCCATCGAAGTGTAGTTGCTAGTACGCAAGTGTAAAAAATAGTAAAAATTAGCAGAAAAGGAACGCAGCTATTGTTAACACTACTGCCTTTTTCTGACTTTCTGCTTCTAATCCATTTGCCATCAAATATTGCACTGCCACTTTTTTGTCGTGGTCAGATGGAGAGAGTGTTGTTGCCCCTAAACGAATTTCGAAGAGGAAATTACAATGCACTTTCGCTTCTATTTTATCCATACACGAAATGTTAAAGTGTGTGTTATTGTCATTTTCAATTTAAAGGATCGACTAACATACTTATTTCTTGCACTAAACTTGATTTTGGAAAAGACTTCCTCGATAGTCTTCAGCATTGGAGAATGTGGTGGTAGAAAAACTAGAGTGTGTCTTTTCTTAACAACAAAATGTATGAATAGCAATAGATTATGGTGTGTCGAGCTTGACCGAACCTGGACTTACTATCGTTATTATAGAAGTACTTAATTTTCAAACTGATGAATTTAATTTGCAAAAGGATTAATTTGATTTGCAAATGGGTAAATTTAATGTGAAAAAACTGTAAACTAATTTTATCTTCAATGCTTAGTTTCTAACAACTGTAATTCATTTTATGACATAATGATCCTCCAGACATTCCGTCAGCACTTTTTCGTGAGAACGAAAATGTGTTGAAGAATATTCTTAGTTATTACCATTGCTTTTTCTATGTTTTTAAATTGACATACCTCTGATAATTCAGAGGTATTAAATTCATTTTCCCTGGAAGAGCTTTCAGGGTCAATATATGTAACCCTCGCGAGTACGGTCTTGCGAAAGGCTTCACCGAAAAAAAATTTAAATTATTAACTTTTTTCTCGTTTAGCAAGGTTAGTATTTCCTGTGGATTCATTTCGGGGTCCAGGCCCTTCAGAAGCACATTTATTTTTCTGTCTGCTTTTGCGATATAGTAGAAGTATTCAGTGTTAGGACGTTCAAACACACTTATCATTTTTTTGTAGTCTTCTACTCTCATACATACATGGGAGGGGTGTTCGTTAGATTGCCTCTTAACGGAATGCCCTTCTTTCCCAATCACTCTTAAAGCTAACGCCAAGGTGTCTGAGACGCATTGGTTAAATATTTTGATAGGCGGTACCTTTTTTTGATATAATTAGTCTATCTTACTGTTGTTATTCCTGCTGATGCTGTTGCTGCTGTTGTTGTTTTTGCTTGGTTATCAGCTGAGATTCTGTGAGCATTTTATTTTGGCGAAGGCTGTTTGAAATTTTTTTCCTTCACCCGATTGATGAGTTCCTCTAATTCATTTTCCTCATCTTCGGTTGACATTAACGGAGCGAATGTATTTCCTACTCCAGTATATGCCGGCTGCTGTTGCTGCATTAGTTGGGTGGTGTGTTTTTTAAATTTCGTTATTTGTAATATTTTTTGTTGGTGTAGATTGCAGGCTCTCGTAGGAGCTCTCATCTTCACCGCTGCCGATGCCGTTTGTGGTTCCCGGTTCAGCCGCAAGGCGATATTTTTGATTTCCTGGGAATTAGACGCTTTTTAATTATTATTATTTTTTTTTGTAGTGTCTATTTGCACTTATTAGAGGGGGTCTAAATTATGGCCCACTCCCTTGCATTTGTTGCGCTTTTCACTTCATCTAAATTATAGTTTCTAAATAATTTTTTTTATTTTAATATTATTTTTTATAGGTCGACACTAATTTATTAACGCGGCACCTACTCACTACACTGAAAGAAAAACTTATGTTAAATTATAAAAAAAAAAAACGGGCAAAAATTGCAAATACAAAATCCAGCCTTCGAAGTTCTAAGGCAAAACAGCGAAAAAAACTTAGGTAAAACTTAGGTGATGTACAATTGACGAAAACTTAGGCAATTCGTACTATAACCACTTAGATAAGGTACCTAAAATTTTTACAAAAGCCATGTATAGTTTTCCCTAGACTTCAATAATAAACTACATATGTATTTAGACAGTTTATCGTCGTAGCTTGTTTGCAATATTGATTACTTAGATAAAATACACAAACAAGCTTAGGTATAGTACCCAAACAACTTGGGCCAATGGCCGAAGTATTTTACAAAAATCATGTTTTTTTCTTGCAAGACTTCGGTGATAAACAACTAAAGTTCTTAGGCAGTTTATCGAACAAGCTTAATTGCGATACCTTGTATTTAGGCAATTTACACAATCAAAAAAAGTAAATTGCCTGAATATTTTACGTTAGACATTCTCATTTCTCCTATAATTCGATAATAAGCTTTCGCTTACTATCGAAGTTCTAGGAAAAATAAAATGACTAACGTAAAATTAAAGTAACTTAGTTAACTTACCCGCGTGCACATAAGATGAACAAAGTGACATTTCAAAAGACATCTAACAAACTTAGGGAAATTCGAATTTTTTTGGCATTATGCACGATTCATTCAATGTTATTAGCCTCATTTAAAAAATATTCTTCTGCAGTACACCTTTTCTTATTGCAGAAAAGAACATAAAGCTTTGTAGTTGTACAGCTAGTACAGAAAAAATAAAAGTCGAGAATAACTTTTCAATTTATTTTATTTTTATTTTTTCATTAAATTAAATATACATCGACATATTCATTTTTGTTTCAACCTGTTTTGGATATCAGTAATAAAAGTATCTACAACGGGGAATACTTCTACTGTTTCTTCAATACAAAATAAAAATTTTTGTACAAAAAGCCAAACTGCAATACTTTCAATAGGATATTTTGAATTAAGCACATACATTAATTTAAAACAGTGCTGAAGCGCTTCTAAATATGATGAAAATTGAAATTTTTCACCATCAACATCAACGTAAAAGTTTTTGTAACAAAATTTGTTGCCTACAGCAATAATTAATGGCTGCAGAGTTGTCTTCAACTTTAAATTTACACGCCGTTTTTCTGAAAATATATCGTCGATGTCGCTACTTTGCATTGCTAATAAAGTAAATGCCGACTGAGAATCTTTGATGCTGTATTTGATTCTTTTTCCGTTGATGACTTTTGAACCCGGCACCAAAACAGCATGAAGTAATTGGAAATAAATAATGTTTATATTATCTAAGGAAAGAAAATGAAAGATGTGCTTTATGAAAGACTAAATTTACCTGTATCAAGCGTATCCTTATTTTTAATAAATTCTTCTAGCAAGTTTTTCGCTGTTGTGTCCTTGATTCGTTCTTTAAATAACGGTAACGGTATACGGCAGAAATTCTCCCATTGAATAAAAGAAAAAGCATTGCCAGGATTCTTGTCGCTATAATCTATTTCAACCTATAAAATAGTTCACAACATTAAGTAATATTATAACGTTACAATTCATTACTAGTTCGGGGGACTGCGCGTGCTTATATAGTAGCCAATCTTGAAATATTTCCTGAAGCGATTTGTTGGACTTAAACATTTGTGCACGATATTTTATAGTCTTCCTCCAATTAATTAATACCTCATCCCATTTTCTTAAATGCTTTAGGTCGTGGTGAATTTGTAAAAGTTCTTCGGAATGTAATTCTACAAAAATTCAAAACCAATGTTCGTTATCATAAAAATATATAATTTTTTAAACCTGGTGAGAAGTTATCTTCATTTTGTATTTGAACCGCAATTAAGGCTTTACCCTTTTCTGGCTTTGAACGACTCCTAAAATTTCTTAAGGCGCGTTTTCGGGTTTGATACCTATCCCATAATTTTCCTTTAGGGGGGTTCTTACCTCTTCCGACAAAATACGTTTGCTAAAATATTTTGAAAAATCATAATGAATATTGTATAGAGCCCGAATGGTTGAAAGGTGTCATTGCGAGTAAAAAAAGTTTAATTCAAATTTACCAGTTTCTCTTTTGGAAACATATTAATAATTTGCTCTGCTAAGTTTTTACACTTTCATACTGATAAAGGTACATCGTTTTCAATAACATAATTTATAATTTTATGCACAAGCTCGGTCCTATCTTCGGGGTGAAGGTACCCTGTATCATCGCATCTTCTTAGAAGTTCCCTTCCTTGCTCGGTTCTATTTATAATATCTCTAACAAAAACCTAGATCAAAGTTTGTTCAATAATATCTTTCACGCTAACAAAGTATATATTGTTCATACATCATACTTTTATTGCTTGTTGCTGGTGAATTTATACTGTTCGTACAGGAAACTGTGGGTGATCTTCGCGAGATGGGTTCAAACTAACTTTGGGGAAGTAAATTATATATTCCCTAAAAAAATGAAAATTATTAATGAAAAATGAAATTTTGCCAAATCCCTAGTTTGTGCTCAAAAATAACTTTGCTGTTTAGTTTCTCACCCATAAAAAGTTCATCCAGATGCCGTTCTTTCATATATTTAAGTCCATCTAGTGTTATACTTTTTGCTATAATATGAAAGTATTTTAAATATCTTTAAAATATCTAATATCTTTTAAATATCTTTAAATATCTTAAATATCTACTCACATGCTAAAAAATCATACAGTTCGTTATACAGGTTCCATTTGCGTAGTAGAAACTCTAATCATAATTTTTCCATTAGGTAGAGCTTGTGAGGAAAGCGGAGGCCCATCAAAATATTCTATAGGCAAAATTTGCAAATCGCCTTCTTTGCTATTTAGTACTCCATTATGATAAATAACACAGCCACACAAAAAAAAATTTCTGACCTGGAGGTCGCACTATGTGTACTATATGTTTTTGGGGTCGCTGAATCCGAATCTGGGGTCAGTTTTATTCCAGCACATCTGGGCTCGGCCATAACCTCAAAATATACCCTCAAATTTGCTAAATTTGGCTAAACTGCTAACCGTATGGCTTTAAAACCTTATAATCCTCTATTACAGTAGCTCGATGACCTCTTGCTTAAATAACTACATAACCCATAGTCCCATAACTACATAACCTTATAACCCCTTACCAACATAACCCTTAAACCCAATAACGAAGTTTCTGACGTGGGGGCCTGAAAATGTGTACTATGTGTTTTTGGGGTCGCTTAATCTGAATCCGGGGTCATTTCCATTTCAGCACGCCTGGGTTCGGCCATAACCTCAAAATATACCCTCGACTTTGCTATATTTGGTTAAATTGCTAACCCTATGGCTCTAAAACCTCATAATCCCATAATACAGTAACTCGATGACCCTTTCATTAAATAATTACATAACCCCATAACTCTATTACAACATAACCCTATAACCCTTGATCCCGATAAAAAAAAATTTCTGACATGGTGGTCCGAATTTGTTTACTATATGATTTAGGTCCTTACAAGGTCCCTTACAACCTCATTTAATCACCCTTCTTTTTTGAACTGTATCGCGTTCTTTTTTCTTCAAACGATCTGTGCAATGAATTGCGCTTCCGTTTTGAATTTTTACTAGATTCTCTTTGCAGAGTCCAACAAAAATCTGCCATCATATTTATGTCCCATCGACCCTGATACCGCGTTTCCATGACCCTGAGATCTTGGTGGAATCGTTCTCCCTGTTCTTCGCTAAAATCCCCGAGGTTCTCAAGAAATTTGTCGAGATGAGAATCAAGGAAATTTTCATATTCATGCTGCATCCAAGCTTTCCAAAGTTTGAGATCATTTCTGTAACTAATTTTTTGTAATGAGGGCTTTTTTTGTTACCCAAAAAATTTTGAGCAACTTCCTTAAAACTCTTCCAAGCGTTTCTTTCTTTTTTATCCATCGTACCAGTAAAGGCTGGATCACGAAACATCGTTCTTATCTGAGGATCATCAAAAACACCTTCTTTTAACTTTGCATCACAAATTTTTGGAAATTTTTTTACGAGATAAGTGAAGCAGTCTCCATCTTTGATGAGAGCTTTGACAAATTGTTTCATTAGACCAAGCTTGATATGAAGGGGTGGGAGTAAAATTTTGCTTGTATCAACTAACGGCTTGTGGATAACTTTTCGAGAACCAGGGGTGAGGGATATTCTGGACGGTCAATTTTTCATCACATAATGATTTCCACGATCACGACTATTCCACAGGCATAGATAACATGGGAATTTGGTAAATCCTGACTGTTGTCCAAGTAAAATTGTTAAAATCTTGAAATCTCCGCAGATTTGCCATTTATGTGTTTCGTAATCTATTTTTTCCAGTAGAATTCTCATGTTCTCATGTTGTTCTTACATAACGGAATAGGAGCATAAACATTCGTGTTATGTAGTAAGACCGCTTTTATACTTCGCACAGATGAATCAATGAAAAGTCTCCATTCTTTGGGATCATAGCAACTAGGCTTAAGTTCATTCATCAGACCCTGTATATTTGTACAGTAAACAAGAGCGTGTTCTTCATCTTTAGTGAAAAATTGCCGAAATTTCATTTCTCTGTTTCTGTAAAACTTACTTTTGTTTTTGGTTCAAGTAGATTGTTCTCTTTCAGGAAGGATGCCAGATATTCTGAGCCATCCTTTGGTAATCCCAAATCCCTTACAAGGTCATTCAACACAAACATACCGAATGGCGTTGTTATTGCAGTTTTTTGGATGTCATTTGGCTCTACTGGGATTTGATGATAGGCTCTCTTCAGGTCGATAAAGGAAAAAATATTTTTATCATGTAAGAAATGGGTGAGGTCATGTATATGAGGTATCGGGTATCTGTCTGGTTCAGTCACCGCATTCAGCCTTCTGAAATTGCCGCAGGGCCTCCAATCTCCATTCTGTTTCTGCACCATGTGCAAGGGGCTTGCACACGGACTACACGAAGGTCGACATATGCCTTCTTCAAGCATAATTTGGAATTCATTCTTAGCTGCTTTTAACTTCTCTTGTGAGAGTCTTCTTGCTTTAGCAAAAACTGGAGGTCCCTTTGTGAGGATGTGATGACTTACTTTGTGACTTATTTTTTTCTTACTCAGCGTAGGTCGGGTTATGTCCTTGAATTCGTTTAATAAGTCATGAAAATTCATCAAATTGTTAATGGTCGACAGACTTACGATATCTGCGACGTGTACCGTGCATGAAGCTGCGATTTTTGTCTGCTTATCAATTAATTTTTTTCCGTGTTGGTCTACTTGTAACTTAAAATGCTCCAAAAAATCAGCTCCTATGATCGGTTGCGAGACATCGGCAATTACGAATACCCAGCTAAACTTTTTTCTCAAGTTCAAATGTAACGTCTTTTTCTCCATACGTTTTAATTTTGGTACCATTTGCAGCATATAAGGTAATTGAATAGTCAATTGGACGTTGTTTAAGAGATCCTACAGAAGTTCGTGGGATGACCGATATGTCCGATCCCGTATCGATTAGAAATCTCAGCTTGTTTGACCTGTCTGTTATGAAAAGGCGGCGATTACGATTATTTCGCCCGTCGCTAGCCGCCGACAGCGACTGACGCATTAGTTTTCCTTCTTGTAGTTGCAAGGATCACGGCATTTGGTAGATTTGTCTCTAAACCTGCGGTGGTACCAACACCATTGTGAATCCTTGAATGAATCTCAGTCGCGTGATTTGCTTCTGTGCCGAGCTCTGAAATTTTTCGCGGAGTGCCTCTTAAAGGACTTCTGGAGCTCTAGAACTTCTTTTCTTAACTCGCTGACCTGTTTCTCTAACGATGAGCTATCTGCTGCGGAGGGTGTGCACTCGGAAATTTGTGTCTTGTCACTAAATTCAACAATTTTGTCCGCCATTACCGCTATTTGGTTCAGTGACTCAGAGCTAATGGATATAATTGCTCGTACATTAGATGGTTATCGTTGCATCCAAATATATTTTAGCATTTCATTGGTTATATTACTGCCTGCGAGCTCACGCATTTCTCTTAAAAGTTGTGATGGTTTGGAATCGCCTAGTTCCAAGTCTTGCAGTAACTTTTTAATTCTCTTTTGGTCAGAGTCTGCGAATTGTTCAATCACTCTTGCTTTTAGAGTATCGTTCATCTTTTCTTTAGTTGGATTTAAAATAATGTCGCTTACCTGTGCTAAAATGTTGCTTTCAATTGCTGCCACAATTGTATGGAACTTAGTGCGATCAGCTTTAACTCTACCTGTGCGAACCATAGCTCAGGTTTCGCTTTCCAGAAGGGCGGTGTTTTAACCGACACTCAAGCAATCTCCCGCGTTTCTTACTCACTGGTTGATGGCTTGTCGTTAGTTTGCTTCTCCTCGATATCGTCCGCGTCCGACATTTTACACGTGTTACTTGGCAGTATTTTTACTAGATACGAAGTTTATACGAAGATGCACGATTTATTCTTTATTCATTTAACGAACCTCAAAAATATTAAATACGTCTCCCGATTATCATGATTTTACCTCTCATTAGACATATAATTTTATCTCTTATTTACACCTCAATGGAAACACTCATCACATTGATTATTTTATGCAACTCACAATTTCCGATTTGTTAACACGAAAAGTTGCGATAGTTGTCAACACTGTTTCTACACAAATGGAATTTCGTGAACCTGGGTTTTTTTGTTAAGAACGCACTCAACACCGTTCGACTACCACTGCACTTGCTCGTACCCAACGTTGATGTATATGTAGAAATGAACGTGAACCTTGGCTTGAGGCGTGTGAACGCTACTAACACCTATATGTCGTTTATCGCGAAATCGTTACCCACGCTGCGAAATATTTCTTTAAAATTTCTCAAATTCCACTATCGGAACCGATGTTTTGTTGGGTTCTTTCGAAGCACATTCTCTAATTACCGTCCCTCCTTACACGACGACCGGGGTCACCACTGAAGGGGTTTCTTTTGGGGGCACCTACTATGCCGCCACCTAACTACTGTTTTGTCTCGCCTGCTCGCACTGTTTCAGTAAACTAGGGAGAGATTTATCGACGTACAAGAAAAGAACGAGACTCAACGTTAACAAACAATTTTATTAAATTAAAGATACAAAAATGGGGTTTACGGAAATACAAATGAACACGTCCGTTTTGCGCGGTGGTTGACTCACTTCTGTTTTATGTCTTGTGGTGAGAGTAACTTTTGGTGAAGATATATTTTGGTACTGCCACAAATGCCTGCGTAAACTAACGAAGCAGGCAAAACGGTTTGCGTCGATTTAAATTCACAGAATTCCTTTATGTGCATAGACAATATCTAATAATTTGTCCTAGCCTTAGGTGAATTATGTTTTGCTTCGTAAATATTCTCAAGTTTTATGTGAAAAATTCACACTAACACTTTGATAATATGTAATAATTTGCCCTAGCCTTAGGTGAAATATACTTTGCTTCGTAAAAATGTCCAAGTTTAATGTGAAATATTAAATGTAATTTACATGAATTGCCTAAGTTTTTTAGGCCTAAGTTTTTTGTTAGTATATAAATTCCAAATTTTCTTTTACCATAGTGCCTTGGTAAACTACAAAAGTGTTTTAGGCCATAATAGACCATCATAGCCTTAGGTGTACTATAACAAGGTGACCATTTATTTTTTTCGTTTGAGGAGTATATACGTGAGGGGGGTGTATTAAAAATGTAAAATAAAAAAAATAAAAATATGTTAAAAATTAAAACAAAACAATCCATTTGGCCTATATTATGTAACATAAAAAAACAACAAAATAAATGTCTAAAATAACAAAAAATAAATAAGTAAAAATAATTACAAAATTAAAAAATATTGCAAAGGGTCTCGCCGGGTTTCCATATGAAATCTGCACTGGCGTCTTTTTTGACATTGGTGCCTTTAATATATTGCTAGTTGTTGAAAATAATTTTTGGCCAATTATTAAAACCCTAACCTCATTCGTTTTGGGAAAATGGGGGTTGCAACCCCTAACTTAAAAATTATTTTTCTCCGAAACTATGATAGATATTGGAATGAAACCAACGCGACATGAAAGCTCTTAATTAGCTTTACATTACATATTTTTTTTATAATTTTGCAAATAAGTATAAGGCTGTAAAAAAAATATTGAAAAAAATAGGGGTGGTTTTTAGTGGCTATTTCTTGAGGTACACCGACCAAAAAAAACACGTATAATCAGCACGTATCCAACTATAATATGTAACAATTAGATAGATGTGTGATGGGTGGAACATATTTAAAAAAATAAAAATTCTATGTAAGTAGACATAATATTGTAAAATATGTGAATCTGTATGTTCGATTGCAATTGTTTATAGCACCGAACGACTTAGTTTGTTTATCTCAGTTTGTTACTTAGACTTGATATAACCGTCTATTTAGATTCTTTAAATGTGGCACTCCTAATATATCGCGCCGTCGACAAGTTATGACAAGTTCACGAAACTGCGTTATTTTTGACGGTTAAAGTATCGTATCAGTATAAGTATCGTATTATTAGAGAGGAAAGTATTGCGTATTTATTGACTTTCAAATAAATAACGTGTTGTGTTTAGCAGAAAATAGTTTTTATTCGTTTGTGTATAATTTGAACATTTGTTATATGGTTGAAACCTGCAATACAGCAAAATGGAAGAAAACAATGACAGACCAAAAAGATGCGTTAATTGTAATCGAAGTGGAAAAAAATTCTGTGGAAAATATAAACAAATTCGAACAGACGAGGAAATTCCAAAATACCAAGCTGTTTGCAAAAATAGCGTTCAAATAGGGTCTTTATTTTGTAATTATTAGTGTATAAACAGAGACAAGCAGATGAATCGAGCAGTGATGATAATAAAGATGATCCTAATTATTACGTACAAGAAAAAAATAAAACGGAAATAGAATACGTGGAACTTCCATTGAAGAGAGTGAAAATAACGCATACTTGTTGTACTTTATGTAATTCAACGAAAAATCTTATTGTCGTACCATTGGAAGCTCGTATTCAAGCATTTACAAAACGTGGAATTTTTATACCGAAGGACAACCGTTGTTGTCGAACACATTTGATAAAAAAGTGTTTTTTTCATGATGAGCTTCGACTGCTCCGAGAATATTGCAATCACAGTTTCATGGATAAAACAGAAATACTTCAGTTTTTGGCTTGTAAAGTTGATGTTTCTCTTTACTCTCAAATTGGCGATTATTCTTTATCTGAAGAAAAACTCAAAACATTCACAGGCCTTAAGTGGGAAAACATTAATATGCTACGGGAAATATTGACTAGCATGAAAAATAGTGAAGCTCGCACGGTTACACAAGCATTGGTAGTGTTTTTATTTAAATTAAGAAGCGGCAATTCGAATGATATGACACAAAAAATATTTGGTTTAGAAAGAGAGCAGCAGGTGTCGGATTATTTTCATCAAATAATAAAAGCTTTCGAGAAAGATATATTACCGAACCATTTTGGGATTAATGCGAAGTCCAGAGAAGATCTAATAATTAACGAGACTGCTTACGTAGCAAAAACTCTTTATCAATTAAAAGAGACCACATTGGCTTTGATATTTGACGGTACGTATGTTAGACATGAAAAAAGTAACAATAATGCTTATCAAAGAAAATCATTTTCTGGCCAAAAGAAAGTTCCGTTATGCAAACCTTTTACCATATGTACCACAAATGGCTACATAATTGATATAGCAGGTCCGTTTAATGCTAATGTGAACGATGCCGCAATAATGAAAATATTACTTGAAGATTCGAATGGATTAATATCAATTATGAAACAAGGTGACTTGTGCTTTGTCGATAGGGGCTTTCGGGATGTCGTAGAAAATATTGAAAACCTGGGATATAATGTTTTAATGCCAGCATGTAAGGGAAATCGCAAACAACTGACTACCGAAGAAGCAAATCATTCAAGGCGCGTCACAAAAGTACGATGGGTTGTTGAGGCAGTACACGGAGATATCGGTCAGAAATATCATTTGCTGCATCACAAATTGGATAATAAGCTATTGCCTGTAGTTAGGTCGCTGTGTCGTATTGCTGGATTTTTACACAATATGTTTGGGAAAAGGTTGAACTCGGATTTGGAACTTGGTGACACGATAGTTGATTATATGAAAGAACGTGAAACACAACAAAATACATTACAAAACCTAATTGAAGCCAAAAAATTGAATCATCGCAAGAAACCTTTTACAACACTGTCTTCTACTTGCCTCATAGATTTTCCAGAATTAACTGAAAAAGACCTTAAAATACTCTTTACAGGAACATATCAAATGTCACAAGCGGTATGTTACCTCGCAGAGCTGCTCGAAGGTGACAGCAACAATATTAATATTGAGTACTTAAAAGAAAATGCTAATATAATAAGAATGAAAGTTCGTTCTCGACACATCAATAGCAAGACATATCAATGTTTTATTGAATACGAACCAAATATGAATAATTATAAGGGCATAAAGAGATACACCTGTGATTGTGCTAATGGAAATAGGACTGTAGGTTGTTGCTCTCATGTAGCATCAATAATTTATTATTTGTCACATGGCCGGTACAAATCGAAAATCATCAAGCCCGCTGAAATATTGGCCCTGATCACGAGAGTCGATCCGATCGACTCTCGACTTGATAATCGACTGAGAGACGAAAATTGCGATCGCGAGAGTCGTTTACAGTCGATTCGTTCGTCTCATCCAGTCGATAACTTTTCAATACTCGTCTCCCAGTTTGTTTTCGGAGCTATGACATATTCTTTGCTTCACGGTATACAGAAACAAGGTAGTGTAAAAGAGACTTGACAGCTCCGATTTTCACTTTGGCTGATGACGTCAGAGGGTGATTGGAAGTGAATTGTTTATCATAACAAAAATTTGGTGATAAATTAATATTGAAAATTGATTTTTTTTTTAATTGAAGTGATTCAAATGGCAAATAAAATATTTTAGTGTAAAGTCAATCACCAATTAGAATTTTTCTATATGGAAGGCAATCACCTTGTGACGTCATCGTCCAATGACATTTCTCTTTTACACTACCTTGTTTCTGTATACCGTGCTTTGCTTTTTGTTTGAGTGCCGTTATTCTTTTGTTCGGATCTCATGGTGGCGGAAGGAAAATTTAGTTAAAAAAATGTAAGTACATAGATTATCCATTTTATTTTTTTGGAAGAAATTTTTCTTATTATGTATATTTATTTCCTTTTCTTGTGTGTTTAACAATTTCTCAGGAATAAAATTACAAACAAGCGGCAAATGAATAAATTAGTAAGTTTTATGGAGAAAAATAAAGATTTCTCCAAAGGATTAATAAAATCCTTCCTAGGAGACGAGAAATGGAAAGAAATATCAGCCGAACTGAATAGTTTAGGGCCACCAATTCGAGATGAAGCAGGATGGTTTAAAGTAAGGATATCTTTCCGTAATAATTTAAAATTTTCAATAAAATGTTCGTACGATTATTTATTTGTAGGTATGGACAGATTTAAAATACAAAACTAAACGCAAGCTAACCCAGAATAAAATATCTATGAAAGCTACAGGTGGTGGTCCCAATAAAACCATCGCATTAACAGAATTTGAAGAGGCGGTAAGTCAAATTTTAGATTTTGATGTTGTTATAAATCCACCGGGTAAAGAAATGGGATGCCACACTCATATTAACAATAGCGAAAATTTGTTCAGCTCTTCAGAGATAAACAGTTCTGCATTACATGAAAACACAGAAGAGAGTATCCCTTGTGCTCAACCAAGACAACCAAAACGCAAACTTGCCGAAACTAAAGAGTTGTTTGAGAAGCAAATTTTATTACAAGAACGTGGCGTTAAGAACCAGGAAAATAATATGAAAGAGTTATTACAGATAGGTAAGAAGATTTATTATGAACTAAAAGACGCAGCCAAAACGAAAAGGGAATTATTAAAATTAAAACAAAATAAGTTTGAACACAAGAAAAATACAGACGCCAAAAAAATGAAATTGTCAGAAGAAAAGTTAGAAATTAAGAAACAAATCTTAGAGATTAAACGAAATGAACTAGTATTAAAAGATGCAATGTAAACATATTGTAGCATGAAAATTTATTATTTTTGTTCATAGTTGTTAAGTTTGCAATGAATTTATTTTCTTTTCCTTTAATTAACCTGAGTTTATTTAATTTAAAATGAATTGATCTCTTTTTTTGTGTTAATAAATACTTATAAAAATGATATATTTTATTTCACCTTTTATTTAACACAAACATTGAAATATTTTTACATTAAAGATGAACAGATTCGCTCCCTATTTCTTGTAGCTTCCTCTGCTATTTCACTTTCATTGATTTCCATTTCCTGTGAAATTTCATATTCGTCTGCTGCAGGAATGTCTTCGATTGCGTCATTGTAATATGTGCACATGTTATGTATGGTCTCCTTTGCTTGGGAAAGATTCCACACCATGGAATCATGACAGGATCCGGGGAATCTCGCATTTACGAATCTTATCATCATTTTGTGGTCACATATCTAAATAGAACAAATTTTAGACCTATACACACATACATATATTTCAAGATTTCTAACTATGGAATACTTACAATCATGACATTCAGGCTGTGAAAACCTTTCCTATTATAATATAGGTGTTGTATCTCTTCCGGAGGTTTCAATATAGCGACATGGGTGCCATCAACACATCCAATCACTCCAGGAAAGTTGCAGCGTCTGAAAAATGACAACTTTGCTTCCTCTTTCTCCCTTTCTGAAAATTGGAGTTTAATCCATCTAGAGCAAATAAATCGCTCCAATATATCCCTTGTTTCTTTAAAGATAGTGGAGAATGTTGACTGTCCCATATTTGCCTTAATGTCGTTACTAATTCCTCGCTGGTACGACCCTGTAGCAAAGAATCGAAGACATGCAGCCAGTTTTAAAATATTTGGGATTGCAGTACTAATTGTACTGTGTAAATGAAGCTCCATGGTTTCTAAAATCTCCCGAAATACATTTTTGGAAACTCTAAAATTTTTTTTGAAACTGACGAGAATTGTTTGTTACTATATAATTAATTCACAGTATGGCACTCGTTTTCTTACCTATCTGGGTCTAAATCCAGCGGATTTGAATTATCTCTTATTACTTTTCTTCTATTTATTTGCTGCCGTATTTCCTCTGATGTTTCTTCCTCATTTAAAAGATAAAATTCCATTTTTTTTTAATTTAACTTACTTATTCAATTTTTAATAAAGAAGTCAACAACTTATTCACACACAGCTGATAACTTTTGACAACTTAAAATCGACTAAAACTCGTGTTTGATATGGTAATACTTTTAACTCTGTTGAATCGACTCTTGCGATCGGAAATTTCGATTGGATCGACTGAAGAATCGATAGTCGATTGAAAACTGAATCGACTCTCGTGATCAGGGCCATTAACTCATATATTTGATGTTACAAATATTACTGCAACTATAGAAGAAAATAGTGACGAAGATTAAATTATTATTTTTATGGAAAATAAAAGATATTAATATTTTATGAAAAATGCTGTTTTTATTTTAATTTAAGTGACTTTTATTGGATAAGCTAGAAATCAATATGTGCCTGCTTTCATAGATTTTTTTTTTTAAATATGTTCCACCCATCACACATCTATGGTATTGTTACATATTATAGTTGGATACGTGCTGATTATACGTGTTTTTTTTGGTCGGTGTACCTCAAGAAATAGCCACTAAAAACCACCCCTATTTTTTTCAATATTTTTTTTACAGCCTTATACTTATTTGCAAAATTATGAAAAAAATATGTAATGTAAAGCTAATTAAGAGCTTTCATGTCGCGTTGGTTTCATTCCAATATCTATCATAGTTTCGGAGAAAAATAATTTTTAAGTTAGGGGTTGCAACCCCCATTTTCCCAAAACGAATGAGGTTAGGGGTTTAATAATTGGCCAAAAATTATTTTCAACAACTAGCAATATATTAAAGGCACCAATGTCAAAAAAGACGCCAGTGCAGATTTCATATGGAAACCCGGCGAGACCCTTTCTTTTTGTCTTCAGTCTTCATTTTCTCAATACGTTTATAAAGTCTTCGCATTTATATTGTAAATTTACTTTGGATACAATTCTAGCTTTGAGTCCTTCAATGCCTAGTCTTGCCATTTCTGGTGACCACAAATCCGTGATAATGGAAAATATCCGTTCAACATCTGCATACGTACCAGGAAGGCACAATGCAAATCCCACCACTATTTTTAAATTTTCGCAAGAAATAGCCAAACTTTTGAAAAACTTAAATATCTCTACCCACCTTTCTGATGCATTGGTGTCGGAATCATTCCACTGTTTTATTTTATATTCCGTGCAAAAATTATTTACATGACGAATATCATCAAATAATTTGTTGTCATCAATGTTAAAAGTTACAAAATCATTTAAAAATATAATTGACTCGATTACCAGATCCCAATTTATATGTTTTTTCACTAAAGCCCACTCAAAATTATTTATTTCAAATTTTGTCCATGCATTTCAGTTTTACATTTCAAATTTCGAAAGTTTGCGTCTTTTCGTAATTGTAACTTGTCACCCACCCTAAAGGAGTATTTCAGGAGTATATTATTTCAAAGGAGTATTTGGGGAGTATGGATATTTTAGGAAGTATAAAGGCTTCGAAAGGAGTATAATACTTCCGAAAGAAGTATAGATGGTCACCTTAACTATAAAGTCCTTTGAAAAATTGCTTAAGCTTTGGATGAAAAATTACCATGTATATTAAGTGAATTGCTCAAGTTTTTTAAGTTGGTTTGTCAATTTTTTTCATACCTTAGCCCAGCATGAAGTATGCAGAAATTTAACTGACCCCGTGATTCTAGATCCCAGAAATCTGACTATAAACAGAAAGCGGGGAAAAAGCTCAAAGCTCTTGCCCCGTCAGTGGAGACTACGTGCTTTTGTTAGAAAAAGCAAGGATTTGGCATTCTAGATGTCAGATCTAACAAATGGAGGGGAATTTTAAGCTTTGAAAATCTGTCTATAGGCAGCGAGCTAGTGATGTGCGATTTAAAAAAAAATCGATTCTCGAAATCGATTTTTGATTTAATGAAATCAATTTTTCTATAAATTTGACTTAAAAAATCGATTTTATAAAAATCAAGTACAATATTTAAAGAAAAATTACATTTATTTCATGATAAAATTTTTATTAAACTTAACAAAACAAAAAAAACGTACTTCATTAACAAATTAAAATAAAAAAATAAATAATTCACTATATTATTTAACATTAATAGAAGGATCACAATGCCAGCTTAGCCCAGCCAAGCCAAGTTAATCCAATTGCCACTCGTCCAATGATAATGCGTTTAAAAATAGCAACATGTTCAAATATTCGGGTGATAGCCTGTTTCTTTTTACTTCCATTATATTATATTCCCTGCTGCAGAGAACAAGCGCTCTGAAGGTGTTGATGTTGACGGCACGCACAAAAATTTCTTAGAAATCTGCAAAATACGTTCTTAAATAATTGATATAAATTTAATTTATAAATTAAGTTACCTCATACAGTTTTGGATAAATGTTTTTATTTATCCACCAAAAATCAAGTGGACTAATTGTTGGAGAACTAGTGGGTGATTTTAAGTACCTACTTATTTCTGAAGGATCCTCCATGTGAATATCATTCTGTAGTTGGGCTTTCTGTGATGTAAATTTTGTGAGAGAGCTTTCCTCGAGATTTTCTTCTCGCCTATTACTAATGCGTAATGTTTCTATTGTGGCAGGTAGTAGTCTTTTAATACAGTCAATTCCTAAAAAATGAAATATTATTATTACACTAGTAAGTATTTATTGATAATGTTACTAAGTATTTTCTTTTTACCTTTGGAGACATTAAGTGGATTTTTGAAATGCAGTTTCTTATACCGCGGCAATACGGGTAACATAATGTTGCTCAATGCTTGCAAACCTTTTCCGCAATTCTATCATAATTATCTCTTTTACTTTTAACCCAATGTCCGTGTTTGTTGACGTTTCTTCAACCTTCGTGAGTAGGAAATCTACGTAAGGGATTAGTTTACTTATCGTTATATTTTTATCTGCAGATGCATCCTCTGTTATATTGTTAAATACATATTGCTAAAAGTTGAAGTATATCTTTTAAAATTATGTATTCATCCGCTTTTAGAATATCAGGTGATCCTGGTATTTTTATTAACACGCTGTTAACATTATCAGATATATCGCAATATCTTTGCAACATATCATATTCCGAATTCCATCGTGTTCTGACACTTTGAATTAATTTTAGCGCAATTAACTTCTTTAATTCATCGGAAGCTCTAACGGACATGCGGAAAAATTGCACAATTTTTTTTTACCTTTGTAGTAATATTATGCAGCATTGACAATTCTATATCGGTGCTTTCCCCTTTTGGATTCGTATCGAAAATATGCCTCATAACAAGATTTAATGTATGTGCAAAACAGTGGAATTGTTTTTGTTCAAATAATGTTTGGCAAGCATTAACAATATTGCTACCTCCGTCAGTAACAACACAAGTAATTTTTTCGGTATCAATTCCCCATTTGTATATTATATCATTGAGCACTTCTCTTATATAATCACTCGTGTGTCTTTCTTCTACGTCAAAAACACCTAAAACAGAACTAAATACGCTTTTTTAAATATTTTTTTTACTTATAATCCCAATACAAATATAAAACTGAAGATTAAAAAATACAAATAGACATGTAAAAAATGAAACTTACCTAGAATTATTTTTTTCATTGCAAGACCGGATTCCCTTTCTTTTATATAGTGTAACGTAATACCTAAATAGCTGTTTGTATTCATAGTTTCGGTCCATATATCCATCGTTAGGGCGTAATGTAGAATATCTTTAATCTCATTAATTATAGAATCAGCGTATTCACCGACCTGGATAATAAATATCGTGGATATTTCGTATTTACGGCGATTTTGAAAGGAGTATTTCATTACGATGAACACATTGGATTTTTTTCAACGGTTTAACATTTCAATTGACTTCCTATATCTCCCACCAGATAAATCATCATCATCATCATTGCGCTCCCTTAATCCCTCATGGGACATAGGGCGGAAATAGTTTTCATCCAGTGGACACTGTTTATCACGACAACAGGTCCGACCAGGATCTCCCAGTGATTTTGGGTACACGGATAAAGTTAATACCAGCTCCGCCCTGGAAATAACTTAATCCGCTGATTTTTAACCTCAGAAGTTTCGAATTTTCAAAATTGAAGAAAATTGTGAATGAAAATTCAAAACATAAAATATTTATATATTTAATAATTATTTATTTAATATTTATTATCCAGGTCAGTGAATACGAGCCTAAAAATATTTTATAATTCGCATTTTACTTACCTTGATTTTATTTATTAATCGCAATCATCGGACAGCTGAAGGGGAAGTCTGATTATTCAAAGTCTCCAAAATAGAGGGAAAGCTTAACGCGAAAGCTCTTTTCGTAATCTGGGGAAGAGTTGTTAGATCTAACAAAAACCTAACATCTAGAATCGCGGGGTGAATTTGCCTAAGTTTTTAAGTTTCATATAAAAAAAACACCCTAGCCAACTTAGGTAATTTTACTATGGTTTTTTCTGTCAGTGTGGCTTTGGTCTTGTTGCAATTTGCAATGTATCCGGTGTCTCGGATTTTGTTATGTCTGGTTTTAATTCAATGTATGTATAGTTGTTTTCAAACCTCGTGACATCCCGCGCATGTTCCCCAGCTAAGCTCTTAAAAATGTTTAAAAGTTCAAACAAAAGCTTCAGTTAACTCCTCCTATCAAATCACTTGTTGCCATGTATGGCATGTAATCAGTCGCGACTGCGTATTGCTACCGGGAGGTGTATCTTTCTGGGACTTCAATGATTATTTAAAAAATTTACAAATTATGACTGAAAAATACCCGTTTTTATATATTTTTTTTATTTTAAGGTTTTTATATTTTACACATATGCCACAGAAATAATTTGTAGTAATTTCTACTAAAAAATACGATATTTGTGTTTTTATCACTTTGATTACTAGATTTTTGACATTTTCCGCCAGTCGCAAGCGCGCTTCTGCCTGCGGAGGTTGTGTTGCCTGCGGTTGCGGAGAACTCTCAATTTATGAATGAAAATGCTCATATCTTTAAAAGAAATTTTTCCTGCAATTCTTTTAATTTATTTTAAATTTAGGGATGAGAAATATTTAGCATAATTAAAGTAAAATTATGCTTATTACGATGGATAAACTGCCTTTGTTGAGCAGGAGTTTTACATGTATTTAAAAGCTCTGCTCAATACATATAAAGATTACTTAACTTTATTCATCCGGCATGCGCACATCCCTTCCCAAATTATTTTGTTGAGTTTTTTCTGCGTTTGTTGCCTTTTTAAGTTAAAAGAGGGGAAATGATAGAACAAAATTTATGAAATTGGGCAACGAGGTGCGCAGAACCCTTCAAATTATTTGTGTCACGGCGTTTGAAAACTTCTATAACTCGTATGAGGTGCCTCCTTGTGGAAGTACCTCCCATACTTTATCCGCCGTTGCAGCCAGTCCTGTCCTGTCAATGTTTGGTCGGCAGCAGTGGCCAATGTTACCTCGATGGCCTGAGGAAGCCTCCGCTCCCACAGGTTCCGGATCAGGTCATCAGTGACTGATGTCGATCCGCCAGCTAGTGCCTTTAGAGACTGGAGAAACTCGGAAGGTTTTCGATCTCCAGGCTCTTGCACAGATAGCAGCTGCTCGAGCCGGCGCTTCTCCGAAGTGCCGTACTTCTCAAGCAGGTGCCCTTTAAGTTCTTCGTAAGAGGAGGTATGGTCTACGATGCTGAGTCGCATCGACGTTACCGCCTCTTCCGTTAGGGTAGCCATTACATCTTGGCCTTATCTGACTTGCACCCCGCCATTTGAAACATAATCTCAGCCTGGAAAATCCTGGAGGCGGGCTTATGTACCCAGAACTTCGGAATGTCCAATTTTGATACCGAAGTGGCGTCGACTCCCAAATGTCCGAGTTTTGATCCTTCTGATTGTGATGTTCCCATGTGAACGTCTTGTTCCTCTGTGTTTGACATTGTCGCAACGTTTTTATAGGAAGGGGTAAAAGAAAGAAAGTATCAAATACTAATCGAAATAAATCGAATTGGGGTGCATGTAAAAAAAACTTGGGGTGAAACGGCGACCCGAAAATAATGTACCCAATATATATACGAGGGTCATTCAATAAGTAAACCCAGGTAGGAAATTACTTCGGTAACAACGTTGTTCGAAAACGTCGCGCCAACTATGGGTCAACTGTGGGATGTGTCGCAACGCCAACATCTTTTGGCAACGTTGAACCGTTATCGTATGCCAAAGTTAAACCGTTATCGTATGTGAACGTTGAACCCTTATCGTATGCCAACGGTTCTTTATTGCATGCCAACATTGATCCTGCATTGTATACCAGCGTTACCCTGATACTAAATGCCACCATCAGCCCGACGTCAAGTGCCTTTGTCACATATATGAAGCCTACATTTGTCATATAAATGGCAGCTAACGTGGAATTTCGTTTAAAAATTGTAAAAGCATAAACAATGCTGTTATTGTCGTATTTATTTATTATTTATATATTAAAATAAATTATAGCTTTAATCTTACACATTACGTTTCATGAATCGAATCATATAATAAGTATATATTATAAGTAAGTCGCAATACGATAGGAATCACTTTTGCAAATAACGAATGGCTGAAAAATCTGATTAAGTTCTATTCTTTTCTGCTTCACGTTTTTTACGCCCGCCGTTTCGGTCCTTTGCACCGATAAGCCATTTGCTTACGTACCCAATCAGCATATCTTTTGTGACTTTATCGGGTTACGCCGATTTGATGGCACCTAAAATATTGGACATAGCAATTATATGAAAATGTTACAAAATAGGGAATCGAAATTTCTGTTTATTGTACTCACAACCCAAACTTTTGAAAACTTCAGTCTGTGAAAAATTTTCCTTCCCCGTTGTTCTTCCTTGAGCGCAATACTTTTCCTGAATTTTTTGATCCATAATCGTAGCCAAAATTTTACGAGTTGGCTCTTTGAAATCTACTTTCGTTTGGCAATACGTAACCATCAGTCGAATCTGCAACGTGAATAAAGAAATAAGTAAATACAAATGAGTATATAAATAAATATCTAATATTCATATAAATAATCATATTATATTATAGACATTTTGTTATAAAAAGTAAAATTTTGCTAAAAATGTTTTGTAAATTTGTTATAACAGTGATTATGTAATCTTGTCTCGCAACATCCCCCATGGTGTAAAATCGTACAAAACTTTGAAAGCACAAAATGATTAACTTCTATTTGTTTATGGCCATTTGTTTATAAATATTCATTTGTTCGTGGCACATTTGAGTTAAAACGTGATTAAATTTGTTTTTTGACATCCGATTGACAGTATTTTAAAATTTGAGTTTCCGACATTTTTAACATATACATACTAGGCTTTCTCTCAATTCTTCACTTCGATGCAGTTGAACTTGAATAATGTCCTGTTTCATGTTTGTCATATCGTATGCCAAACTTCTTTTTTGTTTTTGCAGACTATCATCATGTCTTTTGTAAAATTGTCAATCTTTTTTTCTGCAAGCATTCAAGTTGTATAAATAAAGTTTACTTATAAACATTCTAAAAAATGAATCTTACAATTATGAAAACATAAATACCTATTTTCTGAAGATATCTTAGAATGTATCTTTCGCCGTCTAGAAAAAAATATAAGTTTTTATCCTAATTGAAATGCCAATATTTCTAATGAAAAAACACATAATTACAATTCTACCCGAAAGTTCTTCACATTGCGGCCTGGATCCCCTGGCATTCGACACCTCTGAAATCATATTTTTATGAACAAATTGATTCATTAAATTAGAAAAAAACTTGCTGTTATCAAGTAACTTCATCACTGTTAATTTCAACGCTGTTCTTTAACTTTTTCTGTGGACAAAAATCGCCACCTGTGAAAATATAATTACATAAGTAAGATTAGATCAAAGATTAAACGCAAATGCACGTGCTCATAACAATTATTTATAACTACTCTAAATTCGCCAAATTCATAAGAACGATCTAGTTTGAAAATACCAATGAAAATCGACTTGTGTCATAATATTACCGACAATTATCTCGTTCCAAAGAATTAGTAAGAAACGACTTATTTAAAAAAATCATTGAAACTGCCTCATCTTGAATTGAGATAATTTTCAATGATATTTCAAAATAAGTCTTGTCTCATTAACATTTTGAAACAACACAGCTCTTGGTAATATTTTGGAACGAGACAATCTTCAGTGATAAATCGAAACAAGATTTTTTCACTGACGCACAGTGGGGCCGATCGCCAAAAATGTGGCCAAAAATCGAAAAATCAAGTAAGTGATCTGGAATTTCCTCCTAGGGGTTTTTTTGGGTCGCTGATTCCGAATTTAATGTCACATCGAACATCCCTTTCATCCCCTAGTCACCACCCCCTTGCACTTATTTCATAACGCACCCCGCGATTCTAGATCACAGAAATCTGACTATAAACAGAAAACGGGGAAAAAGCTCAAAGCTCTTGCCCCTTCAGTGGAGACTATGTGCTTTTGTTAGAAAAAGTGAGGATTTGGTATTCTGGATGTCAGATCTAACAAATGGAGGGGAATTTTAAGCTTTGAAAATCTGTCTATAGCCAGCGACTCGCTAGCTGGCTGTGATGGATTTTTTGATTATTTCATCAAAACGGGGTGTTTTAAAATTGAAGTAATTGCTTAAAAATATTGAAAACATGGACATATATACATACAAGCGGGCTAATATTGGCAATTACTTATAAATTTGAGAATTACTTATAAAAATATTATTTGTCAGCTCCTCCGCGTGACGATTATGCTGGTTCAATCTTGAACGCTGAGCAATAAATAAATCAAAGTAAAAAAATTAAAATAAAAAAAAATTGATTACGTGCGATTACGATCACTGCCACGGCCACGGTCTTGCTGGCCCATCCTGTTAGGCTGTTGAACCGGACGTCTGCGCCCGTTAACAAATAAAGGTAAGTAAAATGTGTAATAATAAATATCGTGGATATTTCGTATTTACCGACCATGATTTTAGGGTGCACGGATAAAGTTAATACCAGCTGACCTGGTAATATTTTAAACCTTAAACCCAAAAATATTTTAAAATACGCATTTTACTTACCTTGATTTTATTTATTAACTTCGCGCAACCGGAACTCGAATATAAACAAACACCACCTAATCGCAATCATGGGACTGCTAAAGGGGAAGTCTGACTATTCAAAGTCTCCAAAATCGAGGGAAAGCTTTACGCGAAAGCTCTTTTTGTAATCTGGGGAAGCGTTGTTAGATCTAACAAAAATCTAACATCTAGAATCGCGGGGGCAATTAATAACCCCGCGATTCTAGATGTTAGTTTTTTGTTAGATCTAACAACGCTTCCCCAGATTACAAAAAGAGCTTTCGCGTAAAGCTTTCCTTCGATTTTGGAGACTTTGAATAGTCAGACTTCCCCTTCAGCAGTCCCATGATTGTGATTAGGTGGTGTTTGTTTATATTCGAATGCCGGTTGCGCGAAGTTAATAAATAAAAGCAAGGTAAGTAAAATGCGTACATATAAATATTACCAGTTAATACCAGCTGAATTAACTTGATCCATCCACCCAAAATCATGCTCGGTAAATACGAAATATCTACGATATTTATTATCCAGGTTGGTGAATGCTAGCCTAAAAATATTTTAAAATACGCATTTTACTTACTTTTATTTGTTAACGGGCGCAGACGTCCGGTTCAACAGCCCAACAAATCAATTTTTTTTATTTTAATTTTTTTACTTTGATTTATTTATTGCTGAGCGTTCAAGAGTGAACGAGCATAATCATCACGCGAAGGAGCTGACAAATAATATTTTTATAAGTAATTCCCAAATTTATAAGTAATTGCCAATATTAACCCACTTGTATATGGGTTCATGCTTTCAATATTTTTAAGCAATTACTTCACTTTTAAAACACCCCGTTTTGATGAAATAATCAAAAAATCCATCACAGGCAGCTAGCGAGTGGCTGGCTATAGACAGATTTTCAAAGCTTCAAATTCCCCTCCATTTGTTAGATCTGACATCCAGAATACCAAATCCTCGTTTTTTCTAACAAAAGCACATAGTCTCCACTAAAGGACAAGAGCTTTGAGCTTTTTCCCCGTTTTCTGTTTACAGTCAGATTTCTGGGATCTAGAATCGCAGGGTAAGTTTAATGTTGTTTTCAAGGTTTTTGGAGTTGTGGTTACGAATTTAATGTCATACCTTCAATAATTTGATACTGTTTGCCAGTGAGATAAAATTTTTTATTCGTTCATTTATTAATAATTCTCTTAATTTTATTATTATAAAAAGAAATTTATTTCATCATCTGTGGAATTTTCAGTTGTATCGGTTGTTGCACCTGAATCCTCCTACAACTCTCTTTAATCATGCATAGTCACGGATGACTGTAATAATAGCTGAACAACATCCTCTGACAAAGATTTTATCGGCCTTGCGGGAAATTTTCGACAACTCGAAATAAATGGATCTGAAAAAACTAAAAATCGGTTGAAGATGTCTTGCATAGTCTTTGCTCGTGAGAACTTGCGAGAAAAGTTTTCACGGAATTTTTTAAAGTACTTATTGCACGACTCTTGAGCATCTTCAGACATTTGACATATTTGTTTTTTTTTGTTTTTAGCCTTTTGGGGTGCTCCCTGGCCCCCTTAGAGGCAAAGGGGGATTTTTTTGGTATTTTTTAATAATAGTAGGGACTGTTACGAACATTGTAAGGGGTCATAGTGCCCCCTACGACTTGTTTTGGGGCCGTGGGAGGCAAAAGAGAGGATAATTTAATGCATTTTTAGTGCATTTTATGATGCACCTACAAATCGATATAATTAGAGCCCCAGGTGAGGTGCAATGAATTTTTTTTTATTAATTATGAATTATTACAATCAAATGAGCTAGTTTTATAATTTAGACATGGGTGGCGTCCATAGGGTGCATATGAGAGGGGGGCAAACTTTCAGGACCTCATCAGTATTTAATTTTTGCTCGTTTCGTTTGACTGACATTTTTTTCCAAACATACTTTAAAAATTTAGGAGCAGCTAGGAGCAGCTAATTTTTTTTTTATTACAGAGGTGGTCACTCACACTACAATCTCCAATAGGTTTGATGACAGAATTCTACAGAATTATTCAACTTTTTTATAGTTAATCTAAATTTTTCTTTAATTAGCATTGTTTAAAACTTTAATTTTTATAATTTTTTTAATAATTATTAGTCAATCGATCAATGTTTCTTAATGTACTATTTTATTCCACTTACCTCCAGGAGTCTGATCTATTTTTATTCACTGGAATGAGTCTTATTTTCGAATTTATATGCTTACTTTGCATTAATACAATTTTGTGAGTAAATGTACCAGATTACTGTTGTGCAAGAAAAGGTATATTGCAACTGAAATTTCAGATCAGGTAAAGGTTGGTTGAAGCATGTCTATGTATTTTCTGATGGATAAGGTATTACTGCAGCCAACTCAACAAAAAAAACCAAACTAGAAAAAAAATTTTTTTTTGACTTTTGGCCAGCTTTTTGGCGATCGGCCCCACTGTGTGACGTTTTGAAACGAGACTTTCTTTTTAAAATGGGAGGTAACGAATAAATATACATATTCCGTTCTCACCATACTCTGAGGTCTTTTTTTCAAAGAGCGTTTCCGTTCAAGTTCGAAGGACAAGTTAGGGCAATTGTGGATCTTCGTGAACTACTATTCTTTCCCTTTTCAGGATTCTTAGGGGGATTTTGTTCAGATATCGGTGATTCGTCAGTAACATATTCTGGAATTAGAAATCAAATTTCATTTCATGTCAAGTCAAAATTATTAATAATCACTTATGTGTAAAAGTAGTAATAGTTAATTTTTTATACCATCGGAAGATTTTTCGGAGTCAGCTCGTCCTTTGTATAAAGTCGATATTTTTTTCTGCTCAAGACTTTTTGGAATTTGTTTCCAAGGAATTATTTGAATTTTCTGTTTAAGAATAAATTTCATTTTAACGAAAAATGTTTTGTAAATGATAGATCAGATGTTAGATGGATTTCGAATCCTACCTGTACCGACTGATTGAGTTTGTTCTGGCGGAGAATTGATCATTGATAGATTCAATGTATCGAATCTTTCATCTTCACTCTCGGTTCCGTTCAAGGAATTTGCACATTCTGAAATTTTAATACAAGTATTGTAAAATAGAAAATTATATATACATATTTTTTAGATTCAAGATTTTACAGATTCTCACCTTCATTGTTGATATTAATGTTTTTATTCGGACTGGATGCTGTCATAAAATAATTGTCCATCACCTCCTAATTGAACAAAATTGAATATAAGTAAAAAAACTGTGTTTCTATTTCAACTTGATGTTTTATTTCTAACTATACCTTTTAGTGAAGTTGAAGCTTCTTTTGAAAAATTGTCTGCACCTTTTTTCTTGACTACAGAAGAGTTGATAGCCGAACTAGTTTTAATTTCCAAAATGTCATCTAAAAAATGTCAATTATTAATTTTAATTTGAAACAAAAAAGAAACAAGTTTGTACACGCAAAAAAAAACTGGATACAAATATTAACCTTTTCCATTCTTGTTAGACACCTTGTGAGAACCTGGTTTCATGGTGGGTGTCGAACATACAGTCGGGGAAATAATTATAAAATCGTTAACGCTTTTTCGCAGTTAAATATATTTAGTTCAATTATAAAAGTGTATCTAATAGTCTATATTACTTCCTCTATTCTTAATAACCAAAAATATTCTTTTTTTCATTGAAATTATTAATTTTTTTTTAATTTGTTCATCTATTGCTTTCCATTCTTCACTTATTGTTTTCTTCAACTCAGTAATGTTATTAAATTGTCGGCCATTTTCATAAACCTTCCTCGCAAGTATCCCCTATAGATTTTCTATGGGATTAAAGTCGGGACTACGTTCGGGCCAACTCAAAATAGGAATATTTTTCGATCGAAAATATTCCTTCATATAACTAGAGGTGTGGATCGTTGCATTATCTTGCTGATATATCCAATTTTCTCCGTGAAAATTCTCAGCGAAGTTAAATAAAACGTTTTCGAGGAGCTCAACATAATTTTGGGAGTTCATTTTATTGGAAATGAAACAAATTGGTGTAGACCCATAAAAAGAAAAGGCTGCCCAAACCATTACTGATCCGCCGCCAAAATTTCGACTTATCCTGCTTTCCGGTTCCTTTCTTAAATCTTGCCAATAAAATTGGCAGCCGTCCGGACCATCTAAGTTAAAATTTTTTTCATCACTAAAAATTACCTGCTTCCGTTCATCGGTCCAAGACATGTGATTTTTGGCGAATTCCAATCTCCTATGTTTATTGTTCTGGGTCAGTGCAGGCCGGGCCATTCTTTTTCTCCATGCAACCCGATTAGATTGGGTTAAAATTTGCCGTACACGTCTACTGGTGACAGGCAAATTCAAATCCTTTTTTATTTTGGCCGCTACGGTTTTTCCCCTCAGTACCTGAGCTACAATGCGCCTTTTATCTCGTGATGATAATTTCGGAGGAGCTCCCGGTCGCCTTATTGTGTGATATTTATCACCCAAAATTATAAAATTTTTCACTACAGTGAAAGATCTTCCAATCAACCTTGCAATTTCCTTCATAGATTTTCCTACGTCCTTGTAAGCGGATATTTTCCCTTTTTCCTCTTCTGTTAGGGTAGTTCCTCTTGGCATTATGTGAAAAACTAATTCATTAAAGATATGCGGTTAAACTTAAATCAATAAAAAGAATGACGTATTGCTTCAACAAAATCAATTTACCTTAATTAAACAATCTGCAAGATTTGGAAGAATTGCTGCAATATTATTAACCGATTTTATAATTGTTTCCGCTGTCGAATCTCTTAATTTCGCATTTAAAACACAAATGAGATGCTCCTACTTCCATAAGGGAATTTGAAGACATGTAACGGTACTTATCATGAAGGGTCTAAATGGGGAAATAATTCCAAGAATTTCCCAAAATAAAACTGAAGCCCAGAAACTTTTGTGGATATGGATAAGAAGATATTGGAAACGATTTTATAATTATTTCCTCTACTGTAGAAATATAAACTAAACATGGAATGGCTGTAAGCCAAATAAGCGTACCAGAAATCCTCATGTAATTGAGGGGGCGTGTGTGTTTCATTGGGCTAGTAGTGGTCCGGCAGGCGTAAATATGTAGAAATAATTAGTGGAGTGTTTTAAAACAAATTTGGAAGGTTTGATTTTGCTGGAAAATAGGAAAATAAACCTGTTTAATACAAAAAAAAATCGCGAAATGGCGCTGTGTTGAGTATGATTACATTAAGTAAACTTAGGAGCCTAAAATTAACTCAATTTGTCGATTCTATAAAAAATATGAATTTGATTAGTTTCCTTACTTTTATTAACCTTTGTTCGAGAACGTTTTCTTAACGAATGCTACAATTATCGTAAGGCAGTTAAAATTACTAACTATGCAATAAAGAAAGTATTACGAAGTAAATTAAAATTGTTATAGATACTGGCGACAACATTTGTATAAAAGTATTACAAAATGTATATTTTTACTTGGAAAACGAACAGACAGCTGGAATTGCAAAATTTTAGAAAATAAAGATTAAAATTATGTTAACTTACACCTTTAGCCATAACACAATAAACTTTATGAATATGTTTATTAGCATTGTGTTTCCAGGAATGACCACGAGGAGGTAGGTGTTTGAAAGTAAGAGGGTAGCGCATGCTAGCATTATTTATGTGCAATACAAATATATCAACATTCAACTATTTGCGCGAATTTCTTACACGTCCCCAACAGTTATTACAGTTATTATTTTTGGTTTTGGGTGCTATCTATGGTGGAATACATTAATTTACATACCTTGGAAAATTACCATCTCTGTTAAATGGTGTCGAAGTGAAATTTTTTCTGAGGATTTTTTGGCGATAAAATAATATCTTGTATGAAGGCATTTCTCAGCTATTAATTTTATTAGAGAACTGTAATGACTGTTCCTACTCATATGTATATCCTGATCTCTAAATAAGTTTTTATTCAATAAACTATTTTGCACCTCAGTTACAATTTTTAAAAGCACATCTTTGGTCAATATGTTGGCATACCCTTCAGAGATATGAATTCTGCTCCGCAGTGCACTTTCGGCCTTTTTACATATTTCTACCACACTATCCGAAGGTATTTGTAATCTTCCTCTAGTTTTGTAAGCATTAAGTGTTAGTTGAGAATACGTTCCTTGCAATGCTGCTAAACATTCTTGGCATTTCAAAATCTTATTTATTTTAAAAACAACCGGCTATATAACTGACAACGTGCTCAACAAACTCCGATACTTTGGCGGGATAGTCAGCATAGCAATATTCTTCTAAAAATTGCTGATCCTGGGAAGCGCTATCCGTAATAAATTCGTTGCCTTCAATCATATGGTGCCTCTCAACAGTATTGTTGATATCTTCTGCAGGATCTGTGACCTCTATATTTTTGGGCTTTATATTTAAAATTGATACATGTTCTAATGGAACACAATTCCCAATTCCACCTTCTCTAATCTGACACCTAACGAGGAGTTTTTTTATAAGCCGCAATAAATTGTTTTACAGACGGGTTGTTATTTCTTCCCAAATGTGACCTAATTGAACTAAAAAACTAATTAATTCTAAATGGTCTTGATTTAATTTATATAATGGGATGAATATTAGCTGCTTAGTTGATATAAATCGTTCGTACAGTATTTTGCATATTTCTAAGCAAGCTATTAACCCAATAACACCCATTTTTCGATTGCTATCTATAACTAACTGTCCAGTCACCAGCTTTAATTTTGATAAATATTCAATAGCAACTTTAGAAAATTCATTAATTTCAACTTGATTATTGATACATAATGCTCGTTTTTTATATTCGAATCGAATGTAGATATTTTTCTGCTGTTTAGAATGTCAAATACGTCATTGAGAACTCGAATAAACTCTGTTGTGTGTTGGCTCTCACTAAATTGTGGTAGCTGCAATACCTCTCTACAGAAGTCTATTGAGTCTGCCACGGATTTACTTAGCACTTGGACCGCTACTTTGACATTCATCTTCTTTTTAGCAAAATAAATGTGTGCCGACCTCAATTTATTTCCTAAATGGAGCTGCTGAGTTTCTTGTAAATCCACTAGACTTTTTAAATATTTCCATTCAATTTTACCTCCTTTGATATTTATTATAGTTTTCATATCGCCCCACAAATTTCTGCATAGCTTAACCATATGGCATGGATCAGGGTAAACCAAATATTTTTCATCCGAATTTTCTAATTGGAGGTAACTCTTACCACTAATATTTTTTAAGTCGCATCCTAACAGTTTAACGGCATTAATATTTACTGCGGCTCCGTCAAAGGTTAGTCCTACAATTTTGGCACCTGTTTCTTTGACCTCATCTAAGGCTAATCGAATTATATTGGCCTTTTGTTCGGCATTCATTGATGCTATTAGAAAAAAGGCTATTGGAATTTTCCAAGCACGATTTATACAAACCGCCATTAGCACTAAGACCTCAGTAGCTGGAATCTCGCTCTTCCCTCCATCGCCGGCATCGACATACCCGAAACAATTTTGACCATCCCAATCTATGTGTTGTCTAATGTGCATTTCATCAAAAACCACATTCACAAATAATTGATCATCCTTTTTGCCAGCTTCTTCACAAGCAGCTTTAATAGCAATAAATGCTTCTTGAGTAAAACCAGGAGAGCACCCAACAACCTTATACCATTCCCTTATTGTTCTGGAATGAGGTAAACAATTGGAAAAAGTTTCCCTAACGTATGAATACGCCTTAGGTGATAAAAAATTTAAATTTAAAGGAAATGAACGTATACGTTCATTGTATGCCTTTGGATTTTTCTCGCCCCTAGCCTGCGAAAAATATCTACTAAAAAGACTATTTGAGGAGTGTTCGAACAAAACGTAACATTTCCATCGTTGCTTTTTTTTTCAGAAATCTCTAAAATGTGATTAAAAGAGTTAGCATATAATGGAAACATTACCTCTTGAAAGAATTAAAATAAAAGCTTGTGAAATATTACATAGGGAAATGTCCCTTTTTGCTAGAACTACAGAAACATTTTTATAAAGCAGTGGAAATGTTCCTTTTTGTTTGAAAATCGACATTTTAACGTAGATTTTCTAGCGGAATTGTTGCTATTTCAACTAGAAAGTGTAGTTCATAGATTTATGTACACTTCTGCAAAAAAACGCAAAAAACCCAAAAGTGGAAATGTTACCTTTTGTTAGCACACTCCTCATTTGTGTTAAACTAGTTTGAGTATCTTCTCCAATCAAGTTTCTTTCCCTCAATTATTTAAACACACCATCCATTCTCATTTCCTTCTTATTTTTCCGTTTTAATTTTTGACGCAGCCCATTTATTACTTTTTTTTTAAACACACTTTCTTAATTTTCTTAATTTTGCTTTTTTTATCACCATTGCTGGTTCCATGCAGTCTTCATTGGAAGACTCCATACACTGCTTAACAGTTAGTTGTCTTACCATTAGTGGAGTCAGATGAGCATCAAATTTCAGTGAAAAGGGAATTGTCTCGAGAATAAAATTTTTTTTTGGAACATGTTACTTACATCGAATACTATACGTAATGGACATTTTCTACCTCTAGCAACCGCCGCTACGTAAGTTATCGGCCATTATGTCAAAAATTTACCATTTTGGTCGTTCTTTCTAAATATAGATGCGTATATCTCGGCATGTGTAGGTCCGAAAAAATCGAAAAAAATAGAGGTTGTTCGTTAAGATATTGGCTACCAGCGGTTACAATATGAAACTTTTATCTCCACACATAACCTCAAAAACTGAAGAAACAACTGAATTTTGGTTTTTTGATGAAAACTTCGAATATTTTTAATGAAATTTGATGAAATTTTCAAAAGTTATAGTTTATAATGTGAACAATAACTGGTTAAAATTTCAAGTCAAAATATCAGGTACAAGGCTCAAAAATTGACTTCAAAGGACCCCGCACAAATTATATGGAAACGTGCTTTCGGTCAAATTGGCTGGAATTTTACTATGTTGTAGCTGACATCGTCCTGATCAAAAGTGTTAATGGGCACGAAACCCAAAAATTAGATCTTTTGGGTTTTTCAGGCACTTTTAGGATTTACCTCTCTTTTGCCTCCCACGGCCCCAAAACAAGTCGTAGGAGGCTCCAAGACCCCTCAATATTTTCGTAACGGTACCTACTATTAGTAAAAAATACCAGAAAAGTTCCCCCTTGCCTCTAAGGGGGCCAGGGGGCGGTCCATATGGCGGCAACAGGTAAAATGCACTTATGCACTTTTTACTTTTACCTCCCTCGGCCCAAAAAAAATCCTAGGAAGCTCGGAGACCCCGGAAAATCTTCGTAATTAATCGTACAATTACGCAAAAATAATATAAAAATCCGTATTTCTCTCTAAGGGGGTCAAAAAGGGTCCTGAAAGTTTGCCCCCCTCCCATATGCACCCTATGCACGCCACCCATGTCTAGATTATAAAACTAGTTAATTACATTGTAATAATTCATAATCAATCAAAAAAAGTCATTGCACCTAACCTGGGGCTCTAATTACATCGATTTGTAGGTGCATCAAAAAATTCTCAATCCCAAGCTTTAAAAAGTTACTGATTACATTTTCAGATCTTCCCAATTCAGTTGCAATTTGACATTGTTTAAATCCAGCTTTTTGAAAATCTAAAATTCTCTGCTTCTCTACTTCACTTAAAACTTTTCCACGTGGTATTGTTTATTGATTTTAATCAATTAATAAAAATGAAATAAAACTACTGTTACAAATAACGCACAACTAATTTTTTGGGGCCGTGGGAGGTAAAAGTATAAAATGCATAAATGCATTTTACCTGTTGCAGCCATACGGACCGCCCCCTGGCCCCCTTAGAGGCAAGGGGGAACTTTTCTGGTATTTTTTACTAATAGTAGGTACCGTTACGAAAATATTGAGGGATCTTGGAGCCTCCTACGACTTCTTTTGGGGCCGTGGGAAGCAAAAGAGAGGTAAATCCTAAAAGTGCCTGAAAAACCCAAAAGATCTAATTTTTGGGTTTCGTGCCCATTAACACTTTTGATCAGGACGATGTCAGCTACAACATAGTAAAATTTCAGCCAATTTGACCGAAAGCACGTTTCCATATAATTTGTGCGGGGTCCTTTGAAAATTGATTGGCCTATCAGTTTTGTGCATCGCTTCGTATGAGGTTCTTACTTTTTTTAAAATGTAGCTTCTTTTATGCACTTTTGATGGTGAAAAAGGAAAAATTTTAAACTTGAAGAAAAGTGAAAAAAATCGAATCGCAAATCGACAATTTTTACATTTTTTCGTCAATTCAATACGGTTATTCTATTCAAAAATTTTTGATTCAAAGGAAAATTTCTTTACCTTACTCTTCCAACTACACCCTATTTCCGTATCTAATACGTTTATACAATTCAAAAAAAATTTATATCCAAAAGAAAATTTCTCTATCTTAATTTTCGTTTTTATAGTACTTAATTCTACATCATAGTCCAGTCAAAATAGACGAAAAAACGCCATAATTGGAAGATAATTCGGAAGTTGCTGAAAATTGGAACAGCCCTTAAAAACATTATTATACATAAGCTGTAGAGACTGCCACGCGATTGGACGACTGCAAACTTTTTTATTCAAGGTCAAAGGGTCAAAATATCAGTTTTTTGCAAATATATGCTAAACCGTACGTCTTATCAGAAAATTGTGTTTACAACGTTTGTAGATTAGGCGATTATCTACAAAAAAATATGCAATACATTTTCTCGTAGGAATTGCAATTTCTGAGATATTGTCGTTTTAATAAGTTAAAATACTCATATTCTATCATTCCCGACTTGTAAAGGTCATCAGAAATTTAATAAATCCTTTGTTTGAGTACGCGGCTAATATTTTCAGGGGTGATTCCTGGATGTCTTTGGAGAAAAAAATTGTTCTACAGAGGGCGGCTATCTGGACTATCCACTAAGATACAGGGTGATTAGGGAAAAAACGTTGTTTTTTTTTTAAATTTACTGAAATTTGAATAACTCCTAAAGTAATTATCATAAAGTAGCCTAATTAGGCTCATCTTTTAGGTAAATGTGTATTCTTTTATTTGGTATAAAGCACAGCAACCTAAGTGACTCCGTTCAAAAAATATATAGGCTCAAACCAATGCTTTGCATCTAGACCTGCAGATTTCTTCGTTTTTCTCAGAAAATTCGTTACTAACAGTACTTTTTTTTTTACTTTTCTGATGCACCAAACTATTACCTACAATATTTCCATACACAATAAGTGTTTATTTTGGGTAGTTTTGTAGGTAGTAGTAGTAGTAGTAGTTTTATTTATCGTGAACAATTAAAAAGTTACTCGTGTTTCAACTGCGGCATAGTAGCATTGGTCTACACAGGCCTACATTTTTTGTTTCATGAAAAAGTGTTTCCAATCTGATTGGTGTATTATAGTAATTGGGGTATGCTGATCACGAATCTGTGATTAGTTTTTTTTTCCAGCACGTCAGGTTTTCAAGAAAAGCGTGTGAATATTATTTTGTAAATTTTCATATAAACTACCATAAGTACTAAAAAAATATTTATTAAAATGATACACACCAAAAACTGAATTGCAAATTACACAAGCATTGTTTTTTATTGAAATCTTTTCCTTTTTCCCTGAAAACTACGTTTTGTTGTTGTCTTTTTGTGCATTTTAGTCGGTGAGTCCCTCTTCAATGTCCAGCAGTAATCTGCTATCATTCTAACATCCCATCTTTCTTGATAACGTTTCTCCATCTCCTTTATATCTTGGTGAAACCTCTCTCCTTGTTCCTCGCTGACAGCCCTTAGATTTTCAGGAAAGTAGTCCAAGTGGAAGTCTAGAAAATGGAGTTTAACGCTCATATTGCATCCCAGATTTTTATAATTTTGAACCATGTTGCCAACAATTTCTTTGTAGTCTGGAGACTTGTTGTTTCCGAGGAAACCGTCCATGACCTTTACGAAAGAACTCCATGCTGCAGATTCATCCTGGGTCCATCGTATTCTGGAACAATCTGTCGAATTTCAAGGTTCGAATTTGAGGACCTACAAAAATTCCTTTCTTCAATTTCGCTTCAGAAAGTGCAGAAAATTTTTCGAACAGGTATTTAAAGCAGGCACCCTCTTTTTTTAAAGCCTTGACAAACTGTTTCATCAGTCCTAACTTGATGTGAAGGGGAGGCAAAAGAACTAACTTTGGATCAACTAATGCATCACGCTGCACGTTTTTGTGTCCTGGTATGAGACGGTCTCTGGCTGGCCATTCTTTCTTCACGTAATGTAGATTTCGTGCTCGACTGTCCCACCTACACAAGAAACACGGATACTTTGTGAATCCGGACTGCTGACCCAATAGCATGCATATTATTTTGAGGTCTCCACATAGCTGCCAATTATATTTACCATGCTTTATTTTATTTAGTAATATCTGAAGATTTTCGTATGTTTCTTTGAGATGCACGGAGTGAGCAACATGCACCGAGGCATATGTATTACCATTGTGTAGCAAGACACCAAGACATTTTCAGACTTCTTTTCGAAAAGTCAATAAATCACCTCCATGATGTGGAACCGTATTTTGTAGCTCCCAATTTCATTACCAATTCAGGAATATTTTTGCAATACACCAGTGAGCCTTCTTGTGAATAATATCTCAGGAACTCTTTGTCACGTTGTCTATACCACGAAAATGTTGTTCCTGAGTCAACAGATTCTTGTCATTAAGTCTTGATCCTAAGATCTGTGCAGCATCATTCGACAAGCCCAAGTCTCTCACCAAGTCATTTAATTCGGCTTGCACAAACTGTTGAGGTCGTTCTATGTCAAAATCCGATTGTTCGTCTTCGTCGGTTTTTTCATTTTAAATTTCATCTGAAGTTTCTTGGATGAAAGGAGCAAAAGGCGCAGGAACAGGAACACCAGGTTCATGAGGAACGGGTCTTTTAGCAGACGGTAAATCAGGATACTGAATAGTACGTTTATTTTTCGAGTTGAAACCCATGACATCACAGGAGCAAAAATAACAGTCATCTCCATGATTTTGTTGTTCCCTCCACACCATAGGAATGCCAAAAAGCAAAGAGCTTCGTGTACCTTTTGTCCATTTTCTCAGTAACTCGACACACTGAAAGCACACTCTGTGTGGAGCCCAAGGTTTGTCCTGATGGCCTAGCTTCACACCGAAATAAGCGTGGTATGAATTCTTGACAAATTCCGTAATGTTTCGTTGGTTCTTTGCTAATGTTATATTACCACACACGTAACAAAAGATATCAGGACTGTTTTTACACTTTCGTGATGACATTGTGACACACTAAACACTCATAAAACAAAAAAATACTACTCGACGCGACGCTTCGGATTACCAACAAAACCGATTTCGCCAATAACTGCCGTTAAGTGATGTGGAAAGCTGATAGTATTGCCATATAAATTGGTACATATTATTATCTACAGTATTAATTCTATCGATATACTCAATATTATGACGTGAATGAAAGAAATATAACGGAATTAATGAATTCTCAAACAGGTGGTATTTCGCCCTCATACAAAAAAATCTCCTAAGTTTTTTTTTTATTTCGTGAAAAATCCTAACGTGATGGACTTAAACGGAATTCATATTCGGAATCAGCGTAATCAAATAAGATCAGAACGCTCGTCAAAATGAAAACACCAAAAATCATGTCGGCCTGTGTAATTTATTCAATAAAGTATGACTGAGTAATATAGTTATTTAAACATGTATGTTTACCCATACAATAATATATTAATTTTGTTTTATAAGAAAGAGTCATTTTGCAACTTATTTTTGTTAAAATAAGTTAACAGAAAAAACTAATTGGTCAATTACTTAAAAGTTGTATAAATAACCAATTACTTTGTAGGCCGCTAAAGTATTATGGAGTAGAAGATATAGTTTTCCAAATGCAATTGGAGCTATTGATTGCACCCACATCCGAAATAAGAAACCTTTAACTCATCCTGACGAGTATATAAATCGTAAAGGATTCCATTCAGTAAACGTGCAAGCAACATGCGATGCTCAAGAAGTGTTTACTAGTGTGGATGTGCCTGGCCTTTATTTACAGTAAAATGTATCAATTTGATGGAATTTTACTAGGCGATGCAGGGTACGGTTTTATGCCTTGGTTGATGACTCCATTTAGAAATCCTTCTCAAGAGTCAGAACAAATCTTTAATAATCTTTTAAAGAAAGAAAGATAGAAATATAATTGAAAGGTGATTCGGTCAGTTAAAACAACGCTTTCCTATATTAGAATATAAAATTCGAGTGCAAGAAAAAACTATACCAAATGTTATTGTAAGCTGCTTTGTTTTATTTAACTTTGGAAAAATTTTAAAGGATAATGGCAATATATTTGAGGGTCCTTATAATAGCCTACTCCAAAAATGATAATATAGTTGACGAGGAAACATCGTGGACCGAAGGAAGGGTTCGTAATGAAGGGAATGTACGACGAAGAGAAATCGCAACAATGTTAACGACAATTTAGTATAACAAAAACTATTTCAATCATTATAAGTAAAACAAATATTATAAAAGAATAAATAAAAATATATTTCATTTTTATTATAAAAATTAATCGAATAATTAATGAAAATAAAGAAACACATTCCTTCAAAATTCTTTTTTTCTTTATTCTCATTAATTTTCACAGCTATATTATAGATATCCGCTGGTATTATACGGGCGTTGTCGTCCTTGTTTTGGCACAATCTGGAAGGAGAAGAGAGGATGAGTAAAACGTACTCAGTGGTTTCATTCTTTTATGGACCACGGGCCGGACTTACCACACCCGATGGCCTCACACTCAACTTATAGGGCGGGGCGAACCTAGCATTATTCGCGTGCTTACCGTCCCCACACCTATCATACAATGTGGTTTAACGTGGTAGAATCCGAACCTACCGAGATTCTACCAAAGCACCTCCATTCACACATACTACGCATTCACTCAACGGGGTAGAATCCGAACTTACCGCGATTCCACCCCACGACCTTTATCCGAGTAGAATCCGGACTTACCGAGATTCTACCACACGACTTTCATTCACACTTATATTCACAGTCAAACTTTTTAATAACAAATTACTCCCACCTGGCAATCTAAATTATTGCAGCTTTCACTGGCACTTTAAACTTGCGACCCTTAAGAAAGTCGAAACAAGACTAAATTTTTCCCTGGACCTTTTGGACTGACAAGTCCCGGTCCATCATTTTCTTTGCTTATTCTTTACATTCGGCATTTTATGACTGCATTTTGAACCTGAGCCCCTTTGAAGGCGGCTTCTTTTGTCTCTAGTCTTCGCTACTGCTTTATTAATTTATGGCCTTGTTTGTTCCGAATAGAATTGGTGCCCAGTGTCTCGTGCGTTTGCATATTTGTTGCTTTGTTTAGATGCCGATTTTATTTTAAACCCCTTTTAAAATAGCATGCCTTGAGAATATTTTTCCTACTCACCCAGCTTGAGTGTAACATAATTCTTCTTGAAAAAAAAAACTACTTTCAATAGTCAGACAAATCTAAACATTTTTGTATGATGTCCTCCCGTTCTACTTCATCATCAATCTCTACTATATCCATCTCATTAGTTTTCTTTAGTTTTAAACTCCCTACTTGCTCTTTCAACAACATCAATTTTTTGTCCAGCTCTAAATTTTATTTTAACAAAACAAGCCTCTGTAATTGCAGAGTTGTTAAATTTCTTGTTTCTGCAGTCTCATATTTTCCTATTATTCCACAATTTCTATCTTCTTTGATAGCAGATACCAGATGTGGTTTCTTTAAAGAAGAACATGGAGAAGGCGATGTAGATAACCGTTTTTTGCTGGACTAAATGTAGATGATTTCAACTCCCCTTTGTTTCGTCGTTCTCCACCTACTTTAAGATAACCTGCAAAAATGTATTACGCTATGATTAGAAACAATTATATATATTTATATATGTATGCACAAATATAACTTTTTATTTATCAGGTATTTTGTTTAATGTCTTCATTTGTCATCAAATTTAACAAATCACGTTCCCAGTCCTTTAAGACAATTTTTTTTATTTCCAGTTTTATTTACATCACTTTTATTTTTTAGTCTATTTTTAACGTTAGCTATTTTTTGGCTAACTGTTTTTCTGTTATTTCGCTTTTAAATTTTTCTTTAAAATTACTAATAATTTGGTTTTAGTACAGGAAAAATAGTAAAAATAGCGGAAATGATTGGGTACAGGCTGAAAATTGGCACGGAGCTTCCTTTAAGGGTTCTTAATAAGGGGTTATAAAGTCTACCGATTTTCTACCCCGGGAACCTTTCTTTTTAGGGGGTTTTAGGGTCAAAATATCTGTTTTTTGCAAATGCATCTGAAACCGTAAGTCCTATCATAAAAAAATTTTCACAAAGTTTGTAGCTCATATGATTTTCTACAAAAAATGTTATTATACATTTTCCCGTATGTATTGCCATTCATGAGATATCACCGTTTTAAAGATTTAAAATATTCATATGAACTCATTCACGACTTGTATAGGTTTTCCGACGTTCAAGTTGGACTACTTTTCTAATTTTTTCAGGGGTCATTCCTGGATGTATTTGGAGGAAAAATGTGTTCTAGATAGGGGGCTAACCACTAAGATACAGGGTGTTCGCGAAAAAACAATGTCTTTTTTTGTCATTTATTTAGAGTTGAATAACTCCTAGACCAATTATCGTAAACCAATATACTTAGACTCATCTTTTAGGTCAAAGTGTATTCTTTTATTTGATATAAAGATCAGGAACTTGAGTTGCTCCGTTTAGAAGATATGTAGGTTCAAAGCATGAGCGAAGTGTTTAAAAGCCTAATGATATTTTTTATTCAATTTAAAGTATATTTTCGGTTTTTTTTTACCAAATGGTCCAAATTGGAACAATAATACAAAATTACATCTAAATTATGTCAGATAGTAGACAAAACATGATCAACAAAAAACACAAATCGATTGTACTTTAAATTGAATAAAAAATATCATTAGGCTTTTAAAACACTTCGCTCATGCTTTGAACCTACATATCTTCTAAACGGAGCAACTCAAGTTCCTGATCTTTATATCAAATAAAAGAATACACTTTGACCTAAAAGATGAGTCTAAGTATATTGGTTTACGATAATTGGTCTAGGAGTTATTCAACTCTAAATAAATGACAAAAAAAGACATTGTTTTTTCGCGAACACCCTGTATCTTAGTGGTTAGCCCCCTATCTAGAACACATTTTTCCTCCAAATACATCCAGGAATGACCCCTGAAAAAATTAGAAAAGTAGTCCAACTTGAACGTCGGAAAACCTATACAAGTCGTGAATGAGTTCATATGAATATTTTAAATCTTTAAAACGGTGATATCTCATGAATGGCAATACATACGGGAAAATGTATAATAAGTAACATTTTTTGTAGAAAATCATATGAGCTACAAACTTTGTGAAAATTTTTTTATGATAGGACTTACGGTTTCAGATGCATTTGCAAAAAACAGATATTTTGACCCTAAAACCCCCTAGAAAGAAAGGTTCCCGGGGTAGAAAATCGGTAGACTTTATAACCCCTTATTAAGAACCCTAAAAGGAAGCTCCGTGCCAATTTTCAGCCTGTACCCGACCATTTCCGCTATTTCGCTTTTTCCGGCTTAATTTGACTGTACTATTTATTGATTCCTTTTTTTTGAGTTTTTACATTATGGCAATTGCGTTTTCTGTAATAATATTTGATACTTCTTTATTTGGTCCACTACAAAAATATTAATATTTTCACTGTCTTTGACCTCCTCGTGCTCACTTTTACTCGACATGACTAACTCGGTTAAGCTTTTGAAATGATCTCAGTTAGTTGATAAAATTCTCATGAGCAGATTCTTAACTTTTTGCATTCGAAAATGAGATCGAGATCACAATTTTTGCTCGGTCTCACAAATAGAGTGAAAGGGCCACATCTCAGTCTCCGAGATCGATCTCATTTTTTTGCATGAGAAACTGGAAATTGTAGTAGCAACCAATTAGAACTACTTGTTTGTTCATGTTTTTTAACTGTATGGGTAAAATTTGTGCTAGCGCACGAAGAAAAAAGTGAGGAAGTTGCTACACAGGGCCATAAGGACTAATTACAAAAAAAATTTGAGGAAGGATTGCCTGAAAAAAAGTATGGCTGGGACAATTTGTCCGACTGAGGGGTATCGCCGAAATCTCACTTATCTCATCTGCACTTGGCGTCGGCACGACTTGCGATGCTCAAACTAGCTCGCCGGATGGGAGGGTTCGTCGTGCAAGGAGGTAATATTTCGAATTTGTTACAACTATAATTCCTTTTTTTTCTCTTTTATATGTATTGCAGCTATTTAGTGTATTTAAACTGTCGTGTTGCGACTGAGTCGACCGCTGTTAATTAAAATAAAAGAAAAAAACAGTGGGTGTGTGTACTTATGTACACGCATTAGAAGTTATACTTCTTTGGCGTGATTTTAAGACTAATTTTTAATTTCTACACAAATATTTTATTGGTTTCTTTCTATTTTCGTGCGTTAGAAGGTGCAAGCATTATAATGCAGACACGCTCAAGGCTGTCGGTTATACCGTATTCTAATCCTAACTAAAATCACCAGTTAGTTGGGTCATTAGGCCTAATTACAATTATCTTAAGATGGGCTTAAGATGCCTCATGAAATTCTCTTAAGACTGCGCTAATTTTCTACCAAAACGTAATGAATGTTAAGCTTAATATGCGTCGCAAAGCTGGAGCAGCATTTATTTACCTGATAATACTACTGGTACTTCTAAACCCAACTTACTTCTTTTTTGTTCATTTCCGCCTTAGCTTCTGAATTTAGCTTCTCCTCCACTTTAGTCAGTAGATCAAACGATCCTACCATTATAGTCTAAAGGCTGATTTACAATATTCCGTGATTGCGGTGCGTCAGCGAGACGAGTTGTCGGACGATACTCGCTATCGCTGGAAACTCGCAGGTAGAATTACAATAATGCGAGTACGAATCTAGTTCACTATGTCAAATTTTATAGTTAAAAGTAACAACAAAAATCAACTAAACTTGGAGACAGATGACAGAAATAATTATTTAAAATTCAAAATTCAAAAATCTGTCATATGCGACTTGTCATCGCCTCTCGGAGCGTTAAAATTTCAATTTTTCCAAATTCTCTCGTCTCGTATTATCGCAAGTCGCTGCATTGTACATTGCGGCATTTGAACACACGATATGGAAAACGTTTTGACAGTGCGTGCGAGACTCGTCTCGTTGTCGCATCGCACTCTCGCAACATTGTAAATCAGCCTTAAGACGTTCGTTGCTCTTAGCCCTGCCTTTAGCTGTAGGTTACAGTGCAGCAGTTTACTCGGCTAATCTCCGGCAATCCAAAAAGACATCGTCTGTGTCCTCTGTCACAATGAGGTATCCCAGGCGTTGCGTAGACTCATTTTGCCGGTATGCTCTCGTAACTCACCTGTGGGTTCATCGACCTTGGGTAGATTCATTCTACTTCCTTTGCCACTACTAAAATAAACGTCACTTCCAAATTCTGTTCACTTCCCTAGCTTCTTCTTTTAGTTGTTACTCAATTAAATTGACTGGGTTAGGGTAATTGAAATATAATACGAAGAGTTTCATACTAAGGACATTAATGTATCGGCAAATACAGCATCAACGCTTCCAACGTTTGAGTGACAATACTCCGAACCTGTCCAAACACCATCGTTGGACGCTTGACATTGGACATTCGTAGTTCGAGTAGCGGCCACACAATGCGTTCTACCATCAAACGTCCAACGTTGGGAAGTGCTCATAGCATCGTTTAGAGCCGGCTTTAGCTGAAAACTATGATATGTAATTTATTTCCCTCCATAGCTTCTGGGTTAAAACCTCCTCACCCATGGACATCGTGAGGGTACTTTGGCTACGAATTTTCATATGCCCATATAATAATAAACTTAATAGCTAAAGGATTGGAGTTGCAATGCTTGCCCTCCATAGCCTCTAACCCTTCGCCTATATCGTCCGCAGGCCGTATCAGAACATCAAAATTGGCAGCGTGCAGCAAATTAGGGCATGAGATGAGAATGCAGCACGCTGCAATCAAAAGTATTTCAATTGGCTGAGGCTGGTAAAATGACAAGCAAAGCAGCGTGCTGCATGTTCATATCATGTCTTAAATTTGCAGTACGCTGCATATTTGAGGTTCTGATAGGGCCTCCAGCAAACCCATCGTAGCTACAGGCCTGAAAGTAGCCGGTGCCGATCCTACATTTGCTCGAATGGATGACATTTCTCGTGTAATAACATAGTGGAGCCAAGTTTTTAAGTTTATTTTTGCAATAAAAAGTTGTAAAATATTGTATTTTATCACTTTTTCCTGCACCCAGATTACCAGTGATTAGTGTTTCAGTGATTGAATTAAAACAATTTCAAAAAATTGAGTGAATCAATATGTTTTAATGGTTTAATTGTGAAGGTGACCAATTTTGTTTACATTCGCTGTGGTTTTGTCGAGTTATTTTAGAGCAAAAATGTTGAATTTGTGTGGTTATTGAGTTAAAAGTGAATTTAAAGTGATTAAAGCTTGTTAAAGAATAATTTTTAAAAATATTAAAGCAGAAAAATGTGTAGGACAAAAATCGAAAGTAATTGTTATTCATGTTGTGTCGTGGTACTTGCACTTATGTTTTAATAACCCTTCCGTAATAATTTTTAACCATTTTAAATTCACTTTTAATTTCATTACAACATCAATCCAACATTTTTTCCCTAAATTTAAACACGAAAAAACCACCATGAATGTAAACAAAACTGGTCACCTTATCAATTTCATTCAATTTATACTCGGATCACTAACTTATTACCGGTAATGCACGTGGAGGAAAAATGCTAAAATACAATATTTTGCCACTTTTTACAAGTTAAAAACTTGGCGCGTCTAAGATATTACACTACGAGTGAGAGAAATTCCCTTCCATCCAGTAAAACTCCTCACCCACAAACAGCACAATAAACACTACGAATCTTCCTAAGGCCCACGAAAAACCAAACTTACGCTTAGCTGATGACTCGAGCATGAAATTTATTTCCCTCCATAGCCTCAGCATAAAAACCCCCTCACCTATCGACATCGTGAACCGGCATCGGCTACGAATTTTCATATGCCCATAGTCACGGTATTCAGGAACAAGGTAATGTAAAAGACTGTATACCGTATACGGTATTTTAGTGCTGATGTCGCGTTGGGAACACTTCCCATATAAAATCGAAGTTGTTGTTGTTGTTTCAGCATTACGGCTGACGTCACCAGGCGCCAATTTTTTACGGTATTCGAAGCTGCCGTCGCTTTTACATTACCTTCGTTTTCTGTATACCATGCATAATGATAGTCCCAGTGCGCATGAAGAATGGAAGTTGAAATGCTTGCCCTCCATTGCCTCCACCCCTTCGCCCATATCCTCCGCGTTGCGTTGCGATTTCCTCAAAATTCACTCTCATGATATTTTTCAAAACGTGCCTAAAGAAGTATAACTTCAAAAAATCAAATAAATAAAACGCGCAACTTAAATCAAATCAATTTATTTGTAATTCCTCTTTCAGCGGTATACATCGACTGCCTTTATCATCCTTTTTCATTGGAGCTCAGTCCCCATATTTTGAATTCGTTTATGCGGACTCAGCAATGCACGTGTTTAAGGCCCGATTCACAATGAGAGCTTCAAGCGTCAAGCCTCAAACGTCATGAAGCTGACAGCTGGTTTTTGAAGCTTGTTAATTCACATTACCAGCTTCAAGCTTCAGAACCAAAGTCACAATGGACGACGAAGATATATGTGTTTTATTAATGAGTTGTTTTTATTATTCGTTAGCGTTATACTGCATTTTACCAGATAGAGGCTGGACCCGTGAAATAAGTACTGTCGAGGAAAGAGATAATTTTGGATTTTTTAAGAAAACATTTAAAGTGGTCAAAGAATCAGATGAAGAAATGTTTAGGAAAATGACAAGAATGGGAGTAAATGATTTTGATGTTTTGTTAAGTCTCCTTAAAGAAAGATTAATGAAATATTCAAATCGTAAATCAATCGACCCAGAGTGCAGACTTGCCATTACTTTGATGTAAGTGTTTTTGAAAATTGAAGCATATTTCTAAGATATAACATTTCATTTTTTTATTGTAGGTATTTATCACAAGGATGTTTGCGGCAAGTACTTGCATGGGCCTTTAGAGTAGGAGTTTCCACAGTTCATAATATAATATATGAAACGTGCGAATCTATTTGGGAAGAATTGCGAGGAGAATTTTTAAGTGTTCCCAATGAATCGGACTTTGAAAGTATCGCTGACAGTTTTTATAAAATATGTGGAATGCCAAACTGTGTTGGAGCTATAGACGGCAAACACATCAATATTATGTGCCCACCGAATGCTGGATCAGAGTACTATAACTATAAAGGTCATCATAGCATCGTACTTTTAGCTTGTTGTGACGCCAATTATTGCTTCACTTTTGTGGATATTGGGGCATTTGGGAGCCAGAGCGATGGAGGCATATTTGCGAAGAGCGAATTTGGGAAAAAAATTTTAAATGAAACCATGCTATTGCCCAAAGAAAAAGCATTACCCGAATCTGACATAATTTTCCCATTTTATTTTGTCGCTGATTCTGCTTTTCCGCTAAGAAAGCATTGTATGCGACCTTATCCAGGCCATGTTCTTCCTGCAGATAAAGCAAAATTTAATTACAAATTATCAAGTGCACGAAGATTTATAGAGAACACTTTTGGAATTATGTGTGCACGGTGGAGGATTCTGTTAAATACCCTTAACTGCCGTCCTGATAATGCGGACAAAATTGTTAAAGCAGTTGTTGTATTGCACAATTTTTTAAAACTGCGAGATGTTTCTTATAGTCCTCCAGGTTATACAGACCACTATGTGGATGGAAATTTAGTGAAAGGTCAGTGGAGAAAAGAAGCACAACCACTACCACGTTTGGAACCAGGAGGAGCAAGATTCAATGCTCGAAGACAATGGTTTGCTGCAAGAGACAAATTAAAAGAATATTTATATAAAAAAAATAATTAGAGGCCAATGTAAAAATATAAGTTCTCTTTTATTTAACATATTTATTATATTAACATATAAATATATGAATTATTATTTTATTAGAAATTCATTTTTATTTAACACATATATTATTAATCTTAATCATTCTTTAAAAATATAAAAATATATGAATTATTATTTTATCAGAAATTCTCTTTTATTTAACACATTTTATTAATCATTCCTTAATTTCTTCAAATCCACATTTTTTGGTTAAAATAACTTCTACGTCTTGTAGCACCATTTGCTGTAATTTCAGAAATTCCAAATTTGTCAATTTGGCTTCTTCCACGGTAGCCGCTACACTATCAAAAAAAATATGTATATTTGATTTTTGTTGTTTTTTTTCAAAAACCTCTACAACTTTTGAAAATTGTTTCTCCACATTATTCATCAGCAATTCCTTATCCAATTTCTTTCTTTTTTTCTCACTCGATGTACCTGATAATAATTGAAAAGATTGATTTGAATCTTCGTTTTGAGATAACGAAGAGCTGAATTCAATGTCCTCTTCTACATCTGGTAAGAGATATTCTGCAGGACTTTCTTCGTAATTGTTATATGTTCTGAAAAGTAAATACATTTTATAATAAAATCGTTATAAAATATGTGTAAAACTTACTCTCTTATTTTTTTGTTATCTTTTAAAAACATCAAAGCATTGTAGTATTTCCATAACGTTTTTTTTTGCGTTGCACTTCCAGATGGTTGCTGTAGCCTGCGATGCTCTCTAAAAAAGCAATCCTTCAGCGTCTTCCACTTCCTTTTTACATCTTTCACTTGAAAATATCACCTTTATTTAAACATAATTCACTATATTAATAAACACCTACCATCTAAATTCAATTCCTTCGCCAATGCATTCCATTTTTGCTCTTTCAATTTTACGTTTTTATAATTTTTATCATTGATATTGTGGATGAAACTATTTTCATGCATAAAATTTATTATTGTTTCTTCGTAACAATCATTCATCTTTCTATAATTGTTGAAATTGCCCGCTCGAAAGCTAAATTAAATAACGAACTAACAACCAACATAACAAAGGGTTTTTAGAACACAGAGAAATGCAAGCCTCAATACTATATAATGATACATATAGATATCGTAAAAGGGAATTTATACCTCTCTTGTTTGGTGTAATAAAATTTGGTTTTCCCAAGGGCTGCCATACGACAAAGTGATAATGATTACAAACAAATTTTACTATATTTTTGATCTTAAATAAAAAACCCAACAAGAATTTTAATTTAAAGAAAATATATTTCAGGTAATTTGTTTTCTGTTTAAAAAGATCTGGTTTCATTGCCTTGTTTCCGTTTCCGGTAGGTCCGCTGCAGGCCTCAAAATTAGGAATTTTCCTAACTAGAGCTTCAGCTTCATTTGAAGCTAGAAGTTTGAAGCTGTGAATGTGAATCGTTGTACATAAATCCTATAATCCTAATTTTTGAAGCTGGAAGTTTGAGGCTTGAAGCTCTCATTGTGAATCGGGCCTAAGAAATGTGTATGGATAAGATCGGATATGGCTGAATTTGCTAATCTTGCATTTTCCGTTTGATAATAGGATCGTGAATTTGACAATTAGCTTTTCGAATTTATAATTGAGAATGTTTATGGCGTGCATTCCTGAGGCCGGATAAAGGATCTCAAATTACATGCATGTTGCTAAAAATTTATTTCACAACATTTCTCCCTTCCTTAAAAAAAACAAAACTTATTTATAGTTTTGTTTTTACATATAACTTTATTGGGAGCTTCTTGTTTGGAAATAGTGAATCATACAATATTAACTAAATTATCGTCTGGAATGGAAAACATATCGATAAGGAAATAGTACCAATTAATAAAAAAATGTTTTAGAGCTCGTTTTCTTAATTAAAATTAAAGTTAAAGTACAAGGGATATATTTAGGTTTATTTATTTTTTTTTCTTTTTTCTTCTTCTTCTTTCTTTCTTTTATGCCTGTGTTGGTCGGGAAGGCTGTTCGCCATTATTACATTTGACTCGGCACTTGATCCCCTTCTTAAAGGTTATATATCCTAAGATTGTTATAAACATAATAATCAGAAGCAGAAAATTTATAAAAATTACAGAATGATGACTACCATTTTGCTTATTAATAAGGAGATACTCATTACTTTTCTTAATATCTTTTATAGTTAAGCTTACACTATCTAAGTCAATTCCCTTGAGATATACAGATTTGGGAGGTTTTATTGAATGAATGGATACGTTAGTGTGTAAATTTTGTAAGAGCTCTGAGAAATTGCTGCCAAAGTGGTATATCTTGAGATTAGTATTTCGCGGATTTGAGTCTAATATGGTTTCATTTAGAGATCTGATAGCGACACTGCCAGCGTCAGTCTTTTCTTTTGTGCACGTTATATTCAGCTCGTCTAACAAATTTTCGATTTTTTCGCAATATTCCTGTTTCTCTTGGCTTTTGTCGGAGATTGAACAATTCTGCTTGAATGATTTGGGCAGATCGTGAACGGGAGAATTGGGTGTTTAATGCTTTTTCAAGCTCTTCATAAGTTTGATATTGGTTGTACCTTAGGATAATATTATAAGCTCTACCTGTTAGTTTAGATTTAACAAGGTCTAAGAGATCGTTCTTATCTTACTGGGATACAGCTCTACTATATTAAATTCTAATTAACTGTAAGAAACGGTGCAAAAAACCAGGCGTTCCATCGAATTCAGGGATTAATTTGATCGCATTTGAGAGATTAAAGGTAGTCATTTTCGAAGGAGATAAACTGTCTTTATATTCGTCAATATCTTCTTCTTCTTCAAGAATTTTGGTGGTGGACGGTATGAAACGTCCAATCTTCTTACCACTGCGAAGGCTTAATGCGACTTCGAAAGCCTTTTCAGGCATCAGATGTCAACACCGAACCTTTACATATTACTGTATTATTTGAAAAAAAGGTAAGAAAAAAAAATTTTTTTAAACCTCAACTTTGCAACACTTTCCGGGGAACACTTAAAAAAAACAATTTTTTATTGTTGAAACAGGGGAATTCGTTTAACTTTAAATTTCTTTCTGTTTTCTTTATTTAAGATATTTATTTTTATTTAATTAAAAAAATACTTTTAAAGGTTATTTATTATTAATAGCAATTTTTTATTTTAAATATGTCACTTTTCATTGAAAAGGAAAAAAAATAGGAGGACATCACTTCGATATATTTAATTATTTTTAATTACTACTGCTTACACTCTTCTTTTAATCAAAAAGGAAAACTTTTTTTTATTTAGTACAAAAACTATTAAGAAAAATCACGTTCTAAAGCTACTAAAATCTAATTATTATTTTTACTTAAAATATTCCAACGATATACGGAAAGTTTGTCGCTTACAGTGCTTTCATACTGGACTGGTGGTTACGTTGCTGGGATGACGTTAGGATGAAGATGTAAAGATGGTTATTTTTCTCTGTTGTCGTTGATTATTTTTCTCTGTTGTCGTCAATTATTTTTTTTCTGTTGTCGACGATTTTTTTTCTCTGTTTTCAGAGTTTTGCCGCCACACACACTAAATCGGATATACAAATTTGGACACTTTTCGGGTATATAAATTCCGACACTTTTTGGACTTTTCGAGTGTATAAATTCCGAAAATTTTTAGACTTTTTCGGGTATATAAATTCCGACAATTTTTGGGTATACAAATTCATGTATCCCACTTCTGACACCAATTTTTGTTGCGACTGAGTCGACCGCTGTTAATTAAAATAAAAGAAACAAAATCAAATAAATAAAACGCGCAACTTAAATCAAAGCAATTTATTTGTAATTCCTCTTTCAGCGTTATACATCGACTGCCTTTTTCACTGGAGCTGAGTCCCCATATTTTGAATTGGTTTATGCGGACTCAGCAATGCGCGTGTTTAACCCTTCGCATGCCTGGTGGATGAAAATCACACCGCATGTCTGGTGGGGTCTGACAGACCCCCCCCCCCCCATTTCAAATAATATTTTATCTCAGAAAATGATATAAAACTTTTTTTTTTGCTATGATTCGGTTGAAATACTATTAATCTACATTATTAAGAAAAAGATAAAAAAATAGTTTTAGTAAATTAGTATTTTTATTAAATTATACAAAAACTCTTAAAAATGTCAAACAAAAATGAACCTCCATTGGATTTTAAACAAAAACTTATATATAACTTAAAATATTATTTATCGCCAATTACTTTTAAGGCACTTAAGGCTATATTTATCTTTGGCATACAAAAAGGAATCACTCTTCATCAAGTTCTCGGCCATCTCTTTGGAAGCAAGTATCACACACAAGATTTGTATGTTCCATTCAAATGTGGCCGCTACAGATGACACAGATAAGTTTTGATTTGCGATCTTTGATTCTTGAGCATAAGTAACAACGACTCTTTACACCATAATACGATTTCTTGCTTGGTGGTGCTTCTTCTTTACCAAGCCAGGCCCCAATTTGTTTGCGGATATTCACAGAAATGCGTTGCTTGGTTTTCCTTTCGGTTAAATGGGGGCGTATCAGTGCCAAGCCCAAGTTTTTCAGAAATCTTCTCGTGGAAGTTGAGTCTGGTGTATTCAGCATATGAATTATTTTTGCATTTACAGCCGCTGTATTGAGGATAAAAAAAAACCGTAAGTGGCCATCTCTGTGAGTTTCTGGACACATCATAGGTGCGTATCAGTTTGTCTACGGTGTCGACCCCGCTTTTGGTCTTATTATAAAAAGTTATTATTTCCGGCTTTTGCTGGTCTCCTGTTTCAGGATCAATTTTGCCATCATGATGGAGAGAGGAAAGCAGGAAAACATTTTTGCTACGCTTTGGGACGTATGACAAAATTGTCAAGTCTTTCTGAAATCCAAAGAGTGTAGTGTTGATTTCTCGACGTTTTTTGAAATTCTGAGGAATGCAAGTTTTGTTGGACTTCAAGGTACCCACAGCAGTCAATTTGTGATTGTCCAATAGATGTTGTATTGTAGGATAGCTAGTAAACCAATTATCCATAGTGACATTTCGCCCAGTTTGAGATATAGGTTGCACCAAGCGATCTATAACATCGTGTGGCTTGTTACTTACTGTGTACGGCCCATCTGGCTGTACTCCCAGATATATTTCCATGTTTAAGGAGTAGTATGTCATGGCATCAACCAGAGCAATAATTTTTAAGCCATACTTCGCCGGTTTACTTGGTATATATTGGCGGAAGCTGCATCGGCCGCAAAATGCTACCAGTTCTTCGTCTATGGTCAGATTTTCATAAGGAGTGTAATGGCTCTTGCAATTATCAATGAAGTCCTCAAAAATTTGCCTGATTGGTGCTAATTTGTCCAGAGCTTTTCGTTCTTCACGGCTGTCGGCATCATCGAATCTCAGGCAAACTATAAACGTAACTCTTCTCAAGCTCATTGTCAAACGGAAGATTTCGATACCAGTCCCGTCATCTGACCAAAGGTCTTGCAAGTTTTTTCCTCCAGATTCTGAAATTCCTGCGAGAAAAAGCAATCCAATCACTGCCTTCAGCTCGGCTATATCTGTTTCTGAATAAGCATATTCATTAGAACCACTCTGGTTCATTCTAGCCATTCTCACTTTGCGGTTAGTGTGGATCAGTATCAACGATATCTGCCGAAGATAGATAGATAGATAGATGCCGAAGCAACGGACATCTTATACGATATTTCCCGCATCGCCCAATCATACGGGTTAAAAATCAATGCGGAAAAGACCAAAGTGCTCACAACGGATGGATCAAGAGCCAGTGTTCACCTCGATGGAACCCAAATCGAACAGGTTCCAAGGTTCAAATATTTGGGATCATTTGTTGAGGAAACGAAAGTAGCATCGACGGCCGACGTTCACAGCCGTATCGGCCAGGCAACAGCAACATTCGCCTCGCTCAAGTGGTGCATATGGAAACGAGCAAATATCTCCATCAAAACAAAACTACGTCTTTACCGAAAGTTGATTCTTCCGATTCTTCTTTATGGATCTGAAACGTGGACACTGCTCAAACCGGACATTAAGAAGCTCGAGGTCTTCCAAATGTGATGTTTGAGGCAGATCCTCCGTGTCTCACTCCGTGATCGCCTTCGAAACGAGGTTGTCAGACAAAGATGCGATCAGCAAACACTGATCGAAGAAGAAATGCAAAAACGTCGACTACGGTGGTTTGGACATGTTTGCCGAATGGATGATAACCGCTTGCCACGTAAACTTCTCTGGCGAGACCGTCCTGCAGACTGGAGAATACAGCGATCGGCACCGAAGAAAACCTGGTTGAAGAATATCGAGGGTGACTTAAAGAATCAACGATTATCAGTTACCGAGGCTCGAGACACCGCCAAAAACCGAGAAGAATGGAAGCGAATCGTGAATAGAGTTCGGGACCCAGCGGCACCGACAGCAGCGTATCCGTTGCGGGGACGTCCCGCTCGGACCGCCAGCCAACGGATCAAAGAAGAAGAAGATGTATAAGATCGGATATGGCTGAATTTGCTAATCTTGCATTTCCCGTTTGATAATATGATCGTGAATTTGACAATTAGCTTTTCGAATTTATAATTGAGAATGTTTATGGCGTGCATTCCTGAGGCCGGATAAAGGATCTCAAATTACATGCATGTTGCTAAAAATTTATTTCACAACAGTCGTAATTCGAATTACATTCAAATTGTTAATGTATGTTGTTGCTTTGGTTGCATATTGTTAAATTTCCTTTTCCTTGGCCTTTCGTTATAACTACTTCAATTTTAAGTAATTGTTTAGCGATAAAACCTTGTAAATTGTTTTCATGGAAATAAAATTTATTTTCGAAACATTGGGTCACTACTTACACTATACAAAAAATATATATTTATGTTAGTTTACTCTAACTCAAAAATAAATGAAAAAAAATGTCTACGTTATTTTAACAATATTAAAAATATTGCCAATCAAATACATAAAAAAAATTAAAAAGGTTTATCCAACACCGCTTAAAACCCGAAATTATTGGGATGTGCAAAAAAAAATTTCCACCTTGCGGTGTAACGATTTGCCGTACCCTCAATAATTATTCGCGTAACAAATCCACAGTCCAGCTCGACGACTTTTCTGCTAGTGCCAAATAGTGGCTCCTCCATCCAGATGCTGCCTGGTGACATCCCCTCTCTTACCAGATTTCGAACACAGGTTGTGCTGCCCGGTGAACGATCTTGCTTTGGTTGTTGTCTATACTAAAGCTTTTATTTGTGATGTTTTCCATATATATACATACATATATGTATTTGTTTTTTTTTGTTTTTGATGGAACAGTAATAAAAAAAATTCTTTAAATTCAAAGTGACAATAATTCTAGTATTTATGCATATACATATTTTAATCTAATCTACGACTTGCTTTTTTTTAATGCATAAAGAAACTTTGTTCTGACTCGGAATTTAAGTAAGGGAAATGGGGACTACTTTCGCATGACAGATCTGAATCGAAATTGCTCTTGAAAGTAAAACAAAATGCCGTTAAGGCGCAAATGGCCGAAAAATCGTTGAAATGCGGTGGTTCTTTCGACGTTAATCTTTCGAGTGACAGGCCGACCGTTACAGTTGGCTGACTTTGGGTGGAAATATTTCAAAATATAAGTTGAAAATATTTCTTTGTTCGTCAGGGTCTCCTCTATATTAGGGAAGGGAAATGCCTCTCTTTGTGTGATAGCACTTATTTTCCTGTAATTCACGCCCATACGATAATGAACATTTTTTTTTGGGAACCACTGGACTAGCATATTCTGATGAAGAAAGAGGGTTGAATGGCATCAAGCTCTAGTAGTTCCTTAATTTGCTGTCTTATTACGGATTTTAATCCATAGGCAGCTTTATAGGGCTGATAACGAACGATTTTTTGCTCCTTTAATTTTATTCGCATTTGAATAATATCTGTGTTCCCGAGTTCTGATGTATTCACAGCAAAACAATCGCAGCAATCATTTATTAGTTTTATTAGCATAATTCTATACTGTTAGTTGGCTTTCTGGCTTCAGTGTCTTTTATTTCAGTGTTTTGTTTGTATTGTTTAGTATTCTTCTCTGCACATTGTTTTATTTCAAGAGTTTTCCAAGTCTTCACTATTGATACTTCTGGTCGATCTAATAAATTTCTCCCCAATATCATTGGGACATTCTGAGCTCCGTTTTCAACTATCTGTCGAAAAAGCATACAGCTGGGGAAGCGGATTAGACTGAAATAATAATAAGACGCAAAGTTCAGAATCAATTTCGTTTATTTTAATATTTCGTTTCGATTTAAATAAGGTCTGGTCGCGACGACGTTTTGAGTTAGACTAACTGGTGATGGTGGAATGGCGACTATTAGGCTGGGGATGACTAAAGTCTAGAAATTAACAAGTCTTTCATCTTCATATGATTAATGAGTCGAAGGCGAACAGCTGCATGCACAAGTTTTTCAAATGACGATGTCAGGATATCAGAGAGAGAATGCAACATTTTTATACGCGCTGGAATACAACCATAAGTCGGAAAATTTTATGAGTTTCTATAGGGATAATGTTGATGTGTTTGTGCATATTTGCTCGTTTGTTTTGATGATTTCAATTTTGACAGCTGATTCAATTATCTTTCCTTTTCTGTTCTGCATACTTTACCGTAAAGACAGAATCTGGCTTTGTCTCGCTGAATTCACGAAGTATGCGTTGAGTTTTGCTCAGCAGTGATGTTTGTAACTGTCGTTAGGGAGTCATATACTGTGTTCTGGACACGAAGAGCAACGGGAAGAAAGTATACCAGGACAGCATAAAAAAATTCGTAGTGGGAAGGTGAGTCCAGAAGACCAAATGTGGCAGAAGGAAATAAAACCACCAACATCTATCGCGAGGAAGGGAGGTCTCCTCTGCACCGATAATTAGCACGCCTAGCGCTGCGCTGCTTAGCTCGCCGTGGGGGGGGGGGGGTTCTTGGTGCAGGGATGGCCATTGGCCGACAGTTAGCTGACAATGGAAAAATTCCGCGTGCTATACAGACAATTGAGTCATGCGACAGGGGGGTTTTTTTGTGCTGAACGAGAGGGAAGCCGTCGAATCTTTATGCCATGCATGGTCACTGTTTCAAACCATCAGGGCTGCAGAGAGATGTCGCAGCCCACATTGGGGTACCTACCTTGTTCGGGGCATCCCCTAGCCCGGGGACCCTATGTCCTTGAAGTTTACGATCCCTGGTCCATCGTTGTCAATCTACAAAAATTGTTGTGGAAGGGGCGGAATAGCGAATATTCGAAATAAGAGCCTCAATTTACTTTTGTTCCCTTTTTTTTCTTATTTTCTCAAATTTATTTTCAACATCAGTGGTACATATAATCTTAGCTATAACTCAAGTGTGCCGTGCCTTATATGAACTAAATCGAATATAACAATCTAATATACAGGTCTGTGCAAAATTAATCAATTCTTACAATCTTAAAACTAGTACCTAGCCAATGCATATTACAATAATTCGCGGGACTACCTATGATACTTGGAATTGGGTTCGCACTAACCTTTTTCTTTTGTAACAATTCCTGATCTTTAAATCAATTACTATCTTTAAAAAAAATTTACTTTCCGAACACCTTTCGTTATTTCTTCATCTTTCGGAAGCTGTGGTAAAGGTAAGGTAAGACAAATTAACTCAACAACCAATATACTGTTATATCACCATAAGGACAAGAATCATGATAATACTCAAGCAATACGACCAAAACAACCGTCGAATGCCTCAAATACCTCTAAATCTCTCTAAAATAAACGGACAACAAAGAAATCAATATTTATGGCCGGAAAATAGTACTAAACTAAACCTCCAAAACTTAAGGAAAATACTCAACCAAAGAAAAGAAAAACAACTCAATAGTCTAAAGCAAATAGCTCCTCGATAGTCACAACTAAACTTAAGTCAACTTGCCCTAATAGCAGAACAACAGTTACTTCACCTAAATATACATGCTCCTAACCGAAAGCCACAAAATATACAAAGTAGAACTGAAGATCGTCATGTATAACCTTCCGAAACATCATAAAAGATAAAGAAAGTCATGAAAAGTTAGCACTAATGTAAAAATCATTTTTTTGACCGAGTAAATTCAATTATATTCCAACTCATACTAAAACTCAAAGTCAATTTAGTGATGAAGATTCCAAAATATCATACCGCAGTATACAATAAAAACAACACAAGTATTCATATCGTTTAAGTTGAATAGGTGTGATATTTATCATAAAAAAAGCAAAATTCTGTCACCATTACCAAATTCTTTAAGAAGCATATAAGTATAATTTATAATTGCTTATTAATAGTTAATATGTATAATAAAAAAAATTTTTTCTTTTAAGTAGCATTAATGTTTAAAATGGCGTAATGTTATTCACCACCAGATCAAAAGGTCAAATTCTACACGAATATAAGTATTCATATCGTTTAAGTTGAATAGGTGTGATATTTATCATAAAAAAAAGCAAAAACCTTGATGTATTCGAAAAAAACTAACTACTATTCAAAACTGATTCCATTTCGTTTGAATGGCGTGATATTAACCACGAAAGTAAAAAAAATTTTTGACACTTTAAGAAAACTTGAACTAAATCCTGACACCTATTAAGTCATTATATTAGTATATTGATATCACCTTATGTACGTAACAATATATTAATCACTAATGAGAAATTTTCCTTCTTTTTTTATAAAACATTCAGAAATAAAGCTTTAATTTAATTCTTAATAACTTATCTGGATAAAACCGCTGTTGTAACGGGATCTAACTTCCACTCCGATTTACGAGTACCGTTTTGTTTGCCTCTCCATTCCGTTAGCTTTTTTTTCTTCTTTTGTTCTTTATTGGTTGCGTCTCCGTTGCTTTCATGCGTACTTTAATTTTATTTTTAGTTATTTTATTAAATTTACCTTGCGCCTCGTAATATGTTCATACATCTCCTTTTGATGGATACTTATAGCGCAACCTTTTCTGCATTATCACCGCTACAGCCACACGTGCCGCCTTTTGTGTCCAGCTTCTCGGTCTCACAGCGCCTATCGCCGTTCGGTCCTTTTTCTCCTTTTTTTTTTTTTTATTCAATAAATTTTCTTACTATTTTCTTTTTTTTTTTTTTCATTTTTAAAAAAAACTATTCTCGGGGCAACTAACTCACTACTTCTTCACCGACTTGTATGCTTGCCCTCCGAGTTCCAAAAAAAAACAACTGCTCTGACTGACTGCTCCCAAAAACTGTCGACTCACGCGTCAGCCACTTTCTCCCGGACCGCTCTTTTTACTTTTCACTCCGTTCCTCTTGGGTTCCGATCGTCCGCCCTCGGAAGCTTTCATCCCACGTTGACTGGTGCGTTCGATGCCCTTAGCAATATCGGCAAGAATCTTGGCAAGATTGTCAATTGGAATTTTTTAAAAAAATGGTTCGTTTCAGTTGGTTGTATATTTTCACGGGAGTTTAGTGCTTCTGGTTCGGTAAACAGAAGGTATGAATAAAATGTTTTAGCCATATTAAAATTGCCATGGCTTAAAGACATTGTTGTAAATTCTCCACTCTTCTCGTCACTTCCATAATATGTAGTTCATATCGGCTCGTTGTAAAACATAACACCGCGGATTAGTTGACAATAATGAGAATAAACTTTTGCGAATTTCTGATTTTTTCCTTTTTTCTTGTTCGTTTTGTTTATGTTATTATTACTATTTTGTCTTTACCATGACTGAAGCTATTAGTCGAACATTTCAATTCAATTCGTTTGTGATACTATTTAGTATTTGTACAGAATACATTTTTTCTTTTCGTATAGATGCTTTATTTACATAGTTAGTTGCTTGGTTAGATACTTTAGCTGTGGGGACGTAATATTATGGTGAGAATGTCCATTGAGGAACGCAGGTTGCCTAAGTCTCATAGGGCGTCCGTTACATGTTCATATATGCACGCACACAATCAACGGTCGGAAATTTTTGTATGAAGATGAAAGACTTGTTATTGCTAGACTTTGGGGATGACGAGTTGGCTGAGTTGCCAGATTATAATTTTGACATCCTCCCACCGGCGATGCATTTCCCAATTCTACAGGATATAAAAGTTGCACTGGTCTACGAAGACGGGATCCGTTTTTAAAATGCAGCTCACATGCCCTTATGCGTCCACCTCGTCCTGGATACACTCTCTCAACTACAGCCAGTCTCCATAGGATGTGAGGAAGTGTCTGGTCTTGAACTAGCACAACATCTTCTGGTCTCAGATTAAGAGAAGCCTTCCCGTCTGAGTAATGTGCCGATCGTAACTGCTGAAGATACTCAGTCTTCCATCGTTTAAGAAATAAGTTGGTGGTAGAAATACGACATTTCCATCTTGCTCGCAGCTCGGCGTCCAAAGAAGTGCAAGCCTCAATTACAGGTGAATTGGGAAATGCGCCTATAAGAAAATGGCTAGGTGTAAGCGGGGACAAATCTTCGGGTTCATCGCTCACATAAGTCAGGGGTCTAGAGTTGATTATGAATTCAGCTTCCGTCAAGAATGTGTTTATCTGCTCCACGTTGAGTATCGCGCGGCGAATCGATATTTTAAGCACGTTCTTCACACTCCCTACAAGACGTTCATAAAATCCTCCCCACCATGGCACACGTTCCGCAATAAACTTCCACGATATGCCTTTCTCGGCCATAGCGGATTGAAAATCATTATTACAAATAATTGTGTCAAGTCCCTTCAGTTCTTTAGAGGCTTTCTTGAAATTGCAAGCATTATCCGATATTATAACCTTAGGTATACCACGACGAGCAAAGAAGCGACGCAGTGCGAGTAAGCAAGACTCTGACGAAAGTGAAGGCACCAACTCTAAATGAACTGCTCGCACTACAGCACAAGTTACGAGCATGATATATACCTTATTTCGCTCTGACATATCTGGAGATGTCTTCTGATATAGCGGTCCCGCAAAATCCACGCCCACAGTCTCAAAGGGTTTTCCACACATAATCCTCTCTCTAGGTAAAGGTGCGAACGGTTGGGAAAGAGCGCGAGACCTTAGTAGCCCGCATACTCTGCAAAGATTTATAGTTGTTTTTACCAGCTGGTGGGCCTTGATAATCCAGAAGTTTTCACGCAATTTTGTAAGGACCATGTTAACTCCACTGTGAAGCACCTTTTCATGTACATATTGCACGAGTAACTTAACGAAGTGATCAGCTTTAGGTAAGAGCACAGGATAGGTAGCGTCGTAGCCCAATTCTGCTTCTGCTAAACGGCTGCCGACACGCAATAACGCATGTTCATCCAAAAAGGGGTTTAATTTTAATATTTTAGAGTTTTTTCCAACTGGTTTTCCTTGTCCGAGATTTGTAATCTCCTCTCCATAAGTTTGTGACTGGATAAATCTGATCCAGTACCTTTCAGCACGCTGAAGCTCGTTAGCGGAGAGATGCATCATTGATGACTTCCGTTCCGTTCCAAGGCAGTTTCTTTTGAAGCGAACTTTAGTAAAACTGCGGTCGCAGACAGCGATAACATGCCTACCACCACACTTCAAACATTTCAAGCCTGTAATATTGCAGCTCTTTGAGTTATGCCCACGGCGCGTGCAGCGAAAACACCTTCTATCCGATTTCATCATATTCTTGCGTTCACTAACACTAATAGAGGAGTTGCAGCGTTGTGTTGTATGATCGTTTCGTTTGCAAAAAAGCATGAACTTGGTTCAACGTTAGATGAAGTGGCCAATAGACCAGAAATGGTAGGAACGTTTCTCGATTTTGTAGTTGATGTCGTACTAGATGGCCTTTGATGCGTTTTGTGAAGCACTGCCGCTTTCTCTAGGGACTCGACTTCTCCTCTTAAAAAACGTAGAATCCCTTGTATATGATTGTTCGTGCCATCAATGAGACAACTTTCTTCTCCATCAGGTGGCGAGTTTAAAGGAATGGAATCTTCCTTACAAGAAAATGAATCGGTATTTATCTGTTGATTATGCGTTCTGTAATACTCCACAAGAAGCTCCTTCGGGATGGATCGCAAAAGAACATTTTTCATCACGACAGCGTAGCTAGCAGAGAAGACGTTAAGGGATGTAAGAGAGCGCATAACGGCCATAACATTGCCGTAGTCCGACTACATCATGCCGCGTGGAAATAACTGGAAGAGACATGAGCTGCTGGATTGAATAGTCTTATCGTTATTGCCGAACTGCTTTAACAACAATGAAATAGCAGCTTTGTAATTCGCTTCGGTGGGTGTGAATCCAGCGATGCACTCTGCTGCCTTGCCCGCTAAATAAGCCAGCAATTTATCGTTGCTGGTTAAATTTTTGTTATTGTGGACGGCTGAGCTGAATAATTCCCAGAAGGGGAGCCAGTCCTTAAAATCGCCAGCGAAGACTTTTAGGCTAAGTTTTGTAAGACGGGCTGAAGAAGTAACGGAGGTAACGGTAGTCTGGTCTCTCTGACCCGTTAATGAGGAACTGCTGAGAAGCTTCAATTTACTGAGACGCTGATTTATGCGGGATATAATACCCACTACTTTGTCCTCATATTCATTCGCCGTTTCCCATTCACGAGATAATTCCTCCGGTTTTAAAGCAGCTAGAAACTGCGCGTTAGCTGTCTTGAGACTGGCGTTGACGGCATTAATGCGATCCGCAAATGAAGATAATTCCTCCTCAATAAGATCAAAATTTTCGTTATTTTTCTCCACGGCTCTATTTTCCGCCTTTGATAAGAAATCTGATGCGGCGTTCGTCAATTTCGTGAGTTGTCCACGAAGCACTGCGCGACCCGTTACATCCGTTACAATAAAATTACCGATATCTATACACGATTCTGACTTTGCTTCACACGCGTTCTTTTATGTCCTTTCTTCCCGGGTTTCGGCACCAATGTCGGAAAAGCATACAGCTGGGAAAGCGGATTAGACTGAAATAATAATAAGACGCAAAGTTCAGAATCAATTTCGTTTATTTTAATATTTCGTTTCGTTTTAAATAAGGTCTGGGCGCGACGACGTTTTGAGTTAGACTAACTGGTGATGGTGGAATGGCGATGATTAGGCTGGGGATGACGAGTTGGCTGAGTTGCCAGATTATAATTTTGACACTATCATTATCTCTCTGGAAAAATTAATGTTTCCTACGCTGACCACTTCCTGGATCTTGCCTATAACAGGTAACGGAAGCAGCGTAACGATTTGCAATTTTACGCATAATGGCCTCGTTCGTTGCATTTGAAACACACTTATTATTATTTTCTTTACCCTGTTCTTTTGCACTGTTCCTAAAGCGGTTATCTCGCTTTTCGTACCGATTATTAAGGTTATAGGGCTTCTGTCGGAATGGTGAAATCTATTGTGAGATTTCATCGGTGCTCTAGATGTGCTTGGCTTATTACTGAATGCAAATGAATTTCGGGTTTGATTTTGCTTATGTATTTCCTCAAAATTTTTCAATTTTTCACAGCTGCTATCAACGCAGGAATAGTTTCACAATTTGAAGCCATTAAGAAATTCATAAGATTGGGGTCTTTTAATCCCGAAATTATATATCGAATGGTAGATTTGTGCTCCAACTGAACTTTGCTTGCTAGTGCAGCTATGTTATATGCGTATTCCTCAATTCCTTCGTTAGGATGTCTTTTCCTTTCCATAATTTGCAGAGGAACGCTAGCACTATTGTGGTCAGTTGGAAAACTACGGCACAATTCTATCTTAAATTGGTTAAATGTGTTGATGGTTTCATGTTTTAATTGATACCAATCACATGCTGCCCCTCCTAACCTTAACGAAGAATAAAAAAGAATAGTTCTATCGTCCCATTCATGTAAATGCTTTAACCCTCCGATGGCTCTGATCCAGTTGGCCGCCGTGACTTTATTTTCTGCAGGATTAAATTCTCTTCGGTTACCTCATTCCGGCCAAACTTCATTATTCCACTCCCTACTGAGGTTACAATTTCTTTTTCAGAATGATTGCTACTACAACTCGCAGCCTTTTCTCTTTCTTGCATCGCTCTTTAACGTTTTAGCAATTCTTTCTCCCATCTCAGCAATTGCAATTCATTTAGCGGTGCTCTAGCTGAATCATCGCCCCCTGTTCATTATTTGAAAACACCTCAACGCCGTTATTATCGTCGTCCATTGCAATTATTATTTCTATTTTGTTTATATTACCGACCAAAATTATTATTTTGTGGAACAGCGCTGTTCGTGCTTTTTGTTTATTATTTTTTAAGTAATAGGCACTGTTAACCCTGTTTCCCTGTTTATCCTCTTTTTTCCACTGTCCCTTTGTTTCCAACAAATGCACTCACACCAATTAACTATTTTGTTTTTACTCTTCACTTCCAATCCACTCACACCAATTTATTTATTTTATTTATTTATTTTAAGAAAAACATATTTGCACAAATAAGAACAAGCCTTTACATATGTACATAGGCCAAATGAGATGTTGATTATATGGGAATGTAGTAATTACCTTCATTACTTTAAATGAGACATCAAAGAAAAAGAAATACATTTAAAAAAAGAGAAATTGAAAATTTAAAATGACATTACTACTATACTATCTAAATTGACTAAAGTAGGGGGCTGAAAAATTAACAATAAGTTGCCTTCTGAACTTTCCTACAACACCAGCTCGCTTAACATATACAGGTAGAGAATTCCACAAACCAGTGACGTGAACGAAAAATAAACGTTTAGATTGTAAGCACGAGTAATGGGGCATAAGTAAATTATTAGTTCTAGTATACTGAAGAAATGTGAGTTTTTCTCGGAGACATTGCGGTTTACCCGAAGCGAAGAGTTTATAGAGGAATTCAATAAGCCGAATTTTAAGATATATCGAGAAAGAACAACCAAGGAATTCTCGAGAGTATGATGAAACGTGATTGAATCGGCGGATTTTATAAACGTATCGGACAATAGAATTGAATGCTACATTCAATTTTAGCTGCGAGAATGAATCGAGTTTACAGAAGATTACGTCACTATATCTTATTAAGGGCATTAAAAGAGATTTAGCAAGCTTCGTGCGAGTATGGAGGGGTATAAAGTTCGACGTACACCAAAGTTTTCGTAGACTACCAGTTAATATGATCCGACCAAGTTAAATTCTTATTCAGAAAAACCCCCAGACTCTTTACCTATCACAAAACGGAATGATATTACGGTTTAATAATACTGTAGGAAGTCCGTTGGTATTTACAACATTTTTAGATATGACTATTGCTTGAGACTTGTCAGGGTTTAGTTGCAATCAATTCCCTCTCGCCCATCCAGATAACGCCTCGAGGTCTTTATTGATTCGCCAAATACAATCCTTAATCATGCCAAGCCGCCAGCTAATAGTCCGGGAGGTAGCGTTGCAATTTTTTTAGGAATTTTATACCGAATGAATTTTATTTCAAACAGTTGTTTAATGGTCAGAAATTGGTAAAGTGAGTGTCAGTTGTCGCACTAACGGTGGAGCTAAAGGAGGCAGCATGAAAAAGAAGTCATTGGAAAAAAATCTGCTTCGATGATTTTTATACCGAGCAAAAATGTATAATATTATTGTTTTAATCACATTTTTTTAAAAAATAGTCGTCAGCTGTATTGACGAGGGGGGGTTATATGTCAGTCACGTGCATGAACCTCTTTAAAAATTTAACAAACAAATTAATTTTATACCTTATGAAATTTGTATATCTCAATTTTTATACTTTTAAAATAATAAAGAAAATCGTCAGCCGTATTTTTGACGGGGGTAATACCGTCAGTCAGCGTGATAAACATTTCGCGCGGGTTATGTATGCAAAAGACAAGATAACGTTGTCTGCTGCATGCATACCGAAAATCTCGGGTAACGAGATTATACCCGAGTTTTCCGAGAAATCCCAACAAAGAATATTTTAATTTTCCCATCGAAAAACTGCAACTAAACACTTTGAAGTTTTTCGATGGCTAGAAAGCTTTTTGAAGAATAATTAGAAGTTAGTTGAGTTCGGACTTTTAAACTTAAATCTCGTTCCTTTTAAATAAATTGTAATATCTTAAATCTTGTGTTTTTATTCCAAGTAGTTTTTGTTTAATATATTTTTCAGCCTGAATAAACGGTTTTTTTATAATTGGCGCAGTCGGTGGAGTCTCTATCGAAAGAAAAGAGATTCAGTGATAAACGAACGAAAAACAAAAGTGACGTTGAAAGTGAAATTTAAAGCAAAGTTCACATTGTTAAAAATAAATATATATATAAATATATCATAACAAAGAGTTAATTTTGTTTTTTCAAAAAAAAAAAAAATAATTAAATTAAATAAAGAACAAGGAATATAAAGTTCTCAATCAAATAAAGTGGGATACGAAACAAGACAAAGTGAAATTTAGTGTCTTGTACAGAAACGAAACCAGTGCGAGAAAAATAAACATCAAGATTGAAAGGCAACAACATCGTGGTGATACTAATTATTCAAAAGAAACGTGGAGATGGCACAACAAAATCCAGTGGAACAGTGCTTAGTCACTCTAACTCAACTCATGGCTCAGAGTATGCAGCCCAGAAGCCGAAGACAAATGATCGAAAAGGAAATTCGATACCTGCCGATATTTAAAGGAGATCCAGGTACATTACCTTCATTCATCGGGTCAGTTACAACAGCATTATCGGAATATGGAGACGAAGCTGATCGAGTGTTCCAGATCATCTATAACGAAAAGATTCAAGGAGGTGCAAAAAATCTACTACAAGTTACTCCACCAGCTAATTGGGATGAATGTAAATCCAGTTTAAAGCGGCATTACAGGTCATCTAAAAATCAACTTACTATAACAAGGGAAATAAATTCTTTAAAAGTAAGTAGCATACAAGATTTAGATGATAAATTAAGACGAATCGTGGAAGATATTACCGAGTTTGCAGCCTTTGAAGACAACGGCGTAACTATGCTCGACATATTCGGTGGAATGTTAATTCAAAGAATAAAGGAATTAGCTTCAGGATCATTAGCATACGAAATAATGACAAAAGTTAGGTTATCAGAAATTAGGGAAATAGTTAATAAGTTTATTGGACAAGATCAAGGAAATTTAAATTTAAACTTAACTATAAAAAATTTTAATAAAAACAATATTCATAATAAAAATTTTGAAAAAAGAAATAATAATCAACAAAATGACAGGTTTTATAAGTCAAACTATAATTTTAATAATAATTCACAGCAATACAGACGAAACGAATTTAGACGGAATAGTAACAGTAATAATAATTTTAATAATAATTACAATAATAACAGTTTCAATAACAATAACAGAACACTACAGACAAGACAAACTAACTATGGTAATAGACAAAATGAATATAGACAAAGGCTAGAACCTATGGATGTAGATGCAGCTAGCAAAATAGAAACAAATACTATCGATAAAGCTTTTTTTATAAACTAGCCTCGGACCAGCGTAAAATCTTTATAACTTTAACAATTCAAGATGATATATATGTAGCATTTGTAGATCCAGGTTCAACGATAAGTATACTAAACCAAAATAAATTTCCATCCTCTAAGTACCAAATCTTAAATAATTCATCAACGACGATTAACACTATTGATGGGAAATCAAATAAACCAAACATAACCGTTTCAACTTTGTGTCCAATAGAATTTAAATACTCTGAAATGGCACGAATGAAATGGATTGCAATGCAATTAGAAAAACCATACGATCTTTTAATTGGTATGGATTTTATTTTAAAAAACGTTATTGCAATAAATATAAAGGAACAAGAAATTATTATGACTAACAAAGTGCGACTCCCATTCTTAACGAAAACCGTCCAAGACGAAGTTAACGTTCTAGAAATAAGTGGAATTCAAAATCTAATGTTAGATCACTTAAACGATCAAGAAAAGTTCATGATCACAAAATTAATTAAAAAATTTCACCGTCTTTTATTTAAAGAAGGCGATGCTTTAACAAGCACAAGTTCAGTGGTTCACGAAATAAAGACGACCACAAACGATCAAATTAATTCAAAGTTATACCGTATTCCACCTCAGCATGAAACTGAAGCACGAAATCAGATAGATGAGATGGAAAAACAAGGTATAATTAGGAAAAGTAGAAGCAAATATAGTTTTCCAATTATTATTTTACCCAAAAAGAAAGATAATTCAGGTGTACAAAAGTATAGGATAGTTGTGGATTATAGGAGATTAAATCAAATCACTATTGATGATAAATATCCCCTACCAAATATTGACAGCATCCTAGACAAGCTGGGTAAAGCACAGTATTTTAGTACCTTGGATTTAGCCAAAGGGTATCATCAAATACTAATGGCTGAGAAAGACATTGAAAAAACAGCGTTTGTTACATCTTCTGGTCTCTATGAGTATGTTCGTATGCCGTATGGGTTAAAAAATGCTCCGGCTACGTTCCAGCGTTTAATGAATGATATATTGAGAGAATATATTAATCAAATTTGTGTTGTCTATCTAGATCAGGGGTGGCCAACCCGCGGCCCGCGGGCCGCATGCGGCCCTTCGCGGAAAATGTTGCGGCCCGCGAGCTTCAGCATGATTTAACAAAATATTTTTTACGAAAAGGTTTTCAAAATATGAAAGAGCAAAAAATATAGCCAGTTATGAGCAATTATTAAAATTCACCGCCTGCTATATAGTATTAGCCATAACCGGGTTGATGGATAAAAATCCAAGAATTGATTTGGTTGAGATTTAATTACTTTTCTCGGTAAGAATTCAATATAAAGACCGCATCCGCAACAAAATTTTAGTGTGATGGAGGTGGCAGAAAAAAAAACAAACGTAGCACAGTTCTTTCGTTAACATGGAGTTAGTGTGTTATGAGCGCAGAATAGTTTTTTTTATTATATTTCATATAAATCCGTGCAAGTAAACTCAAAAAAAATAAACATAAAGTCAGTTTAAAAAAAAATAAATAAAAGTTTCAGTATGAGTACAAAGAAAAGAAAAATTGTGGACGAAAATAGGCAATACAATGAACAATGGGAAGAAAAATACTTTTTCAATATGGAAAACTTTAAATTAATGTGTTTAATTTGTCGAGAAACTGTCGCGGTGTGTAAAGAATTCAACGTCAGAAGGCATTACGAAACAAAACATGGTGATTATTTGAAATTAAAAGATGAAGTGAAAAAATTAAAACTCGCAGAAATAAAATTGCAATTAAAATCTCAACAAAGAATGTTTAGTTCAGCATTGCAGCAACCATCTAAAATTGTTAAGGCATCTTACTCTGTATCACTTCTAATTGCAAAGAGAATGAAATCCTTTTGGGATGGTGAATTAGTAAAAGAATGCTTGGAAGCTGTTGTAAAGGATGTCATGCCTGATAAAATCAAACTATTTTCAAACATAAGTTTATCTCGACAAACAATATGTCGTCGAATTAACGACATTTCAAATGAAATTGTCGCAAATCTTCACGGTCGAATTCAAGATTTTAAATATTTTTCTTTAGCATTTGATGAAAGTACAGACATTTCAGATACAGCTCAACTTGTAGTATTCGTTCGTGGAATAAATGAATCATTTCAAGTAACAGAAGAAATGTTAAACATGATCAGTTTGAAAGATACTACAACAGGAGAAGATATTTTCCAAGCTATTGATAACTGTTTAAGTGAAAATAAACTAAGTTTGAAAATTCTTACTGGAATAACAACTGATGGCGCCCCAGCTATGGTAGGTAAAAATAAGGGAGCTATAACATTACTGATGAATAAATTAAAAGCAAATAATATCAAAAGCGACGATATAATTATTATTCACTGTTTGCTTCATCAACAAAATTTATGTGCCCAAGTGTTATCAATGAATCATGTTATGCAAGTGGCCATAAAAACAGTGAATTACATTCGATCACATGCACTCCAGCATCGACAATTTAAGCAATTTCTGATCGAATTAGATTCTGAATACGGTGACATTGTTTATTTCAGCAAGATCAGGTGGTTAAGTCGTGGAAAATGTTTGCAACGATTTTTTGAGTTACGCCAAGAAATCAATTTGTTTATGAATGACAAGCAAGCCCCGGTGCCGGAATTAAGTAACGATGACTGGTTGTTGGATTTATGTTTTTTAGTGGAAATAGTAGAAAAACTAAACCAATTAAATATATTGTTACAGGGAAAACATAACTTAATAATCGATGCATTTAACCATATCAAAGCTTTTCAGAGGAAATTAGTGGTGTTTGAATCCCAGTTAGAAAATAATAACTTTCATCACTTTCCGCTGTTGAAAAACTTCACAAATCCAGAATGTAACAATTGCTCCAAATATGCCAAAGAAATAAGAAAACTTATAACTGCTTTTGACTGTCGTTTTACTAATTTATTAGGCAAACACGACAAATTATTTGAAATATATTCATCTCCCTTTAACGTTGCTATTGAGGCGGTTCCAGAAAATTTGCAAATGGAATTAATTGACTTACAATGCAATAATGAATTAAAAGTAATTTTTCAGTCATCAGATTCAAAACTTGAATTTTATAACAAATATGTAACAAAAGAAAAGTTTAGTAATTTGAGATGTCTGGCACAAAAAGTTGTAAGCTCTTTTGGTTCAACATATATCTGCGAATCGTTTTTTTCCAAAATGAAATTTACAAAAAATCAATATCGCGCCACCTTGTCTGACGAAAACTTGCAACACCAACTGCGATGTGCAAATACCTGTATTGAGATAGATTTAGAAAAGCTTAGTGAAAGAAAAGAGAAACAAATATCTCATTAACCATTAAATATTTATTATTATATGAATATCAATAAAATTAATACTAATGATTTTTTTTGTTGTTTTAAATTTTCACATCTAAAAAATTACATTTACTTAAAATTTGAATCACTATACATATATGTACATATACAACCTTGGCCCGCGGGATCATAATGATTTTGCAAAGTGGCCCGCGATATCATTTGGGTTGGCCACCCATGATCTAGATGATATATTGATATTTTCAACCACTCTAGAAGAGCACGAAAAATCTCTGACTAAAATTTTCTGTAGGCTCCAAGAGCACAATTTGAAAATTCAAGTAGATAAGTGCAGTTTTCTGAAAAAAGAAACTGAATTTTTAGGCCATATATTAACAGTTGATGGCATTAAACCTAATCCTGATAAAATCAAAACCATTCAGGAAATAAAAGTACCCAAGACAGAAAAACAGCTTAAGGGATTTTTAGGAGCTACAGGGTACTACAGAAAGTTTATAAAAGACTACTCAAAAGTAGCTTACCCTATGATAAAATATTTAAAAAAGGATAGCAAGATAAACATAAATGATCCGCAATATATAGCAGCTTTTGAAAATCTTAAAAGTTTAATTACGTCTCATCCAATATTGAAATATCCGGAATATGACAAACCGTTTACAGTAACCACAGATGCCAGTGATCATGCTATCGGAGCAGTTTTATCACAACAAGGTCATCCTGTTTGTTACGTTTCACGAACTCTTAACAGTCATGAAAAAAATTACAGTACCACTGATAAAGAATTTCTTGCAATTATATACGCTGTTAACTACTTTAGACCGTACCTATATGGTAATAAGTTCAAAATTATTACAGATCATGTCCCAATTAAATATCTCAATAGCAAATATAAAGGCAAAGAGTTTTCGCAACGTCATCAAAGATGGTTGTTAAAATTACAAGAATTCAACTATGAAATCGAATATTTACAAGGAAAGGAAAATAAGGTAGCTGATTACCTAAGCAGACTAGAAACTGCACAAAAAATTAATGAAAATAACGATGAAGCATCTAATCTCATGATTTCAGGAACAATACATTCTGTAGACGAACAGAGATTAGACCATATAGGGATAAAGGATGATATTGTTAACAAGTACAAAACACAAATTATTTTAACTTATAGTCCTAGTGAGGAAATAAAAACCTTGCATAAACGGAGAATTATTGAGATAAATCCTTTAGATAATGAAAATTCGCTAAGAGATAAACTGAAACAATGTATACAACATGGATACACAGGAATCTATTCGGAAGTATCCGACACAGATTACCATAAAATCCAACTCATACTTATATCAATGTTTTCAGGAAATAAAAAAATTAAATTTATCAGAAGTTCTAGAAGAGCTACAGAGATATTAACAGAAGATGAACTTCATAAACAGCTGTCTATTTATCATGCTAAAGAGTCAATGCATAGTGGTATAAATGAATGTTACTACAATTTAAAAGAAAAAATATACTTTCCAAAATTAAGAGAACATATCCAATTAATAATAAATAATTGTGAGAAATGTCAACAGATAAAATATGATAGAAACCCTATCAAACCTAAATTCCTAATAACCGAGACACCGAAAGAAAAAAATGACATCATTCATTTAGATATATTCCATTTTAAAAAGCAAGCTTTTGTGACAGTAATTGATAAACTGACAAAATTTGCAGCAGCATATTGCATTACAGATAGGAACTGGAGATCAAAAAAGACCCTAATAATGGAACATGTAGCGAAATTTGGGAAACCAAATAAATTAATAATGGACAATGAGTTTAAAGCGGAACAATTATTAGAATATCTTAAAACAGAAATCATCGAGGTACACCTCACAAAACCCAACAACCATACGGGAAATTCAGATATTGAAAGGTTACACTCAACCCTCTTAGAAAAGCTAACAGGTATTGAGGATAACGAATTATCAGTAGAAATGAAGATACAGATGGCTATAGGAAACTATAACGATCGGTATCACTCTACAATCAAATGCACTCCAAGGGAAGCAAAAGAGAAAATAGAAGTTGAGAAACTTCAGGAAAGAATCAATAAAATGAAAAATAGTATAATTAAGAAAACAAATTTAAGTAGGGAGAGTTATATAGAAAATAGGATAGCAGGACCAATCAAGAATTACAAACGAGTTAGGCATAAGGACGAACCTTATTATAGAATTAAATCCCTAAGAAATGTTCACGTTTCAAATATTAAAAGACCATTTAAAAAATCCACAGGTAATCACCAACACCGTAATAATATTCCTCATGACGATTGCAACAGTACAAGGGTTACTACAGGTCAACCCAATAAATGAAGAAACTGGATATATACAAATCAAGATAAGAGAAGTAGAAATAGTTAATCAGACAACTACATTATTACATATCATTGATCCGAAAGAAATATATAATATACTAATACAAATAGAAACAAACTTGCAAAAATTAGATGTAGATAACAAGAACTTGATACAGACAGAAATAAACGTAATCAAATCCAAAGTTAAATCTATAACACCGTATACATATGAGAAGAAAGAGGTAAGAAAAAGAAGAGGTCTAATGAACATTGTTGGCACAGCACAAAAATGGCTTTTCGGAACCATGAATGACGAAGACCGACAGGAAATTTTAGAACATTTAAAAACAACTAATGAAAACACACATAATGCAATAACAACAATCAACAAACAGATTACGATAAATAAACATTTTAATGACTCAATGAACATACTGAAAAATGCTGTTGAAAACGATAGAGAAAAAATTATCAAAACAGTAGAAGAATTAAAAAAAGAAAATAATGAAATTTTGAGAAAATCTTTATACCTTGATCAAATGTTAAAATTAAGATTTTTAGAAAATAAAATTAATCAAATTCAAGACAACATAGCTTCAGCAAAGCACAATATTGTACATCCTAGTATTTTAACTGCAGAAGAGATAGAAATTTATAATATTGATTTTTATAAGCTTAAATTAATCAAATTAGGCATTATTACATAAAAAAAAGATCTTTTAATAATAGCAATTAAAATTCCTCAAGATTATATAAAAACTGACTTGAAATTAATTTCACCACTACCAAATAAAGAATTTTTAGAAATTGAAGAAGATAATGAATATATTGTAGAGATTGGAAATAAAGTGCTGAAATATCAAGAAAATGTAATGTTAAGAGAATTAAAAGTTAGTAAAAGCTGTATTTGGCAAAAGCAGTGTAAGCTTAGGTATAATAATAACACAAAAATTGAAATATTAGATGAAGAAAGTTTATTAATAAAAAATGCTAGAAAAGAGAAATTAATACAAAATTGTGATGACAGAGACATAACTTTGAATGGAAATTATCTCATTTCTTTTTGTAACTGTAATATAAAACTTTATCAAGAAAATTTTTACAATCAAAGAAAAAGCATTCAAGACAAATACTTTTATCCAAATAATAATTTTAATCAATCGTATATAAAACCTTTAACTTTTGATAGTATTATATTTAAACATTTCGAAAATATAGAAGAAATTAAAGAACTGAAATTTCACAAAAATGTATCTTATGTAATAAGCATATCATTTATTTGCATTGTTATAGCTTGTATAGCATTTTTGATAATTTTGAAGAAAGGAAAACGAACTCAAATTAAAGTAATTAATAGACAAAATTCAAACAGAAATTCCAAAAGACTTCAGGAGAAGTCTTACTCAAACCGAGGAGGGGTTATGTATGCAAAAGACAAGATAACGTTGTCTGCTGCATGCATACCGAAAATCTCGGGTAACGAGATTATACCCGAGTTTTCCGAGAAATCCCAACAAAGAATATTTTAATTTTCCCATCGAAAAACTGCAACTAAACACTTTGAAGTTTTTCGATGGCTAGAAAGCTTTTTGAAGAATAATTAGAAGTTAGTTGAGTTCGGACTTTTAAACTTAAATCTCGTTCCTTTTAAATAAATTGTAATATCTTAAATCTTGTGTTTTTATTCCAAGTAGTTTTTGTTTAATATATTTTTCAGCCTGAATAAACGGTTTTTTTATAATTCGCGCTCAATGCATTTGAGTGTTGCATAGGCTTCTTGGAAAATTAACTGACAATCTTTATACCCATAAACAATCAGCTGACGATGATTTTTTGTTTTTTTAATATTCAAATTATCTTATACTTTGAATTCATATTACGCTTACGTCGGAAACTTGAACAAATAATTTTTGAAAAAAAAATCAGTCAACATTGGTGGTACATCGCATTCTCCTTTTATTAAATCATTCGTTTTAGGTTCATTCGGTAGTGGATTATGTTGGATGCTCTGGATTGTTGAACGTAGAATTTGGGCAGCTCTATCTAAAATATCTTGTTGTTTTAGCATGTCTAAATCATTTTTTAATAAGTTTCCGCGATATGGTTTAACAATTTTTTGATGATCAATAGTAATAATATTAATCTTTTTAGGGAATTTTTCAAGTAATCTATTTTCTAAATTGTATGGTTCCACGTTCCTTGAATCTGTTGTGTGGTTTTTCGCAAATTCCACAAACAATGATTTTAAGAATGATACATAATCACATCGGTTTTTGTTAATCACATGAGTAGATATATAAGAGCAGACTGTATCAAAAGCTTTCCTATGAAGGGATCGTGCTATCGGAGCAGCTGACGTTCGGAGCTGTTATGTGTTAGGGGGAAACTATTATTGTTATGATTTTCAGCCGGTATAAAATGACTTGCTCAAATATAGCGCTACCTCCCGGACTATAAGGTTGATTTGAACATCGTCCGCGTACAACAGGGCTTTACAAAAATTCAGTTCTTTTAGGAGATCATTAATTAAGAGAGAAGAGAAGCGGGCCAAGTATAGAACCTTGAGGTACGCCCTTAGAAAGGAGTGAGAAACTGGAGTCATAATTGCCTGTGCAAACCTTTTAAGATCTACCGCTTAAGAAATTCCAAATAAGACGGACAGCGGACGATGAAAAGTTGAATTGAGAAGATATTTTTTGGCATAAAAGCGTATGATTTACGGAGTCGAAAGCTTTCGAGAAGTCCAGCAGTGAGAGAATGGTTAAATGATCATGATCAATGTTCAGACGTAGATCGTGCGTTAATTTTAGAAGGGCAGTACTGCAACTGTGGTTCTTCCTAAAGCCATGCGGGAATTCTGTTAAAAAGGAACTAGATTCAAGGTATTGGACCATTTGAATGTACATTAACTTTTCTAGAATTTTGAAGAGGCAAGAAAGGATACTAATGGGTCGGAAGTCCTGTGGAAGAGAGGCATTGGATTTTTTAGGAATTGGAGTAACTTTTGCTTTCTTCTACAAAGATGGGAAAGTAGAGGACGTTAGACCGCAGTTAAAAATGTGGGTGAGAAAAGGAAGTATGGAAGGGAAGAATAATTCGAAGGAATTTTAAACTAATGCCGTCAACGCCGACTGCATTTGATCTAATAGAGTTGATGACGTTCTCCTCTGACACTCTCTTAAAGCAGAAGCCGGAAACAGAAACGATGATCGAAACGACACAGGAGAGACTGCTGGAGGATTCTGACATTGAAGCTGAGTTGATTATATCATTGTTGCCGCTGGAAGCAGAGCCAACAGACGTAAAAAAGTTGTTAAGAACAGTGGGATCAATGTCAACTTGTGATAGATTTTTGCCGGTAACTCCGATGTTACGAAGGTTGTTCCAGAGCACTTGAGGGGGTAAACTAGCATCTAGTTTGAGTGTGTAATAGTCCGATTTGGCCTTTTTTTATTGCGTTCGTAGTACGATTTCTGAGCAAGCGGAATGCGGTCCAGTTTTCACTCGATTTGCACCTTTTCCAGTGAAAGTAGGCTTTGTCACGCTGTCGAAGCAGGGATTGAATTATAGGTGAAAACTAAGGACATACCTTTTTATTGAACCTGTAGTACTTTAAAGGCACGTATTTGTCTAGAAGATATAGGCTGAGTTTGTTGAAGTGTTCAACCTGAGCATTAATGTCTGGCATTGAATATATATTACTCCAGTCGAGTGAGAACGCTTCAGCTAGCAATCTGACGCGGTCGAGATTTCTGAAATTTCCAAAATAATATGGCTTAGTAAAATTTTCCGTACAGGAAAAATGTTATAATTAAAGAAGATGAGGTCATGGTCAGAGACTCCAGGAACAGATATTTGATTTGAAAAGGTTCCAGGTTTATATTATTAACTATAAAGTAATCTAGTAAAGAAGAACAGGACCCAGTGAAATGGGTTGGAGCAGTATTAACGATTGATAGACAGTACGAATTTAAGATCGAAAAGAAGTCGCTGGTTAAAATATTCGGATTAAGAACATTCAAATTAAAGTCTCCACAATGGATAATATGAGGGCAACAACATCCTAATCTTGTAATGCAGGAATACAGCAGTTCTAGATTAGAAATCCCGAGAGGCTTATAAATAGCTCCTATGGGGCACTTGTTTTCACCCCCAAATAATTCAGCAAAAATAAATTCGACTCCATTATTTGATGAAGCTACAAGTTTATACGATATGCCAACTTTAAAGATCGCTCGGATCTAAGGACATTACATCCAGGTATGAGGATAAGTGAATCCGGTAAGTCCGGCTTCAACCACGTTTCAGAGAAACAAATGATATCTTCATTCGAGTCTGCAAAGATACATATAGTACCTTATTTCATCAATACTCCTAATTAAACTGCGCGAGAAATATTATTGATTTAATTTAATTATGGGGAAAAAGAAAAATAAAATGTATAATTTTGTATAAAAGAAAAACACTAAAATTTCTTTTGAAATTTTACACAACTTTTATTAATAAAACCAAAGATTAATTGTTAGGACAATGTAGCAACGGTAATTTCGACGGTTGTTCCGAAACTGAACTTAAAATATTTTTATCTTCATTTCGTTGGTGCATTTGTTGCACTTGAATTTGCTGACTTAGCTTTTATTTAGTTTGCGAATCCAATCTGGAGTTGGCTGTTATGTCTACGTCTATGCAAATTTCCTGGAACGTCGTTGGTAATTTTATTTATGCCAGTTGATGGGAAAATCGTTGTTCCCATGTAATGTGACCCCTTCCGCTGGCCTGGACGTAACTCGCGCATTAAAGATTTTCAATCCACTAGATTGCGAAACAAAAATTCGTAATAGGATTTGACTTAACGTTACCCGACATCAAGCATAAGGGTACATGTAGGTGTGCAGAAGACAACAAAGCAAGACTTCAGCCCCAATACAAATGAGTAAAAAATAAAAAATGAAAGCTTTATCATTTCAATAAACTAAACTAAACTAAACAAAATAAAATAAAAAGAATAAAAAGAAATTTGACTTATCAATTAAAAATTTCAAAAATTAAACTAAAGAAAAATAAGGACGAATGAAAAAAGAAAAAGAAATTGAAGAAACTTGATAAATTAAAAACAAATCAAAGCATACGTCATTGTTTATTCTGCTCCACAAGAGTATCCAGAGTCGAAGCATCATCAATCCATAAGGAGGTGCTATTTGCACTTTCTTTGACAAATACTTTGCCATTGACCACGTACGTATTCCAACGTGGCAGTGATTAGTATTAAAATCCGTGAGATCACTGGATCCGGCTCGAAGGACCAATTTGTTAGTGCGGGTGCCGTAGGGAAACCAAAATAATTTAAGAACTCGCGGTTTTGAATACAATTATAAAAAAAAATTATTTTATTGAATTTACATTTAGTTTTAAATGCTATAAATTTGGAGACATCTTCTCCGTCGGGATTTCTGCAGCTTACTCCTGGTCTTCCTTCTTGTTATCGAGTGATTTTGCCTGATATTTTCTGTTATCACCGTTTTTACTGTTCGGGGAGGGAGAATAATGGATGTGATCGTAGATTGGTAGTGTTGGCGTTATTATGTACATATATTTCCTCTCCATCGGCTAGTGTTGTGAGGAAATTTATTTTGTTGAACACGTACTGGCATCCAAACAAGTGATTTCCCGGAACTAATTGTTTATTTTCTTAACAAATAGTGGTGGAACTTCTGGCTTATTTTTTCTCAATGTTCCTAAAAATGTTAAACCAACGCTATTCTGCCAAAGGAATGCTACTAATGTAGTTGTCAGTGGTTATATTTCTGTTTGATTTTTTTATTGGTTCAACTAATCTTTTTACGAGGTCGAAGGGCTTGTTTGAACAAACGTACGGTCCAGGACTCTGTACACCACAATAAGTTTCCAAATTATAAGTACAAAAAGTTTGTGCATCGCAAAGTGCATATATTTTCAATCCATATTTAACTGGCTTTTTAGCCATGTATTGAATGAAGGAGCAACGACCTCGAAATGCTACCAACATTTCATCTAATCGTAGTACACTCTCCAAGGTTGTAAGAGTTTTGGCAGTTGGAAATGAATTTCGTGAGAAAATCTCGAATTGGGGCTAATTTGTCGGATTTAATACGTTCGATCCTCGTGTGTATGTTATCAAATCTGAGGGACCTCAATAAGAAACGAAGGCGATTCTCGCTAAAATTAGCGCGTAATATTGTCATTCCCGTTCCGGTTTTATTGAAAAATTCTATAATCTCTCACGCGTACTTCAGTTGTTGAAAGGGCTTTAAGACTTGATCTTTTATTATTTATATAAATATTGGTGTAGATCACAAGTTTGTCTACCATCTCCAAAGATATTATTTGTTAAAAACACTCAGGACGTATTTTACACCATCGAGCTTGTCCCTTAGGGCCGGGAAGAACTTTTACAATGTTTTTTGATTTAGTTTTTGAAACACTAGAAACACTTTTATTTGCCCACAAAGTCTCACCATCTTTTCCAATATAAAAACGCAATTCATCGGGATCTGTCTCCTCATCGCCAAACATGTCTTCATCTTCAGAATCCTGATCAACTTCTGAGTCGCTGTTGTGATCGTCCTCCACAATGTGTTCCGGTTCAAAATCGATATCTTCAGCATCATCAAAAAACTCGCATGGTTCCTCTTCCTCCTCACGTTCCAACTCATCTAAAAATCGAGTAATATCTTCGTCGTTGCGGTATCGAGCCCTAAACAAGAAAAAGGCATCTCAAAGTAGGTAAAATTATTAGAAAACAATATTATTTTTTGATAATAGCTGTTTTCGATTTGCCACTTTTATCTGATGTTCCTCACATTTTCCTCAGTTTCACTGAAAATGGCTGTCCGATTTATCTATTCAGTTCCTATTTAACAACAGATGGCGACAGGTTCTAACTAGGGCTTACAATACCGAACTAAAATCTGAATACCGGTATTTGACATTTGAAATTTGAAATATCGGGATACCGGTATTAAAACCGGTATTATTAATAAAAAATTTACTATTTATTATTTATTTTATTACATAGAGAGTAGGAATAGATAGATACAAAAAAACGGTAAAGTAAAAAGAAGTACATATTAAATTCTATGTTACATTTAACATATAATAGGCTCGTATGGCATTATACAATTAAAGAAGCAAAAAATATAATTAAATTGAAAGTATTTATGAAATAATATTAATAACTTGCGTTTTGTTTGTTAAAGTATGCTCTTAAAAAACATAAACAATCAATCGTTTCATCATCAAGTGAGGACCGAATTTTCGTACAAATATAACCAGCCGCCGAAAAAGCTCTTTCTGATTCTACACTTGTCGGCACTATTGTCATTAAGAAATCATACACAGTTTGTAAATACGTTCCTTTTGTTCCTGTTTTTTTCAAAAAAAGTAATTTCATCTTTTATTTTTTGTTCCAGACTTGGAATTTTTTTAAACGCAGGCACGGGTGAAGTATTTAGTGTTTCGTCTATTGCTGCCTGTAGTTTTTTCTTTAATGCGTTTACGTTTACCTTGTCAGATTCTAATACTGTTTCATTACTAATTTGGGAAGATATTGGAAGGGATGTTTCTGGCACAACTTCCATATCTTCTGTATCTACTAGATTTTCATGTATGAGCCGCTTAGTTAAGCTTAGAATTTTTTTAATGATTGTAAATTTGGATATGCGTTTAAATACTTCTCCAACATCTTGTGAGCCCTTTTGCAGATACTGAAGTATTTGTGATAATTCAGTTCGTCGCAGTAAAATTCGAGATTTTAATGCTTCGAATAATTCTAATGCAATTGCAGATTTTTGCTGGGAAAGAGTATCTAACATAAATGTTAAAGAAGCGTCAGCCGTCAAAAGATTTGCATCTTTTCGGCATAATGCATCTACTGTTAATTTTACAGGAGTAAGAGCAACAATAATTGAAGATAATAAATTAAATTCTTCGTCAGAAAAATGAATATCGGAACTAATGTCAATAAGCGCTTTTTGAATACAAAATTTAATTTCTTCAAATTTTTCTAACATAAATAACATACTGTTCCATCTTGTTTGACAATCTAATTTTAGCGCTATTTCTTTACCTAATTGTTCTCTCACGTACTTTTGTAAATATTTATCATTTTTAGAAGGTGAATTTTTAAATGTTTTCACTACTTTCCGAATTTTTGAAACTAGAGATGATATACCAGTATGTCTAATATTTATATTACTTGTAGTAATACTAGCATCTAACTCTATAATAATTCCATTACCATCTTCTTCGTCGATATCGTCGTCATTGTTATCATCGTCATCATCAACATCAATAACATCGTCATCATTATAATTTTGCTCCACAACATCAATATCCACACTCGGGTTCAAAGTTGACTTATACAAAAACCAGTAATTGCTAAATTTATGCAATGTGCCATGCATTGTTGATGTTCAGCCTCTATAATTTTTCCTAGTTTTACCGTAACCGACGCACCGTCACTAGTTACTCCAACTATGTCTTTAGATATATCTAAATTAAAATCTTTCAATTTTTCTTCTACAAGGGATAAGCATTTTTCTGCTGGAACGGATCCGTAAGCGCGCACTAATCCGATATTCCTCATTGTTCCTCCAACAGAATGTACATTAATGTTTATGTAGCGCCGATTACGAATAGATGTCCATTCGTCAAATGTGATACTGAAACGTTTACCTTCAGATTTCAGTCTAGAAATTTCATGCACTGTAGACTGTTTAATAATTTTACTATATTCAAGTACCATATTTCTAATAGTGACTGCAGATTTTGGTACGTCTTTGAATCCTCTTGCCTTTAAGCCTTCTCTTATATCATACGATTTTATAAAAATACCTATTAAAAGACAAACCATCGCGAGCTGTCATTCGAGCAAGCACTTCTGAAAGTTTTTCGTTTTTATTATTTTTAAAATAATTTGTTATTAACAAATTAGGCTTTTTAGAAACACTTGAGTCGACATCATGGGGGGATTCACATTTCTTTTTAAGATTTAGTCCATGTATCGTTTTTAAGTGAGTATGAAGGCAACTTGTGGATCCTCCTGTACACTTTATTTCTTTCGCGCACTTTTTACATTTAGCAACCTGTCCGTTTTTTTCAATCAAAAAATGATTCCAAACTGAAGTTTCGTCCTCTCCTTTTCGGTGCTCCGTAAATGTGTTCATCTTTCGGGGGGTATAGCAGTTTATGCCCATTAATTTTAATATTTGTAAATTAATTACACTCTAACTTACATTAATACAAAAATAAACTTGCGGTATCTTATAATTCATATGGATTAATCAGTATTTCAATACCGTTATATAATTTTCAATTATTAGAAATAAAACCAGAAAACAAGTGCACATAATCCACACACCACAAGACACAACTGAATGAAAAATAACCTACACACTTTATGTATTTGTCACTGACATATAGTAATGGACTGCTGATTGACGATGCTGAATGGCACCATTTTTCTCCAGAAATAGAAAACCTCTTTTATGCAAACAAAAAAAATTTCTTCGGATTTAGGAGAAAATAAGTGAAAAGATGTTTGTTATAATTAACGGAAATAAATTTCCATCACTCATTTTTATTTATTAGCAGTTTTTTCATTAAATAAATGTATTTATTCCAAAACCGTGACGGTTATTTCCCCTGTTTAACGAACTTTTCAAAATAGCTCAAGAGTAAGACAGAAGAACGAAAACTGTACCTGTCTATTTTTTTCTAATTATGTTTATATCGCTGACATGCGCTGACGATTACAGTTCATTGGGATTTAACGTGGGAGCGAGGCAGGAATAGTTTTTGGTGCCATATTTTTGTATGGGATTTTGCTCATTTAGCAGTCCATTACTATATGTCAGTGGTATTTGTATAAACGAGCCCTATTCATTGGGTGGCGTAAAACATAAACAATCGCTTTATATTCCCGACACCGCCGCTTTTCGATGGTGCCATACTCGGCTCGGTATGTGTAATAAATGTGCCTGATATAAATTTCAATACAGTGAAATTGTTTGTTTATCTTCAAAAAAAAAAATGTCTTGTAATTAATTAATATTATTTTAAATTAGATTTATATTGTGCATAAATTCAATTTTTATCAACCAAATATCGGTATTTTTACATAAATACCGGTTTTTAATAACGGACAAAATCGTCCGGGATTCCGGTATTCGGGATCCCGCGATCCCGGTATTGTAAGCCCTAGTTCTAACTGATACAAAACCAACTGATGAGATAAAAATATTTTTTCATCACATCAGTTGAGTAATGCACTGAATTGTCAAATAAAATTCATACATTCAACTACAAATTAATTTATTAAATTAACTATGGAAGAATATGAAGTTACAATTAATAAAGGTAAGAATGTAAAATATTTTTTATTTTTTTATAATAATTTCACATTCAGCATCGGAAATATTATGGTCTCATGAAAAGACAATTACCTTAATTACTATTTACGGAACGTTTAAGGAACTGTGCAGTGATCAGAAAAATATTAGAAACGCTTGGGATATAATTGCAAGTCAATTAAATAGTGAAGGCATTTGGTAAATTATTAATTTACTTATTTGCACACTGCGCGACAAGTGATTAGTCCCCCTCGATTTAGTCTTATACCGTTAACTGACAGAACGGTTTTTTCTTACTTTTAACTAAAGATGTCTAGTTAAGAGTAATCCTTAGCAAGAATTCCTTACTGTATCTCGTAACAAAGTAGTGATTAAAGCAAAGGGGACTAAACAGTTGTTGCAGCCCAAAAAAAAGGGAAAATACCGCCACGAGATACATCAGACTAAAAAATCGAGGGGGGCTAACCACTTGTCGCGCAGTGTATGAACTACACAAAAGAATCACTTTCTTTAAAAACATAATTATATGAGATTCTTTGTAGTTTGAATAGTATTTAAATGTATTATTAGTTTTTAAAATTGAGTTATAAATATTTTTGGTTTCTTTTAGAAAACGAGCCAACAATGCTCTCGCAAGAGGGCGAATTTATTAAGAACTTATGTTCTATAAAGCATAATAATAAAAAAACTGGCCGGGGTTTTATTAAATTCAAATATTTTGACGAAATGAATGCAATTCTGTCGGAAAATATTGTATACTCCCGACAAGGAACAAGTGCTGGACTTACGGACAGCATAGAAGATGTTGTGGAGGAATTTAGAAAATATAGTGCCAAATTCCCAAAGGGCATCTACTGAGAACGATGGTAACGATAACCCTAAAAAAAGATTGAGAAATAATTATAAGCAAGAATTTTATAAAAAAAAATTATTTCTTAAATAAAGAAGATATGCGGCGACAAAGAGAGACTGAGGCTAAAGAAAAAGATGTAGCTTCTAAAATTGAATATAGACGACTCAAAGCGGAAGCTTTCCGCAAATATCTGTCGCAACAGTAATGCTCTTTTAAATTTAGTTCAAATAATTTGTTTTTAAATGTTATTGTTATTTTGTTATTGTTATGTTATGTTGTTATTTTGTTATATCGTTATGTGCCGGTGCAATATGAGTTGTTTGTTTTTTACAGATTTAATTTGGGGAATGGGGAATTTTGGTATAGTGTTGCGAACTGATTTGCGAAACCATTTTAATTGAATTGAAACATTTTATTTATTTATAACAAATTTGTGTAAAAGTAAAACAGTTAATATAAAATATTCATTTGTTTTAAATTACACTAGTATCATAGTTTAAATTACATTTAAGCATTTAATTCCATATCATCATTTGCGTCTATACAAATGTTGTGCAAAATCACTGACGCAATACATGCTTTTTTAATAAAAGGCAAATTATGATTTTCAAATTTTCTGATTCTACGGAATCTCTTTTTTAATAAACCAAATGCGTGCTCCACTACAATTCTAATTGAAGAATGTTTTTGATTATATTGTAGTTGTGTATTTGCTAAATGGCCATTATCTTTATGTGGTGGTGTTAACCACTGCAACTTAGGATAGGCTGAATCTCCTAATATCACAAAGCCGTTCATAATGTGGAGGTTCTCTTCAATTTTCTCATAAAGATGAGATTTTCTTAAAACGCGTGCATCATGTTGGGAACCAGGCTCTCCAACGTATATGTCAAAAAATCTCCGTTTTGAGTCAACCACAGCTTGCATTATAAATGCTATGGTATCCTTTTCGATTGTATTACTCTTGTTCATTTTGTATTTTTCTAACTATTTCAATGTGAGTACCATCTATAGCACCAATGACTTTATAAATTCCTTTTGATGCAAAAAAGTAGCATTTTCCTACATTTTTTCTAAATTTGGCCATTTCATAAAAGTCTTTGATAATTTACAAATGCAAGTAATCATCTTATCGATGAGTACGTAGGATGTCCTTTTGCTGACCCCAAATCTATCAGAAGTTTGCCTAAATGATTCCGTGTTACAAATATACCAAAGAGTCATTAATAAAGCATCGTACAATGCAATTGGTTTTTTGCCGGCTGGTGTCCGGCCGCTTTCCCAGAACTCCTTAATGTGATCTATGATGAAACATTTCCTATTTTTAACCGACTTCAAAAAAAGAGGAGGTTACTCAATTCGACGTGTAGGTATTTTGTGGTCCTGTTCACGCATAACTTTGTAACCCAATAACTTTTTTGCTTTTGGTTCATTTGAAGGGGGAGCTTCCCACGGTGGTCCCGTTAAATTTTTTCTAAATTCTGATAACGGAGTTCGAAGTTAGGCAGAAAAAACTGTTAAAATTCAACCTGTTAAAGTTCAACCTAAACATTTCATGGGCACCGAACAAATTACTTTATTGTTGTAAATCTGGCAGCAGGCCGATGGCGGAGTGGGTAGAGCGTCGGATCCTCGATTCAGCGTTGCAAGTTCGATTCCGGTCGGGGCAGCCGGTTTTTTTCTTTTTCTCTTTTTCTTTTTTCTGAAATGATTTATTAACATATTGGTCAGCGGCCGATAGTACTTGACATAGCGCAAAGGGCTAGAGACAAGTATTCTTGTCTGTGGGATCTGTGGGGTGCGAGTTCGATCCCAAGGGCTCGCGGTGCTTTTTTTCTATATATCGACAAAATAATTATTTTTTAATTTCCTTTGGGGAATTTTGTTCCATATTAAACAAGTTTTGGACGTGAATGCATCTGTAAATTTGCTTCCAGAACAAAAGCCGATAAGAACGAAATTATGGCGAAATTTGCAGCTCAAAAAGCTATTGTTTATATCGAATAAATAAATATACCATGACGTGGATGAAGAATCAAAGAAGTTTATTGTTTACATTTAATTTCCCCGATATCAATGGCAACTTAACTTTTTATATGCCTTATATTATCTTGATCTGTATGTGTGTATAGTGTAAACAAATCTTGCAACTTGATTTTGACCCAGTTCCATATAACCGATCAACTGCAAATTTTGCACATACGTATAGTTCGCATGACAATACAATCTGCAAACAAATTTTGCAATTGCGCTCCCCGACCCCAGACATGGGTATCAAATGAAAAGGTGTGACAAGTAGAATACACTTCGCTATGTGGCGTCGTAAAAACGTAGGCTCCTTGCAATGACAGGCAATATTAAAAAATGAATGGCCTAAAAAGCACGAAATAAAAAAAAATTTTAAAAACCGACTTCAGAAAAAAACCCGCGATGCACAAAAAAGGATGAAATAATTGTTTGTAATTCTTAACAACATCAATCCAATAAGAATGGATCTAGAAAGAAGAATCACTTTTGAAGACGGTGCCAGGTAGTAGTTGACTTTGATTGCACTAACTCTTGCTTCGGCAATTGTTTACATTTCTTTGTTAGGCTTATGCCCTTAATATATCACCCACATGTCTTAGCACCGTCTTCAAAAGTGATTCTTCTTTCTAGATCCATTCTTATTGGATTGATGTTGTTAAGAATTGAAGAGCGATATTCCAAAACGTGCTAAGTTCTTATGATGTAATTAGTGGGAAATAAAAAAAAACTGAATATCACTTTCACTCTCGCCTAAAGGGCTGTAATATTATTTCCTTTCTCAAAAAACCGATAAAAGAAACTATTATTTATAAAAATATAAATAAATTTGCTACATTTTATATGAAAAAAATGGTTTTATTTATGGTGGTACATTTTCATAATGTACTAAGTCAATTACTTAGTACATTTTGAAATAAAATTTCATAGTAAAATTATGATACTATGGTAAATGTTTTCAGTCCTCAGAAAGTTCAGCCCAGCAAAAGAAAGAATAGTATTTTTCAAATCTTTATTTTTAATATAAAAAAACCATTAAAAAATTCAATATGAATACTAGCTATTGAAATTGATGGAAAATTCATTTGTGATAAATGTTTATGTGAATGCATAACTACTACGTCATAGATTGGAAAGCAATACAATATTAAAATTAAACAAAAATTGACTTAGTACGTTTTGGAATATCGCTCTTCAATTACAAACAATTATTTCATCCTTTTTTGTGCATCGCGGGTTTTTTTCTGAAGTCGGTTTTTAAATTTTTTTTTTATATTTTCATAATTTCAGAATCAGTTGCAGATATTCCTACCCATAACAAACGAAATTGTTTCTTTTTTAAACCTAAAATGACTTTTAAATGTTTTCTCATTGTAGTTGGAAACAATATTTATCACAAAGTTTTTAATTTTGACTACTCCATTTACATCATCTTCATCAGAACTTGTTGAAAAATCGGACTCTCTCGAACTAGACTCTGATGTCGATGTTGAACTGGAATCCCAACCAATCCAATAAATATGCCTACGAAAAATCATGTGAAACATTGAAATTAATAAATTTTTGTTCATATGTTTACCATTTTTTAGCCGTACGTTACACATAGAAGTTTTTATTCAGACTCTTTATAATTTATAAATCTATTATTTATTCGGTTTCAAGTGAGTAAAATCACATGTCGCCGTTCGATTTGTCCTTTGGAAATCAGTTACAAGTTGACAGAACACAACTGAGGCAAAAGTGAATACTTGATTGGAAAATGTGATGAGTATCTGATAAATGTGGCAAATCGAAAACAGTTAATGAGTAGAAAAAAATTACACGAGTGCTCGCAAGGCGGCAGTTTGTGTTACCGGCTACTTGAGGTCACCTTCAGGATTCTGTAGAGGAATAGAACAGTGCAGGCTTGCGGCAAGGATGAAAAAGGGGTTGTAGTAGTCGACAGTGAGAGGGCTGTAGTAGTCGACAGTGCTAAGGAACATGTTGTAAAAGTCTCGGATCATTCGCTGTCCAACCTAAAAGCTTCGCAAATGAAGTCAAAGGTTGGGTGACAAGGTGTTGGACTATCATTCCTTTATTATGACCGCACTTTTCATAAGAAAACAAAACACAGAATTTACAAAACAATCTTTTATTAATGTGGGAGAAAGCTAGCCAATTCCTCTGTTTCAAGTGCTGATGGCCTAAGTAACGTTTTACTTCCTTGCCATTTTTTTGTGGATTGAATGTGGTAATTTGTGATTTTGGAGGTTCCCAATGTCGTTTCAACAATTGATAAAATCATAAATTGATAAAATCATCAATCTTTTTATTTACAAAACGCCCTATGTCGTTGGCAAAGCTTTCGTTATTATAAGTTGATGGTGTATTCTCCTTTTGGTTTTTATTGTTAGTAAGTATAGTTGTTGGAGGTAATGTCGGAATCAAAAGCCTCCGGCATTTTGGCAAATCATATAATGCGACAAATGCCTTTGAGATAATTCAACTTTATGTGATAAACTTTATATGACAAATACAGTTTCGAACTTTAGTTGTAATTCGACTTTATTATTGAATTCACAATATACTTGTTGGTTACACAAAAATTAAAAGTAATTTCTTTGGCGCTTCTCGCGTGCTATCACTTGGACCAAAGAGTGATGTGGTCGGCTTGGATCTAGTTGTTATCTGACTGTTAGACTGACTGCCTTCCTGTTATCGGAAGTGATATTATATCGATCGTTTTAGCTTGACGCGATCGGTCTATAAATTTTGAGCAACTGCTGAAGTAATGCTACCGCCACAGTAGTCACGTTCACTTTTATACTATTGTTCAAATCAACATCTTCTTCCATTGATAGATGTTATTAGCTGCATTTATATAATCAGAACTTTCTTTCTTTTCTAATTTTTGAAAATATGAACTTATTAGATTTAGCTTCGACCGTTTTTGGTTATTTTGAAACGCCTGATATAATTAATGGCCTATAAATATTAGCTTCCTATTAATACGTTATAAAAGGAGGAATACAACTAAGTTCTTGGTTTATAGTTTTGCACTTTCAATATTCAATCGTGGGGCAGCTGCTCTGTTTTACACGAATGTATGTATGCATTCAGAAAAATAATTGCTAAAAGTAAGCAAAAACGGGGTTTAATCTAAGCATACACGATAATGATTTTCAGTCAATCACAAAGAGTTTTTGGTTTAAATTTAATCCATTCCAATTCTTAGCATTTAACTTAATGCTTGAAGTAACTATGATTCGTTCTTATGTAAAGCAACACATTCTTGAAATATGTATATAGTTAACTTAAGCATGACTAAAATTACTACAATATAGTAATTTATGCTTAAAATACTTTGCTTAATTTAAGCTTTTGCGGTGATTGAAACGATTGAAACAGTTTTTAAAAGCCTATTTCCTTTTTAAGCATACGAAGCTTCAAATTGACCGTATTAATTCTTGAAAATAGTACTTATATGGGCTGAAAAAAGAATAAAAATGCTAAAGGCGTTAGATTCCGCTTCAGATTCCCAATTTGATTTATTTAGTCGTTTCTTCTGTACCATTTCTCAATTAATAAGAAAATTTTCCCAAAAAAGCAAGGGCGGGTTCTGGCACCCTAATATACATATATGAGATTATTGAGTACGTAAAAATTTATTTTGTCGTACAGCATTATGATGTGAAACATATATGTATATTGTATGTAATGCCAGGATCACAATGTGCAATTAACTAACCTTTTTTAAATAATTTTCCTTTGAAAGTAAATTCGTTATTAAAATAAATTTCTTCACGGTTTTGTTTAATAAATTTTTTTCCTAGTTTTTTAAAATAAAATCTATTTTTTATTTGATCAATTTCTAAGTTATGTTTAAGAAATGCATATTCTGGTAGAAGTACATATCGCCTCATGATGAAAGAAGCAAATTTAAAAATTAATGTTCTTTGCGAAAGCCTTTAATTCTTGATCCTTACCCTCAAACTTCAATGACCACATATTTTAATGGGCCAGACCTTTTTATCGTGGTACCAGAAAATGATGTTTTAACGATTGATTAAATAATGTTTGATATAAACGACTATGCTTACTTATCAAACAATCGAAGCGAAAATCCGAATTTCTAAAACTTGGTGAAAAAGGCAAATCAATAATGTCAATGAATGAACCCCCAAACATTATCATAGCATGCTTGTGCATACTATGCAGGCAGGATAATATGATGAAGTTGTTGGCATCTAAAAGTATTATAACTAATTAATATAGAAGTAGTTATTGATTTGCAAAAACTTACCATCATTGGATTTATTTCCCTTTTCAAGTAAAGAATATTGCGTTACACAGGAGACCCTTGGAATAAACTTTTTCCACTTGTGAAGTAAGGTGTCCTTCTTGCCTGGATAGAATCAAAATCAATATCAATCTGAAAATAAGATCGCGATTAAATTTTAATTACCGTAATGAAGAGTTGTAATATTATACAAAAATATGGAAATGGCTTGCTTTTAGTAAGGGTCATTCTCTGAATATGGAACCAAGATTGGCATTCTTAAATTCTGTTTAGCGGTTGAAGACTGTTCCCTAGGTTCTTTTCATTATCATAGTTATAACGAAGCCATGTTTTGATTGTTTGATATTCTTCGTTCTCTAAAATTTGATATATGTTTATTTTATTTAAAATGGTAGTGATTCCAGCTTTAAAAACCATTAAACTTTAATTGTTTTTATCCTTTTTTTTAAATGTATTATGGTTGCAGTAATTGCAGATACGTTATTTAGTATTCAGTTAATTGAACAAAATGTTTACTTTATTTTTACTCGGAAAAACTAGTGCCATATCGGACCCTATATCAAAAAGTATACTAAATATATTTTCATCAGTTTCACAACTTATATAGGCGGACTACGGGTAGCCATTTTCACAAAAAAATATTTGATGTTTGTTCAACCAAGTCTTTACAAAGTGTTTGCTTTGCTCTAAGTAATTAGAATTAGACGTAAACTATGGTTCATAATTAATGTCTTTAAAGCTATTAGTGAATTTTAAGCAATTTAATAACTTACCATGAAAAGAAAACTTCTTCCTAACTTTTTCACTTTTAACGTTCACTGTAAACTTTACCGCGCACTTTAGCATTCAATAGCTCCAAGTATGCATTCAATAGCTCCATTCTTAGAGTAAGTATGAGTTCCTTAACTCAACTATAAATTCTTAAAACGAACACGTCAAGCTACGCAAAGTACTGAGAATTAGCATGAACCATTCTTAACCTAAGGATGCATAAAATTTCTCAAAGCCTGCACAGGGCCGTACTTAAGTTGAGTATTACTGAGCTTGGTAGAAATAAGCATATAACACATAATTTTAGAAAAAGGTAGGTACTATAAGCAAGAATACCATGCTTGATACATTGATAAAAGATAAGATCACGATAGTTCAATCAAGAATTTCAGCATAATGCTTAAATTTACCCCACCATACTTAATTATAGAGTTCGAAAAATTTTTCTGAGTGTGGTAAATTAAAAAGCATTCTTTTATTTTGTAAGAAATGCAATTTTACGCTCTGTTGTCCGGCATGAATTTATATAATACTTACCGACATAGATAACTGCTGCTATCTATGATCAATTTTTAAGAGCTCGACTGACAGTTAATTATTTCGTTTTTAATTTAATGCAATGTTTTTGTCAACATGAATACAAGAAAAATTGGCAATTTTAGTAATATAAAATATTTGCATTTCATAGTTCGTACTTACCATTGTACTGAATATATTACTTTAAATTACAAATAAACGCTAAACAACAAAATAAATCTCATTTAAGATTTAACACAGTGACTGTTTTATGCACGTAGAGTACCCAAATTAAAAAGCGAAAGATTTTTGAAGCAATACAATCACAAAAATTACAACTTTGAATTAATTGAAACAATTCAAAAAGAATTCGAAAAACAATGTCACAAGAGAGGCGGTAACAAATTTTCTTAATTCAGAACCCTTATACCAAAGTTCCAATCGCAAATCGTTTCAACTGGACAAGTGGATTGAGGATTTTATTCATAATTGAATTTTGTTTTAATTTGCAACGGTAATTTGTTTAGTTGTGCATTTTTAGTAGATTCGATGTTTGAAGTCCCCTGTTCCTCACTCTTTTCCAGTATATTGTTCATAGTTTCCTCTTCCATTTTGTTTACTTTACTTTGTTGAAAGAGTGGTGTGCGAGAAAAATACTACAGGCAATATGCATAACAAGATCAAGTACAAGTGTACTAATAAATCCTGCAATTTATGCCAGAATCATTAAAATAACGGCTAGTAAATAGATTGCGATAGATAAGGTATGTCCGAGATCGCGATGCAATCAAAATAGTAATAGGAACCAACTAGAATAATGTGAGAACGCAGGAAGGCGTAGAGAAGATATATTGGCACTATAGAAGATGGTGTGAGATTACTGAATATGATCAACTGTAGGAACCGCGCTTAAACAGGAAAAAAATAACCAGGAAGCCGTTGCTTGCAGGAACCAAACCAAAAATAAAATGACTAACAATGATGTTGATGATACGAAGAAAATGAAATATATTTACCCGTACTTTAAGAGTATAAAGAGGGCCGTGATAGGAAGTATTCTAGAATATCCATACTTAAAATGTTCGTATAATCTATGTATGTAGATGTTATGGAAAAGAAAATCTTTGAATAAAAGCTAAGTAAAATTTTATGTTCGGAATATAAAGCGTATAAAAAACAATTGTTTGCATGAGTCTGTGTATTTTCATGTCTCCCAGCGCAGCTTTAAACTTTACGAATGAAAACTGAAAATCATAATATCTAATCTAATCTGAAAATTTGGTGCACTAATGCTAAAATTCCTTTATGTTTATGAACATGCACTATAATATTTTTCACTCCTTTAGTTTAATATTTATAATATTCGAAAGAAATATACATTATGTTCTATATCAATAAAACTTAACCTTATGTAAAAAGTGCATGCTAAACTTATCATTAATTAAATTCTTGACCTACTTGTTTTTTTTTTCTAAAATAATTATCACCATCCGATTTGATTCCAATGAAAACATTTTTTACTCTACAACTGCTATTGTTTCCCAATTCCTGACATGCGTGGCTGCGACATATTCACTTCTTACTTAACCGCTGTCGTCTGATAACGGGAATGGCAGGTTGTCTTTGTTTCAATATTTCAATTAAACTCCATTAGATGAAAATTTTTCCTTTGCATGTTAATAAAAATCGATTATTGATAGATTTAACTTTTGTTTTTGAAAGATTCGTTATTCAATGAACTTAACAGATTTATAAATCAATATTTACACAATCCAAATTTATTTTATTTAATCTATATTTATAATGAATCCTCGTCTCACAACCACCAACTGCGGCAAACGAAAAACAAGTAATGATATAGACGAACAGTTTTGGGAAGAGAGAGAGCGAAGTTCCTGGGATACTTGTGTGTGTGTGTGTGTGTTGGAAACGATATTACCAACAGAAGCGATATTACCAACACTCCCTCCCGTTTCCATACCCACATCACCATTATTTTATTCCAACTTCATTGTCCACCTGTAATTCAATAGTAAGAAATATGGTAAGTTATAGTAAAATTTAGAACCGGTTTATCTATCCAAATTCAATATTAAATTTGTCAGTTTAATATGCAGTTTACCAGCTAACGGCTTGGTAAAAATGTCTGCTATTTGATCCTTAGAAGATATCCACTGAATCTTTACTAGGTTTCTCTGAACACACTCTTTAACATAGTGCTCTTTAATATCGGTCATGTGTCTCAATTTATTGCTGCCTCTCAATTTTGTACATGATTCAGCCGCCTTGTTATCACACCAGATAGTCCAGTAAATAGGTACTTTTTCTTTGCAAAAAATACCGCACGCGATTTTTTTTTACCAAATGTTTTGACATATTTTTATGAGCTTAAATTCAAAATGGCGTCATCCCCACCCTTATGCTTCACTTACAATGAAGGGAAACGCGTTTAATTCTATATCTCAGAAACTATGCATTTTACGACAAAAATGTATATAATCTTTTTTGTAGATAATTAAGTGATTTAACTTTTTTGTTCAGAAATTTTTTTTGTAAAGTCAATATGTTCGGAGTTATAGTGCTTCAAACTTTATACATCACTTTCTTTGCACTATATTTCGTTAACGGTTAGCCCGCCATAAAAAAGTTCTTCCTAATACTTATAGAACACACGATTATCTATGACTTTTGCTTGTATCGTTTTTAAATAGGGCTAATATTTCACGAGTTATAGCGCTTGAAATGTCGAAAAATGTAAATTCAATAAAAAAATAATTTCCTAATATCTTTTTCTTTGCCCGTTACATTTAAACTGATTATATCGTGTGTTGAGCTCATCATTGCCAACAATTGCTGCCTTTACTTTTTTCTATAAAGTTGATATTTATGGATTTATTACACCTCAAAAGTTTATTAAAAATGGTTTTTTGCAAATATCTAGTCAACTATTTATTTACGATGACAAGTTATACCAACAAATTTGTTTGTTATAAAATTCCGTTGAAATTTTACTTGAAACATTTTTTTCTAGCATTTATACTTTAGCCGCAATTCAGCGCCGATTGTTTCATTAATGTTCATAATTAAGAAACTTCGTTGGCGTGCAAACCCTTTTCCACACCACCTTGGAGGTCGAGTTTTTGGCGCGTTTTTTTATTGTGGTTTCCCCAGGAGGCCTAATCCACAAGAAAACGAAACAATGATGCTATAAGATGTTATTTAGCCTCATATGTTTCGAAGATGTCGGTTGACAATCGGATATACCAATAAACCTGCCATCTAATGACTTGACGTTGTCTTCGTCGAATGATATATCTGGGAGACTTGAAAACTCTTGAGAACTTGAGAACCATAAGAGGAAGAGGAACTCGTAAAATTAAATTCAAAGAATTATTCAAGGAGACCATTTCTTTGCAAGCATTACTCATCGCTACATATTCCGCTTGACAGGTAGATAATGCAACGTACTACGATTGTTTATGTGTTTGCCAAACTACTGAATCACCATATAATTTGACTACAAATCCGCTTGTGGTTAAAGAGTTTTTACAATCCGCAAAACTCGCATCTGAATAACCTTGTATCTCATTATTTTCACCTAAATATCTCAACCCAATGTCTCTCGTCCCTTTAAGATACCTGAATACTCTTTTGACCATGTTCCAGTCATCTTCTGTAGGGTTAATTTGGTGCCTACTTAATATGTTCACTGCGTACGAAATATCAGGACGAATTACATTTGTGAAGTACAACAATGAACCAACAGCTTCCCTATAATGGATATTCAATTTGGTTGTTGTTTTGGCTAGAGTATCAACATCAGTTGGTTCTTCCCTATTTCGCCTTATTCGATTTGTAACCTGTGGTGTGGCCATCGGCGTTTTTTGTGGATGCATTTCGCTAAAACCGAATCTATGTAGCATTTTTCCTATATACTCACTCTGAGTTAAACTTATTATTTGTTTTTCCCTATTTCGTTCGATATGAATGCCAAGAAAGCTTTTTGGTTCACCCAGATCGGTCATTTCAAACTCATCGCTTAAACACATTTTTACTTCATTTAATTTATTCACATCATTTCTGGCAATCAACATATCATCTACATAGAGAAGTAAAATTAAGAATTTATCTCCATCATGCCACGTAAATAAGCAAGGTTCGCTATCATGAGCAGTTAATCCGATTTTAACGCCACTTCAGAAAAGCGCTCGTTCCATCTCTTCGAACTTATTTTTAAGCCAAACAAAGCTCTTTCAATTTTGCAAACCTTTTCTCGTCGAACTTTGTCGGAAACATCGACACCTTCAGGTATTTCCATATATATTTCCTCGTCTATTGTTCCATTTAAGAAGGCAGTTTTTACGTCCATTTGACAGACATCTAAATTATATTTATTTATTATTGCTAATACTGATCGAATCAGAGCAATTCGTGATACTGGGGCATATGTTTCTTGTAAGTCGTAAACATTTTTGTCTTTGAAGCCTCTAATTGTTAACCTTGCTTTATATTTAATATTTGCATCCTTTTCTATGTTTTCTTTAACACCCATCTAGAATCAATTATAATTGGCTTTCGTTGGTCAAGTGTCTTTTTTGATCTTTCTTCGAGTTTCCAAACTTTATTTTTATCCATAGACTTCAGCTCCTCATTTACAGCTACTTGCCATTTATCCTTTTCATCGGTTTGCATGGCTTCTTTATAAGAGGCAGGGTCTCGATTTATCTTAGTTAGTGATGCATAATACGTTTCGTCTTCTAATTTAATGACCTCATCTAAATTTTGTATATTTATTTTGTTTACTTCAATCTGACTTGTCATGCTTGTTTTCTTTGATATACAACTTTTTCTTTCCGATTCTCCCTCCGTTCTTATTGTTGTTTCTAATTTTTCTCTTGGTTCCTCATCGAATTTTGTAAACCAATTTTCTTTATCAATCTCTTCGAAGACATTAACCCATTCTTTAACGTTTTCTCTTCTATACTTGTCTCCAAATACTAAATGAAAATGTATCCAGTTGATTTATATCCAACGACACCACTCTCATGCTTATATGTCTGAACTTCGGTCCTATTTTCCTCTGAACTCTAATATATGCAATACATCCAAATCGTTTTAATTGAGTCAAATTAAATTTATTATTCGGGTAAAATTTTTGCATAGGGGATGACATGTCAATTGCTTTATGCGGAGTACGATTATACGCATCCCAGTTGTAACTGGAATTGATGCAAGATTAATTCAGAATTAGTTATAATTGATTCCACTTCGGATTACCGTACATGTAAAGAATGAATTACTTTTACACGGGCATGTCATAGGCGGTAATAAATTGATTACCCCCTGCATAACTTGTAATCAATTCGAAAGCGATTACGAAGAGCTGATTCTGAATCAAGGAGTAAGTATTGATTCTCAATCAAGGAATAAGTACTGGAGTACAAGGAGTAAGTATTGATTCTGAATCATGGAGTAAGTATTGATTCTGAATCAAGGAATAAGTACTGATTCTGAATCAAGGAGTAAGTATTGATTCTGAATCAAGAAATAAGTACTGATTCTGAATGAAGGAGTAAGTATTGATTCTGAATCAAGGAATATGTACTAATTCTGAATCAAGGAATAATTACTAATTCTGAATCAATGGAGCAAAAGTGGTTCTGTATCAATGAATATTTGGGCACATCAATAATGAAAAAACAAAATTTTACATGAAAATCAAAAATAACATATATTCATAATAAACTTACATTTTTTTGTAAATTCAACAATTCAAAAAAACAAAAAACAAAGAAAAAAAAAGTAAATTCAATTTTAATTTAATTTTCCGCGTTCCGTAAATGCACGTTTGTAGATTCTCCCCTTTACCGCATGGAATGCTTTCATTATTGTTTTTATATAGTCCGGATTTCCATGTTCTTCTGAAAAAATACAATGTTGAAATTACTGTTAAAATTTCCAAAAAAAAACATGTCTTACTTGCAAGTACTTTGTTAATTTCTGTCAAATTTTTAAAGGGAAGGTTTCCATATAATTGTATAAGTTAATACATTCTTCTGCAAATAAGTTATTAATGCTCTTTTCCAGCCCATATGGATATAATAATCTTTTTATGACAGTCACCTACAAAGACAACGAATGGTTGAAAAAATATTTTACAAATTTTAAGTAATGCTTGAATGTTACATAAGAATTAAAATTTTCATCATTAATTTCCTTGTCTAGTATTTCTACAGCTTCTCGAGTTTTAATCGGGAACTGGAGATTTTCTATATTGCACATATTTTCTTGACCTACGAATTTTTTCAACAAAGCGGCGTTCGCAGCTATTGTCTCAATTATACTTTTATGATTTTCATTAATGATATCTAAAAAGGCAAAATATGAAAGATCTTTTTTATATTTAAGAAAATATATAAAATATATAATACCTTGCATCTTTTCAAATTTTTCCTCGATGTATTGTTTTATGAATGTTGAATCCCCGTCGGGCCTCCGGTTTAAAATGCTGAATGGCGTCTGATCATTGAACACTGTTTTCACTGTTCCATAAATTTTAACCAGTTTAAAATTACGACTTCCAAATCACAAAAAAAAGAAATTCATTCACGCATTTGTTTCTTTATTCAAAATGTCAAAAACAAGAATCTAGCACGTTTTAATATTTAAGAGATTACAACTTTATGCGAAACTTAACAAACTTTATGCGAAACGTAACAATCTTTATGCGAAACTTAACACTAAATTAAGCATTAAGTTAAACAAAACTATAAACACAATGTATTTCTGAGATATATTACTTAATCACGATTGAAATATTCCATTTAAACTTAATGGGCGCTCCACATTCACGCGAGACATTCACGCGAGAATCTCCGGAGATTCTCTGCGAGAACTTCTTTTGGGTACACACTCTCACAAAGTTCTTAAATAGTTCTCACTACAGTTCTCGCGTTCGATGACGATGGACGCAGAAGTAACCGCTGCGACAAGTTTATTGTTATGCGCATTCGCATATTATAATTATGCGTATGCTAAAGAGAAAAAAGTTATTAAAAAGAAGTGGCGAAAAAGAAGATGGTGGATGACAAGTATTCATCGTAATAGAACAAGGTAAGTACTTTTTTAACGACTATGTAGGTATTTTATATTTTTTATGTCTCATGATTATTTAAAAAAAATCCTTGATCACGTTAAGATTTTTTAATGCATCAACCAAAAATGATCAACACTTTATAATAATCATGCTAATGAAATAACTTTCTCTTTTTACAGCCTAACTATGGATCAGCAGTTACATGAATTAGTGGCCGAACCATCAAATGAATTTAAAAAGTTTACTCGAATGTCTTCGGTGGATTTTGAATATTTATTGAATAAAGTGTCAACACAGATTTCTAAGCAAAATACTCAATTAAGGGAATCCATTCCAGCTCGGACACGTCTTGCAGTAACATTACGATACTTGGCCACAGGAGATGACTACCAAAGTCTTCATTTTTTATTTAAAATATCCCCACAAGTTATTTCGCAGATAATACCAGAAGTTTGTCAAGCCCTAAATGAAGCATTAAAGGAACATATAAAGGTATGTGTGAATGGCTGTTGCCACCTGTAAAAAAATACAATATGACATTTTATGATTTTGTATTAAAAAACCTATTAAAATTAAAAGTAGGTATTAAAACAATAATTTTTAAATGATACAAGTTAAATTTTACCAACGGATGCCCACTTACGACCAAATTACATTTTTTTAAGTGTCAAATCTAGTATCAAACAAATTGTTTTATTTATCACACAATTGAAAGGCTTCAATGATGATATTAGATGCAGCCCGGTTATTTTCCTGAACAAGTGAATTTGGCGAAATTGAACCTTCATAGGTTACAGTACCTATTTCTGCACTAGTGTTTGAATCAGGAATGTGAATAACTGGTGGGTAAATGACGTCATTCGACTGAATATTAATATTTGAATTTGGTGAGTTATGAATGATCGGTTCGGAATGTGAGGATGACGAGGTTCCAGGTCTCTGTTGATATTGATCGTGAGATGAGTTGCGTGATAGAATAAATTGACTGGCATGTTGTGACTGTGGTGACGGTGTTGGTACTGGTGTGTAATGAATGATCGGTTCGGAATGTGAGGATGACGAGGTTCCAGGTCTCTGTTGATATTGATCGTGAGATGACTTGCGTGATAGAATAAATTGACTGGCATGTTGTGACTGTGGTGACGGTGTTGGTACTGGTGTGTAATGAATGATCGGTTCGGAATGTGAGGATGACGAGGTTCCAGGTCTCTGTTGATATTGATCGTGAGATGACTTGCGTGATAGAATAAATTGACTGGCATGTTGTGACTGTGGTGACGGTGTTGGTACTGGTGATGAGAATTCAGAATCTACTGCATATTGCATATACATGCCATCTATATCATGCATAAATCTTAATCTTTTTTCTTCTGGTAATTTTCTCAATTTTGTAGCCAAAAGCTTTGCATGCAAGTCACAATCATCGTCTTCTTTTGGAATTGGTGGAGGTGTATTTCTTTTAACAGTCGCATTAAACGTAGACAAGGCTTCCTTCATAATTTTTTCTGCGTGAAACACTTCGGTGGGGTGTTTTCGCCGACGAATTGTTGATGCATTTGTATTGACTGTATGACTTTGATCATCAGCTTGCGGATTTTGATTAGTTTGATTTTCTTCAAGTTCTTCATCTCTACTAGTAGACGGCTCCTCCTAAAATAGAAATAAATTAAAATGATTATTTTTATTGTTGCAGTTACCATCGTGCCCCGAAGAATGGCTACAAATCGAAAAAGACTTTGCATTGAAATTCCCGCGCGCTGTGGGATCAATAGATGGCAAACATATTGTTTTAGAATGTCCCATAAATTCCGGATCGGAATATTATAACTATAAAAGAACATTCAGTATAGTTTTGATGGCGTTGGTTGATAGTCACTACAATTTTATTTTCGCAGACATAGGCTGTCAAGGCAGAATTAGTGATGGCGGAGTTTTTACTAACACAGTTTTATGGTCAAAAATGCAGACAAATGACTTAAATTTACCACAACCACATCCGCTGCCTGGTTCAAACATCGACGTGCCATACATTTTTTTGGGAGACGGCGCTTTTGCCCTTTCGGAAAACATTATGAAACCCTATTCTGGAAATCACAACTTGGGATCCCCAAAAAGGAAAGTTTAATCAGATTTTGTCTGGAGCACGAGTAGTAGTTGAAAATACTTTCGGCATTTTGGTAACAAAATTTAGAATTTTCAAGAAACCAATAAATTTACAACCCGAAAAAGCCGCCTTGATAACGTTGACATGCATACTCTTACACAATTTCTTGAGACGAAGCACTACATCATCACACATCTATACACCTTCCGGAACTATAGATACTTATGACAATAATAATTTATTAATAGAGCCCGGCTCTTGGAGAGGAGAAATGGAGAGCACCTGTGCTATTCGAAATCCGCGACATATTCCACGGCGAGCGGCTCATCACGCAACAGAAATAAGAGATGAATTCGCTAAATATTTCAGTAGATAGGTTATGTACTGGTTGTCAATAGACATAAGTTGATTGTACTAACTAATAAAGGAAAACTTGCTGTATCGTCGAATAAGGCGTTTTTGTACTTTCCTATATGTAATAATAATTATAAGTAATAAAAGTTGCTGCTTACCGTATTTATTGTTTTCTTACATTTCGTAGTATCCCCAACAAAAGAGTCTATTATGTCGTATGCGAACCATATCGGCTTGTAAACATCGTCGACACCTGCTCCAGAGTTTTCTGATTTCTTAACTTTGTTTCTGTACCCTCTGTAGCTTGCAAATAACGATGTTTTTTTGTTTTTTAAGTCACCAATGGGTATTCCCATCAGTTCACTTAGACGACACCACGCATCATGGTTTTTTAGTTTATTTTTGTAGTCTTTTAAATTTGTATTCCATAGCACGGGTTCCGCTTGGAAATATTCCAAAAATTTCAACTCAAGTTCTTTTGTCCAAGTTACGCTCATATTGACGCCACAAGGTACACAATTACTTCCGTTCAAGTCGGCGGCGCGCGCGCTACTGAGAAACATGCGAGTGTGGAGTTACACGTTCTCGCCTGTTCTCAAGTTCTCGCGCTCCTTTGTCTCGCGCCAAAAAACCGACAAAAAGTGGAGAAAAGCTGGAGAACAACGCGAGAACTTGAGAAATCGCTTCCACATTCACGTTTCTCGCATGTTTCTCGCGTTCTCGCGAGATTCTCTTGAGAATGTGGAGCGCCCTTAATAAACCGGCGGCACGACGAGAACTGGCTACCAAACTTCTTTTCGGCGGCCAGTTTCCTTCGCACCGCGGCCCACACGCTCAAAGTCCACAATGTGCGCATGCGCTTGAATTATCAACGGAAATTGAAATCGGATATCTTGAAAGTAATAGCTGAATGTGCGCATAAAATGTGACATGAAATTCTAAAGGGTTTAAAACAGCGCACGGGTGCTTATTCAGCTTTTGAACAATCGGATTTTTAAGTGAATGCGCGTGTGGGTAATTCGAGCGTGTGGTCCGCTTACAATGTTGCTCTTATTGTTGTTGTGGTTCACAACATGAAGTCTTGAATTGAGCTGCCTAGAAAAACAAAATTAATTCGATATACACTCGTCACAACAATTAGCGGCTCACCTAAAATTTTCGAAAAATTTGGCATTCTTCAATTGCCTATAACTTGGGCAAATTCCACTACAAAAAATCAAAACAACTACCAAATTAAAGATTGGATCCTCTACTTTTTTTATGTCTGATTAAAAAAAATTTTTTTTTCGATGCAGATGGCGCTGCAGTCGATCAAAAAAAGTACTAAAATTCGTAAATTTTTTTTTCTTATTTAACAGGCGCAAACTTTGTTTTGCGCTATGAAACATTCTAATCTGAGTTCAAAAACATAAAATTCAAAGTTTTTTCAACAAAATAGACTGTAATAAAGTTAAATTTCAATGGAAATTCGGGAAGTTATAGGGTTTTCAAAAAAAAGGCAATTTTCGCGTTTTAAGCCACAATTTCAACAAATTGCGATCAAAATCAATTTGGTTCAGCGTAAAAAAGTTTTCGATTACATTGTTGAAATTCTGACCTGAGAAATCTTAATTTCGAGTTGTAAATCTTTTTTGATTCGAAAAAGCGATCGTTTAATCGGTTAAAGTAAACTTGTATGAAAAAACTTTGTTTTTTTCTTTTAACCACCGGCGTTTGCCCAGAGTGTACCACGAGGAGGTCGCACGGTCGGATTTACACTCCAAAATTTTTTTTTGTTTTTTTTTTTTTATTTTTTTTAAATTTTGTTGTTTTTTTTTTAATTTTTCCAGAATTTCAATTTTTGTGTGTTTGTTTGGTCCTGTGTCGAAAAAGATGAAGTCGGGTTGTCAATTCACAGTGATCAATAATGAGTGTTTCCACCGTGATTTCTGACGACTTCCGCCAAGCGTTCTTGCATGTTGATACAATTTCGTATCAGCTCCTGTGGAAGTGCGTCCCAAAATTCTGGCTTAAAACGCGAAAATTGCCTTTTTTTTGAAAACCCTATAACTTCGCGAATTTCCATTGAAATTTAACTTTATTACAGTCTATTTTGTTGGAAAAACTTTGAATTTTATGTTTTTGGACTCAGATTAGCATGTTTCATAGCGCAAAACAAAGTTTGCGCCTGTTAAATAAGAAAAAAAATTTACGGATTTTAGTACTTTTTTTGATCGACAGCAGCGCCATCTGCATCGAAAAAAAAAATTTTTTAATAAGACATAAAAAAAGTAGAGGATCCAATCTTTAATTTGGTAGTTGTTTTGATTTTTTGTAGTGGAATTTGCCCAAGTTATGGGCAATTGAAGAATGCCAAATTTTTCGAAAATTTTAGGTGAGCCGCTAATTGTTGTGCGAGTGTATTAAAACAAATAAAATCGAAAATACTTGATTGAGGTGAGTAAATACTTTCACCAATTGTGGCGTTACAGCGTTGCAGTTTTACTGGAACTATCTCTTTCTCATACATCGGTCGTTTTTGTGCCATTTCTGAAAAATGCAACCGTCAAATTAAGTTAACACCTGGCATAAATAAAACATTAAATTCACCGGTTAAGTACAATCATGCAGAATGGGAAGAAGTACTGATCTGTTATCAAATGGTAAACATAGTAATTTGCAGCTTATACCCAGTAGGGAAAGGAAGTAATTACCCAATCGATTCCGAAAGTAGTTCTAAGAAGTAGCAACACATTCTCGTTCAGATTACAGCAAGTGGAGATAATGCATTACATTTGCATGGCGATGTCATAGGCGGTAACCAATCGCCTCCATTCTGCATTACACAGAACTGCTACATTCATTGCACATTGGTAATGCAGTATGAACTAAATTGCGAGAATTAAATACAGAAGTGTATCTGCTAATATGCATTACGTCGCAGCTTACACATAAATATTTAAAGAATGAATTACGGAACTCATTGCTAGTATCTCATGAAGGAAGTACTCGATAAAGGTTGTAAAATTCAAATTAATGAGCAATTTTTAACTTAAAAATGAATATTTATTTTCAAAAAGTAACAAAATCAAGAATTGTAATCCAATTTAACATAAATATATGTATATATATATTATTTATTTATTATTTATAAAGAAAATTTAATTTCCTCAAGTGCTGATCTGGTAACTAAATTTGTTTCATTTTTTTTCTTCTGAATACATTTGTTCTTAAAAAACGATTTTTAAATGCCTTAAATGCCTTTCTTATTTCTTTTGAATACTCGGAGCCTCCATCTCCTTGAATTGCTTCTAAAATTTTTATAATACATTTGTATATACATAGCTATGTTAATATGGTTATTAAATTTAAGATATAAAGGACTCACTGGAAAACACCTTGTTAATATTCTTGTATTCCTTGAAGGAACTCTTCCCATGATTTCCATCATAATTGAAATTTATTACAATTTCCTCTCCCAGCAATTTGAATAAATTTTTAGTTAAGCCTCCAGTTCGAATGATGTTTTTAACAGCAGAAATCTATAAATAATGTGCAGGTGCAGATAGTTACTAGGATTAGTTTCAGTTTCTTAATTAAGAATAACAGCAACTATTACTACTTTTCTTTAAAACAGGAAAGTTTAAAGGCTTTTGTAAGCTCTATACCTATAGATTATTTTATTTTAAATATGTACTTACATAAATATTCATAGTGTCCTCATCTATTTCAGATTCCAATTTTTGCATAGCTTCTGGGGTTTTAATAGGGAATATATCTATTTTCCCTTGGATTTCGGTTTCTTGCCGTATAAGTCTGTTTAGCAACACCCCATGTGTTGCTAAAGTTGACATTATAATTTTATTTTGAGTTTCGATAGTATCTAAAAAAATTTACAAAGAAAATTTTTAAGTCGAGTATATTTTAAAAAAAGAATCCATTATAATTACTTTGAAGCTCTCTGAATTTTTCATCGACAATTTCTTTTATATATTGTTTGACGTCATCAGAATTGGTGGTACTGTTTTTGTCTACAGCAGAAAAAGAAAATTTGTTTAATAAAAAAAACTTTCAGAAACAATATCCTTTTACATACAGGGTGAAAATATGTCCTGACCTATTGTAGCATTACATCGCCTAACTTTTGCTGGTGGGTAATTTTCTTTGTATATTTCATTAAAGGCTGTTTTCGTAGTTTCCTTAATTGAAGAGTTTTGTGAAGACATTTTATCTGCAAGGAAAAGCATTACTGCAGTATTATTATTAATGTTATCGGATTATTAATACTTTATGCATTCATGCAGAAGAGGGATGAGTAGTACGTTATCTGCGTACGGTAAGCATATTAGTTTGCAAGCTACTTCATTAAGGTTAAAGGATTCTTTTTTTGTATCAGGTGTTTTATCTGCAACACATATTCCCAAATCCATTGATTCTATAGGTTCTGCATAGAAATTTCTTAAATTTACAAGTCTTTGTCCTTTGATGAATTTTTCATTTGTTTGTATAAATTCTGTTATTTTTATTGGTATATATGGTTGTATACAACAATAATTATCGGGTTCTATTTTGCTCAAATAATGTAAATCAGAACTGTGGCTCTTAATATTTCCGAACACACTTTTTCGAAAACCCGTGAACTTTTTCTCCATTATCAAAGCTTCGTATTTATATTTATTAAGCAATTGCTGTAAAATTTTTGAAGGTTTTTTTACTTTTCTTTTCATAGTTGGCATGTAGTTTTCAAATTCGTAAGCTGAAAAGTTTGTCAAGAGTCCGAATTTTTCAATGCTGTCTGTAAGATGAAACAGATTATGGACGTTGTATGTGACGCTATTTTCTCCATACACAATAGGAAAGTTTTCCACAAATAGTTGCAGCATATCTTTCGCAATGGGAATATTTCGTTGAAAACTCTTAGGACATAATAATAACCGGTATGCGCAGTGTAACAGTAAGAAGTGGTAATATAAATCATTATGAACGACATCTTTCAGAATCAGTATTCCTGTGTACAAAATGAATTGTCTGAACTCGGTAGCTTTCCACTTAAGGATTTCTTCCAAACTCCTTGGTTTTCTGGCAAATTCTCTAGGTATGAATTTAGAAATTGATATTAAATGAGTAGATATGCTTTGTTTCTGTTCTGAATTAATTTTGAAAGTTATTTTGCCACCCATTATTCTAAGAAGTATTTTTCTTGTTACTCCGAGATCAATTAAATGCATACAATCCAATGGGAATTGTGATATCATATTGATTCCAACAGTTTCTAGGGGAGTTTTCCTTGTTTGAAAGTAAGTTTTGTGCAGGTTTAAGTGTCTCCTCTCGGAGAAGTCTTGATCGGAAAGGATTTCACCAGTTGTAGTACTAAACGTTACAACATAATCTATCTTTTTGCCAACTTGTTTACACCTGTTACATCCGTTGAGTGAAGTATGACCAATAATGCCAGAAATAAATGCTCGGGCGGGAGTATCGCAAATAAATGCTCTTATTTTAAACTTGATAACTTTGTTATATGAAATTTTGAAACCATTCTTTAACAAGTCTGAAACTTCGTCCACAAAATCATGTAAATAATGTTCAATATTATTTGGTTTCCTTTTACCTAGGTATGTACCTATTAAAAATACCTTTAGGGCCGGTTTCATCGACCCGGATAATAATAAGACCGAATATATTCATTTCACCAACCTGGATATATCTCAGTCGGATATAAATACGACTGGGTTGCGTTGGTCGTAAAAGTATCCGCTGGACGTAGCCTCATTTAGTATGCTATGTTCGAAATTTCGAAAATTATGTTTGACGTTTAAAAACAAACAGTTTCAATTTATTTTTGAAAATTATGTTTGACGTTAAAAACAAACGTAACGTCATTTTTGAAAAGCAAGAGATAATAAATAATTTCTTTACATAGATAAGAAAAACTTGTGTAAGATTTTTATATATATTATATATTTATATATTGTTTTATATATTTCAATAACAAAACATGTATTCATTATTTATTTACTACAACAAATTAAATAAAAACAAAATAATTCAACTAAAACAAAATAAATCAAATTGGAATTCAATTCCAATAATAAAATAAAACGAATTCACAGCAAATTATAATAACTCATTTCGGAGCATTATCTATTAATTCCTCCAACACTTTCCTTTTTAGCTCGTATACCATTGTCTTAGCTCTTGTTTTTTCAATTTCTGCTTTTAATTTTTCTTTTTTTAATTCGGCAATTTCTAAAAGGATTGATGTCATCTGTTCGTTTTGTTTTTTGGTTTTTTTGGTTCTTCGACTTTGCTCTCTACGTAAGTGTGCTGAAGGTCCTGATGGATGGGGCCGCTTTGAGCTGGATTCTGCAATAAGCTCATTGTTTTCTTCAGCCAGCTATTTAGCAAAAACAATGCAGAATTCATAAGGATCTATTCGAAATATATAAAATTTAATTTACTCACTACATCATCACCCATAGTTTCCTCTAATAAATCTGGAATTTCTGGGAATACATAGTATCTGAAATCAAAATGACAAAAGATTGTATTATTATAAAAAATGAAGCGTATTATTATTTATTATACCTCATTTTCTTCAGGATAGAGCCCCCTGTCACAATCAAAAGAATTGCGAACTGTGGCAGTTTGCTCTTCCACAAGAGCCAATAGAGGATTATCTTCATTTATTGTAGGGGTTGTTCTTTTCCCTCCACCAGTTTTGCAATTGTCTCTTCTATTTTCAGATATTTGTTTTTTTAAATCTGACTTACAATTTTTGTAAAAAAATTTTAGTTGTTCTGTTGACTTTTTTACTGCACTTATGCTATTAAATTGCTGGGTGATATCTTCCCAGACTTTTTTTTGCTAGTAGGGAAACTTTGTCTGTTTACTTGTTTTCTACGACATTTTTCTTTTTTAAAATTATGGATATTAATACTTCTTTTTCACTCGCGGTGATATGTTTGGATTTAAATTTTTTTACAACACTTTCCATATTTGACGCAACGAACTTTTCCACTTTTACAGAAAATAAAATCAAATGCCAACTTCCTTACCTGATATCGAAAAATAATTAACAGCTGACTCTATGTTCGAATCCTATGTCCGAAAATAACATAGACTTTCGAATATAGAGGCATCATTTATCCCGGTCGATGAAACACACCAAATATCCGACAGAATATCCAAGATATTTATTATCCGTGGATATATCCGTGCCCATGAAACCGGGCCTTAAATTTGGAATATTTACAAATTTTCCCAAAATGGGCCACAAGGATAACCCTGAACTTTTATACAATGGTAATCCATCAATACCTAAATCTATTATACATTCATCGAACTCAGATATTATATTATTTATTTTTTCTAATTGTTTTTTAATACCATGGTGCCAATATTCACCGGGAGCCACAGTTCTTATAATGACTTTCTCTTTATTCTGTAAGAAAGATTTGGCAGAAATTGGTACATTTAAATTTTCTGATTTTAAAATCTGCAAGAGTTCTTCAAAGCTCTCTCTACTTGGACTATGTTTAATATACCATTGTCTCAATTTGTACTTTAAGGATACTTCCTTATCTGAATAATTGGGTTTTATTTTCTCCCTATTATCCCCAGTTTCTTCTCTTAAAGGAAAGTGGGATATTTCTTCTTGAAAGTATGAATTTGGGGAAATATTAGATGTTTGTGCAGAACTTGCTTCATCATAATATGTAAGCCTTTTCAAGTATTTTTCTTTTTCAGCTTTAATCAAACGAGATAACTGCCGTTTACTTATAATTTTTCTTGCCATTTTAAACAATTTCTTAAAATTTGTGATAGGTATTCTATTGTATTAATTTGAAAATTAATAAAAAAATTATAAATAATCAATTAAAATTACTTACCTGGAATAATCTCTCGCAGTCGGTATTTCCGAGCTCCTACAACATCCAAGAGTTCAAACGCAGGGTTCATCACCACCTTCTTCAATACCCTCCCGTACCTTTATAATCCTTAACCTATTCCCCCACCCCTCCCCCGTACTAAGCTTACTGCTAGACATTGCACCATGACGTGACAAATGACATGACGGACTAGTAGTACAAAGGGTGACTCCTGAGCTTAGCACTAACACATAAAAAAAAAAAAAAAAAAAAAAATATATTTTTCACGAATGACACAATAATACTTTGAGCCGAATAAAAACAAAATTCACAATTTTACAGCAATTTTCACCGCAAACTTATTCCAAACTCGTCAACTTCCTCACTGCAAATGATGATTGATATACTACTATGAGTCATCCTGTCATAACAGGAACCAACATGTTGAGTATATTTTATTCCTTCGCATTTTTAAGATATGGACCGCATTAGATGCGATTGCATTACCCTTTGCATTACTTTACCTTCAATGTAATTAGACAAAGAACTACTTCATTAGAATTGGTAAATTTTACAATTGTAACCTCCTTTACTGTACGATCAATGGACTACAGAACCGATTCTGGCGGTAATGTGTTCCCCATTTCCTACTGTCTATTTTCAATATTGAACATTTCTTCGGTTGTATTGGAATGTGCGTAGGCGTAACTTATGCCCAAGAATGTAGACGGAATTGGGTCAATAAAAAAGTTTCCTAAGTTGAGTAATGTTTTTCCAATTACAAATTTCTTTCCATCTTCCGTTTGTAGAAGGAGGAGAAGGTAAAATACATCATCGTGCATCTTACACGGAAAAAATTTTCTAGTACTTTTTACTCTAAAAACTTGAGTAAAAAGTACCACATCACATAGTACCGGAGGGATGTGAGGGCGCTGTAGTAGAAAATACTGCAGCATGATTTAAAAAGTACCACCTCATTGTGTAAAAAGTACCACAGCGGTATGTAATTTTTACGATATGTTAAGTAAAATTTTAAATACCCCATTGTAATTTTTCAATTAAATTTTTAGTGAAAATACTATAAAATTTGAGATATATACAGAAAAAAATATTATCAATTATATTTAACATATTGTAATGAGGAATTAACGTTGAAAAAAGAAATTTAAAAAAATTTATTTTTATTGAAACCAATTCTTTATAATAAATTGTTTACCATCATTGGTAGTAATTCTATGTGTAACCATACAATTATGTAAATATTTTACATCGACTAGTGTCCATTGCTGCTCATCACCCATGACTTCAAACGCATTCACATTCATATCATAATAAACATTTTTTAATTTTTTTGTTATTACAAAAAATTTTTCATCGAAAATAATTAGATTGATAATTTCATGAAATAGTGGGAAGTTTTCTAAAGGCAACATAATAATATTGTTTACAGATATAGAATTACCATTTATGCAAATAACATCAATTTACCATTTTTTTAGGCATGGAAACCTTCAGGAAGCATATTGCTAAATTTATCCAAGTTCGATACATCTTGTTTAAGTTTAGTTATTACTTTTGAAGGATCGTAGTTTCTTTCATTAACTTGGGTATCCATCATAAATCTATAATTGAGACGTAGCTGATGCTTGTATGCAATTGTTCTGCAAACATTTTTTCGGTTAAATGAAACTTTACAAGTTATTTTAGCTTCGCGATGCTTTCCTTCATATCGCATAGACGACATCCCTGAAAATGGCCCAGATTGTTCGAAAATTCGAGGATAGTATATTAAAAAGTGATGTTTAGGCTTCATGCATTTACCAAATAAAGTGATTAAAGAATCAAGATAATCAGCTATCATATTTTGTAAAGCTAATTTTGAATTTTTAAATAACTTTTTACTCATACACATTTCAACAATTTTTTGCAACTGGAGCATTAAATCCCATTCTTCTATATCATGAGGAACTAAATGATAGATTATCATAATTATGTAAATGGCATGTGAAAGTTAGCATCTCTGCCCCATACATTGATAAGCATTTTTTTGCTATATGATTTGTCGAAATTTCAGGGGGTATATTCTTATTGGGTCCATAATCGAATCCTCGAATCAGATGATTTAGTTCTTCGAGTTTGAAGTATTTTTTTTTAATTAAACTATTCAAAATCAGTCCAATATCATATTGGCAGATTCCCTCTAAAATGTCATGTAAAACATCCACTGATGTATTACAAGTTACGTGAAAATTTGGTATTTCGTGCAAAACACACTTTTCTACAATTCCAGTGACTTTAGAATCGTTCAGTAATAAATCCGACGCATAATTCAATTTATTCCTGATTAAATTTTCTTCTTCATAAAGACATTCTTGAATGTTTTCCTTTTTGATTTTACAAAATCGACAAAATGACGATGCGTTAAAACTTTCGACAAATCCTAAAATTTCATGAATACCAAGATTTTCTCCCAAAAAAAGACCGGTTATAAAATATACTCTAGTTGGCCTATCTAACATAATTTCTACTCCATGTTCTTCCAGATATTTTAGTTCATCAAATATTTTTGAAAAAAAACAGAATTTGTAAAAGTTTTCCTATCCAATGTATTGAACAAACCAAATAAAAATATATTCTCCAACTTAGACGTCAAACATGGTGGTTAACATGGAAGAGTACAATACAATGCTCCACATTTTGCGATACCTTTATGAGAACCTAGTGGATTATTTGTCTCATAATCATCGAAAAATAAGTGAATAGGAAAAACTATTTTGTCACTAATATCAGAATTAATCGTTCTCCATAAATTACATTGAATAAAATTTGAAATTATTTCTGGATCTTGTAGAGAATTCATATAATTAACTATTTCTCGGTACATTCCCGGTAATTCTAAAAATTTCTTGAAAACATGTCTAATTGGAATGAATTGTGAATAAATCTCTTTATTTTTCAATATTTTTTTATTTTTTGATTTTACAAATTCTGTTATTTCTCCAAGAAGATATTCTTGTGGCTCACTAAAAGTTCCTAAAGTTTTAAACATTTCAAATATATTTCTTTCAGTTAATTTACTATTATGTTTGGAAATCATTTCATCAAAAATATTTTCGATATTTGATGCGAGTTTGTTATCTTGAGTAGACTGATTAATCGATATTAAAACGTCTTTTTTAACTATATCTAATGTTTCTTTGGAAAAATCTAATGAATCATTGATTATGCAAAGTGATCTTTTCCTATTAATGTCAGTATAATTGTATAACTTTTTTTTTTTTTTTTTCAAATTGTTGGGCTTTTGTATTTTTCCATTGATAATCAAAAGAAATTTTGCTACTTTTATTAGTGGATGACACATCATTTGGTAAATTGAAATCAAAAACATTTGAATCAATAGAAGTTGATGGCTCAACTTGAGTGTCACTGATTGAATCGATTTCTACTCTTATATCTGGTGAATTTCTGGTCTCTTTCCCAGGAAATCATTGCTAATCGCGTCAAAGTGTTTAGTTCTCATGTGCTTTCGTGACGCATTCAGGGATGAGAATACACGTAAACAACTATTTTCACCGCACCTATAACTTTTATTATTTTTGTGGAATAATCCGAAATGACGAAAAAAACTTCCCAAATCCTCGAAAGTATCACAACAATCAAGACAATTGAACATTATAAAACTTATCGAAAAATTCAAAGTAACGATTAATAATTTGTAATTGTTTTATAAATGAATTACATAAATTCGAAACGAATAGTATTTTTTTCAACGAATAATCTAAGAAATAAACTTGTTTTGAAATCAAGCCAACGAAACTAACAGGTTAATAATTAAATGTAATGGTAATTATTTTGTGTAATTATAATAGTAATTGTAGGCTGGCAACTTTTTTTGAAAAAAAGAGGAAGAAAAGAAGAAGAAAAAGAAGAAGAAGAGAAGAAGAGTTTTTGTAAAGGAGCAGACCTGAGGTTGCTCGAGAGAAATGTGTCTGAATAAATAAGTGTTAAAATAATTTTATCTTTTATTTAAACGGAAGTCGTAGTATTAATTCTTTAATACTCCTACATAATATTGCTTTAACTTTGCTGAATAACAGTTATATTCAAATCCTGAATGTTTTAAAACATAACAAAAAAATCTTCATGAACTGCTATTAGTTTTCACGAAATAACAAATCAACTTCTCCCATGAGTTCACTCAATGATCTACTAATCTTATCTGTCGGTAAGTCAATTCCATATGCACATTTTTGTATAAACAACCATAGCATACTCGCCCTCTCTGGATATTTACAGTCTAATGATTGATAGGCTTGAAAACACGAATCTATTGCATCTGATGGTGATGAACACGAATAAATCTTGTCGTTGACAATGAAGCCTGATACTGAGATGATCGTAAGAGGTCCAATAAAATATAAAATCGGTTGAAGCGTCAGTCCAGCAGCTCTTAATTCTTCGCGTCTGATATTTAATGCAGTTTGAAGATGTTCTGGTTTCTAGAAATTCGAAAAATTATCTATTTTATACATCAATGCAAAATATGAAACTAGAAATTGACAGTAGACAACAATTAAATAAAAAAAGCTACACATTTACTAGCAAGAATAAACTTTACATCGATTCATATGACAATAATATAATATATTATGTTACATCAAAAAATACATATTACCTCGACGTGTATAAAGAATGAGTTTCGTCTTTCTTTAATGGTTGTTTTTCTGATTTGCAACTGATTTTCGCTATCTCTTTTTCGATTTTTACCTTCTTTCAAGAGACATGGCAATAAATGAGCAATTACAGTATCTTGATTCTCTGAAATATAAACAAAAACGAACTGTAAAATATTAGCACATTTTTTCAAATAGAAGAATTAAATAACTCACGATCTAACAACGTTGGTAATATGTCAGCATAATTTTTATCTTGTAAATCTTTTATGTCATTAGATTCTTCAAATGCTGTTATAAGGAAGCGTTTGATAGTAGGCCATCGTTTATTAAATGAATCAATATGATCAGGATATAAACGAACAAAATCTGCTTTAATCTAGAAATATATGCAATTTGTTAAGCTAATAGTACTTATAAAAATAAATGAACTTTTCACAATCAAACAAACAAACTTACCAATTGAACGCCTTGACTCACACCAAGTGCTTTGAAATCATTAAAATATGAATCTGTAGGAATGCCACGCTTCAATATACTTTTCCTAGCCTCGAAAGTATCGTTCCAGTATTCTAATACCGTTTCTCTGGGATCGAGATGAGTTTTTAACCACTCCAATTTTACTTTTTCACTTTCTAAATTAGAATATGTCATTTTATTAAAATCTATTCACCTTCGAATTTTTAATTTTTACTTTAAAAAATTGCTTACCATTAGGCGAGTATGTTAATTGACGAGATCGCTGGTTTGTAGATTTCAGAATTCCAGATTCTTTTTATCCTTTTTTTTATAAGTATAATGTTCCCATAAAGTACCTCCACGTGAGTTTCTTCCTCTTTTCGCAGCTTGATAGTAAGTGATAGGACTTTCGCAGGGAAATAACTCTGCTATCTTATGTGATAATTGTTCAAATTTGGAACCTGAAATTCTGAGAAACACATAAGAATTGATTTTATTAATTCTAAATTTCATTACTAGCAAATATCTTTGTTACAGTAATTGTAATATGTAGAACCTACGTAAATTTTCTTAAGATGTTCGGTTCACCATCAACTGTTAATTGATTAAAGACATTATCGTATTCATATCTGAATATCAATTTAGTCATTAAATTCCTAAGATTCCTTTTTAGTCTTTTATGAATCAAATAGTATTTTAAAATTTTTACGTTCATAATCGTGTTTATACATCAAGACGGTTTTTGAACCTTTATCAGCTTTAGTGACAATTAAGATATCTTTATGGTCATTGACGAATTTTTTGGTGATTTTGATCCATTTTAATAGTTCTATCTCGGGGTAAGATAATTTCTCTTTTTTTAATGATTTAAATCTAAAGTCTAAATATTTGGAAATTTTTTGTTTAATATTACATTTGTTAACAATGTTACTTTTGTCAATTGAAATGGAGAGGTTAGTATAAGTTTCTAAAATCAAACGCTTTATGTAGTTGATGTTATTAGATTTGAAGTTAAAATTGGGTCCTAATGATAGAATCACTAAGATTTTTTCATCGATCTGCAGGTCGGTTAAATTAATAATCCAATTATGGTAATATTTCTTGAGAGTTGAACAAATACTATTATTAAGAGCGTGATGTTTTAATCTAGTTAATTTTTTGTCAATAATTATTCTGTTTTTCTTCAAGGTATCATGGTATAACTTATTACTATTGTAGACAATGAAGTAATATACGTCAATTGGTAAATGATCCATGAATTCATTAATTAATTGCAATTTAATGTTATTCTTATGTTTTAAGTTAGCAAAGGTGTCGTTAATTTCTAAATTTAATAATTTATATTGAAAAATTCGTATGTTATGTTCAAATTTATTATTATTACGGTTGGATTGGTATTGATGGTTGACTCTATATGAATTCTTAATGAAGTTGGGAATGAGGTTATATTTTTTGCTCTTGGTCAAGAAATATAATCGATTTTCATTTTGCTATTTTCTTAATGTTGTTATAATACCTGTAGATGGATTTCGTAATTTGGATGCCAAATTGAATTTTCATTTCTTTCAAAAAACCTTGATGCGTCATTGTAATTGTTCATTTGGTAAGCATATTAGTTAAGCCGGAGATGTTAGCTCTACTCCATAAATGAATATTAGGTACTCCATAAATGAATATTAGGTTTTCATCGACACGCCAATTTATCTTGAGTCATTGTTAAGGTGTAACTCCGTAATCTGTGACAATGAATAAAATGAAGAAATTTAGAACAATAAAAAGGAAAAAAAATAAAAAATATTTGCGCTAACAAACCCTATTATAAAGTGCGTGATGTAGAGTTTTCTATAAAATTTTTTATTATATTTTAATGTGTTTAATTTACAATGTGTTAATTTTGGTAAGCATCTATTATTCTTAGCTTCATATTTTTGATTCAATTAATAATAAAATGTATATAGTTTTTAGCTGATGATGGCATAAATTAAAATGAACGTCGAAACGTCCATGTACTATTAAATGTAATTACAAGATAATAAAAAAAGAAGGATTCCTAAGGCTCATCTAATGGTTTTAATGACAATAATAATTTTCATAAAAAACAAAAGAAAAGTTACACTAACATTGTTTTTTTGATCATCTGAGAACGTTTCACGATTCTGAAAAAGACATTTACATATTACATATTACTGCACATCGTAGCATTTTTGAGTGTAATAAAGTTAGAGAATTTTTTAATATTTTATGGTGAAAGACAAACCCACATAAATCACCATGTTCAATTACATGCAAGATTTATTAAGACTGAACTATAATATTTTAAGGTTAACCCCTTACCATTGCCACATTGTTTTCCACTGTAAAAGAAAAATAAAAAAACATTCCATCATTATCAAAAAATTTTGTAAAATAAGATAAAAAAAAAACAATATTAGCAACCAGAATCACTAAACCAAGATAATTTTTTTGTAAAATAGTCGTGATGTAGAAGACGACTAAGACAAAGGAAACTTTGTCAACAAAATCACTTAAATCACTGAATAGAATAAAATAACAATTGGCACAGTTACTATATTTTAATTGATAATTTATGTTAGTAATATTTATATTAAATTATTACTTACTTTTTTATATTTAATATCTGCTTGAATATAAACGTTTTGTTGTCACTATCAACGCACTACATAAAACAGAACATAAAGAATGCGTAATAAATTATTGTAAACAAACGCGGGAACTCCAGATGCTACGCGTGTTCTCCGAGAAATGATCCCTTCCATCGGCATTACCGTTGTGCGCATGCTTCTATTGGACTCGCGCAGGCGCATTTATGAAAGTTTGAAATGTGGGTAATTTTTATGGGTCGCGCCAAAAGAGTTGATGCCGAGAAAGTCGCGTTTTGCATGCGCAGTAGAATCCCCGCATGCCTTTCCCGTCCCTTAGCCTAGTCGCAACAAATTTCGAAGGGGAAATTTGAAAATACATAAGCGCATTTCCTATCAATATGGGCGCAATTTTTATTTGTGTGCAGCTTTAATTTCCCCAGCTGCGCGCTCCGGTATCAACTCTTTTGGCGCGACCTCTACTATAGGTTTTTGGTAAAAAGTACCACATCATTTGAGTAATTTTTTAAATGAATGTTTTGTAATTTCTATGAAATAATGTAGTTATTTTTACTGAAGTATTAATTTTTACTATAGTTTGGTGGTAGAGTTTACCACAACAGATTAGACTTTTTTCACTTAAGTTATAGTAATATTTACAACGAAAATAATTAATTTTTACTCTCATCGGAATTATGGAACGCGATTACCTACGCAGATGTAGTAATTTTTACTGAAATTTTTTTTCCGTGTATCTATTAAGATACAAATTCCAGTATATAATATAAACTGGCGAAATTCCGCAGCTTTCCAATTTTAGCTTTTAAAAAAAAAAGCTTATACAGAGGCTCTGTCCGTCTGAAGCCTTCTTTCATCTCTGAAAGTACTGCCGCTACAGACTTGGGCCATATCTCAAAATGTAGCTCTTGATCAAAAGACCAAAAACTGAGAAAATGGTCTGGAAATTTCAACCAGAAGTATATTTAAACAACAAAAAAGAGATTTCTAATAAAGTCCATATATCGGTAGCCTAGAGGTAAGGCGCTGGAGTCCTATCCCAGGGGAACCTAGTTCAATCCCCGGCCGCCAAATGGTGAAATACAATTTTTTTTACTTCGGTGTAACATGTTTTGATTATATTTCTCACTAAATTATATTATTTAATAATGATACTCAGGAGAACTTAAACATTTATTTAATTAAATTGCAAAAAAATCATTTTCTTGAGGTTTTATGGCTCTTCGGCGGCTTTATAAATCATTAAGAAATTTCGCGGAAATAATATAAAGTATTTATTTGTTTATATGCATATTTTATATGCTGTTCATTTTATTATAGTTTATAGTCACGTAGGTGGTGCTGTAGACCGAAACAAAAATTCAATTTTATCGAACTTCGCTGTGGATTTGTCACAAAAAATATGTATGATTTAAACGAAACATTTGGTAGGTTTAAAACGAAAAGTAGATATCTAATTGAGTCGCTCAGAGGCCAATGCGGTTAAGTCCATTTTTGATACTTCCAGATTTTTGCAAATTTTAATGCAATAAATGGGTTTCTTCATTGTTATTAAAGGATTCACTTTTTACTACTTTTTTTCAGTGTCAAGTAGTAACAAGTGAATCCTTAATTAACAATGAAGAATACCATTTATTGCATTTAATTTTGCAAAAATCTGGTAATATCAAAAAATGGACTTAACCGCATTGGCTTCTGAGTGACTCAATTTTTATTAGGGCATATAAACGCTTACTGAAATGAATGAAAATTTATAAATTTAATTGCACGAACAATGTATTTAAGACCGTCTTTATAGTCCATGAATATAAGGAAGTGATTTTTCTCAGAATTTTTAATATTTTACAAAAATTTTACAAACGATTTGCCCCATGAAAAACTAACGCATCTTTCATGGAGATGCTGCTGAAAGAATTATACAATAATTACCCGCCAAGAATTTGAAAGAATTGATATACATATTTTAATTGCACCCCATCTATGACAAAGAATAGTGAACACCGTCTTTGGCAATATTACATTACTCTTCGTTTTACCTGTGATTATCAATTTCCATAAAATATACAAAATACATTTCATAAATAATAGAAAATCTGTTGGTATAATTCAGTTGTTTAGTTTCTTCGAAACTTTATACATATCTAGCATTGGAATATACCTTTTTACTTAAGCATGAATAAATATGTTTATTGCCACATTCCTACAAGTTAGTGTTTGGAGTAATGTAATGAAAAATATGGAAACACTATATTAAAATTCCTTCAAAGTTCTTTTTTTTATTATTATTAATTTTCACATATATTTCATTAAAATCCAATAATTATACGGGCGTTGTCGTCCTTATTTTGGCACAATCTGGAAGAAGAAGAAGAGAGGATGAGTAAAACGTACTCAGTGGTTTCATTCTTTTATGGACCACGGGCCGGACTTACCACAGCCGATGGTCCTCACACTCAACTTATAGGGCGGGGCGAACCTAGCATTATTCGCATGCATACCGTCCCCGCACCTATCATTAAATTTGGTTTAATGCGGTAGAATCCGAACTTACCGAGATTCTACCACACCACCTCCATTCACACATATCTCGCATTCGCTCATCGGGGTAGAATCCGAACATACCGCGATTCCACCCCACGACCTTTATCTGAGTAGAATCCGGACTTACCGAGATTCTACCACGCAACTAACATTCACACTTATGTTTACAATCAAACTACTCCCACCTGGCAATCTAAATTATCGCACCGCACTGGTAGTCTAAATTATCTCAGCTTCCACTGGCACTTTGAAAACTTACAACACCAAAGTCGAAACAAGACTAAATTTTTACCTGGACTTTTTGGACTGACAAGTCCCGGTCCATCATTTTCTCTGCATATTCTTTACAGTCGGAATTTTATGACTACATTTTGAATTTGAGCCCCTTTGAAGGCGGCTTCTTTTGTCTCTAGTCTTCGCTACTGCTTTATTAGTTTATGGCCTTGTTCGTTCAGAATAGAATTGGTGCCTAGTGTCTCGCGCGTTCGCATATTTGTCGCCTTGTTTAGATGCCGATTTTATTGTAAACCCCTTTTAAAATAACGTGTCTTAAGAGTATTTTTCCTACTCACCCAGCTTGAGTGTAACAAATGGGAAGGCGCTAGATCGGGGTGCGAAAGGACCAGGGTTCGATTCTTGGTGATGGGGTCGTACTCTTTTTTAACCGAGTTCCAAAAAGAGGAGGTTACTCAATTTGACGTGTGTATTTTGTAGTCCTGTTCATGCTTAACTTTGTAATCCAATAACTTTTTTGCTTTTTTTTGGTTCATTTGAAGGGAGAGTTTCCCACGGTGGTCCCGTTAAATTTTTTCGAAATTCTGGTAACGGAGTTCGAAATTAGGCATAAAAACTGTTAAAATTAGTTCAACCTAAACATTTCATAGGCACCGAACAAATTATTTTATTGCTGCAAAACTGGTAGCAGGTCGGTGGGTGAGTGCGTAGCGCGCTGGATACTCGATCCAGCGGCACGTAGCGTTGCAGGTTCAAGCCCTGGTCGGGCAGATTGTTTTTTTTCTCTTTTTCTTCTTTCTGAAATGATTTATTAACATATTAGTCAAATCTTAATCAATTAATCAAATTATCAAAATTATTTAGATCAGTTTTAACTTTAGAGCAATCGGTCCGATTTTTGTCTGTTTCATCAATTTAACTCTTATCGCGGTTATTACTTTCTCGCGTAGTTACACTTCGGGTCTTGTATTTGGGTTTTTCCAGATTACCTCTGGTTGTTAAGTAAGCAATTACTTTGTTACTCATGTTTTTATATTTCGAATCGAATTTAACCTCGTTTTTATTGACTTCAAACTCTATTACCCAATAAGGTTTCTCATAAATGCCCGATAATAATAATTCATTCGATTTAGGATTAAAGATATCAATTCTTTCTTTATCGAAATAAATACTCATACCTTTGTCAGCAAATTTCCTATGAGAAAGCAAGTTTTCCGACAGACCTTCTTCACATATTACGTTATTCAATGTTAATTTACTATTATTATTTATAGTTTCTATGTCTCCTACACCCTCCGATTTAAGATCAGCTGATGCGTTTTTATTTGCGCATTTAATTATGTTATTTTCGTCAGTTAAGGTTCTAAAAATTAATCTCGAATTTGTTAGGTGCTCAGTGGCACCCGAGTCTGCCAGGAATTTTGCTAGCAGTTTATGATTTCTATTTTTTATTGAGTCAACAAAAGATATATGATTTTCTAATGTTGGCTTTTTAACATAATAATTATTAATTTTAACTTTACCTTTAGAGTCATCTAGACTCTTCTTTTCCTTAAGTTTCCCGTCGCTTTGCCCCTTTTGTACTATATTGGGCACCATGATTCTTCCTTTTTAAATCCGAATCACCACCTGAGTTTTTATAATCTCGCCGATAATTATTAAAATGTTCATACCTTGTTCCTTCTTGTTTGATTTTTCCTGTATTAGCTCCTCGTCGTTCAGTTCGATAATCAGTCATACTTCCTCGTCGCTTTGCCCTACACTCCGCCGCACGATGATTAGTGAACTGGTGACAATTGTAACAAAGTTAAATTTGATCCCTGTCTAGGGCAGTCCTTCCCAATATGTCCGACGTCATCACAGTTATAACACCGAAGTGCTTTGGTTAATAGTGCACCAGCTACTCGACCCGCCTCTTCAACAGTTGTTGGTCCAGTGATTTTCTTTGATGCTTCGTGCTGTATAATAAAGCGTTTCAACTCATCGTAAGACAATCCTTTACCAGTCATATTAAATGTAACGAAATCCAAGTTATGGACTTGTGGGACACTTTTGTATATGGCATTATAGAAGGCATCACGTATCGTCACTCTCCGATAATCCAGGTGCTTTTGGTATATTTTTGTAACATCGAATAATGTCATCAAATTTATCCCAAAATTCCGCCACCAGTCTTTATAAATTGTTCATTCTCAGCGATCTCTTCTACTCTTCGATTCCCTGTCATATTCTCTTTCTCATCGTACTCATCGATAGGTGGTTTAAGCTGGTTTTCGTTGGGAATAGTTAGTTTATCACCATTTTTCTCTTTTTCCAGAATTGCATTGGTTAGCGTTTCAGCTTCGTCTTCTGTTAATGATTCCAACTCTGTAAAAATTAAAATTTATTATTGTGCGCTGTAAATTTATTCACCGAACTCAAGTTAAACAAATTTAAAGCAAACAATTTCTCTTACTTCCGAAGAGAAGAATTAAAGTTTATTCTCACAGACACAGTGCAACAATATGAACACAATATTATCCCTGCGCCCATGAGCCAGCTCAGTGTTGATTAAATAAGCTTGCACACATGTAAGCATATAATATGCATACACTGGCCAAGGCAGCTTATGCTCGTGCTTTGATTTAATAGTTCGAACATACATATCGCACCTCCAGAAGAACAACGACGTAAATGCAAAATGAATACGCGATTGAAAAATATCTTCTACAAAGCAATATTACAATACGAGGAAATATTCTGAACGCCTTGAAATTATGTGTGAAATTAAAAGACATCCTTCTGATTAAATACTATCAAAAAATGTAAACTTTTTTTGAGCAAAAAATTGAACTTTGTTGAATTTATGTATATTTCGCATTAAAATTGTAATTTTTTTTTAAAATGAACCTTTTATCGACATCATTGTACTTTGATATGGTTTGAAGACAAAAATGATTTGAATTTTATATAATAAAATGGAATTTTGTTTTTAAAGTTACATCATTGACAGTTGAGGAAAAATTTAAATTTTTTTTGTGCAAAAAATCGAACTTTTTTGCGGTTGGACGCCCAACTTGTGTGTTAGAATAATTGTCATTCCGTCTTCGAAGGTTTGTGTAACATTTCTTATGGTACCGAGCTTTAACTTGTTCTAAATTCACATCTTTTATCTTCTTTATTAGTTTCAAAGATTTATCATCGTTTCGCATTGCTAAAATCTTCATCAGTGTATCATGAATAATAGTTCCCGTCACTTGAGAAGTATCTTTTGCAAATTTTTTTCCTTTTGTTTCGCATATAAAACATACGTTTGAGTTGAATTCTGGGACAGTTGGTTCTGAATGAGAAGATGGGCCGGGCTCCAATTCGTCGTTTTCGGTTGTATCCAATCGACTTCTGCAAAAGAAGTCGATTATATACAAAAACAGTTAAATGACAAATTAATTTTCAATTGTTATATACAAAAACAGTTGAATAAAAAATTATTTTTTCATTGTTATGTACAAAAATAATTAGATGGAAAACTTAATTTTCAATTATTATATACAGAAATAGTTAAATGAAACGATTAATTTTCAACTGTTATATACAATAACAATTGAATGACAAATTAATTTTCAATTGTTAAATACAAAAACAATTAAATGTAACAATTTTTAATTGTTATATACAAAAATAATTAGATGGAAAAATTAATTTTCAATTGTTATATGGGTGATTGTCATGAAATGGGAGTAGTGGCTGGCTGGCCGTTGTTCTCTACCTACAACGCCTCAAACAAATTTTTTCTGGGGTGAAAATCTCCATGTAGTAATAAAACATTCTCTCCTTCATCGCCTCCCGCGGCAAGCACTCTTGAACAAAATGGCGGCCCTTCAACCACCGAAAATGTCGCCTCCGTAACCTGTCCATTTTCCGCTTTTACGTCACGGCACTACGTTTACGGACAAACAGTGCATTATTGCCGCGCGCCTAGGGTCTCAAACGATAGCAGCAGTGTTCCGAAACTGATCACCGGTATGTATTACGCGGGCGGATACCTGCTTAGTTAGATGTCAGTGCTTACATTCTGACTGTTGTTTGTTGCAAATTTCAATAAAAACTATAAGAATAGCGTACACGCAACGACAAATTGGTTGTCAAGTGGCACTAAGTAGTGAAAACGAATCGTGACAAGTTTCTTTATGAATGTTTATCCTCGCCGGACGTTTAGACTGTGAACAATTTATAAACAAGAGAGCAACCCTCAAGAAAATTATCGAAGAAAAAAAACTGTCGCCTCTGTAATGTGTGTTTTCGTTGTGATATGTGTTGCAAATCTCTTTTAACTCGGTTCGGTGAATTTGTTTGCATTTGTAGAGCAAGCAAATTTTCGGAAAAATTGTGTGCTCTCATTGGTCATGAAAGCGACGGATTTTTCGATGAAATGTCGCTACCGTAATTGTCGCCTCCGAAGCCATATAATTTCGGCTTTTCGATATAAACTTCTCACTATCTATACCTCGTGTGTATTTATGTGGAAATATACAGAAAGTACTTCAAAATAATGTTGAAAACACATGAGAAAATTTTTTTTCAGCACTTTTTTTTGTTCACCAGCAAATCTCAAAAACTCCCATTTCATGACAATCACCCATATACGAAAAAAGTTAAATGAAACAATTAATTTTCAATTGTTATACAAAAACAGTTAAATGACAAATTAATTTTCAATTGTTATATACAAAAACAGTTGAATGAAAAATTATTTTTTCATTGTTATGTACAAAAATAATCAGATGAAAAAATTAATTTTCAATTGTTATATACGAAAAAAGTTAAATGACAAATTAATTTTCAATTGTTACATACAAAAACAGTTAAATGAAAAATTAATTTTCAATTGTTATATACAAAACCAGTTGATTGAAAAATTAATTTTTAATTATTATATAAAAATAGTTGAACGTCAAAAATAAAAGTATATACATAAATACTTTGAGAAAATCACGTATTAGACCATCGTTTATTGTGAGTAAGGTGAAAGTGAAAGAAGGGGCTGCGCAGGTATGAACATCAGCGTCGTTTCAAATTTTGTCCCGTTAGTAATTTTGTACACGTGCAGTGTATGCCGAATATATATTTTTTAAACGATTGTTCATTATTGTTTTAATAAAAAACAATACTATATAGAAATACCTTCTCGAGTTATTCGCTTCCCCATCAGCAGGAACCGTAGTACATCGTCCATCTAAATAATCCTCCTGGCACTCGTTGTGATGTTCGACAGGCATGATTGTATTTTGGAGCAATTTTTTGATGCGATTATCACGATGTTCTTATCATTCACAAGTCACTTTTCTCACAAGCAAAACAGAAACTCATTTTTAGAGAGCACAATTCTGACGCCCTTACTCTCCAAAACTAGCATAGCAACTGAAAACGCACGCTTCTTAGGCAGATGTTAGAAACCGGTCCTTTGTCGAAACTATGCCGACTCGCCCGGCGAAAGTAACAAAAGAACCGTTAACTATGCTCCGTTGCACTTTTTCGCCTACAGCTCGAAAACGGTAAGTTTTATAAAAATTTTGTTTAAACAAAAGTTGTAGATAATTTTGTAACAAACAACTTTCTCATTTACATTATTGTAAAAAAATTAATTTTTCCTAGTGAAAATGGCAAAGAAACACTTTTTTGATCCTTTAGCGCCATCTACTTTTTGTATTTCAAGTCGGATGACGTCACTCCAATGACAAAAAATGTAGTTCGCAATGACCTCTACATTTTTTGTTTAAAAAACTTTTCGCTAAAACCTATACTTTCTGAGAAAAACGCGTTTCAATTTTTTTTTATTAAATTTTTGAATTTCTCAAAATCTGCATGCACCGCGACTTTCATAATTTTTCAGTAGGCTCCTGACACGCCCCCCTAACGACTTTCAAGGTCAAATGTCGGTTTGTCATTTTTCGGAGCGCAAGCCTCTTTTCGTTGCATATTGACTGTACTATTTTTGTTTTCTGTGTTATCCGCCATTTTTCCTTTTTCTTAGGTTTGTTGGCGTCCCAACTATTTTTTTTATATTAATATATTTTCACTCGCGAAGAAAGAAAAGAAATTGCACTACGCTGCAATACAACACCACTTTTTCTTCCTTAACTATAAGCACTTTGCGCAGTGTAGCGAGCTGCGCCCATAACCTGATAGATTTAACTTTTGTTTTTGAAAAATTCTTTATTCAATGAACTTAACAGATTTATAAATCAATATTTACACAATCCAAATTTATTTTATTTAATCTATATTTATAATGAATCCTCGTCTCGAAATAGACGAACAACAGAGAGAGCGAAGTTCCTGGGATACTTGTGTGTGTGTGTGTGTGTGTTGGAAACGATATTACCAACAGAAGCGTACCAACAATTATAAAAATTAAATATTTGTTAATAAAACTTTTGTATTGTATATTATGTTTGTCTTTGGCTTTAGTTCCAGCTGGTCTTCCTTCTGCAGATTGTTTTTTCGTGGTTCTTCCTTTCAGGAAACCGTTCTTTATGTTTAACTCCCACGTTGATGCTGTAAGCTTAACTGATTTCTTCGATAACGAAATCGAAAACGATTCGGAAGCGTTATCGAAAATGATAAAAAGGGAACGCTATAACGAATCGCTTTTTCGGTGGAATCTTGAAGGTATTGCATGTATGTGTGTGTATTTCGTTTTATCGAATCGACATCGAATGAATTTCGAATGCTTTGTACGTTTATGCGCTTCGTTTTTTCTACTCAATTTATATTTTATAGCGAATAATCGTAATCGTTTTAATTTAATTTCTTTTCTTTTTGTTTTAATTTTGAGTGTTTTTATTTAGACGTAATGGACACTGGCTAATTCCCACCGCGCCTGCGTTTCCTTCATAGTCAAGCGCACGCACACGCACTCATCGCCCGATAGCAAAACCCTCTCAATCTCAAATTTCAAAGCAATTCTGGAAGAGAGAAAGTAAAAAAAAAACATGAAAAGAGGGTAAAAGCTTCAAGGGTCGTTTTAACGACTGTTTCTCGAATAATTCTCGACAAGTTTTCTTTCGGAAATAGCTCGATAAAGTGAGCAGCCGAGAAATGGTTTGCAGGGTGTGCAGTGACGTTGTCCACATTGAAGATAGGGTTAGATAGAAGGTCTTCTTTTTGTTAAGGCAGAATAGATGGAATTTTAACAACAACTAAAAAATATAAAATTTAATATATAAAAAAAATTGACTTATCTATTCAATTGAGAAATTGCAAAGATAATTTAATAAGGAGGATTTATTATTTTTCATTGAGTGCAATTGCCTCAGGTTGAATAATTATTTTCCGTGAATGTAAAAAAACTAACCAGGGAATTTGCCCAAAAAATATTTGGATGGAAATAAAGTAAATAAAAATAAAGATTTAGAAATAAATAAATTAAAGATTTAGAATCTGTAGATCTGTTGAAATATTAAAAGTAAGAAATAATAAGCTATAAATTGATTTATACCGAACCAAATTTTTTATTGAAAACAACCTGTGACCTGATCCGCATTATTTTCAGTCATATCGCCAACGGTCAGGTGACACCGTTACTGTCCTCCTCTAAATTAATATCCATGGCCGGAATCATTAATAGTTATAAATGATCACTCAGAAATACGTTATTTTGTCATTTTTACTTTGTTTACACAATTTTAACAGCTTTTAACAAATTCACAAAACGGTCATTATTGAGATTTGCACGGACAAGGTCTGTTGGGCCAGCTAGTATTTTTATAAAAAAAAGACAAAATATTTTTTATTACATTTTATAATTAAGTCTAATTGGTTTTTGTTCGTTAAAGTTATATATAATTTTCTTTTTCGTTGGTTTTATTGGGGTACTACAATATTTTCTTTTCTTTTGTAGAATAATATGATTTCGGCTTTTTCCCGGTAATAGGAAAAAAGATGACATCAACAAGTAACAGTGGTTCAATGGGTGGTAAGGATGCCTTCATCAAAATGAGTACCACTTCAAGCGACTTCGGCAGTCATCATCTTTTACTGACACAACATTGGAAGCTATGCAGCAGTTTAAAGCAATCATATCGTCAATCCAAATGCATACTATCGAATGAGTTTTCAGGAATGTCAAAAAACAACGAAATTTTACGTTTTCTGAAGAAGTTAATTTTTTTTGATACATTGTAACCGCAGTTTGAAAAGATTGCAGAAGGGATACGGCTTCGATACTTTGCTACCACTTTACTAGGGTGTAATTTTAATAAAGCAAATAAAAATACATTTTTCATTTTCGATAGTTTGCATTTTGATCGACTATATTTTGGTTGCAAGGAGATGAAGCTAAATAAAGCATATAAAATTCTTGGTGCTTGGTGAAAGGGGGAAAAAACCAACTGTGCCAACCAACCAGATAATTATTATCTATATCTTTTGGAACGTTACATGTGGGATTTATCAAAATAAAAGATAGTTTTGAGTTTTTCTATTATAACAATTTATTGGTTAAAGACACTTGTACTACTTCCACGTCCACTGTATGATTAAATTGAACTTCTTGCTTCATGAGTTTTTTACATCTATTAAGGTCTAAGTATTAACTGCTAAAAACTGTTGCCACTGATGTTTTGTTTTTAAGTTATATCTTAATTTTTGCGCCTAAATACATACAGTTATTGGATGCAACATTGACAGGCCTTACGAATTACGACTAATACCTGATCAATCACGGATCAGTAGGGAAACCCTATAATGTTATCATAAGCAGAGTAAGAACTGTTTCTTGCGGTCAAATAGATGTAGGTTATACCCTCAGCTCCACAACAGTTTTATTCGTATTCTCCTTGCCAAACATATTTCTGCGACTCCTTTCAAAAATCTAAAATCTAAATCTCTCTTAGGCAGTTACACACTGGAATCCACCTGAAATTTGCAAAATAAATAAGAGCAAATGATATGCTTCTTCGTAGATATATCGCATGGTAAAGATAGGTGGTAAAGATAAGCACGACACAGACCGAAGTTTTCGTTATATAACTTGCCCATACTCGTATATCGAAGAACGTAGCACACGGAAATGAATAATCTTATTTTAAACACAGAAAATTATTATTATTTTACCTGATTTGTAATTGAAAATAAACCAAAACATTTCAATTTATTTGCAGGAAATTTTAAACGAAACACATTTATTGTTTCTCATTACTTACAGATCACCTTAACTACATTCGTCACATAAAATATCATCCAGAAAGCAAATCGAATTACTGGTGTACGGTGTGCTATCGGAATTTCAAAGACAAATCATCTATGCAACTTCATCTTCGATGCCATCGACCCAAAAAAGCCGACATAGAAGACTCAAAGAAAGCATTTAAATGTACTGAATGCGAAATGGCATTTAGCACAGAAAGTGATCTTCATGTACATGGTTCAATTCATGACGATAAACTTGTTTGTAGAAAATGTAATAAAGAATTTACTGGTAGGTCTGCTTTCATTTATTTAAAATAACAAAACTTTATTTTTTTATTCGATTCGTTACAGCCTTTATCAAACTAAAACGACATATTCCGACGCACTTTGAAGACAAACCGTATAAATGCGAAATGTGTAATCGTGGATTTCCAGAAATGGGATCTTTAACAAAGCACTTTCGTCTTCACACTGGTGAAAAACGGGAGAAAACACATAAATGCACCTATTGCGATAAAAGTTACTACGACGCTCATGCGTTATCAGTCCATACCCGAACTCATACCGGTGAAAAACCATGGGTATGCAATATTTGTGGAAAAGCTTTCATAGACGCAAGATTGCTGAATTCTCACTTAAAAACTCATCGTGCAGAAAAAATGTATGAATGTGATCGATGTGGAAAGAGGTGAGGGAATTATAAAGGTTATAAATATAATTTTTCTAAATGTTTTCTTTTTAATAGATTCACGCATCAAAGTACTTTAACTACACATATTCGTGTTCATACTGGGGAGAAACCGTATGTTTGTGTCGTCTGTAATAAATCGTTTATTCAATCATCAAATTTAAGTCTTCACATGAGAGTGCATTCTGGCGAAAAGCCATATAAATGCAAGCATTGTGCAAGAGCCTTTGCAAGTTCTTCGACCTTAACAACTCATATGCGCACCCATACTGGTGAGAAGCCCTATTCTTGTCCTCAATGCAGTAAAAGCTTTGCTCGACACGATTTATCTGCTCATATGCGTACTCATACTGGGGAAAAACCATTTTCTTGTGTAATATGCTCAAGGAAATTCACAACATCTGGACAATTAAGCCAGCATATACGGTCTCACACTGGTGAAAAGCCTTACAATTGTACCTTTTGCAAAAAGAAATGGGCTTCATCGACTTACTTAAAGAAACATTTGAAAACTCATCTTGAACGTGCAAGTATTGACAATCAAATAGAGAAATCAAATGGGCAAGAAGATGATGCTACATATTTACTGAAAGGTGGTGGTGGCGAATTTCAATCTGACTCAGAATTTGATGAGAGTGCGGTTTTAGTTAATGATCTATTAGCATCTGTTGTTGATTCGTCTAATGAAAGTATAAGTAATAGTGTTAGTATAGATGTCAATCAAACTATTGATCCAAATATACTGTGTTTGAAGTAGAATTTATGAAAAAGATTTTCATGTTCTGTGGGTCTATCTGATTCCAAAATAAAACAAATTGGAAGAGGATATGAAGAAAATTTCTGTGTAACTTACCTTGTCCATGTCAACTTTATATGCCCTTGAACAATGATGCTGCTGATCCGTATTTTCCATGGAGGAAAAGAAGAAAAATCAGCCGCAGAACAGAAAGAACTATCCGAGTTAGCAGCAGTAGTCGCAGAACCCCCAAAAATAAAGAAGATAAGAGCCTTAGAATTCAATAAAAATAAATTAAAATAAGACTTACTAAATTTATTCATTTTGTATTTGTAAAACATTTGCAACCACGACGCAAGGCTCCTCCAACGATCCTAACCTGCTCGACATTCAATTAACAATTAATGATTTTCCCTGGAATTCCAGGCGGAATTACAAATTGTACAAAGTACCGACCAGCACACAGGGAGAGCTCCAACGTTTAATAATTTTATACATGTAACTACCCGGGGAATTTCGAAAAATGTGGCCTGGTGCTGTCTAAAGCCCAATATAAGGTGATCAATGAATCGAGAATTTTCCCCGGAACTAAAAGTAATGCCCAGAGTTCAGTGCGCATTTAAAAAAAAAAGTAAAATATAATATTACGAATATATTACGCACTGGAATTTCTGAAATAGGTGGTTACCATATTGAATGGGCCCCTGAAGCGGTCGACAGAGTCCAATTGTTTGATCTTTGCACGTCTGAACAGATAAAGAAAAGTCATAAATGAAAAAGTTTGAACGGAATGTCCAGGAAGGAGAACCGTCGGCGGAGCCCCAGCGACGTGGATAATTGCAAGTTACGTTGATTTGCCCTAGTTTTTTTGTATTGCAAGTTAAATTCGAAATTTAATATTAAGAAAAGAAGATATATTAAGATACATATTTAATTTTGAGGAATTGTAGTTTTATATTGTAAACAAAATAAGAGTGATTGTTGTAAGTTAAACAAAATAATTAAACTATTGGCATTACTAATTAAAGTTGTGGTAACCGAATATGTTTGTTGTTTTTATTGTTTGTTGAACCCGACGTGTACTGTCATAACTAATAACATAATTCTTTTACCAAAATCATAATTCACATCAAAGCAACGTCCCAAAAATCGTTAAGTAATTTTCTGGCGCTTGACATGGTTGTTACGTGCGAACTTATAAGAAACATTATTCTGAACATTATTCTACAAGCGACCTGACGTCACCAGCTTGAACGGCAGTACTCCCAATTACACCGGGAGGTAAAGAGAAGTGTCCGGTAGGTTAAAAGGCGGCAGATAAACGAGTTCGCATAAAAAGTGTGTGCGAATTGCCGATATTTCTTTTTCATTTTTTTCTTATAAAGAAAATTATATACACAAATATATAAAAGTGGTGAATAAACGAAGGGTACGGGCCATAACATGGACCCTCGCCCAACAAACAGTGCAGTGATCGGAGACACTATGAAAAGGCGAAGAAAAAGCAAAAATTGTTTAATACCCAGAAAGACACCAATAAATAAAAAAAACAACGGAAAATACAGATAATGGGGGTTGCTACACGGAGACTCAAGAAGTCGGCCGAACTCAGATTTGAGTCTCGTTATTTAATGCTACACGAGGCTGTCTTCATCTTAGATAATTCCTTATATATGAAAGCCTTGACTGTGTGTGTAGTAAGCGACGTTTCTTTATTTTCATTTGTCAGAAAGAAAAGAGAAAAAAAATGCATTTGTGGTAGCTTTCATCCAGGGAATTTCTGGATGAAAATTCTTTCGTTAAAGATTCGTCAAGCGCGCCTTCTTTCCCTTCTCTTCCCTCGTTTCTTGCCTGTAAAACCGGTTTTTTGGTACTTCTTGAGTCCCCGTGTAGCACCCCACAATGGGAGTTGTGACGACGAAAGCTCCTACGACAGCATGCCTTACGACCAGCAACAGCCAGCATACAGTGGCGCAGGGAATTCCTTTGCTCCACTAATGCCAACAGATGAAGAAGAGCAAGCCCTCGAGAAACTCATCCACTCGGTGAAAGAAAAACGTTTCCCCGAACTGCCAGCGGAAAGCTCTGCAAATGAAGCAGCAACCAGTGCGACGAATCTGGCGACTGACCAGGCGGCAGCAGCAGCAGCAGCAGAAACAACGACACCCCAGATGACAGCAACAAAAAAAGAAAATCTACTATCAATATTTTTAAGAAAGGAATTTCAGATACCTTAGCGTTAGCTTCTAGAGTGATTGGGAGCAAAGGGTTCTCCGTCAAGAGACAATCTGGCGGGCACAATTCCCTTATGTGTGCTAGAATCACTGACATATAGTAATGGACCGCTGATTGACGATGCTGAATGGCACCATTTTTCTCCAGAAATAGAAAACCTTTTTCATGCAAACAAAAAAAAATTTCATCGAATTTAGGAGAAAATAAGTGATAAGATGTTTGTTATAATTAACGGAAATAAATTTCCATCACTCATTTTTATTTATTAGCAGTTTTTTCATTAAATAAATGTATTTATTCCAAAACCGTGACGGTTATTTCCCCTGTTTAACGAAGTTTTCAAATTAGCTCAAGAGTGAGACAGAAGAACGAAAACTATACCTGTCTATTTTTTTTTTCTAATTATGTTTATGTCGCTGACATGCGCTGACGATTACAGTTCTTTGGGATTTAACGTGGGAGCGAGGCAGGAATAGTTTTTGGTGCCATTTTTTTGTATGGGATTTTGCTCATTTAGCAGTCCATTACTATATGTCAGTGGCTGGAATAGATGATTATAAGAAAATGAAGAGAGTGCTTGAGCGTGCGGAAACGGAATTTTTCTCCTTTACAGCGAAATCGGAGAGGAAAATAACCGTTCTTCTAAAGGGCCTGGATCCTGAAATGGACTCGCAGGAGATACTTACGCTGCTAAGCGAAAAAAATATTAAAGATTTAAAATTTTTGGCTGTGAAGCCGTTTGTAACACCGCACTGGCGCACTACAAAAAAGATACTCCCTTACTTCCTCGTCCAGCTTTCCCCGGAGAGTCGACTAGACAATCTTAAATTAATAAGAGATGTAGGTCACCTCGTAGTTCGTTGGGAAAACTTAAATAAAAAGGAAGGTATCCTCCAGTGCATGAGGTGCCAAAGGTTCGGGCATGCCGCACCTGTCACATGGCATTTAGGTGTATCAAGTGCGATAAGGACCACAAGCCAGGAGAATGCCCTCTCGGCAAAGACCGCGTAGATGACAAAAACATGCTATACTGCGTACTCTGCCGTTCAAACGGTCACCCTGCTAATTATCGGGGATGTCCAAAATACGCAGAACTGAAGAAGAGAATTCAGGCGAGGAAGAGCATGATAGAGAAACAAAAAATGCAGAAAGCTGCTATGTTCAAAAACATTGTGAGCCCAAACTTAACATTTGCTCAAATGGCAATGCACGCAGAAACAACAGCGCAACAAGCTCCGGAAGTAGTTCAAGCCCCTTCCGCCGGTAATGATAAGGTTATGGCGATCTTGCTATCTATTCAGGGACAATATTAGCCGACATAAGACGGCAAGTGAATGAGCAAGGTGCCAGGTTGGACCTTGTTTACTCCATGCTCTTCCCCGAAAACGGGCCGTAAGCGTGCAATGGCAACTCTGGGACAGAACGTAATTAAGATCGTGGCCATAAACGCCAATTCCATTATTAGAATTGAGAGGAGGGCGAACATACTCTCGTTGCTGCATCAAGAAGCTCCTGATGTCCTGTTAGTCTGCGAAACTAAGCTGTCTGAGAGACACAGACTGGAGTATAAGAATTGTGTAGTTGTCAGGCGAGATCGCCCTGGTGCTACTCGGGGTGGCGGAACGGCTATCTTTATTAAAAATGGAATTAAGTTTCGGGTACGGCAAAGCAGGGAGACCGAACAGTTTCGAGTGCTGTAAGCCTGCGTCGTGTATATCCCACTCCAAAGCGGACGTAAGATGTACATAATTGCGGCTTACGCACCCGCAGCTCCACAGGTCGACAGCTTTGTCAGCGAGCTGGAACAACTTTTTCAAACACTTGGGCTGGGTTCAGAAGAAAATTATTACTTATTGGCCGGAGATCTAAATGCCAAACATAGAGCTTGGGGAAATCAAATGCCTAACACCAGAGGTAACCACCTGCAAAGATGGTGGGAGTGTAATAGAATCCAGCAGAGAGTCACACTTCTTGCTACGAACATGTCTTCGTATCCCAGGGGTGAATCGTATCTGGATATATGCTTGCTGGACTCGCGTCTGGATAGCGGACGAATAAATGACGAAGATGTAAACTGCCTACGGACTGTACCTTACGACAGCGACCACCACGGACTGACCCTCACGGTGCAGATGCCACGTGAGTCTATCGAACTGGAGCAGTATGCTGAAGTACAGCCCTATATTTATCATAAGGCGAACTGGCCGCGATTTTGCAGGGCAATGGCCCGCACTATACAAACAGAAGGACTAACACCGCCGACAGACCAAAATTTGACTAGAGACAAAATCGACCATTACTTGAAGGAGATGGATCGAGTCATAGTGCAAACGATGAATCGAGTCATCCCTAAAACAAAAAAACCCGACTGCACGGACTGCTACAGGAATTCTACAATCGACAGATTACAAAGACCAAAAAACCTACTGCTATCGAGACTCAAAACATTACATCCCCAATTCCAAAATCACCGGAATCCAGAAATCACAACATTGAAATCGTTGATTCGAAACCTCCAGCAACTAATCAAGGAAAATTACTCTAAGTCTATAAATCTGTACTGGAGCAATAAGATCCGGTCCATAAAACCCAGTGGTCCGGGCACATTCCCACAGATAAAATCTTCCGAAAAAGAACGCATAACAGACTGGAGAAGCAGAGACTACCGAACAACCAAGACAGTGAAGGACTGTTATGAAAGGCGGGCTTAGATCCAGATACGCATTACCGAGACGATGACGACTGTTATCATGTGGAAGATGAGCAGGACAGAGTTGATTTGGTGGGAGCCTTCTGGCAAAAGGTCTACACAACGAACCCTCCTGTGCAGCCGAATCGCGACCTGGAAAATCGGGCGCAGCTAAACTACATTGATCTTCAAAGCGAAAACAGAGTTTGGAGATCTGAGAATCGACATTTAGTCGAATTCAGTGAGGATTGCCCAGCGGACAACATCCCAGAGGCCTCCGAAACCGCGATTTTTGTGAAGAAGGACAATCTATTGCGAATTTTCCACATGCTAAAGAATAAGAAATCGGCAGGGATCGATGCTATCCCCAATGTGGTTCTAAAGCACTTACCTCAGTGTTCAGTCGACATTTACACCACGTTGTTTAATAAATGCTTTGAATAATGCCTATTTTCCGGATTACTGGAAAATGGCCGTGATATATCCTATACCCAATCTTCGGCCAATAAGCTTGCTACCAAACATCAGCAAAGTGTTCGAGGTGGTAATCAACCGCTCGCTGACAAGTTGGGTTGAGGACAAAAATATTATTCCGGACAATCAGTTTGGATTCCGAGCGGAACATGGCACTATCCATGCTTGCGCAAAACTGGTGTCTGACATACAGTGGAATTTTGCCAAAAGACAGTGTACCGGAGCATGTCTGGTTGACTTCGAGAAGGCCTTCGACTCTATATGGGTTGAGGGACTTCTCCTGAAGCTAACAATGAACGGGATAAATGGTCCCCTACTTCGAATTATCTACGACATGATAACGGGGAGGAAGTTTCTTGTTAAAAGTGGGAACTACACCTCAAAAATCGTTGACATTAAAAACGGGCTGCAGCAGGGAGCAGTAAATTCGCCACTCCTTTTCAATATACATATACACAAGCGATTTAATAGGATCTCTTCAAAGCGCTTTAGCGTTCGCAGACGACCTAGTTATATACCGATCAGGCCCGAAGATTGACGTTATCCAGACGCTTCTACAACGTGATTTCGAGAAAATCGAGCGTTATGCTAATGATTGGAAATTGAAAATCAATCATGGAAAGTGCGAAACGATCCTTTTCAGAACCCCACTTAACAAAGCTCCACGCGATGTTAGAAGCAACTGGAAGACGCTCCATGTTCGAAGCCATGCGGGACAGACGCTGGAGAGGAAAACCGAAGTTAGGTACTTGGGGATTTGGCTGGATCAGTACATGTATTACGAGAGTCATATACGTACTGTTATAGTCAAAGCCCAGAAGGCCTTCCATATGACGAAGAAGCTCTTCTACAGCAAGCACCTTAACTCAACTCAAGGGTTAAGGTGAATTGCTATAAGAGCTTGGTCAGACCGGTCCTCACTTACGGCTGCCCCGCATGGTGGAATATAGCTCCATCATATATGGAAAAGATGAGGATGTTTGAAAGACAATGCTTGAGAGCATGCTTGAGCATGTATCGAACTCCCGAATCGAACTACAAAAAATTTTATGGTAACAAAATCCTATACGGAAAAGCAAAAACCATGAGGATGGACAATTTCATAATCAGATTAATCAGAAATCACGTTTTAAGAGCGACGGAAAGCAACAATCCTCTCATCTTCGGAGCTTACTATCCCAGACCAGACTTTTATGACACGACAAGACGGACAGGACAAACACCGCCCGAAGCATTCCCATGGCTAGATGCGTTAGGGCTGATACAGGATAGGGAGGGAGTTCCTTTAATTTACCACGTGTATCGTCGCGCGCTAGATAAACGTGTCTTGCACGAAAGAGTCGATGGACTTAATGCACAACTCCTGCGATTCAGTACAGGTGTAGGCCCTATAGATAAAGAGAAAGCCTCCAGGGCCAGTAGGAGGTACTGGTGGCTGGAAGAGGCAGGTTAAAAAGTGTGTTTCGGTGCGAATGAGCAATAAAATAGTTTAAGTAGGATCACGATCCCTATATAGTTTTAAGTTAGCAGTAGGTTAGGGTAGGTAGCTTGTAAGTCTTTTTACACTAGGTTGTTTTATAAAATAGGTTAAGTTAGCTAAGTTTTTTTATTTTATATTACAATATTTTCTTAGCATGTAGCATATAGTTAAGCATTTATGTATCATTCGAATCGAATAAAGAGGCCGAAAGGCAATTCCAAATAGTTTAAGTAGATAGAGTCTAACCTAGAGTGCCCGCAGAGGGCCAGTAAGTTTCTTTTTAAGGTACATAGGGAAAATAGGTTTAAGCGTAGCCTGTATTACAATATAGTTATAATAAATATGCTTAAAAAAAAGAAGTGTCCGGTAGGTTAAAAGGCGGCAGATAAACGTTTTCGCATAAAAAGTGGAAAATATGAAAAGGTGACAGTAAGGACCTCCACCAAATTGCTGGATCTCAAAAGATGACATCCCGCCAGAATTTAGATGTCCGACAAGGATACCTATTTTTCCATCATTCTTTATTATAGTAATAAATGATACCCTTGTGAGTGATTTTGCTCTAGATAGTAGAAGAGGAGGCTACACCGCCTTAAGGATATTAAATCCGCGGATGATATCTGCTTTCTACCCTACATAATATTATATTAAACAATTTAGCAAACAGAAAGTATAGTTCGGCAGGCTTAAAACTAAATCCGATTAAAACTAAAGAACTGTGAATAAACTCAAACAGCATTGAACGCATGGTGTTGAAAAACCGCTACGTGAAGGAAATAGAATTGGATTGGCCACACCTTGCGACGCGACAACGATAATCTAGACAAGCAGGCCCTCCACTGGAATCCGCAAGGAACCCATTGAGTTGAAAACCCCAGCTCAATGTCGAGGAGAACTTTAGTAACAGAGACGCACCTCCCTGTTAATTGGGGGTGTAGTACTGTCCTTTGTCAGCTGCTTAGCAGGAATCGGTTGTTTCAGGAGAGCCCAACGACTGTGGCACAGCTTGCTTCTAAAAAAACTGCTTCTACTCTTGACAGTGTAGGTAAAAATCTCTATGATATTGTCATCTCGTTTTTTGATCTCTAGTATGATGGACACTAGTGATGAGTTACTTCTCTTTGGGACTTCAATTTTCCCAATATTTAGTGGGTATCGGATGAATAGGACGATAACTACCTCCCCACAGGCAACCTGAATTTTAATGAATCCTGCTTTCTTAATTCCTTATTCTCACTTGGCTTGAATCAAATGAGCGGTGTGTCTAACGTTCTGCGGAGGCAGTTAGATTCTGGTTCAGTCAATATGACTGTCGAACGCAGGCCAATAGTCATGACGTCTGTTGACAATTACCACTCTCCTCTCCTGCTTAATTATTGCGTCAATTCAGAGAATACTCCTTGTCCGGAGGTGGTAACCATTCTTTTAACTATAAAAGGCTAACTTTGGGTAGCTGTCATCTAGCTTGGGGAGCTTGCATCGATCGATTTTAACAGTTTGCTTTCCGCAAATGCGTCGGATGACGACGTAGCATGGTTTTATGCTGTACTTTATGAAGCTTTCGTTTCTTGCGTACCTTTTGAGCCCCGAAAATCGTACAGTTCATTTCCATCTTTGTTCAAAAATGAACTCAAGCACTTGAAAAATCAGATGAATAGACTCTGGAAACCCTATTTAAAGAGTCGCAATTCATTTATCAATTGCTATAACAGATTTCGTTCACTCTCTTTTGCTTTATATAGAGAATACGTTAGCAGTATGAGTTATAAAGTGTTTACTGATCCTAGAAACTTCTTCAAATTCGCCAACTCTAAGAAAGAAAGTTGATAACTACCTTAATACTATGCAGCACACGAACTGGTTTAACTGTGAGTTTCCTGCGATTTGTAACATGTTTGCGTCATTCTTTCATCGATCTTTCTCACCTTCTGACTTTCAGCCTAACGACAATAATTTTCATCACATTATTCCTAACGAGGGGCTCATATTTTCCTCTCTCAAATACCAGTGCTGACGGCAAACTCCCATTCGACTTCACTTCTGGCCCCGACGATATTCCTCCTGCTGTCCTTAAGGCCTGTGTGGAGGTTCTCCCGTCTCCACTGAAAACCCTGTTTCAAAAATTCTTAGATAAAGAGTACTTTAGTACGCTTTGGAAGAATTCGCAAAAGTGGTAGCAAAAACGAAATATCGAATTATAGACCAGTTGCGAAGTTGTCCCTTATACCGAAACTTTTTGAATTATCTATTCTGCAATTCCTATCTGCAAGAGGCTGGTTTCAACGAATCAACATGGTTTTCTTGCAGCTCGTTCCACTACCACCAATCTTCTTGAGTTCATTTCTCATGCTGTCGAGGGTTTCGTTTCTGTTTGTCAAACTGATTACGTTTACACTGATTTTAGTAAGGCATTTGAAAAGCTCTCCCATTCCATTATAATTCTCAATTAAGAATGTTAGGCTTTCCGCAAGCCCTTCTAATGTGGTTCCAGTCTTACTAAGCTGAGCGAACCTACCAAGTTCTTTTTCGTGGTTCTAAATCAGTAACCATTGAAGCGACATCCGGTGTCCCTTAAGGAAGTCATATTGGCCCTCTTCTCTTTATTCTATCAATTGATGACATTGTTCCCTTGCTAAGACACTGTAGAATATTGATTTGATTTACGCTGATGACATCAAATTGTACCGTCACATAAAGAGTATTGAGGATTGCAAAATTTTGCAAGTTGACCTTGACACCTTTTACTCTTGGTGTGCTAACAACAACCTGGTTCTTAATATTAGTAAATGTGAAATCATGACTGTTAATAGGAGACATAGTCCTATAATTTTTAACTACACCTTTTCTGGGTGTCCCTCGTGTTAATTTTGTTAAATATCTCGGAATTAGATTTGATAGTAAGCTGAGTTGTCTAATCTCTATATTACTAAACGCCTATACATTACTCTTTCCATTACTCGAATATGCGTCCCGGGTTTGGTCTCCTCACTACAATTCGCATGTTAGAACTATTGAATCGGTTCACGAAGGTTCGCTTGATTCGCACTGAATTAACTTCCTTGGGAAAACCCAATAGTTCTTCCATCACATGGAACCTGGTTTACGTTACCTCAACTTAAGCTCTCCTCACAAGCGTCGTGAGGTGGCTGATGTTGTATTTGTTCATCAGCTCCTTAATGGAAAGGTTGACTCAGGTTTTATAAGTCGCCGTGCGTCGTTTAGAGAGAGTCGTTAAAATCTGAGAGGACCACCTCTTTTGCAAATCAACTCTTCTAACACGAATTACGGTAGATTTGAACCTGTCAATCGCATGTTCATTAATGTTAATAATAATATTAATGTCTTTAGCGTGACCATTAGTAAAGATGTCCAAAGGAGTCTTGTTAATCTCACGTGACCGCTTCCTGTTTCCTGTTGCATGGATTATATGTTAATTTGGATTTATTTTTAATTTACTAATTTTTATGTTTGCATGCTTAGTTGTGAGCCTCATCTCAGCGCTTGGTTGTGCTGAGTAGGTAAATCTTTCTTGGCCCAGCTGAGAAGTGCGCCTTCTGTATTAGAAGGGTTAACTCTATTATTATTACTAAGGGATGTTATAAGGGTACGGGGTATTGAAGACGGTGGTGATGAACCCTGCGTTTGAACTCTTGGATGTCATAGGAGCTCGGAAATGCCGACTGCGAGAGATTATTCCACAGTCGAGTTGTTATATTTACAAACGAATTCATATCTTGTTGAATGCGTGAAAGGGGGAGTTGCAAGTAGAGGGAATGAGATGAGTGGGCTAATGTGGTGTTGCGGGCATAAAATTGCCGTGGAGGCAGGAGAGTGTTTATTTCGGAGGAACGGTCAATATGATAGTAGCGATAAAATTTTGTCAGTCCCAGACCCAACACAGCAGAGTTGCCACCCGTTCCGATTTTGCCGGGACAGTCCCGATTTCGAAGACATTGTCCCGCGTCCCGACGGCCTATCGATTTTAGATTTACTAAAAGCGGCTCGTCATAATAAGAAATACACATGGAAAAAATAATTATATAAAATAAATACAATTATAAACACAACATAAAGTTTAATTTTCCTTTAACTGTCTCATGGGTAATTTTTTTTTTCACCAAACTCCGAATGTCTCTTATGGATGCCCGATCGTCCCGTTTTTTCCCCTTAAAGGTGACAACCCTGCAACACAGTGTTATATCAAACTATTATTTTTAATTTATAGTCCAGGCGCTGGAGCATTTCCAGTGGTTTTGGCGTGATGTAACGGACTTTTTTGGTGGAATCGGTCAGAAATGATATCCTCAACAATATTTAGGGGGTGCGCAAGCATGAAACTCCCAGGAAAACTTTTGGTAGCCCAAAAACTGAAAAGTTCACTAAAAATTCCCTGTTTTTTGGCCTTTCTTGTTAAATATCTCTTAACGAAGGCTTCTAGGCGAAAAATTTGTTGAGCATGTTTTGTTCGTTATTGAATTTGCTAAAACTTACCCTAAAGCGGATTTTCGGAATTTGAATTTTTGCATTGCAAAATAGCCAAAAACCGCGAAAAAAGTACCTCACTTTAAAGTTAGCACAAGGAAAGGGGAGACCATTATCTTCCAATTTAATTCTGGAATTAGATAGTTAAAGGCATGATTAACTTATATCCAAAACCCGATCACGGTCGGTCAAATAGTTTTTGCATAATGATTTTTGCAATTAAGTGAATTTAAAAAGTTAAATTTGTTACTGCGCCAAAAGAAAAACTCCCATGTTGGTCCTGATTTTTTTACGTATACTCTAAGACTCTCTTTACAATATCCAATCATTAAAATTTTGATTTTTAAATTTTTTTTATGGTTTTTAATTTTTTTAAGATTTTTGGCAAAAAACTGCAACTAAGGCGTTTTTTCCACAAAAATTGCTAACTCGGCGACGCTAGGAATGCTAGGCGCGTTTCAAATTCGCTCGAAAAAGGACTCAGTTTCTATTGCACCAATTTAACTGTTTTTTTTTTATATTTCAAAAAGGAATCAAAAAGGTTTAATTTTACTGGATGAATCGATATGGACAAATTTTTTTCAGACTAGTAGAGGCCGAGTAGTTGCTTAGAGCGTGGTGTTAGTACAATTGTACAATACAAAGGATGTCATTGTGAGTTTCTAGACTAATATTCATTCAGCAGCAGAAGAGCCGGTGCTTCAAGTTAATCTACACTGGTATTCTTTCATCGCGAGTAACTTCAGCGGGAAAACTAGCGAGGGGTTACTTTTGTAACCCAAGAATTCTTTAATGATTTGTGTAACGGCCTGCATGGTAATCGAAAAATTCTATTGGAAATTTAGGAAATTGGAAGTCTTTACATTGTAATGGCTAGGTAAGCAACTAGCTAATGACTTGTGGAATATATTAGTTGGAGATTTAATGTGCTTTTATTATTCTTTGTCTTTGTTTTGTCGAAGCCTCTTTTCTTGAGTTTATTCCGACAAAGTGCAGTCAAAAAGATTTCTTGCTGGTAAAATCCTCACCAAATGTAGCAGAAATGGAATGGTAATTTCGGAAAGCAATGCTGAAAAGAGTAGCAGTAATTTATCCTGCATACCTTACATCAGTGTTGGGCATTAATCAATTAAATTTTCAATCAATTAATTAATTGATTAAAAAGTTAATTGCGATTAATTTAATTGCAATTAAAATTAATTGCGATTGAACTATTAATTGCACCCCACAATTAATTTATTTGGATTAATCTGTATTAATTGTATATTAGAACTAAATCAATTGCAATTAATTTATCAATTGCAATTAATTTTGTCAATTGTTCTAAAAAACAATTAAAACTAACAATTATTCCGCTTCAATATAGATATAGACACTCCAATTTTATATGATCCTGCCATTTTTTTGGAGAATCACTCATATAAAGAGCATAATATGAAAAAAAATATGGGGAGTATGGGGGCCAAAATGGCAGAAAGAAGAAAAATTCAAAATGGGGGACTAGTTTTGGCAATTGTGTTCCGATTGTGCTGAAAATTAGTGTCGGGGGGTTTTGAGGGATCCAAATGACAAATTTGTGGTTAAAATTTTAAAATTCAAAAGGGCGGACTAATTTTGGAAATTGTGCTCCGATTGTGCTGAAAATTAGTGTCGGGGGGTTTTGAGGGATCCAAATGACAAATTTGTGGTTAAAATTTGAAAATTCAAAATGGCGGACTAATTTTGGAAATTGTGCTCCGATTGTGCTGAAAATTAGTGTCGGGGGGTTTTGAGGAATCCAAATGACAAATTTGTGGTTAAAATTTGAAAATTCAAAATGGCGGACTAATTTTGGAAATTGTGCTCCGATTGTGCTGAAAATTAGTGTCGGGGGGTTTTGAGGAATCCAAATGACAAATTTGTGGTTAAAATTTTAAAATTCAAAATGGCGGACTAATTTTGGAAATTGTGCTCCGATTGTGCTGAAAATTAGTGTCGGGGGGTTTTGAGGGATCCAAATGACAAATTTGTGGTTAAAATTTTAAAATTCAAAAGGGCGGACTAATTTTGGAAATTGTGCTCCGATTGTGCTGAAAATTAGTGTCGGGGGGTTTTGAGGGATCCAAATGACAAATTTGTGGTTAAAATTTTAAAATTCAAAATGGCGGACTAGTTTTGGCAATTGTGCACCGATTGTGCTGTAAATTAGTGTCGGGGGGTTTTGAGGGATCCAAATGACAAATTTGTGGTTAAAATTTTAAAATTCTAACTGGCGGATTAGTTTTGGCAATTGTGCTCCGATTGTGCTGAAAATTAGTGTCGGGTTTTGAGGGTATTCCAATTGCAATGAAAATCGGTGTGGGGGTTTTTAAAGACACAAAGGACGAATTTTTAGTAAAAATTTATGAATTCCAAATCCACTGCTGATCCGGTCAAAAAATTCGATTTGGGTCCCATTCAATTCAACATTATAGTGAAACACGTGCCGAGTATGAATAGTATGGGAGGATTTGTTAAAAAATATAGTTTAGTTAAATTTAAAAAATAGAGATAGAGATAGTTGAAGTTGAAATTTTAGTGGAAGAAATACATACTCTGGAAGGTGCTGAGGTGGAGAGCTTTGACTTATGTAGTTTTATATGGGTGGGAGTATCATTTCTACCATATTCATGAAAATAGGTCCGAGGGTTACTTAAATTCAGGGTGATACGTAAACCTGCACCAAAACAAAATAGCACTAGCGGCTAAACCATTACGACTCCAACCACCCCCTTTCCCTCCCATACTATCCAAAACCTAACCAAAGTCAGCCACTTTGAAAAATCAACGGATACTGTATATCAAAAACGAAACCGTATTGTTTTTTTTCCGTTGTAGTGGTGTATTTTATGTTATATGGTAAAGCGAATTACCGTAAAAATTGGCATGTATATAATACGCGTTAATACTGATCATGGGCGCAATAACAGTACTTGTTCCTTATAACCCTAATAAAATGTACTATCAATAACCTATCTCAAAAAACCTAAACAAAAATATATATCATAAAAAAACGTATGTGTGTCTGGGCACATTTTGGAAATTAAGACCTCTATGGTCATTTTATATGTCCAAATCAATCTTATTACTACAGAAGGATAAAGGTCAATAAATTTTGTATATACAATAATACATAATACATAATACGTAATCCGTAATATATAATACAATGTAAATAATACATAGAACATAATTCATAGTACATATTACACAATATAGTACATAGTAGTAGTGAATAATACATAGTTCATAGTAAATAGTACATAGCACTTAGTACATAGAACATAATACATAGAACATTGTACATAGTACATAGTTCATAGTAAATAGTACATAATACATAATAGATAGTACAAAACATAATACATAGTTCATAGTACATAGTGCAAGTACCTAGTACATAGTACATAATACCTTTTACATAGAACATAGTATATAGTGTTTGGTACAAAGTACATAATATTTAGTAGAAAATACATAATACAGAGTATATAGTGCAAAGTACATAGCAGATAGCACATAGTTCATAATACTTAGTCATAGTACAGAATGAATAGTACATAATCGCAGTACATAGTATATAATACCTAATACATAGTACATTGTGAACAGTATATGGTACCTAATCATAGCCCCCAATACATAGTACATAATACATAGTACAAAGTACATAGTACATTCTTCATAGTACATAATTCATAGTAAGTAGCACATAGTCCGTAATGCAAAGTACATAATACCTAGTACATAGCAGATTATACATAGTACTTAATACCTTGTACATAGTACATAGCACATAAAACATAGTTGACAGTATATAGTAGGTAGTATATAGTCCAAAATAAATAGTATATAATACATAATACATAGTACAAAGTACATAGTACATAGTTCATAGTACATAATTCAAAGTAAATAGCACATACTCCGTAATGCAAAGTACATAATACCTAGTACATAGCAGATTATATATAGTACATAATACCTTGTGCATAGTACATAGCACATAAAACATAGTTGACAGTATATAGTCCATAATAAATAGTACATAGTACATATCGCATAGTACATAGTCCGTGTACATAGTACCTAATACATAGTGCATAACACTTAGTATATAGCACGTAGTACATATTGCTATATGTTACATAATAATATATAATACACTAGTCCCTCTTTAAACACAAAACGAAAAATAGCAAAAAAAATCAAACACAAAACGAAATTCTCTTCCGTAAAAAATTCTCTTCCGGTCAAACAAAAAAACATAAAATAAAAAAATCTCTTCTAAAAAATTGCTCCATTGATTTCGATTTCGAAAAATGTTGAAAGTGGCACAACTAGAATGTTATTATAGATAATTCATACAATACAAACTAAAATCCCCAAAGCCAAATTGTTCCCCCACGGCACGCAAAAAATTGACCGTGACGCAAAGGTGCGCAACGTGGCTAAAAAAGTTTTTACTTTAAAAACTAAAAACACGCTTTTTAAAATGAACTAATAAAAAATAACCTTCTACTACTCTTTCCATATAATAATAAATTTTAATTTTTAGTTTTTAATCAAATCTATAAAAATGATTGACAATTGATTAATCGTCTTTAATTGTGGAAACTCACGACTAACAATTAATTAATTGTTAATTGCGAATTTTCACAATTACAATTAATTAATTGTTAATTGCAATAGACGCGATTAACAATTAATTAATTGTTAATTGCGAGTTTTCACAATTACAATTAATTAATTGTTAATTGCAGTAGACGTGATTAACAATTAATTAATTGTCAATTTTTAATCGTCCAGAAATTTAGTTTTGCCCAACACTGCCTTACATGGTAATATATGTATTCAATTAATACATTTCATGTCTGAAATAAGTCTTCGTCTATAATGCCTACGGTATGTACTTACCACCCTAGGATATAAAAGTAACCAGCTCATTACCACCTCGCAAACCTAGTCATTACATTTCCCGCTGGGACTTACTTGACTTTACACGGAAATATCGATGTTCGTGACGATAAATTGTACTTGCAGAGCCCGAGTAAGAGTAGGCGAAAGCGAATAAAGTATAGTATGCTTTAAGTTGTCAAGCCGAAATTTTCTCGTGAGCAGGTTATTACAGTTCCCTTACGCTAATTCCTAAAATACCGGTTCTGCTACTGCCGAAGAAATACTGCTGTAGATTGGGAAATTCACTTCAGTAAGTACCTACTATTTTATTTTTATACAACTTCAAATATAAGGTCGACATTATAAACTAAGGTCCGATATACCGCTCATTAAATAAAACCGCACTTGAGATCGTAAAAATCTTCGTGGCACGACTCGTTTACAATGGTCTTCTTGCTTTTTTGCAGCTCGAATTGGGACAATGAACCGTCGGGAGTATAAATTGGTCCACCAATTTAAACTGACGTTTTACATGTCGTTCAATGAGTGAATGGGCCTAATCACCCTCATTCTGGGTGTGCCCTTTGATAAAAAAATTATGGGTTAATTATTTTATGCCAAGGCATCGTACTGCGTATGACTGACCGATGACCGTTTGACTCGTCCCAAACATACCATTCACAGCATTGCATTGCAACTAGGACTTAAATGCAATAAAGTTCGTTTGTAATAGGTTTTGATTTAAAAATAATCATTACGTTGTCATTATAAGAAATACGTAGGTACCTACCCCATACTTTTAGAGGGTCTTGGATTTTCGTCGACATTTATGATACAGGCTCATATTCTATGTCTACTACTACCTACTATGTTGGTTGACTGTTGTCCTTTAGAGCCATTTTACAAAATAACTTCCCACGGGGAATCGCAATTGAGAGCAAAAGAGGAAGCAATCATAACAAGTTCAGTGTGCTTTCAATGTAAGTATTTCGAAAACTGACAAAAATGATTGTGAGAAGAGTGGCATAACTATAACGTTGTGACACAAGTACGACAGTAATGCCCCCTAAAGGCCAGTTTTAATGTTACAATAATGACTTTCTTGGACGGTGATTAGACTGTTCGTTCCTACGACCGTTCCTCACGAGGTTTTTTGAAGAAACGGGAAGTGGAGATGATGAAGGGCTTCATCTCCACTTCCCCGTTCCTCTAAAAGCTCGTGAGATACGTACGTAGTAACGAACAGTCTAATAACTGTTTTGCAGTCGAAAACTCTTAGAAAGTACATTGCACGTATAGTAATAACTACAAATGGGGCCTTTTTAAGTTATGATATTGTTTTATTTTAGAGATGCGCCGAATATGGGTTCAACCGAATACGAATATTCGGCCGAATGTTCGGTCAAAAATATACCGAACCGAACATTCGGCCGAATTATTCGGTTCATTTTCGCGCAGTAAGTAAACAGGTTCATATTAGGTCGACGAAGCGCTCTCGTGCTAGCTCGGCTGACTCACTCAATTCGCCGCTCTTTTTTTTATTGCAACTTCTCTCGTGATAGAGTTACCGCCAAAAAAGGGACTAAAGCAAGAATGTAGGAAAATGATAATTCCATAAACATTGAGGCCCTACGCATATGAGTCAACAAATTTGCGATCCCAGCTTCAAACTGGTTTCACCATTATCACGCTCCCAACCAGTTTGCAACCTAATTGAAACCTTTGTACACACACAACCGCAACTGATTTTTAATGAATCGGTGTTCTATACACGAAGATTTTGTTGAATAAACTTTGTCACGTACAAATACAACCACGCAACTGAAACTGGTGATATTTCCAAGCGTACATGCGTTACATTCGGCGACAGACAATAGAATTGTGTGTATTCAAATGCGATTTGACGAAATATTCTGTGATTCATGCAGCGCAAATGTCGGTCTACTTTCAACTTTTTCTGTTACTTAGACTTTTGGGTTATGTTTAAAAGCTGGGACGGAATGCAACTACGCAATTAGATGTTGGTGAAAATTCGCCGCATATCGTGGAACCGCTGAATGCAACGCGGGTACGCTTGTCTGTCACCAGGTTGATATTGCTTCCGACCGGCAAGAACCGTTGCACGCATGCAGTTGCCAACTACTGTCAAATCGGCCTCGTTTCTGTCGATTCGTGTGTGGATTCTCAATTTTTTAAATTTTTGTTTTTGTGAATAAATACAGTTATACAAAGAAGTGTTTGTTTCATTTAAAAATACTACCTATGTACGGTTCCAGCATAAAGCCTCTTTAAGATATGTAATTCTTAAAATAATACTATTTAAATGTTCGGCAATTATTCGGCAAAATAACCGAATATTCGGCCGAATACGAACATTTAAAAATACGCCGAATATACCGAATACGAATATTCGGCCGAACATTCGGCGCATCTCTATTTATTTAATGAGCGATATTTAACTTCTGTTTGCAGTGCTATATGAGTAACGTGGGAGCGTCTTGAATTTACTTGTTAGCGTAATAAATGGACCGAAATATTAACTTTTCATCGTATTTAAATTTTTTAGGGGCTAAATATCAATATCTTAAAAATGGACGATCAAGAGGAGCTCTGTCTGATTTGTAATAGATCTCTATATACAGGCGAAATTCGAAAAGTGACTTCGAGCAATGTAGGAAAAAACATCTGGAGTTCCGGAAATATCTGAATATGAACGTTCATATCTCCTGCGCTAAATCTTACACTTCAGCCACACACATTCAAAGTACCTTGAATAAGTTACAGCCTACTGTAACGGACGCTTTTACGAGGGCACAAGGAAATGTTGATTTTGATTTTGCGTCGTTATGCTTCATCTGCGGAAAAGATGCTTCGGATGAATCCATGCAGAAGGTATTGCGCTTAGGTGCGCTTGACAGAAAAAAAAGGGAGATACGATTAGTAAAAAATAATACAACGAGAGACACATTTATACAAAAATTGAAAAATGCTGCTGAAGCAGCTGATATAGTAATTTATAAAAGGCTGCTGACGGTTCCGGATTTAGTCTGTGCGGGAGGACGGTACCACAATAACTGTCAAAAATTGTTGTACAATAAGTTTAGAAACATTGCTGAACCGTCCGATACCTTAAGTTATTCTGCTGCAAAATTTATTGCCGAGTACGTCATAGCTAACAAAGATGAGTGCCAGTTTTCAATAAACATGATTCTTGAACAATTTCAGTCAATTACTCTTCCACATCTACGGTATTTAAAAATTGAATTGCATAAGATTTTTGGTAATTCTATTATAATACACCATACAAGAGATGGGCCAGTTCTTTCATTACTGAGTACTGGTAAAAAAATTTTGTCGGATCTTTGGTATAAAACTCGAAATAAAGATGAGAAAGAGGAGCGTACAAGAATAGTTCAGACTGCTGCAAAAATCATCGAAGAGGATATTCGAGCGCAATTTTATGATACTGATTATTATCCTGCACCGGACGATTTTCTAAACAGTATTAACGCTGTAGTTCCAGAGACTTTGAAGATTTTACTCCATGAAATCATATTAAAAGACAAACGCTCCTGTGAAAAATTTGAGAGAAAAATAATTAGTATTGCGCATGCAATTATTTCGGCAACTCGTCCACGATCATTTTTATCTGCTCTTCAAGTTGGATTGACTGCTGCTTTAAATAAGATGTACGGTTCAAAAGAACTGGTACAAATAGTAAATTCATTAGGATTTGGTGCATCTTACAAGGAGACCTTATTATTTGAAGCATCTGTTTTGATGAACCCTCAAAATATCACTTATGAAAACTCGTACGTTTAATACGTATTTGATAATGCTGATCATAATACCAATACTATAGACGGTCGTGACACCTTCCACGCTATGGGCGGTATCGAGGTTGTTACTTCACATACTTCTGTTTCTGGTTTTGGCAATATTCCACGTTTAAAAAAACTTCCGAGTGCCGACGTGATTGGCGAGTTTGGAAAAATTAATTTCGAGAAATTTGAAAAGAGGTCTTTAGGTTTACGAGAAGTGATTGTAAAAAAATTGAACGATATTTGCCCCATCTCATCAGATATAACTGTTTCGTCTACCGATTTACTGTGGCTGTTTGGGAAGAGCAAAAATAATTTTTATTTCGATGGGTGGAATGGTTTTATGCAAAATATAACGAGTCATAAGTCCTTTGAAAAAAGTAAAGTCATTATTTTACCATTTCTAAATAGTCCTCCGAGTGGATGGGGCACAATTTACAGTGTTCTATTAGAGGCAGATCGCCGAAGTAAAGCTACAGGGCAAAAAGACTGTATGGTGACATTCGATCAACCTCTATATTTGAAGGCAAGAGAGATATTGGCATGCTCCACAGATGATTTATCTTCGGTACACGTAAGACTCGGTGGATTTCACTTAGGGCATTTTCGTTTATTAACCATGGTGCTTACCGAACGCACCAAATAAAATTCACCATTTTCGGATATTCACCATATGTACCAACGGAACCAAAACAATTATTCGAAAATTAACCATCAAAGCTTTGGTTATGCACCAAAGTAACCACAGAATTTTGTTGGTTAGTTGAGTGACATTAAGTGATGAGTTGATTATTGTTTATGAAAAAATGGAGGCTAGTAATATCGGTATGTATAAAAAATAATAATAATTCATGTAATTCGCTTTTTATATAATTACCTAAATACCTAATACCTTTTTGGGTTTTTTTTTAATTTTAGATATTGAAAGTTCTATTTCGGAAATGATGCCAAATGGAATCAATTATAATATCGTTTAAAATAACCATAAATGTATTACTCCGTTGACATACAATACACCTCATAACCAGGATCTGTTCGGTTAATAAATACGTTAACCATGTACCATAAATACACCTCAACCGCTTTGTACCGGAAACATAATTCACCACTAATCGACCATAAGTTATTGGTTACTCAACCGCGGTTAAAAACCGAAAATGGCCTTACTGATGTCGTTTTTGGGAGCAATCGGTTTTACGATGGGCGGTTCCGGTTTAAAAGAAGTATTTTGTGAAATTTTTGCGGAAAACTCTGTCGATAAAATTTTAAATGGACACGCTTATTCACGAGCTATCCGAGGTCATCTTCTGGTTCATTTGGCTCTGGGAGAAAACTTACTAGATTCTTTCCATCTGACTGATGATCAAAATAAACTCCTTCAAGAAGAGTTGAATGACATTGGGGAGGAAACAATTGATCGCTTAAAAAACGAAGAATATCAAGCTCTTTTAAATAAATTTACAGCGCACATGGAACAAATTGAATTTCGGGGACCAACAGCAAAATTATGGTTGCAATACTTCAAAATGGTAACACTTGTCCGACATTTTATAGAAGCTGAGAGATCGGGAAATTGGAAATTCCATTTAAAATGTGTGCAACAAATGATACCATTCTTTCATGCGACAGGTCATTTTTTGTATGCAAAGTGTGCACACCTATATCTCCAAGATATGTACGAACTACAAGAGAAAATGAATCCGTCAGAATATGAAAAATTTTGCTCCAAAGGTTATTTCACCATTCGCCGATCCGATCGTTTTTGGGGTGGTATCTGGTCCGACATGACCATCGAATAAATTCTTATGCGCTTAATGAAGACTAGGGGAGGCCTTAAGAGATGTTAATGATTTGAAGAAAATTTTACTATATTTTTCTGAGCACGAGCCATTTGTTTATACCGACGCAGTCATTTCTATAAGCTCTGGCGTTAAAGGTGATTCGACAATAAACTGCCATAATGCATACGAAATTGGCATTAAAAGCATGCAAAGTTTAGAAGGATGTAAGTTTGCTACGGTGAAATTCCAACGGAAAAACAGAGTAAAACCTCTTGATGCATTAAATACAGTCAAAATAAAAAATCAAAAAGTTGCCATAAATCCCATGCTAATTTTCCAACGTATAGCAATAGCAATGGAAGGCAAAAGCGAATTAAAAGGTTTTTTTTTCATATGAATTGGCTCCTTTTCCTTTGTCTCTATTCGATAACTCGTGCATGAGAAAAAATACGAAATCGTCTTTGTACGCTTTTTTTGAAGCAGAAGAGAAAACTCTGACAAATGTTCGTCATATCATTGATGGTGGTATGTTGTTGCATAAAGTTGTGTGGCATGCAAAAGAATGTTTCAACGATATTTTACAGAAATATGTAAATTACGTGAATAACCATTTTTCTAATGATGGTATAATAGTATTTGATGGATATGACCATAGTGTGTTATGTACGAAATCTGCTGAGCGCGAGCGTAGATACGCCGCACAAATTTCGCAGGAGATTTTTTTTGATTTATCTATACGAGCTACAACAAAACAAGATATCTTTTTATCAAATGAGAAAAACAAAAATCGTTTTATTGCATTTCTGCGTACAAAATTAGAGGACGCTGGCTATCGGACAGTAACAGCTTCGAGTGATGCAGATACGTTAATTGTACAAACTGCTATAAATGCCAGTAACCATGACCGACCGGTTGTCATTGTCGCAGAAGATATAGATGTACTTGTTATTTTTACTCAGCTGGTTTCTGACGCTGAAAATATATATTTTCCAAAGCCAGCAAAGGACAAAACAACACAAAAACTTTAGAGCACCAGGTCATTTACATACGATTCTATTAAACATTTAATATGTATAATGCACGCCTATACAGGGTGCGATACGACATCAGCAATATTTAACCAAGGAAAAGGTAAAATACTGAAAGTATTAGCATCAAATGATTATGTAAGACAAGAGGCAGCTATATTCAACTGCCCATCAGTAGATCGCGAAAAAATTCAGGCAGTTGGTCTAAAAATAATGAATGCTCTATACAATGGAAAAAAATCCACCACCTTTCTAAACGAGTTACGATACGTATTATTTAAAAAAAATTCTCGCAAAAGTACGTTCAAATTAGAAACTTTACCACCAACTGAATCTGCTGCTGCTCTTCGCTCGTTACGAACGTATCATCAAGTTCAAGAGTGGCTAGGCAATCACCTTAATCCACTGGACTGGAGCTGGGAACTTAAAGATGATAAGTTAGTGCCGAAATTCGTTGAAGGACCTCTTGCACCTGATGAGATATTAAAAAACATCAAATGCAGATGCCAGAAAAACTGCCTTAAAACTTGCACCTGTGTAAAACATGGTTTGCGTTGTTCAGAATACTGTGGAAAGTGTGCAGGCCAAACTTGCAGCAACTTCGAGTATAAAAAACTAGAAACGGAGGAAGTCGTAGATAGTGATGATGAAGACGCAATGGTCGCCGAACAAGATTGCATAACTTTTATTGAAAATCATAACGAAAAGGAAGAACATGAGGAGGAGGAGGAGCGGGAGGAGGAGGAGGAGGAGAAAAAGGATGAGGAGATGAACGATAATGAAGTTAATAATAGGATTGTACTTAAGAGAAAGCGTTTAGATAACGACTAAACAACCCCAAAATATTCAATGATCGATAATACGTACGTCACCAATGCATTTTGCAAAAAGGCAATTGTTTCACTTTAAATAGAAAAGTGAAAGTTTTTATATGTAAATATAGACTCCGAAACAGTTTTTTGACAAGAATTTTGTATATGGGGCCTTCGGGTACGGCGACATCCGTGGGTTTAATATAATACATAGGTAATTTGGTAATACTTCAAATAAATGCATTTTGAACCTAATGTCTCCAACTTTTATAGGAATAGTTGGTTTTTCGTTAATGGCTAAGAAGAGTTTAATTTTGAAGATTGGCATTTATTTTAAATAAATTAACGTTCGAGGTTTTAATATAATACATAGGTAATTTGGTAATACTTCAAATATATCCATTTTGACCCTAATGTCTCCAACTTTTATAGGAATAGTTGGTTTTTCGTTAATGGCTAAGAAGAGTGTAATTTTGAAGATTGTATATTACATGGCAAGCACTCTTACTCTCCAAATGTATTGAAAACTTTTTCACCGTGCAGGCCTGGGTTCTGAGTTCTGAGTACAAAATCACAATTTTATTTATACACGGCACAATACAACGCTCAAAATTAATTAATTTTACGTATGGCCTCTGTTATATTTAATTCCCATATATGAGCACAATTTTGCAATATGTAACATTAAAAGGTAATAAAAGTTGGTTTTTTGGCATTGCTTTTTCCAACTATAAAAAATTTGTTTTATTTTTCAATTTAGTTTTATTTTTCTCGAAAAATTTGGTTATTGAAGACTTCTAGATTTAAATTCATAAATGGTATAGCAAATTGCCCCCGAATTTCGTGTGCTGAGTCCTGCTGTTTGCAATAATTGTAAATGTTTTAACGTTCATGGCTTTAACAGAATACGCAGATAGTTTTGGTCACACTTCAAATAAATGCATTTTTAAGGCCTTATAAGAGATTTGTATAGTTCAAATTTAGTTTTCCTGTATAACAATCTTGATTGAAGTACTTTACGCAGTGAATAAAAACTTTGAATGCCCTGTTGTATTCTGCTTTTAACTTCCTCCAGCTCTTCGTTTGTTGACGACACTATTGTTTCTAGGTATTTAAAGCTGTTCCCTGCCTCTATATTGGTCTCGAAGTCTTGTCTTCGGCTTGTACATTAAGCAAAACCAAGAATAAGACTACCACTTAGCCATGCTCGCAAGACCAAGACCAAGGCTTAGCCGTGCTCGCAAGACTAAGGCCAAGACTATATTAGTTTTGTCTTGTTCACTAGTTATGATGATTTTAATTTTGAAGTTTTGGATTAATTTTAAATGTTTTAACGTTCCGTGCAGCAAGCCGCACCACGTCCGAGCTAGTAACAAAAAAAAAAATTCAAACAAAATTCGGTAATTTTTCTAATTTGTTTAAGAAATTATGTTTAACAATATTTTATTGAAAGTTGTGCTCAACTCAACTGAGTCTTTTTTCGAGCGAATTTGAAACGCGCCTAGCAATTCCTGGCGTCGCCGAGTTAGCAATTTTTGTGGAAAAAACGCCTTAGTTGCAGTTTTTTGCCAAAAATCTTAAAAAAATTAAAAACCATAAAAAAAATTTAAAAATCAGAATTTTAATGATTGGGTATTGTAAAGAGAGTCTTAGAGTATACGTAAAAAAATCAGGACCAACATGGGAGTTTTTCTTTTGGCGCAGTAACAAATTTAACTTTTTAAATTCACTTAATTGCAAAAATCATTATGCAAAAACTATTTGACCGAACGTGATCGGGTTTTGGATATAAGTTAATCATGCCTTTAACTATCTAATTCCAGAATTAAATTGGAAGATAATGGTCTCTCCTTTCCTTGTGCTAACTTTAAAGTGAGGTACTTTTTTTCGCGGTTTTCGGCTATTTTTGTAATAACATAGTGGCGCGATAAAATATTGGGCGCCACTTATGCGAGGTATTACCCCCTTAGCCATAAGCCCGGAAAAGCATGACCAAGGAGCCAATACCATACATAAGAAATAAAACCGAATTCCGGAACTCCTACGCCGGCCACACGGAGTTATCTAGCTCGCCGGAGGGGTCGTGGGGTGTGTGGCCGGGCCTTACCGCGGTTGGTTCACCACTTACCTGTGCCTGTGCAATCCTGAATTCCACCTCCATCATTCTCCAAGCACCACCTGAGCCGCGTCATTGTAGTTCGGTCCCTTGCCAGCTCATAGTATGGTTAACCACCAGCTGACAAGGAAAAGGCACTACTTAAGAACCCTGAAAAGAGATGCCACCCGTCCCAACCATTCCACCAAAGAAATTTAATACGTGAACATAATATTTATAATCATTTTAATATATTTTAGTAATCTTGTGTATTACAGGCACAATCCACATGCCAAACAACCTAATGAACAAGCAACAATTTCACAATGAGTATAGGTCTCGCAGATATTAAAAATGTTATTTTATTCTATTCAGTGATCAATTTCAAGGAAATTACAATAAAATTTTTATAGATATACATTGGTCTGAGGATCAAGAAGGAAAAAAAAACGGGCAGTATTGGCACCAACACTCCTCGTTTTGTACACAGTTAACACAAACGTTTGGGTCAATTAACGGACGAACAAATTCCCGAAAAACATCACAGAAATTAAGCAACGCAAGATTAAAGAAAAAAATTCTAACAAGGAGTCACCAATACGCAGCTTCATAAAAAAACTTATAAATATGATTAACAAGTTGTTACCCAAGACTATCAAAATGATTATGGTATCAATAGATGTAATAACTTAATCCTGAAAAGTGTATGTTATTAAATAAAAAAAACTAACCAAAAATGTGTCTATGTGAATTGAATTATTACAAGAAAAAAATTATGCTTTCAGAAACAAATAACACCCCAAACTGGAGGAGGTCCAGCCGCTAATCTTCCTAGTCTGGTAGCCGCAATTGGAACTTAGTGTTACTTCTGTGAGGACCGGGCGGTGCGCAAAGTTCTTCCTCTATAAAGCGAATGACCGCCTAACGTCGCGTCGGGCAGCGCACTGTTCAATATGGCACCGACCGTCACGATCAATGCTTGCTAAAACTCCTCCTGTTTCTGGCCACCACGTTGTTTAGCAGCCTGACGTCGAGAATCCTAATTACAAGTTATACAAAACTTACGCGCAATCCGGCCGGTTGGAATCCGGGGCTTCCGACACCACAAAAATACAAGCAGGCCCCTGCCTTCTTTCGTCACGCTTCCAAGACTCGTTCTTCCTCGAGGACACAGGCTCAGCAAAACAGCTCCAGGTCCAATGTTCCAACAGACGCAGTTGATTTGACCCCTTACTTCAAGCCACCAGGAAAAGGTTCTTGGTCGTTGTTCAAAAAAAATCTTCCCTGAGCTCCTTTGACACGCCTCAGCCCAGGCTATACTTTTGGCTTCCTTTTTTCCTTATTTTATTTTTAAGGAAATCTTTCTTCGCAGCAATTCGGATCGGATGCAACTTCCCAGCCAACAAAAACGCACCACAAATCTCTGATTTTTGTCAGACAACTTTTTTCGAAAAAAGATTTTTCCGTCTTTTCTCCTTTTTTTTCCAAAAAAAAACCAACGGCCTTTTTTTCCCAAAAAAAACTAACTCCTTCCTTTTTCCCCAAAGAAAACTAACTCCTTTTCAAAAAAAAACAAAACTCCCTCGCCTCCCTGTTCCAAAAATTTTCGTTTTTTTCCCCACCGTGATGTTTTTTCCACAGTGATTTCAAAAAAAATTCCCATTCCCTGCAAGGTGATTACAAGATAAATTTCCCAACCCAAATAAATGATAATCCCGACTGTTACATACCCTCGGGTCCACAAGGCCGACTCGCGAGGCAGTGAGGAGCCGAAAAAAACGGTCGCCGTAGGTCTAATATTTTTGGCGCCAATGTGGGACTCGACTCACGACCTGCGAATAGGAGTCTCATGCTCTAGTGAGCTAACCGGGCATAGATGAACTACTTGGTTATACAAAGAGCGGGGGAAAGGCTAACCATAATTTAGGCTCATGGTTGAAATCGTAATTGAGTGATGGCCAGTCTGGAAAGTCTACCCGAGAAATATCTGGAGTTGCGAATAACCGGCGGAAGACAATACCACATTGTCCCCCGACGGATATCCACAAGTCTCCAAACATTCACGTACAAACCCAGTTTGCTTTCGCTCCATCGGGCCAGTCTCCAGCAATACCACATTGCCTTTGACTCCACCCGGTGGAACGACAGACAAACAGTTCGCTGAGAGACATTCTCCAGACAGTCCGAAGAGGAAGAACAGTGTGAGGAGTGTTTACACAAATTTTTGATCGTTGGACAGTCTGTAGATTCTCTCGGTAGAATATCTGGAAGTACAAGGATCCGGCTGAAAGCAATTCCATATTGTCCCCCTCCGGCTCCTATAAACTTACAGACATTCTCGCCAGAACCAGTTTCCTCTCGTACCATGGAGTCAATCTCACGCAATCCCACATTGCAGGTGACTCACCCCAGTAGGACGATAGGCAACTAATTCGCCGAGGTATACCCACAGCCTGACCAAAAAAATCAAAAAGATGAAGAGGAACCCTTGAGGAAATCAACGACGTAGGTCTTTGCCGTGATATACTCGTACACCTACGATTTTTCCGGCCAAATCCTCCAGCTCGTACAAGCTGGTTCCAATTTTTTACGTATCCGAGCTTTCAAGAACCGGGGTGCTAACTTGGCACTGAAACGACCCGCTCGGTTACTCACCCAGAAAGTTCTCCGGTAAACCTCATCTCCTGGGCGAAAACTGCCCACTCGACACCGTAAGTTGTATTGATGTTTATGTCTTGTGTGTGCGGCGGCTAAGTTACTAGCAATCCGCTCACGAAGAATCTGCATTTTGTCCGTCAATGGCAAGACAGCTATGTCACCCTCCTGGAAAACGTTCAGTTTCTTCAGGACTGGATATGCTGATCCGTGCAGGATCATATGGCTACCAAATAGGGCCTGATATGGGGACATGCCAATCGCCTCGTAGTGGGTACTACGAAGAGCACATTCAATGGACGAAAGATGTCTATCCCACTCACGATGATCCTCCTTTAAGTACGCCCTAATGGCGGCGAGGATGGATCTATTCACCCGCTCGGAAGCGTTGGGGTGCGGCGAATACACAGCCGTGCGCCCATGGTGCACGCCATAATCACTTAACAATTTAGCAAACTCTTTGGAGGTGAATTGCCGACCATTGTCGGAGAAGACTGTTTCAGGGACCCCAAAGGTGTGGAAGATTGTTTGCTCCAGAAACTTGACGGACACCGCCGTGGTCTCAGCGGACACGGGGTGCAAGAAGACAAACTTAGTGAAAGCATCCAATACAACAAATACTGCCGTGTGCCCTTTCTTCGACCTGGGAATTGGAACGGCCTCGACGCATCCATGGGGTTTCCCATAGGTGGTCGAAGTACTGAGCTGGGGGCTTTGGTGGTCTTGCATACCTCACAATTGGCGATGAAGTCCCTCACCTGTTTAGCCATTCCTGGCCAAACGTATTTGCATCGCAATCGGGCTAGGGTCTTCCCTACTCCACCATGCGACGCTTGGGGAGGCGAATGAGAAGACTCGACGAGAGACGCGGTCAATTCCATCGGAATCCACAACCTCCATGTCAGATCGTCAGCAATCGGATTTCCAGTACGTGGGGATGTACGCTTGAAAACGTACCCATCTTCGACCCGCAGGTCTGGTAGCTGCGGTGAGGCTTGTCTGAGGCTATCAACAGACTTGAAGGACGTGGCATTTAAGTCCACGTCGAAGCACAGGGACAATTCGTCAACGCAATCCACGCGTGACAAGGCATCGGGAACCACATTGTGGGCGCCTTTACGGTGTTCGATCGTAAAATCGAACCCCTGAAGCTTAAGACTCCACCGGGCTAAACGGCCGTTAAGCTCCTTCTGGCTCATGAGCCATTTCAGACTTGCATGATCAGTAATGACCGTAAAAGTCTGTCCCTCCACATAAGCTCTAAACTTTTTTATACTCAGAACGGCTGCGTAGCATTCGAGCTCAGTAATGGTGTAGTTCCGTTGTGCTCCGTTCAATTTCTTGGACATATAAGCAATCGGATGTTCTCCTCCATCCATGTCCTTTTGAAAAAGCACACTACCTACACCAGTCCTGCTGGCATCGCACTGAATATAAAAAGGTTTCGAAAAATCTGGAGTGACTAAAAGAGGAGCTTCCGTCATCAGCTTTTTCAAAGTCCCGAACGCCTGCTGGGCCTCATCAGTCCAACCAAAAGATTTAGACTTCAAACAATCCGTGATTGGAGAAGCCACGCTAGCATAATTGGGAATGAAACGCTGATACCATCCGGTCATACCCAAGAATCTCCGAGTCTGCTTATGAGACTTCGGAGTCGGGAAGTCCTTGATGGCCGTCACCTTATTAGGATCGGTTTTCAGAGTCCCATCACCAATTATGAAGCCGAGATACTTCACTTCAGTCACGCAGAATTTGCTTTTAGATAAATTGATGGATAACCCCGCACGACGGAGACAGCTGGCGACTTCGTCCAGAAGCTTTAGGTGGGAGTCAAAGTCAGGTGAAACAATGAGCAGGTCGTCCAGATAGACAAAAACGTTTTCTCGTAAATGTCCCGGGATGGCTTTATCCATCAAGCGGCACATGCGCTGAGGGGCATTGCATAAGCCGAAAGGCATCACTGTGAACTGGTACAGTGGGCGACCAGGGACATTGAAAGCTGTCCGCTCTCGCGACTTCTTCTCTAAAGGAATTTGCCAGAAGTCGTCCTTAAGGTCTAAGCTGGTGATGAACTTGGTATCTTGAAGACGACCAAGTAGACCATCTATATGAGGAAGAGGGTAGGCGTCCTTGACAGTGACACTATTGACCTTGCGAGAGTCAAGGCACAGGCGGACTTTACCTGGTTTACGAACCAACACCACTGGAGAATTCCAGGGACTATTTGATGGCTCAATCACACCCAGCGACAGCATCCTGTCCAACTCACCATACATCAGCTGTTGTACAGCGGGTGAGACCGGATAATGCCTCTGTTTGATAGGAACTGAGTCACCAGTGTCGATGATGTGTTCCTCCAGGTTAGTCTTTCCCAGTCCGAAGACATCGAAGGAGGGAAATCTGGCCTTGACGCGTTCCAACCGTTCGCATTGCGTAGACGTTAAGTCGTGCATTATTGCAGACACGGATGGACCGTTTATCTCGCCGACTAGTTGAGGAGCGAGACCAAAGAGATTCCAAAAATCCATCCCTAGGTACAGTCTCTGGCTGAGACTGGGCACCACATAGATGGTTATATCACGGGTCCTTCCTCCAAAGGATATCGGAACTCGAATATAACCGCAAAGTCTCTGCGGAGCCCCGTCAGCAGTATGCACTACAGAGTGCAAAGTGTAGACTGTCACTTCGGGATGATTGGCTAGAAACGCTACGGCATCTCTTCCCAGACAGCTAACAGTGGCACCACTGTCCAACAAACCAACCACCTCTTCGTTACCTAACATGACCTTAGTAAACAGCCGAGGATCTGACGAATCAGAGATGAAGGCAGAAACAATTTTCTGCAAACATTGTCGCTTCTCCTTTGCTCGTACCCTAATTTGGGGAGGGGTATGCTTGGAAATTAGGGAGTCCACAAAAGGTGGCTCCGAAAAGATGCGGGCACGAGTGGAGATATATCTCTTCCAACGGGAAAGGAACGAAAGTTTAACCTCCTCTGAGGGAAAAACAGGAAGAGCATCAGTGGACGTAAAGTCGCTGATGGTAGTCATATCACTGGTATTTGGAATATGTGAAGGGATAACGGGCGAGCTTAGCTCGGGCGCGGACTCCCGTACGGTCTCGCACCCCCGCTCCGGTTTCCCTGACAGGTAGGGCATACTGGAGTCACGACTCCTGGCTTGCCACACTTGTAGCAGAACAAGCCACGAGTCTCAGATGGGCAGTCCATAAATGGATGGCCCGGTTGCTGGCAATTCCAACACCGGAGCGATCGTGGATTCGTCTGGGTCTGACTCGAAGAGGTTATTGCGTCTACTCCTGGTGAAGACAGGTTTGGGAGTATTTGCTCAGTGCTATACGACGGCGGGTATTCAATTTCGTGTAGCTGCCTATCGGGTCTACGCTCTAAGCGTTTCTGTTTCTGCCAGCGCTCCACACGAATGCAGGTCTCCCGCAATTGTTGCATGCTGGTGAAACTGTGCCCTATAACCGCTGACCCTAGCGTGTAATTCAAGTTTCGGACCACTATCCCTAATAATCCGTTTGCAGACATCGGATGAGTCATCCGGTTGTGCAGCGACAGCAGCTGGGCAGTGAAATCATCGAAGGAAAGATTTTGCTGCTTGGTGTCTATCATCTGCAAAATCAATTCTTCGTCTGATTCCCTACTCCGAAAGTGTTGAATGAGTTGTGTCCGTACGGTTTCCCAATCAGGATCCAAATATTGACGCCTAAATTGTGACCAATACCAATCGGCGGCTCGGCCCGACAACAATGCCGAGAGATTACGGCACACCTCTGAGTGACTAACTCCATCGTCGCGAGCCTTCAGCTCCACCCGGAACAGAAACTCCTCCGCCGACAACATTTTGTCCTCGCCGGAGAACTTTAGGTTCCAGAAGGTAACTGGAGACTTGCGGTGTTGAATCGCCACTGACGAAACTATTCCGCCGTCTGCCTGCGGATTCCCCACTGGTATAGAAAACTGGTCACTGGCGGCGCGAGGGGTCACTGGCATTTCAACCGGTCGCTGCTGAGCTATAAGCGTGGTTACTAGTTGACTCAACTGTAAAACTCGCTCCTCTAGCGAAGGAATAGGGTCGGGGACAGTGGGTGTATCACCTTGGCCGGCTTCGGTTTCATTACGAAGATTACCTCCACCAGAAGATGTTCCCGCAGTCTTTCCACTTCTAAGTTCCATGCCTCAATTCACTTCAATAATACTAAAGATCCAACCCTTAACTTTGTGTAGTGATAAGTTTGTATTAGTGTATATATATTTTAGTGTAGATGAGTGAGGGGTTGAACCGCTGCCCAACCACAACTGAGCTACCTTTCGTAAAATCAATCAGGAGGGAGGAACAGACGGGAAAAAAATGGACGCAGGACATAAACAAAAAATAGAATTTAATAAGCTGGATGGATCATCAGAAGGGCAAGGGGCGCAGTGGCAGGCGGTAACACGCCTGATACCAAAGACGGTTAAGCCCTTGTACCAACTTCAACGTCCACCAGGAAAAATTAATCGAAGATCCTGTTCACAGACCGACGCAGTGGCAGGCGATGTCACGCCTGATACCAGAGTCGCCGACCCTAGAAACAGGACAGGGATGAACCACTACTACACCTACACGCATGGCCAAGCGAACACCGCTTGTTAGCAAGCCGTGAAGGTCAGCATGGCTCGAAGCTACTCCAAAAAGAAGAAGTTACCGCAGAAGATAAAGGGTAGGCCTAAAGGCGAAAACAAAGAAAAATTCACGTAGAATTTGGACAAGGATGCTGAAAAAAATTCGACAAAACCAGACAAGGACTAAGGCCTCGCGGTACTACCTTAGCCCACAGCGAGCGCTTGGTAAATGTGGTGAACCATAAACTAAAAAAATCAAACATTGTCCGTGAAGGCACAAGTGGTACTAAACACCAGAAAAATTTTAACTGCAAGGTCCGTGTAGGACAGTTAACGGGCTTTAAAAGCCGCGTTGGGCGCCATTATGTAATAGCATAGTGGCGCGATAAAATATTGGGCGCCACTTATGCGAGGTATTACCCCCTTAGCCATAAGCCCGGAAAAGCATGACCAAGGAGCCAATACCATACATAAGAAATAAAACCGAATTCCGGAACTCCTACGCCGGCCACACGGAGTTATCTAGCTCGCCGGAGGGGTCGTGGGGTGTGTGGCCGGGCCTTACCGCGGTTGGTTCACCACTTACCTGTGCCTGTGCAATCCTGAATTCCACCTCCATCATTCTCCAAGCACCACCTGAGCCGCGTCATTGTAGTTCGGTCCCTTGCCAGCTCATAGTATGGTTAACCACCAGCTGACAAGGAAAAGGCACTACTTAAGAACCCTGAAAAGAGATGCCACCCGTCCCAACCATTCCACCAAAGAAATTTAATACGTGAACATAATATTTATAATCATTTTAATATATTTTAGTAATCTTGTGTATTACAGGCACAATCCACATGCCAAACAACCTAATGAACAAGCAACAATTTCACAAATGAGTATAGGTCTCCTTGGCAGATATTAAAAATATTATTTTATTCTATTCAGTGATCAATTTCAAGGAAATTACAATAAAATGTTTACAGATATACATTGGTCTGAGGATCAAGAAGGAAAAAAACGGGCAGTATTGGCACCAACACTCCTCGTTTTGTACACAGTTAACACAAACGTTTGGGTCAATTAACGGACGAACAAATTCCCGAAAAACATCACAGAAATTAAGCAACGCAAGATTAAAGAAAAAAATTCTAACAAGGAGTCACCAATACGCAGCTTCATAAAAAAACTTATAAATATGATTAACAAGTTTGTTACATCCTGGAACCACCTAAAATGAACAAACCACAAAGAAATCAATCTTCAACAAAGTTACGAGAATACTTATCTGACGACCAAGGGTTCCAGAAGGTTGCGTCAATCAGCCCCAGCGACGACATCGGCAAAGGAGTCATCGTAACCTAAAATGACAGAATTATTAGCATTAGTTTAAGAAAAAGAAATAATATGTAACAAAAATTAATAACATGTAACAAAACACTGACCTGCACCAATAAACACGTAACATATAATTGCGAAACAAATAACGCGAAACAAAAAAGAAACACTGACCCACTGACCTAGTATTTGCACATAACTTAGAACTGTCACTTCGACAGTATAACAAATAACTTGATATTAATTGTTATACTTACCAGTATAACAATTAATACAGCTTTTAATCTCAATATTAATTATCACCGATAGATGGCTATCGATAATATTGAATATATGCAAATAAATATAAGAAAAGGGATAGATATATTAACGGAGACGTGCAACAAGTCACGTACACGAAATAGGAAAAACGGTTAGACAAATTTTTCGGGAAAAGGAATAAAAAGTGCAAGTCAGTCGTTTTACAGACTTTCGGCATGGTAGATTTTTCGGCAACATTTTTCGGCCTTTATAATCAAAGAATTTGTTTGCAAAAATTAAACTAGTTAAATATATTTTCGGCATAATTTTTTCGATCTCTATAAATAAGAAACTTTTGTGAAATAAACGAGTTATTTATATCGAATGATACCTTTCGGCTTTTTATTTAAATTTTCATCGTTTATTAAAGCCTTTGAACCGTACATATTTTTGGTCCTTCGAGCCGGATATATGCGCAGACATATATTCTAAAAAACAAATAAAAAACGTTTTGAAAAATTAACCTGTGAGGTGCTATTCACGCGTGTGAATAATTAGAATAGTGAGACAAATTTATTTAAAGTTCGCGATTAAGTGATAAACAGAAAAATTATAGATTTGAAAAATTCCCTTGTAAGACACGTGCGTGAAAAATTCCATGAGTTAGTGCGAATTAATTTGAGATTTGCGAGTTGGTGACAATTAATTAATTAGAAGAATTATTTTGAAAACTAGTGATAGAATTTTGGATTAAATTACTCGTGAAATTTGTGGAAAACTAGAATATAAAATTTGGTACAATAGTAAGTTCCGTTCAATAAAAACGGCTATAACGGATGCAGAATTCCCCCTTGACTGATATTAATAGAATTTGGTGAGTCATTTCATTCTTATTTGGTGACGGTTATATCTTTTGCAATGCTGAAAAAATTGATAAAATTACAATTTGGCACGTTTACTGACATAAAACGTGCCCTACGGAATTATAAAAAGGACGGTGCTGATCGAAAAACCACAAGATATATTTCGAATAAATTAGCCATGTTGAAGGAACAATGGGAATCGTTCATGACAACCCATCGCGAAATTATTGTGCTAGATATCCCAAACGATTTGGATGCAACACTTCAAACTTATTTTGTTGAAGAATATTTTTCAATGGTTGAGGAATTTGTGGTAGATTTTAAAACTCTACTTGAAGACGATTTGGACTCTCGTCAAGAGCCCAACACCACCTTAAATTCTACCATGAATAATAGTGAGAGGAAATCTGTTTCGCAAGAAGTTAAATTTCCCAGAATCAATCTGCCGAAATTTGATGGTGATTACAAATCTTGGAAGGCATTCTATGACTTATATTTAACTCTTATTTATAATAACGATTCCTTATCACAAGTACAAAAGCTACATTATTTGAAATCTAGCCTGCAAGGTGAAGCTGAACAGCTTCTTCGACAATTCACCATCACCGATGCAAACTATAAGTCAGCTTGGGAGCTTCTGCAAGATCGATATGATAACCCCCGGCTGTTGATAAAGACTCAACTTAAAATCCTTCTGTCTCAATCGTATGCCAGCAAGGATACAGCAGTAAGCATCCGAAAACTGATGGACACTACCAACGAATGTGTTCAAGCCTTGAATAACCTAGGTATAGCTACAAGGGAATGGGATGTTATTCTCACTTATATTGTAAGTGAAAGATTGTCACCTGATACGAAGAAACTCTGGGAGCAAAGGGTTGGTGCGACACGTGAGTTTCCTAAATTTGATGAATTGAGAACGTTCTTGGAAGCACAATTTCGAGCTCTGGAAGCTTTGGGGAATAATAATGTATCCACATCAAGACAGTCAACTTTTAAACATAGTTTCCAATCAGTGAAATCATATTCGTGCGTTGTGTGCTCCGCTTCTCATCCACTTTGGCACTGTCCGGAATTTTTAAAGCTGGACCATTCTGGAAAGAGGAATATTGTAATTAACAAACATTTGTGTTCAAACTGTTTGGCAAAGGGTCATAACGCTTCACATTGTCCAAGTAGAACATCGTGCTACAGGTGTAGGCATCGACATCACACGTTGTTGCATAATGAAGAAGTGATCGCTTCAAAGGCAAGGGCTGGAGTGACTCATGCAAATAACGAAGGATCGGGCGACAGCAGAATAAGCGACACAGACGTGGTACCTTCTTCAAGTCAAGTATATGTAGGCAACGTTTCGATAGGTAATGAAGTGTTACTGCCAACTGCCTTAGCGAAATTAGTTGGTAAGGATGGACATAGCATGGTCGTAAGGGCGTTGGTCGACCAAGGTTCACAAGCGTCCTTCATAAAGGAGTCTATCATACGGAGACTGCATATACCAAGCAGTGCAGTAAACATAACCATTTCAGGATTAGAGGATATCGAAACGGGAGTAGCTCAATCGCAAGCAACTGTTGAATTACGTTCACTCCATAATAATTGCAAACTTCTCGCCAACGTTTTAGTTTTAAAACAGATAAGCACCGTATTGCCTCCCAGGGCTATAAGAAAGAATGTCGCCTGGAAACATCTTCAAGGCTTAACCCTTGCTGACCCTACGTACAATTTATCAAGTAAAATAGACATGGTAATAGGAGCAGACATTCTTGGCAGAATAATACTCAACGGACTAAGAGTTGATACACAAGGCAGTCCCATCGCTCAAAACACAATCTTAGGCTGGATACTTTCTGGGGAAATCGAGGAAAAATCAAAACTTACAACTACAGTCGCCTCATACCATTGCAAGATCTCACTAGATGAACAACTGAGAAGGTTTTGGGAATTGGAGGAAGTCCAACCAGTTAAGTATTTGACTGAAGAAGAGAAGGCGTGCGAAAAACATTACAAGGATACTGTACAAAGGACAGAAGGAGGAAGGTACATGGTGCGCTTACCGTTTCGATCATCTTCACCTCCAGAATTCGGCCGTTCACGATGGATCGCCCTGTCACGGTTGAGGAAACTGGAATTAGCATTCGACAGAGACGAGCAGCTACGTTTGGAATACACCAAGTGTTTGGAGGAATACCTAGAGCTGAATCATATGGAATTAGCACCATCAACCGAAATGGAGAACATAAAGGTCAACCATGGCAATCAAGTTTGGTATAAAACAAATTATCTGCCACATCACGGGGTGTTTAAGGAAAGTTCGACGACGAAACTCCGCGTGGTATTCGACGCGTCTTCAAGAACGGCGAATGGATGCTGCCTCAACGAAGTTCTTATGACCGGACCAACTCTACAAGATGACCTAATGACACTATTGCTACGATGGAGGAAACATCAAGTTGTCTTGACTGCCGACATCGAAAAAATGTATAGGCAGATTTGGGTGCACGATGATGATGCGGATTATCAACGAATACTTTGGCGAAAATCACCAAGCGCACCTATTCAAGATTATCGGCTGAAAACAGTTACCTTCGGCACATCGTCGGCACCGTATTTAGCAGTTCGGACCTTGCAACAGCTGGCGCGAGATGAAAGTGAACGTTATCCTCTAGCATCTCGCATAACACTTTCCGATTTTTATGTCGATGACATGTTAACCGGGACTAATTCCATCGAGAGTGCTCAAAAATTACAAGACCAGATTATACAACTCTTAAAGGCCGGTGGGTTTAATCTTCGTAAATGGGCTTCGAATAGACCCGAACTACTAGCTAACATTCCTGACGAAGATAAGGAATTAAGCGGCATTCGTAATTTCGATTTCGGCGAAAGGGTAAAAACTTTAGGAATGCATTGGTACCCTAGGCTGGATGTATTTAAGTACAACATTGACATTGAATTTGGCGACAGCATCACAATCACAAAACGAAAATTTTTAAGCGAAGTTTCAAAAATATTTGATCCCCTTGGGTTTTTATCACCAGTCACAATAAAACCAAAGATGATGATGCAAGCAATTTGGTTAAAGGGCATTGATTGGGATGAAGAGATTCCAAATGATATTTTTCGCGTGTGGAATGAAATTCGTAACCAATTCAAGATGATCAAGGACATTAAGATCCCTCGATGGATAGGTACTACGTCAGATGCAATCGAAATTCATGGGTTTTGTGATGGGTCCTTGCAAGCATATGCAGCAGTACTTTATGCCCGCTCGATTTATTCTTCCGGCAATGCCAACGTGACGATTCTGGCAGCAAAAACAAAGGTGACACCTATAAAGCAAATATCTCTACCGCGTATCGAGCTATGCGGAGCAGCATTATTAGCACGATTGTACAAAGCAGTGACTAAAGCTATGAAGTTCACTCATGTCTAGTTTCGAGCGTGGACGGATTCGACTATTGTTTTAGCGTGGCTCAGAAATCATCCCAATAAGTATAAGACATTTGTTGCTAATAGGGTAGCCGAGGTGCAAGAAATTTGTGGCAGTGAGGCATGGAATCACGTCCCTACGCAAGAGAACCCAGCAGACTGTGCAACGAGAGGCCTACTACCAGCGGAAGCAATAAGGCATCAATTATGGTGGAATGGACCACAGTGGCTGCAAAAACCGGAGGAACAGTGGCCCTCATTAAGGGATATAACGGACACGGGTGTGGAAATGCGCACCATAAAGGTCAATTTAAATACAACCACTGAACCAACAAGTTCCGGCCTGAACATCTGTAGATATTCGTCACTTCGAAAGCTTATTCGCGTTATCGCGTATGTTTTGCGGTTTATTACTCGATGCAAATCAAACAAGGGACCGAACATAACGAAATGGTTGACATCTCGAGAATTGGACGAAGCACACAAAGTTATAATCAAACAAGTGCAAGCACAGGAATTTCATCAAGATTTGAAGCACCTTTCCTCAAATGGAAAACCCTCTTCGGGACGACTATTGAAGCTAAATCCATTTATCGACCACATGGGTGTGCTTAGAGTAGGGGGCAGACTACAAAATGCTAACATCTCCTGGACCGAAAAGCATCCGATTATACTGCCAAGTCAACATCACATCACGGACTTAATCATCGATGATATGCACAGAATCACTCTTCACGGGGGGCCTCAATTAGTGCTTGGATTATTAAGGCGAGAGTACTGGATATTAAGAGCTCGAAGCGCAGTTAGAGCACGCATTCATAAGTGTATGATTTGTTTTAGGCAAAGAGCTGAATGTTGTAGCCAGCTGATGGGGAGTTTACCAGCACCGCGAACCAACATCTCCAGACCATTTAGTCACGTAGGAGTTGATTACTGTGGACCAATGGACATCAAATCCTCGAAACTGAGAAATGCAAAAAAATACAAATGTTATTTGGCGATCTTCGTATGCTTGGCAGTTAAGGCGGTACATATAGAGGTTGTATCTGATTTGTCGACTGATGCATTTTTAGCTGCGTTCAAAAGATTCACTGCACGTCGCGGATTATGCAGCGATATGTATTCCGACAACGGAACAAATTTTGTAGGCGCGAAGGCTGTGCTGGAGAAGGATTTCCGAAGGCACTTACACCAGCTCAAGGAGGAACTCCCGAATGTGTTAGACCAAGGAATAAACTGGCACCTCATACCACCAGGAGCACCACACTTTGGCGGAATTTGGGAGAGCGCTGTAAAATCCACGAAATTCCATCTACGAAGAATTATAGGCAACAGTTCGTTAACATTCGAGGAGCTCACCACATTAACAACACAGATCGAATCTTGTCTTAATTCGCGGCCTATGTGTCCAGTTACAAGTGATCCTTCAGATCTGACGGCGTTAACTCCTGGGCACTTTTTAATTGGAGCACCGATATTGTCAATTCCAGAACCATCATATTTGAACCACAAGGAACATAGCTTAACTCGCTGGCAATACATACAGCAATTAATGCAGTCGTTTTGGAGACGTTGGCAAAATGATTATGTGACGCAACTACAACAGCGTCCAAAATGGAATGTTCAAACGAGGAATTTGCAGAAGGATGACTTGGTGCTGATTAAACAGGAAAATCTTCCACCGTGTAAATGGTTGCTTGGTCGAGTTATAGAAACGCACGAAGGCTCTGACAACTTGGTTCGCGTCGCATCGATAAAGACCAAGGACTCAATTTGTAAAAGGCCTATTACAAAACTATGCCTCCTTCCCATAGAAACTAATCCTAATCAACAATAACATCACATACTATAAACAAAATAAATTACCCAACTATCCAAAATTTCCTGGAAATCCCCATTTCATCGACATTAAGTATCCTTTCCACAATCCGTAAACTAATCAATTTCGAATGATCATAGAAATTCCATCAATGCTTTGTTTGTTTTTCATTCCCAGATTAGTTATTTAGCATCATATAGTAAAACATTGGGACGTTGTCCCAACGCTGCCCCGGAGCATGTTACATCCTGGAACCACCTAAAATGAACAAACCACAAAGAAATCAATCTTCAACAAAGTTACGAGAATACTTATCTGACGACCAAGGGTTCCAGAAGGTTGCGTCAATCAGCCCCAGCGACGACATCGGCAAAGGAGTCATCGTAACCTAAAATGACAGAATTATTAGCATTAGTTTAAGAAAAAGAAATAATATGTAACAAAAATTAATAACATGTAACAAAACACTGACCTGCACCAATAAACACGTAACATATAATTGCGAAACAAATAACGCGAAACAAAAAAGAAACACTGACCCACTGACCTAGTATTTGCACATAACTTAGAACTGTCACTTCGACAGTATAACAAATAACTTGATATTAATTGTTATACTTACCAGTATAACAATTAATACAGCTTTTAATCTCAATATTAATTATCACCGATAGATGGCTATCGATAATATTGAATATATGCAAATAAATATAAGAAAAGGGATAGATATATTAACGGAGACGTGCAACAAGTCACGTACACGAAATAGGAAAAACGGTTAGACAAATTTTTCGGGAAAAGGAATAAAAAGTGCAAGTCAGTCGTTTTACAGACTTTCGGCATGGTAGATTTTTCGGCAACATTTTTCGGCCTTTATAATCAAAGAATTTGTTTGCAAAAATTAAACTAGTTAAATATATTTTCGGCATAATTTTTTCGATCTCTATAAATAAGAAACTTTTGTGAAATAAACGAGTTATTTATATCGAATGATACCTTTCGGCTTTTTATTTAAATTTTCATCGTTTATTAAAGCCTTTGAACCGTACAAAGTTGTTACCCAAGACTATCAAAATGATTATGGTATCAATAGATGTAATAACTTAATCCTGAAAAGTGTATGTTATTAAATAAAAAAAACTAACCAAAAATGTGTCTATGTGAATTGAATTATTACAAGAAAAAAATTATGCTTTCAGAAACAAATAACACCCCAAACTGGAGGAGGTCCAGCCGCTAATCTTCCTAGTCTGGTAGCCGCAATTGGAACTTAGTGTTACTTCTGTGAGGACCGGGCGGTGCGCAAAGTTCTTCCTCTATAAAGCGAATGACCGCCTAACGTCGCGTCGGGCAGCGCACTGTTCAATATGGCACCGACCGTCAGGATCAATGCTTGCTAAAACTCCTCCTGTTTCTGGCCACCACGTTGTTTAGCAGCCTGACGTCGAGAATCCTAATTACAAGTTATACAAAACTTACGCGCAATCCGGCCGGTTGGAATCCGGGGCTTCCGACACCACAAAAATACAAGCAGGCCCCTGCCTTCTTTCGTCACGCTTCTAAGACTCGTTCTTCCTCGAGGACACAGGCTCAGCAAAACAGCTCCAGGTCCAATGTTCCAACAGACGCAGTTGATTTGACCCCTTACTTCAAGCCACCAGGAAAAGGTTCTTGGTCGTTGTTCAAAAAAAATCTTCCCTGAGCTCCTTTGACACGCCTCAGCCCAGGCTATACTTTTGGCTTCCTTTTTTCCTTATTTTATTTTTAAGGAAATCTTTCTTCGCAGCAATTCGGATCGGATGCAACTTCCCAGCCAACAAAAACGCACCACAAATCTCTGATTTTTGTCAGACAACTTTTTTCGAAAAAAGATTTTTCCGTCTTTTCTCCTTTTTTTCCAAAAAAAAACCAACGGCCTTTTTTTCCCAAAAAAAACTAACTCCTTCCTTTTTCCCCAAAGAAAACTAACTCCTTTTCAAAAAAAAAAAAACAAAACTCCCTCGCCTCCCTGTTCCAAAAATTTTCGTTTTTTTCCCCACCGTGATGTTTTTTCCACAGTGATTTCAAAAAAAATTCCCATTCCCTGCAAGGTGATTACAAGATAAATTTCCCAACCCAAATAAATGATAATCCCGACCGTTACATTTTGCAATGCAAAAATTCAAATTTCGAAAATCCACCTTAGGGTAAGTTTTAGCAAATTCAATAACGAACAAAACATACTTAACAAATTTTTCGCCTAGAAGCCTTCGTTAAGAGATATTTAACAAGAAAGGCAAAAAAACAGGGAATTTTTAGTGAACTTTTCAGTTTTTGGGCTACCAAAAGTTTTCCTGGGAGTTTCATGCTTGCGCACCCCCTAAATATTGTTGAGGATATCATTTCTGACCGATTCCACCAAAAAAGTCCGTTACATCACGCCATAACCAAAAGTAATAGCTTTCACTGCTCTAGCGCCTGGACTACAATCAATTCATTCACGAGTACCCAACCCAGTCACGCGCCACCGCGTCATCTACCGCGCGCCGCATGTACCGCGTTCCTTTTCGCCCCTCCTGCCAAATCAAACTTGATGACCACTTTCTTCCCTAAAACTAATTCAGCAGAAATTAACATGATAACTCTTGCTAAATTAACACAAACATTCCATTGTGTTAAACACAATTTATCATATTCATCCACAGACTGCGGCATGAAATTGCTTCCTCAGATATTACCCGATTCAGCTATCGCAAAGAAAATTTCTTGTGGCAGGACAAAATCTGAAGTTTAGTTAAAGAAGTACTCGGTCCTAAAGCTGAAGAAATTGCAGTCACAGCTCTCAAAACTTGTGGTCTTGATGAATCTCCTAAGGTTTATTTCAGTGTCGCTACGGATACGTCTAATAAAGGAAACCGTAAAATGTATCCTATTTGCATTCAACATTTTTCCCGTGAAGACGGGTGTCAAACACAATTACTAGATTTTTTTGAATGTCCATTTGAAACAGCTGATGCTATAAGCGATGGTACTCTAAACACGCTTTCAAAATTTGATTTGGATGTAGCATGTGTTTCGGCATATAGTGCAGATAACACTAATGCTAATTTTGGAAGAAATAGCTCGGCGTTTACCTTACTAAAGGATAAAAATCCAAATATTATGAAAGCAGGATGTCTAGCTCACGTTTTGAATAATACATTCAAGCATGCTATGAACAAATTAAACCTTGGTGTGGAAACTGTCATATTGAAAATTTACAGCCACTTCTTATCTTCTGCAAGACGTTTTTGTATTTAAGTTTTTGTGCAAATATTTGCACAGTGTTTGAGAAGGCAAGTTTGGTGTTGCAAAATATGTCAACTAGTTCGACCCAACTATACAAAATTTTGGCAGATGTGGCAGAAAGCCTAGAGACAAGATTGAAAGAAAATTTGTATGGATCCAATTTGCGTATTGCCGGACACCGTGCAGAAAATACTGTTTATAAACAATGTATATTGGATTTCAAGGAATTTTACCAAAATGCGCTGAATTATCTTCAAACCCGCTTTGATTTCGATGAATCGAATCCCCCGAAAAAATTGGAACCATTGTCACTTGATGGGAATTTAAATTTTACAGAACTTTGTGATGCTGCTTCAATTATGGGATTCGACTCCGAAGAAGGATTTTCTACGGACGAGTTATTTGAAGACTACAGTGTGGTGAAGAATATACTACCACAGATCGAGCAAAAGCAAAGCGTTGATAAAAAATGGGTCCAAGTATTTAAAGTCGCAAAGGAGCAGAAGTTGAACGCATTATTTAGTGTTGTATCTCGTGCTTTGAGCATATGCGTATGTTGAGCGCGTATTTTCACAAATGACCATGAAATGGTCTTATATCAGAAATCGTTGCTCGGTAGATTTGATAAAAGCAGAATTGCTAATTTCTTTGAATATGCACATGTCTTGTTCAGACTTCATAAATAAATACAAAAATGATATAGATTTACTAAAAGCGGCTCATAACAATAAGAAATACACATGGAAAAAATAATTATATAAAATAAATACAATTATAAACACAAAATAAAGTTTCATTTTCCTTTGACTGTCTCATGGGTAATTTGTTTTTTACCAAACTCCGAACGTCTCTTATCGTATCGCCCGATCGTCCCGTTTTTCCCCCCTAAAGGTGACAATCCTGCAACACAGTGTTATATCAAACTGAGTGGCAGTCGCACACAGAGACCTGCGGCAGTACAGAAGAGTCGTGGATGTTGTGACGACAGAATTAAGAGCCTTGAGAGCCGCTTGGCTATTCGATAGAATACATATATTCTTATGAGATATATTATTTATCTTCAACCATACGAGAGCCTCCCAGATCGCAGTGACTTCCGCTTGGAAGACGCTGCAGTGGTCGGGTCGACGAAGAGAGGTATCTATATTTAATGTCTCGGAGAAAATACCAAAGCCTACGCTGTTCCCAATTTTTGCGTCATCTGTGTAGATACATAATGACCCAATTGGGATAACACCATCTGTCCAGTCATATATGACCGGAATGATGGTATTGAAACCTTTCACGTAGAGTAGGTTCACGTATTTGTAGTTTAATCTAGATTGTTTCCAGCGGTGACGAACCTCCTTTTTTATTTTTAGTTTTTTTTTTTAGTTTTGCAAAGCGAACCTCCTAAGGATGGATGAATGGCCATATAAATATGGAGTCCTTCCAATAGAAGCCTTTGTCCTGGCGGCAGTTACATTTGATACATCTTTTTAATCTCTTTGCTGTTTTTGGAGAGCACTCCACAGTCAAAATCTCTCCATGTTTTTTTTGTAGGCTTTCCATTTGGCACAAAAAATTAACTAAAATCCAAAAATAATTAACCAATTAATAAATAACTTTTAATCTAAGCACTTTTAATTTTTATAGCAGGAACACAATGCTCACCATAAGCCGTGGGCTATAAAAGCTTTTCGTTTTCAAATAATAGATACCATGTATCTACCTAGGAACGAACAAAATGAAACTATCGGCGAAGTGACCATAATTACGACCATAAAAATTAGAACCTATGACCCTGTTTAGACGGTGCGCTTCAGCGCAAGTGCGTCACGAAATTTGTGGGCGTGGGGAGGTTTCGGGGCGGTGGGAAGTGAGTCTTGATCAGAAAGAGCCAAATTACACGACCTATCACTTTCCCAGACTCACTTTCCAATCACTTCCAATAAACCGGTTTTTTAGACAAGGGGGCGCAGGGAAGTGCATGTTTTGGTCTCACTTGTGAATCCAAGAAAAATTTCGGTCTCACAGCAAATTACACTAACACAAGCATAACTTTCTTCGCTGGGACTGCGATAATTATAAGAATTTTTGTTGTTTTGTGCACAACCACATAGACAATAGAATTGTTACACGGAAAAGAGACAGAAATTTAAATACACCGTGTCCCAGCAAACATTATGATTTGAGATCGAATCGAAAGCTAATCGTTAAAATGAACTACAATTGCGATCTCGAAGCCGTTTTCGAATTGAAATCGAAGTAAAAAAGAACGAAAAGGACCGCTAGGTCGAATCGCAAAAGCGATTCGAGTTTCTTTCGTTTTTTTCGCCAAAACGAAAAATTCTCGAAACCTTTTAAAGGCGAATTTTACTTTTAGTATTGTACGCGGTTCTCTTCTTTTAAAATTTCGAATTTTTTTCGTAAAAACGAAATATTACCGTAATTTTATTTCAAAGTATTTCTTTCTCGCTCTCTTCCTGTTCGAGAATTTTTCGAAGCACTCTAAACTTGGAGATGATGTTTGCTGGGGTAATACTCAAATTTTACACAGACAGGTTTGACGTGAGTCCCAAGTGAGGCCGTGTAATTTCACTCAAAGAGTGAAATTACACGGCCATTCACTTGGGACTCACGTCAAACCTGTCTGTGTAAAATTTGAGTATTACACGGTGTATTTAAATTTCTGTCTCTTTTCCGTGTAACAATTCTATTGTCTATGTGGTTGTGCACAAAACAACAAAAATTCTTATAATTATCGCAGTCCCAGCGAAGAAAGTTATGCTTGTGTTAGTGTAATTTGCTGTGAGACCGAAATTTTTCTTGGATTCACAAGTGAGACCAAAACATGCACTTCCCTGCGCCCCCTTGTCTAAAAAACCGGTTTATTGGAAGTGATTGGAAAGTGAGTCTGGGAAAGTGATAGGTCGTGTAATTTGGCTCAAAGGGATTCACTTGCGCTTTTTGGCGTTTTAATTTCATTTTGTTCCATCTTCGTGTTCCATTTCACTTTCGTTTCAGCCTTCGAAGTGAAAACACGTGCGAGAAAACTTTTAAGAAACGTTATTTTGGCAATTTACAAAAACACCATATCACTTTTCTTATTTTAAAAATCGGAAATATTCTGGATATCGCAAAAATTGTATCACACTTTATAAAACACGCCAATACTTCGTAGATAGCAAATTATGCGAATTGTTTTTATTCCTTTTGTTCCAGCTGTAAAGGAAGCGACTGGGCTCAAAGCGAATCGTCTAAACAAATGTGCGCTTTGAGGCGACTCAAAGCGCGGGACAAAGCGCAACATCTAAACAGGGTCTATTTCTATTTTTTGGTTGACGCCACTGACATATAGTAATGGACTGCTAAATGAGCAAAATCCCATACAAAGAAATGGCACCAAAAACTATTCCTGCCTCGCTCCCACGTTAAATCCCAATGAACTGTAATCGCCAGCGCATGTCAGCAATATAAACATAATTAGAAAAAAATAGACAGGTATAGTTTTCGTTCTACTGTCTCACTCTTGAGCTATTTTGAAAACTTCGTTAAACAGGGGAAATAACCATCACGGTTTTGGAATAAATACATTTATTTAATGAAAAAACTGCTAATAAATAAAAATGAGTGATGGAAATTTATTTTCGTTAATTATATCAGACATCTTTTCACTTATTTTCTCCTAAATTCGAAGAAATTTTTTTTGTTTGCATAAAAAAGGTTTTCTATTTCTGGAGAAAAATGGTGCCATTCAGCATCGTCAATCAGCAGTCCATTACTATCACTGACATATAGTAATGGACTGCTGATTGACAATGCTGAATGGCACCATTTTTCTCCAGAAATAGAAAACCTTTTTCATGTAAACAAAAAATTTTTCTTCGAATTTAGGCGAAAATAAGTGATAAGATGTCTGTTATAATTAATAGAAATTAATTTCCATCACTCATTTCTATTTATTAGCAGTTTTTTCATTAAATAAATGTATTTATTCCAAAACTGTGACAGTTATTTTCCCTGTTTAACGGACTTTTTAAAATAGCTCAAGAGTGAGGCAGAAGAACGAAAACTATACCTGTCTATTTTTTTCTTATTATGTTTACATCGCTGACATGCGCTGACGATTACAGTTCATTGGAATTTAACGTGGGAGCGAGTCAGGAATAGTTTTTGGTGCCATTTTTTTGTATGGGATTTTGCTCATTTAGCAGTCCATTACTATATGTCAGTGATTACTATATGTCAGTGGTTGACGCTTACAGTTCTACCAAATCCTTAGAATACAAAACCACAGGAAGGGCCCTCGCCCAATTAAAAGGTAGTGAAATTCGTTTTGTATGAGTGCCCACGCTTTGGTAGTTGTGTGTACACTACAAGCGTAAAAACCGAGTAAAATAGAGGAGGGGCAAGAGCGAGTTAAAATTATGAGTAATCTAAAACAAAATCTTGCCCCCACAAAAGAACTTTTTACACGGCGTCACTCCGAAATCCAAACAGCTGATCCCCTTGAATTTGCGTTGGGTCATTTAATGTAAACAAAGAAATTCAACCAAATAACTTTTACATTATTTGGACAATTTATCACAGTGATTCACATATTTATTAATGTAAATATCTAATATGTGTATTTAAGCACTATTTTATTTAGCACATTCACCTGAAGAACGATTTTTCTCGTGCATATTTCCATTTATTCCTGCATTAACAAACTGCACACTTCATTGTTCTTTTTTTTCACAGAAAACTCACTCACTAGAACTTTAATTATACTTTAAACTATTCTTTATACTTTCTTTCTATTATTAAGCTAGTTTTGATAATAAGATTTCGGATAATTTTATAAGAAAAACTCGTCTTAAAAAAGTATTCCACCGAACGCGGGAACACAAGCAGCTAACTAACCCAATTTGACAGTTGACTAACCCCCAGATTTCAATACGCTCACATACAGGGATTATACACTCGAAGGCAAAGCCTTCTACATTTACAAGCCATGCTGTAGGTGTTAGTATGTCGTTGTATGAAGTCCCAACTTAAATTCATGAAATGTCAAAATCCCATTAAAAACAAGGGAAAGAAGTGTTTCGTGTCGCGAAAAATGTTGTTGTTAGTGAGATTTTATTAATAATAATAGGTATTTTATCGAAAGAATAAACGTGCAAAAGTGCAAAAAGTGTCCAGTGTATCTATTAACAACTTATAATTAAGTTGCTAATCCTTACTAATATTATAAATGCGAAAGTAACTCTGTCTGTCTGTCTGTCTGTCTGTCTGTCTGTCTGTCTGTCTGTTACGCTTTCACGCCTAAACAACTAAACCGATTTTGATGAAATTTGCAACAGACATAGTTTAGACCTTGGAGACGGACATAGGCTACTTTTTATGGAGAACAAAAGGGTTGAAGGGGGTGAAATGGGGTTCAATAAGTTGCAAGGGGATTTTTTTCTATTGTATAAAAAGTAACTGACTGACAGACAACGCACAACTTAAACCGCTAGAGCTAAAGGGCTGAAATTTTGACTGTGCATCCCTATAATGGCGTGGACATCCACTAAAAAGCGATTTTTCGAAATTCATCCCCTAAAAGGGTGAAATGGGGTTTATCCAAACCGCTGGAGCTATAGGGCTGAAATTTGGACAGTGCATCCCTATAATCACGTTTACATCCACTATAAAACGATTTTTTGAAATTCATCCCCTAAGGGGGTGAAATGGGGTTTATCCAAACCGTTGGAGCTATAGGGCTGAAATTTTGACAGTGCATCCCTATAATGGCGTGGACATCCACTAAGAAGCGATTTTTCGAAATTCATCCCCTAAGGGGATGAAATGGGGTTTATCCAAACCGTTGGAGCTATAGGGCTGAAATTTTGACAGTGCATCCCAATAATGGCGTGGACATCCACTAAGAAGCGATTTTTCGAAATTCATCCCCTAAGGGGGTGAAATGGGGTTTATCCAAACCGTTGGAGCTATAGGGCTGAAATTTTGACAGTGCATCCCTATAATGGCGTGGACATCCACTAAGAAGCGATTTTTCGAAATTCATCCCCTAAGCGGGTTTACCCAAACCGCTGGAGCTATAGGGCTGAAAGTTTGACAGTGCATCCCTATAATGACGTTTACATCCACTAAAAAGCGATTTTTCGAAATTCATCCCCTAAGGGGGTGAAATGGGGTTTATCCAAACCGTTGGAGCTATAGGGCTGAAATTTTGACAGTGCATCCCTATAATGGCGTGGACATCCACTAAGAAGCGATTTTTCGAAATTCATTCCCTAAGGGGGTGAAATGGGGTTTATCCAAACCGTTGGAGCTATAGGGCTGAAATTTTGACAGTGCATCCCTATAATGGCGTGGACATCCACTAAGAAGCGATTTTTCGAAATTCATCCCCTAAGGGGGTGAAATGGGGTTTATCCAAACCGTTGGAGCTATAGGGCTGAAATTTTGACAGTGCATCCCTATAATGGCGTGGACATCCACTAAGAAACGATTTTTCGAAATTCATCCCCTAAGGGGGTGAAATGGGGTTTATCCAAACCGTTGGAGCTATAGGGCTGAAATTTTGACAGTGCATCCCTATAATGGCGTGGACATCCACTAAGAAGCGATTTTTCGAAATTCATCCCCTAAGGGGGTGAAATGGGGTTTACCCAAACCGCTGGAGCTATAGGGCTGAAAGTTTGACAGTGCATCCCTTTAATGACGTTTACGTCCACTAAAAAGCGATTTTTCGAAATTCATTCCCTAAGGGGGTGAAATGGGGTTTATCCAAACCGTTGGAGCTATAGAGCTGAAATTTTGACAGTGCATCTCTATAATGGCGTGGACATCCACTATAAAGCAATTTTTCGAAATTCATCCCTTAAGGGGGTGAAATAGGGTTTATCCAAACCGCTGGAGCTATAGAATTGAAATTTTAACAGTGCATCCCTATAATGACGTGGACATCCACTAAAGAGCGATTTTTCGAACCTAAGGGTGTGAAATAGGGTTTATACAAACCCCTAAAGCTATACGGTTGAAATTTTGACAGTGCATCCCTATAATGACGTTTACATCCACTAAAGAGCAATTTTTCGAAATTCATCCCCTAAGGGTGTGAAATGGGGTTTTTACAAACCGCTAAAGCTATAGGGCTGAAATTTGGACAGTGCATCTCTATAATGGAGTGGACATCCACTATAAAGCGATTTTTCGAAATTCATCCCCTAAGGGGGTGAAATGGGGTTTATCCAAACCGCTGGAGCTATAGGGCTGAAATTTTGACAGTGCATCCCCTTAATGACGTGGACTTCCACTAAGAAGCGATTTTTCGAAATTTATCCCCTAATGGGGTGAAATGGGATTAACCCACACCGCTGAAGCTGGAGGGCTCTAATTTTGACCGTGCATCACTACAATGACGTGGGCATCCACTTAGGGACGATTGAAATTTATCCCCTAAGGGGGTTAAATGGGGTTAAGCCAAACCGCTGGAGCTAAACGGCTGAAATTTTGACAGTGCATCGTGGACATTTACTAAGAAGCGATTTTTCGAAATTCATCCCCTAAAGGGGTAAAATTTGGTTTACCAAACTACTGGAACTACAGGGTTGAAATTTGGACAGTGCATCCCTATAATGACATGGACATCCACTAAGAGGCGAGTATTCGAAATTCATCCCCTAAGGGGATGAAATGGGGTTAACCCAAACCTCTGAAGCTGAAGGGCTGAAATTTTGACAGTGCATCCCTATAATCACGTAGAAATGAATGACTCGAAATTCAGTTTATTTAATATTCATTTGTGATTACTTCATAATTTCTTACATCCACGTAAATAGGCGAACAAACTTAACGAACGTTCGTCAAACCCTAAAATGTCACTTTTCTTGATGACATATACATGCCAATCTACTTTAAAACTTGCAGATTTGTTGAGGAGAGGTGATATTCGCAGTAATTTGTTTACCATATTTATTAAAAAAATGCACTATAATAAACCCTTTTTAGGGATAATAACAGCTGACTTTTTTGTTGGTTTTTTTTAAGGTAAACATTGCACATAATAAAAGGAAAACATTGCACATTTTTAAAGGCGTTGCAAGGCACGCGGGTTTTATGCTAGTAACTTATAATTATAAGTTGTTAATAGAATCCATTTGCGGAATAAATGTATATGTTGGTTATGGAGGACTGTCTTATTCTCAAGTTATATCAAAACGTTTTTTGAGATAATGAAGTTGCAGTTAGTTTAATTAATAGGAATACGTGCATTAAAAGAGACTTTACCTTAAAAAGTCATTTTTCAGTGCTGTAATTATAAAGAACGTGCAGATTTTTCGGTTTCATAATAGAATATATACCGATATATTTTACAGTTTTAAGGTGGATTTTGTTAATTAAAGTCCTTTACGAGGACGAGTTGTTATAAATTCGCAACAGAACTGTGCAAAAACGAAATTGAGAGGAATACAATATGTATTTTTAAGGTTAAACGGCTTGTCTTATCTCGTGAAGCACTGGAGAATCCAAACATCAGGATATTGTGTGTTTCTATGTAAGGTAATTTGTTTTTCTGTTATATTAAAAACTATTTCTGAGTATAATAATACTTGAAACAGGTGCAGAACAAATTACAGACATCAAAGGAACTAAAACGGATTTGAAGCGAACATCATCAACATGAAATCAAAATTAGTTTTATAATGTTTTAAATATTGTTCTGTCCCATCTAAGTAATTTTGTTGTGCGTTTGCTTAAATAAGATTCCTTGTATTTATTGTGTTTGTTATTGAAACGATTTCGTTTAAGTTCCTAATAAAATTCTTTCAAGAAAATTTATTTTTAATTACTTCTATTTTACAATTATCGACGTAATAAAAGTCAACAATCCGGTAAAAAGGTGAAGGCAGAAGTAATTTTCCGAATTTATTCCCAAAAAAAACCACATAACCACACTTCGAAGTCCCATGAATCTTTGAAATTGAAGTCCCATGAATCTTTGAATGTGAGTGTGAGATTTTGTTGTGCATGGCTTGTAAATGTAGAAGGCTTTGCTCGAAGGCCTTTCCTGTAGTTCTCTATTCCAAGACCAAATCATACATACAAAAAAACCCCGCTGTCAACAAATAAAACGTTATTATTATTTTGACAAAAAATGTGCCTTTTTGACAAATTTTGTTGTGTCTGATGGTGCTTCTTTTAAAACTAAAAAAATGTACGTGTTGCATTCTTTTTTTTCTCAAATTAGTTTAAGTTAGTTTCAATTTAAATTTGAAACTCATTTGACAGGAAAAAATCGTCGTCGCTTTGCTCTATTATAATTTTGTTTTTACGATTGACAGCGATGGCAATGGCATAATTTGAGAGCGATAGAGCTTTCATAGCGCACGGCTTATGGTGAGCATTGTGTTCCTACTATTACAGTCCACTAGCAAGCTCACGAAACACAAATCACAGCAACTTCAGCCAAGTCGAAGCAAGCGTTTTGCTCTTGAACACCTTTTCCTGAGATTTCTCAACCAAGTTCAACCCAGGGCAGCTCATTAAACACAACTATTAATTTAAAAAAATTTAACGGGACCACTGTGGGAAACTCCCCCTGCAAATGAACCATAAAAAAGCAAAAAAGTTATTGGATTACAAAGTTATACCAGAGACACACTTGTAGTATAGTAATTACAATAGGTGTGTTCGCGTACTCGCCTGCGGGTTCCATCGGGCGCCAGAAACCGCCATATTTCCGTTCGTTCCTACAGAATAGAACAAAAATCTGGCGGTTTCGGGCGCTTTCTGGCGCCCGATGGAACACGCAGGCGAGTACGCGAACACCCCTAATATGAGCAATATTGCAATGTACTTCAGGTGTGTCTCCATATACTGAGAAAAAATCTCGGTATACACTCAGTATACTCAACATTGAAACTCAATATCCCAATTCTACAGTAAAAAGCCAGAAGTGTCTAAGTGCAAATTTGACGATTTTGACTTTATTGCATTTTTGTATTCAGTATTTTGGTCTTAATCATTGCTATAATTATTATCTTAAACTGAGCTGTGGTTGCTGAGTTATTCGACCGGCAAAAGTGGTTTTGTGCACAATTCTGTATCTAAAAAAATCTTTGAGGGCGATTTTCTCGAAATACATATTTTGCACTTAAGCACTTCTGGCTGTGTACTGTAGAATTGAGAAAAACTTCGTGGTATAGCTCAGTATACCCTAGATTTAAACCGAAGAATAGTCTGGGCATAACCCAAAATGTTAATTTCGAACAGAATTTCAATTCTTCAATTTTGGCAGCACTACATATCAAAGATTTTTATGTCAGTTGTTGAAGGAGTTAGTTGTTTGTTGTTTGATTGATGAGTTGAAAGATAAATGACAACCAAAACAACTCAGTATACTGATGCAAGTGTGTCTTCAAATTTTTATATTGCAATATGGCAATATTGCAATATCCCTATCTCAATTGCTATACCACAAGTCTGTCTCCGGTATTATGCGTGAGCAGGACTACAAAATACCTAAACGTCGAATTGAGTAACCTCCTCTTTTTTTGAAGTCGGTTAAAAACTACTGGAATTTATGATCAAAGATCTAAACCAAAAAAAAAACGCCATCAGGTACTGTGTACCAATATTGTAGAACGAAAAATAAGTCTTTGACAGTTCAATTTGACACGTGCGGTTGAAATTTGTAAACTTGTTGTGTTGTTAAATTAAAAATTGGAAATTTTTCCTGAATTTTCTAAACTATAACCAAAATGGGCAAAAGTGCTATTCCTGACAGGTTTGTTAAGTTTTTTTAAAAAGTGTTCTTTTGGCGTTATGCTCTTGGTGTTTTTTCTAGTTATTATGACCTAAAATATTTGTCCTTTGCCTCCGAAAAAATTCCAAGATGCTGAAATTAGATCTTTATTTCACTTTTGATGAAAGCAACAATGTCTTTGGTCAAAGAATAATGTATTCTATTTAATTATAAAGTATTTTTAGTCGACCAACTTGAAGAGAACATGTCATAAGCATTTGAAGATTTCATTATATAAAATATAGGGAAAAGTATCAAAATGTGAATGCTTCTGGTTGCCAGAATTCTATACAAGTTTGCCTGTAGGACAGAGTTCTTTTCAGAGTAAATTAATTTACAGGGTTCAAAAGTAATATAATATAATATAACATATTATGTTTTTATTTTAATTTGTTGCCTTTAACGATGTAAACAAATCAAGCTCGACTTTGACAGATGACAAATCTTCAGGGGGTCTGTATACCGCGAAAATCTTGTAAAATTTCAAAGAATGGACAATTTTCTAAATAATTGCAAAGGAAACCATGGAGCATTTGAGAAAGTGTGCCCCGTGTGGCTCAAAGAAAAGGAATTAGTTACAATAATGCGAAGGGGCAACTATGCAAGATCGGACGCGCTTAGGATCTACAAGGCAAAGAATAGACTTCTCAATGCTCAATATCGTAAGAAAGGGACTGTAAACGGTATAAGCCCTACACGTTCTGGGGAATCGCAAGCACGGGGTGTGGGTTTAGATATAAATAACCTGTTCCATGCTGAAGAAAACAAAGGTAAAAAATCTCCGAAGAGGCCTAAAACGTGGAAAAAAAGGCCTAAGAAGAAATCTTCAGTGGCTGATGTCGCAGGAAAGGGAAATATAGATCCTCTCATTGAGGACTCGGATTGTGAATCGATAAGTTCTAGGATCTCCTCAAGGATACTCCAAGATAATACTGGCCTCGAAAAATATAGGTCCTTACAACCTCCATTAATAAGGGAAACGAGTTCAGGTACAACCAATTATTGGTTCTCGACTCTAAAAAAGGATTAACACATCAGCCCTTTAGGTTTTCACTCCAAAGGACTCTCCTCTGAGTGAAGTCAATTCCCAGCAAGAAGTCTTCTAATCTAAGTAAATCTGTTTTCATATCTTACAGTTTCAAGTGTGTACGTCCAGTACAATCTACCTTCATATCTTAAGTGTCTATCTTTATTTTATCCCTGAACCTGAGTCGGTATGGGTGTCTACGTGTCACACCAACATCCCAATCAATGGAAAAAATTTTCTTTGTTTATCATTGTTCCAGCATTAGCTCGATATACACTAGAATTTATCTTTCCTAGTCTGTTAGAGCTTCATAATCCATGTAACCTTTCATTAAACTATCTTTTTGTGTTCCACTGAATGATGAGGATTTAATCTACTAAATGGCAGTAAAGGTGACATCTTTAATACATCAAGGTTATATTTTATTATTGATTAATCCTTTAAAGCCTGATTAGACCTCATCTAACTTTGACTACACTGACAAACTATATCAACTGTTTTAAAAAAAAAAAAAACGTAATTCCCAGCTGCGTTTTGGCCACGTTGCATGGGATAGTTAGTTAACAAAGAGAAAATTCAGGAGGCCAATTAAAGTTGTTTATATCATTGATTCGTGGTCGATGTAGCTTCAAGGCTGGGACCAGTAAGAGACCTTTGTGGTCCACTAGCCCTATGCTAGTAAAATTTAAAACAACAACAACAACAACAACAATTTTCTAAATTTTTTTTTAGCACGGCATAACAATTTCTAAAATCTAAATCAAGCTTCTTTATTTTTCAGGTGGTTAAATTACATTCCTGTTGGGAAACCAGTTGAGGGTACACGTTTTATAGCATTTAAAGTTCCTTTGAGACAAGTAAGTAATTTGAGTTTATTCTATTTCCTATTAGTTCGCTACTATAAGTAAAAGGTTTTTCTTTCTACTTTCTCCTTATTGTTTGGAATGTCTTGATGCTAAACGGGAGTCAATGAGAAGAGAGGAGTGATACCACTATATTCGCTACATATTCCGCTTTAACTCTGTACAAATAAAATTAACTTAATATAATGCAAATCAAACTATATGATACAATTTCAGGATGCTATTCTCAAAAATCAAATTCATCGCTTGATTTATTCATTCATAATTCATTGTTGATATGTAGGATCTGTCAAAGTTCACTTCCCACCAGTTGTCTCTCGTTTCCTGATAAAGTATGAGTTCCGACTGGCTATTTTTCCATCGTCTATTCAATCCAGACACCTACATAGATCCAGTCTTACTTGTTTCTTTTATTGTAGCTCGCCTCCATATTTTGGTATCTTTAATCCATACTTTTTCCCCTCTTGCTAAATTTTCTTTATGCCATGCTCTTTTGACATAATATTGTCTATTTTTGTTGTTCTTTGATTGAAGAACTAGAATACAATTGCCTTCCGGAATGCCCGGGCCAAGGGCTGCAATGGTCCCACCAAAGTCTGCGGCACCCTCGAATTGGGTCTTAACAAATTACAATTTAAGTACACTTTTTAACATTTTAACTTAAATTAATTATCAAATTAGGATGCTAAGTCAAGTACAGGTATAATTAGGCTAGGCTATATCTACTATACAACGGCTCAAACTCTATTATTATAAAGGTCATTCCATACGTTACGGACGCGAAATTAGCAAATTTTTTTTGCGTTTACATAGTTAAAGCGTTGCACTGCCCTATTTACATAAACCAATATCTAAATATGTATCCGAAAATAACTACATGGCTGTCATTCAGAGTATGAATGCGCTTCGCAGAACTTCGGAAATATATTAATAATTCTCAAAACTAACTTTCATGTTTTGTCCCATCCGTAACGCATTTTCAAAGTTATTGTCTTAGGTTTTATTATAGTTGCAAATGTTATCTTAATTTTTAGTCATAGTTTGTTGCTTAAGTTATAAACTGATGTTTAAATGCACAATCAATTAGTACTTCCTTAGAAAATATTCGAAAAAAAATACGAATGTCCCGTCCGTAACGCCTGGAATGACCGATAAATTTTCTTTTATAGGATGATTTGTTAGTGGGATGGGTAAACCATATAACCTATGATCATTGCAATACTATTAATAGGCTCGTTCCTTGCGTAGTCGGTGCGATGAGAGTATTCCTTAAGCAGTTACGTGGGCCTAGTACGTCGAGCTACTTCATTCAGTATTATTCTATCATACAAGAACTTCACCTTGGATCGCCGTTTAGAACATCCAAGGTAAGGCATGAGATGAGCATTTTTCTCCTGCATGACAGCTGTAAAAGATCCAAAACATTGAGCCTGTTCGTATAGTCGTATCTGACGATCTGAGTTGTACCGCTAAGATATGATTTTATCCATTCTATGGCAGGACCGGTAATTTCAAATTTGAATAGCTTAGTAATCAAAATATGGTGGTTCACGCGATCAAAGGCCTTGCTAAAGTCCGTGTAGACATCATCAATTTGATGGCCGTTCTCCATACCACATAGAAGTTCAGAGATTAGAATTATAAGACTTGAAGTGGTCGAACGTCCCTTTATGAAACCGTGTTGTTGCTCGTTAATGTTAGGATCAATAAGCGGTGCAATCTTGTCATGCATAAGCTTTTCGAAGAATTTAGGAATAGTGGATAGGACGCCAATGCCTCTATAATTGATCGCATGATTTGTGGATTGGTGTTAGGTAGGATTTCTTCCAGAACTTAGGAAAACTTCCCAACGATAGTGATTTATTAAAAATTAGATGAAGAAGAAATACTATTTCATTTGAGGAGCTCTGCAGGAAGCTGGCGGACAAATTGTCGGGGCCGTGACCTTTGTTAATATTAAGATTGTTTAAACCTGCTCTTATTTCGTCATCTGACACGAGATAGATTATTAAAGATGGTTGATTCAGTACAAGTGGGATCAGTGTGCATTGTGTAAGATTTGGGAGCGAAGAGTTCACTAAATCTCACAGCAAACATGTTACATATATCTTGGGGGTACGATGAGGAAGCTCTCCCATTCGTCATTGTTGCAGGATACCCTGAGGTCTTCTGCTTTGTATATACGAAATCGAAGAATTTTGTAGGGTCCTTTAAGATATTTTCTCCGACTTTGTTTATGTATGCAGTATAGGCCTCACGTGACCTAAAAGTGAATTCCTATGCCAATCTAAAGATCAGATCTTAATTCATCGCTGACATCCGTTTGACTTATCGTGCGGTATCATATGTTTCTTTGATTTCGCAGTAATCTAGTATTTTTGTAAAACCATGGCTCTGACAATTTATCCCTTTTTTAATTTTGGGTACGTGCTCGACGAAGAACCGTAGAAGCGTGATACTAACTGGTCTAGATTATTACCTGATAGCCTATTCCTCCAGTCAATTTGGGATAATTCAAAGCACTACAACCGCGAACTTTATGATAGAGCGGACTTCTCCTGGTCCAGGAGAAATGGAAAACCCGTGAAAATCATATCCTCTTAATAATTAACCTAAGTTAATTAGTGTTAAGTTGACCCATGTTGGTTTCTAATATTAAGTAGGTAGCTTTGATGTTGGTAAAACCTAAAACGAATAGACTTATAATAAAATGCACCTTCCACTAAAGTTTAAAATAATAATATACTCACATGTAAGGAGTGTTTCCTTGGCAATGCCTCCTCCTTGTATTGCTAAATGCACTGTGTCTGCACACGGAGGCATGATTTCCATGCTCAACTTTTCCTATTATCTAACACCTTGACACTAGGTATATGCGTGGCCACTTCCTTCATTTGTTTGACTGATTTTATGATATTTATTAGTATGACTCACTGAATGTATAATTTAAGTAAATGCTGTATGTACCTACAATTGAACTTAACATTAAGTATATTGTCTAACACTTTACGGTTGCCTTTTGGCTAGTATTTTATTAACAACTCTGTAAATTTTATGTATTGATTTGACTAAAACTGTTAAAGTAAAGATTCAAGTACTAGAATCATATCTTTCAAGAGACCATCGGGTAGCCTCAGTAGATACAGGGCGTTTTTGTAGCCTCAAGCCATCCATTCTTTAGATTTGACAGACCCAACGTAAACGCAGCAGCTTTTCATGGGTGAGAATTTTATACTCCTTGTATAAGTCGTACAATTCGTGATTGTAGCGTATTGTTTCCATTGATTAAGCCGCATATCTTTCGGAGAACCTTCCTCTCGAATATATCCATCTTGTACGTGGATTTTCGGCAGATACCCTACGCTTCCCACCCATACGTGTGATGGTTTTGATTCTCGTTTTAGTTTTTCTGTGGATTTCATTACTGGCAGTAGGGAGAAGTATATTCTGTTCTATAGGTCTATAGTTTCATCGTTGTCTTCGCTGACTATGGACCCCAGATAGTTAAATTGGTTTACCCGTTTAAAGTTATGTACCACTCAGGTGGTGTTGTGGTTTCTTATTCTTTTCACCCTTGACTCAATTAGAATCTTACTCTTAAAGCCCTATATGTTTAGTTCCATCTTCTAATTTCGTGCATATGACAATGAAATGGCAAGACTGTTTATGTCGCCGGCATATCCTGCCCATGGTTTTGATTTGATAAGCAGGGTCGCGTTCGCATCGATGTTTACTTTGGGAATTACTCCTTCTAGGCAGAGATTAAATAGCATGGGTGCCAGCCCATCGTCGACAATTCTCGTTGTATTTTGACTGTACACCTTTTATTTTCCATTGTAATTTTCGTTAGCTTCACTATATTTAGAGTTTCGCATGCATTTATTCCCTGTCGATGCTGTCATATGCTTGTTTAAAGTCGATGAAAAGTTGATACACGTCAATACAAGTAAAAGCGCTTTTGGATCTATATTTTTGGAGCGAGCAAATCGACGGATTTTCAACAAAAGAAATTTAGGTATAATTACGGCGAAAATCGCTCTGAGGCACCACAAGAGAGAATATTTTTTTAAACCACGTGGAATTTGGCTTTTCCGATAACAAGCATTGTGTCTTTATGATTGCCGGTTGCATTTGTGCCAGATAAAAATGTTACTCTTTGTTTTCCGCTTTCCTTCCAGGAGCAAGTCTTTTCACATCTAGAAACAAATGTTTTATCAGGTAATAACTTCCGTTCAAAAGAGATTTCTCTTGTTCGCGCTGAGAGATCTACTCGACCCCATTACGACCAAACCCTGGCGCACTATTTGGACGGGCACTAACCTCAAATTTTACAAGTGTTGTTCTACCACAAGATATCCTTTTTTCTATATCAGAATCGGAATGAGTATGCTTTGTTAATTTTAAAATGCAATCCATAGAATTATAAGATTGGTTATGTTTCACGCAGTGATAAATATGAGCTATTTCACTTGCAATGACTTGATCTGCATCTTGGGTATTAGGTTTAATAAAAAATGTCGTAATTGCTTTTAACACAGATGCGGCAGTCTTATTTTTACGACGTTGACCGGAGCGCGTTCAAAAACCTTACTATGGTTAACCATGGTTAACTATGGTAAACTTTGGTCGTTCAAAAACTCCGTGGTTAACCACAACATGCATAACTTTTTGGCGAGCATAACTTTTTGGCGTTCAAAAACTCCCGTGGTTAACCATGGTGTAGTTAAATTTTAACCATGCTCGGGAGCATGGTTAGCGATAGTTAAGAAAAAGAATAAAAACAATTTTTTGACATTTGTTTTAATGTTAATAATGAACAAATCAAAGTGGGATTTGTGAGATTATTTTAAATAAATAATTGTTGGAAATAATTGAGGCAAATGGCCGACACTATTTTATGGAAAAAAAATTTAAATTTTCTTTACCACGTAGTTAACCACGGTGCGTTCAAAAACCTCCATGGTTAAACATAAACTTTCGGGGTTAAGTGAAGTGATGTAGCATAACCACAGCTTACCTCGTGGTTTACTATAGTAAGGTTTTTGAACGCGCTCCTGATGATTCATGATCAATCGCAGCGCGAAAGCCTTTATTTGCTACCGAAAACTGAATTTTGCAAAATACACAAAATCCTTTTTTGTTTGAAATTCTTTTGAGTTATTTCTTTGTATTCGCTGTTAAATTTTGAAGCTCTCTTAGGTTTCTTTGGTGGTGTGTTTTCCATTTTCTTAAAAGATTGCTACAAATATAAATCAAAATTGTTATGAAGTTCATTATAGCATTTAATTTGAACATTACCTGCTCGTTAAAAGTCAAATTCGCGTTAACATTTTTGTACAACTGGTTACTAAAAAGTGAATCTTCTTCTTTTTCAGTAGGAAGTTCTGTAGTTCTCTGTTTTAAATATGTATTAGATTAGATGAATACTTTTTGAAGTAGTAGAAGGAGAAAAATTATTTAAAGCGCTATTTTTCTTTGTAAAGCCTAGTATCCTGTTCGTGCGGAATTCAGACTCCCCTTTAAAATGCATGTAAAAAAGTGTGCAGAATTCAGGTTAGAGGCCGGTCTGAATTCCGTCCATAAAGTTTAGTATCCTGTTCTTGCGGAATTCAGACCCGTAAATGAACTTTGTACTCTGTCTAGAAAATAGATGGCTTTTTTTTGAGTGGAGACTTTTCATTTCATTTTCCGCAGGATGCTTAGCTTCAAGAAATGTATTAGCTATTTTCATGAGCGGAAAGTTTGACGTTTACTTTTCGGAGGCATACGAGATTGAAAAATGTAACATTTCTCAACTTGTCATAACGCCGCTAAAGCATTTTCAAATTGTCCAACTGTCAAGTCTACATTGTCTACATAAGTCTCCCAGCTAAGCGGAATTCAGACTAATTATATGGATTCTCTCCAGAGCGGAATTCCGCACGAACAGGATACTGGGCTTATCATTTGAATTTTAATTTAATTTTGTTAAAGAAGTTGAAATTTCATAAATATTATAAATTTTTATGAAGTCACGGGGATTTTCAAAGCGCGACGAGGACTGAGGACAAAACTCATGAAAAGAGGACAATCCTCAGGATGTTTGGCAACCCTAATACACACATATATTCGAGTTTCGCTCCATGCAACTGCGTAGAACTCTCAAAGTTTCCAACTCTCCAAAGTTTTGTAAAACTCCCAAACTTTTCGCTTTGTTTTAGGCCGCATTTCTTCTTCTTCAAGTAAATCCGCTGCTGACACAATAGTGCACGCCAAATACATTTGAGGAGTGTTCGAAGAAAAGGTTACATTTCCATCGTTGCTTTTTTTTCAGAAATCACTAAAATGTGATTAAAAGAGTTAGCATATTTTTTTAAAATATAATGTTTATGCAGAAATATACATTGAAAAAGTTACCTAACAAACACTATTTGGCCCATTTAAAAACTTTCATATTAATGGAGATAACGGAGTTTGAAATTTGGAAATGTTACCTTTTGTCAGTAAAACTTGGAAATGTCACTTTTTGAAACGGAAACGTTACCTTTTGAAAGAATTAAAATAAAAGCTTGTGAAATATTACATAGGGAAATGTCCCTTTTTGCTAGAACTACAGAAACATTTTTATAAAGCAGTGGAAGTGTTCCTTTTTGTTTGAAAATAGACATTTAAACTTAGATTTTCTAGCGGAATTGTTGCTATTTGAGACCCCAAATTCAACTAGAATGTGTAGTTCATAGATTTATGTACACTTCTGCAAAAAAACGCAAAAAACCCAAAAGTGGAAATGTTACCTTTTGTTCGAACACTCCTCATTTGTTCTTGTTGAGACGTAAAATAGTTTCTTTCTTCAAATAGGAGGCACCTCTTACAAACTCATTTTATAATCGTAATCTACCCAACACTAGTCCAGTAGGTACTAATGACGCAGTATTTTTAAAGTGTGTTAAGTCTTCGTAGGCGCCTGGCATCGAATTTTCAGGACTTATGTTTTCTCATTGAAGGCGAATTCTAACCTATGGCCATAGGTGATTTTAGCTATTTTGTATCCTGGAGTAAGAAGTTTCTCCTCGGTTTAAGGCACTCTCCTCGGAGTACCACACCAACAAGATGGTGATTCGAGTTCTATTTGGCACCTCGGTACATTCATGCCTTCTTCAGGCTGGATGGTTGGCGGCGGTCTATCAACACGTGGTATGTTTGGTGTTAGGAGTTCTCCCGTGGAGTACACAGCTATTTTTATGGATAATCTTTCCTATTAACCTGGTAATCGCAACGGTTAATCTCTTACTTGGTGTGTCTTGTGTAGTGTTTTCATTTCAATTGTGGGTACTACAGTACTGTTATTCTAATCTTACTAATATTATAAATGCGAATGTTTGTATGGATGTTTGTTACTCCTTCACGGTAAAACTACTGAATGGATTTTAATGAAACTTTGCAATAATATAGCTCACACATCAGAATAGGCTATAATTTATACCTCTGTCTCGAATCCTTCGGGAAGCTGTAGTGTACTGATATAGCAACATCCGAAACTTTTGTATGGGAGGTACTCTTCCAATTACTGCTAAAGAACTCAGATCTATTTTGAGTAAAGAGTGTTATACGCATACGCAACTGTGCTCGCAAATTTGCAATGAAGCTTTGAGGAATTATGCCTATCAATCAACACAGTTCAAAATCGACACGAGGCAGAAATGCCGTGCAAGACAGAGACTTGGTGCAAGAACAGCAATTTAACTTAAATCAGCTAAAACATTTCGTGGAGACTCAAACAAGACTATTAGTTGCTGATGAAAAACAATCGTACAACCAAACCATGCAACGCAAAGGATATAGCGGGATAGCTTTCCTAGATGCTACAGGCGGTACAGGCAAAACATTTCTTATCAATTTGATATTGGCGTCGATTCGAATGATCATCGGGAATTGCATTAACGTTCGTGATGGTGGCCGCACAGCGCACTCAGCGAGAGCTTGAGCCCCATTGAATTTGAACCAGACAGAAACATCAGCAATTGCCACACATTGCCATTTATTGCTACACTCCTCAAAACGTGCAAAATTATAATTTGGGACGAATACCCCACGGCCCATAAAAACTGCTCGAAACGTTTGTCAGGGCTTTGCAAGATTTCCGAGTAAAAACCAACCGCGAGGAGGCGCTCTGACACTACTTGCAGGGGATTTTCGTTCAAATTTGCCTGTTATACCTCGATCAACGCCTCCAAATGAGATTAACGCATGCTTGAAAGCATCATATCTATGTAACAGTTTTTAAAAATCACGCTCCAACAAATATGCGTGTTCATTTGCTACAAGATGCCTCTGCTTAAACATTTTCAAAACAACTGTTGGACGTTAGAAATGGCGAAATTCCAATCGATAGCAGAACATTTTGTTATTTGATTATTCGGAATATCTTTAATATCTCCTACTGTAGGTATATTAAAATTCGTATAACCTCAATTGCAAAATTAATGGAAGCTGTAGTGCGCACCAAAAGAATTGAAATTTTATACGCAGGCGGGGAAATGACAATTCCACATACTCGTACATACATCAACATTTCATGTAAAGATAAAATACAAGCCCACGTGCATTGTAATTTCCCTTTCGTTTACGGGAAACAGCACTCCCCAACAGCATCTGACCACGGCAAGAGTTGCAGTGAGACCGTTGAATTGAGATTGGGAATATGTAGTAGGTGTTTTGATTTTTTAAACAAACGGAGTGACACTTTTCTTTACGAATGTGTTTTCGTGGTGGGATTTGATATTCTCACTGCCCATGGAAAAAGCGATTTTAAGATACCCAATTATTTTGGCGCACGCCATACTATTGGCTTATGGTTGCAGCGAGGCGCACCGGGTTCCAGCTAATATACTATAAATTTCCCACGAAAATATTGCCATTTTTTATAATGTTTAAGACTACTTTAAAAAAGCACTTTCATGCTTAAAAAGGACAAGCGATTCTACAGAAAATTCGTTATTACGTAGGATACGAACTCTCACCCTCACTCAGTAGGAACAAGAACTAGAATTTTTCGAGAGGATCGTATTATTCTGCAGAGATCGCGAGGGACGGAAAACGGTCGTCTAGAAGGCAATTTAACTAAGTAATGTCTGGTTAGTCGAAGAGCGTAGCGAGTTATCATAAACAATAAACTAAAAATGTATTCCCCTGCCTTTAATTCCAGTTTTGTTCGTTAAGTCAAACGCTCCTGTAACAGTTTTAGTTAAAGTGCTATCGATCACTTCAAGATAGAATTCAACTTTAATTTTCCTATAAACTTGTATTTACCAAATCTCTCTCTAGATTAATATAATAAAAATGCGAAAATGAACTTCCTGAGCTAATAACGATTAGAAAATACTGTGAGGGTGTTTGCTAACTACCTCACATTCCAAATATACTAACAACTTAGCAACAGGTTTGTTCAACCTAATAAAATGACTCTCAAATCAATACTCTTTAATATTTATTATATTAATTTACCTGCAATTTACCACCTACCCATGACAGTTTCATTAATTTACAATTTCAGAATTTCTATAAAATTTGCCCATTAAGTAAAATTTCAAAGATGTTATAAAAAAGAGATGTCGGGTTTCTTTAAGACGATCTTCATCATCATTGAAAAATAAACAAATTCTTGTTCGCCACCATAAGGAGACTGGCGGTTCATTTTCCGTGACTTGTATGTAATAAAATCACAACAAAATGTCAAGAAAGATGCTATACACGTCAAATATCCCTCCACCGTGTAATAACCTAATGAAATTTACGTCAGATTGTCTGATCAAATTACTTCGAATCGAAAGGAATTTTCGCCGGAATGGGGCAGAGAGAGAGTCTGAGTACTGAAGACTTGTAACAACAAAATCAGCCAGGTGTATATTGTACCAGGTAATCTTTATCTAATTAACACAAAGTCGACAATTTTATAGACCTTTGCTGCCATTTTTGACTACTATTAGCAGCAAAAGTTTGTCAGTGTGTCATATATTATGATTTCCGCGTGATTCTACCAAACTACAGTTAATTGAGCTCCACAGGTAATTTTTGAAAAGGTGGAGCTGTACTTTCTACTTTAATCGTAGTTCTTGTGATTCACTTTCGCGTAACTATTAACGTGTACAACACTTACTGCAACTAATTGCTGTTATTATCCTCTCAATGGACAATTTTATATTCATATTACATGAACAGGAACGGGAAACAGCAACACGATGTGACAGTGTTCCTTTTATGGCCTTGTGGCTTGTGACACATTTTCATCTTGACCTTGGCTTAGTTACACTGGTTTAAGAGAGGAAAAATGCAAAATTGAGGGATAAGATTTATAAAAAAAGTGTTCAATGAGAATATGACAATTGCTTTGTCATGTTGTAAGGGGCTCATGTGTTGCAAGAGAGATCTTATTTTTGTGAATCAAAATTTATATCCCCATGGATTTTTTAGCGGGAACTTTTGTGCTCTCAGTCCGTCGTACCGTTTAGGTCGTGGAGAAAGGTCGAATCGAATCGAATAGGTCAAATTAATCTATTTATAAACAAGCTTTAAGATCAGGGGTGACCAACCTTTTTAGAAGCAAGAGCGCATTTTTCGGGAACAATATAATGACACCATATACATGGTGCCCGTCTCAGCTTGTCTAATGATTAATGGTAGATAGTACACAAAATCGTCAAAAAACCTAGACCACATTCAAGATAGGGCGGTTTGGGAAAAACAGTTTAATGAATTAGAATAAAACGTTAATGAAACAACGGTCTATTTCCACGGTTTTGGTATCTTGGTTATCGTAAGGATTTCGATAGCTTGTAGTCAGTGCATTCTCTTTATACTAAAACTAGAATCATTCACAGCAGCTTAGACAACAGCAAAGTGACGAAATGACGCAGAACACCCCAGTGCCGATTCCTCCAGCCGCTACTATTTTCACGAGAGACAGGATCCCTGATTTGATTTTGCCTACATATATGGGTGTGTACTGAGCCGACTCCAATAAGCTATGTACCTTGGCTTTATTTTGGACTCAAATTTATATTTTAACCTCGAAGAAAGGGCAAAGAACGCCAGTTATAGTTTTCTATGCCAGTAAACAGACCTTCTGCAAGAGATGAAACCACTTATGCGTCGCTGGCTTTACATGGGCATGGAAATTTTGTCAGTGCTGCTACATTCATACGGTGGCTCAAGGGGTCCGATAGTGGAGCAGGCGGTGTCGTCATCAATTAATTTAAGTGCCGTTTTTTGCACCTTATCTAACCATGCCACGGTGGCTATCGAAGTGCCGACCCAAACGAGGGAGTTGTATTCGAGAAGAGGCCGATTGTAGGATTAATAAATAACCACGGACCGAAGGCTGAAGGAGGAACTTGCACCTCTTAAGAAATCCGCACTGTGATTCTTGTTTGGCGATTTGAAATTTGTGGTTATGCCAACGCAAGTCTTTGGGTAATGTCACAACCATTAGTTCAACTTCACCCACTGTCAAGGATGGAGAGGTGTTGATTTTTTTTTTAAATAAGACAGCACTTGTTTCTGGTGAGATTGAACTCGACACGCTTCTTTCTTCCCCACTCTAGAATGAGTATAATGTCGTTATTAATAGAGTGGGACATTAGCTCACGATCATCAAGACAGGATCTGGCATGAGTCTGTCTTGAATCGAAGCTGTAAGAGTAACGTAGAGTTCCGACGTCAGCGAAGCTGAGAAGTGAGTTGGAGGGTATTGAAAGTAGGTCATTTATAAAGATAAGGAATAGGGCAGAGTCGGGTGGAATGCGGATTTGATGCCATCCAATACTACCTTGATTGAACAGCCGAAAAGGAAACTCTAGATCCACTTCTCTAGAAGTGAGTCGACTCCAATAGCTTTGATTTTAGCTAACAGGGCTGAGTGCCAAACTATCGAAAGCCTCGGAGATATCCAAAGCAACCAGACTAGACTCACCAGATCCATGCAGACTTCGGCTGAGGTGTTCTGTAAGGCAAATTAAAAGATCGCCAGTGGATCTTTTTTTTCTCGGAAGCCATAATGTCTGTCGTTTATGAGTAAGTTGGATTCTAGATATCCCATAAGCTTTTGTTGATTATCGTCTCCGGAACGGAAACAGGGGGTTACACATCAGTTTCGGGTAAAGAAGAATTTGAAGCGAACAGAGATGCTAATAAATCGGCCTTGCATTTGCTGTCTGTTATCACATTCTCATCGTGGATAAAGGAAGGGGTTGAAGTTGTAGTGATTCTTTTCTTGTTGGAACTTACCGAAGACCAGGAGTTTTTGTTACCGGAGGCTGCAAGGAGTTCACTTCTCAATTTGTTGTCATATAAGGTTTTGGCTTTCTTGAGGGTGGCTTTACAGGAATTTTTGAAGTGAAACTTCTTTACGCACGCTTGACTTGGGAACCTTCTTTACGAACGCTTGACTTGGGGGGTAAACTGGCGAAAGTGTAACGAAAGTGTAACGAAAACGTTACGAAAATGTGTGATCGGGCAACGTATTATGTATTATGTATTTTTATGTATTATGTATTATGTATTATGTATTATGTATTATGTATTATGTATTATGTATTATGTATTATGTATTATGTATTATGTATTATGTATTATGTATTATGTATTATGTATTATGTATTATGTATTATGTATTATGTATTATGTATTATGTATTATGTATTATGTATTATGTATTATGTATTATGTATTATGTATTATGTATTATGTATTATGTATTATGTATTATGTATTATGTATTATGTATTATGTATTATGTATTATGTATTATGTATTATGTATTATGTATTATGTATTATGTATTATGTATTATGTATTATGTATTATGTATTATGTATTATGTATTATGTATTATGTATTATGTATTATGTATTATGTATTATGTATTATGTATTATGTATTATGTATTATGTATTATGTATTATGTATTATGTATTATGTATTATGTATTATGTATTATGTATTATGTATTATGTATTATGTATTATGTATTATGTATTATGTATTATGTATTATGTATTATGTATTATGTATTATGTATTATGTATTATGTATTATGTATTATGTATTATGTATTATGTATTATGTATTATGTATTATGTATTATGTATTATGTATTATGTATTATGTATTATGTATTATGTATTATGTATTATGTATTATGTATTATGTATTATGTATTATGTATTATGTATTATGTATTATGTATTATGTATTATGTATTATGTATTATGTATTATGTATTATGTATTATGTATTATGTATTATGTATTATGTATTATGTATTATGTATTATGTATTATGTATTATGTATTATGTATTATGTATTATGTATTATGTATTATGTATTATGTATTATGTATTATGTATTATGTATTATGTATTATGTATTATGTATTATGTATTATGTATTATGTATTATGTATTATGTATTATGTATTATGTATTATGTATTATGTATTATGTATTATGTATTATGTATTATGTATTATGTATTATGTATTATGTATTATGTATTATGTATTATGTATTATGTATTATGTATTATGTATTATGTATTATGTATTATGTATTATGTATTATGTATTATGTATTATGTATTATGTATTATGTATTATGTATTATGTATTATGTATTATGTATTATGTATTATGTATTATGTATTATGTATTATGTATTATGTATTATGTATTATGTATTATGTATTATGTATTATGTATTATGTATTATGTATTATGTATTATGTATTATGTATTATGTATTATGTATTATGTATTATGTATTATGTATTATGTATTATGTATTATGTATTATGTATTATGTATTATGTATTATGTATTATGTATTATGTATTATGTATTATGTATTATGTATTATGTATTATGTATTATGTATTATGTATTATGTATTATGTATTATGTATTATGTATTATGTATTATGTATTATGTATTATGTATTATGTATTATGTATTATGTATTATGTATTATGTATTATGTATTATGTATTATGTATTATGTATTATGTATTATGTATTATGTATTATGTATTATGTATTATGTATTATGTATTATGTATTATGTATTATGTATTATGTATTATGTATTATGTATTATGTATTATGTATTATGTATTATGTATTATGTATTATGTATTATGTATTATGTATTATGTATTATGTATTATGTATTATGTATTATGTATTATGTATTATGTATTATGTATTATGTATTATGTATTATGTATTATGTATTATGTATTATGTATTATGTATTATGTATTATGTATTATGTATTATGTATTATGTATTATGTATTATGTATTATGTATTATGTATTATGTATTATGTATTATGTATTATGTATTATGTATTATGTATTATGTATTATGTATTATGTATTATGTATTATGTATTATGTATTATGTATTATGTATTATGTATTATGTATTATGTATTATGTATTATGTATTATGTATTATGTATTATGTATTATGTATTATGTATTATGTATTATGTATTATGTATTATGTATTATGTATTATGTATTATGTATTATGTATTATGTATTATGTATTATGTATTATGTATTATGTATTATGTATTATGTATTATGTATTATGTATTATGTATTATGTATTATGTATTATGTATTATGTATTATGTATTATGTATTATGTATTATGTATTATGTATTATGTATTATGTATTATGTATTATGTATTATGTATTATGTATTATGTATTATGTATTATGTATTATGTATTATGTATTATGTATTATGTATTATGTATTATGTATTATGTATTATGTATTATGTATTATGTATTATGTATTATGTATTATGTATTATGTATTATGTATTATGTATTATGTATTATGTATTATGTATTATGTATTATGTATTATGTATTATGTATTATGTATTATGTATTATGTATTATGTATTATGTATTATGTATTATGTATTATGTATTATGTATTATGTATTATGTATTATGTATTATGTATTATGTATTATGTATTATGTATTATGTATTATGTATTATGTATTATGTATTATGTATTATGTATTATGTATTATGTATTATGTATTATGTATTATGTATTATGTATTATGTATTATGTATTATGTATTATGTATTATGTATTATGTATTATGTATTATGTATTATGTATTATGTATTATGTATTATGTATTATGTATTATGTATTATGTATTATGTATTATGTATTATGTATTATGTATTATGTATTATGTATTATGTATTATGTATTATGTATTATGTATTATGTATTATGTATTATGTATTATGTATTATGTATTATGTATTATGTATTATGTATTATGTATTATGTATTATGTATTATGTATTATGTATTATGTATTATGTATTATGTATTATGTATTATGTATTATGTATTATGTATTATGTATTATGTATTATGTATTATGTATTATGTATTATGTATTATGTATTATGTATTATGTATTATGTATTATGTATTATGTATTATGTATTATGTATTATGTATTATGTATTATGTATTATGTATTATGTATTATGTATTATGTATTATGTATTATGTATTATGTATTATGTATTATGTATTATGTATTATGTATTATGTATTATGTATTATGTATTATGTATTATGTATTATGTATTATGTATTATGTATTATGTATTATGTATTATGTATTATGTATTATGTATTATGTATTATGTATTATGTATTATGTATTATGTATTATGTATTATGTATTATGTATTATGTATTATGTATTATGTATTATGTATTATGTATTATGTATTATGTATTATGTATTATGTATTATGTATTATGTATTATGTATTATGTATTATGTATTATGTATTATGTATTATGTATTATGTATTATGTATTATGTATTATGTATTATGTATTATGTATTATGTATTATGTATTATGTATTATGTATTATGTATTATGTATTATGTATTATGTATTATGTATTATGTATTATGTATTATGTATTATGTATTATGTATTATGTATTATGTATTATGTATTATGTATTATGTATTATGTATTATGTATTATGTATTATGTATTATGTATTATGTATTATGTATTATGTATTATGTATTATGTATTATGTATTATGTATTATGTATTATGTATTATGTATTATGTATTATGTATTATGTATTATGTATTATGTATTATGTATTATGTATTATGTATTATGTATTATGTATTATGTATTATGTATTATGTATTATGTATTATGTATTATGTATTATGTATTATGTATTATGTATTATGTATTATGTATTATGTATTATGTATTATGTATTATGTATTATGTATTATGTATTATGTATTATGTATTATGTATTATGTATTATGTATTATGTATTATGTATTATGTATTATGTATTATGTATTATGTATTATGTATTATGTATTATGTATTATGTATTATGTATTATGTATTATGTATTATGTATTATGTATTATGTATTATGTATTATGTATTATGTATTATGTATTATGTATTATGTATTATGTATTATGTATTATGTATTATGTATTATGTATTATGTATTATGTATTATGTATTATGTATTATGTATTATGTATTATGTATTATGTATTATGTATTATGTATTATGTATTATGTATTATGTATTATGTATTATGTATTATGTATTATGTATTATGTATTATGTATTATGTATTATGTATTATGTATTATGTATTATGTATTATGTATTATGTATTATGTATTATGTATTATGTATTATGTATTATGTATTATGTATTATGTATTATGTATTATGTATTATGTATTATGTATTATGTATTATGTATTATGTATTATGTATTATGTATTATGTATTATGTATTATGTATTATGTATTATGTATTATGTATTATGTATTATGTATTATGTATTATGTATTATGTATTATGTATTATGTATTATGTATTATGTATTATGTATTATGTATTATGTATTATGTATTATGTATTATGTATTATGTATTATGTATTATGTATTATGTATTATGTATTATGTATTATGTATTATGTATTATGTATTATGTATTATGTATTATGTATTATGTATTATGTATTATGTATTATGTATTATGTATTATGTATTATGTATTATGTATTATGTATTATGTATTATGTATTATGTATTATGTATTATGTATTATGTATTATGTATTATGTATTATGTATTATGTATTATGTATTATGTATTATGTATTATGTATTATGTATTATGTATTATGTATTATGTATTATGTATTATGTATTATGTATTATGTATTATGTATTATGTATTATGTATTATGTATTATGTATTATGTATTATGTATTATGTATTATGTATTATGTATTATGTATTATGTATTATGTATTATGTATTATGTATTATGTATTATGTATTATGTATTATGTATTATGTATTATGTATTATGTATTATGTATTATGTATTATGTATTATGTATTATGTATTATGTATTATGTATTATGTATTATGTATTATGTATTATGTATTATGTATTATGTATTATGTATTATGTATTATGTATTATGTATTATGTATTATGTATTATGTATTATGTATTATGTATTATGTATTATGTATTATGTATTATGTATTATGTATTATGTATTATGTATTATGTATTATGTATTATGTATTATGTATTATGTATTATGTATTATGTATTATGTATTATGTATTATGTATTATGTATTATGTATTATGTATTATGTATTATGTATTATGTATTATGTATTATGTATTATGTATTATGTATTATGTATTATGTATTATGTATTATGTATTATGTATTATGTATTATGTATTATGTATTATGTATTATGTATTATGTGTTATGTGTTATGTGTTATGTGTTATGTGTTATGTGTTATGTGTTATGTGTTATGTGTTATGTGTTATGTGTTATGTGTTATGTGTTATGTGTTATGTGTTATGTGTTATGTGTTATGTATTATGTATTATGTATTATGTATTATGTATTATGTATTATGTATTATGTATTATGTATTATGTATTATGTATTATGTATTATGTATTATGTATTATGTATTATGTATTATGTATTATGTATTATGTATTATGTATTATGTATTATGTATTATGTATTATGTATTATGTATTATGTATTATGTATTATGTATTATGTATTATGTATTATGTATTATGTATTATGTATTATGTATTATGTATTATGTATTACGTATTACGTATTACGTATTATGTATTATGTATTATGTATTATGTATTATGTATTATGTATTATGTATTATGTATTATGTATTATGTATTATGTATTATGTATTATGTATTATGTATTATGTATTATGTATTATGTATTATGTATTATGGTATTATGTATTATGTATTATGTATTATGTATTATGTATATGTATTATGTATTATGTATTATGTATTATGTATTATGTATTATGTATTATGTATTATGTATTATGTATTATGTATTATGTATTATGTATTATGTATTATGTATTATGTATTATGTATTATGTATTATGTATTATGTATTATGTATTATGTATTATGTATTATGTATTATGTATTATGTATTATGTATTATGTATTATGTATTATGTATTATGTATTATGTATTATGTATTCATGTATTATGTATTATGTATTATGTATTATGTATTATGTATTATGTATTATGTATTATGTATTATGTATTATGTATTATGTATTATGTATTATGTATTATGTATTATGTATTATGTATTATGTATTATGTATTATGTATTATGTATTATGTATTAATGTATTATGTATTATGTATTATGTATTATGTATTATGTATTATGTATTATGTATATGTATTATGTATTATGTATTATGTATTATGTATTATGTATTATGTATTATGTATTATGTATTATGTATTATGTATTATGTATTATGTATTATGTATTAAGTATTATGTATTATGTATTATGTATTATGTATTATGTATTATGTATTATGTATTATGTATTATGTATTATGTATTATGTATTATGTATTATGTATTATGTATTATGTATTATGTATTATGTATTATGTATTATGTATTATGTATTATGTATTATGTATTATGTATTATGTATTATGTATTATGTATTATGTATTATGTATTATGTATTATGTATTATGTATTATGTATATGTATTATGTATTATGTATTATGTATTATGTATTATGTATTATGTATTATGTATTATGTATTATGTATTATGTATTATGTATTATGTATTATGTATTATGTATTATGTATTATGTATTATGTATTATGTATTATGTATTATGTATTATGTATTATGTATTATGTATTATGTATTATGTATTATGTATATGTATTATGTATTATGTATTATGTATTATGTATTATGTATTATGTATTATGTATTATGTATTATGTATTATGTATTATGTATTATGTATTTTATGTATTATGTATTATGTATTATGTATTATGTATTATGTATTATGTATTATGTATTATGTATTATGTATTATGTATTATGTATTATGTATTATGTATTATGTATTATGTATTATGTATTATGTATTATGTATTATGTATTATGTATTATGTATTATGTATTATGTATTATGTATTATGTATTATGTATTATGTATTATGTATTATGTATTATGTATTATGTATTATGTATTATGTATTATGTATTATGTATTATGTATTATGTATATGTATTATGTATTATGTATTATGTATTATGTATTATGTATTATGTATTATGTATTATGTATTATGTATTATGTATTATGTATTATGTATTATGTATTATGTATTATGTATTATGTATTATGTATTATGTATTATGTATTATGTATTATGTATTATGTATTATGTATTATGTATTATGTATTATGTATTATGTATTATGTATTATGTATTATGTATTATGTATTATGTATTATGTATTATGTATTATGTATTATGTATTATGTATTATGTATTATGTATATTATGTATTATGTATTATGTATTATGTATTATGTATTATGTATTATGTATTATGTATTATGTATTATGTATTATGTATTATGTATTGTGTATTGTGTATTGTGTATTGTGTATTGTGTATTGTGTATTGTGTATTGTGTATTGTGTATTGTGTATTGTGTATTGTGTATTGTGTATTGTGTATTGTGTATTGTGTATTGTGTATTGTGTATTATTTACTATGTATTATGTATTATGTATTATGTATTATGTATTACGTATTATGTATTATGTACTATGCACTATGTACTATGTACTATGTCTTCTTCTTCTTCTTTGATCCGTTAGCTGGCGGTCCGAGCGGGACGTCCCCGCAACGGATACGCTGCTGTCGGTGCCGCTGGGTCCCGAACTCTATTCACGATTCGCTTCCATTCTCCTCGGTTTTTGGCGGTGTCTCGAGCCTCGGTAACTGATAATCGTTGATTCTTTAAGTCACCCTCGATATTCTTCAACCAGGTTTTCTTCGGTGCCGATCGCTGTATTCTCCAGTCTGCAGGACGGTCTCGCCAGAGAAGTTTACGTGGCAAGCGGTTATCATCCATTCGGCAAACATGTCCAAACCACCGTAGTCGACGTTTTTGCATTTCTTCTTCGATCAGTGTTTGCTGATCGCATCTTTGTCTGACAACCTCATTTCGAAGGCGATCACGGAGTGAGACACGGAGGATCTGCCTCAAACATCGCATTTGGAAGACCTCGAGCTTCTTAACGTCCGGTTTGAGCAGTGTCCACGTTTCAGATCCATAAAGAAGAATCGGAAGAATCAACGTTCGGTAAAGACGTAGTTTTGTTTTGATGGAGATATTTGCTCGTTTCCATATGCACCACTTGAGCGAGGCGAATGTTGCTGTTGCCTGGCCGATACGGCTGTGAACGTCGGCCGTCGATGCTACTTTCGTTTCCTCAACCAATGATCCCAAATATTTGAACCTTGGAACTTGTTCGATTTGGGTTCCATCGAGGTGAACACTGGCTCTTGATCCATCCGTTGTGAGCACTTTGGTCTTTTCCGCATTGATTTTTAACCCGTATGATTGGGCGATGCGGGAAATATCGTATAAGATGTCCGTTCCTTCGGCATCCGTGTCGGCGAAAACAGCGCTATCGTCGGCGAACATTAAGTCTGTTACGAAGTTGTTGTCGTCGTATTGAACTCCGAGTCGTCCACCGAATGCTTCACGCATAATCGCGTCGATCACAACGTTGAAGAGAAGTGGCGAAGCGACGTCTCCCTGTCGGACACCCGTCTGAATCGGGAGCTCCTCGGATAAGTCGTTTCGAATACGAACGCTGCTGGTTGAGCCATCGTACGACGCTTGGAGAAGTTGGATGATTCTCAATGGCACGTGTTCGGTTACCAAGACTCTCCACAAGCTGTTCCAATCGATGCAATCGAAAGCGGATTTGAAATCGATGAAAACGACGACAATTCGTTTGCCGCAACGAATTCTTTCTTCCATTAACTGACGGAGGGCGAATATTTGATCAATGCATCCTCGATGTGGTCTAAATCCCGCTTGTTCCTCCCGGCTCGTTTGCTCTCGATGTTTCTGTAGCCTCGATTGTATTATTTTCGTAAATACTTTACCGACGATCGAAAGAAGGCTAATACCGCGATAATTCTTGCATTCCCGACTGTCGCCTTTCTTCAAAATTGGGATAACGATCGCTTTCTTCCATACCAAAGGGACACGATCCGAATGCCATATGTGTGTTATGAGGACATGAAGTCGTTGTGATAAGACATCACCTCCAGCTTTGATTGAATATATTGAATTGTATATGTACTATGTACTATGTACTATGTATTACGTATTATGTATTATGTACATATTATGTATTATGTGTTATGTATTATGTATTATGTATTTTGTATTATGTATTATGTATTATGTATTTTATGTATTTTATGTATTTTATGTATTTTATGTATTTTATGTATTTTATGTATTTTATGTATTTTATGTATTTTATGTATTTTATGTATTTTATGTATTTTATGTATTTTATGTATTTTATGTATTTTATGTATTTTATGTATTTTATGTATTTTATGTATTTTATGTATTTTATGTATTTTATGTATTTTATGTATTTTATGTATTTTATGTATTTTATGTATTTTATGTATTTTATGTATTTTATGTATTTTATGTATTTTATGTATTTTATGTATTTTATGTATTTTATGTATTTTATGTATTTTATGTATTTTATGTATTTTATATATTTTATGTATTTTATGTATTTTATGTATTTTATGTATTTTATGTATTTTATGTATTTTATGTATTTTATGTATTTTATGTATTTTATGTATTTTATGTATTTTATGTATTTTATGTATTTTATGTATTTTATGTATTTTATGTATTTTATGTATTTTATGTATTTTATGTATTTTATGTATTTTATGTATTTTATGTATTTTATGTATTTTATGTATTTTATGTATTTTATGTATTTTATGTATTTTTTGTATTTTATGTATTTTATGTATTTTATGTATTTTATGTATTTTATGTATTTTATGTATTTTATGTATTTTATGTATTTTATGTATTTTATGTATTGCAATCATCAATTGGTGATATATGTGCTGCTCACTGTGTTTTGGACGATGGAACAAACATCATAATGGCAGTTGTTTACATTTCGCCCAATAACGCAGTTAAAAATATCATAAAGTTTATATACAAAAGACTTATGATTTACGGTCGAGTAGGTTCTGAAGAATTAGGAGAAAACTATCATACGTTGCCACTAATTTTAGCAGGAGATTTCAATATTAACTTCGCGTCCGAAGATGGGCAACTCTTGGTAAACTTTCTACGAGATAAATTGGAACTGCAAATGAATAATAACCGTAATGAGCCAACTACAAGACATGGAACAACAATCGATGCAGTTTTTTCTAGATATCTGTCTAATTTTAATTCGAAAATATATGTGTCTTATTTCTCGTACCATAAGCCTATTGTCTCGGTTTTTCCATTAACCACAGTAATTACTGATGTGTCCAATAATGAAAATAATGAATAATAATGAATAAAAAAAAAGATCTTTGCAAAAATATTTATTTACCAATGAAAACATGAAATAAATTATAATATTTGTAGGAAATTAATATATGTATATGTACATACATGTATGTATATATTGTACACACACCCATATATATATATACAGGCAGATGGAGCGAAAGAAGTTTCACTTCAGTCGTGTGGTCATAAGCACACTCATATTTTTTTGTTGCATGTACTCTAGTGGAAGGCGGCTTCTTTAGTTTTTATTGCATTCATACACTCCTACACCATCTGTTAGGCCTAGGCTTCACAGATTTGGTAGAATGGGGAGAATGAACAAATGTATTCCTGGGGGGCAATTCTGGTTCGGTGCAGTGAAAACGTGAAAACACTTTACACGTTTACACCTTTGTTTGCGATTCTTATACCGTGCAAACCACTGTCAAAAACTTTGCACGATCTCAAAATTTTCACAGCGTGAAATTTAGAGTGAGGTCGTGAAAAGTTTACACTTTAGATATGAGGAGTGTAGAATCAAAGTCCGCTATTTGCAAAAATTAAAAAATTTCAGCTGGCAATGCCATTTATTTCATATGGTATTTAGGGAGCCTTTGCATCCAAAATATGTCGCAATATCGTTTAAATTTATATAGATTTTTAATGTCAAAAAATAAGTGTAGTTTCAAAAGGCTCTTTTTAAACTTTTGTTGAGTCTGCAAAGTCCGCTCTTTTGCATTTTCTCAGTTCGCTTAACATCATACATTCAATTTCTCCCACAAATACTGACTATCTTATTTTTTCCCTAAAATGCAAGATGTGAGCAAATAATTCTGACTCTCTCCCGACTCCTTTGTTTTTGTATTTAGTAAGACATGTTTTGCAAACATTTTTCTCCCCAGTATGCTGGTAGATTTCAACTTTGAACACTTGCATGTGCGCTTTGCCGATCCGCATGGCAAGGTGCAATTCTCTGTTCAAACTTGTAACACATATTTAAAGTCTCGTGAATGGAGAAACCAAGAGGAATTAATATTATATATATAAGAAAAAATGAATTATTTGAAGTTGAAGAAAATTCGTCCGAAGAAATTTGTGTCTTCGAAGAAGATTCAACATTAAAAATATAATTATAATCACGCCATTTTCGTCAAGAAGAGACTGTTTCATTTTTTATTATATTTTTATATTTTGTTATGTTATTCTGAAAGAATTTTATGTTTTGTTATAATAAATGTTTGTTTTATAAATAAATAGTTTGGTTTCAAAATCCGTTTCTTTTAACAATGGTAGTTTCAAAACCCGTTATTTTTAGTGTTTAGTTGCAAAACACTTTCTTTTTAACTTTACAGTTTAAAAAAATATAGGTAAATGACGTGTTTTAGGAAAATTTTTTTGTGATTAAACTGCTATATCTATAGGCAATCGAATATAATTGGTCTTTTTGAAAAATCTTCAAAGTGAAAAATTACAAGTTTTTCGTGTTTTACTCAAAACCACTTAACATGCGAATAGCGGGCTTTGATTCTACACTCCTCATATGTACCTACTAGATTTGAAAAATTGTCGCTTTCTAGTTAGTACAGTTTCCAGAGTAAAAAAATCACTAAAACTGCAAAAAAAAATGTAGTTTAATGAAATTTGGAATGGTGGGAGTTTAGCAATTGGAGAAAAGGTAACCGTTGAGTTCCGGGCCGCACTTCGTGAAAATCACGAGAAAATCCGATTGAAAGAATTTTCCGACGCTTTCCCGATCGTAGCTCGGAAAAAAGTCGAAATTGGAAAAATGTTAGGAAGACAAAACTAAAGCTATGAAAATTCTCAACAAAAAAAGTTATATAAGCTTTTCCTGGAAAACCTCACGTTTGACTCATAACTCTGGAAGTTGGTGGTGTAGAACCTTCGCTTTTACAGTTTAGATAGGTGGGAGTATTCTGCGTAAACTGCTATCTAATTTATGGAAGTAGGTCATCGGGTTACCAAAATACAGGGTGATATGTAAACCTCTTTCAAAAAAATTTCAAAGCGCCCTAGTGACCAAACCGTTACGATTTCTGCCCCCCTCCCATATGATTTTTTGTTCGTCTATCCAAAGCCTATCTACAGCCCGCCACTTTGTAACTTGAGGTGGGACACCCTGCATAAAGAAAACAATATAAAAACAAAATAATTTTTCATATTTTTTTTCTTTAGCCTCCATTTTCCGACCAAACGTGAGGTTTTCCGGGAAAAGCTTATATAACTTTTTTTGTTGAGAATTTTCATAGCTTTAGTTTTGTCTTCTTAACATTTTTCCAATTTCGACTTTTTTCCGAGCTACGGTCGGGAAAGCGTCGGAAAATTCTTTCAATCGGATTTTCTCGTGATTTTCACGAAGTGCGGCCCGGAACTCAACGGTTACCTTTTCTCCAATTGCTAAACTCCCACCATTCCAAATTTCATTAAACTACAATTTTTTTTGCAGAAGAAATCTCTAGGAGCTGTACTAAGTATAAAAATTCAATTCAGTCTTTATTCAGCATTAAGTTTGCAAGAATGCAACGAGAATCGTTTTTTCAGGTTTAGTGCAGTGATAAAGTGAAAAAAGGTGTGTAAAACGTCAAGTGTAAACCTTTTTTCACGTTTTCACTGCACCGAACCACAATTGGCTCCTTGCCTATAAGATCCTGGTGATACGGATAACGGCAGAGTTTACGTTATTATTTCGGAAGCACAGGTCCCAGTCATAGATTGGAAAAAATTAATAAGCCCCAGCCAGTTGGCCCTCCCGTAATGCCACACAGTTCTCTTAACTGTGGGAAATTTAAGTGGGAAGTTAGCGCTGACTAGGCAGTGGTCCGAATTGTACTGAGGCCTCAAGTTTTTGAAATGTCCCGGTTCAAAATTTACGTACTACTACTATTGGTATGAGCGGGTATCGAGATAAGAGATAAGGTATGATGGTAAATACGTAGGAGTTTCTTCTTTCTCAGTTCTTGGGGCAGTATTATTCAACTTATTTAGAGCCGTGGTGGATTGTAAATATGTAGTGGTGGGTTTATTCTCTCTTAATTCTTTTAGGGTAGTAAACTTGAAATGAGGCGAGGTAATATAAGATTAGAAACACGTATTCGAGAGACATTTCTTACATTTTTTGAGGGAGTGAAATTTTGTACTGGAGAGACATTTATTAAAATTAAGAGAGCGAAATTTTGTAGCAGAGACACATTTCCTACATTTTTTGAACTTGCTTTCTGACTCAGAGTAAGCCACCGAGCCTGATCATTCTTTTGCGAATGAGATGAAGGGATAAAGTCCTGCGAAAGCCTTAAGTGACCTATTAATGTGCTTATACGCGGACGAAATCTGGAGCACTAGTTAGCTAGTTATATTAAAAGCTGAATGCAACTTTTCCCTGTTATATTTTTGAGTAAATTTTTATATTTTTTAATATTTCTCTAAAAAGTTTTGTAATCAATTTATCCTAATATCATACAGCATCTATGTACGTGTGCAATATATTTGTTATTCTTTCTTAGTGTTTACTTAAAAAAAATCGCGGTTAAGCAAATTTGGCATGTAGTATTTCTGAGAATCCAGTTATAATAGCGTTATTTACCTCAAAAATATGATAAACGTACCATTAAGGTGTCTAGTTACCGTATATAGCACCTTCAGCAAAGTAATAAAACCAAATAGGATAAAGTCACTGTATATTTCAAGATCATTAACTTACCAAAAAAAAATTATTAAAATTCACGCGTGTGAAATTTGAATTTAAAAATCAAGTCAAACAAATCATCCGCCATACTACAAAGCGACAAAAAAACAAAACCAAAAATCAAAATGAAAAAAAAAAAGTAATCAATTCGCAAACTTCGTGGGAGACAACAAATCATAAGATGTCCGCATTGTGCACTGTGTCACAAGGGTAATAAGTTTTCTCGTTAAATTAGGAGCCACCCACTCTGTCTAGGTGTCAATATTGACATTGAAGATAGATAGTGCTGAGCTTGTTTATGGTAAATTTATTGGATAACTGACGCCATTTGACGCGGCAGATGGACGCAGGTAACAGGCCGTCCATAAAGCGCGCAAAGAGCGCCAAGCCTGATTTAGCACATTTTTATATTAAGATCTTCTAAAGAGTGAAGCATTTTTGATCACTGAGAAGGTGTCTTCATACCTTAAATGTCTGATGAATTTCTCATGTTTTAAATGGCGTTATAACTTTTTTACTGTTTGTTCTTTTATTTTGGCATGACGTGCGAATTTTAAATTGTTTACCTTTTTTTGAGAGCGAGAGAGGCGCGTACGCATATTTTAAATGATATGTGAAATTTTCGCAACATTTAGAAATGGAAACAAATTGCGACAGAAGTGCTGTTTGTAAAACAAATGAAAGTGTCATTCAAGTAACCTTGTAATTTATTTCATTCGATCGAACGTTCAATGACATTTAAAGACATTATTGCATAATTAATATCATGCTAAAATATGAAGAAAATATGTCATTTTGGTTATGCTTTGAAACTCTAAACGGAGTCACTCAAGTATCTGTTCTTTTTATAAAATAAAGAAAATACACATTTACCTACAAGATGATGTTGCTTTACGATAATTAGTCTAGGAGTTATTCAACTCTAAGTGGATTTAAAAAAAAAATACATTGTTTTTCGTAAGTACCCTGTCTCTTAGTGGATAGCCCCATCTCTAGAACAAATTTTTCCTCCGAATACATCCAGGAATCACCCCTGAAAAAAGTAAGCAAGGTAGTCCAGCTTGAACGTCTGATGACCTATACAAATTGCAAACGAGTATTTTAAATCTTTTTAAAACGGTGATATCTCATGAATGGCCATTCGTATGAGAAAATGTATAATAACTTTTGTTGTAGAGAATCGAGATCTACAAACTTTGTGAACATTATTTATGATAAGGCTTACGGTCTAAGATGTATTTGCAATAAAAAAACTGTCATTTTTACCCTAAAATCCCCTAGAAAGTGAGCTTCCCGGGGTAGAAAATCTGTAGATTTTATAACTCCATATTAAGAATCCTTAAAGGAAGCTTTCTGCAAATTTTCAGCCTGTACCCAATCATTTCCGTTATTTTTACTACATATTTTATCCGTACTAAGAGTTTTTCACTGGTTCAATCAGTAAACAGACACGAATTAACTTTTTTTCCAGTGAAATTATTGACATTTTTAGAGAGTACATAGATGGAATGAGATGGAAGGGGAATACCTTGGCAACCAGCCATCTTGGTAGGCTCCAAATGTCAAATAAATTAGGCGACATTTAGTGGATAAAACTTTTAGATAAAACAAAGACAACTAATTTTTGTTTTTTTCATTTTATGAACATATAAACAAATTTTGCAATAAAAACCGAACAGAAGAAGAAAATGGAGCCAAAAGCTGGATAAGAAATAAAATGTGGTATGTCGGATACTTCCGACAGTTTTTGAGTCCGCACGCAAAGTTAACATCAAAACGAGTAAAATAAAATAAAAACCAACTTGCTACATGTAACGGTAAATTTTAACCCCTTATCACAACAAAGAAGTATGTCCGACCTTTCCGGCTTATTAAATCCTGGCTTACCAAGCTTATCTTCTTCGTCTAACTTCGAACTTTCGATTATTAAACAATTTTCCAATTCCGTATGACGGGACTTTTTGTGTCACCGTCTCTCGGACTTTTAGTTTTTTACGTATTGCGGGGAAAAAGGAATTTTTTTCAAAAATTTCAAAAGTTATTACTATTAAAAATCTAACTTTTTTTTAACCCGTTCAAATTTTTAGAACATATTAATTGTTAATACCTAAACAAAGTTAGTTGTACATGGGTTTCGTTTGCATTCAATTTTTGCAGTGAAGCCATTCGTTTCATTTTAAATTTTTTTGCTGAAAAATGGAGACAACCATATTAATTTCATCATAACTCCGTAAGTTTTGATGCTAATGAACTTAACCAAAGCCGTTTCAAGTTACTTTAAATAAGGTCCAATAAGTTTTTCTCTAAAAATTCGTCGTTTTTCGTCACATTTCTTCCCGTTTTAGCTTATCTATATAGTATTTTGGTTGAGTTTGCGCTCTATGCATTTTGGTTGCTGTTCGGGTTCTCAATTTCACCTTGATTAGATGGTGGTCCGAGCACGCTCTTCTCATTGTTCTTACGTCCCTTATACTCTTGGCCCCTCTTCTCTCAGTTAGGACGTGGTCAATTTGATTAATAGTTATCCCGTCTGGTGACTGCCATGTCATTTTATGGATATTTTTGTGCGGGAACATTGTGTTTTAGTTTGAGCTTGCGAAATCGATCAATCTACTACCATCGCCATTGGTAACGTTGGGCAGGCTATGCTTTCCTATGCCTCCTAGGAACTCCTCTTCTTTTCCTACTTTGGAATTTATATCTCCAAGCACCATTTTAATGTTATTTGACGGTATTAATCTGATGGTGTTTGTTAACTCTTCCTCTTTCTCCTTATCCGTATTCTGTTCTGTGGGCGTTTATAAGACTAATGTTATGTAGCCTTGTTTTGATGCGAAGCGTACATATCCCATTGCTTAAAGTCTAAAATCAGTGATTTCATTTCCTTCTCTATGATGAATGCTACTTCGAACTCTCTTCTTCCATTCAATGATCCGCTGGAGAGTACCGTGTTGGTTTTAAGATCCATTATACCGCTGTGGGTCCATTTTGTCTCTTGAAAGGCTGTGAACTTGATGTTATATTTTTTAGTACTAATAAAAGCGAACGCAGAGCGCCCGTTCTGTTGAGCGTCCTGACGTTCCATGTTCCAAGAACAAATTCCATATTCCGTTGCCTGAGTCGTTGCCGTTGAGTCCGTCCTGTCCGAGGCCTGCCTTGAGGATTCGTGACGGTTGGGTTTTTACGATGGAAGATTGTCAGCCTGCTGCCCAACCCCCAACCTGAAGGACCAGTGCGGTATTTGCTTCGTTTTGAGGCGCGAAACACTCGCCTTTCACCCTCTTCAGTCTGTTACTCTTGTATAGACAAGAGCATCCAGGGGACAGCCGATGTAAAATCTACAACTTCGTGGAGGTTGAGGTAGGATTCGGTAGCATATCGGAAAATCTTAGATCGTGTACACCTTAGATCGCAGATGGCGTTACCCAGGATATATCTCTTTGATGTACCGGCACCATCAAAGGTCCCTGAGGCCGTTGCTATCATTTGACTCGCACATGCTCCGGTAATTCGAGCTTTATATTTTTTACGCTTTTTATATCCCGGTTACCATTAAACCTAAATTAAAAAATCATACTGCATCTGTTCACATTTCCAAATGTTGACGTACATATAAGGTATTGTTTTCTAGCAAGTTCATCTATTCATTTCTTCATCAGCTCAGATATTTTGCTATGAAATCCTGCTGGTTTGCATTTATTACAATAATTTGTTCTGTAGTAGGAGGCGGTAAGTTTTAGTCTATTAAAGGCTCCTCCTAGTTTTAACGGGAATTATAATAAATACTAATTTAATAATGTAAATTCAACTGTTCTTTTGTCTATATATCGTCCTATACCGTCAATTCCCACTATTAATCACATTTTTCCTGGTACTTTATTAGGCTTCAAAACCTACATGAAGTTATCAAACCACCTGCTCCAAATTTCAATTAAAATGAAATATGTCCAATTTATATTAACAAATATTTGTTCTACTTGACAATAATTCCATTAACAACACTAATTACATATTTATAAATCATCCCAATAACATTTTTAGTCAAAATACAGCCGAAAAAAATCCTAAGTGAATGTGATCAAGGCAACATCGTGTCCCAATTCAAAATTTATGTCCTTCCGTATCAATGGTCGGTATCTTGAAGATATTTCTTTGTCCCTCTCGTTGGTTTCGACTTTATTATTTTCTCTCTGTCGAAAAATTTCACCTTTCGAAGTTCTATTAAATTTTTTTGTTCCTCTTTTTTTGTGTAAAATAGAAAATATAATTTTGATTATGAGGGTCCTTTTTTCAATATAATAAAATTTCAATTAGGAGTGTTTTGTGGATGACAAAGAGAAAGTGAAATTGATTCCTTTTTGTTTAGTTCGAATACAACACCGATTTTATCGTCATGTCTTATCAGGTAAAGGAACCTTTCAAAAAATACGTATATTTTTTATAGTGGTTATTATCATGCATAAAAAGGACCTCCCATATTAAAGGTATCTTTTTTAATCCAGCAGAAATTATGATTTATATTTAGATGCGGGATTCGCTTCTTTCTTTCAATCATATAATAATATATAACAAAGGGCTTCAAATTATGGATTTCCTGGAGATGAAAATTACGGAATCTCGTTTGTATTAAACAACCACAAGAAAGAATCTCTACAAAAAATTGTGTTTGGTTTCGATAAAGAAGGATAAAAAAAATAATCCTATATAAATGTAAGGCGGTCAGCGGTAAAAACTTCAATTAACGAATAAATCACATCCTCTGAAATGCCGAAAACTGTCTGAAAAATAATATCTCTAACCACCAAATGTGCTAACCCTGAAACCGATCACATTCAATAAAACCAAAACAAAATATCGAAAAAAAAAACACAAAAAGAGGAACATGGACTAAAAATCAAATATTTGTTTGTTAACATCCCGCCCATGAATTTGGCCAGATCCAAATTTTAATTACAGATTCGGTGCGAAAGGCAACACTTTGTCTTTTTTTCGGGTGGACCTTTCAGATGAAAACCAATAACTTTTAATATATGTGCGGGCATGTATGTATACTTTTGTTCTTTTCGAAACCACCCAGAGAGATTAAGGAGTTGAGATAAGAAACTTGCGCACTTTTTTATACTGTGCGCAGGGAAAAATCACAGCATTCGCGCAGCCACCTTTTCTCACCACAAAAGTGTTGTTTATGAAATTAAAATCCTTCTCCTGCCGAGTAAGTCGTTGTGGCCGTTGTTTCTGTGGTTTTCGTTTTCATTCATATGAAGAGCTGGAATTGTTTATTATTTTTATTTTTTTCGATTTAAATAACTTTTAACTTTTCCGATTGGCTTAAGTTTTTCTTGTTTAGCTTAAACTGATTTCTAAGGATGCAAGTTTGATCGATCCGATCAACTGCTTTAGCTTAAAATCACCTAACGCCAACTAATGATAAACTGTGGGATAAAATTCTCAATGTTTACCTCGGCATTAAAAACATTTTACCTATTGCAATTCTATTAAGGCCATAATTCCATTGATCTATTGCATCTGTTTTTATAAGGCACCACCCAAAGCTAACTCACAAATTTCTTTCATTGGAGTCTATTTGAGCCAATGTGACTGTAAAATGAATTTTGAGAGTGGTGAAATCTGAAGGCAAGAAATTGAATTGCAAAAATTCGGCGGAAACGACATCAATCCATTCGATTCGTCGACAGCAAAACTGCCATTACCGATAGTCAGCAATTGCTTAGACAAATCTTCGGTAGATGGATCGTTTTAGCAAGGCAGCTCGCATATTTGTTGTCTGCTGTCGTTACTTCATAAAGCTGAGTCGATGATTTGAGGCAAGGGTTTTTTAATCAGCAGCGGTGGATCTTGGAATGAGTGATAGTGTTTGGCGAAAATCTCTAAATAGTAGAATAATTGCGCCTCCAAAACCTCATGAATTATTGCGCAGATCTTTCATAATTTGATAGTGGTACCGCTCGCCGATCGCTTGAAACGATTGGTTCAATGCATTTCGATCTTGCTCACGTTCAAGCTCCATTTCTCTATTGAAAGCGTTGTTCATTTGATAATAAGGCGTTGGTATTATTTCTAACTTGACTAACAAACTGCCGAACATGAGGTAACACATGTCTTCGATCAAAAGCAAAGCCTGGTTACATATCGAGGGTTTCCTGCCAAAAGGGCGGGCGTATCAACCAAAACATGGATTTAGAGGATTCAATAAAAACATTTAAAAAATCGGTGCATTTTTTTTCATATTGCTTATCATCGAAAATAAATGTTTTTAGGCGTATGTTTGGATACTTTTATTCATTTTACGACATTCTGGCACGAAAAATATACGATTCTAAGAAAAAAAAAGTTATAAGCCCAAAATCACGATTTTGTGGATATGCCCTTCTGGCAGGAAACCCTCGATATCTCGTCATTCACCTTGAGCTCGGGATTCCTTGAACTGAACCGAATTCGGTGTAAAATGTTTTCTGACATGTTATCCTGGTATTTGTTTCACAATTCGCGTGGATTCGATGGGAAGCATGTCAAAATAATGATAGAAAATAATGTGCGTATGAGATGGCAATGCAGAAACAATTTCTTCAACGATTATCGTGTTCCCAATGAGTATCGTTTTCAACCAAATTGAGCTGTTGCAGCACGCAATATTGGGAACATCTCGCCACCACTAGTTCGAAGTGATTCATATGATATCGGCCCACGAACATTCACCAGCAACAACCGCAAGCATTTGTTATTCTTCGGATGAACTCTGAAAATGCGACGAAGAGCACCATTAAGGCTCGCGCATACTACAGCCGCGACAGGCCGCAGCGCATCGCATTGCAAAATTGCGCCAAAACACATAAGGAGTCGCAGCGGGCCGCGCCGCAAAGCAATAATGAATCAGTCAAAGCGAAAGAAATAGTAAAATAAAAGCGAAAGCGAAAAAAATAGTAAAATAATTAAGCACAGTACGATTTACATTAAAATAACAAATTAACTGAGTTGCTGTTGTTGAACATCGAGTCAATAATTAAAGTAAAATCGCGAGCAACAACTTCCGATAACTGCGATTTCCAACGTACACTGAGGCGGGCCGCATCACAACACATAACATCGCCGCAAAAATACGCCTAGCAAGCGATCTGCCAGTGCGCTGCGATGCGGCCCGGTGCGGCCTGCCTGTAGTGTGCGATAGTTCATGTAAAATGTTCGAAAGTGATGTAGGAGGATTTTTGTTATGCAATGCGGTGCGGTGCGGCCCGCCCTAATGTGCGCGAGCCTTTAGAACGCACATCCATATGATCAGGAACCGCATTACATTGCTCCCGACGTTGAAATTTCTTCGATGAGGGTTTCCAAGTGTAATAAAGTGGCATCTCAGAGGAGAGCAACGTTCGTGCAAACGGATCGTTTTATCAAATCGAAAAGAAACTGTAAAAAGTTGTCGCTGGGGTGTTTCAGCAGGTTGAGCAACATTCGATGCGTTGAAATAAACTCGTTGATCATTCTCAAAATCCTTTCATTACAACTCACATATCGTGATAATCATCAAAAAGCCGTTTCATACAAAATGTTTGAGAACATGAATTTTCTTCGTAATTTTTTTTTCGTAAAATATCCAACGCTTTAAAAGTTATTCTGCTATTCGGGACTGACCCTAGATTTCACTACGTTCACGTACACGTATTTGATAGTCTAGGGCCTGTAGCGGGCCCTCCCCGGCTCAAAATTGTTTTTACAAAAAACGGGCCAAAAAAGTAATCAATTTTACCCAAAAATGCACAATTTGGTGATCCTAAAAAAACTTTTCTTCTTTTTTTATTTCGGTTTAAGACGAACAGAAGAGGTAAAAAAAATTTCAGGACTCTTAATCTATGGCATTTTTCGTTATCGCTCCCGGTATTTTACATTTCGAAAGGTACTTAGGTTGTTCCCATACTGGCTATATGTAGCAACAAAAACTTTGCATTCAAAATTATCTTTTACTTTTTAGTTAATTTTAAAATAAAAACGTATTTCTTAGTTTTTTTAAACTATAGGTACAGTTTGTTTTCTACTTTTTTGTATATTATATGGTAACCGCCATATCAGATTTTAAATGACGTCACACAGCTTACTGCACTATACTCGTCATTTGATACACATAACGAGGGCGTTATGAAGAAAAGGTAATCCCTGTTTTGTGTTGGCAGCCGAGCTGTGTTTGCCGCCATACGTCTATATGACTTGAAGGGGACGAGACTACCCTATATTTTTGTAACCCTATTAGGTATTTTCATGAATAAGCCAGCAATCTACGCAGAATAGCCTATCTGAAACTGTAAAAGTCAAGGTTTCAACCCACCAACGTCCAGAGTTATCAGCCGTCAAAGTCAAAATTTGCTTATTAAATGCTACGGCCTCTAGTTTTGAAGTTATAAGCAATTTTAATGTTGAAATTGGCTCTATTTCGACCTTTTTTTTAGTACTTTTCCATCTGAGGTTTGTCGAAAAATACCAAATAAGCACCAAATAAGAAATACAAAATAAGGCAACAAAAATGAAGAAAACCCATTGGGCCATTGAAGTATATTAAATTTATACTTAGCGGTAGGGACCCCTAATCCTAAGTCTAAATTTTTCAAAAAAATACAGTAATCCTTCTTTATATGTATAGTAGAATAAAGTAACAGGGTGCACCAAAGTAAATCAAGAAACACATTGTTATGGACCACCCTAATATTGATATATGTTAATGCTCTCATTTTATGTTTTTTAAATATTAAATTGATTTAATTTTATAACGTGATATTTTTTAAAGTATTAGTTAACATAAATTTATACTTTTGATGATATCAAATGGACTTACGCGACTTTCAAAGTCAACAAAACATGAAAATCATACCATAAAATCATTAAATATAGGATTTAAATTGAATCAAAATTATGCAAATTTTGAAGGAGTTTTTTTGGAGCTGCTTGTAGATAAAAAGTTCATAGCAAATTGCATTCAATGTTATCTTTCACTAACTTTTTGTCAGAAATGGACTTCACCACTTTTAAAGAAAACGGCTCATTTGTATGCCGATGTTAATAAGTTAAAGAGGGTTCAAATCTGCAGATAAAGATTTTGGCTTTTGGCTCAATACTTTATCTTAAATGGTGCTACAATCCTTGTAGACTCAGGCCTTTTGATGTCTCTTCTTCGAGTTATATCGATGTTTTGCTAGTTCTTTACTGTTGATTATATGAAGTTTCCGTACATCTAGCACGTCATCCATCCACTACCATTGAAAATCCTGACTAGCATTCTTTCTTCAGAAGCTTGTATAACGTGTCTGAGCCATACGTATGTGGTCATTTTTTCCTGCAGGATATCGAGCGAACCAAAAAAGATATCGACTTAGTTGAGGTGCCGCTCGAAGAATATTAACCAAAATATGATCTGAAAAGACTTTTATAAAATTCGGTCGAAACGTTTTTTAGTTAAACGACGTTCGTGATTTTTGTACCTTCACGATACTGCGTGGACCAAAAACTATATCGACTTCTTTGAGGTGCCCGAAAGAAGAATATTCACGAAAAAATGCCTTGAAAAAAATTTCATAACATTCGGTCTGGCCTTTTTTGTTTAAATGGAAAAACTTTGGATAAGTGTCAGAAAGACCTTAAATTGATAAGTTTTACTAATTTCTAATAAACTCGATGGCATGAGATCCGTTATAAACGAAGTGATCTTTTTTGGATTCTGCACAGTGATAGCTTTCCAAAAAACAACACATGTCAAAATTCAAAAAACACTCTTTAAAATCGTGCAAAATTAACGTTACCTTTTACAAAGATCACGAATTTTTCAAACCTTGGATCAGCACTTTTTGACGGGGAATTGTTTTCTATGCATAATACAGTTTCAGGAAATTGCGGTTCATCCCCGACTTCCAGTAATTACCGAAAAACTTGTTATTTTTGGTCAAGTCTGACAAGTACTATCTCCAGAAAGCTTTGGTTGGAGTTTCCAAATGAAGCCTTCTCTTCCCAGTTTACCAGCGGCAATACGAATTCGAATACCCGCTTTGCTGACGTTCCGCAGAAACAAATTCTCTAGAAAAATCTTGTGGATTTATCACAATTATAGTTATTTGAACTACCTTCTCTCAGGATTACTTTGTCACCAGTTTTGATACTAGTTAATTTCCCACTAATGCTAAACGTATTACTATTTCGTGAGAAGTCAGTTTATTCCCTCTACTGGGAAGTTGTTCGTGTGGAACGAAGGGGTCAAACCCACATCCCAACTAGTTTGAATTTACCATTCGTTTTGGGTAACTCTTATAGGAAAATACACAGGGCATATGACATACACCACGTCACATCGTCCAGATTCAGAATGCACAGGGTTTGAATGGAAAATATGAACAAATTAAATGACATAAAACTATCTATGTGTATCCAAAGTTTGAAAATTTAAAAAAAACACAAACAAATACAAAATGTGTGGAACAATAACTGCCATGTTTTTCTTTTTTTTTTTTTTTGCGGAAAAGCTTCTTTTAGTTGGTTTCTTTTTATGGACTTTCTTCGGTTCATCTCTACGGATTATCCAACAATAGTCCGCCATAATTCTGACGTCCCAACCGACGCCTCGATACCTCCTTCCCATCTCTTTTATATCTTCATAGAACTTCAGTCTCCTAGATTCTTAGAGAAGGGATCATTAAGGGAATTAAAAAGTGAACTTTCAGGCTCATATTACACCTTACATTTTTATAATGATTTGACATTGACAAATGATTTGTATCTTTTACATGGGGGGCGCTAACAAGAACCTTGGAGGGTTACGGGTGACTGGTGAATGGAGAGCTCTCTAGGCCACAAACAGAGTTTTAATTTGGTTGGGCTGAGGGTTAGCAACCCGCTCCCATAAAAAACACAATGCTACGAATCGGCAGACAATGCCTCGGAACCTGATGAACAGCACGTCGATGACCTTTGCTTTTCGAACAAGGACACGAATCGGATCATGGAAAGTTAGAATACAGCTTACTGAGAGAAATGAAACTGAAACCCGTAGGAGTGGCGTTTGTGTAATACTCACCAAAGAAGCCAGGATTATTACCGTGCGCCTACGTACCAGACTAAGAAGCACTACGGTACATAGTTCAATGCTACGTTCCAACTGAAGACGCAGAAGATGACATCAAAGGCGAGTTCTATATGCGACTGAATGAGGTTTTTCGCTCTATTCCAAGAGACATCTTTGTATTAATGAGTGGCTTAAACGCACAGATTGGCCGTGAAAACACCGGCCTTTAACAAACAAATGGAAAGCAAGGCCTAAGCCAAGTTACCAGTAACAATGGTTGGTTGTAGTACCCACCAACTCATGGTAGGTGTAAGTTACTTTTACCACGAGGAGATATACAAAGAGCCCTGGCTATCGCCCGATGGTAGAACGAGAAATCAGATAGATCACGTGGCCGTCAGCCGCAGATGGAGAACTATTCTTGAGGATGTCAGGAGTGTCAGGGGAGCAGACACTGGAAGTGACCACCATTTGGTTGTGGCAACTATTCGCCTAAAAATCGCCGTAATCAGAAACGTGCGTAGACGGTCCTAGAAACCGTAGACGGTTTAACGTAGACCTTCTGCGTTAAAAAGCGAGAATTTTCTGGAAATTTGCAAGAAATATTAAACCAGCAAACCGTTTCTGACGACACAAATATTGAGGAGCTGTGGAGTATGACAAAGGGCGCTATATTGACGGCTGCGGAAACGAGCATTTGTTATGTCCAAAGAAACCAGCAACAATGGATTTCGGACACAACCTGGCAAAAAATGGAACGCAGAAGGCCCCTTAAAATTAACGTAAACTCTACAAGCGACCTGGAAAGACATACACAGGCAACAGTAAAGTGCTGTACCAAAATACTAAACAGCTCTCGGGAAAGCACTCTACTAAAAAGCATGTCGTTAAGAGTGCGGATGGAAAGCTTATGTGCAGCGACGAGGAGCAACTCTAAAGATGGAGAGATTACTTGTTTGCCGCCCTGAATAGTTCATTTGCACAGGAACCTCCGGAAAATAGCAACAATTCACAGCCAATAAGAATCACCACCCCGGCCCCATCCAAGACGGAAATAGTAACAGCAATTCATGCAGTGGTCAATGGTAAAGCAGCTGGAAAAGATGGCATCCCGCCAGAATTGTTGAAAGCCGATTCAAGCCTCATAGCATATGCGCTACAGCCAATCGTTTCCGGAGGATTGAACCGAACGCTTAGAAAGCAGCAGGTCGGATTCAGGAAGGACCGCTCATGTATAGTTCATATTAACGTCTTGAGAATGATAGTGGAGAGCAGTCTACTGAATTACGATCCCCCTTTAACTTGCTTTCGTAGACTATGAGAAAGCGTTCGACTCGGTTAGTAGCCGCTTTATATGGCAGGCACTACGGCCGGCGACGTGGGATGCCTGATAAAATAATAGAATTGATAAAAGCCCTATACAACAATTCCAATTGCAGAGTTGTCCATTGTGGAAAATTATCCGACAGCTTTGATGGGAGTTCAGGAATACGACAAGGATGCCTACTGTCGCCATTACTATTTCTAATAGTAATAAACGACGTCCTTGTCGGCGCTCTAGATAGCAGAGCAGGCGGCATACAATGGGGTTCGCTAGACCACCTTAAGGATCTCGACTTCCTTGAAGTCAAACCTCCTATTCAAGTACCTAAATATTGGACTCTTTTTCTATGCTATTTCTCACAGGTGTTATGGTACTGATAAATTTGTTGCAATATGTCTTAATTATCTTCATATAAAAAAATTAAAGGTAATTAAAGTTGTGGTTGATTAATAATTGTTTTTTTTCATAATTGATCTGTGTTTTGCATAAAAGCATTAATTTTGTTTGCAACTCAACTAATATCTTTCAATATTTTACTTCCAAGGCATTTTCCAGATAAAAAACATTCAATGCCAATCAATTGCGAAAATTGCTCATAAATTAATTTTAAAGGTAGGTTTTTTTCTTAAACCACCCAAAAAGGATCCTTACAGCTTCGAGGCACAAATACCCCGGTGGCCTGTAAAAATTAACTCAATGTTGCTGTATACTGTATTAATTTTTTTTGTATTAAACCCATAAACTGAAAGCATCGATAACTACCTCTGGAGATACTCACAAAATCCCATCTGCCAATCAAGCTGGATTTTTGGCGAAATCAATCATTTCACAGCATCGCCAACAGCTTAAAGGGGCCACCGTATTTGGAGGTAGCTAGTGCCACCCAATGTGTTCTCCAATCCCCTGTCGAGGAAATTAAAACAAATACAGACATCGAAAGCCAAGTTGTGATGGACAAGACAAGACGGTGACCATCAACGGTCCTAATTGTGAGAGGAGGAGATCATGTCCGACGAGGAAAACATCAGCACTGGGCCATCCGTCCAACCATCCATCTGCGGATTGATGATGCTGTTGATTGCCATTTGCTATGGCACAAAGATGATGATGATGGGATCGTAAGCGACGAAGAAAAATGATGTCGATTGCTCGTAATGAACTCGTTAAAATGTGTAATTTAGCTGGGAGCGGTATTTGTTTCACCGGCAACGATACCTTTTAGCATTCTTTTAGCTCAAACAATTTCATTATCCGCCGTGTTATTCACGTTAATTATTCATTTTAAGCGCCACCCTACAATGTTCATTTTGGGCCTTATAATATGAATTTAATTATTTTTTATCTCAGTGCCAAAGAAATTGATAACAAACGTTGCGGTGTACTGCAAAGAACTTTTTTTAAAGAAATTAAGGTGACCTTCTAATGCTTTTTTAATTAAATTCAATTTCTGGTTAGAGACACTAAATGTTAACTAATAGTTTCATGCTTGTAGCTTAACAGCTAGTACACTCTTTTCGCCTTCAAGATAATGTAATGGCAATAGTAATCGAGGGAATAATTTACAGCTTTTGAAATAGCTAATCCGGATGTTCAGATACAGGTTGCAAAGTGAGATATAAAAAATAACCAAATTGATTTTGTACTATCATAACTGTGGAAGTTAGTAGGGTGGAACCGCCATCGTAATTTTGCATACACTGCTGTCTTATTCGTGAAAAGAGGTTATAGGGCTACAAAAATACGGGGTATGTAAAATTCTAACAAACAAATTGCTAATGGCTAAACCGTGAGTGAGGGGGGCGCATTCAATTTTTTGTTTGACGAAAACTTATCAAGAGCCGAGTCAAAGAAGGCTGCTTTGTAGATGTAGTGTATACACCCTGTATAGCGGGGTCCGTTCCACCATCTCGTCGATACTCTTATATCTTAACGAAAGTCGATAGATTCACGAGATGGTAGAGTGGCAAAAATTTCGTTACTGAATACGTCTCACAAAGGGGGGTACCTCTTGAGATTGCAACTGATCAAGGTATATAGATTGAATCAAAATTGAAAGTACTCGGCACTCATCGAATTCGAACAAGCCCTACCATCCGCAAGCTAGCGTCATGATTGAACGGTGGCACAGCCAGCTAAAAGCAGGGACAACATTACTTATTGGAGTAAAGTCTTGCCGTTTGCCATGTAGGGCATCCGTAAGGTAATCAAGGCAATGCTCACCACCCGAGATCGTATACCCTCAAAATCTGAGACCTCAATTCCATTTCCATAACTGATGAAAATTCAATTGAAGAATCACAATTTCTCCCTCGCTTTCGTTCTCATATACAGACCCTAATGACAAACCGTTCAAAACTATGTCTACGTTCCAGCAGCCTTGGCGGAGGCAGACAACATTTTCATACATGATCGTATTCGAAAACTTTTCAAACCTCCACATCAAATAATCAAACGATTACGAGCATACATCGTCGTGAAATTGAACGGCACAACCGAGTCAATATCTAGCGAATGACTAAAGCCAGCCTTCGGTTCTGACCGCGACAACGCCGTCCAAAACGATAACATTCCGTTAACGCTACGCCGGGCGAGCCAAAATGTGGCCGTGTAAGATCACAATAGAACTCCTTATTGGTTTGTTCTGTCCTATTGTTGGCAGCGGCAATCGACAGAACGACCGGCTAAGTACCCTTCGACAAGTTGTGCATATCGTACTACGAAGCAGCATGTGTAGGAATTATCTCCTTCGATATTTTGGAGACGGAGAACAAGACATTTTACGACACGGAATATGCAAGTTGTAACATAAGTTAGTGTGACAGCCCACTGCAATATGGTGGAGGAGTTGGGACCCAGAGACTCATTTAGGTGGGTTACGAAGGAGCATAGAGAAGTGATCTACTACCTCACGCAGATCCCTAGTGGACATAGGGGTTATAGACTATATACCGTTCTGTCCAGCTTGTCGGGACGATAAAGAGGACACAAAACATGTCAGGAGAACTGTGCTCGAAACAGCCGCTGTGGTGCAGCTAAAACCGGAGAACATCATTGACCATTGACGATGAGGCCAGAGGACGTGTAAAAAAGAAGAAGGATCTAGCTGAAGGTCATCCATCCACCAAAGCTTGGAGCAATATAAGACTCAAAGAGGCAGGAATATATAGCAGATTTAGCTTGGTAGCCAGTGAATTGGGTAGCAAACTTCATCAAAGACACCTTTCTCATAAAGGACACAGAGACGGAAGGTCGCTGATCCGTGCGCTCCGCTGTTCCAAAACTGATGACTCGGGTACAAATAATTTAGTTATTTTTTTGAAAACTAGTACGCATAGCGAACAAATGCGCCTGTCACGCTAAAAAACTAAAAAATCTTAAAATTTCGCCCGGCAAAGGTATGCACGCCCCCCGCTACAGGGATGAAAACCTACAAATTTGCTTGCTAGAGGTATGCACGCTTCCGCTACAGGCATGAACATGTAAAATGCATCCACGTCCGTATCGACCATTCTAAATGCCAGTATCGTTTTGCCAAACGGCCCCAAACAAGTACTCACCCGTCCACTGCCGTTTGACCTAAGCAATCGAACCAGAACCGCTCTACTGAATATGCTAATGATTCGTCGTTTTGACTATTCCGTGCGTCATTTATTGGAACGTGCCTGTAGCGGGCTGCATTTGGAAAATTAAATTTCTGTTTCATGCTAAGAGCGGGCGAACCGCATGTTTTTCGTTTTGACGCCATGCATACCTACTGCAGACTAGGATCGGCGAGTTTTATTTTTACTCGGGGAGCACCCCTTCGAGGATCTTCTTTTTTAGGGTTCATATTGATGACGCCGGACTGAAATAATGCCTTTGCCGGTCATGGAAAAATGGGTTGTAAGTTGGAATCTGATATCGTCTGAGGGCCGAGCAAACATCTCCCCCCCCCCCTTTTTTTTATGAAAAAACCAAGCTTAGGTGTAACCCTTTGTACTACCAGTCCGTCATGTCGTTCAGTTCATGGTGCAATGTCTAGTAGTAGCTTGGTTTGAAGAATAGAGGAGAATAGGAAAGGTTAGAGGGGGTCTGGAGGGTGTAGAAGAAAATGACGATGAACCTCACGTTTGAACTCAAAGATGTTGTACGAGTTCGGAAATACTGACTGCGGGAGATTATTCCACAGTCGAGTTGTTCTATTCATAAACGAACTTCTAAACCGTATTGTGCGTGAACGAGGGGGCTGTAGGGTATGGGGGTGAGCCGAGCGGGCTAGTCTTGTGTTGCGGGAAAAGTATTGCCGTGCAGGCAGGAGGTCCTGAATTTCGGTGGAACAGTCGCCATGGTAATAGCGATAAAGTATGGAGAGGGCTGCTACATTCCTACGGTGGCTCAAGGTGTCTATGGAGGTGCGAAAGGGGCCATCACCAATGAGTTTGAGGGCACGATTTTGCACCTTGTGGAGACAAGCCAAGGTGGTTTTTGGGGCGCCTGCCCAGATATGTGAGTTGTATTCGAGGCGCGGCCGAATGTAGGATTTGTATATTGTAGCCAATGCGGCTGGCTGGAGGAGGAACTTGCATCTCTTGAGAAATCCAAGGCATTGGAAGGCTTGTTTGGCAATTTGCAATATGTGATCGTTCCATCGCAGATGCTCCGTTAAAGTTACCCCTAGGATGTTGAGAGTTGAGTCAGCCGTTAGATTCTCTCCATCCACCGAGACAGGAGGAAGGTCGGTACAATTTTTGTTGGAGATCAGACAGTGCTTCGTTTTTGTGGCATTGAATTCGACGCGGTTCATTTCGCCCCAATGAAGAATTGATTCGATATCCCGGTTGATCGAAGCCGACATCAGTTGACGGTGGTAAAGACAAGGTCTGGCACGTGCTTGTCTTATATTGTCGAAGGAGTAAGAGAAATTCAGAGTACCGTCATCATCGAAGCAGTGAAGTGGGTTGGAGGGGATTGAGAGCAGATCATTAATGAAGATTAGAAAAAGTGCGGGTGAGAGAATTGACCCCTGGGGAACTCCGGCCGAAATGGCGTGTGGGTTGGATTCGACGCCATCCAATACTACCTTGATTGAACGGCCTGAAAGAAAGCTCTTAAGCCAGTGCCTTAGAACTAAGTGTATACCAATAGCTTGGAGTTTATTCAACAGAGCTGGGTGCCATACTCTGTCAAAAGCCTTTGATATATCTAGAGCAACTAGGCTAGACTCACCAAAGCTGTGAATGCTTTGGTTGATACGCTCGGTTAAACACACAAGCAGATCGCCAGTATTGCCTGTCGTGTATAATTTGGTTGGATTCTAGATATTTCATCAGCTTTTGATTGATTATTGTCTCCATGATTTTGGAGAGAACAGAAGTAATTGCTATTGGGCGGTAGTTTAAAGGGTCGCTGGCTTCACCTTTTTTTGGGATTGGCTGAACATGAGCTAGTTTCCAACAGTCGGGATACACTCCGGAGAAGTAAGACAGGGCAAAAAGTTTGCGCAGAGGTTTAGCCAAAGGTGAGGCACATTTTTTAAGTACCATAGGGGGGATTTTGTCGGGACCCGTGGATTTATTGGCGTCGAGTTCCTTGAGACAACTAAACACCTCGCGAGTCCTGAAGTGAACTCCGTCCATTGAGTGGGTGGTATTCTCGAGAGTGGGGGGTGACATAGCAGCATCAGGTAAAGAAGAATTTACGGCGAACAGAGTAGCTAATAGGTCGGCCTTGGGTTTGCTTTCTGTTATCACTTCCTTGTTGTGAATAAAAGGAGGTGTTGAGGAGGAAGTAAAATTCTTCTTGAAGGCAGTTACCAAGGACCAGAAGTTTTTGCTGCCTGTAGTGGAGTTAAGAATCTTACTTCTCAATCTATCATCAAATGATGATTTGACTTTCCTGATGATGGAGTTACAGGAGTTTCTAAGTTTGACGTACTCACGACGAAATGGCTCATGGCTCCCTGCTCGACTGAGAAAGATTCTTACCCCTCTCTCGTAAAAAAACAAGCTTCTGTTATAGTATGCCACAAATGCTGACCAAATATCAAGCAGCTGGTATCATCTTAGTATAAAGAAGAGGACTCCGAGTTTTTTTGATGGCGATACTAGGCGTTACTGTTATGATTTCATAGTATAATTTAAGCACCTTTCATATCATCACGAATATTGAAATCTCAAAAAAATATATATTTAAAGAAATCGTCGCACCAACCTTCCAGCCCTTTAAACAAACAAATTCGTATATAATAATATAAGAAAAGATAAAAGAGGATGTTCAATTCGCGAAATGAACTAACCCATTTTTAAAATAATGGGCTTAATTTTATTGTGCCGTCGATAATGTAGTTCTCCCATCCGCGCAGTTGTTCTTGTCGCTAATTTAATCAAACATTTAGAAACTTTAAACCAATTCCTTTCAGTTAACTAAGTATGAAACAAAAATATTTTGTAAAAAAAAGAATGAAAGAAGTTTCAATTCCGGAAATTTTCACTACGGCGCCTGCGATCAATTTAAAAGTGTTAAAATATGTTGAAAATGCCCGAACGACTTGAAGCCATTCTTTACTAATAAAAGTCAATGTCCCACGACGTGAATAAGAACAGACTGCATCGTAGCGCACTGTCAATACGGACGAAATTTATCTTTTAGTGGGGAAGACGATGCGCAGCTAAATACTGGACCACTGCGCAGGCATTTCAATTATCACTTCTGTGGCTCTGGACTTTGTTTATCTTTGGTTGGCTTAAATCGGTAACTATACTATGGCCTATGGTGCAGCCGTGGCATTTATTTGTTTGTCTTCGATTATTGTTCTGGGACACCGTATGAGGTTCTGATGAGCATCGACTTTTTGATGCGTGGGGTCGACTAAAGAATGCATTTAATGGGGTTTTAAACGATGACCAGAACGACGTCATTGTAAGGATAATTTACTTCCTTGTTTCGATTTTGAAGTGAATTTTGTTGTGATTTATGATGATGTAAAAATTGTTTGTTTTAATTTGAATGTTTGATTTTTATGTACATGTAATTTGTTAGATGTTGAAATTGAAATTATTGCAATGAAATCATTAATGTTCTAGTAAAGTTAAGACTTGTAAATTTGCATCTGCCATCTGCTGGTTATTTGCGTTGTAGCTATACTTACCATGTTTCTCTGACCATTTTCTGTTAACATTGCCCAAAATAAAGCTCTGTAATGCGCAATTTGTTACTGCTATTTTGAGGTTTGTACCTTGTGATCAACGAAAATATTTGATCTTTAGTAAATGTGGAAAAGGCCATCGACTCTCATAGCTCCCAATCGTTAGATGTGACTTTACTGTCCCCAGTTAAAAATGCCTGTCTCAGAAGTAATTCCACTGAGACCGCTTTTATGAGGTGGTGGGAGCTATCGAAAAGACTACATTATAAACAATATACCCTGCTATTGTTCCTTGATATACAAGGCGCGTTTAACGATGTACGTACTGAATCGATTCAAGAAGCTTTCCTGGGCCTAAACGTTAAAGAAAGCCTTAGGCAATGGCTGGCGGCTATATTGCACAAAGGAGATTTGGGAACTATATTCGAAGTTTTAAAGGCCGTTGACTAAGTTGGCATTATTGAATTGTTGATTGCTTGAGCTGGTTACACTTTTACTTGTCAAATCTTCTTTTTTCTTCCTTGATTCATTAGCTGGCGATCCGAGCGGCACGACCCGAAACGGATAGGTACGCTGCTGTCAGTGCCGCTGGGTCTCGAACGCTATTCACGATTCGTTTCCATTCCTCCCGGTTTTTTGGCGACGTCTCGAGCCTCGATAACTGAAAATCGTTGTTTCTTTAAGTCACCCTCAATATTCTTTACCCAGGTTTTCTTCTGTGCCGGTCGCTGGATTCTCCAGTCTTCGGGACGGTGTAGACAGAGAAGTTTACGTGGCAAGCGATTATCATCCATTCAGCAAACATATACAAACTATCGTAGTCGACGTTTTTACATTTCTTCTTCGATCAGTGTCTGCTGATCGCATTTTTGTCGAACTGTCTCGTTTCGAAGGCGATCGTGGAGTCAGGCACCGAGGATCTGCCTCAAGCATCGCATTTGGAACACCTCGAGTTTCTTAACGTCCGGTTTGAGTAGTGACCACGTTTCAGATCCATAAAGAAGAATCGGAAGGATCAAGGTTAGGCAAAGGCGGACTTTTGTTTTGATGGAAATATTTGTTCGTTTCCATATGCGTCACTTGAGCGAGGGGAATGTTGCTGTTGCCTGGACGATGCGGCTGTGAACGTCTGCCGTCGATGCTACTTTCGTTTCCTCAACCATCCCAAATATTTGAACATCGGAATCTGTTCGAAGTGAACACTGGCCCTCGATCCGGTTTTCCTCATTGATTTTTAACCCGTATAACTGGGTGATGCGTCGTATAAGATATTCGTTGCTTCGACATCCGTGTCTGACGACGTCCGACATCTCCCTGTCTGACACCCTTTTGAATCGGGAACTCCTCGGATAAGTCGCGGCGAATATGAACACTGCTGGTGAGCCATCGCACGACGCTTGGAGAAGTTGTATGATTTTCTATGGCACGCGTTCGGTTTCTAAGGCCCTCCACAAGCTGTTCCGATCGATGTAATCGATTAAAACGACGACAGTTCGTTTGCTGCAACGAATTATTTCTTCCATTAGCTGACGGAGTGCGAATATTTGATCAATACATCTTCGATGTGGTCTAACTCCAGCTTGTTCTTTCCGGATGGTTTGCTCGCTCTCGATGTTTCTGAAGCCTCGATTGTATGATTTTCGTAAATACTGTGCCGACGATCAAAAGGAGGCTAATACCGCGATAATTCTTGCCTTCCCGACTGTCGCCTGCCTTCAAAATTGGGACAACGATCGCTTTCTTTTCTTCTTGTCAAATAGGGGACACCTTTTTCACCAAGAATAATAACAAGACTAGTTTTGCTTGCAAGAACAAAAACAAGATTAACTGTGAAAGAACAAGGCTCAGAGCAAGATTCTTGCAACAATTTCACCTAAATTAATTCTTTTAAAAACAAAAAATATAAAATTGATTATTGTGCTCTAGTAATTATGATATAAATATATGTGAGTATGTATATTTACTTTTTAATATAATAATTGTGAAAGTATTTGTACATAATGACTTTGCATGCATTGCGCGCAAACTAGTGATGAGCGAAAATGGTCTTGTTCTTGCACTTTTAGCAAGAACAAGAACAAGACTTAGTTATGCTTTCAAGAACAAGAACAAGACAGACTGAACAAGAACAAGAACAAGACTAGATTAGTCTTGTCTGGTTCTTGCCGAATTCTTCATATTAATATAACTGCGTGCATTATTTAAATATACAGGGTGTATCCGTTAAGTTTACAAATCGACTGGCTGTGGATAAGTTTTGTATACTCCTAGACGAACACAAAATCGTAAGGGGGGAATGGTACCGGAAAAAGGTTTATTTTACTAATAATACTATGTTGTATATCAAATTAAAGCCTTATTGAAGCAGAAGAAATTTGTGCTACTTTCAGCTTTCTATGTCAAAATGTTTTTGAACTAGACCAATTTAAAGATTTAAAAATTTAAAATGATTTTAAAATTTAAGTTTTTCGATTTTCAAAAGTACTATTAGTACAGTTTCCAGAGTAAAAAAATCGCTAAAACTGCAAAAAAAAATTGTAGTTGAATGAAATTTGGAAGGGTGGGAGTTTAGCAATTGGAGAAAAGGTAACCGTCGAGTTCCGGGCCGTACTTCGTGAAAATCACGAGAAAATCCGATTGAAAGAATTTTCCGACGCTTTCCCGACCGTATCTCGGAAAAACGTCGAAATTGTAAAAATGTTAAGAAGACAAAATTAAAGCTATGAAAATTCCCAACAAAAAAAGTTATATAAGATTTTCCCGGAAAACCTCACGTTTGGTCGGAAAATGGAGGCTAAAGAAAAAAAATATGAAAAATTATTTTGTTTTTATATTGGTTTCTTTATGCAGGGTGTCCCACCTAAAGTTACAAAGTGGCGGGCGGTAGATAGGCTTTGGATAGACGAACAAAAAATCATATGGGAGGGAGGCAGAAATCGTAACGGTTTGGTCACTAGGGCGTTTTGAAATTTTTTTGATAGAGGTTTACATATCACCCTGTATTTTGGTAACCCGATGACCTACTTCCATGAATTAGGTAGCAGTACACGCAAAATACTCCCTCCTATCTAAACTGAAAAAGCGAAGGTTCTACACCACCAACTTCCAGAGTTATGAGTCAAAATATCATTTTTTTCGCAGAAAAACTATTTCGAATATACATATATATTGGAAAAATTGACAAAGTTCCTGTATTTATTTCCATTTATTCTTCATCGCTGGATGTCTCGGGGTCTGGTTCACCGGAGCTGTCCACTTCACCTTCATTTTCTTCGTCTAAGTTCTCTTCAGAATCATTCATTACGGGGATATTACTGCAGCGATTGCTGTAACAATGAGCACATACTGAGGTGCACGCTTTTCGACAGGAACAGCTTTTCGTGCACCCTTTATGCACTTGCAGAAAATTAATTGGACTGGAGATAGATCAAGAAATGACTCGAGGGCCTACTTTCATTTAAAAATAACACTGCGTTATTAGAATGCTCTAAGTTATTTCCGAAGAACTTATACTAATGTATATTCGAAATAGTTTTTCTGTAAAATAAAATGATATTTTGACTCATAACTCTGGAAGTTGGTGGTGTAGAACCTTCGCTTTTACAGTTTAGATAGGAGGGAGTATTCTGCGTATACTGCTACCTAATTCATGGAAGTAGGTCATCGGGTTACCAAAATACAGGGTGATATGTAAACCTCTATCAAAAAAATTTCAAAACGCCCTAGTGACCAAATCGTTACGATTTCTGCCTCCCTCCCATATGATTTTTTGTTCGTCTATCCAAAGCCTATCTACAGCCCGCCACTTTGTAACTTGAGGTGGGACACCCTGCATAAAGAAAACAATATAAAAACAAAATAATTTTTCATATTTTTTTTCTTTAGCCTCCATTTTCCGACCAAACGTGAGGTTTTCCGGGAAAATCTTATATAACTTTTTTTGTTGAGAATTTTCATAGCTTTAATTTTGTCTTCTTACGGTCGGGAAAGCGTCGGAAAATTCTTTCAATCGGATTTGCTCGTGATTTTCACGAAGTACGGCCCGGAACTCGACGGTTACCTTTTCTCCAATTGCTAAACTCCCACCATTCCAAATTTCATTCAACTACAATTTTTTTTGCAGAAGAAATCTCTAGGAGCTGTACCAAGATAAATAGAAACTAAGGTATGGGACAACGAACAGATCAGCCCTAACCTTAAAATTTAGTTACGTCACAATGTTCAGTTGACTTGAAATTGTAATATAAACAATGCTTGTGTCACACCATTTTAGCGAAAATGATTGGATGTTAGAGAACACATCCTACTAAAAGTACCGCTTTTAAAACGACGGCTTAAAAAATGTGCTATACCTATAAGAAATTTAAGTTAAAAAGAATATGTGTTAAACCCCCGCGCGAAACGTTTTACAGTACGAGAAAGAACAAAACAAGTAGAAGAAATTAAATAAAACCATAACATAATATAAAGCATTATTTTTATTCACTTTTAAATTCAATTTTAAAATTTTGTTGAGTTATGTATGTGAAAATTTTAAATTTCTTCTACTGAATACTGAACAATGTGACGTCATTATCAACTGTCAAAATTTTTGTCCCATACCTTAGTTTCTATTTATCTTGGAGCTGTACTATATGTAGTGGAGTCAGATAAGCATCAAATTTTAGTGAAAAAGGAATTGCTTGGAGTGTCAAAAATTTTTTTTGGATCATGTTAGTTACATCCAATACTATACGAAATGGACATTTTCTACCTTTAGCAACAGCCGCTACGTAAGTTATCGGCCATTATGTCAAATATTTACCATTTTGGCCGTTCTTTCTAAACATAGATGCGTATATCTTGGCATGTGTAGGTCCGAAAAAAGTAGAGGCTGTTCGTTATGATATTGGCTACCAGCGGTTACAATATGAAATCCTTATCTGCACACATAACCTCAAAAAAAAAATCAAAAACTGAAGAGACTGCAGAATTTTGGTTTTTTGGTGAAAACTTCGAATATTTTTTAGTGAGATTTGATGAAATTTTCAAAAGTTATACTTTATAATGTGAACAATACCTGGGTAAAATTTCAAGTCAAAAAATCTAATACAAGGCTCAAAAATTGACTTCAAATTTGAAAATTGATTGGCCTATTAAGTTTTGTGCATCGCTTCGTATGAGGTTCTTACTTAAAATTTAGCTTCTTTTATGCACTTTTGATGGTGAAAAAGAAAACATTTTAAACTTGAAGTAAAGTGAAAAAAATCGAATCGAAAATCGACAATTTTTGCTTTTTTTCGTCAATTTTTCAGAAAAATTTGACATAATGGCCGATAACATATACGTAGCGGCGGTTGCTAGAGGTAGAAAATGCCCATTTCGTATAGTATTCGATGTAACTAACATGTTCCAAAAAAAAAATTTGACACTCCAAGCAATTCCTTATGTTTTGCTTATCTGACTCCACTATACCTGAAAATTTGTTTTTTTTTCTTAGTTTTCACCAGAGGAACAAACATAAAAAATCAGGAGATTTGAAGTCCATAAAGTCCAAAATTAATAAAAAATTGTATGGAATGACCCATTAGAAAAATACGTATCTCCACCGGTTGATTATCCCTCCAAAAACTGGTAACAAAAGGGTTAATTAATGCACTCGGTTTTCTTGTATCGAAATCATCTTGCATAACCATGACTTTAAAAATATTATTTAATATTACTTCGAAATTTAGTTATTATTCATATAAATTATTTCTGAACGATGTAAAGAAGCATCACCCCATCCGCGGCAACAGCAATGAGAAAGTTATAAAACATAAGGAGAACATCTAAGGCCTGTAAATTTAAGCTGCTTGCGCCATAAATCCCATTAAAGTCACTGCAACATACTTTAATTGCTCTCGACTGCAAGGAATTGGCCTTGTGTCAAGTTGCTACATGCGTATCGATTTCTGATGCAACACGTTGGCCCATTAAGATTGCAATTCTGCATCACAGCAGAGGCAACAAAAACGAAAAAAAAAATGAGAGAAATCTTGCAGCGCGCAAAGTACGAAAAATCCTTACTTTTTTTGTGGATTCACTACATCCATAAAGTACTCTCTTGGGTTTCTTCTACTGCTTGACCCAAAACCATTGGGTGCATGCAAGTTTGCGAAAAAAATATATAAGATATAAATGAAATAAAAAAAAAACTATTCGAGGATACCATGAATACCTGCCATTCGAAGGAAACGTAATTACACTTACCTGGCGCCGGCAAAACCCACCCACTATATTTCCGTTGTTCTTCTCACAACATTTATTGCCTGGAGTCTTAGCTTTGCGGTCTTCCCGCGCTAACAATACACTAACAGTGGGGTGGCTAGGTACGTTCGGTAGTACCTTCGCTAAAGTACAAGGATTTCGGAATTTATCACCAACTCCCAGTCCTGATGTTATTCCAAACTTTTTCCTGTATAGAGGAAGGTGCCTAGTCTCCAAACGGTCATGAACTCGTCTCTAGCTCACATGTTTTCGTTCAGCCTGTATCATACCTGGGCACTATCGGGAATTTGTTTGCTACAAAACAGGTCAACGGTGAATTTATAGTCAGATTTTTTTTTGTTGCAAAGTCTGATTTGCTTAGTTGGGCGGAAAATAGAGATGCCAGGAAATGTTCAGCCATATTTCTTTTTTTTTTGGCCAGCAAAACCACGAAGAAAAAGAATCCTCCAAGGGTGCAAAATGTTTCCTTGACAGTGACTGTATTGTCTTTTTCGCCTCTTTGCTAAAAATAAAAGAACTCCAACAGATTTGCAGACATGTCTCTCAACTCAGCAAAAGTGGGTAAACTGCTTACGTTTCATGTTTATAAATAACTAAAATTAGTACAGAAATCTTCACCATATATAAAGAATGCTATAAAAGTGTCGGCAATGTGATAAAGGGCCAAGGCATTACCTTTGAGTATTTTACAAACAAGGATACACCTCCTACAGGCGTTTTAAAACGTGAGAATGACACCAGACCCATTCTCTTAGTTGTGCGCTAATGCACAGGGAGTAGTCATCTTAACCGATAGTCGTGGGTGCCTCGCCGTGAACGAGTGAGATTTACATCCGTCCTGACAGATTTTCTTGCTTCTGCTCTTAAAAGTTGTCAACAAGACAATAGTGAGGAACTTGGTGAATAATGAGGTACTTTTGTTCCAAAGTAGATAGAGGTGTCAGCTACTCGTCATTAAGGATTTTGTGGGTGATTTCCAAATTTGACTAGAGTTTTTCTTTTCCTTTTTTGAGATAAAATGTTAGGGATCGGATGATGGTATTTTAACTTATTTTTATTGTTCTTGTTTTGCTGGCATTCGAAAGACAAAACATTGGGCAACTGCCAAAATTAAAATTATTTAATCGTATAGGAGGTTTTGATTGAATTACGAGACGCATGTTTAGAGTGGAAGGTTCTTCTAGTCGTGATATTCTTCGTAGAATTAACCTTTCAAAGATTTTGAGCCGATATTCTATTGCTTTGGTCTATGTCCTTAGATCCGTAGCATAACACTGGCAGAATTAGTGTTTTGAATAATCTCGGTTAGTGCGAAATTGGTTTTATTTTGGGCTAAGATACGTCTATGGATGTGGTCCTTTATCTTATTTTCTGTGGTAAGCATTGCCCATAAAACTGTCTACATTGCCCCATGATCATCAAGGCTGAAGGTTCATCCTTACCATTTTCATCATCGATATAATTATGTACTTCTTTTCGTAACCTTTTCTGAAGTTTCTTCAATTCATGAAAAGATTTGTTTTACCTCTTACGCTTTAACTCCAATGTCCAGCAATGATATAGCACCGATGGAGAGTACCCGGGAAAAGGTCGTTCTCAAGTACTCTACAATAATAGCCTTAATCTCGACAGCCTTAAACGCAATAGAAACTCTAGAAACACAGACTAGTCCACACTCCGATCAGTGCCAAGGAGCAAGTTGCCCGACGTAAATAGCTGGCCTACCAAGTTGGTAGTAACGTCAGTGCTCTAGAGAAAGCAACGGCTTGGTTTATCATGTCCAATGAAACGCAGCAAAAAATCGTTCCCCCTGTGGTATAACGACAATCATACCAGACTAAGGAAGATGATCAGAGATTAATGATGAACAAAAATGGTCTTGTTCTTGCAGTGTTGTCTTGTTCTTGCAGATTTAGCAAGTCTTAGTTATGCTTGCAAGAACAAGAACAAGACATACTGAACAAGAACAAGACTAGATTAGCCTTGTCTTGTTCTTGCGTTTGCTCATCCCTACCAGAGATGCTTATAATGTCTGGTACAGACCAGTAGTGTTGGGTAGGTCACGATTATAAAATGAGTTTGTAAAAGGCGCCTCTTTTCTCTTTTGAGCCAGTACAGTGTCAAACCTCAAATGAGGCGAGGTGCTATTGTAATGCCAAAATGACAAAAACAAACAAAATAAATGAAAAGCTTTTTTACAAGTTTAACGCTAATATGCATTAAACTATCTTAGAATAAGTAAGTGTAAAGACAACGTCCCGCTACTCTCATAATTCTTGAGTGCAAAAGACTTTGACAAAAAAACGTAGCCGGCTTACATCAAGTAATTGAAATTAAATGGGTTACGACTTGTTGATAGTTATCCACATTCGCTCTTTAGTTACTCCTCACATGCTACTATTATACGAATATTGCTAATTTTTTTATGTGCACGACTAGAGGCTCAGGAAAGACCCTTTATACTGTTGACAATCTATTTTTTTTTCTTATAGAGTGCAATGTCGAACAGCAGCTCTAGTCGGAAGATAGTGAAGAGAAGTGAAGCCATTACTATCGCGACTCTGACAACGGGGCATCGAGAAACAATTCGCTGGAGTGCTATGACTCCTGAAACGGTTATGGTACCTGACATCTAGTGACGCCAATACCATTTTGTGTGTTGGTAAACTTTTTGTAATGACGTTATTTTCCCGTTTTCGTTTGACTCTTCGTGCAGCGATAACATGGCGGTAGCGGTAATAATAAGGCTTCTTATCACTTTTGTGTTTAAGTCATAAGAATTTTTTGTCGTAAGAAGGGACTTTAGCATAAGTCATTTCAAGAGTTTCATTGAAGTCATCCTTTTAATTGTTCTGGGGTTTCTTCTGTAGGCGTGTGCAACGTGATGAAAGTTGTATTACGAAGTTTGGATAATGGGACTGTTCCGAATTTTCAGCCCTTTTCCCGATTTTTCGAAACTCGTTTGTTGGTCTTGAATGTTCCGAAAAACAGTAATGTGAGAACGTTAAAGCTTAAATTCATATATTGGTCCACTGCAAATCTGAGAGTGTTTTATTTCAAAACATTGAAAGTGTTTTATTGTGACATCACCGATTTGATTAACATTGTAGACACTTTTAAAACACTTGTGTTGAAAAAGGCCTACAATGTTAATCAAATGGGTTATAAGAGATTTGAGATTTGCCGTGAAGTGGTAGATTACAAACTGAAATAACAAACATATGTTAGAAAACGCGTGCTGTACCGGCCAGGGTACCACAGGGAATTCTTTATCTAGTTTTTTTTTGGAAAAATTGTAGTGGCGGAGTCTTTTCTCTCATTCCTGTATTCGTCTCCCTTGCTATTTCAATACAAACTGCGTCCAATCACAAGGAAGTAAAACCTTTTCCAATGCTTGTTAGATTTATAGATTGATGTTATGAAGTTAGAATGAACATTACATATTTGCTTCAGTTGACCTTCAACTGGCTTGGTGTTAGAACCTTCGAAGATAAGGCCAAAACTAAATGAAAAGTAACGCAGAAGTGAAGTAGACGTAACTTCCACGGAAGTAGATGTAACTTCCACTACACTTCCATTTTGGTCACCCTCATACATCCATATGCAATGGTACCCTAACTTCACTTAATTTTTCATTGTGGGCTTTTGTTAGAAACCAAACGTTGTTACCTATTGTAGTGTACTACACAGAAAATTTTTTTAGCCATTTTACTATGACTTAGGTTTAACGTTCACGGGTGCTTGGACTATTTATTATACTTTAAATCTTCTACTATTAGGCTAAGTTTGAAAATATTTTGAAACTTGGTAGAAACCGAACAACGTTACTTCCTACCATTGAAAGGATATTTCAAATATTTGGAGGCTTATTTAAAATCACAATAAAAGTCTGTTAGGCTTATTTAAAAAAATTTATAATAGCGTCCCGAATTAGGAAATTAGAAATATGGTCACCTTAGATAGAAGGGATCAAGGGGATCAATCTCCCCCCCCCCCATGAGCCTACGAAAATAATAATGGAATTGAATAAAGGTCTTTGTATCTACGTATTTAAGTATACATGAAAATTGGTAAGCACTAACTTTTGGTATTATGTACATATGTCCAATTATATAAAAATCATAAAAAATGTACTACAATTAAATAGTAAGGAGTAAAAAGTTGTAGCATAAAAATCATATCAGAAATAGTACAATTTATTGTAGTGGGGTTGCAGCGCTGCTAAATCGGTGGAGCAAACCATAGTGATAAAGCACATCGAAGGAGTGAGGACAGCCTATACCCCAGCATTCGTCTATGATTTGCCTCTATTTACTTTAGTTCGTGCGCTGGTTACGAACACAAAACACAGTACCGAAGGGTCGCACTCGCAACATGTGCAAATAACTAGGCCATCAATACTTGCTAGTAACAAGCTGATTTTTTAACTCGTGGTTAGTACTTGTGTTTGTAAAAACTACAGAGGCATTTCACTCCTCAGCGCCAGCTGCAAAACCTTCACAATCATTGTGAAACAAACACTACAACCTATAGCGGGAGGCCTTATAGGAGAGTATCAAGCTGGTTTTAGGACAAACATGTCAACATCGGACCAACTGCTGACCTTAAAGCAAACTCTGGAGAAAACCTGTAAAAGGAATATAGATATTTACCAGATATTTGTCGACTTTCAACAGGCATATGACTCGATAAACAGAAAGAAGAGGTTGTACAGGATCCTATTGGAATTAGGAGCCCCGTCAAAGCTGGTACAACTGATTAAATGCGCAACGAACAGCTGACAGACGAAAGTAGGTATCCAAAATACAGTTACAGAAGAGTTAGAACTGCGACAAGGTCGAAGGCAAGGAGGTGAACTAACCGCCATGCTTTTAAACCTGGCCGTAGAATGGGTGATAAGAAAAACGTCAGTACAGAGAAGTGCATCCATAGCAACGAAGTCTATACAACTACTTGGATATGCGGATGACGTGAACATCGTGGGAAGGTTCTTCTTGGCAGCAAAAGAAGTCTATGTCGAATTAAGAGAGGCGGCAAAGGACATAGGGCTGAATATTAACGAAGAGAAAACAAAGGTGATGCAACAATCCAGAGCTGGAAGGTTTAGAATAGTAGCCGACAAAACAGTCTACCTTGGGTCTACAATTACAGAAAGAAACGATGAAAAGTAAGAAACTAAACGAATACTACTGGCTAATACAGACTTATGCCCAAAAACAAATCCTGCATTCAAGATTTGTGCACAGAAAAACGAAACTTTCACTCTAAAAAAGCAGTAATACGACCAGTACTGTGCTATGCCAGTGAGGCTTGGACTATGACATGCAAAATAGGCCCAACGAGAGAGGGTGGATCCAAAACCCTCTACGCTTATAAAAATCAACAGACTGAGACTAGCCGGCTTTGTAATCAATGATGCAGGACAATCGCATCGCATCGTAGGTAGGCCCAGGACGCCTACCTTCGATTGTAGTATTGATGACCTAGTTATTTCCACATGTTGAGGGCGGGCTACCCTTCGGTTGGACCATCAATTTTGTAGGACAAACTTTTTTTGAATTCTTCATTATATTTATTATTAATTAATTTAAGTAACAAACAAATACTTACTAACAAAATTTTTGCAATCACCAAACTCGACATCTTTAACGCCCACGCGTTTCAGTAAGAACCACTATCGAAGATTTTTGCAAGCAGAGTAGCCTTATCAAAAGGAAGCCACTCACAAAATTTCAGCTTGTTACTAATCATTGAAAATGGACCAGGGACTGTGGGCTATTATCTTTATTATTAGAAATATAAGTTTGGAAGAAAAACTTATGGAAGGTTAAACTTAGTCATATCCCCCCATCACAGTAAGCTACCTACGCCACTGTCTAGGCACATGAACCAAGTATGTAGTTGATAAAAATGACATTAATTTTTTTTAGTCAATACTTACATACTGGTAGTGGACACTATTATGAAATACGCTTGGAATAATGATTGTGTGTTCTGTTGAAGTTTACAGTTTGAAGGTTTCTTTTTTTTATAATTTCTAAAACTGATTTCGCCCTTCCTTATGAACTTATACAGTATGGCTCTATAGAATAAAATGCTTACGTTCCCTCCCTTAATACTTTAATCATACTTTAATACTTCTTTTTTTATTATTCCAAAACTTTTTCCTACTAAGTTACAAGATACGAGGTAAACCCAGGGCAGTCCTTATTGCTTGCAATAAATTTCCAACGAAATCACCATCAATAAAAATTCTTATCCTTTACTCACGCCTGCAGTATTTTGTCAACAATGTCCGATGGGACAACTGCTGCCAGCCCCATATGAAACGATATAAAAGAAATTTGTTGCGAAAACGATTTGACCCTAACCCTGAATTTGAATAAATAAAAGAAGTGACACTTACTATCCTTGAAGCAGTACGGCGGTATCCTCCAGACACTACCCTGCGGGCATAGACAGCTGAAAGGAGGAGGACAATCCTTCCTTTCCGATAATAATTATCGTGTGGTCATCTTGTGGACAACAAAGCCTCTAACACACAAGAACCGAGTGCTGGCTGCCGCTGCCGACGATAGGTGCTTTATGCTCTCCTTTTGGGATTTTTTGTTTTGCCCTTCCTTTCTTGACCATTTTTCTCCGGGACAATTCGTCCGGCGAATTCGAATTCTTCCTTGGAATTGAATTTGTCTGGGATCGTGTGTCCCTTGTTCCTCTAATTGTTGTTGTTGAAGGAAAGCATTTTCATTTTGGTGGAGATGCGGTCTCGGTGCAACTCCTCCTGGCATCGTGAGCACAATTCGACAACAAAAAGATATCCTGCAGAGATTCCTTTTGATTTATGGAGACCACTTTTTGGCGGAAGTGTGCTCTCCGTTGTGATATTTGTCTACAAAAGACTCGACATATTTTTGGTATTCACAAAATAGAGGGTGTTACCGTTTATTGTCCTCTGGAATTATCGATTTAAATGGCGCCATTTTACCTTATTTTCCCGAAGGTGTGTTTTCATTGTAATTTAAGAGAATATGCAGAGAAATTTCGTATAAAAGGCAGTTGGTTCCCACACCTTTCACTGGCCGGCGTGATTCCAATTCAATTTGTCGCATAACGTGGCTGCGATCAGATCAGCTCAGTCACGCACCTTTAATTAGGCGACACTGGGCTTCGTTGCCAATTGGCAGGGCGGCAATTTATTTGCATGGTCTTCCATTGATACGGTCTCTGGCAAAAATTAAGAGGCAGTTCGTTGCGTTGGGAAATTCCTTAAGGCTGCACATGATTGAGCATCATCGAGAGTGGTTTAAGTCTTGATGCTTTGGTTTCGGTAAGTGCTGCACACCTTGAGAAAGCCAATTACCAGCTAAGGGGGAAAGGCACCAACGAAAATTGCATCTGCGGCATGGCATGGGAGCTCGACCAGTCGAAGATTAAGATGAAGCCCCCCAAAAGAATTATTTGCTGCTCATTGCGAATTCATTGCGGCCATTGGTCATGCCCACCTTTATTTTCGTTTCAAGGTGTAGTGCAATATAAAAATTTATTCAGCGGTAAAGTGTAGTTGCTGCAATCTGGTTGTTGCGGATTTCAATTTCACATGAAATTTTAGGTTTGAGATAAGTTAATTGCATTTTTTGGTTAATTGATAAAATGGAGCTTCGGTTTTTATAATTTCAATTTTATTTATTTTATTTTTGAGCTGTGAAAAAATATACAATTGAATGGGGGAAGATCCAATTTTTCGCTTTTCGGCTTTTTTTCACTTACTGTCTGTAAAAAAAATATGCTATGTTTGGTGCATGTTACGCTCAGTAAGAGAAATAATTGGATCTGCGACCTAAGTTTTCGTTAAACGTTTGGTGCAAAACAGAAGCAGATCCGGACTTTCCCCCATTTACTATATAATCATTATTTTTTTTTATTTTATGTTGATTATTATGTAGTGAAGTAATGATTATTTAAATAAAAAATATTACTATTTCTGTGTTTTATTAGCTATTATCCAATAAAATGAAGTCAAATATTGAAATTTTGGGGCAAAAGGGGGCAAATTCAAATTATAAACGGCTCCCAAAGTCTTAAATTAGGTCTAATAACTCTGAAAACTATACTATCATGCCATAATACAGGGTGTTCCGTTACTCATGGTACAAAGGAAAATGGCAAATAGTACATAAAAAATTATCGCAAAAAAAAGTAAAAGTGGGGGGGTACCTCTTTTCGTTTTCGAGATATGGCGTTTTGAAGTTTTTTTTGGTAGAGGTTTACATATTACCCCTTGACTTTTACAGATTTAGATAGGTGGGAGTATTCTGCGTAGATTGATGTCTTATTCATTAAAATATCTAAAAAGGTGACAAAAATACAGGGTAATATGTAAACCTCTACCAAAAAAACTTCAAAACGCCATATCTCGAAAACGAAAAGAGGTACCCCCCCACTTTTACTTTTTTTTGCGATAATTTTTTATGTACTATTTGCCATTTTCCTTTGTACCATGAGTAACGGAACACCCTGTATATGTATATTTTTATTTAGCATACATATATGTAATTAATAATCATAGGTATAATCAATATTTTTTTAAACATTTTTTTTAATTTACCAAAGTTCTTAAACACTGTATCTGCCCCCTTGTCGAGTACGGTCCTCAATTGCAAAAGACAGAAATAAATTAATTATTAAGTAAAAGGCCAGGTTGAATAAAATTATACTATCAAAATAAATTTTAACTATATAATGTATGTTTGTACGACTGTGGAAAAACTACTAATCTAATTTTACTGCAGCGCTCACATCTTCCACTAGAACACTAATTACAAGGGGCAATGAGTTATAGAGATGACAGCAGGTAAGAACTTGGTTGTTGCAAGCACTAAATTAAAGGCCCCCCTACAATTAAAGGCCCCCTACGGGGGCTTATGCAGAAGCCTCAATAAGTTAATACTAAGCTGGATTCAGAAGAAATAGGTCAACAATGGATCAACTTTTTTCAGTAAAGCAAATCCTCCAAAAAAGCTGGGTATACAACAACGACGTGTATCAACTTTTCATCGACTTTAAACAAGCATACGACAGCATCGGCAGGGAAGCAAATGTATGCGACAATGCTGGACCTTCACACAAAAAGATAGTAAAATTAACAAAAATGACAATGGAAAACACACAAGGTGTGCAGTCAGAATACAAGAAGAATTAACGGAGTCCTTCCCAGTCAAGCAAGGCCTAAAGCAGGGCGATGGGCTGGCACCCATGCTTCTTAATCTTTGCCTAGAAGGAGCAATTCGCAAAGTAAATATTAATGCGAACGCAACCCTGCTTAACAAATCCAAACAGCAGGCAGGATATGCCAATGATATAAACTGCCTTGCAAGATAACTGTCATACATTAGAGAAGTTTTCACGGAGTTAGAAGAGGGAGCCAATGATATAGGGCTGCAAATAAATGCAGACAAGATTAAGATTCTAATTCAGTCAAGGGTGGAAAGAAGAAGAAGAAACCACCTGGGGGGAACATAACTTTGAACGGGTAAACCAATTTAACTACCTGGGACAAACAGTCAGCGAAGACAACGATGAAACGTTAGACGTACATAGAAGATTAAACGCCGCAAACAGAATATACTTTTCAATACTGCCAGTGATGAAATCCAGAGACTTCCACAGAAAAACAAAAATTAAAATCTACAAAACCATCATACGTACAGTAGCTAAGTATGGGTGTGAAGCATGAACTGTCTCCCAGAAATCCGCGGAAAAGATAGATATATTTGAGAGGAAGGTTGTCCAAAGTATATACGGCCTGTTAAGGCCAATCTATCAATCTTAGCTTTGTTTCGTTTCACACAGATTCTAGTCGTCCATCATTCGTTCAAGGCGGGCGGATCGCCTTCAAAGCTTCTTATCTGTACATCTATGGCCATTCATAAACGAGGGTCCATGGTTCCGGAGCAAAAGCTTTTTTGGGCAAGGGAAGCGTGCAGAGATGAAATAACTGGAGAGTTCCGTGCTTCGGTCTAGACTTTTGTGCTCCTGCATCACCAACGGACTATTTTTATCCAATGAACTGATATAAATTAGAGATGGGTAACTCAGACCTGAGTCAGCTCAAAGATCCGCATCTTTAAAATGAGTCAATGAATCGGTTCGCGATTCTGAGCTGATTCGGTTCTTGAAAAGTCACGGGTCTTTCATCAACGACCGGATCTTATAGTTCTCGGATCTTATACTTCTGGGATCCAACGAATCTTTGTACTCTTTAAGCTCTCTCTGCTCAACTTGCTGTTATGGTGTTGTGCTTTTGAAATTCAGGAAACTTTGAGATCTTTTTTGTTGAAATGTGTGGGGTGTAAAATGAGGGAAAATCGAATGATAATAGTTGAAAAATATGTAAAATAATGGTATGTTTAAGAATTTTTATAAGGTAGATATGACGATATGGACGATTGAATGAACATTACTGTATACCATTACATTACCTTTTGGGCTTCGAATGAATGAAAAACGACTAAATCGAGTTATCTGTAAAATATTATTAAGCTTTGAGATAGTTTCAGGATTTAAATAGTTTTCTACTAGCTAATGTATTATTCTTATGACAAGCAGGAAATCTATATGCGCATGAATACAGCAAAAGAAATTCATATTTATGTATTGAATCAAATTGAATGATTTAAAAATTCCTATTTCTTTATTTCCTATTTATAATTGGAATTAAAATTGAAGCTACATTTGAATTTTCCTATCCCGTACACACAGTGATGCAAAAAGCTTATGTTCTCATTGAGGTCATACCATTTCATACCACCGTTTTAGTGAGCTCTTAACTTAAAAAAGTCTCTGAATTCAGTTGAGCTGAGAGAACCGAATCGCAAGTTTATGTCTGGATCCGGTGTTCTGAACATCACAGAACACAACACAGACAGAACTTCTTTTGAGATGACTCTTTTGAACCGGCTCTGGGAGTTGTACTGACCGCGTAAAGTTTAATTACTAAACTTTACGCAATGTCACACAACAACTTCCGGCACGATCAAAACGATCTGCCAGAACGCACCCTCGATCGCTGAACTCCAAAGTTCAGTGATCTAGCCAATTTCCGGCATCTCTTTTTTGACTTCACTTGTCTTCGTGCAACACAAGACTCCTCACGCGACGAAAATAATAAAAACGAAATTAAATTAGCAATATATGTATATAGTGCTGCGTAAAAAATTAAGACCACCTACACTTTATCATGAAACTTTTACTTTCGATGCCTACAGCTTTCGAATGATATATATGGGCTACATAAATCTAGTGTCTAGTTTCTGTAATAATTTCATTAAAATTAAACAATGCAGTATTGCAATATAAATTATAATTACACTGCAATTATCAAATAATTAAAACTTGTTACATCCTACCATCAAAAAACACAATGAATGTTGGACCGTTCAGAACAGGATAACTTCAGGACGCAAAAAAATTCTGGAAAGATATTGTTGGAAGTTCTTTCCTCAAGTTAGTTAAAGAAAATCGAGCCCTGCTCTTTCGGCAGATCTCCATTACGCAAAAGTCTGCTGGTCATATTTGGCGAATCCTTTGCACAAAAGGATAGTCTGATCGGAGCACGACAGAAAAATCCTAACATGCAGACCTGCTCGAGCAAGGGTTTTGTGGCATAGAGGGTAGCACCCACAGGAATTGGAATCCGCAAGACTGGAACGAATTTTTTTCACAGATGAAAATGAAGCCAAGCCAAAGCCATTGAATGTGATCTTAATTTTTTACGCAGCACTGTATATCACTAAGCTAACAAATTGTGAAGTGATTATTGTGATTCAAACAAATAAATAATATTAATATTTAGATTAAATAAAAACGCATAATAATAACCAAAAACGTGTCATTATTTTCATCCAATGGATTTTCGCCACGAGCGAACCTACAGAGTCAGGAATGCAGATCCGGTGGGTCGGTGAAGTGGGAGGAGCGACTCCTGAATGCGCTTTTAGAGTATAACGAAATTCCTCTCAACTTCATAAAAATTTGCAGTTAGGATAAATAAATTATGTTTTTATTTAATTTATTCTTTTATTACGATTTTCCCGGATTCTCTTATTTTTTTTTAAACATTTATTTAAGTTTTAAATTTAACGACTTTATTTTAAAACGGCGGTTAAATTATATAACCGAAAGTTTTTTTTATTTCATCAATGAAAACTTATACTACGACAATTAATGTATACTGACAATGAACACAATATAATAAGACTATTCAGTTAGACTATTAACGTAAAACTAATACATTTCTATTTTTATTTTTCATGTCAATGAATCAGTGTATCTATGTTTGAATACATTTAATACTTGTACAGTGTAAGCGTACGTGATTGTGATTTCCCTAGAGTGTATTTCCAAAGTAGTAGTGAAAATGACGTAACGCACACTGTACTCCAAAATTGTAAGTACACGTATTTAAATTAGAAAATTAAACTCGCAATAAGATAACAACAAAATTAATGCGTAGCGACCGCTACAGTCGGCTCTCATAAAAGATCCGTTTTGCTGATCTCTAATTTAAATTTACACCCGACCAGATTCAAAATATTTGACATCTCACTAATACAAACAACCATTGCGTAGGAACACAAAAGCTGCTTCCTTTCGCATTGTTCGTGTATTTTCAGGAAACTTGCAGCAAAGCTTTTGGTTGCAGAACCCTCACCCCTTGTGCATAAATGGCCTATATCAGCCACTGAAATCGTGCTTCTTACATTTAGTCAATCGTTAATACGGATCAGAAATCTCGGCCTATTCCATTGTAATCAATATATAGTATAAAAGAAAGTTGTATGTCGGTATGTTCCGATAAAACTCAAAAACGAACCAATGCAGCCCAAAAAAGGTTTAACGGTAGGGTAACCCCAACCCTCCCATCCATGAAGAAGGTTTCGGTTTTGGGCTGCGCGGTTAAGGTTTGGAGAAAAACGGTTTAGAATGAGGTTGACTTGACCTGAAACTCAACCAAAACTTCTAGAAGGTTCGAGGAAGTTCGAAAACTTCGGGGGTTCTGGAAAGTTCAAGGCAATTCTAGAAGGTTCGAGAACCTCCAGAAAGGTTTAAGAAAGTTCGAGAAATTTCCAAAAGTTCTAGAACCTTCGAGAAATTTCTGGACGTTCCAGAACCTTCGGAAAAGTTAAAAAAAACTTGAAAACCTTCAAGAAATTGTTGAAAGTTCTAGAATTTTCGAGAAATTTCCAAAAGTTGTAGAACTTTCGAGAAATTTCTGAAAGTTCGTGACTGAAACCTTCGGAAAAGTTAAAAACTTGAAACCCTTCAAGAAATTGTTGAAAGTTCGAGAATTTTCGAGAAATTGCAAAAACTTCTAGATCCTTCAAGAAATTTCTTAAAGTTCAAGAACCTTCAGAAAAGTTTATACAAACTTAAAAACTTTCAAGAAATTGTTGAAAGTTCTTAAATCTTTGAGAAGTTCCCGAAAGTTCTAGAACTTTCGAGAAAGTTCTTAAATAAACCAACACGACTTAAAAATGTTAGATAAGATAAAGTGGAGGTTCTGGAAAGTTTACGGGAATTCTTGAGAGTTTGAGAACTTCCAGAAAGGTTCTAGAAACTTTCGAGAAATTTCCGAAATTTCGAAAACATTCGACAACTTAAGAAAAAGTACTAGAATTTTTAAATACCAATGATAAGATCAAAGATTGTTCGAGAACATGAAATTTCGAGAAATTTCCGGAAATTTACATTTCTGGAACGTTCGAATAGGCCATATATAAAAGCGGCGATGAATTCCAGAGGAACTGTTTATTGTTACAAATTGTGGAAGCCTGATTGACAAGTGATATCAAGTATCAACGTGAACTAATTCAGTGAATTGCAATTAGTGCATATTAGTGATTAGTGCATTAGTGATAGAGCATATTAGTGCATTTAGTGATCTAATTAGAAATTGTTGTGTAATTAGCAGAGTGCTTACGATAATCGTAAGGGTAAATTGTGATAATAAACATAGCCACATACATATACGCACATACCCATTCACACATACACACCTACACACATACACATACAACACATATACACACATACACATATACACACACTAAAACATACACACATACACTTATGCTTTAACGTTTGTTTGATATTTTTATTTCAGAACCAATAAGTTAAGTCAAATTGGCCAGCATCATCATCATAAATAGCGCCACACCTGTTATTGGCCTTGGCTTCCTGCAACATCCTCCTCCAGAACTGTCGGTCCCTGGCTTGAAGTCTCCAATTTCTTATACCTAGGGTTCGTAGATCTTCTTCTACGCTGTCTATATATCTCTTTTTTGGACGTCCCGTACCTCTGTGTTCGTCTGGTCTCTTGTTCATAATAATTTTTGTTATGCTGTCGTCACTGCTACGTTAAACATGTCCTGCCCATCGGATTCTGTTAATTTTTATAGTTTTTATGATGTTTGGATCTTTATACAACTGATACAATTCGTGATTGTATCTTCTCCTCCAAACACCGTTTTCGTTGGTCCCTAGATATATAAATTCTTTTACTGCTTCGATGTTGTATGTATCAATTGTCATATTCTGGCGATCATTACGTCTTTTGGAGATGCACATATATTTCGTTTTCTCTTCATTAATTGCTAGTCCGAATTTCTTTGCTGCTCTTTCTAGCGATATGAAATCTTCTTTCATTGCTACGGGGGATCTGGCTAGTATTACGATGTCGTCAGCGTACGCCAATATTTGTACCGACTTGTTGAAAATACTGCCCGCGGTGTTAATTCCTGCGTCTCTTATCACTTTTTCCATAGCTACGTTAAATAGTAAGCACGAAGGAGATGCCCTCTTGTCTTAGTCCTACTGTGGCGTTGAATGGTTCTGATAGCTATCCTTCAATTCTTATTCTGCATAATACCTCTTTCATTGTCATTTTGGTCAGATTTACGAGGTGTTTGGGGAATCTTAGGTACTCCATAGCTTTGTATAATTCTTCACGTTTTATTTTATCATAGGCGTTTCTGAAGTCTATGAATAGCGAATGTATGTTTATGTTAAATTCATTCGCCTTTTCTAGGACCTGCCTAAAAGTGAAAATATGGTCTGTGGTAGATCTTCCGGGACAGAAACCGCTTTGATAGTTTCCCAGAGCTTCTTCTGCGTAAGGCTGCAGTTTAACGTATAAAATATTTTAAAATATTTTATATATGTATTTGTTTCTAGGTCCATATTAGTGTTACGATTTCATGCAGGCCTAATATTACGTTTCCACCTCCTTTTTTTAATAGCTGTGCTACAATGTTATCTTTGCCCGGAGATTTGTTGTTTTTTAGTTTTCTCACTGCGTCTTGCACGTCTTCTGATGTAGGCATATCTCCCGCTAGTTCTTCTGCTACTTCCACGTTTTCTGTTGGCGGTTGCTCCTCGTCTCCAGCTACCAGTTCTTTGAAGTGTTCGCACCATCTAGTTAGAACTACATAGTTCTTTGGTGCTTAATATTTCCCCATTCTTATTTTTGCACATAGTTACTCTGGGCTTGAAACCGACTCGGTGCTCATTTACTTTTTTATATAGTTGCCTGACGTCGTTTCGGCTGTTCGCTTCTTCTATTTTTAACATTTCGTTTTCCCAGTACTTCTTTTTCTTCGCTTTGTGCACTCTTTTCTCCTGCCTTCTTTTTTCTTTGTACAGCTCAGCTGCATTTCTCGTTCTGTGTTTCTGTAACATCACTTGATATGCTACATTCTTTTCCTGCGTTACTCGTGTACAGTCATCGTCGAACCATTTATTTCTTCTTTCACGGGGCTCGTATCCTAGAGTATTTGACGCTGATTCTTTGATTAGGGTTTTTAAGTTACTCCATTTAACCTCTATGTCTTCGGCGCTGTCGTTACTTGCATTTGTCACTCTTCTATTTATTTCATCTACATATTCTTCTTGTTTTTCCTCTTCTTTTAACAATTTCACGTTAAATTTTCTTTCCTTGCGAGTTCTTCCTTCGTTTACTATCGATATTCTGCTTCTGATTCTCGCCCCAATCATATAGTGGTCAGAGTCGATGTTTCCACCATGATATGATCTAACACCTAGTACTTCTGAGCAGTGACGCGCATCTATTACTACGTTTATAAGCGGAGTTTCACTCCCGCATCTTCAATCCAAAGTAAAACTCCCGATGCGTTTATAAGCAATGGGAGTGTAAATCCAAAATACTTTCTGGTCTGAGATGACAGCTCCAAGCTCAAATTCAAAATCATAGCAAAGACAAATATAAACCCAATGTTTAATTTAATGTATTTAAAAATATCAATAAACAAGGAAAAAAAACTATTGCAGCAAAATAAAACACCCAGCTTCTTCTTTACAAAGTTTTCCCCCCTCGAAAAAATTCTCACTCCCAGTCACCGTTTATAAGCACAACATAAACCGGGATCGAAGTTTCACTCCAGCTTTTTCTTCGGGAGCGAAAATCCAAGTTCTGGATTTTCATTCCCGGTTTATAAGCGGTGTTTCACTCCGGATCGAAACTTCCATCCGGAGGGAAACTCCGCTTATAAACGTAGTATATTAGTATATGTTCAATTGAGTTTTGCGTTCTTCCATCTGGAGATCTCCAGGTTACCTTCTGTATATCTTTCCGCTGGAATCTTGTGTCTGCGATTACCATATTATTCATCATTGCAAAACTGATCAGTCTCATACCATTTTCGTTTGTTTCGTCATGTAGACTGAATGATCCTTTTGTTGGTCGTTATGTCCTTTCATGTCCGATTTTTGCATTTGCATCTCCTATAATAATTTTTACATCATGACTAGGACAGTTTCTTAGCGCTCTATCTAAGGTTTCATAGAATGCATCTTTGACTTCTTCTAGTGCATCTTCAATCGGTGCATGTATATTTATTATGGAGTAGTTAAAGAATCTTCCTCTTATGCGTATTTTACATATTCTTTCGTCTATAGCGTCAAACCCCATAACTAGATGTTTAATTTGTTTTCTTACAATGAATGCCGTCACAAAAGTATGATTTTTTCGTTACAGCTATAGAATATATTGAGCGTTTTTTCTCTAGGATCCCCTTTCCAATCCATCTCACCTCTTGTATTGCTGTTAGATCACTTTTATATTTATCTAATTCGTTTAGTAGAACTTTTAATCTGCCAGGTTGATACAGTGTCCTTACATTCCAAGAAAAAATTCGTAAATCATGGTCCTTAATACGATATCCGGGTCTTCGTTGTGTAGTTAATCCTATCCGAGGCTCAGTTGTAGGTCTCGTGGCAATATGGTAATGCCAGGACGGGTTGCCAGCCCGTCGCCGGTATGCGGGAATATAGCGTCCCACGCTCGCTACTACCGTCGTTAGTTGGCTATCCAGTGGGCACCACGGGGAGGTGACGGTTCGGTTTTGCCCACGGAAAAAATTGGCCAGCATGCCTAAACGCAAAAGAGGAGGTGATCTTGCTTCTTCGGATTCGAAAAAAAAAAAAGTTAAACAGCAGCGGAAAGATGAATCTGAAAGGAAAGAGAACGTCGATTAGCTTTGAATCGTGAAAACAAAAAAAAAGTGGACAGAAAAGTTGTCAGATGAACAGAAGGAAAACATCAAAGAATCGGACCGAATGCGGCTTCAAGCTAAAAGGAAATGCGTGAAGTTCGCGTAAGACCAAAAAAGGAGGCCCATGATCAAAATATCAGTGTTCGTAAAGTACGGACAAGTAACAGAAAAAATACTCTAGATTGCGAGGCGTTTCATTACGATCCCGGAAAAAATTACAACGAGCATAAACACGTCATCATTGGCAAAATGGATGAATTGTGTCAGTTCTGTAGGGCTAAAAAATTTAGAAATGAAACACCTAGAATGTGTTGCTCAAAGGGAAAAGTTCGATTACCACCATTGGAACCTCTACCACCAGAATTATTTCATTATGTGAACGGAGAGACTTCCGAGTCAAAACACTTTCTTCAGAATATAAGGGCTTACAATGCTTGCTTTCAAGTGACATCTTTCGGAGCAACATCTGAAAGTAATAGTGAACATCACTTCAGTCCTGTGTTTTCGATTAAAGCACAAGTTTATCATAAAGTAGGATCATTGTACCACCGCCAACTGAATCTTATAAATTTTTGCAAGTATATTTTATTGGAGACGAACGGAAAGAAGTCGACCAACGTTGTGCAAACGTTAATGGATTGCGGCGAGAAATCATCGAAGACCTCCAAAGGATTCTGCACAAGTATAATCAGCTGATCAAACTTTTCAAAACAGCTCTTGAACGGATGATAACTGACGAATATAAAATTGTCATTCGACCGGACAAACGGCCAGTTGGAGAACATGAGCGTCGTTTCAATGCACCTCAAGTTAATGAAATCGCTGTTGTGATCGTAGACAAAGAGTGCACAAATCGTGATATAATTATTCAACGAAGAAGTGAGGAACTGAAGCGTATCTCAGAAACACATCGGTCGTATGATGCGCTGCAATATCCGTTAATTTTCATACGAGGGGAAGACGCATATCACTTCAATCTAAAACATGTGGACCCAATTACAGGCAAAGACACGAATAAAAAAGTGACTTCAATGGAGTTTTACGCGTATCGGATAATGATAAGAAAAAATGAAGAATACAATCATATTCTAAATTCACGTCATCTATTTTAACAATTTTTGGTTGATATGTACGCAAAAATTGAAGCAGAACGAATGTTATACTTCAGGCTGAACCAAAAAAAAAATTGCGTCCAGAAGAATATATTCATCTGAAAGACGCGATCATGAATGACGGCAACGTTAGAGACATAGGAAAACTGGTTATTCTACCATCATCTTTCTTCGGAAGTCCAAGACACATGCATGAATACACACAAGACGTCATGACGTATGTTAGAAAATACGGTCGTCCTGATCTTTTCATAACTTTCACTTGCAACCCATCATGGCTGGATATCACAGATTACCTGGAATACGGACAAGCTTCCGCAGATCGTCACGATTTGATAGCGCGAGTTTTCAGACAGAAGCAAATAAAATTCATAGAAGTCATAAAAAACATAATATTTTTGGCAAAGTCAAATGTTGAATGTACACAATTGAATGGCAGAAGCGAGGATCCCATTCACAAAGTAACAAAATCCAACCTGATCAAATTGATGACATAATTCGAGCTGAGATTCCAGATCCAAAAGAAAATCCTGATTTGCACAAAGTAATAGTTAAAAACATGATTCATGATCCATGTGGGAGACTTAATCCTAACTCGCCATGTATGAGCGAAGGTAAATGTACGAAGAAATATCCGAGGGCATTCCTAAATGAAACTCAAACGGGAGAAGATGGATATCCTAAGTACAGGCGACGATCACCGAAAAATGGTGGTTTTACTGATAAAATTAAAATACGAGGTAATCAAGAGATAGAAGTGGATAACAGATGGGTCGTTCCATACAATCCACTTCTTCCACACATGTTTCAAGGTCACATTAATACAGAGTGTTGCCATTCTGTGAAATCAATCAAATATGTGTGCAAATACATTAACAAAGGAAGTGATATGGCTGTCTTCGCAATTTCCGGTTATCGAAATCAGCAAGATGAAATCGTTCAATTTTAAATGGGCAGATACATTAATAGTAATGAAGCGGCTTGGCGAATATTCGGTTTTTCAATCCACGACCGAGAACCAGCAGTTATTCATTTGGCAGTGCATTAAAAAATGGACAACGAGTTTATTTCACAGAGAAGACTGCGAGGCAAGTTGGCAGCGAACCACCAGTGGATACTACATTGACTGCATTTTTTAAACTCTGTCAAAGTGATGATCAATTTGCAAAAACCTTGCTGTACGCGGATGTTCCAACTTATTATACGTGGGACCCAAAAAACGGATTTTTCAAAGAAGAAAGCAAGGAGAACCACTTGAAGGTTACGAAGGAATATTCAAAAGTAACGCACTGGGGCGAGTCTATACGGTACATCCAAAAAACAGCGAGTTTTTATTTACGAATGATGCTACATGTAATTCGTGAACCGCAGTGTTTCAAAGATTTGAGAACAGTCAATGGATTTGTGTGTGATACATTCAAAGAAGCATGTCAGCGCTTAGGATTATTAGAAAGTGATAACCATTGGGAGTTAACTCTGCAAGAAGCTACCTCTTCAGCTACTGTTCATCAAGCAAGAGATTTATTTGCGACAATATTAACAATGTGCAATCCCTCGAATCCTCAAAAATTATGGGACACATTCAAAGAGTGTATAAGTGATGATATATTGTATCAAGTACGACAAGCTAATCCAGAGTTGAACATCGAGTTCAACGAAGATATGTTTAATCAAGCTCTGGTACTTTTAGAAGACAAATGCTTAGCAATGTGTAATCAAACATTAGTTCAACTTGGACTAAAAGCACCAAATAGAGATGCTCTTGATGCATTAAATTCTGAAATATTGAAAGAAAAAAGTTACAACGTTGATGAACTGCAGCAATACATTGCTAAGAACAGACTTTTGTTGACAGAAGATCAAAAGCAAGCTTACGATTTGATAATGGATTATGTTAACAAAAATATTGGAGGAATTATTTATTTAGATGCACCTAGTGGAACAGGAAAGACATTCTTAATAAGTTTACTTTTGGCTGAAATACGCGCCAGACGAGAGACTGCACTTGCTCTAGCATCATCTGGAATCGCAGCAACATTAATGCCAGGTGGAAGAACTGCTCACTCTATTTGGCATGGAGGTTACCAATTTTTTTTGTATAATCAGGAGATATTTTAGGCCATTCCTCCAGGATTACACGTTTGAGTTGTTCTTTGTTCGAAATTTGATGAGTCCGTATCTTTCTGCCCAGCAGATCCCACAAATTTTCAATCACATTTAAATCGGGTGATTGTGCAGGGGTACCGATAACCTTTGGACACCTATATAGCATCCATTCACGAACAAGCATAGATTTATGCTTGGGATCGTTGTCCTGGTAGAAGTGAAATGACTGTAGAATTCCCAATTTTTCTGCACTTTCGCGAAGATTATTCTTTAAAATCTACAGGTACTGAAATCTAAAGCACAAGGACAAACTTTGAAATATTGTGGTCTTAATTTGGAAGAACCATACTTTTATCATGGTCAGTTATATGTAGCTTGCTCAAGAGTAGGAAGCCCGAAAAATTTGTTTATTTATTCGCCGAATAAAAGAATGAAAAATATAGTTTACAAGCAAGTATTGTAAATTCTTTTGTTGTTCTTTTGTTAAATGTAAGTTCTTTTTGTATGTATCGGATTCGAATTTTGTATCAAAAATAAAACAACAGTATGAAAAAATATGATGTATTGTTTATTTTCATTTAAAAAAAAAAAACCTAAACTGTGAGAAAACCACTATCTCCACACCCGGAGTGTAGGCTCTAGCTGGGCCCAGCCAGTAAAAATATAAAAAAATGAAAAAATAGAAACAAAAATATAGAATTAAAAATAAATTATTTTGTTCATGTTCATTTTGTAAAAAATCGTACGCTGTGACAAAACCGCTCCCATCCGCGAAGCGCGGGCCCTCAGCTAGTCTTTATATAATTCCCAGTGAACAAAATTAAATGTACAACTTATAGAAGCTTTTCGTTTTATTGTTTTATTCACGGAACACGGGTCAACAATGCATGCAGAATACGCTACAATTACGAATTGTACGATTAATACAAAGAGTGTAAACTTTCGACACATGCCAAGCTATTGCGTTTACGTTGGGCCGGTCATGTCCAAAGAATGGATGACTCAAGGATACCAAAAAAGCCCTGTATTTACTACTAAATGGCAACAGACTATTTGGCAAACCACACTCAAGGCAGGAAGACAATGTTAAGGCCGAGGCAGCGAAACTGTTCAAACACTGAAACTGGAGACAAGCTGAGGAACAGAGAGACGTCTGGAGGAAGAAGCTGATGGATGCCAAGGCCCGAATTGGGATGAAGAGCCATCGAAGAAGAAGTCTCTTCCAAGTAAGGTTGGCGTGAGGATAATAACCTCACCCGGAAAAAATAATTATTACGGGACAAGCAACATTAGTGCCGTTTAATGTAAGAGTGGTGTGGCTCCGTGTTTTAGAGTATTGAAGGTTGATTTGGATTGGAGTCGTATATTGTCATTATCTTTCACTGTGGGGGTCGAGCGGCTCCAGAATGGAATTATAGGTACAACTTTTTTTTTATGTGATAGTCTAAGCTCAGGTGTCACCCTTTGTACTACTAGTACGTCATGTCGTTTAAGTCATGGTGCAATGTCCAGTAGTAAGCTTAGCTCGAAAGATAGAGAGAGGGACATATGTAATAGGTTAGGGGGAGTCAAGGGGGTGTTGCAGAAAGTGGCCATGAACCTTGCGTTTGAACTCTTGGATGTTGTATGAGTTCGGGAATACTGTTTTTGGAAGGTTGTTCCACAGACGTGTTGTTCTTGTTATAAACGAATTTCTAGATCGGAGTGTGCGCGAAGATAAAGGCTGTAAACTGTGGGGTGAGCCGAGCGGGCAAGTCTTGTGTTGCGGGAAAAATGTTGCCGTGGAGGCATGAGGTTACTTATTTCAATGGAGCAGTCATATGAAAAAAGGGATAAAATTATTGCGCACTTCTGCGGAAAGCTGCTCCAAGGTCTAGTGTTTTGAGGTGTGAGGTTGCACCTTTTTGCAATGAACGACACATTTGTTGCGAGAGGCCAGGACCGGATCCCGGTTGTAGACCCGTTAAGAGAAGAAAGAAGAGGCATAAAGTTTTCATGCCAGTATGGTGGGATTCATATTTGTAAAAGGTTTTATTAAGAGAAACCAATGTAGACGGAGACATTAAGCCGAGTTTGGCAAATTATCTGTAACGGCTCCAATTTTGTTTTTAGTATCTAAAGGGAATGTGATTTTTCCTAATTTGAGCGGACTATTAAGAACTTAAGTTATTATAAGCTGATACTCACAATTCATAAAAGAAAATACGATTGTTTTTTTATTTACTGTAATCGTGACGCTCCCCTTTACACTAATGACATTCTCCTTTAATATTATATGTTCATAAAAAAATCAGAATGAAAAATATTTCGTTATTACTGCAGCTTTTTCTTATACAATATAAAAATGTTCAAAAATGCTCATGTAGTCAATAAATGCAAAAGGCAAAGATTTTTTTTTTACAAATGTTTGTAAATATTTATTCTCTCTCTATAAAAACAGAAATATCTTCTAAATTCCATCGGTCTGATCACAATTATTGCCTTAGTAGATAGCAACTGCTCAAATATGTGTGCTTAAATTTGCACTAATTCTTCTATGCTATTTTCACATAGATACTTCTATAAGAGGAGCCATGTATTTCAGTAGATTTAATAAAAAAATATCTTACTATTATTTACGTCACTTTTCGCTTACGTCTGTTAGCATTTGAGGTTGATTTTTAACATTTATTTTTCTGGCCCGCAGCATTTATATATGGGATTTTCCATGTTCGTGGATGGTAGCTGAAATAACAATGCCTCGGTATGGAATGTGGCAAGGCTTGTTATTGAGTGAAAGATAATTGAAGTTTTGAACTTACTCTGCTTATACTTTCAATTTTTTTTATAATTTATGAGTTGAAATTGTTTGGTGCTTCTTCTCTTAGTGATAAATAACACTACAATCGAAGTATGTTTGATCATATTTACACACAACCGTCGTTATTGCTGAATTGAAATACGAATCGACTCGCTAGATGTGAGAATCACTAGTGATTTTAGTAATCATTCAATGATTGTTATATTTCTCGGCAATATATTTATATCGAGGCTTGTATGGGTCGTCTATATTATTTAGAAAGATATAAGTAGTGAATAATCTATGTCACGTCACATCTATGTATGGGACAAAAAATGAACCTGCAAATATATAACATTTCTATATCTACTTGAAATTCTGACGATAATGTCACGATAACACAAAATTATCAGCGTTGCCAACTCTTTCCCCGAGAAACTACTACATACGACTTTGAAAACCACCAGAAAACCACTAAAATGTTTTCCTCTTCGCCAAAAGTCACTAGATATTCCACTAAATCTAAAGTTCCTCAATCCTAATGTTTGTAAGTCGACTCCACTAATTGCTATAAAATATCAATTTTTTAATAATTATTGCTTTAACTAATTATCATTATACCCTGGCTTCACCCGCCGAGCTTGTGTTTGAAAATACGTAAAAGGCAGCTGTCAGGGGACTGTATTATACGTTCTTTTGCAACTACATATTGTGTTCAGTAAACTGGGCATTGCCATCTTATCAACAATTACTCGACAAACTTATTTACGATAAATTGCTCCTCTAATCGACCCATGTCTTAATGCACAGCAACATAGTTTCAGAAAGGGATGATCGAGTACTACAAAATACAACCTTAAAAAACAACCTTATGGCCTTAGACCGTGTCGATCAAGTTATAGATCTAGTAATTGTTCTAGACAATAAATTAAATTTCCACTTGCACTACGATCATTGTGCCTTCAGAGCCGAAAGCTTCTTGGCAAAATGATAACGTTTGGCCCCCAGACACTTTTCTGTTCGCTCGTCTGCCCATTCCTGGAATATGCGTTACCGATGTGGGACCCTATATTTCAGGTAAGTAGCGGTAGGTTGGAATAAGTTTAGAAGGAATTTCTCCTCTTCGCTACACTGTTCAACAGAACCGATTTTCAAATTTCACCTAAGAAATCCTTTTACAGTAAATATAAAGGGCATTAAGAGGAGTCATAATCCAAAATTTTAAACAATTCCGTGATAAAAATAAAAGGTTATTAACAAAAATTGTTGAAATTGAAAATGAGATATTTTAGGCTTTTATTCACATTTTTAACTAATTTCCGTATTTATTTTAATAATTATTTAAACAACTTTCATTTCGTTAATAGTCACAATTAATTATTCTCAACTAGTATACCAATAACCGAGTAAATCGAGCAATAATTTTTTTGTGTTCCAAACTTTAAACATTAATAACTTTTTAATCCCATCGCCGATTTGCATGAAACTTGCCAAAATATCATAGGTATTTAAATACTATGAATCCATTCCCCTTGGTCTCGACCTTAGGTGAAATTCGCTGTTGAACAGTGCATGAGAAACCTACACGACCCGCGCGATTTTTGCAACTTATCGCCCTCCACGGACAAACTCAAGAAGTTGGAATTCATGCCGCTGTCACATAGGAGGCAAGTGCTTATCTCTTGCTGCTGGAAGTCCTAGCTCTAAGCTCGACACAATAGGCTTATAAAAATGCTAAAGGAAAATGCTCGTTGAACAGAATATGCACAGAATGACCCCGTCAACAAATGTTGTATAAGCTTCTCAACCAAGAAAAAAAAATCCTTTAAATAAAAAACTATATCCTTGGCATCAAAATTGCCATGAATTAACCAAAGACTTAAACTGACAAAGTATAAATTAACTATACATCATTTTGTACCTTAGTCTTGTTTTTTATTCTTCGAGCGGTTAAATAACAAAATTTCCCACTAAAATATAAATCATAGACCCACACTTCCAAACCGACGACTGGCGAGCTTGTTTCTCGTGTGCATCGATAGTCTTTAAGTATATTGATCCAAAGGACCATAGTACTGGTACATAATGAAAATAATCAAGTTCACATAAAGCACATTCAAAAATCCATTTGATGCAGATTCTTTTTTTGGTTCAAATAGGCCGTCGTATGCCCATGTCGAGCTTAGTTCTCGGCCATTTAAATCTTTCGGTGAAGTTTGGCCGTCGTTAGCCCATATGTGCCCCCAGGCGGCCAGTGTTCGCCCATTGTAAAGCCATCTTATATTTTACTCGGATTATCGTATAATTTGTGCATACATAGGTGATCTACCGAAAATAAATGTCCAACAAGTTAGGGGCGCATACAAATATCTCGCACGGGGCGTCAAAATAAAGCCGGCTCTGCATGTAGTCGGTAGGTGATAGATAGCCCAGTATATAAATTACTGTGCCCTGTACTCTTCTTGACCCAGCATCCCTCGTCAGGTAGACGAAGGGCAGTGCAAATCGCTTGCTGCCTGATGGATAGTGAATGAATTGCTTCCGCCCCAATTCAGATGAGGCCCGAAAATAGAAAAAAACCCAAAAAGTTAATAGAAAAAAATGTGATCACATCTTGAGCTGCGGCTTAAAAGTTGCATAATATAGAATTGAATAATGGTAAAATTTAAAAAAAAATCGAAGGGGTCGGACTTTGTGAAAATGTCGATTTTAATCTTTAAACGTTAATAACTAAGCGATAATTACTTCGTATATTTTCATTTTTTTTTCTTCTGAAATTACATTAAAAGACGAAAAAATATCCTACTTTTTATTGATACCGATATTTATTACTAGACTATCATTAATTGAAATGAGCGAAGTCGAAGAGGGTCCGGTAATTAACTCGGTGATTTGGCATGGAATGTCCCATTTATACATTAATTCGATTAATTTTCTTAAAGGTTCGATTTAAAAATTTAGACAATAAATTTAATTTTTCAAAACTGTTGTTTAAAATTGTGGATATTTTAGCTCTAGTTCGAAATTTACGATTTGTACAACTGATGTCATACCACTTATATATGTATGTATATTATGTTCTTAAAAATATACCAATGAAAACGTTCTCGAAAAGTGGCTTTCTAAACAACAACTTTTCCTTGACATTAATGCAGACGTTCTGTTCGGGACAAAGTTATGAACAGTATAAAGAAAGAATACATTTTGACTTACTTCATAGTTGCTGTCAGCGGATATATTCTATGCATAAATTTAATATCGTTGAATACGATTTGCAAAAAATTTCTTCCAATATTTATCATAGAATTTTAGCAATAAATCAACCTACAAAATGAAACGGCAAAATCCCAAAATGATTGACTATCTGTCTATCTGTCTGTCTGGTAGAAATCCGGATGTTGTTACTAAATCACGGTTTGACCAAACCGATGACATGAAAAACTCAAAATTTGTCTCGCCATAGCCATAAAATTCCCAATTGGATATCAAAAATTGACTCTTTATTACCGGGGATGCTGTCTCGAACGGATTTCGATTTAATTTTCTCGTCTGCAAATGGATGAACCAAAATTAGAAAAAAAATTTGCACATTTTTTTCAACCGGTCACCATAAATCAGAGAACTGCAGTGAAAGTTCACCGGTCGTTAGTTTTTGGGGTGGAGGAAAAGCAAATTACCCAAAAGGAAATGGAAAAGGAAAACTTTTTCCATGCTGCTCTCCATCCATGGATTTAACATCGGTACATAACAGATACCAAGAATAGACTAGTGCATGATGGGAGGAAACACGAAAAATGAGAAAAAAAATTTATCCGAACATAATTCAATTCCAAGATTTATCTTTCGGTTTGGATTATGTTAAGAGAAGCAATCTACCGAAAAAAGGAAGCTTAACCGGCCACAGTTATCCCATTAAGATCTCCAACAATGGATACTATTTGCTAAGGGACTCTGCTAGCAAGAGTGACATATGTTTAATGTCATCTCTTATACACATTCTGTATTCTAATAACGTCTGCATTCAATTTCTGCATGCTTGCTACTATAAAAAGTTCTTTCCAAAGACAAATTTCCCGTAAAAAGTTTCCTTTTTGGATCGAGAAGGATGGAAAATGCCAAAAAAACATTTAACCCAATGTCTCTATAGACATGACAAATATACAAGAACATCATTTTGAGTCCTTGGTGGTTTCATTTGGTGCAGGGAAAGGGATTAAGCATTTATTGCGCTCTAGTTACTTTTATCCGGTTCATATCTGGAGTCTAGCTGCTATTTACCGAGATTTGTCTAGTCAGCAATTGTAGTTATTAAATTTTAGGCGCCTCTTCAGAAAAGATTATTATGGTTTCATATTTTTGTTCAAGGATAAATTCAATCCGAAATGATTTCATTCTTACGCATTTCCGAATCAAATTTTTGTTTCTTTATTATTACAGGAAATTCTTCAAAAAGTGGATAATGTTAATACTAGATTGGACATAGACAAGTTGCTGAAGATTGTTCCAAATTTAGGATTGATTATAGACTTGACTAACACAGATCGTTATTATAATCCGAGGGTAAATATATTCTTAAGAAAGTTTTGGAATGAATAAAAAGTTTTGATTTTGTATTTCAGCAATTCATTGAAAATGGGGTTCAACATATTAAATTGTGTGTACCTGGACATCAGGTACCTGAAAAACATTTGAGAGCCAGGTAAGATTGTTGTTGAAATATTTGTAGGGAAATTTTATTGGCGAGCATTGTGATAATCTGTTTGCAATTTTGCATACAATAATATTTTATGTTATTTTATCGGGATAAAATTTCTTCTTAATTAAATAAATATAAAATATTTTAAAAATTCTAATTCTGTTATGGTTCCATAAAATCATTTTATGGAGTCTCTTACGAACACGTAACATGAAATATACATATATAGTACAATACGCTATGGTTTCTATAGAGTTAGCCTTCTAACTCAGAAGGTGCACTTCTCAGCAGGGCTGAGAACCATTTACCACTGCATTCGTGGCTCAGCTGAGACATGCAAACATAAAATATTAAACAACATATAAGATCAAAAATCAAATAGAGAGCGTACAAAAACAAAAAGGGAGTTGGGCACGCAGAGAGTCACGCCACATTAAGAAGGGTCCTTTTAAGGACAACTTCACTAGTTAGCAAGTTAAACACACTCCTATTATTGGCCCCTGTGCTTAAAGTAGAGTCGAGATTCGTGACAAGCTTTTTGAGTTGAAGAAAGTGACGTTTCAGTCGAATTGCGACTTTCTGCATAGAGGGGTTAAACTTGTACTTAGCACTTACACTCTAGGCCACTATGCTGAAAATCGTAATTCGATTGAAACGTCAGTTTCTTCAACTCAAAAAGCTTGTCACGAATCTCGACTCGACTTTCAGCACAGGGGCCTTTATTGTTAGTATTTATAAGCATGCGATTAACCGGCTCGAACATGCCTTAATTGGTATTAGAGGGATTAATGTGCAAGAGAGGTTCACCTCTCAGGTTGTAGTTATTCACTCTAAATGACGCGCGGCTTCTTAAGACACCAGAGTCCAGCTTGTCATTCATCAGCCGATGAACGAATATAACGTCAGCGACTTCACGGCGCTTATGGGGAGAGCTTCAGCTGAGCAATTTAAGTCTGTTCTCATAAGGCGGAAGAGCAAGTGGGTCATCCCACGGGAGGTGGCTGAGTGCAAACCGCCCTGAAGGCGGGTGGTGGCTGAGTGCAAACTTCCTTTGAACCGATTCGATTCTACTAACATGGGAGGAGTAGTAAGGAAACCATACCTGGAAGCGTATTCAAGCAAAGATATGAAAGATAAATGTTGAGTGATGAGGGGGTTGTTTAATTCCTTGGACCATGCGGGAGACCTTGTTGAAAAGAAAAGTATGTAAATTCAAAAGTTATAACACCACATTCTATTACGTTTTGAACTGCTTATCAGTTGACAATAGCCATGTTTAATGAAACCGATATGTGAATTTGATAGTTTTTTACCTTTTTCTCTATTTTGAGGAGAAACTATGCATTTTGGTGAAAATATCAAGAAAGCAAGATGTAGAGCATAAAATTACATACAACGGCGCTTTTCTCCATTTTTTGAGCTTATGTCGAAAAATGGTTAGAATGAAAGTTCTAGATTTTTTAATTATCTACAACTTTTAGATGTAACGTTTTTCGATAGAAGGTCTGCTTTTCTCAGAAATTGTAAAACACGTTTAACCCACAGCACAGATCAGTCGTCTGTATGGAAGAGTAAGTTTCGTTTTTCTGTGCACAAATCTCGATTACAGTATTTGGTTTGGGACATAAAAGGCTCTATTATCTTTCCTTTTCTTTATTTATTTTTGTAACTGTAGACCCAAGGTAGACTGTTTTATCTCGACTTTTTCTAGGTTGTGTACGTCGGTTGTTATGTTTCTTCTTACTCTGAAGCTCTGGATTGCTGCATCACCTTTGTTTTTCTTCATTGATCTCCAAGGCTATGTCCTTTGCCGCTTCTCTTAGTTCGACATGAGCTTCTTTTGCTCCTTTCCACGAAGTTCACGCCATCCACATATTCAAGTAATTGCACAGGCTTAATACCTATTCTAGAGTCCTTGTCGTACTTCGAACTCTTCTGATACAACAATTTGGCATTTGTATGAAAATTCAAAGTAATCACTTCGCACCGGTGTTATTGGGGCCTATTATGTTGGTATAATTTTATCATTTTATGTTATAGTATAGATAAAATAATGAAAATAGCGGAAATGAAAATTGGTAATAAAGTCATCGATTTTCTACCCAGGAAAACCCACCTTCTAGGGGGTTTTAGGGTCAAAAAGTCAGTTTTGTTGCAAATACATTTTAGTCTTATCATAAAATAATATTTACAAAGTTTATAGATCTTGCGATTATCTACAACATGGGTGGCCAACCTAAATGGTATCGCGGACTTTGAAAATGCGGCCGGTGTGATTCAAATTTAAGACAAAGGCTGCGAAGACAACGAAAGAACGATGGCCAATGAACGTGCGGAGTTATTAAATTATTATTTCTGAGGAATTGCGAAAGTCGCACACACCGATTTACACTCCTGTAGGATATCGTGAAACAGTCGCAGAAGCCTATACTCACGATAGTCACTTAAGGCTCGATTCCATTGAGCGAGTCAACTAGTGCGATAGTGACCGTCCGTCACCAAATCACCAATTAATGAGATGCTCGCAGCTAGTTAACTAACAACTATGATGACACGTGTCTAGTTTACTGGCTAACAAGCCCACACGCCAGAGAGTAAAGTAGCCCGGCTTTCAATTTTCTCACTAATGGATTCGCCGGCTAGTTACTTGTAAACTCGCTCAATATAATCGAGTCTTTAGAGAGCAGCCCACGACGTAGTTCGAGAGGGTGAAATGTGGTCAAAACGGTTTACACAATCGTTAAACGCTCCTTAAAGTTTACGGGCGCATAAAGAATAGAGAGTAGGATAGATGGCAAAGATGCATTAGAAGAGGTAGTAGTAAGGCTTTAAGCAAATTCATACGCACAGCCCTTTTAAACAAGCCACAATGATAACGAAGTTTTGACAGGAGTCCGTATGTTTTTCTAACAATGAAATGAATGGTCGCAGCAGGTCATGCTGCTATTCAGTACCACCCCAAGATTCCTTGCTTTATTAACACAAACAAGAGGAACAGTATAATAAAAATACTAAATAAAAGTGACCCAAGAAGTAGGGTATTTGAGGAACTAGTTTAACCTTTTGAGAGCGGTTAGCTAAAACAGCTTGCGAAAGAACAAGCAGGACAGGACGTGATTGAAGGCTGGGCTGGGATGTTTACGAAAGCCAGATTGTTATATTTATAAGTCAAACAGGCGCTTGACTAGAACCCGCAAGGAGCCCATCGAGTTCGAATCCTACCAAAAGAGGTCACAACAAGAGGACATCTTTTTCCGCAATATGTCACATGCGGGATTAAAGGAGCAAAAGAAAAGAAGAATCCTGCACTCGTAACACACTAGCTCGATGTTGATCAAAGAAGTGTGCTTGCTTGTAAATATACGTGCTTTCTCCGCTACCTCTATGACACTCAATTTGGTTGCGGGTGCGATCTTCATTTTGAGTTAGTGCCGAGAAAAGCATTTGCTTGGATTTTTATCCATTAACCCGAGAGCTTGTTCTCTATGGCAGGCTGTGAAGTTTAATCATCCAAACCCCATCCTCTGCAATATCACTTTGTCCAATTTGACCAGAGCGACATTTTCAAAAATTCCCATAAGTCTAACCTAACCTCCAAGTGAGATGGGAATCGGAATATGAATGGGGCAACCCAATTAACCTATATACCAAGTCTCATCCTCTGCAATATAATGGCCAAAAAATCTACAAGCTCAAAAGTTCACAAAATTGAAGTAGACTCGAACTGGCGAGTAGTCTTAATCGGTTGTCTTTTAAATAATCTAACTTATATCAAAGGCCCATCCTCTGCAAAATTACTGCAATTCTGTCACGAGCTCTACTATAACACACAAAACAATGATTCATTTTTTATATATGTAGATTGCTTCCACATATCGACTACTAGTCCGTCATGTCGTACACGTCATAGTGCAATGTCTAGTAGTAAGCTTAGCTCGAAGGATAGAGAGCAAGATAGGATAGATTAGGGGGAGTCGGGTGGGTGTTGGAGGAGTTGGTGGTGAACCTTGCGCTTGAACTCTTGGGTTCGGGAATATTGACTGAGGTAAGTTGTTCCACAGTCGCGTTGTTCTTGTTATAAACGAATTTCTAAATCGGAGTGTGCGCGAAGATAAGGGCTGTAGACTATAAGGGTGAGCCGAGAGGGCAAGTCTAGTGTTGCCGTGGAGGCATGAGGTTACTTATTTCAGTAGAGCAATCGTTGTGGTAAAATCGGCAAAATTTTGCAAGGGCTGCTACATCCTACGATGGCTTACTGAGTCAATTGAGGAGCAAATGGCGCTATCGCCAATAAGTTTGAGAGCGCGACTTTGCACCTTGTCCAGCCAGGCTAAGGTGGTTCTCGGGGCCCCAGCCCAAATATACGAGTTGTATTCGAGGCGGGGACGAATGTAGGACTTGTAGATTGTAGCCCTGGCCGACGGTTGAAGGAGGAATTTGCATCTTTTCAGGAATCCCAGGCATTGCGTTGCTTGTTTAGCGATTTGGAATATGTGGTTATTCAACCGCAGATCTTCGGATAGTGTTACATATGCCTAGGATGTTTAAAGACGGTTCTGCCGTTAGGTTTTTATTGTCCACTGGCACTGAAATAGAAGGAGGGTCGGTGCAGCTTTTATTGGAGATGAGACAGTACTTCGTTTTTGATGCATTGAATTCGACACGGTTCTTGTGGCCCCATTCAAGAATTCGTTCGATGTCCTTGTTGATTGAAATGGGCATGAGATTGCGATAATGCAGACAAGGTCTGGCGCGTACTTGTCCTACAGTATCGAAGCCATAGGAGTACCGTAGTGTACTGTCGTCGGCAAAGCAGTGGAGTGGGTTGGAAGGGATGGAAAGCAGGTCATTTATAAAAATTAGGAAGAGAGCTGGTGATAGAATTGAGCCCTGGGGAACACCTGCGGAGATGGTATGGGGGTCAGATTCGACGCCATCCAATACTACCTTGATTGAACGGCCAGAAAGGAAGCTCTTAATCCAGTTCCTTAGAACGTCAATACCAATAGCCTGGAGTTTAGTTAACAGAGCGGGGGGCCACACTCTGTCAAAAGCCTTGGAGATATCTAAAGCAACCAGGCCAGATTCGCCAAATCGGTGTATACTTTGGTTGAGGTGTTCAGTTAGGCAAACAAGGAGGTCGCCAGTAGATCTTTTTGGTCTAAAGCCGTACTGTTTGTCATTTAATATTTTGTGGTGTTCAAGATATCTCAAAAGCCTCTTGTTTATTATTGTCTCCATCACTTTGGAGAGAATAGAAGTAATTGCTATTGGGCGGTAGTTAGCGGGGTCACTAGCGTCACCTTTTTTTGGTATGGACTGAACATGGGCCAGTTTCCAGGAGTCGGGATAGACTCCGGAGAAGTAGGATAGGGCGAAAAGTTTGCGGAGAGGTTTAGCCAAAGGTGAGGCACATTTTTTAAGAACCATAGGGGGAATATTGTCGGGGCCAGTATAGATTTATTGGAGCCAAGTTCTTTGAGACACCTATACACTTCACGTGTTCTGAAGAAAACTCCGTCCATTGAGTGGGTGGAACACTCGATGGTTGGTGGTTGCATGTCAGCATCGGGTAAGGAAGAGTTTGCGGCGAACAGAGATGCAAGTAAGTCGGCCTTGGGTTTGCTTTCTGTTATCACCTGCCTATTGTAGATGAATGGAGGCGTTGTGTGTGAGGTAAAATTCTTCCTGATGGAGGTTACCAAGGACCACAAATTTTTACTGCCAGTAGTGGAGTTAATGAGTTTATTTCTCAGCCTGTCATCGTATAATTCCTTGACTTTCCTGATGGTGGATTTACAGGAATTTCGCAACCTGATGTACTCACGTCTAGATAGTTCGCTCGGAGAATGTCTGTACTCTCTGTAGGCGGCTTCTTTAGTTTTAATTGCATTCATGTATTCCCGATTAAACCATCCATGCTGCCTAGGCTTTATGGATTTGGAGAAATGAGGAATGAATAGGTGCATACCAGCCAATATAATGTTGGTAATACAGAGGGCGGCAAAGTTGACATCGCGGTTCTGGAAACATAGATCCCAGTCAGTAGATTGAAAAAAGCGAATCAGCCCCCACCAGTTGGCCTTCCCATAATGCCAAACGGTTCTCCTAGGAACTGGCGTAGTTGGGGTAGGAGATCGATATGGGAAGTGGACGCTGATTAGACAGTGATCTGAGTTGCCCAGAGGAGAGTCAATTTCGACGGAGTATTTTGTTGGGTGCGAGGTAAGAAAAAGATCAAGGGAGGATAAAAAACCGGAGATACGTTCAGAGATAGCGTCAAATGCTAACGACGAAGCTTCATTACTGATATTAGGACTCCTGTATAGAAAACAGAAGAAAATGAAGTGCTTTGGAAATAAAATTTTAATACCGAGATGGTTGACATCAGGAGTTGTACACCTTCTGGAAGGCTACGTCTTTCCTAATATAAATGGCGATTCCCCTATGAGGGGAGAGGTTGTGCACTAATGTGTACCCAGAAACCTGGAAACGATCTAAATCATCGTTAGGTAATATTTGGGTTTCACTTAGTGTGAAGATTGGGGGAGAAAAAACACAGAGATGGCACATCACCGAATAGAAATTCGCTTGCAGCCCACGGATGTTAGTGGAATCAATACAAAAAATTTTATATCGAGGCTTGGTACGCACAAGGTCAACCTCCGTCGTAACCGGCACTGCCATTGTCATGACCATCGGGGCTATCGGGATACTCCTTGCTGGAGTGTTATGCCTCCTAACGCAAGGAGAATCCCGTCAGCTGACCGATACTGGCACTGACGCCGGCGGTGCCGAGATCCGGATGTGGGAAGAAGGAAAGAACTTACTTTCTTGTGCAGTCAGTTAGTTCGATCACTGTCGGTGCGGGAGTTGATGACACCTTCACTCGCATGCCAAAACACGTCACAAATTTATTGATTTTTTTCACTTAGTTATTGATTTTTTTCAGTTAGTTATGAATGGTTTATTTAATATTGATGATAATTCGGAATTTAACAGAAAGTTACAGTTTCGGCACAGAACAAAGAGACAAATTTCACCCAGTTTGATTATAAACGGTACAGCACGAGACAATTTTTTTAAATCGAATTGCCTGGGTGACCGGCGACAGCGCACCTCGCACGTCCGCACACCGTGCTAGCTTAGCCCACACTCCAAGATTTGTTTGTTTGAATGTAGATTTGTCTATCAAACTCGATTTGAATGCAAGCTCCGTCGAATTATCGCATAAACTGGAATGGCAGGAATTACTGCAATAACTTAAAGCTGATAAACTTCCTAAATTCCATAGGATGGCTTTAGGCATCCCTAACCCCGGACCAAACAACCACTGATTGTGGAAACAAAACAGCGTGCCAAAGCGCATTGGAAGCAGTCGTATTTCCAAAAAGAGACTGCCATTAAGGAAACTGAGGGAATGCGATTCGGGGGTCTATCTATGCAAAAACTTTAAATACAATTATCAATCCAAAAAATGTTCGAAATTTTTAATTCAATTCCTTCCATCTTCGTCTGCTCTCTCTCGATCTTAAATTAAGTAATTTAATTTTGCCATCGTTACGGTCTATTAAAATGCCATAAAGAAGTCATTTCAGGGAATTTCTGTTTACTTCATTTTAATGGATTGAACATGGCCACGAATGGTACTTATTTCACGTGGATTGCGATTTTCAGCTGTAAATACCATTGGACGTTGGATTCGAACTCGTACATAGTATCTGTGAGGGCCTTCCAATATTCATCTAAAGTTTATAGCCTCAGCAGTCTTTAAATCATCCGCCAATGCGATTATCTCCACTGATACAAGAGGCTGTTTGCTGAATGTTATATCGTTTTTTATCTGTTTTTGATCGTTTGTCTTGGAAGGCGATAAAATAATTCTTAAGTCGATCGATTTCTTTAAATTGGAATGTCTTCCCTCTACTGAAGGCTATGGGAAATGCTTTTAGTGTGTTTATTATAAATTTTTGCGTAAAGTTTTTTTTAATGGTTTTTAGAAATTATATTTGCAAAGCATAGTATCTATTGATTTCATGCATGTTTTGCTAGATCGAAATTATTATAGGTGAGAAAAAGTCTTGATAGTATAATCCATCAAATCTATTCTATCAAACAGCCTAGTATCAGGGTCGGGGTTAATTTCCTCATGTTCGGAGCCTCCTTTTCACGTAACCCAATAGAAGTAAGTGAGGGGAGTCATCTTCGCTTAGAACACCTTCTGCCTACCTGCTAGTCAATTCATCTGTACATTTCATGGAATGTACTTCTTTTGTCACAAGGAAAGATCTTGAGTTTCCTACATTTGTTCTGTATGGTGGTATGGTACATATCACTAAAAACAGTTCGCAGGCAATATTTACTGAATCCTTCAACATTTCCTGAATTTTACTGAAAGGGTCGTCCATTAATTACGTGAGTCGTTTAAGGGGGAGGAGGACGTGCCGAATCTCACCCAATCTCACGTAGGTGAGAGAGGGGCTCTCGGAAAATATCACGTAATTTGTTTCATCAAGAAACTGTGTAAAATTGCGAGAAACCTGGGTTAAATTAAGTAAGTCATGTTATTCCACTAAAGACCTCCCATTCACTTACAGGTCGGCAGGCACGGCCCGATGAAGATCACACAATACTCAGTCTGATTTTGGGATGCGCACTTCAGGTAACCGCCTAAGAGGTCGAGAGACACACAGGCGTTTCCGAGCCAATCTGTTTGTGTCTTAAGGCGGCTCCAGACTCACGCCATGAACACCCGTGAACAAGTGCGAACTTGAGTATGGATGGTTTTCGTGCCTTCAATTCACGGCTTGAGACTGAATAGAAGTTTTGGGGTGGTAGCACTGTAAGTTGTTTTAGTTATACAAAGATTCAAGTGTAACAAAAAATTTTGTATGAAGAGGTCGATTGGAACAACTTCCTTGCTACCACCCCAGATCTTCAGGCCCAAACTGACGATAAATGGCCACATACATAAATATCTTTGTCAGTTTTCTTGGACTGCAGGTATGTGGTGATACTTGGCTTCAAGGCGAAAACTTTTAGGTCACGGCTTCCTGTCGAGCTGTATATGGAAGGGCGTTCTTAAGAAATGGCTAAATCCTACAGTAGCCCCTCGATTGTTTCCGCCACCAGCCAGTAAACTCGCAACTCGATGAATACTGCGGCGTACGAACCAAGTAACACCGACCCAGGAAAAGGCCATTGGAATATAGAACTACAGGAGGTCCCTCGCCGAATTGAATGAAATTCTTGTTGAGTATGAGTGCTCTTGTTTTGGTAGTTGTGTGTTCACTAGAAGCGGAAAAGGCGACTGGAATATAGAAAGGCAAGTTATCTATAATTAAAGCTTGGGGTTGCGCCCGTAGACACGAATTTTTAGTGTTAAATACTGGAGATTTTTTAAACTCTGAAATCTCACGTGTGATTAGAAGGGGGAGGGGGAAGGGTTCGAGCCAAATCTCATGACATTTCACCAAAGGGGAGGGGGCTCGAAAAATCGCAAAAATCGCCTCACGTAATTTATGGACGACCCCTAACATCTTCTACCCCTCATATTAGCTTACTACGAGACAATTCACGATGACATGATTAGATCTGCCACATAACAAAGTTTTCTTTTGAAAGATGCGAGTCCTAACCTGCTAACTGTTTTATAAGCTTTAGTTGAAGGATAACCTTTTTGACACCATTCGACCAGGACATGGCTTACAACTTGTTTTTGGGAGATGGATTATGGCTACAATATATTTTAAGCACCACAATACCATATACTATTTTTGCGTGTTTCGTAGTATATCGAAGTATAGCAAATATTGGCCTGAGAGATATAGTGGATTTATTAACTTCATGCTAAGCGTTTTTGTATTTATAGTTGATCTCCGCCGTCTTGAATAGTTAACATTATGCCCGCAACCTTTTCCAAGCAAACACAATTATTTCTCCTTGCGTGTAATTTTTTTCGCAAAAATGTCACTTCTCCTTTCTTAGTTCAGTCACTTTATACATGAACTTATAAAAAATGCAACTGGAGATTTCCCAGCGGGGTTCTCTTTATTCTGTTGCATTTTTTTAGAGGTTTGGCGTTTTTTATATAAAGTGACTGGACTATCTATGAATACTTTGTTTTTTGCTTTAGTTGCTTTGGTAAACCCCGGCGTTCCTTAATAATTGCTTGATTCTTGTTTTATAATGCAATAATCATGTAGATTATACAACTCGCCGGAATTTCTGCGGCGGCAGAACATCCGATTCGCATCCGATCCGCATTTGAAAATATTTGCATTATAGAACCCGACGGAATTCTGCATTATCGATCCGCACCGAAACTGCAATTTCACCACTGGCTGTCATATTTTCTACAACATTTTCGTGAATCCTAAAAAAAATATATGTAAGTGCAAAAACTTAAGTACGTAATTATTTGGGTTTTGTGGTCATAAAAACTTGATTGTTTTTAACTTATAAAAAGGATTTATTCATTATAAAAAGCCCGTCAGATCAGTTTTCTTCGTTAGAAATATCACAAAAAAATGCAGCCTTCGTGGCTATTATAAGTAACAAAATTAATCAGCCTTCATGACTAATGACTAATAATGCATAAAATCACTCCTTACATGTAATTCTGTTTTTTTAACTTAATTTCTAAGAGTTGCTGTTTTAATTTATTTTTTCAAATCCAAGCTGCTCCCTTTTTAAATGATACCTTTTATATTCTTGTAAGAGGTCATCCATCCATAGATTGCTTTATAGTCTTTTGATGATCGTTAGTTACCTGTATATATTTTTTTTGATTGAGTTTCCTTCCTCGATTTTTTCATTTATGGATTTGGTAAACTCTTTAATATCGTTGTACCGTTTTCTCTGAATATTTATTTACTTTTCTAACAGCCTTAATTGTTTGGGCCATTTATTTTGACCATCTTTAGGTGTTTCTATACCAATGCACACTTGGACAGCCGCCGAACAAAGGCGGCAGCGCCGTAGCGAGGGTCTCGGGGGCCCTTGTGCAAGATTTCGTAAGGGGCCCTTGAAAATGAATTTCTAAAAAAAGTGATTTCGAAGCCTTTCTCTAACAAAGCAGCATTAAAAAAAGGGTTCTCGAAAACATTTTCTATTAGATACTAATAAGAGCGTCCTAGAAAAAAAAGTTTCCCAGGGGCCCTTTCCATAAAAAAGTAGATCCAATTTTTATACAATCAGGTTGGTGAAACCATCGAAAGGCACTGCGACCAAACGCGGGCTTTTGTACACAGTAGTGTGGGACTTTAACCCACTAAAACACCAACCCTGTTTTAAGTAATTAAAACTGGTCAGAAGGACCAACCATTAATTTTATGCTAACGTTGATCTTTGAAAGTTTACAGCTCTTCGGTAGAAGTGCTGCAGAAATATCACGCTAAATCAAGAGGCTTAATTCTTTAAGCCTCCAAGCGGAACTAGAAGAATATATCAACGCTAACATGATCTAGGAGACGAAACATGACATCGATTGTCAATTAGTACTTCAGTAACAATAAGCCTGAATATACGATAAAGATAATCCGGAATAAATGAGCTTTTACGGGGGAGGGGGTAAATTTTTCTGTTCCCGTTCAATTTGGGATTGGGGCATGCGCACTGCGGTTTTCCTGGAATTGGGTTTGTGTGCGTGCATATTTGGTCTTGCGCACTTCGCATATTTCCGTTGTTAGGCAAAACTGAATTTTTTGGCGGGTGAATTTTGCGAAGTTTCCATGCAATTCAAAAATTAGTGAGGTTATGGGTGAATATTTGATCTTGCGCACTTCCCATATTTCCCTTGTGAGCTCCAACTGAATTTTATGGCCGGTGCAGTTTGCATATAATGCAAAAATAAGTGAGGTTATGCGAAATTAGTTTTATGCGAAGTTTGCATATTTTTCAGAAATAAAGTGAGGTTATTCGATGGATAATGATGTTCTCACACATTCAAACTTAAAAAAATGTGATTGTGTGAAGTTGTTTACAAAGGCCCTTTGGGCCCTTTTAGACGGGCGGACACCGAACAGACAAAACCAACGAACGAACTGGGCTTTAAGATGAGAGGGTGAGAGAGAACGATGGGGAGGGCGGACAATTTTCATGGACACTTTCAACGAACTGTGAACGGAGAATTTGACAGTTCCTGCGTTGTTGTTGTTGCTAGGATGAGAGGGCAAAAGCAAATTTCAAAAAGCAAGAACAGCAAGCCATGAAGTTTTTATAAAAGCAGCAACAAAACCCAATCATTTTTGGCATTTTGTCCGTTCGTTGGTGTCCGCCCGTGTAAATGCCCAGCCGACACTCCACCGGGCTTCAAAGGAGAATTTGCGATTACAGTTAAGTTTTGTCTGTTCGGTGTCCGCCCGTCTAAAAAGGGCCTTTAGTAACTGTAAAGAGTGTCGAATCTTAAAATCGCGGTTATTTAAAGAAAAAGATGTTGGATTCAAATTGCTTATTTTTTCTTTAAAGTAGGCCTCCTCTTCCTGAGATACTGCAGGGCTTTTCTTTAAATATTGAAAGCGGATAGGCCTGCAGTATCTAGTAGAAGCGGGGAGTGGATTTTTTTAATGGATGATATCGTTTGCGTCTGATTTAACTACTAACTGAAGTGGAACATAGGATGTAACGAATAAACTACTATCATCGTCAGAACCTAAATCCGAAAATCGCTGCTTGTATTCGCTTTGGCCCGTGCTACCATCGAATAGCCATTTCCCAATTAAAATTAAATTATCCTCAGAACTGATTGGCAGTTTATCTAAAATATTTTTTTGTAACTCGAGTATTCTAGAAGCTGTATGGTCTAACAAACTTTGCAATTCTATTTCGGCTTTAGATTCTGAGATACTCGTAGATGCATTTTCTGGGTAGCACTTCTTTTTAGCATTTCCAATGCTTTGGTAAGATGGTAAAATATTACGTGAAGTTTTACTATTAATGAAATTTCTAATTAGTAAATATTGGTGCTTGATCAATTTAGCCTCTACAAAAAGAGATAAAACCTCGTCTGCAGTAATATCTGATGTGAAGCTACTATCACACTTGTCAGATGTATGGAGCAGTGTTTTCACAGCAGAGTCATCTACTTGAGATAGCTGTGCCACTCGTCTACGTTTCGATCTCTTAGTAAGCTCGGAAAAATCTTTTTTAGGACGCCCGCGAGATGGCCCTGCTGCCGTTTGATCCACTTCATGAACACAGTGCTCAACACTACTTCTTAACTCAACACATTCAATAACATTTAGCCAATCCGAATACTTAAATAACAATCTTGGTTTAGACCTACCTGCTTGTTTCCAATAATATTCAAACCTTTTGCATAAACACCGTATCCGATCATCTAAAACCTTGATGTCTATATTTTCGACATCACCCCCCATTTTCCGACTGTCTTTATATATAATTTATATATAAACACACATCCATCTATTTACAGTGTTTTTATATGTATAATTTAAGCATAAATTAAACTCGGGATTTCTTTTTGTATTGTCCCGTTCCTTGCCACATCCGAATGCGTTCGAACCATTTCCTCAAACTGAACTCAGTTCGTTGTGCGTTTTCTGTAAAAAAATTTATTTGTAAACTTATTTTGTTTATAATTGACAGTATAATTAAATCTAAAACATTTAAACTGTCCATTGCAAAAAACTACACCGAAATTAAAGTAAATTTGATGCGGATTTGTAATGAAAATTTTTGTATAGAGTTCGATTCACGAGCGGATTCTACAATATAAATTTTTCACACTGCATTACCGTCATTTGGTAATTTTTCGTTCGGCGTATTCTAAATACGCCAAACGTTAAATCCGAATAAAATTCCCTCCGCAGTCAATCCGGCAAGTTGTATAATCGGCATGAATATATCAGATGTAGAGAGACAGTTGTAATCCTTATCGGTGCCTTCTTCCAGTTTTTTAGTCTTATCATGTTTGAAATTATGATTAAATTTCTTTAATTTTAATTTATTTAAATTATGTAACAAAGACTGTGTTAGCGTGATAAAAGACGGCATATAAACGAGGTCGTAGAAAACGCGGAAAATGTGGCAAAGACAGACAACAGTAAAATGCTGTACCAAATTACTAAACAGCTCACGGGAAAGCATTCTACCAAAAAGCATACCGTTAAGAGTGCGGATGAAAGGCTGCTGTGCAACGACGAGAAGCAATTCCAAAGATGGGGAGATTACTTCTTCGCCGCCCTGAATGGTTCATTTACCCAGGAACCTGAAGAAAGCAGCAACAATGCACAGCCAATAAGAATCACCACCCGTGCACCATCCAAAACAGAAATAGTAACCGCAATTCTTGCAAGCAGCTGTAAAAGATGGCACCCTGCCAGAATTGTTGAAAGCCGACTATAGCCTCATAGCTGATGCGCTTCAGCCAATCCTGGAAATAGCATGGAATGGCTGTACCTTTCTGGAGGATTGGACGAAAGGTATCATAGACAAAATACCAAAGAAGGGGGACCTAACAATATGCGACAACTGGAGAGGCATCTATTTATTATCTACTGTGGACAAAATTTTGTCCCATATATTACTATCTAGCATAAGAGTGGCAGTAGACCGAACGCTTAGGAGGCAGCAGGCCGGATTCAGGAAGGGCCGCTCATGTATTGATCATATTAACACCTTGAGAATAATAGTGGAACAGTCGACTCATCCTTTAGTCAGACTGGTGTAGCTTTCTTCGGCCCGTAACTGCCGACCTGGCCTGTCGGCGGCCTGTAAGTGAATGAGGGTCTTCAGTGGAGAAACATGTTTTCTTAATTTAACTCAGTTTTATAACAATTTTAAACTGTTTCTTGAGGAAAAAATATACCTAATATTTTCCGAAACCGCCCCGCTCCCCCACGTGAGATTGGGTGAGAATCGGCTCGACTGCCGCCCCCTCCTAAACGCCTCACGTAATTAATGGACGACCCCTTTTATTCTTAATCATTAAATTATATTTTTTCCCCAAAACCAAAATTATAAACGCCCTTTTTGTCGGTCAACTTTGTTTACTATCAAACATTAACCGCTTGGAAAGCCGGGACAGGATACCCTTTATACATAAGTCAAAACAAATTTAAATCGATCGAATAAATTTTAGAACATTTAATATAAAAAAATTCAAACTTTACTAATTTTATAATTATTTCAGATTCTGTAAATATGTTAAGATGTTCCTGGAGGATAATAAACATAATGGTAAGCAAGTGTTAAAATATATTCAAAATATCTTTTATAACAATTTCATCGCAACGAACTATAGGATCGTTCTGAAAATAGTATAAAAACCTGTTCCAAGTGATTCCTAATATCAAGACTAAACAAAACATTTCTCTTCGAAGCCATGTAACGAACTGATTTAAATTTTCTCAACAATTTTTCCAACTAAGATTCAAATCAATCTCTGTATACTAAGCTACTTTATCATGATCTGTCTACTATAACGTAAGTAAGTTACACAATAACATTCTACACACGATAACAACACCATCAAGTGTTTCTGTAATTCCATATAAATATTCCGACAATCCGCATTGGAAAGATATTTAAACGCCATATGTACCAGCCGGACTATTCCAGCCCATTGCCTCGGTCAGATAAAAGAGATTCCGTCATTCATTTAAAGAAAGAAGTTGAGGATCATGATCGGATAGACATCGCTGCCAGTGTCCAGATGCCTTCATGAAACTACTTCCAACTTTGTGTCTAAGTAACTGATCGTGATCCTCTTAAAATCTAGGAATATACCGTATCTGCATAACTGAAGCCAGTGTAGAGGAACACTCGAAAGCTGCATAAAAAAGATAAATCTTCCAAGATTCATGATCGGAGATTGTTAAAGGCTTGTTGTCTTCACCAGATCTTTCCTGGTTAACGCGTGGGTTTCCTTGCTTCAGAAACATTCACTTTACCGGTAGTATGAGACGTTGTTCATGTTGTTTCCAAAGACATGCACACGTTCCCGTAACATTCGTTCCCTTTGAAGAATTTAGTCCAAAGTTGTCTCGAGATGATGTACAAATTGAAATTACAGATCAATAAATTTCATTAAGTTTATACCAATCGAAAAATGTACACAGCTGAAAGGATACTTGGCAAATTGCCGCCAATATGCGATGATATCTCTGGAGTCTACTTTTAGAAAACAACCGCCGCGCTGAGATCATGTTTAACATAAGTGATTTCTCGGTTATAATTATCATTTTTATTATTTATTAACTACAGGCTTAATTTGTTTACCAATTGTTTTTATTTATTTTCTTCTTTATTTCAGATAAATTGATTGGAGTACACTGCACACATGGCGTTAACAGATCTGGATTTCTTATTTGCGACCATATGATCAATGAGGATAACTTCGATCCAAAAGAAGCCGTTGAAAGTGAGAACATTTTATATTTGGTTAATTATATTTAATTTATTGTCATATTTATTTAATTGCCTAAAAATTATGCAAACACTTACATACACTCATAAATAACGGGTATTTGCATTTTCTGTAATTTATTTTATGCTGCAGCGCAGTATTATGTTGTTTGTCAATAATACCCTTTGTTTGTTTCAGTATATAATCGTGGCAAATATGATGATCTGTACTTTTAGTAAACCTACACCATCGTGGGGTTTGTAAATGTTATAGCATATTTTTAAAACATCGTACCCTTCATTTTTTACTTTTACATGATATCATAAGTTCTTGGCTTAAAAATGTGGCAGTGCTAAGCTCAGGAATCACCCTTTGTACTTCTAGTCCGTCATGTAGTTTGTCACGTCATGGTGTAATGTCTAGCAGTAAGCTTAGTACGGGGGTCGGGGGAATAGGTTAAGGATTATAAAGGTACGGAGGGTATTGAAGAAGCTGGTGATGAACCCTGCGTTTGAACTCTTGCATGTTATAGGGCCTTGGAAATACTGACCGCGAGAGATTATTCCACAGTGGAGTTGTTCGATTTACAAACGAATTCCTATCTTGTTGAGTGCGTGAACGGTGGAGATGCAGGTGAGGGAATGAGACGAGTGGGCTAATCTGCTGTTGCGGGTTAATATTGCCGTGGAGACAGGAGAGCGTTTATGTCGATGGTACAGTCTCTATGATACTAGCGATAACATTTTGCCAGTGCTGCTACATTCCTACGGTGGCTCAATGAGTCGATGGTGGAGCAAACTGTATCGTCATCAATGAATTTAAGAGCCCTTTTTGTACTTTATCTAACCATCCAAAGATGGTTGTCGAGGCACCGTCCCAAACAAGTGAGTTGTATTCGAGAAAAGGCCGAATGTAGGATTTATAAATAACAGCACGGACCGATGGCTGGAGGAGGAACTTGCACCTCTTAAGAAGTCCCAAGCACGAGATGTTTGTATGGCGATTCGAAATATGTGATCTTTCCATCGCAAGACTTTGCTAGAAAAGTGTAGAAGAACTGGATATTTATTTACAAGTAGGTAATTAAAAAATTAACCAATTTGTGGGAATTCAATTATCAATTGTTCAATTATACCCGGCGGTTTTAGCCATACATGAGGCTGTTTTGCAAATCAACCTGTAAGGCGACAGGAACCGAACTATCTACATCCTCTCAAATAGACAGACGGCCCTGGGATCTTGCTCTAATTACTCCAGAACTGTTTCTGAATGCCGCAGATCTCTTAACGAGATGGCTCAGCAGTTCAGGACCCTCCTCATATGAGTGCCTGGTCACCGAAATATAAAGGGAAACTGTAAAGCTGACGAACTGGCTAGGAAAGGCACGAGCGCTACTTTCCTTCCTGGAAAAGAAAGGGTTGGTATGCCTTGGGCCACCTTTAAAATCCGATGCAAACCCCACACAATACAACTAGCAGAAAAGCATTGGAGAGATCTTAACAAATGCATCTTGGCCAAAATGACTTGGCCCTCCTACGATCTCAGGTGGACCACCTCACTGCTAAGCCTCGATAGACGAGACCTCTCAGTTACAGTGGTAGTGCTGACGGGACGCTGTCTGATAGGGACGCATGCGGCCCGATTAGGTCTCGAAACCTACGATTTCTGCAGAAGCTGTAAGATTATAGACGAGGAGGAAAGTGTAAAACACCTTCCCTGTCACTGCCCAGCCCTAAGCAAAAGGAGACTTATCACTTTTGGTGAACCCTTCCTAAGCACGCTTGCGGAAATTCCGATTTTTGGGATCCCGCAACTTAGAAGATCCATTACGTCTTCGATGTGGTTTAGCGAAGAAACGGCACTTTAACATTGGGTTTAAAGTGGGATCATTATGGCATCACAACGGGCCTATCCCCTTGACCTAAGTGTTTGGGCTGTGCACCAGCAGCTCAGCTATATCTTACCTAACCTAACCTAACCTGTAACATCTCAAGCATAACCGAGGATCTTTGATGGAATATCACTTATCCAAGTAACTAAACAATAGTCTCATTCGGCCCCGCCCGACTTGTTTCAAAGCGATAGGTCTTCGAAAACCGCTGGACTATCGCTACAAGTACTGTATCTATTATCAAGCCTCAATTCTTGTAATATTTTCGTTAAAACTTAACATATTTTTGGCTTATTTATTGTAAAAATTTCTTTTTAGTGTTCGATACCCAACTTAATGTTTAATAGGCAATATTTTGTATATTCCACAGGGTTTGCTTCTGCTCGAGGGCATCCTATTGAACGGCAAAATTACATCAGTGCTCTGCTGATCAATAAAATTTTGGAACGTAAAAATGATAAGAAGGAAGTAACTATAACCACAAAGCCTGAAGAGGAACTCCCGCAATATACTTACTTGCCCTTGAAAGTGGAAAGATCGACGGAATCGTATTATATTAAACCAAGAGATAATGAAAAGTTTTCATCAAAAGAAGATATACATAAGCATAGATCACTACGTTTGGAGAGAAATAGATTTGACCCTAGAAATACTATAGAAAGTTCTTTCAATAAGGGTTACAGGGATAGATATGAAAGCCAAAGAAACCCTAGAAATCATGTAGAATACTGCTCAAGTAGTGCAACCACTAGTTATGAACGATTCCCACCAATCAGAAAAAATTCTAACAATTTTACAGAAATATCTAGAAGATTCACGCCAGAAGATCGAGACGATGCACACCAGAAGATTACTAATTATAGTACTACTAGCACGGCAAACAATTGGACGAATTACGAAGAACGTTCGTTGAAACAAGATAATTGCTATAATTCTAGCACAAACAATTTGTTAAATACGTATCATGGAAATCGAAATCAGTATAAGTGGGAACGGAAGGATGAGCAACAAACCACAGCTGCAAGGAGACCAAGAGAAGATGACCACTATCTGCGTAGACCTGAAATTGTTCAATCAAGGCCGAGACCATACCATCAAAGTGAGAGGCCAAACTACAGAAACATGGAGGAGCCTCCAACTTTTAGAGGGACTATTAGAGAACGATTGCCATATGCGAAAAGGAAAATATGATAGTTATTAAATAATCAATAATGAATAAATCTAGACAGAAAGTAACATTTATGAAGTTAAAAATTGGGTAGTTAAAAAATTTCAGGAAAAAACTTTTAAAATCAAAAGCGAAGTATATAATTATTTTAATAAAGCTCCAAAACGTCACAATAAAAATTGTGATAGAAAGATTACCGAAATCATTAGTATGAATCATATTGTAATACATATTGTCTTTTATGAATGAATTTTTGAAGAATTTTTTCTTTAACATTTTCTTGAAACTCATTTTTTGTGTGGTGTACATTTCCAATAAAAAGATACTTTTATGTATGACAAATTGATTTTTTTTTGAGATACAGGTAGAACGTATTTTATTCAAATCTAAATACTTATTCTTTTGCGTTACAGATTTACTTCTAACGCAAAGTTTCAGCAAAAGGATATCTTCTTCGACTGCTCATTTAATCCCTCATGCGGCATAGGGTCGAAACAATTGCCTTAAAGCGGACTCTGTTTCGACAGCGCTTAGCTCCATTCAGGATCTCCCAATTGTTGTGGCCTCTGCTAAAAAGGTTCTCCTCCACGTTGCTCTATGTTTTCTAACTCGACGGGTTGCCTGCGTTTTCGTGTCGGAAGGTGTGGCCAATCCAATTCTATTTCCGTTGGCTGATTTGGTCGTCTATCCTTGCTCGGCCGCATCGGTGTCGAAGTTTTTCGTAAGCCGTAAGCCATCTTCATTACTGCACCTAAGCGCATTTTTCAATCTATCAGGTAGCCTCCGCCTGGCTTTCAGAATCATCCTTTGTATCACGTCACAACCGAAGTAAGTGAGTGGTTTTCTTGATGCTACTATAACTAAATGAGGCGGTGGTGGAGTGGGATATATACATGCATATATCAAAATTCTTACTATCTTGGGTAATTATTTACTTTATCACCCCATCTCCGCAGTGGGTAGAGGCTCTATAGGGGTTGACCTGAACACGGTAGCAGCTTAATACGCAAGCTGTTATTTATGTATCGACTTTGACTGTGGATTGCGCGCCCCCAAATACTCCCTGACCCCAACCTTTACCTCAGTAGAACGCGACCATTGTAGTGATGCGTCCAGAGCGGAGGGTGATGCAAGGTTATAAAGTAAACAATTACTCTTAACATTTATAAAAACTTTCAAAATTGGAACTGCTCTTCCGTCATTCAATCGACTACGAAATTAGGCCAGGCGGTCAAGTACATTGTACCCGAAAGGTTGAAAAAAACAAATCCTGACACTGATATCTTTTTTTTTAAATTGTTCATTGAATTAGTACAGGTAAATTTTTCTGCGAATTAAAAGCGGGCAAGCTGCAAATTTGCATGGGTATTTGGTACCATCAGGAAAGCCTAATTTTGAATTTGCACGGTTCGCACCCCCTTAACTTCGGCGCCATCTTGTATCAAAGGGTTAAATCGGGGTTTCGCTTGTAACTTCTATTATTTATATGCTAGCAAAAATATTCGAAAGCAACCCAGTTTGCTTTTGCCAGCAAAATTAGTGAACGAAGTAAAAAGTGTTTTCTGTGCACTACAAATTTGGACGAAGGTGATGCTGACCATGTTAAATCGATGACGTACGAATTCAATCAACATTCAATTCCATAGGCACGCCAAGAAAAATTTCTCGCAAATGAGAAAAACAAGTCCAAATTTATCGAAAACGCGTCTGAGGATTTCAAACATCACTGTCATCCATGCTGTGGAAGATGCAGATTCAATCATCGCGAAAGAAGCTATTGATAGAGCTCATCTTCTCGGCAATGATGGCAATGTTTTCATTATCGGAGAAGTTGTCGACCTTCTCGTTTTGCCAACGAGTACACAGAAACCAGCCAGGAAATATACCCCCGAAAATATTTATTCCCATGACAGGGTGATTTTCGGAAAAAGATGTCAAAGAACATCTTGTTTCTGCTTGCGTTCACTGGTTGTGACACAACTGCTGCCTTTCAACATCGGCAAAACTGAAATATTCAAAGGACTCCAAAAATAGTTCCTGTCCTTATCGGAAATGTTCAAAGAAAAGCGAGAATCACCAAGTGTAGTGACACAAATGGAAAGTTTTCATAGCCATGTACGGAGGAAATTCTGAAATCGTTAAATGAATTTAGATACAAATGTTTTCTGCGATCGTCCACTAAGAAAATTTCAATCTCGCAAAATCCCCACGTACTGAAGATGCTGCTGAACATCATATTTTTCGGATATATCATCAAACTCAGATGTGGCGCGACAATCAACTGGATGCCGAGAAATGGGGCTGGAAAAATACTTACTCTGGATTTACACCAGTCACCACCCTTAAAGATCCTGATCACCTGTTGGTGGTGGCATCTGGTTGCGCCGCCATGGTGTTCCGGTCAAATACTGCCCTAAGGGTAAGTGCAATACGTAGCGTAGATTCTTCTTCTGGCAGAAAAAGCAAGCTGCGTTGTGCATAGGCCGATTTCAAACCCATTCAGAGTTCTATAAGCGAGTATGCGCGTTTATGCTCTACTGTCATCTACGTTGCGTAGTACAATTACCTTAAGGCCAGCCGCGCACTAGCAACTTTTGCTATGTTCGATTAAACAGTTTAATTAATGTAAAATTTTACTCGCCATTAAAATATAACGTGTTGGATTTTTTTAGTTGCCGCAACTTAATAATTGCCGGTGCGCGGACTTGCGTTTACTTTTATGCGATCTATTTTTGTGATTGTAAAGCTAATTCAAATTTGTTGCTAGTACAGTACCGACCTTAGATATTGTAGAAGTACTCAACAGGTATCCCCCCTAATGTCAATATACCGCGCTTGAGTAAATCCTAAAAATCCCCTCTTGGACTCTCCTGCTATATGAATTAGAAACTTATTGGACTGGCATCAAACAGAAAACAAATAGGAGTGATTTAGAGAATATCAAAGGTAAAAAAAATTCATATTTTAGTAATTTTTGTTTTTTAAACTTCGATTGTAGGTATTGTTGCTAAAAACTATTTATAAATCAAAAAATATAAAAAAATCATAAATTTAAAAATAGAAATGAAACCTTTTCCAAATTGACTTAGGAATTCAACTATTAATCAGGAGGTATCGAAAAAAATCCACATCAATCTCAAAAACTCATGGCAACCGGTCAAAGACAAGGAGACTGCAAGAAAACAAAAAAAGAACGAACTTCAAACAATAGAAAAAAGTCTGGAGGCGTCAAGTAGGATAAAATTTGACTTGAAATCACATTTAACGCATCAAGACAGCGCCAGGTAACAATCAATCATTGGAGGTGTGAAGCCTTTTCGTCAAACAGTGAACACAAAAGAACTATTTGTTCGACGAACAACGGCGGTATCCATCGAACAAAAAAGTGTGGTGAAGCATCCTTCCTCATACAGGAATTCCACAGGGACCAATAGGGCGTCCTGCACTATTAAGAAACCAAACACCATTAGTTCTACTGGATGGAGTGCGACGACTGTTGTGGCTTTTTCAAGGAAAGGCGGTCGAATTATATAAACTTGGCGCGGCATCCGATGATATCAATTTGCATAATGTTCTGCCGCGCAGTGGGCCTTAAGTGATAAATGATTCGGCTGTTAACTGATCGCGCACTGATTTCACCATTTTTCATTTGGTTACCTCCTGGAGACCATCATTTGTAGTGGAACTAATTTGTGAGATAAACCAATTAAGGAGTCAGACGAGTTCTGATATTCTGCAAGCTTCTGTCTTTCATTAATCTTTAAGCATTTTATTGTGCACGAAACGATCTGCCACGACGAGTTGGAGCCTGTATATTGCTTCAGTCCTGACCTTCATCAATAAATTAATGACGTCGTTTAAATTCAGTTTTAGATAACGTTACGAGCATAACGTTTTTTCCTTTCATTTTTTAATTTGGAATTATGACTATTATATCTTTAGTACTATTCTCGGCTCCATGCAGAAAACCTTAATGATTTGGTAAAGCTGTAGTTGGTGGAAGAAAGGCTCCAAAATGTCTTTATACTGACAAGTGCCCATAAATTCATTTAACAGCTGATTACCACTTTGATCGTTGGCGAAGGACATAGTTCTTAGGGGAAAACAATCTTTTTAAGTTAGTATTTAATTTGATGGGAATGATAAGCACCAAGTTGTACAGAGAGGATTTAATGATTTCGCGATTTTGATTATCTTGTGCTTTAAATTTGTTCTCAATATTTACACTTTGCAACCATTTTTTTATAATTATCGCCCAAAGAAAAGACAGTTTCCAGCGTAATGACAATGCTCGTAGTGCTCCATTCAATACATCTACTTATACATCATCAGAGGGTTGAAACTATTACCTTAAAGCAAGTTTTGACGAAATAGAAATAATTTTTTCTTTAATGAGGCGTCTTAGCTGGCGGACACTGCGGACCATTTTTTTTGGTTTATTATGCCAACCCTGACATTAACAACATTCCAAGTTGAGACTTTTAATAAAGCCTAAAATTGGTTTTGGAATCATATCCCAAACGCTTTCACTCTAAATCTCCTCCTCGCTGTAGAGTAAATTTAGCAATATCTCCGTATTTTCGAGAGCTGCCTAGCCAAAACATTGAAATTTGTGTTCCCGTACACCGTACGAACTTGTCACTAAAATTCGATAAATTTCGAATGTATTTTTCGGATGCGTGATCAGGCTTTTAGTTTTATATTGCGTCGTTCACATGAACCAAATTTTTTTCCGAATCTCGAACTAGTTTGTAGTAGTCTGTACTTCGAACTTGTGTGTCGAATGTTAATTATTCCTAATTAAATCTTTTCAACATGGAAGACGACTTCCCGATATAAATCGAATTATTTATTTCATTAATTAAAGAAAGGCCTAATTTGTAGGATAATGAGGGTGAATCGGTATATATACGTGAAAACCTCGAGTCGAATAGTCGCCGTCTGAAAGTAGCCTTTATCTGTCACATTATTCCAGTAGCAATCCAGTCCAGTGATCGAAACCATAGCTGGAATGCTATTGGAATAATGGGAATCGCCATTGGAATTTACCCATTCTAGCGAACAATTCAGTCCAGTTTCTGGGTTAACAGTCTACTTTTTCTTTCCAGTTCGCCCATTCCAGCGCCACTGGATTAGTTTAGACGACCAATCCAGTGATTGATTAAAAGTTTAACAGTGAACACGCATTGTTGTTTTAGTTCCATAACTCAGGGTGGAACAGGCGGCATACAATGGGGTTTGCTAGACCGCCTACAAAGATTATACATATCTGTTTACTGGGCCACAGACACCAGGACCTCAAAAACATGTTGAACAATTTGGCTAAGGCTAAATCCGACTAAAACTAAAGAAATGCGGATTAATGCAAACACCATTGAACGGACAGCGCTGAATAACCGTGACGGGGAACTGGTTGATAAATTCTGCTACCTCGGTAGTATTATTACCGAAAATGGCGGTGCAGAAGAGGACTTCATTTGTAGAATAAATAAAGCACGAGGTGCCTATGCATGCCTGTTCGGCATATGGAGATCAATGCAAATCTCAACTAACCCTAATAGCATGTACACACCGACTTGGTTACCACTATTGAGATGGTTTCAAGCGCTAACCATAATAATTCAGATTGTTTGTGCACGGTTTGCCGTACATATTCAAACCAAGCAAGAATTGCAAACCAAGCAAAATTTCTATGGTTAACTCGTTTAACCATGATAATTTACTGGCATGAGTGCCATCTATCAATGAAAATTTTCAATAATCTACCAAAATTTGTTGTCAACAGTCATGATATTTATTTTGGATATTATTTGTTGACATGACATTTTTAAATTTTTCGCTAAAATTAAAATCAGCCTTGCAGAATCGCAAAAGAAAAAAACACATTCCTATTTTATAACGTTCGAGATTCGAAAAACACTTAAATATTCATTTTACAAAACTGATTCACAAAACATTTTGTAAAAAGATAGAATTGACATTCATATTTAATATTACAAATGGCAGAAATAGCCAATCGAGTTAGTGTGTACAGTAGTGTTGGGTAGGACACGATAATAAAATGAGTTTGTAAGAGGAGCCTCTTTTTCCTTTTGAACCAGTACAATGTCTCACTTCAAATGAGGCGAGGTGCCATTGTATTGTGCTAGCACGTCACATAGTGAATGGCTCAAACGTTGCGATGGGGGAGATCTATTGCGTTTGCGAAAGAGAGGATACGATAAATGATAAATGCATGAATGGAAATATTAATTATCGTGCCTATGAATGTTGATTACAAAAATATTCTTTAAAATTTTTGTTAACTGTATAAAGAAAAACATATTTACAGATTTAAAATGAAACTCCCTAAAATTGAAAATAACACGAAAATATTTTATTGTTACAGATAGAGATTAAAAAATAAAAATAAAATTTTACCTCCCTCGAAAAATGTAAGAAATATCTCTCCAACTTCACTCCCTCCAAAAAATGTAAGAATTGTCTCTTCAGTACAAAATTCACCTCCCTCGAAAAATGTAAGAATTGTTACCTCCCTCGAAAAATGTAAGAATTGTCTCTTCAGTACAAAATTCACCTCCCTCGAAAAATGTAAGAATTGTTACCTCCCTCGAAAAATGTAAGAATTGTCTCTTCAGTACAAAATTTACCTCCCTCGAAAAATGTAAGAATTGTTACCTCCCTCGAAAAATGTAAGAATTATCTCTTCAGTACAAAATTTGCCTCCCTCGAAAAATGTAAGAATTGTCTCTTCAGTACAAAATTCACCTCCCTCGAAAAATGTAAGAATTGTCTCTTCAGTACAAAATTCACCTCCCTCGAAAAATGTAAGAATTGTTACCTCCCTCGAAAAATGTAAGAATTATCTCTTCAGCACAAAATTCACCTCCCTCGTAAAATGTAAGAATTGTCTCTTTAGTATAAAATTTCACTCCTTCAAAAATGTAAGAGATTTCTCTCCAGTTCGTATTTACAATCTCACCACGGCTCGGCTTAAATTGGATATTTGACTGCGGCAAAAACAGTAAGAAAATATCTATGCAGTTCGTGTTTACAATCTCACCTCGCCGCAATTCGAATTGGATATTTTATTGTCGCAAAAGAAATAAGAAAATGTTGTTCCAGTTCGTGTTTACAATCTCACCTCGGCGCAGTTCAGATTGGATATTTTGCTGCTGCAAAAGAAGTAAGAAATGTCTCTCCACTTCGTAATTTACAAACGCACGATACACGCTCATATCCGAGTAGTACATTATTTTTGAACCGGGACATTTAAAAAAGTTGAGGCCTCAGTACAATTTACTATCATGTACGGGACAAATGAACTGCCTCTTGTAAGTCCGGCTCAACTCTAGTGTACAGTTGTTAGTTCTGAAATAGTCGGAAACCACATAAAGCGATAACCAAGTCGGTGTGAACATGCTATAAATTGCGGCTGTTCAAGAGCTATGGTGCCGTGCCGGCCAAGAAAGGGTAGACGACCAAATCAGGCGAGGTTAATGGAATTGGGTTGGCAACACCTTGCGACACGAAAACGAGTATCCAGCCAAACAGGCCCTTGAATAGAATTCGCAAGGATCCCGTCCAGCCGTAAGACCTAGAACAACGTGGAGGAGAGAACCCTATTAGCAGAGGCCACCCCAACTGATCCTGGTCGGAGCTGAGAGCTATCGCGCAACTGTTTCCGCGCTATGCCCCATAAGGCTGGTCGTCCACTGGAAGAGTATTCAAGCGGCTATGCGCTTCGGCTACATGAGCGGTTACACGCGGCTATGCGCGACAGATCCAACATAAAGGATTTCATACAAACATCGTCCACTGCAAGCGACTTCGAGCGGGCGGCTATAGGCGTATTCGAGCGTGCCGCGCGAATCCAAATTATTTTGGATCGGTCGCGCGTAGCCGCTCGAATCAGGAAATAATTTTCTCCAAAGCTTTCTATATTTAAAATAAAATAAATCTACCCTGTGATTTCTTGACGATATAATTAAGAAAAAAATAGTAGGAATTCAATGAATGTGTTTAGAATAAATTGGTCGAGGGGAAAAGGTGGAAAAAAGTTAATAATAGTAGCGAAAACAAGTTTTTTCACTTTTTAGGTACGAAAAAATTGTTCTTTTGGAAAACAAAAAATACTACATAATAGTGCTTAAAAAGACGAAAAATATGAGTTTTGCACCATTGAAGTCGGTCAACAACTTTTTGCAGAAAAATTCAAAAACCGTTAAAAATGACAATTTTTTTGACATTTAATTATAGGGAGTGTAATAGAACCTAGTGTTCAAGGATTAAATTGTATCTGCGTACAGTAAAAATTTCATGAAAAAATAATGGTAAGTTTTCGAGTTTCGGTTTTCAAACGAGTTTTTAAGTTGTTAAATCAAACCTATCATACATTTCATGAAAATGGAGTTGTGGAGCAAATCCTCGCGAATAAATTAGGCCTATAAAAAAATTCTAGGACCACTGTGGACCTTGTTCAACCTTTTTTCGTGAAACAGGTGTTTTTCATTTTTGAGATTTACTCGAAAAGTTATTTTTTCATGAAATTTTTACTGTAGGTAGGCACCATCAGAAGCCACAATTTAATCTTTGACACAAGGTTCTACGATAATTATCAAATATTTCTATTTCTCCTGGAATAAAAATTATTATGTTAATTTCACTTCGAACTGAGCAGCATGAAAAGCTTGCAGTGGACGACCCCTGTAGCGTGTAGCCGCGTATCTCAGAGCCGCTTGTAGCCGCCTGAAGCCGCTCATGTAGCCGAAGCGCGTTGCTGCTCGAATACGCTTCCAGTGGACGACCAGCCTAAGGGATTAAAGGGGAATAAGAGGAAGATACATATATGACGTCAAATATATGCAACTTTATTATGTTAATTTAGGTCGGTGTCATATGAATACTCATCTTCGTACGTTAGGATACGGCCGACTGCTAAACAAATTAATTCATACAACATCCAAGAGTTCAACGCGAGGTTCACAGGCTCCTTCTCATGCATCCTCCAGACTACTCTTAAACTATCATATCCTAAGCTAAGCTAAGACTATGAAAGAAGTTAAACTTGACCCACTTCCCGGTTTCCGATTGAGCTGAATTTTAGCAAACGTATTTAGTTTGGATGACAATGCAACCAGACCATTTTGTAAAAAAAACAAGATGGCGAATCCAAAATGGCGGCCGATTTTTGCAATTGTGCTCCGCCACATGAAAGAATATGCTATGTAGAATACAATTAGCTGTGTGGCGCTATCCGGAGTAAAACTAAAATATGGCCTTACAACAGTCGAATCCCTACTATTTTTTCTTGGAGCGGTTAAATTACAAATTTTCGCACTAATAAATAAACATGTACAACAAACCGACGACTGGCAACCTCGTTCCCCTTGCGCATCGATAATATTGTGGTAGGATAAATCTAAAAGGCCATTAATTGTATAAAACGAAAATATGCAAGCCCCCATAAAACAAATTCAACAATACATTTGGTGTAGATTCTTCTTTTGCTCAAATTTGCCCGTGGAATTTGTCCGCGTGCCCAGGTTAGTTCTTGGTCATTTAAATCTTTTGGTCTAGTTTGGCCATCATGAGGCCGTATGTGCTCCCATTAAAAATGGGTAAAATGGTAAAATGGCAGCTGGACTATCCACAGGTGCGATAGAGACTACAGTTCCACTGGTCTCACCAGAGGGGGTGGAGTCCTTATAGCTGTAAACGACTTTTTAAATAGTGAATTAATCACGACCAATTGTTCAAAATCCTTTGAACACGTCTTCATAAGAATCAAATCCGACCTGAAGAATATATTCATCGGTTCGTTCTCTATCCCCCCCCCAATTCCGACGAATCCAACTATGACGATCTATTGAATATAGTGGAGGAAGTTAACGATAAACTCTGCGGTAATGATGTCAAATTTATCCTCGGTGATTTCAATCGACCAAACATTTCTTTCATCCCCGACGGGGAAGATAATAAATTACTTCCTATTAATGCAACTAATGCCGTCGATATAAAATTTATCGACACTCTTTACGGCAATGATTTTCACCAAATTATCGGGCAACCAAATTCTTGTGGTAAATGGCTAGACCTGATCTTCTCCAATTCACACGAAAAGTTGAATACTCTACTCGTTTCCACGTGGATCCTCGAATTTAATTCATCAATCCCCAAGCATCGTACATCACATAACAATGCACTTGTTTACGTTTTTAAGAACGCGGACCTGGACAGTATTGGTTTCGAATTATCCCTAGTCGACTGGGAACATAGGCTAACTAGAAATGATCTTGACGTGATAGTTTCATGCTTTTATTCTATCATTTTCAACATCATCGACAAATATGTACCCAAAATTAAAAAACGGGATAGAGTGTCGGAACCATGGCTGGATAGAGATACTAGATTCCTACGTAATCAAAGAAATACATTGTACAACATGATCAAAAATAACACATATGTAAACGAGAGATTGAATTCCGAGTACATTAGACTAGCCTCAGAATTTGCTGTTAGGTCTCGCTAGGCCTACTCTACATATATTAATTCTGTTGGTGATAGTATCATAAGTGATCCTAAAAAATTCTTTGATTAGGTACGTTAACATTAAACGGAAGACTTCAGGCTACCCAACAACAATGACGAATGGTAGAGCCCACACCTCGTGCCCCCAAGTAATTTGTAGCATGTTTGCTGATAAGTTTGCTGAAATTTATAGCCCCTTGTCCAGCGCAGCACATGATGTAACTGACTCGCACACTCACACTTCCCTTATAATTGGTATATCCCTTTCTGTTGATGAGATCATGGCGGGTCTGAACAATCTTGATATAAAAAAAGGTAATGGTCCCGACAATCTCCCTCCTATTTTCCTGCAGTGCTGCTCACAACATATCGCACTTCCTCTTTATAACATCTTCAACAAATCTTTATCGTTAAGAAAGTTTCCCAAGCTGTGGAAGAAATCCTACCCAACGCCAATCTATAAATCCGGTGACAAGCACTCGGTAGACAACTATAGGGGCATTGCCATTTTATCATGAATTCCTAAGCTTTCCTTCCTAAGCGGATCCTATATTTCAAGTGAGCAGTAGGAGGATCGAATCCATTCAAAAGAGATTTCTTCTTTTTTCCCTGAGACATCTACACAACCCCTATGACTACCAAACCCTGCCGCACTACTTGGACAGGTTCAAAGTGCTTGATCTCATGCCGTTGTCTACAGGAGGAAACTGCTCATATCTTGCGTTGCCTTTGACGTCCTAAGTGGAAAGCTTAAAGTGCAGTTTCTGCCGGACAAAATTAAATTCAATGATGTAGTTCGACACACACGACACACTAAACTACTTAGGGAATAACCACATCGCAAGGAACGAGCCCGTCAACAGATGCTGTATGGTTTTTAATAGCCATAGCTCCTCTTTCTTCCCTTCACTCAACAAGGCATTCTATAAAAAAATACTCTTTGACTTAATTTGCTGTATTGTTCTTCCCAGTATAGGTCCGAAAATCGAAATCGAAAATTTCGACGTATTTTCATCTTTTAAGGTCCCAGGAGCATTTTAAGCAAAAAATTGGGAGGAAGTATGTGTGTGTGTACGTATGTGGTCATTTTTTCCTGTACTATATCGCGCGAACCAAAAAAGATATCGACTTCGTTGAGGTGTCGTTCGAAGCGTATTAACCAAAATATGATCTGAAAAGATTTTCATAAAATTCGGTCGAGCCGTTTTTTTGTTTAAATGGCGTAAGTGATTTTTGTACCTGTACGATATAGCCCGAACCACGAGGATATTGACTTACTTGAGGTGCCGTTCGAAGCGTATTAGCGACAATATAATCTGAAAAGATTTTTATAATATTCGGTCGAGCGGTTTTTTGGTTTAAGTGACATAAGTGATTTTTGTACCTGCACGATATCGCGCGAACAGATATCGACTTAGTTGACGTGCCGTTCGACGAGTATTAACCAAAATATGATCTGAAGAGATTTTAATAAAATTCGGTCGAACCGTTTTTTTTTGTTTAAACGACGTTTATGACTTTTGTACCTGCACGATACCGCGCGAACTAAAAACTATATCGACTTCATTGAGGTGCTGAAAAAAGAATATTAACGAAGAAATGCTCTGAAAAAAATTTCATAATATTCAATCGGGCCTTTTTTGTTTAAATAGAAAAACTTCAGCTAATTGTCAGAAAACCCGTTCTAAACGAAGTGATCTTTTTTGGGCTCTGCACAGCGATAGCCTTTGAACAAAACATCACTTGTCAAAATCCAACAACCTTTCAAAACCGTGCAAAAATTTCGTTACTCTTTACAAACAGCGCGAATTTTTCAAACCTTGGATTAGCTCTTTTTGACGGCGAATTGTTTTCTACGCGTGATACAGTTTCAGGAAATTGCGGTTTATTCCGGGATTTCTAGTAGTTACCGTAAAATTTGTTCTTTTTGGTCAAGTCTGACAAGTACTTAACAGTTACAGTTTTGCTAATATCTCCGGAAAGCTTTGGAATTTCCAAATGAAGTCATTCGCTTCTTAGTTTGTCAACGGCGCTTCAGCATCCTCAATACGAATTTGAACACCCGCTTTAGTGCAGCAAACGTTCAGGTAAAACAAATTCTCTAGAAAAATCTTGTGGATTTACTACTATAATAGTTATTTGAATCAGCTTCTCTCGGGATTGCTTTGTCATCAGCTCTGATACTAGCCAATTTTCCACTAGTGCATAACTATTTTGTAAGAAGTCAGTTTATTCCATCTTCGTTCATCATACTGGGAAGTTAATCGTGTGGACCGAAGGGGTCAAACCCACATCCCAACTAGTTTTAAATCAGGATTTATGCAGTAAGTCGAGCACAACTAAAGCTTGGAAGAAGATTATACGCTGTAAAACTGAGATCCTGCTACATTTATGCCAACCTGTGATTGAACATTTTGTCAAAAGAGCACAACTATTCCAGCAAAATCGAGGACGGTATTTATTATAAGTACTGCTCCATACGCAAACATATCTTCTTTATGATTAAATAAAAATTCCGGATAGTTTTTGTAATTTGAAATATCCGCTCTTGTTGGGGCTTTTATACCTTTTTCTTATTAACATTGGTAGAGTACATCAGCTATAAGATAACATTTTAAAGTACATTTCAAAGCAGTGTCCACCAAGCATTTAAAAATTACACTTCCTAATGATAACAGCTATAACTACACCCACAGTTCCACCTGCTTACATCCTCCTAATTAACCACAAAATTCTTCCCTTTTTTAATTAACCACTCTTCAATCCACTTCAAACTTGGCAACTACAAGCAACTTATTCATCATTCTTCTTCAGCCAAAAGACCTCGACCGACAGAATATTTTATATCCAATCAATACTCAACTATAATCACAGCGGCTGCTGCTTTTAGGCCATCATCCATGCCTTCCAGAGCCATGTCATCCACGTCAGGGCGGCGCGACTCTTAGAAGGATCCTTCGGTTATCCCAGAAAGAGCAACTACAAAAAAACAGCGGTAAATTATAATTATTACTGATAAGTCTTAGTATTATCTCCTCCCGATAATCTCCGGACTCTGCCAGACAATACGGTTTTTCGATCAATGCATAATCACATCGAAATATGTATGTATCTCGAACGAGTCTCCAAGATACCATAACGAAGCTCCTCTATCCCTCCACCAGGCGGGGTATACAGCAGCGGTCTCTCTGATGCCTACAATATTGGGTCAGCCCACTGCAGCTTTCGAAAAAATTTTGAACGCCAGAGGGGGCGATGGTGAATCGATTTAGTACTTATCAAGGTAATTCATTGTCAGTAGCACAATGTAGCCCCCATTTGCGGCAATTTGTCAACTAGCAACCCTCGGGCGGGCTGGATGCCTACTCGATTTCTAGGAAGAGCCCAGGTGCTTGGAAATCTTTTCGATTATAATATCACTTATATGGCATGCAAGGGGTGAAGCCGGGTGGCGGTGGAACAATTTTTTTTTGATTGAAGAACGGATTTCGTGTCTGCAGACGTTTCTTATTACATTGAACTTTGATCCTTGACAGGAGCTTATGTGACTCATGTGAAGCCAAATGATACACGTCCAGGGAGTTGTCGAACGGTCGAGCACACAGGCCTTGGATGTCCTTTTAACAAGCGGATCGTATGGCGCCAAGTATCTTAATATCCTCGTGTGGTTTCCGATAGCAAATTTTCAATTGAAATATTGCAATCGATTTCATATCATATTCGATATAAAAATTTCACTAGTGGTTATATCTCAACCCCTGCGGTGGATAATGGCTTCTGTTGTCGATATGCTTGCAGTTATTTACGGGATTTCCATTGACGGTGCATCGGAATCGGGCTGGACGAACGGAAAATATAATGTTAAGAAACAATTTCAATTTGATGAAATGAGAGAAGGCTTCATTTAATATAATGTAGATCGAATTGGAGTTATGTTATAATTTATGAATTTGGCATGGTTGCAGCTAGTGTAGCACTGAAACTAAAAAGATAAAATTGGTTTAAAAAGTTGCTTAAAATATTTAATATTGAATCCTTTAAGTACTTTATAATAACTTAAAATTATGAATAATTAGAGCCTGGCTTTACTAACAAACTGACTTAAACTAAGATAATTTTGGATGACTTATTTAGAAGGAAAAAATTCAATTCCATAGGTTACTCTTTATTATTATTCAAAAATACCATTCTTTACATTTATTTTGTAAAGATTGTTTGTTTCAAGTCTTGGCTGCAACTGCGGCTAATATGATGCATTTTGAAGTTCCAATTTTCGATGACGCGTTTCAGGATTTCGACCGAGTGATATTTGACGAATGACGTCAATAATGATGGCTTCCAATTCCTCAATCGTAGTCTACGTAGACTTTAGGCTTTACCTATCTATGTAGACTTTATGCTTTACGTAGTTCCAAGTGGGAAAGTCTAGAGGTGTGATATCATATGATCTAGGCGGCAAATAAGCGTGAAATTAACTGCTCACCGAATTTTTCTCGTAATAAATCAATGGGGTTGCTCTTCAGTCGAAATACGGAAATTTAGCTTATTAAGCTCATCATCAGGAGCTCCTTAGGCTATTGTTGGCTTTGGCTTCCTGTTCTATGGTGCACCTTTATTGTCATGGGAGCTTAGACTATTACGGAGATTATAACTTGAACTATTATTAATTATGTAAATAATACCAATCCTTTTGTAGTTCCAGATGGATTGAAAACCACTATTGCCAAGGACATTCAAGAGAGGGGACACTTGCACCATAGGAAAATGAAAGATATCATTAAAAAGGAATTTTACATTGATGGTTTAGACAAAAGAATAACTAGATGTATGTACATATATCTAGTTGTGTGAGGTGTATATTAGCAGAAAGAAAAGCAGGAAAAAAGGAATCCTTGCTCAACCCAATACTTCGGAGACCGAAGCAATTTTAGAAGTGGACGAATGTAGGCTCAAAAATAAAGAAATAACTTTTAAAAAACAATAAACACTTTTATGGCACATAATATTTAGAAATTGATAGATATAAGAACCCAAGAATTAGTTCAGTTCAATTTCAGCTCTCAGTGGACGTGGAAGTATCATAAGTATTTTTCAAACAATAAATTGTCGAATAGAACTACCTAACTATTATCTTTTTATTTTGATCAACCCCACATGTATACATGATGAGTTCAGTTGAAAATAAAAAAGCACTACATGTTACAAAAAGTCACAAACAAAACACGTAGATGCTATTATAAACTAAATTCAACTACTCAAATTCTGATGCATAATTTCAGCTCAATCCCGGTAGCAGAGTTGAGTCGAGCTCAGTCGACTGTAACTCAACTCTCCTCCCGTCTATATGTAGTTGGACTCGGTTCAACCTGAGTTCAACTCATCATGTATAAGTACTAAATGCACTCTGACCATCTGATATGCGCTGATTTTTGCAATTATATTCCACCGAGCCCACGACAGGTAGAATACAGTAAGCTGTTTCACTTAATTTTAAGTCTAATAGAACAAGATCCGTAGCAGAACGACGTTCACCGATCTAGTAACCGAATGAAATTTATTTCTATGATAAAAAATATGCTAACAAAAGTCACGGCGATGGGTTGCCTAACGAAATTTGGTCAAGGCTATATTTAATAAACGTTTTTTCGTCTTTTTCCGTCTTTTTCTCTATTTTGAGGAGAAACTAGCCAATTTGGTAAAAAACATCAATAGAGCCAAGTTGATTCTCATCGTCTATGTACATTTCGGATACCAATGTGACCCTGCTCTGGGTTTATTGATAGAATTTTCTCGAAATGGTCTGACCATTTTATTAATGCTTCGTCCTTATTACTTGGCATATCCCCACTGTTTTCCTTGCACAGCGTTACTCTAAGTTTAAATTCTTTATGTAAGTTGGTTTACCTTTTTGTAGACATTCCTTGCTTCATCTTAGATTGCTGAGTCTTCCATTTTTCTAATTTTTTTGCCTTTGTTTTTCTTTGTGTATTTTCTTCTCATTTCGTCTCTTTTTTATACTATACTGCTTTTCAGAATTTCTTGTTAAGTGTCTACTTAGCATGACTTGGCATGCTCTGTTTTTCGCGCATCAAGATGGCGGATGAATGTTGCAGTTGGGTTCCGATTCCATAGAAAATCGGTATCGGAGGGTTTTTAGGCCCACAAATGACGATTCTGTGGTCAAAATTTGAAAATTCAAAATGGAAGATGAATTTTGCAAATTCGGTAATTCGGGAATTAATGAATCTGTTGTCAAAATTAGAAAATTTAAAATGGCTGTGGTAATATGGTAATATTTGTAAAAAATAAAATCCAAAAATAAATCTCTTGCAACTGCCTTCTGTTAAACGCTCTGGGACACATATGTATGTATGTATATTTAAACAGCCCCAGCACCGTATCTCTGGCATTTATTCACGTAGAATTTTACGCTGCTATCTGTTGCTGGAGCTCGACCGAAAGTTGCCATGCTCTAGCCGGTTATATGGCTGCAACACTTAAATATTTTGCTTGGATTAATCGCTTTTGGCAACATGGAACACCTTTCGCCTATTCGACTGGGGCATCTGCATTTTAGTTATCTTTGGTAGCATTTTATGCGCACTTTTGTGGGAAAAATTTGCTTTTCGGAGTTTTAGTTTGTGTTATGTAGTATATTATATTATAATTATATTATATTATAATTATTTTATATTATAATTATGTTATATTAATTATATGTTCAATGTGTTATATGTACAATGCATTATGTACAATGCACTATGTGCAATGTATTGATTACCATTTACTATATATTACGTACTATGGACTATGTCCCGTGTACTATGTATTATATATTAGTACTATATACTATGTTTTATCATGCTCTTGTCTGCTTTTATTTTTAGTGCTTTATATTTAGCTCCGTCTTCTAATTTCGTGAATATTTCTCTAAGCTATGACAATGTTCTTGCAATTTATGTTGTTATGTGGGCAAATCCTGCCAATTGTTTTGGTTTATTAAGCAACGTTGCGTTTGCGTCAATGCTTACTTTGCGAATTACTTCTTTTAGGCTGAGATTAAGTAGTATGGAGGCCAACCCAACATACCCTGCTTTAAGCCTTAGTTGACTGTGAAGGTGAGAGCGTTTTTGTATTTTCTATTTTTATTTTCGTAAATTCACTTCACTTAAGAGAGGTTTAGGTCTAGCATGCTTGGTAGAAAAGGTATGCTTAGAAGAGTTGATACACGTCAATGTTGTATTCCCAGCATTTTAGACCTATCACCTTTTTCTTCCGCCTCTGCGCAATCGATAGGAGTCGTATTGAATGGAGTTGTGTATTATGAGCCCTACTATTAAGTAAGGATCCCTTCGCAGTTGCAGAATATCCTGTGGTTAGCAAGGTCATTTGTCCCGTCTTCTATCTATTTAATCTAATAATTTTATTTTATATCTTTTCACTTTGTTTAGTAATGAGGCTCTATACATACTTAGCTTGCATGTCGTTGCCATTTTTCCTATCCACTTTTGGTTTCTTTACTGATATGTTTTTACAAGATCGCGAAGTTAGCCCAAAGCATTTCCTTTACCAGTAGGATCGGATTCATGAATGTTACTCAATCGTTTAGGGTGTCCCAGGTATACCCGCGTCCACTAGGTATATTCATCGTCTGTTATTTATCCTGTTGCAATAATTGACCGCAGATCTTCGTGTAAAGTAGGTTTAGAGTGTAAAGAAATTGGCCAACCCTTAGATTCACACCGCTCATTGAGATTAATGGCGTAGGAGCGGTTTGTCCCCCCCCCCGGAACGCCTTTTGTATGAAGAAAATTCAACTTGAATATCATTTTGTAATTTTCGTGGTGCATTCAGAGCAAAAAAAATATACAAGAAATATCACGAGGTAGTTGTTAAAATTTGATTTATTTAAATATCAGCAGAAATATAGAGCTCATTGTGCCTCGAACACGGATCGCAAGTGGCTCATAAATAGTGGTTTAAGTCAGGGAGGGATCAGGAAAAAACATATCTTTGATTTCATGCTAACTCTCCCGACCCGGAGATTGAAACGACGGCTTTCTGATCAGCTCAAATTAACTAAACTAATAAAGGGTCATCTTTGAGCGCTTTTCCAGGTATTCCGCGGATAATCCTAAAGTTCTACGAAATTTTCATGTAGACGGGTTTCAACAGGAAACGCCTACTGCTGATATTCATTACAATAGTAAAAAAACCTGCGGCGAGAAGTATGCGTGGCATTTATTATCCATTCGCAAACTTGTCCAAACCAACGTAGTTGACGTTTTAGTATTTCTTCTTCGATCAGTGTCTGCTGATCCAATCTTTGTCTAACTGTATCGTTTCGAAGGTGAGCGTGGAGTGATACACCGAAAATCTGCGTCAAGCATTGCTGACGCCCGGCTTGAGCAGTGTCCACGTTTCCGATCGATAAAGAAGAATCGGAAGGATCAACGTTCGGTAAAGGAGTACTTTCGTTTTTATGGTAATAATTGTTCGTTTCCATATACACCACTTGAGCGAGGCGAATGTTGCTGTCGATGCGGTTGTGAACATCGGTCATCGATGCCACTTTAGGATCCTCAACCAATGACCCCAAATATTTGAACATTGAAAACTATTCGATTTGGGTTTGATCGAACACTGGCCCTCGATCCGCATTGATATTTAACCCGTATGACTGGGCGATGTTGGAAATGTATAAGATGTCCGTTGCTTCGGCATCCGTGTCTCCGAGTCGTCCGTCAAATGTTTCACACATAATCGCGTCGATCACAACGTTGACGAGGAGTGGCGAAGCGACGTCTCCCTGCCGGACACACATTTGAATCGGGAACTTGTCGGATAAGTCGCTTCGAATACGATCGCTGCTGTTTAAGCCGTCGTACGACGCTTGGAGAAGTTGGATGATTTTCAACGGCATGTGTCCGGTTTCCAAGGTTCTCCACAAGCTGTTCCAATCGATGCAATCGAAAGCGGATTTGAAATCGATAAAAACGACGATATTTCATTTGCCGCAACGAATTCTTTCTTCCATTAGCTGACGGAGATCGAATATTTGATCAAGGCATTCTCGATGTGGACTAAATCCCGCTAGTTCTTTCCGGCTCGTTTGCTCTCGATATTTCTGTAGTCTCGATTGTTTGATTTTCGTAAATACTTTGCCGTCAATAGTTAATAATTTTAATTCCTCTAATACACTTCTTCTGGTCTTATTTCTCTTAAAACATAACTAAAATTTATATCAATTTTGATAGATAATGTTTAAAGTTCAACTTACATCAATTCAAATTTCCTAAATTGTATTTGTCATCATACATAATATTAGAAACAGCAAGAATTGTGTAAACATTAAAATCTATGCAAAAACTTTGTTATGGAACAAGCATACCGTTGTCAATAATTCATGAATATGAAACTGTGATAAGTTGCATGAATGGAAACAAGATTTACGTACCAACAAAAACAAAAGAGGCTTATAAAGCTGCAAAAGTGCATTTGGGAATCATGCGGAGTCATACTTCACTTTGGGATTGTTCCAAAGAAATGCGATGACGAATTTGTGCCATAGCAGTTTCAATTTAGGCTATTCAAGACTTGTATGGACTCAATGAAAACGGTTAATCTCAAAGCAGCCAAGGTCACAACGGTGGATAAAGGGCGAGTTGCACCTAGCGCCACTGGATCATCATCACTATCCAAAATTCATTCACTTTTCCAGCAACACGATCTCTTTACAGTGATTCATCAAGTTCAAAACGTGATCCCTGCCCTCTGAATTATTCAACGGTCAGAAGAGACCGGCAAAAATCACTTCAGATGCGGTTTCGGATGTCATTTGACGCCGGGGTCCAGCAAAAGGTCAGGCCCACCTGAGTTTAGTAAACTCATAACCATATTCCTACTCAACAACGACAACAACAAAAAGAAATACGAAAATTAATAATGATTATTTGAGAACAGACTTTTGACAGTAAAAAGTGTAAATAAACAACTTTTTGGCGCCCACTTTTGCGGTTTTAAGTTGGCGCCCGCCTTGGAGTGGTGTCATCGCGTCATCGGATAGACTCTGTAATTTTGTGGCTTTTGCTGTTGGTTTATCTTTATTACTATTTTGATTCTACTCGAACTCGACTCTTTTGGTTTTTTTTTATTTAAATTTTCGTAATTTTTCAATCTTTATTAGAAGATTTTGATTTATGAATTAAGACGCGATTGTGGCCAAGACCAGTTACAAACATCCTTGACATAACTGGTGATGGTTCGTGGCGATTGAACACTTTCAGACATTTGATCCACGTGATATCCGGGAAATTATCATATAATATTGTCACACTTGGTGTTGAATAACATATTGGCAATAATAATATATTAACTTTTTGACAATACATTAAGACGTCACTGTTTTAGATGGTGTGACGTAATTTTTATAATTTGGCTTATGCGGTTGACGTCAACGTTTTTGTATAATATTTGTATTTATATAGAATGGAATTTATACATATTCAATCGGGTTATCATTGTTATCTATTTTAGGGATTGATATTTTGTTTTTTGAATGGAAACAGAATTTATTTTTGCATAATTGAATAATGAATGGTATTGATTTGCAAATGCTTAGAGATCACATTATTGATGACGTATTAGATTTCTTTGTAAACATTTTACACTATTTGTTTTGCTCATATTATGTTTTTAAAAATTTAAGTTTGTTATTATATCTTGTAACTGATATAGGCCTTCTGAATGGTTAACTATTGACGAACAGTTTTATTAATTACTTTCTAGGCAAGGGAAATGCTTGGAGATTCAGTTACTTTGGTATATTGACGACTAATGTACATATATTAACTTATTTCAACAATATTATCTACAATAAAAGTAGTCTTATTATAACGATGACACACTACCGAAATTTATGATCATATCCTAAATTATGAAGATAACCATTGCAGTGTATCACCTATTATGGTCATAAACTGTCCTTGTTAAAGAAAAGGGGGAAGAATAAAATGTGGCCGTTTTATTTGAAACGGAAACCCGTTGCGCTTCGCTGCACCCATCATAACAAAATAAAGGTACAATTGCTTGTTATCTACAATGTCACTGTCCCAGGTTTTATTTGCTTACCCAGATACCAGCCTCTTAACGTATTACAGAATCCTAGACTTATACCTAAAATTTCAGAGGTGGAGGGCTTTTTTAATTTTTATCGAGTGTTTTTTGTGATATTTACCATCTTTCCAAAAAAACCTTGTTGATCAATTCTTAACCGATTGCTTAGAGGGCTTCAGGATATACTATGTTCAATGTTTTTTCATTTGTAGCTAGGATGTCAAGATTTTCCAACTCTTGAATAACCTACATACCTCCCTCGCAATTTTGAGTTTATAAGTTTCAATCCTAAATTCGTTATTTGCTACCGTAAAAACTCCCGTAAGCGGATTTTCATTGGAATCCGACCACAATTTATGCGGCAATTTTGAATTTTTGTTTTGGTCATAAATTCGTTTTTTGCTACCTTAGAAAACCCCAGATAACCACTTTCATTACAATCGGAACAAAATTCGTTAGCCATATTGGCGCGGACATTTTGAATTTTTAAGTTTTGAAATAAACCCGTTATTTATTTTGTTAAAAAATTCCAGATACCGATTTTCTTGTAAATCGGAACAAAATTGGCATATTTCAACGGCCATTTTGAATTTCGGTCATATTTCGAATTTTTCAGAACTAAGCTTCCAGGTGCACCGTGGGAGACTCCGTGAGCCTTCATGCAAAATTTCGAAGCCCTGCGATGATTTTCATAGAAGCTCTCCATGACAGCGCCATCTAAGAGTACCTTTAAAAGGCAATAGAATAGCCTATGCTCTGTCTGTCTGTTAATGTAAATAGCACATGGTTAAAATTTCGGTTGCAGGGTGTAGGAGCCTATTGCGAACATACGGACATACACGCATTTGTCGTTAAGTTTTCTGAAAGTATCAAATTCTCTGCCCAATTTTCTGAATTTTTTTTTTCGTGAGAACCTTAGTCGTTCTCAAGTTATGGGGTAGCCAAAAGAAACAGGGATTCATTTATATATATTATAAATATGGCCTACCAAAATGGAAGATTTAAGAAAAACAAGAAGAAACCAACTTGCCTATTAGGAAATATCAAGTGAAATGTGTAAAAATTATAAAAGAGATGAAATTCAAATAAAATGAAATTATTGGTGCCAAAAATATAGGTTTGTAAAGATAAAATTTGTAACACACGCATTTCAACTTTATACTTGCAAAACAGAAGTGTAAAAGTGCCCACTGAAAAAACTGGAGGAATCCCTTCGACATGGGAGCATAACCGGAAACCCACGATATAATAGGTAGTTTTCCCTCTCAAAATCCTGGAAGCATTTCAGAAAAATATAATTAATTTCAAAATTATTTTATTTTCGACACAGGGTTGTATTTCTGTAGTTTTCACGGCCTTGACGATGATGTATTTACTGAAGGCATCTAAAATGCCAATGACATGCATGTTACATTGACGGCTCTTAGGAAAAGGTCCGAGATGGTCCATCTGAAGTGTTTGGAAAGAAATTGGGTCGATGACTGTTTTAAACATCCTACCTTCACGGCGTCGGCAGGTTTCTTATAGTAGCAGCATTCTACGCAGGCAGTGCTCAACCCGAACGTCAACATTCTGGAGGTCTTCCAAATGCAATGTTTGAGGCAGATTCTCGGTGTCTGACTACGCGATTGCCTTCGAAACGAGACAGTTAGACAAAGATGCGATCAGCAAACACTGATCGAATATGAAATGCAAAAACATCGACTACGGTGGTTTGGACATGTTTGTCGAATGGATGATAATGGCTTGCCATGTAAACTTCTCTGGCGGGACGGTCCGGCAGACTGCAGAATACAGCGATCGGCACCGAAGAAAACCTGTGTAAAGAATATCGATTCGAAGGTGACCTAAAGAATCAACGATTATCAGTTACCGAGGCTCGAAACGTCGCCAAAAACCGGCAAGAATGGAAACGAATCGTAAATAGAGTTCGGGACCCAGCGACACCGAAAGCAGCGTCTCCGTTGCGGGGATATCCCGCTCGGACCGCCTAGCTAACGGATCAAAGAAAAAGTTTATTTTTGTTTTTCTTTAAATAAAGAAATATGCAACTATAACCGAACTTCATCACTAATTTTTCTGAAATATTAATGTGTACATATGTAGAGTGTAGACCTTCACTGCTGAATGTAGACTTAAGCCCTACACTGTAGATGGCAAATCCTCTACAAAGGGAGCGATTATGCACTAAGCTGTATTCGGAAACCTGGTAATTATCTAATCAGTCATTAGGCAAAATAAGGTATTGGTATTGCTCAAGAATTTATTAGTAAAACTAGCAAAAACCCGCGTGCGTTGCAACGCTTTTTCATAAATAAAAATATAGGTGTGCATAGTTCGGGATAAAAAAAAATTATAATGAAACAAAGAACAAATTTGGAAATAAAAAATGTAGTTACCTATAAAAAATATGTTACCTATGTATAACTTTTTTTAAAACTCGCTATTCAGTACCATCTATCGGGAAAATATTGTACTACGTGCACAACAGACACATAGCCAATCATATTACGACTCACGCGCATAGATTTTGACGTTCTGAGGTAATTGGCACCCTATGCAGAACTTCCCCATGGCGACTTCAACATTTTTTCCCCAAAAATTGTTCTAAAAAATTGGTGCCCACCGGGGAGCCTGAAAATTCACAATTTGTCGCCCCGAAAAAATCGAATAAAAACATTTCGGCTTGAAACGAACATTGGCAACATTGTAAGACGACACTACTAATTTGATCCTGAAAAGGGCAGTTGCTGCTTCCCGTTTTCGTGTGTCGTCGTTTCATGTTTAAGCACCTGGTCATACAAAAATGTTCATATTATATTAATGCAAGGTTAACAATTCAACGCTTCTTTATAAAAGACACTCGATGTTTCATTTCTAAACAACGTTTACAACGTTTAGTTTGTGTCATTAGAAAGTTGAGTCGACTTAGTTGAGTTGATATTTTGTAAGTCGTCATAAATGTCGCTCATCACAATTTCCGTTCAATTACGAACTTTCAAAGAGCAGCAAGCAGCTCAATGTCATGATCATCATAGATCTCAGAACACTTTCTATATCCCATATTGAGGAGAATAGTAGGTACTACTGAATTCTACATTTTCTGATTGCGCTCGCATATTTTGTTTTAAATAACGTTTTTCAATCTGTCCTTAAATGAGTGATCATTTTAGACGTGTATTAATTTCAACCGCCGGCGTATCTGCCGGGACAAATGGCAACGTTTGACGGAAATCTATGCCAATAAAACAATTACTCCCCAAAATAATTGGTTTTTACTTCTGAAATCTTGCATTTCTCCGTTAATGGCTTCAATAGATACTTTATGTGCCATGGTACACTCATCGCTGACCCACACAACCCTTATGTAGTCTTGCAAAACTTTAGCTTTGTTCGATAGGTATCTTAAACATAGAATGAGCTGTTTTTTGCCGCAATCTCTGCTAATGACCCTGCTACGGTAACCCTTTTATCTGCATGTATTTTGGGTAATAGGAGATTAATTCAGAAAGTTATGACAGTGCCTCTTGGTGGACGATGTAAAAAAGCGTGGCACTCTTTACTTATATTTTTGTTTTATTATTGCTTTTTTTTATCTCTACAAACGATCAGAAAGACTACGTCCTTATTATAACAATCAAAAAATATCCTTCATAGCCTGAGATACGAAAGTAAAAAAGTGGAGGTAATTTTTAAAAGAATCAATGTTTCAGGAGAGGTAGTATTTGCAAGACCAATAATAAATATCCACGTCTGCCTTTCGAAACCCTATTCTACTATCAAATCACACTGAAAAACTGATACGATAGTCGCAAAAAATATATCCCTGATAGAGTACAAACTTTTTTTTATCATTGCGATTGTAGACCTAAAAGTGCTCTATTTAAATACCATTGTTCCCTAAGTGAAGGGTTTCCTATAGTCTATCGGCTATCGGGTGAAGTTTTTGGTCTTATCTGTTTGTCGGACACGATAGGCGGGACCGAAAATCGGATCTGATAGTCGTATCCGCCGCATATATGGCCGCAAAAGTACTGAATATTGTAGTGAAAGTCCCATCGCAGACAGGCAGCTTTTTTAAAAATAGTTTTTGTACAGACAGACATTCAAATTATATTTATATAGATAGATCGATAACCATATGAACTTAGAAAAACCAATTATATTTTGAAATCACAGACAAAAACGCCTTTTATTTTTATATAGACACATTGGAATGATGCCACTCAGGTAATAGTATTTTATTTGTCATATCGTTTGATACCTATATCGAGTGGGTTGTAAAGAAAAAACTAATCCGCCATTTTGTGTTGGTCGCTATTAACTTCCCAGTATAGGAAGTTATTGTAATCGGTCCGAAAATCGAAACCGAAAATTTCAACGTATTTTCATCTTTCAAGGTCCCAGGAGCATTTTAAGCAAAAAATTGGGAGGAAGTATGTGTGTGTGTGTGCGTACGGATGTGGTCATTTTTTCCTGCACGATATTGCGCGAACCAAAACTGATATCGACTTCGTTGAGGTGTCGTTCGAAGCGTATTAACCGAAATATGATCTGAAAAGATTTTCATGAAATTCGGTCCAGCCGTTTTTTTGTTTAAGCGACGTAAGTGATTTTTGTACATGCACGATATAGCACGAACCAACCATGATACCGACTTCTTTGAGGTGCCGATCGTAGCGTATTACCGAAAGTACGCTTTGAAAAGATTTTCATAAAATTCGATCAAGCGGTATCTATGTTTAAAGGGCGTAAGTGATTTTTGTACATGTTCGATAGAACGCAAACCAAAAATGATATTGACTTCATTGAGGTGCGGATCGAAGCGTTGGAATGACACCCGTTCAAAATGAAGTTCACTTTTATGGATTCAGCCGAGCAATAACTTCCCAAAGAGTCATCACTCGTCAACAAAATCCGAGTTTTTTTTAAAAACCATTCAACAAATACGTTAACCATTACAAACATGACGAAATTTTCAAACTTTAGTTCAGAACTGTGTTGCTGTGTTGGACATGGAAATCCTACAGTTTTGGGAATTGAGTTCATCGCGGGATTTCCAGTGATTACAGTTTGGCCTTTTCGGACAAGTTTGACAAATCCGTTACATTGATTAATTTTGGTACTATCTCCTGAAATCGTTCGAATTGAAAATGAAGTTTTTACCATTGCAGTCTATCATCAGCGCGTCAACACGCTCAAAATGAATTCGCTTTATAGTGTAGCGAACGAAGTGCCAGGGACATGTTTGTTTGCTACTGTTCAACAAAAAAAAAAAGTTCTTTAGAAAATCTTTGCGGATCATTCTTATCGTTATTTCAAAGAGCTTGCTTCCATCATACTGGGAAGTTGATCGTGTGGACCGAAAGGGTCGAACCCACATATCCCAACTAGTTTTGAATTTGGATTGGCACCAAATAGGTTATTGTACTGTACTTATCATACTCTTTTATTTGATACCCTTGTCGGCGGTCGGGGGCGCTATTTTGGGAAATCGGCCGCCATCTTGGAACCGCCTTCTTGATTTTTTTACAAAGTGGTCAAATTGCATTGATACGTGAACTATGTACATATATGTGCAAAATTTCAAGTTGATCGGTTATATGGAAGTGGGTCAAAATCGAGTTGCAAGAAATACATTATGTACATATGTACATGCATTCATACAGATAAATCAAATATAAAAGATATACAAATAGCCTAAAACATGCTCGCTCATCCCATCCCATCCCAATCGGATCAGCCGTTTCCGAGATTAGCCCAGCCAAACAGACCAGCAGACATACAGTCAATTTAAAAAATGCGTGATTTTGTTTTAATATGATGTTAATAACCATATAAACTTAGAAAAACACAATTATTTTGAATCACAGACAGACACTCCAATTATATTTATATATGTATGTATGTAGATTTAAGAAAGAAATCTATCAATATTACACGTGGTTTCTTCTTATCTATTTTGATATCTTATTTATGCATTGTAATATTTTAAACAGTTAATAATTTAATCTATAGATAAACGCTCGCTAAAATTATTCATTTTTGCCATATTTTATAATTTTAATTTCGTTCAATTAAATAGAAACAATGAAGTTATCAAATTCTACAACAAGCAAAATTCCTACTTTTATAAATTTCTCAATGCCTGCCTAGATCTCATTTTGCATTCCATGCAACAACGCAAATGAACCAAAAATTTTAGAAAAACACATCTATTAAAGGTAATTCCATCGACTCACCAATCACTACCCAATCTTCACCTCAAACAACATACAAAAAATGCAATACAACTCATAAAAATCTTCAACACTCGCCTCAATTTCACGGACATTCAATAAAGTGCGCCAACCCAAAGGTCGTATCCGAGCCAAATTATCAGGTAAAAAATTAATAGACATCCATTACCGACCGACTAAAGTGCATCATTACCGTCGCGGTGCGGCTCAATAATTTTTGCCATTTTCCGTGTGATTTCATTTGGCCATCAGAGTGGCCGGGGCTTAATTAAAGGTGCACAGAAACATGAAATTTTGCAGGTCGGCAGCCAATTTACAAGTGAAGAAACAGTCTCTAATGACTGTATTACGTTTACACTATCAATCGCGACTGCCAGGTGAGGTAGGTGCATCCCTCTGCTGCACGGCTGGTTGTGCATCGTGCCATTACCAGAAATTGATGGTCTTCCAAAATTGGTGCAACTTCTCGCATAATGCCGGCACCCCGCTTGGTTAGAGCTTGGTTCTCATCAATTTGAAACTTTCATCGTCTCCGGCTAAAGTGTTTGGCGGAGAACTTCTGTGGCGCCCTTCCGATAAGAAAAAAGTGAATTTTGCCGAAATGCAATTTCGCTAGCAACAACAACCGATTACACCAGGAAGACAAACAATTTTATCGACTAGGACCTAAAGTCAGTGAACTTTCGCTTCAGAGTTTTTCAATTCACTAAATTCATTTTGGGGGTTCGTTTCGGACTTTATTTACACTTTGATATCAAATTACCTCCACCGGTCTGTTTCCGGTGTTTACTTGTGCAAATGCGGCTACGATTCCTTCTCTGCTGACTAAAGGATTCTTCAACTGTTGAAGTTCTACGGTGCTTATCATCTTCGGTAGTCTGTGATGCCATGTCTGATTTTGACCTTGTTAATTCATTCTGCAGGATCTTATCTTAAGGAGCGGAACATTTATTTATGTCAAAGTGGGTCTTTACTGAAAGGTTTTTGCCCAGAAAGATTTTAATCGGCACGTCATTCCTGTTATCATCATTATTCTCTCGTCACAGCATGCTACTGTAAATTTCAGATGTATTTATTTTAGTCGGTCGATCTTCTTGAACAAAGGAGCAGCAGTCATGTCACACGTCAGATGTAAGTTATAAGGATTTGCGTTTCATCGGAAAATTTCTGGCAGGCAAGTGTGAATTACGACGTCGTGTAACAGGGCCATTCTCAACAGTGCGTGGCGCCTGTTATGTAATAAATTTATTTTTTTAAGGTTTACTTTGGAAAAATTACCCAGGAGAATAAATTTTGTTCAAAACTTGAACTATTAAACCTGATATCATAGTTTGATGGTATTACTTTTAATGTGGTCTTAGCTCAGAGGGCACACTGATTATTAATACACAAATACTACAATTACTTGGATATGCAGATGACGTGAGCATAGTAGTAAGAAGGGATGAGCAAGACTGGTCTTGCAATTTTGCCTGGTCTTACAAATTTAGCAAGACAAAATCAAAACAAGACAGAATAAGAAAACCCTGCACGATCAAGATAAGCAAGATTTTTTGGTTGGTGTGAGTAAAGAGTCTCGCAAAAAGTCTTGCAGTCTTGTCATGGCCTTGGTAAATGACAAGATTTTTTGCTCATCACTGCAAGACTTTTGGCACTAAGTGATGAGCAAAAAGTCTTGCTATCTTGATCTTGCAGCACCCCATATGATGAACACTGCGGCCAAGTTAGGCCTAGCCTGTCTAACACCTGTTTATTAGCTTGTCTAACACCTGGGATTGACTCCCAATAGGGTAGGTTTAGCCCCTTAATCCACTCGTCTTGGAGGAGGACTAAAAGATGCTCCAAAAGGGTTCTGGGTCCTGGACCAATGTCCCAGACCCTTCCCTCGCGAGGCTGACTGGGGACCTAGCAGAGCGAAACCTCATTTCTTCTGGTCAGGTTCTGGAGTACGTCAAAGCACCTAGTAACTATTTTGGAAGAAAACTTGGAAGAAAAGATTTTAATGTTGGCGCCTTTCAGACCTTTCTCAAGGTTAAGCCTACTGTAGGTCGCAATGGCATGTATTTTAGTCTGGAAAACAGAGGGCCTTGGAGTTGGGTCTTGCGACACCAGCCCCTGTGCCATGTTCCATCTTTGACCCGTCGGTAAACCAGTGGAGATGTTTTAGATCCCCAGGAAGAATAAGTTCCTCCCACTCAGAACGATCCGGGATAATCGTCCTGAATTTCCTTTGGAACCGCAGTTCACCAGCGATATGGTCGGATACGCGGCAAATGGAAATGTTTGGGATATTCATATTGTTGATTGTTGTTGTTGAGTGTCCTTTGACTGTTTAGCGCCAGTTGGTTGGATTGTGAAGTCTCAAGGTACTTATGGCGGTGGATTTCCATATGAAGATATGCAAAGGCGCTAATCCAATGATTGCCTCCATTGCAAGCCATTGCAGTTTGCTGCACTTGAGGATTGACGTAACCTGTTTAGTCTTGGGCCACCAAACTATAGCGGCATAAATAGCCACAGGTTTACCGATCATCATTATACATCCAGTACATCCTTTGTGGTGTTAGACCTCATGTCTTACCCAGAAGCCTTTTGCAGGCCCATATGGCCTTGTTGATTTGCTGATAACGTAGTCAAGTTGAGCGATCCATTTCAGTCTCTTGTCTCTTTACTCGATTGACAAACCCCCGTGGTACACCATCTTTGAAATTCTCGCAGCGGTGCTGTCATGACCTCTGTAATGGGCAAGTCAAACTTCACAGAGACAATGACAATCCATAACCGATAACATCGAAACCAGGTTCAGATAGTTTGGTAAAAGTTCATCCACAACTAGTAACCAGAGTAGCGGGGATAAGACTCCACCTTGAGGGCAGCCGTTCGAAAGCACCTTCGATGTGAAGGAAGGCACATAAAGCAGTTTCGTGCAGTTTAGTGTTGTAAAGCAACCTCTGATTTACTCTTCGAGAAGGCGAACAGGGAGCTATGTAGAGAAATAGGGAGCTTTAGCTTGCACCTAATATAAAGGTCTACCAGTCTTTCCATCGTTTTCAAAAGAAAAAAAGGTTAAGCAGCGTACGATTTAGGCAGCCCCAGGGGCTGTCCAGAATTGGAAGATTTATAATGGTATGAAATATAACTATCGACGAACACCATCTAGAATTATTCGAAGAAACAGGCTAGCTTTGGTCTACAATTACAAAAAGAAACGAAGAAAAGGAAGAGATGACTAGACGAATATTACTGGCTAATAGAGCTTTTAATGATGCCCAAAAACAAATACCGCTCTCCAGATATGTTCGCAGAAAAGAAATTCTTCCTTAAGAATATTTTAAACTGCTTTAAGCTATTTTTAATAGACATTTTTTTATCGCCTAGAAATATTGTTGTAGTCCATCCAGCTCAAATTTCAGAACAAAAAAACACGAAAATTTACAAAATACGCAATAAATTCCATAACAAGATCATTTTGAAGCTACCTAAACCTGATGTGACTACTGATCCTCCTTCATTATTACCAATACTTACACCCCTTACAAAAGCCGCACGAGTGCCCTGCCCCCTTGTACCAAATAATAAAAAAACATAGCAGTCATCTTGTGAATATCGAAAATGATCATGTTCGACAGCGTCAGTTTGGGCAAATTAATTTTTCCTCCCCATTGGTCTTGTTGCTGGCAGCGAATACAAAAGAACAAAGTTCTTCAATAAATTGAATTCATAATTATGGATGCGATCGGTTTGAGATCAATCGATCATCCATGGTCAAGATCGGCCGATCTGGACGACGTGATTAGCATAAGATCGAACAGACTGGACCAGATATGAAAACAATTTCTAAGATTCGATGGCATCGACAATGTTAGATAATGGTGAAGAGGGGGTTGATGATAAATTACCCCTGGGGATATCTTAATTAAAATTTATGCCCGAAATTTACATGAATTGAACAAAAAAAAATCGTTTTCGGCATTTTTCAATTCTTGTTTAGATCTTTCCAGCACTTTATCGGTTGTAATCCTTTTGTGAAGAGGTTGTCGCCATCGATGATCAGTGATTGCATCTATAAATATTTACACTGGAGATGACACAACCTGCTATGGTCACCTGGACCACTTTCACACCTACTTAGATGGAACAAGTTTTTTAACACCATCAAACAAGAGACAATGGCCGGTGGTTGTGAAAATAAAGTGTTTTGCTATTCGGTTTGATAAATTGGCTTGATAAATCGAAAACAAAAAATCAGACTGTGGCGCGAAATTTGGAATATGTATGAGCATAATATATAAAAATGGGGAATAAAAGATTAACTCAACAAAAGCTGTTTTATATTTGCGTGAAGTTAAGTATAATTTTACTATAGAAATATGCATTAATATAACTAATCATAGAGCTAGTAATTTACATATCAGTTCTGTTTTGCTTTACAGATTCTACAATTTACTGATGACAACCTAGATTCAGTGAACCTAGCAAGTTCGGCGCTTGGGTTTTTTGCGCCCGGTGCGCTATACCATATTGCGCCCCATAAGCTGTTCATTTTTGTAAGCAGTAAAGGACAATGTAAAAAGACCCAATCACTCGCTGGATGAAGCAAATAATTTTTATAGTTTGCGCAAAATTTAAGATTGCACCATAATAATGCGTATAACATAAAAAAACATTACATAGGAAGTTTAACCAACAAATATTTGCTGAAAACTTCGTTTGCGGAGAAGATGGACTGTTACAGCCATTATTTTTGGTTGGCCCTTGTGAAACTAAACATATTAATTTGTTATAAAGTAAAGGAACAAACAAAAATGAGAAACTAAAGAGGAATTCTCGCTACAAGGAACCTTGTTCTCCTCATTTCGTTCATTTACTTCTTTTAACAATTCTTGGAACATAATAATTATAATATATTATTATTTAAAAGTGCAGCAACGGCACCCTGAAGTTAATCTCGGTAAACAGCAATATACAATATAGAGCCATCGGCATAATTTTTTCTTTGTGTGAGCGGATATGGTGCTTTTTACAGAATTTTCAAAAATCGCTCCAGCGTAGTATAAAGAAAAGGGTAAGTTATGTAGAAGGTAAGTTATGTAGGTGGGAAAGGCGAAGGACCGTTTCTTTTTAGCTACCTCACTGATCGTCAGCAAACTGTGCAAACAAATGGCAACTCGTCAGAACTAGTCAATGTAACTAGCGGTGTGCCTCAGGGTTCTATTCTTGAACCACTATTATTTTCGTTGTTTATAAATGATATTGTAATTCAAGTTCACTTTGCTAACATTCATATGTATGCTGATGATGTGCTGATGATACGATTGATGATTGTGCTACCAAAATCACTTGACTTGGATAGGTCAGACAAATGGGCGAAAGAGAATAAGCTTAAACTCAATCCCGACATATCTAAAAGTATTGTCATTTATAAAAGAGTGTTTAATGTGGCGATTTTTCCGAAGATTCACATTAATGGTGTAACGATTCCATATGTTGATAGAGTTAGGTATCTTGGTGTAATTCTAAATCAAGCTCTGTCGTGGAATGACTACACCTTTGATATAGCTTCCAAAATTTACTATGGTTTGCGAGCTCTGTGGCATTCTTCGTCTTATGTGCCTCTTATTTCATATGGTATTCTGGTGTTTGGCCGTTTCGACTATGCCTCTATGCGTATCTTATCAAATACAAATCTTTATGTTTACAGACTGAGGAAGTTCAATTATATTTCTTCATTTATTCGGAAATTTTTAGGGCTTTCTCGCTCTAGTCTTATCTCGAATATAATATGTTAATTTTTATGCACGGAATTATTTTTTCTGATTACCATATCTTATCTCAAAACTAAAATTGCGTTCTCTCTTAGGCCCCTGCGCTGAAAGTCGAGTCATATGACAGTCGCAAGTATATGTCGTTGTCGTCTTGTTTTTTTAGTTGGTGTGCTAAGAGTCGGGTGGAGGGACAAGTTATTTGAGTTGAAGAAATTGTCGTTTCAGTGAAATTACGCTTTTCAGCACAGGGGTCTTAATTTAAATATTCCAAGTTAGTTCACGATTGTGTTTTATCCACGGTGTTACGTTATGGAATGCACTACCAACTGGTTTAAAGAGAGAAGGTCGCATCGGTAGATTTAAGTCTCAACTGTTCTCTTATATCATGGCTAGGGAAGCCTTGTAAACTAAATTTAGCATAATTCCCGTGAGCAGTATTAATTATTAATCTTATGTAAAATTGGTATTTTTCTATTGTTTTTTATCTTTGTTTTATTTTTGCTTGTATTTTTACTCTAATGTTTTCTTTGCTTCTTTTTTTGACGTGACAACGTCTATTAAAACGATGAACGCCGGCTGCATGCACGAAAAATGATGACTGATTTTCCCGTTATGTCCCGTAGTAATTTTAAAAGTTTGATTGTAGTAATTTAAAAATTTGATTAAAATTGTCAATATTTAATTAGATTAAATTTGTAAAATTGTCAACAATAAGCAAAGCAAGCCAAACACTCTGTCTCCTAACTGGGTGCCGGTGTATAAGAAAATAGTGAACATTACACTGACGAAACCTGTGAAATGCAAACGAAAACAGTTTCCTTGCGTTCCTGCTTGTGCTATTACCATTCACAAGTCGCAAGGTGGGACGTTTACTGTTATTGTTTTTAAATACTCCTCGGAGCAGCCACAACAGTTGGTGTACGTGGCGCTGAGTCGGGTAACGAATATAGACGGCTTGCACATCATCACGGAAAAAGATGCGCCTTTTATCTCTCAAACACGGACGGGATGGGAACGACTCACAGACTACGCGAGATGTCCGTAACGAATACATTCGACTCCGTGGACACGCCCTTCAAACAATCACTTCGAAAGCAGTGAAATTTTGTGATGACGGTAACAACGCAGGGCAAACTGTAGTGACAAACCTTAATGTTCAGAGTTTGTCTGCGCACTTCGCCGATATTGAAACGGATCCCGTGATACCAAGATCGGATTATTTGGTTATTGACTGAAACGTGGATGCGTGACAATTTTGATCCAGTTCCATTCAATAATTATGAATGTATAACCAGGCAGAATAATCGATCGGATTCTGATACAAACGCAGCTGGTGGAGTGGCAATCTATCGAAAATTAACATTAACATCCACTGCCAAAGTTCTCCACGTTGAATTGTCGGACACAACTCGTCTCATCAGAAACACAGGCGAGGTCTGCTTGGCTCAAATTACATGCTTCACTGCTGATACAACGTTTAAAATTGTACTTGGCGCAGTGTATATTCATCCTGGAGCAAGTGTCTCAAACATTAGTGTATTGTTGCACCAAGCACTCTTTCCGTACGTGCATAACAGGCAGTATGTGCATCCGATCATGCAAGTTGATACCAATGTACCAATTCTTCTTTGTAGCGACTACAACACAAACGTGAAAAATGATGATACATTCCTCAAATTCATGAAGGATATGTACAATCTCGAATGCACATCAGATGTTACTAAGTCAACACCGCTGAGAGGAACAACTTTCGATTTGACTTTTTCAAGGCACATTACACTTGAAACACTCCCATTGATTTCATACTTTTCCTATCATCGACCTATCCTTAACAGAATAACACAGATTGCAAGAAGTTAAATATCAGATATGTATAAAAGCTGTAAATGAATTTGTTACTACACTACACATTGTTACTTGTAAATAATCTGTTCATTAAAGTAATAAACATATTTGAATTCATTAGTGCAAATAAAAGCTAATTTGTCAATCAAAATGAATATTTCATTTCACTCCTTTTTGTATCCATACAAAATAATGATAATTTAATATAAATGATTCAATTTTATTCATAAAAGTATGCAATCATTTCATCAATGTTTTCTCATGACGTTGGCCTCGATTCCCAGATCCGGCGGCGGGGAAGTGAGGTGCGGATTTGACACTTTGCGATTCTCAAATCCGCAACCCCGAATTTCTTTTTGACATTTTCCGCGCTGTAAAAGTGTGATCCGCAACAAATTTTCTGCGGATTTGAACGACAAATGCGCCTAAGATAATCCGACATCGTATATTTCATTATCGCGTGAGTCTTCACTCCGAATTTTCGATTTAAACCAATCCGGGACTGCGGATTTGAGAATCGCAAAGTGTCAAATCCGCACTCACTTCCCCTCCGTCGGTTCTGGGAATCGAGGCCGTTGTCACGTTAAACTATCGTCCGTAAATCCTCTTTACAGACAACAAATTTTTTTTTTAATTTTTTATCTTATTTTTTGTTAATGTTTTATATTAGTTAAGGAATAGTTTTTTTTATGTACATATTTTATTTTTATATTATGTACTTATAAGGATTATTTTTTCCTAATAGTTGCCAGTATGCGTACACTAAAGAAATTGTTCTCCTTTTGTTCACTTTGTTTTTAAATAAATAAATAAATATCATACATATATGCATAGCTGGTATGAAAGCAACAACTTGGGTATTAACCCACAAAAAACTATCTTTGTATCAATAACTAATAGAATGAAGGTATAGTGTAACGTTATAGAAAATAATGAAGTTTTCTTCAATTTCTTCAATCACACAACAGGCAAGAAGCATATGTCGTATATTTTGAGAAATTTTAAAAAGCGTTAAAAATCAGCAAAGCCACTGAACCCATGTTAGATATCTCGAAATTGATTCAACAAAATCATGCATATTCGCAGTAACCAATGGTAGAAGTATTTTACTAGCTGTTTACTATGACTTTATGGATCAATATTTATAATGTCTGAGCATTTATAACAAATTATCGTATTTCCATTTCAAATTAATTCGCATCTTGAAAATTAATGTTAAAATGCGATTAAATGGATAGAAAGTATCTGTCACAATCCTCTGATCGGTCGCTGTTAAAAAGATTCTTCATTGTCAAATTCCCATATCACTTGGTAAATATTTCCTTCCACCCACTTTAATTCCTGTCAATAATGGAAATTCTGTAATTATAGCACCTGCGCTAATCAAAAAACCTCTTATCTAAAAAAATTGTTAAAATGTCGGCCGTAATTAGATCAAATTGACCATTACAAACGCATCCGAAGAACCACTTGGCAACATGAAGCCACGACCAAATAACAAAAGTGGCAACAACATGAGCCTTCGTCCGATCTCAAAGGAAGCGCCACTTGTGATTTTGACAGAAACTCATGTAAGACGTCGCGAGATACAAATCACCTGAGCAGCGTGACACCTTGACAGACACCAACGAGGCGTTGCAAATCTAAAAAGCGCGCAATTCACCTTAAATGTGTATAGCGGGCGGGGCGGAAACCGGGCGTTATGATGAGCACTTGTTATACACTGAAGCCGTTGCCGGAATGGAGCAGTTTTAATTAAGGCGGCGGATTGGCGGCGAATGTGAGTTGTTAATCTTAAAGAGAGTCGGAGCCCAATTAAAGTTACCGCCGCGACGACCGCAACGTGGCGTAACCTTCGACATTTTGATAAAAAAATACATACCGACACAATCTTCACCCGCAAAATGGACACCGTCAGGACCGTGAAGCCGGTCTGACCTGTCGCAGCTGTGCCACTTGTGGTCAGTCTGTGGTGTACACTTTACGCACGATCAGTTCTGATTTAATCTGCGCATGTTCCTTGAGGTAATTTCTGATGACTTGAAGCATTTCCGGAAAATTGTGTTTAGGTTTATCGAAGTTTGTCTCGCTTTTTTGTTGAACTTTTGATTGTGGAAATAAATTCAGACAGTGGAATATGTGCCATGCATTTTGGAGCCGTAATTGTGCGAATTTATATTTATTTTTTTCACAGAATTATTTTAATAAGGAATACGAAGGTCTTGGTTGTTTTCTCTTAAATTTTTGATTTCAAGTTTAAGGAAAGTATTAGATACAACAATAGGAAGTTAGGGGCGGACTTTGACTAAACTATCAGTCCATGAGCTTTAACGAATAAATATTTTTATCATGCAAGTTGTTCACAGTATATGTAAATTGTTGACATGACGAATTTGCGTTTTAGAGAGTTGGCACTGCACTCAAGATTTTTGCACAGGAAAACGAAACTCTCACTCTACAAAACAGTATTACGACCAGTATGTGTTAAACTTGGACCCAGCCCATAGAGGAACGAGTCAACAAGTTTGAGAGAAAAGTTCTTAAGCCGGCTCTACACGATGCGGCGAACGTTCAAGCGAATGTTAGCTTCCAACGTTTAATTCAACACCGACAACAACCCAAAAAATGTCCAAACACCAACGTTGGATGCTTGACATTGGCCACTCGTAGTTCGAGTATAGGCCACACGATGCGTCCTACCATTAAGCGTCGTCGGAGGGTGTTCATAGCATCGTGTAGAGCCGGCTTTAGATGCATACTAGGCCCAACTAGAGGGGATACAATAGCTGCGTTCTTTTTACACCGTAATCCCACTCAGATCATTAACTTTCAAGCAAACCAACAACAACAACTTGATCCCAAAAAGATTTGGATCAAAATCTGTGATACAAAAATAGCTTGTGTAACAACCATATCCAAAACACATCTCATTGGAAAATCCAGAGCTTTTATAATTTTGTTCTGTTTTCTTTAATTTTAAGGGTTGGTAGCTCTGCAAAATTTCATAAATTTATTTCGAAAAATGATTGAAAGTTACCTTTTGTTAATTTTGGAAGTCAATTAAACATTTTTATAAATTCTTTTTAAATCAGAAATAGTTTTAATAAGTTTTAGAGACTGATATAAATTGCGACAGAACATATCAAAAATCAGAACTAAAACTGTAATAAACTAAATTTCTTCCATGATCCACGTCCGTTCTTTTATGCTCGGCTGATCTGATCTGGATCACGGTGTAAAAAGAACACGGCGAAGGAAATTTTTAACGACCAGCAGCTCTCAACTTTAATAAAAATTAACGGACTAAGACTAGCCGCCCACGTAATCAGGATGGAGAACGGCTTGTATCCCAAAACGGCAAACTCGTAAAATATTAAACGTCAGAAAAAAAAAGTTGCACATAAAAAATGTAGTCACTTTTTCTTAACATAAAAACGAAATAATTAGTGGAGTAAATAGAAAATAGAGAAAAACACTTTCATCCTTCTTTTCAATATGGCGGCGATTCCACAACCCCCTGAGTCCACCAAATCGAGTTTTACTTCGCTTGAACTTCTTTAACAATGAGTATAAAGAACTAAGTACCTTACCAATAGTTTTTTTGAGTCATTTTTAGTGGAATATTATTGAATAATTTTCTGTCGATTCTATTCATGAGTGTTTTCTTTAGTACTTTCAACCATATTTCTGGGTATTTGACGTTTAGGACGCAGGAATATAAGGATTTTAGCTTTCTAGCTTTCAATCTTTTTTCGGGCCTCCTCTGATTCGTCCCAGTTGCCTTACCCCCATTGTTGCGGCCCAGCTTAAGTCAGTCTGTTAAATACCAGCCAAGAATACCCGCACTAGTTTCACACCAGATACGATGCGTTGTAAGTGGTATTGGCGTGAGAAGTAATTTTACTTGAGAATCTTTGATTGGGTTTTGTAGGAGGTCTTGTAAGACTGTGGCGGGATGCCCTCGCACATATGTATGCCCTGGAGACAAGTCTTTTAGGAAGCAAGACCGTGACTCCCTCTCTCGCTACTGGACCACCGACACAGACGGTCAACATGGGTTCCGCTTCTCCATCAACAGATTCTTATACTAATTCAGCTATTATAATAATTGAATAAAGGATCCTTGATCGGACTGGCGAGGCTTACTTCTTTCTGAACTTTCTCTTTTAGCGAGAAGCTTTAAGCAAGAAGCTTTTGGAAAGTCGCATTACAAACTTTTTGTCACCTTGTTGGGCCTAAGGTATTGTACGCAAGTCCAAGGTGGTTCGCAAGCTGCAAATCCGTGATCGTTTTAAACTTGTTTAATAAAAACTTATTCTTACGTCCAACAATTTCGTTAGTAATTTATTTCCTTTATTACAAGAAATTCTTTGTTAAATTGCTTACTGCAAAATTACATAATATTAGGAAGGAAATTTCCCAGAAATTTTTCTTTAATAAATGCAAAAAATCATCGAACTATTAATTGCTCGACGATTATTAACGCAAATATTGATCAGTTCCGCATCTTTTCATACAAAGCAAACATTCGCACGCCGCGCATGGCATCACTTGTGACTTAGCTAGCCGATTTCTTAAGCACGTCCCCATACCACCTGGTCATCAAATAAGTCTACCGGTCATCTTCTAAGATCTCCAAACGGCAACATATCGCTGGAAGCTAGTCGAATTTCGGATTGACTTCGCAATAGAAGAAGCATCTGAATGCCGAGGGCCGAATTGTGTCAATATTTATGTGGATGATCGTTGAATTTTTGCCGATGTTTTGTTTCGCTACGGCTCGCAAATGTCTGACAATTGTACGGTTACAACACCGCAATAGTATCTCGCACCTTGTGCTGTCAGCCGCCGAAGAAGCGACTCTAAATGCATCCCTTCCCTCCCACGGCGCTTTCGAATATTATTTGTAAAGTGCCAGAATAATATTGCTGTCGCCTTTGAGCAACTATTTACGCACGCAATCCGTTATGGTGCATCTTCCTGGTGTTTTGTCTACCAATTTGCAAACCATTTTCCACAGGAGATGCCCAAAGTATTTCTCAAGATTGACTTAAGGCAGCGTGAGGTAGTGGGAAATTTTTGTGTCAAATTGCCTATAGCACAGGTGGCATCTTGAGTTTGTAAGGTGCATCACTCGAGTGCAGCACTTCAGTTCTCTATATGCATTTATGTATGTATGCATGTAGAGGAGGACCTCTGACTAGAGTAAATTGTGTGATGGATACCTTGGCGCTGGTAAACAAATGTCGGTAACTTGCCCAGTCGCCTGATCTCACGTGGGTAATTTTTGTTGATTTATTTACAATAAATGTGTTTGTTAGCGGTCAGCACTGTTGACCTGCGCATTCCAGTTGGCGTTTTCAGCTCGTATTTTCTTTTTGTTTTGTTTCCGAGAATTTCTTACGAGTTTGAGAACTATTCCAGGATAAAAAAAGAAAGAAATTGTTGAGACTCTCATCTTAAGTACCCGTTGCTGGGAGGTGAGAAGTAAACGCAGTAATCGGTAATGATCTTTTCGGTATTAGTCGGGCTTAACTATAGGTTTTTTTTAAAGAATATTTGATATTTTTATAACGTTAAAATGGAATCTGAGTGAGTCTGAATGAGTACTTACTCTCACACAATTACCTGCGAAATTTTTAATAATTTTTCAAACCTTATTTCAAGTTTAGTTTTTTTTTTCAAGAATTTGCGTACAAAGCTACATATATAATGTATTTTATACTTTCAAATATTATATAATGTTTCGTTTGTTTTTAAGCTTTTGCTTTCTGGCTTGCAGAGGTAGATGTTTTACTAACAATATTTATGCGTATGAGCCATGCAGGAGTTTCAGAGAACACGGGCACTCGAAGAGCAATATAAAGAGCTCAAAAAACAAGAAAAGAAAATTCACAGACAAAAAAAGGAAGCCTGGGAAAAAATCTCGTCAGTGAACTAGAACAGTACAAAGAGCGACCGCCGCACCAGGCGCGGGATTTCTACCGAAGAGTCCGTGGTATGACACAACTGCATGAACATACTGCAAGGACAACGAAGGGAATCTGATCACCGATCCTAAAAGCATCTTGGAGTGATGGGAAGAGCACTTTCATGGATTGCTAAACGGCGAGCTAACTGAGGATTCGGAGGCTCCATCAATATCTGATGATAATGCTATGCTGCCATGCCGCCACCAAGCATAGAAGAAGTTAGCAGAGATATCAGCCGGCTAAAAAACAACAAGGCCTCGGGGGCAGACTGCCAGAAGGACTGGACTGCTCGTACATAAAAAAGGAGATATCACAGTGTGCACTAATTATCGCTGTATAACGTTGCTGAGTACAGTGTATAAGATATTCTCCGCTATCCTATAAAACAGGATGGCCAGATACGCTAGAAACATAGGCCAATACCAGTGTAGCCTCAGCCCAGGCAAATCAACGACTGCAATGGAAAAATGTCGAGGCAGGCAATGGAAAAATGTCTAGAGTTTCAAAACCTCTTCATAGATTTTGAAGCCGCCTATGATAGCATAGCCAGAGTAGAACTCTATAAAGCCATGGGAGAATTCGGCGTCCCCAACAAACTCACAAGACTATGTATGTAGGTTGACCATGACCATTGTGACAAGCCAAGTAAAGGTATCCGGAACACTGTCCAGACCAATCAACATCTATAATGGACTCCGACAAGGGGACGGTCTGGCCTGCTTCTTTTTCATCCTGGCGTTGGAGAAAGTGATCCGAGGTTCGGGCGTGACATCAAGGAGCATAATCCTCCATAAGTCCACCCAATTACTGGCTAATGCAGACGACATTGACATCATTGGAAGAACAACAACAGCTGTACAAGAAGCTTTCACTCAGATTGATCAAGCAACAGGAAATCTGGGACTGCACATTAACGAAAACAAAACAAAGTACTGCTAAAAGCCAATAAAGCCTACTGTAGGCTGTCAAGGCTCTTTAAATCCAAGCATCTAACCATAACGTCCAAACTTTTACTATGTAAGACGATGGTTTTACCGGTTCTCACATATGCATCCGAAACGTGGGTGCTTAGCAAAAAGCACTCGAACCTCTTGGGCGTGTTCGAGAGGAAAATACTTCGGAGTATTGTTGGCCCCGTAGATCAGGACGCTCAGAGCTAAGCAGAAAATCGCAAAGTGTCAAATCCGCACTCGCTTCCAAACCGCCGGATCTGGGAATCGAGACCAATATTTGCCAAGAGGTTGAGGGCTTTATTGAGATTGAACAGCACTTTGACAGCAGATATAGTATGCAAAAGCTAGACAACACAGACGTACATGACGTACTGCTGGAATGTTTCCACGAACATCCTTCTTTTCTAGAGCTGATGAGAGGATCAACTGCCACTTATACAAGGAGATCGGCATGAAAGCGCATTGTTTGTGGCGATTTTTAAGCTGTAAAATTCAATCGAAGCGAAAGATTCTCATGACTCTTGCAGCCATGAACTGCTTTATTCAGATACAAGACAGGGCTGTAGTCATCAATCCAACCACATTGTATCATATGGCACCACGACTACCCCTAGGCCGAAAGTTGCAGCAGTTATGTATCAGCACATACATATGTCAAGTCAAACTACAAAGCAAATGCCGTTGTCATTTACGATGGCTACCATGTGCCTTGTGAAAACACCAAGCGGACAGAACGATTAAGAAGAACGCAAGAAAATAATCTGCTGCAAACTCGCAAGAGAGCTTCCTTGCAAACTCCAAAATCAAGAGAGAGGTGATATCCATTTATTTATTTTATTATTACTATTATGCCTAATCTCCAATGACAAAACCAACCACGAACCAACCAACCAAAGTGCTGCTTCCTATTCCTTCTCATTGTAAATTGAATTATCCGTCTCGCTCGTGTTTTGGTCGACATGGGTAACTTTCCGTATGTGTTAGTTAAACCATTTGAGTTGCCACATGAAATTCAGCGGGCATTTTAGTACAAAAAATGTCAAAAATCAAGGCATAAATGACGTTAATTGGTTTTTGCAATATCCCGCCAAAAAATTTGTCAATAGAAAAGTCTAATCTAGTAATAATAATAACAAAACAGACATTTCTGACAATTCACATCTACAGTGATAGAAATGTGTGCGAACACATTTTGTCAGCTAATTCAGCTTAATGGTACGTGGTTGGTTTTCTCATTGGAGATTAGGCATTATTATCCAGGCCCACCTAAACTAAGGACAACAAAAATGAGACAAATTAAAAAAAGCATAGTTGTACAACAGTCCTTTTATAATAATTGATTAACAACTATAACTATTGACAGCTTCTGAAAACCTACTATGGTCAAAAGAGGAGGAGTTATGTTAGTAGGGATCGCAGTATTATAAAAGTCTCGTGTCACAGTGTTTATTATCGAACTTCTCTGGAACGGGTTGACCGATTTTTATGAAATTTTTTGTGTATATTTGGTAGGTCTGAGAATAGGTCGTAGGCTATTTTTATACCCTCAATCAAAAGGAACAGTTGAAAAATCTATAAAATTTGCACTTTTGAGAATTTTCATTTAAGTTGTAAAATTGTCATTAAATTGAATCATTCCATTTAATGACAATTTCAAATTTACGCAGCTGTCAAACAATAGGTAGGCCATGAAGCTATTGAAACCAGTATTTGCCTTCCTGTTGTTGACTGTGTGAATAATCTTGGAATTGTTATCAACTCCACATTCTCTTGTTGCAAACACGTTTCACTTTTGCTCTCGAAGATATATGGAACATTACGCGAACTTTGGCTCTCTCTACTCCAGTCTTTTATCCTCCTCTATTTGGTTTAAGCTTGTTAAGTCCCTCATCCTGCCATATTTCCTTTTACTGGTCTCATATGGGCAATTTCGCCTAACCTTTCCGCCTTCGTAAACTGGGGTGTTTCTCGGATACCTATGTTTGATTTTTTCTGAATGATAGATTTTGGCGAAAAAACGATGAACCTACAGTTTTTGGAGGGATCGCCATCTAGGGGAATTTGCTACAGCTGGTGGAATATTGAAAAATTGGCTTTTTTGAAATAGACTGAGAGTCACGCGAATTTTCAAAACTCGATAGCGAAAGCGCACCTTATCCAATTTCAACGTTTGATAGCTTAAAACACTCTCTTACGTCACATGTAAAAGGATGTGAATATCAGTAAAAGTATAAAACCTTTCAAGTGTTGTGGGGAAGGGTCACAAGTTATAAGCTTTGTTCCAGAACTCGAATGTGGGATCCCGCGGGACAAAAATTTTCCCAATTTGTGTTTCTTTACTTTTTCATGACAGAAAAAGCGGGGAAATTTTCACTTTCCCTCGTGCAGGAATTAGCCGGACGTTTTCGGTCCTGCGATTTCTTGCAAGTTGTCAATGACAATTTTTTGTATGTGTGTGGGTATCTTAAAAAGCGGCATACAGATAGACAATCGACATTTATGTTATCTTCTTCTTTATTTGCAAGAAATTGCCCAAAAGTGGTTTCTTTACTTTCTGAATTTTTGACAAAATTATCCCCACCATTCAACTAAGTTTTTGCCCAGCAAATTTTTGCAGGAAAAGTACTGGAACAAAGCTATAGACTCGCATTTATCGATTTTCCACTAATTTTGAAAAATTGTATATAAAAAAACATCCTTCGTGAAACTAAGCCACCATGAGCTTGAAAAGTTCCTCCTTTCATGATTAAGAAGTAGAGATAATGTTAGAATGTGTGCTCTCTTGTAAGGAGCAGTGAGATCACTTAGAAAAGGAAATTTTCGTGCGAACACAAACCTCTGTTTTTCTTTAACTGGACAAAAAAAAACACGGGTCACTCAGGATTAGGCTCAAAGTACGTGAACATGATTCATCTTGGTGTAAGGAAAACGGAAATATGCCTTATGATATCTACTCTTTCCATCGCAAGTGCAAGCAAAATATCCTATTTAACGCAGAACATATGCTCTTTATTAAAATAACATATAAATATACAAGTTAACAGAGATGCGTATAGTGCGAATACCTACATATATGTTTGAAATAATTTTTACTATAGATGAAATTATAGGGTATTGATCAAAGAATCAGCCGATGGAAACCGCTTGAGTGTCGCTTCTTTGTCTCTCAGGTTATGTCCTTTTGAAAATGTACATTTTTTGAGTGTTTTCAACTGGAATGCGTATCCTCCGACAGCAAGTTTTTGTCGATACCTACCATCGAAAAGTGACCTGCATCGTACGGAATTGTAGATTTTTGAATGGAGAATAAGTTGGCAGAGAGCGTGCAAGTTTTTTTTTTTTTTTTTTTTTATGTGACAGTGCTAAGCTCAGGAGTCACCCTTTGTACTACCAGTCCGTCATGTCATTTGTCACGTCATGGTGCAATGTCTAGCAGTAAGCTTAGTACGGGGAGGGGAGGGGGGTATAGGTTAAGGGTTAAAAGGAACGGGGGGGTATTGAAGAAGGTGGTGATGAACCCTGCGTTTGAACTCTTGGATGTTGTAGGAGCTCGGAAATACTGACTGCGAGAGACTATTCCACAGTCGAGTTGTTCTATTAACAAACGAATTCATATCTTGTTGAGTGCGTGAAAGGGGGAGTTGCAGGTGAAGGGAATGAGACGAGTGGGCTAATCTGGTGTTGCGGTTATAAGATTGCCGTGGAGGCAGGAGAGCGTTTAACTCGGAGGAACAGTCATTATGATAGTAGCGATAAAATTTAGTCAATGCTGCTACATTCCTACGGTGGCTGAGGGGGTCGATGGTGGAGCCAGCGGTGTCGTCATCAATTAATTTAAGGGCCTTTTTTGGACCTTATCTAACCATGCCAAGGTGGTTATTGGAGCGCCGCCCCAAACGAGGGAGTTATATTCGAGAAGAGGCCGTATGTAGGATTTATAAATAACAGCGCGGGCCGATGGCTGGAGGAGGAACTTGCACCTCTTAAGAAATCCCAAGCACTGGGATGCTTGTTTGGCGATTTGGAATATGTGATCATTCCAACGAAGGTCTTTGGCTAATGTCACGCCTAAGATGTGTAGGGATGGGTCGGCCTTTAGTTCAACGTCATCCACTGTCAAGGATGGTGAGGTGTTGAACTTCTTTTTTGAGATAAGACAGTACTTGGTTTTAGAGGGGTTGAATTTGACACGATTCTTCTCTCCCCAATCTAGAATTAGTTTGAGGTCTTTTTTAATAGAGTTGAACATTAGTTCACGATCATCAAGACAGGATCTGGCATGTGTCCGTCTTGTATCGAAGCTGTACGAGTAACGTAGAGTACCGTCGTCAGCGAAGCTGAGAAGTGGGTTGGAGGGGATTGAAAGTAGGTCATTTATAAAGATGAGAAAAAGGGCCGGTGATAAAATTGACCCCTGAGGGACCCCCGCAGAGATGGGGTGAGATTCAGATTTGACGCCATCCAATAATACCTTAATTGAACGGCCGGAAAGGAAACTCTCAACCCACTTATACAGAAGTGAGTCAATTCCAATAGCTTGGAGTTTAGCTAACAAGGCTGAGTGCCATACTCTATCAAAAGCCTTGGAGATATCCAAAGCAACCAAACTAGATTCGCCAGATCCATGCAAACTTCGGCTGAGGTGTTCTGTAAGGCAAATCAAAAGATCACCAGTGGATCTTTTTTGACGGAAGCCGTATTGTTTGTCGCTGATAAGTTGGTTGGATTCTAGATATCCCATAAGCTTTTTGTTAATTATCGTCTCCATGGTTTTGGAGAGAATAGAAGTAATTGCTATTGGGCGGTAGTTGGAGGGATCGCTGGAGTCACCTTTTTTCGGTATTGGCTGAACATGGGCAAGTTTCCAAGAGTCTGGGTAAACTCCGGAAGAGTATGATAGGGCAAAAAGTTTGCGCAGAGGTCTAGCCAAAGGTGAGGCGCATTGTTTTAAGACGATAGGGGGTATATTATCGGGTCCAGTCGATTTGTTTACATCGAGCTCCTTGAGGCACCTGTACATCTCGCGAGTCCTGAAGAAAACCCTGTCCATTAGATGAGCGCTGAGCTCAAGAACCGGGGGTAGCATATCAGTTTGGGGTAAAGAAGAATTGGAAGCAAACAGAGATGCTAATAAATCGGCCTTGGATTTGCTGTCTGTTATCACCTTCTCATTGTGGATAAGTGAAGGAGTTGTGGATGAAGTGAAATTCTTCTTAATGGAGCTTACCAAGGACCAGAAGTTCTTGCTACCAGAGGTTGCATTAAGGAGTTTACTTCTCAACTTGCTGTCAAATGAATTTTTGACATTCCTGATGGTGACTTTACAGGAATTTCTTAGTTTTATATACTCTGCACGGAGCGATTCACTCGGGGAGCTCTTGTAAGCTCGAAAGGCGGCTTCTTTATTTCTGATTGCATTCATACACTCCTGATTAAACCATCTGTTGGGCCTAGCCTTCACAGATTTAGTAGTATGAGGAATGAACAAATGCATTCCTGCCTGTATGATCCTAGAAATACGGATAGCGGCAGAGTTGGCGTTTCTATTCCGGAAACACAGGTTCCAGTCTGTAGACTGGAAGAAATTAATAAGCCCCAGCCAATTGGCCTTCCCATAATGCCATACAGTTCTTCGAACTGGTTTGGGAGGGGTGGGAAATTCGAATGGGAAGTTAGCACTGATTAGGCAGTGGTCTGAATTGCCGAGAGGTGAATCAACTTCGACGGAGTAACCCGCTGGATGAGAAGTTAGAAAAAGATCAAGGAGATATCCTCCTTGACCAGCAACATCAGGGACTCTTGTGGGATGATCCACAATTTGTTGCAAGTTATTGATGTCTGCAAAGAGCTCGACGTCCTTGCCAGAAATACTGGTGCCATTTGAGTAAGTCAGCCATTTAACGTTGTGAACATTGAAATCACCCGCAACGATGATTTCACACTCAGGATTGGACGACAAAAATCCCGAGATTTGTTCGGAAATAGTATCAAAAGATAAGGTGGAGGCTTCGTTACTTATGTTAGGGCTTCTGTATAGGAAGCAGAAGAATATGACGTGGCTTTGGAAAATGATTTTAATCCAAAGATAATTAAAATCTGAAGTTGTGCTTGAATGTATTTTACAATAAGCCACGTCGTCCCTAACATAAATGGCAATACCCCTATGGGGGGAGAGATTGTGCACTAAAGTGTACCCCGACACCTGGTAATAACCTAAGTCATTATCGGGTGATATTTGGGTTTCACTTAGTGCGAAGATTGGGGGTTTGTAACTAGATAAGTGGCACTCAACAAAAGAGAAATTCGCTTGAAGTCCACGAATGTTACAAAAGTCAATACCAAAACTTGACTTGTAACGGGACTTCGGTTGCGCGGGTTCAATCGCCACATTCTTTGGGATATTTTCCGGAATTACACTTGCCGCATCCATCAGAGGCAATAAAATTTGTCCGCGTCAAAGTGTTATGCCTTTTGAAACGGGGCAAATTTTATCGACCGACAGATTTTGGGCGCGGCACCTGCAAGTCCGGGGTCTGAGAGAGGGTAGGGAGCAAGGGTACTTACTTTTGCCGTTCGTCGGTCGTGTCTTTCGTTGATGTCGTCTAGTGAAGTGTGGTGAGCCTTCGCGTAGACTGCAGCGCCGGATGAGTTTCTATTGTTTGTTTGTTTTTTATGGGTTCACTATGAATTTTTTTTTGTATGGAATTTAACTTTTTTTTATTCGTTTTATTTTACTGCGAAATTTACTGACGAGGAAATTTTACTGCGATTACTGCGAAATTAAGAGACCGGAACAGCAAACGTCCGAACACCTCGCTGTCCCAGACCAAAAACCTGTGTGTCGCTACTTTACCTCCCAAGTTAAACTCCTTTGAAAACTCTTATATTTTACCAGTTTTTAACGATTTCCTTGTAATGAACAGCATCTCCCGGAAGCGATTTTTTGACCGTACCTTTGTTCAAAAAGTAGGACAGAGGATGTGTTATTATAGATTTTTGAATGCAGGAGAAGTTGGTAGAGGGCGCGCGACTGTCGCTTCTGCTTTCGAACTACATCACTTCTAAAATGCACATTTTTTTAGTCTTTTCAGCTGTTTTTCTGGGGTGGCAAGGAACCCCGGGATCAACTTGCTGACGATACCTACCATCAAAAATCGAGTTATCTAGCACACAATGGTAGGTTTTTATGTGGAGAGTAGATTGACAGAGGACGTCCAAGTGTCGAGACCTTGCGCCTCAAGTTACATTTCTTTGAAATATCCATTTTTGAAATATCATTTCATCTTTTTTCAATAATTTTGTTGTAATGAAGAGTATCGCCCGGAATTTTTAGACCATACCCATGGTCGAAAAGCAAGCCAGAGGGTATGAAACTGTAGATTCTTGAACGGGGAAGAAGTTGATAGAGGGTGCGCGACAGTCGTTTTCTCTGCTTTCGAACATCACTTTTAAAATACACATTTTTTAGTATTTTCAGCTGTTTTCCTGGATTTTCAAGGGACTCCCCGGAAATGACTTTATAGTGAATATATGTATGTATTATAGATAAATCATTGGCACATGCAAAAATTTCTTCTTTGTGGGGAGCGGATAACTAGGGGACGTGTATTATCTGCATTACAGAAAAACGATTGAAAACAGCAAAAAACGTGTACATTTTCAAAATTTCGCAGATAAAAAACAGAAAGAGCGACATTCAAGCGAGTTGTGTCATGTTATTCCATGTTCAAATACCTACATTCTGTGCTAATACTAGCCAATTGAAAACTCGGTATCTCAGCTGTTGTCATGTTTAGTACAGAATTATTTCCTCTGAATTCACCGAATAAAACTAAATTTCTAGAGCCAAACGTAAACAATTGGAAGTCATTTCATTCCCGCACATCATTTTTCCTGATTCTATGCTCAAAAATCTACAATTTGGCTACTTGAACAAATAATTTGAGGCTGATTTCAGTGGCAATTTTTCTTCCGCTATATTGAGTGGATATTTAAAGATATTCAGTTCAATTTTCTAACCTCCACCGGAAAAATACCCGACCTCAAAATTATTGTTCACGTGCGAAAATGATTCCCCTGGACCTGAACCTATCGACTGATATCGGTTTCCGGGTTGCCGCGACTCAAAGAAAAAAATGAGATACTCCTCGTATCCATATACATATCGTTTGACTCATCCTGTCGTCAACGTCACAAAGTTTCGTTCAATGTCTAAGGTTCATTTACCACATGAGAAGATCTGATCATGTGTCTGGTGTCCAAAATTCCTTGTTGGGTTGTGGCCTCTTTCACTTTATTGATTTCATGGCTTTGGTCCTCCTGCATAAAGCTTTCTATGCCAAGAGCCCTTTCTACCTTTCTGATTTCCTTACGCCTCTCTAATTCCTGCGTTCAATTATATTTCTCATTCCCGCACATCATTCCCTAATTGGTAGTCGCTCTTTCTTTGTGCTCTGGAATAATCTTCCTAGCTATATTCAAAGAATAGGCACAGCCAGGGCTTTCAGAAGGCAAGCTTCTCTCTTTCTATCTTCCTCCTCTTCTTCTACTCTCTGAATTATTTCCACATTTACTTCCTTCACTTTTGTCTTTTCTGTTACTGCTCTCGTGTTACTACTCTAAGTTCTTGCTTTCTTTTCACTTAATAAGCTAAGTTTAGAATATTTAAAAAACTAGATGCTCGAAGTTAAGATTTACAAATAAAGATATGTACATATGTATAGGTAGCTATAAAAGTAATCTTTTGTACTACTACCACAATAAATTATTATTAAATTATTAAAAATTTTGACAAAATTATAAAATTAACTAAATATAATTTTTTCGTAGAAGGGAAATTTATAAAATCATCCCGGATTAAGTCCTTTAAGTTGAGCAAGAAGTCAGTACTAACAGTTATAGTATTTCAGAAGAATAAAGAATTCTCTACATTTTAATTTTTATTGGAATGCAGGAAGTGAAATTTTGCAGGCATCAATACAAAAATCAGCTGTTGATAACATCCGTGATTAATATGCAAGCGGTGAATGTTTTCAATTAAAATCTCTTCGCTTATGGGAGTTACTAATTCGCCCAGTTTAAATTGCTTCCGAGCATCTTAATTTACTGATTGCGATCTGTCATTAACCGATGGTCGATAGATAATCAGGGTAGCTGATAAAGAGTCCAGGTGGTTGCATCGCTTGGGAGGCTTGTTAGCCGTCGATACCAGCCAGGAATTCTGGACGTGTGGGCATCAGAAATCCAGAAATTTGCCACATAGTAAGAGTGGAAGTAGATTACAAGGTCAGGAGATGTACGATTGCGCTGGAACGAAAAGATAAATGCGATAATAATCGAAATATTTTCTCCCTTTATTTCTTATTGTGTTAAAAAGCGAAATGGATCCCATCACAAAAAATAAAGTTCCTTTTTCAGAAGTGTTTTATAGCTGATCTTTAAATTTTTAAGTGCGTCCCATTTCATATTTCTGTTATGAAACCCAATACCCTTGCTGGAAGCCATCGCGTAACCACAGCATACAAACAATCCTGGGGTCTGTCCTCGAAGCCCACGTCCACCTTGCTCATGGCTTGATTACACCTTGAAAAAATTATTTTCAATAAAAATTCCCCCAATCATTCAGGAAACGGGGGGAAAATGCTGTGAAGGAAAATATCGTTTTATCGGTCTCGACTGAGTATGTTTAATTGAAAAGAAAAAAAAAACACCTCACAAAAAAAGGTGCCTGGCGTGTATTTGTTTACTCTTTTAATCCCACACCCATAAAAATTATGGCTGGACTTATTAAATTTGATGACTCCTCCAGGTATGCCGGCGGTATATGTATGTCGGGACGCAAAGTTTTTCAATTTAAAAGAAATTTTTCCAAGAATCACTGTTTTTGAGGCTTGTATCGATTATCGAGGGCGAGAGGTAATTGCAGTAATACTGTTCATAAAGTGATTTACTCCAGCACACAACTGGGTTATATCAATATTTATAAGATTTGTAATGAATGGTCTTGAGTCTACCTCAAATTGTTTTGTTGCATCGTGTAGGATCTATGCAGAAATTTACTCTATGCAACCGGAGACTTCTACTGACTTTAATCACAAGCAATTTGTAGCTTCTAATCCGAAAGGCCTTCTCACTCGGGATGCTCCGTAGTACTACAGTGTTGCGAGTAGGAAAGTTACACTTGTTATCAGTACAGTTTGTTCAACATCGTCCTAAATAAGACTTCTTGTGAATATTTAATTTCTCCTTTGATTGATTACACACTAATTTCATTTAGTTGTGATAAATTAATTACTGTAGCATACACAAAACAAAGATAAGGGGTACAACTCTCAGGAATCTATTTCCTAAGCAGTGTCAATAAGCAGAAGTAGGTTTGTAACTTTTAAACTAGTATTCTACCCTTTCTATTCTCTATTCTATTTTTTTGGCTTTAAGCATTTAATATTATATAGGTACTAGAAAACGAATAGTGCTATAAGCTGGGCGTGAAAGCAAAGAAGTTTCGTTACAAAAGCGGCTAATATAGAATATGCCCCCGAAGCCTGAAGATGCTATGAAAACTGAAATATGAACGCTAATGTGGTTTGTTAATTTTCAAGCTGATGACAGATGACGGCGCTTAGAGCAGTGGTCTCCAAATTTTATGATACTGCGCCCCCTCGTGATGAGCAAAAATGGTCTTGTTCTCGCGTACAGTCATGTCTTGTTCTTGCACATTTAGCAAGACCAAGAACAAGAACAAGACTTAGTTATGCTTGCAAGAACAAGAACAAGACAGACTGAGCAAGAACAAGACAAGAAGAAGACTAGATTAGGCTTGTCTTGTTCTTGCGTTTGCTCATCGCTAGCGCCCCCCTCCCCCTATTACATACAAAATCCTCGGGGCCCCAATAGCATATGTAAATTTGCATACTAGGTGGGGTGCGCCATCTAGACCTTGGGTATTTCAACATTAAATAACTCCAGTCGATTTTGACAAATGAGCAAGATTTATTTAGGATATTCTCTACCATTTATTTCAAATTAGTTTTTGAATACAATGTCGATTAAATGACCTTCATTCGATACGCAAAAAGCAGCTGTCTTCGGGCGTTATAGCACTACTTCGGCTCGTATCTTAGCTTTGAGTTCGTCAATGATCTTCGCCTTCTTAGCATAAGCTTTACTTTTGCAAGAACTTCATCGAAGTGGCTGCGGTGTGGCAAGGTACATTTTCGGACACACGAAGTGCACCAACATCCATTCTCGAACTTTGAAGAATAATGGCCCGATGATGGCTTTCGAGCACACTGCGACCCAAACAGTGACTTTCTCGTCGTGCAGTGGTGTTTCGTGAAAGACGTGTGGGGTCTCTGTTCCCCTAATTCGACAGATTTGTTCATTGACTCTGCCAGAGAGTGTAAAGAATGCTTTGCATTTTATATTTTGTCCAAAATATCTTGCTTGTCATCGATGATTCTTGCGATGGCATTTCAAAATTACAAGAGACGCGGCTTGTCCGTTGGCAACAATCAATGCGTAAGCTACACTTTAGATTGGAAGAGATGAAGATCTTGCTTCATAATCCTCCTGGCAGTCGTTCCACTAACGTTTAACTCCTGAATTTGGATTATCGGCAACACTCTCTATTACCGCTTCAACAACTTCATTGGTCTAGTTAGTGTGATGTCAAAGAAATTTTCCACCAAACTACGAATTGTGGTGTCTGAAGGTGCCAAGTTTATCCCACAATTTTTAAGACAAGCACGCACAGTCTTCCAATTGAACGATTGTTTTCAATGTAAAGCGCTACAATTTTAACGGGTTTTTCGATGTGAACTCATAGCAAAAATGGTACTGAATGATGATGAAAGTGGTTCAAAAAGTCAAAAAGATAAAAACACCCGCGCCCCCTCTTTCAACTATAAGCGCCACCCTTGTTTGGAAACCGCTGACTGGTACCGCTGGTACACCAACAATATTATGTAGCCGTATATAGACATTAACAAAAACTTCGCTTTCATATGGATAAAAGCTTAGAGGAAGACTGAATTTGCATAAACGGCAGTTTTATAGTTACTAAGTTCTGTCACCAGATTTTTTCCCAGTCTTTATTAATGGCTTACTCTCAATACTCTCTAACTAATTTTATAGATTTGATGTAGTACTCCTACGGCTTTAATAATGTTAGACAGGTACGCGAAATTCTGGCACTGCCAGAATAAGCACCGAGACACTAGAACGACGAGCTTTGACTTTGGTAAAGGCCCATAAAAAACCTTCACTGGATAGGTTTTCGGCTACTTCTACTTTGGAGCCCGATTTCAGGTGGGGTTCTTTCTGTAGAATGGGCTCCCAAAAGTTGGAGCTGAGAGCTGTCACACAAAACAGAGTCCGCTGGAGGGCAACTGTTTCCTCCCTTTGTCCCGAGGGATTGAAGGGGAATAAGTAAGTAATGAAGGATTGAAGGGGAATAAGTAAGTAATGCGAGGGAATATTCATATTTTCTAAATCGCCAAATAAGGGTAATAATGCTTTGGATTCCTCAAAAGATTCAAGTTTCTTCTCCTCCTTTTTCCCGCAACACTAAAGTAACCAACTCCGCTAATTCCTACCCCCTGCAGCCTTCTCTTTTGCGCACATTACGGTTTAGAAGTTCTTTTAAAAATAGAGCAACTCGATTGGGAAACTGTCTTCCGCAATCGGTATATCGAAAAGTTGAGTTTAACGTTGAGTTTAAAAAAGTAGAGTTGAGATAAGAGTTAGTTTCAGTGTTGCACTAGTTTCAGTGTTGTACTAAAAGTTGGGATAAGAAATAACTTTATACTTGTGTGAAAAATAGAATTGAATATTAAGTTGAGTTTAGGTAAGTTAAGAGTTAAAGTAAAAGTTGAGTTAATAGCTTAGTTGAGTTGTGTTGATTTAAGAGAAACGATAAAAATTCAGTAAAGAGTTGAGCTCAGTCGGTTTTTAAGAGTTCAGTTAAGTATTGAGTTAAGAAATTCGTTTCGGGAAACAGAATATCAACTCGAAATATTTTAAAGGAAAATCCTAATAACAATGTTTTGTTGTTATTTGGCGCATAGTTATAATGAAAGAAGAGCATTGTTGAGATACATATATAGCGACATTCAGGAAAAAGGAGCACTGCGGCTACACCAAAATGTTCTACGATTTCATTGAGTATCTTACACAGCACCGCAACCAAAGTGCTTGGTGGGTCTCACTTAGTTGCTCTAAACATATCTAGCAAAATTCAAGGCTTTCGAGTGAGTATGGTACCTTTCTCTGTTGACGAACTCACAAGTTATAAATATTTACTCATTTCTGAAGAACTATATTGGGACAGGATTCAAATCTAAACCCCTAACGATCACTGCCGTTGTCCCTCTGGGCCCCCTTCTATCACACGGATGGTTCCTAATTGTTGTAAACTACCTTCTTTCTACAACCATTTCAACTGCACAGCTTTGTTGACGCTATTCCGGGTTTCTCCTATAGATTCAATAATTAAGACCTTGTTTTCATAATCTTGAATTGATGATCCATTCCGTCAACAGGAACATCGAACTATTTCTTGCCTGAAGCCGAAAGAATCCAGTCGAATTTATCACTTCCAAAACAAAGCACTATCTTGTTTGTAATATAACTTGCACCAATGTCCTTTTGAAATAGCTGGCCCATCTTCTAATATGCTTAGTAAAACCATTACCTGCTAATAAACGTTATAATCTTCATATACTCCACACCGCCAGTCAATCTTCGTAGTACATTGGTTTTCTTAAGAGATGAAAATTCCTCCTTCTGCCATTGGATAGCTATAACTTTCGATCGACCTCGCCTTGAACACAACTTGTTTATCTAGGTTGAGGTCGTTTTGTTGGGTTTCGAAAAAGAACAAATTATATCCTTAAACACATCGACGATAACAGTAAGCTCAAACACAAAGTTCATCGCCACTTTTTTCATCGCCCCCAGACTCTATTTAACTAATGTATCCTTTCCTTCCGGTTGGGTTACAATACTTTTACACTTATAACATTCAACTTTTGTTTATATACATAACTCCGCTTTAATAACATTGATGCATCAGAACAGTCCTTCAGTAAGATTTTGATCAGTTGTGATAGATACTTGAGCACTTTCCACATGTCCAAACCTGTCACTAAAATCCTAGATATTCCGTGTAAGCAGCATATCATCCCATATTTCAAGCAGAAAAAAACAAAAACCCAGCAAACAATTTACTGACACCAAACTAGCACTTAACTACATAAGTCCATCATGACATGCAAATTTCCACTCAAATCCAACTCTTTTATTATGTCTCAAGAAATTTCCACAGTCGTACATCAGGTGTCATTAAAGGGTTTATTGGGGTCAAAGAACTCTGTACAATATAAAATTTTACCCTAAAAATGGGGTGAGGACTATCAATTGGAAGAGCCCAAACCACCTTACAAATTACCCTGAAGTGTGCAAGAGTCATCAATATGTCACGAGGGTGCTTCGCCCACAACACAGTCGGTTTGCAATTCATTTAATTGATTTAAGGTGATTAAGAGCTGGTCGAAGGGTCACCATGGGTCAAAGTACAAATTATACATATAACAGTTTTCTAGGAGTATCTATTCACTGAACCCTAATGAATGTCCACTTGAGAGCTTCACAACCAGATGACCGCAGTCGTTCATTAGCCAAAAGGGGATTACATTCTATAAATAGCGCCCGGGGCATACGTCGGCCGAACGTCACTAGCAGATTAGGAACCCGGAAGCTTTCCTCCTGAAGTAGTATCAATACAAAAGCCGGTTCTGAATCCTTGATTCAGTAACCGACTTTCCGGGGATTACAACTGGGCGGCCCCCAGTGCACGACCTGCTGAGAATGACGAATCACACCCTGACTCGGCAGTTGCATAATCCGATTTCTGGCTGATGAGTCTGTGCCTGTTTAATTGACTGTGACTGAAGCTGAAACACGCTCCCGGTCGCAGATAGAGGTGAGCCTCGAACTAGGGTATGACGCCCTCACCTGGAATCAGATTACCATAAACTTAACACCAGGGTCCTATCCACAATTAAACTCGCATTCATTCTGACGAACTCCGGTTCATTCTTAGCGACAAGAGAACAGTTTTTTGTGTCAGAGGTGCAAATTGCTGTACACTCCGATCGCTGTCAATTTAATTTTCGTTGCGGAGCATACCAAGTTCACCTGAGGATGAAATGGATTAACACCTTGGTGTGAACGAGCCAACACTTGGAATTTACTAAATCTTAAGGAAATTGATATGCTAATCGAGTTATTAGCGCAATTTAAGTCTCATTATGTCGCCGTTTTCTTTGAAAACCTAGGAGTTTTGAAGTCGCTCTTAAATCACATTTTTAGGCTTGGGGTTTGTTTTGATGTTAGTAATATGCCAGGGGGTGGAATTTTGTTGTAAGAAGAACCTTTGAATGAATTTTGACATTTTCAAAGTGACTGGGGTTCGTTGAGTGGATAACACAGTTATTGCAATGAGGTGAAACCAAACAGGAATATGCTTTAATGGAATCTACATTTTTATCAATGCGAAGAGTCAAATAAACCGCCAGGATATTATGCTGGTTAATATACAAATGCGTAATAAAACCGGTAAACTTAGTGTCTAGGGGTATAGCAACACCACTCATTCCACGAGGGGATAAAAATATTCGAAGACTGGTGGGGGTTGGCCGAGAGGTTGAGGACCTCGCCTCGAAAAACGATTATCATTATGTAAACGAGAAGTCAGCTTCGGAACAGTCATAGTTGACGGCAAAAAATGCAACAACTTTCCAATACTCCCGGATTGTATACATAGCGCCCGTTATCTCCAACAGTTCTTATAGATTGGCAAATCATGGACCATAAATAATCTCATGCCTTCTCTGAAGAATAATAATTGGCATTGTATTACCTATAGTTGGTAGTTTATATGAGGAGAAACTTTGAACTACCCAATATAATACTTTCTGTTGTGACGGTTCGACGAGTTCTGTTCCTATCTCTACCTGAAAGTTCGGAAAAACTTTTTTGCAACCTGAGAAGTGAGTCTTAAGGAGAAGTTTCAGGGCTTCCGCAGAGGGCTCTGCGAGTGCCACCTTCTTGTCTGACGTTAGATTTCCTCAAGTGGTGCATATGGAAACGAACAAATGTCATCGTCAGAATAAAACTATAACTATAAAATATTCACGCAATCGAGTAGCCTAGGTTTTGTTGGTTGTCATAAATAATTGATTAGAACAATAAAACAAACGCATACCGAACAATAGTTTTTTTTTAATTTTAATATAACTAACGATTTCGATATAACTGAATTGGTCCTTGACAAATCCTCAGAATTGGGATTTCAAATCCAAAGGCCGAGAGGTGTAACGAAATTAGCTATCGTATCTGTATACTGTAAATACCGATAAAATTGGTACAGATTTTGGTGACTTCCGCGAGAGAGAACATAAAAAAAATACGTAATATTTTCACAACGATTACGACGAACGTTGAAATTTTCATCTTGGTAGCAAAAAAGAGACGAATTCAAGAGAATGCAGCTTAAAGATTTAAAGGTCGCCGAACTCAAGCTGTTATTAAGCCATTATGATTTACCGGAAACGGGGACGAACTTATCGCACGCATCAAGGACCATCTCGGAATAGCAGAGGTAAATAATGAATTAAGGCAAATATTACATTTTCCCTCGTCAACAGAAGACAGAATCAACATGCTTTCAGAAGAAATCACATCTATTAAAGAAATGATTGTAGCATTGGTTAGCAATGCCAGAGGTCAGCAAGCCGTAGACCAAGGGCATAGCGAACAATCAACATCTGTCCACGGAGACAGCGCATCAAGTCCACAACTAGAGATAGCACAAAATGGTGGAAGGGAAGGTCATCATGAGCGTGGAAGCAGGTTTTCATCTACCCAGGTACGTGATATTGCAGAAGTCTTGCTAAACTTCGATCCTGTTAGTCCAACATCGCTAAATAGTCGGCAATTTGTGATGAGAATAGACAAATTACAAGAAGTCTATAAATGGGATGAAAGAGTTTTATTATTTGCCGTACAATCGCGACTTGAAGGATATGCAAAGGCATGGATGACGGCCAATTCGAAACATTTACCGATTGGAATACTTTTAGTAAGCAGCTTATTCGAGATTTCCCATCAATTGAAAGTGAGGCCGATATCCACATTGGAATGATGTTTACAATACGTCAACCTACGGAAACAGTAACCGAATACATACATAAAATGTTCGCGAAAGGACGTAGGGGAGGTCTCGATGATAGCTCTATTATTAAATATGTCAGAAGCGGATTGCAACATTCAGGGTTACAAAATTCAATCGCCAGCGAGCATTTTTCAACAGCAAATGAAATGTCTATAGCCATACAAAGATTTTAACCAATAATGTCTCGGCGCAAAGATTTAATGGTCAACATGATTTTAAAGCAAAGACATTCGCCAAAGAACATCCGAAGCAAAATTCTAATGCATGGAATGGGTCACACGCAAGATCGAATGTAGGTCACAACCCACTGACAAATAATGTAGATAACCAAAATATCGTTAATACGAATACGAATATAAGACAAGCAGCAAGAGGTAATAGGCACCCAGTGTGCTACAATTGCTTCGAACCGGGGCATATTTCCATAAATTGCCAAAAACCTCAGAGGCGCGTTCGATGTAAGCAATGCTTCAAGGTAGGACATACAGAAGACGCATGTATCGTCTCGAATTTGAAAGGCTTTCCGAATAATAACGTTCGTCAAATACTGGACACACATCGCTTGACCGTCATAACGCAAATAGTGAAGCTAAATGGCCAAGAAATCAACGACATCGTTGATCCCGGTAGTACAAAATCACTCATCCGACAAATTGACGCAGAACGAACTGGTAGCAAAATTCTCCCTACAAATCAAACGTTGAATGGATTTGGAGGAAGCATCGTGAACATCCAACGAAAGATTAGACCATGGATCGAGATTGATGGCAGAGGCATGCTATCAGACTTACTTATTGTAAAAGACGAAATGCTGAATACACCTTTATTACTTGGAACCGATATTTTGTGCACGGAAGACACTCGTCTAATTATAGAATCCGGAAATTGCCGTCTCGAAGGAGCCAACCGAAGGAAATTCCCTTTGAACGTTAATCCTGATATTATCCCTGAGGTCGTCGAAAGGCTGGATGATATTGTAGCCGAGTATGAAGATTGTTTTGCTGAGACGTATCCAGAGTTGGACCGCAGCAGGACAACAACGATGAAAATTGATGTAACAGTATCGGAATCAATGGCAAAACGACGTATCCAAACGCTAGAAGGCAAATTGTTGATGACATCACGCAGGATTTACTAAGCAATAACATCATCAAGCCAAGTACATCACCTTACTCAGCTCCAGTAATGCTTGCGAAGAAGAAGAATGGGGAGCATAGACTCTGTGCAGACTATAGGCTATTAAATGAACACACAACGAAGCAAAAATTCCCTATGCCTATTGTAGAAGAACAACTAGCCATGCTCGCTGGAAATAAGTATTTTACAATCCTTGATTTAATGTCTGGATACTACCAAGTCGCCATAGAAGAGGACAGTAAGAAATATACGGCATTTAGTACTCATCAGGGCCACTACGAATATAATGTTATGCCGTTTGGACTAGTCAACGCCCCTAGTGTTTTCCAGCGTATGATGAATACTTTGACGATATAATAATCCCAGCCGAAACGATTGATTGAAAATAATTCGTGAAGAAGGACTAACCATTCGACCAGGTAAATGTCAATTTCTAGCTACGGAAGTAGAATTTTTGGGTCATCACGTAACCCTTGATAAAATCAGACCCGGAATTGGAAAGACATCGTGTATCGAAAATTTTCCGACACCCACTAACGTTCATGAAGTTAGACGTTTCCTTGGACTAAGTGGATATTTTCGAAAATTTGTAAGTAAAGCACATGTTGCAAGGCCATTATTTGATTTGTTAAGGGGGGAGCCTGCTTTAGAGGCTTCAAAAAATCTATTTTTTTGAGGAATTTTTAGGGAAGGAAATAAATATTTAATTGAAAAGAAACTTTCAGGTATTATTGTTATATATTTCAACATTTTTCTCAAATTTTTTCATTAACATGTCATAATATGCCGGGTACAAGCATTTCGCCGAGGCGCCTCGAGCGTGCATGTGTCGTGTGGCGGGAAAGATAGGAACAAAATTTAACGTCCTATCGAAACGAGACAAAATTGATTGTATTCAGGATTAAATTCTCTTCTACTTGAACCTAAAAAACCTTAAAAAAAGTTATAATTAACCCACTTTTTAAACAATCTAAGGTGAAATTTTTTTTTCAAAAAAAAAAATTTTTTTTTAAGTTGCGAAAAATTGTTGAATTTCTCACTTTTTTTTTTAGATTTTTTAGGTTCAAGTAGTAGAGAATTTAATCCTGAATACAATCAATTTTGTCTCGTTTCGATAGGACGTTAAATTTTGTTCCTATCTTTCCCGCCACACGACACATGCACGCTCGAGGCGCCTCGGCGAAATGCTTGTACCCGGCATATTATGACATATATGTTAATGAAAAAATTTGAGAAAAATGTTGAAATATATAACAATAATACCTGAAAGTTTCGTTTCAATTAAATATTTATTTCCTTCCCTAAAAATTCCTCAAAAAAATAGATTTTTTGAAGCCTCTAAAGCAGGCTCCCCCCTTAAGCAATAAAAATAAAGAAAAGCCGTTTGTCTGGACCTCTGATCATGATGAGGCGTTTTTAAAACTGAACCCTCTGTACTGAGCCAGTGTTGCAACTTTATAACCCGGAGAGAAGACACGAAGTCCATACGGACGCGAGTTCGAGCGGTATTGCTGGGGTATTACTGCAGGAAGATGTGAACGGAAATGTTGGGCCAGTTTCATATTTCAGTCGCAACTGCACAGACGCTGAGAAAATTTATCATAGCCACGAACAAGAAACTTTAGCTATAGTCGAGTCGTTAGAGAGATTCCGAATGTACCTTCTAGGTAAGTCGTTCAAAATAGTAACGGATTGTTCAGCAATTGCAACGTTGAAGGCTAAAAGCATATTGAATAGAAGAATCGCTCGTTGGCTATTAAGATTACAAGAATACGACTGTACAATTGTTCATCGGTCTGGGGGAAAACTCCCACATTCCGACGCTTTAAGCCGTGCTCCTTACGAAGAAGCGAAACCAGCAAATAACGTTGCTGACAATATTCTTAAAATCACCGTCACCGAAGGCACAGAAGATTGGCTTGTGTCTATGCAACTTTCAGACCCACGACTTCGGCAAATTGTCAACGAACTGAAGGACCAAACTAACACGCATCAGAGGAAACAAATACGAAATGAGTATGATCTCAAAAACGGACGTCTATTTAGGAAATTGGAGGGAGCAGCAGTTTTCGTCCTACCATCCGCTGTACGGTGGAGAATCCTTCGGCTATACCACGACGAAAGGGGACATTTCGGAGTAGAAAAAACTTTGAAACGCTTACAGAAAGATTTTTGGTTCCCGAGAATGCGTCTTTATGTAAAGTCATACATCGCATCATGTATTGAATGCGCATCACTGGCGTGCACACGGGTATGGCAGGTATGGCAGCTGCCATACCAAACAAATCATCGGCGCCCCAACGCCTCCAAAAAATAAAAATTATTAAAAAAAAAATGTTTCTTCTTTATTTTAATTTTTTCAACAATTTGATATTTTCAAGCAGAACTTTCTGAAAAATGAACTGCGGCTGTATAGAGTGCGCAGTGCATTTTTAATACTAATAAAATGAGGCCAAGTTGATGTTCATATTCATATAAACGAATAAGGCTGGTCGTCCACTGGAAGCGTATTCAAGCGGCTACGCGCTTTGGCTTCATGGGCGGCTATAGGCGGCTACAAGCGGCTCTGAGATGCGCGGCTACACGCTACAGGGGTCGTCCACTGCAAGCTTTTCATGCTGTTCAGTTTGAAGTGAATTTGACATAATAATTTTGTGATTTGAAAATGTAATATAGTCCAGTGCAATTAGTCGAAAAAAGGGCATGAAATTGCATTTCATGATGTACGACTTTTTTTTTTGAATTTGTTTGGGTACATCTGAAAATGTTGAAACCAAGTTTGTGTGGTTGCAATGTGTTGGGAAAAGCCGCCATCTTGAAAAAGAGGTAGAGGTCGTTTATACCAAATAACCAGTTTCCATGCAATGATAGCTGAAAATGATCAGTGGCAAGTTGTTGGAGAATACAATTATCTACAAAATGAGCCCTCAACAAGGTCTGTAAGTTGGTTTGGCTTAAAGTTATGGCCACTCAAATTTCAACCTTGATCATGTGGTTGGGGTTGAATACAGTTTTTTGCGATTAACTCGTAAGATATGTATTAATTTGTGTGGGTTAATGCCGACCACCAAACTTAAAGTGCTAGTAATTACCTTTAGAATAAACCCTTAGTCATCGTTCGCGGTTGTATAGTTTGCGAGTAATCCAACGCCAAAGTTCGTACTGCAAGTGCCTGAAATAACTGATAACGCCATTTTTTTTTTAATATCTCCTTAACGGTTGCTCATATGATAATGTAGTAAGCAATAGAAATACAGGTATTAAAATATCTTTCAAATGGGCTATTGACCGCAACTCCATGTCGTTTCATGTCCGCGATATAGCGGGTGAAAAGTCAACAGCGAAGGTTGTGACACTTCTCGACGAATAACTCGCTTCCAGCCAGTTTCGCGCGTCGGATGAATTAGAATTTTATGTAATGCACTGAATTATCAATATTTTGGGTTATTTAACAACTTTAGAAAATAACAATAATGGGAAATAGTAGCTTAGAATCTTTTAACGCCAATGATAAACTACAGCCCTGATTTTTAAAGTTTTAGATAGGTGGGAGTATTCTGCTTGCACTGATGTCTTACTCATGAAAATATCTTATAGGGCTACCAAAATACAAGCTGATATGTAAAACTCTAAAGAAAAATTAAGAACGCCCTAGCTGCTAAACCGTTACGATTCCCCCTCCCTCCCATATAATTTTTGAAAAGATTTTCATAAATTCGGTCGAACCGTTCTTTTTTTGTTTAAACCACGTTTATGATTTTTGTACCTGTACGATACCGCATGAACTAAAAACTATATCGACTTCATAGAGGTGCCGAAAAGAGAATATTAACGAAGAAATGATCTGAAAAAAATTTCATAATCGGTCGGGCCTTTTTTGTTTAAATAGAAAAACTTCGGCTAATTGTCAGAAACACCTTAAATTGAATCAGAAACACCTTAAATGAAATCTAATAACCTCGATGGAATGAGACCCGTTCTAAACGAAGTGATATTTTTTGGGTTCTGCACAGCGATAGCCTTCGAACAAAACATCACTTGCCAAAATCCGACAACCTTTCAAAATTGTGCAAAAATTTCGTTACCCTTTACCTTGGATGAGCACTTTTTGACGGGGAATTGTTTTCTACGCGTGATACAGTTTCAGGAAACTGCGGTTTATCCCGGGATTTCCGTAGTTATCGCAAAATTTGTTCTTTTTGGTCAAGTCAGACAAGTACCTAACAGTTGCAGTTTTGCTAATATCTCCGAAAAGCTTTGGAATTTCCAAATGAAGTCATTCGCTTCTCAGTTTGTCAACGGCGCTTCAGCACGCTCAATACGAATTTGAACAATCGCTTTAGTGCATCGAACGAAATAGGGAGGACATGTTTGTTTGCTAACGTTCAGGAAAAACGAATTCTCTAGAAAAATCTTGTGGATTTACTTCTATTATAGTTATTTGAACTAGCTTCTCTCGGGATTGCTTTGTCATCAGTTCTAATACTAGCCAATTTTCCACTAGTGCTAAACGTATAACTATTTTGTAAGAAGTCAGTTTATTCCATTTTCGTTCATCATACTGGGAAGTTAATCGTGTGGACCGAAGGAGTCAAACCCACATCCCAACTAGTTATTATTATTATTGTTATCATTATTATTTAATGTGGCGCCCCAAAAAATTCTGCCATACCAAAGGGGAGCCCCTGTGCACGCCACTGATGCGCATATAATAAAAGGAAAGGGGGTAAGCCTGAAGGACAACTGCATTACGATGATCCGTTGCCTATACCGTTCGCAACGCTTCATATTGATCATTTAGGACCGTTTATAAAATCTAAGAGAGGAAATCTTTATATAATTGTAATTACGGACGCATTCAGCAAGTATCTACTTGTAAAAGCCGTCAGGAATACTAAAACACAACCAGTACTACAATTCCTGAATGAAGTTTCAGCCTATTTTGGATTGCCTACCCGAATAATTTCTGATCGCGGCACTGCATATACATCAACCGCATTCGAAGACTATTGTACTAAAAATAATATCATTCATATAAAAACAACAGTGAAAACACTTCGTGCGAATGGCCAGGTTGAAAGGTTCAATCAAACCATTCTTAATTATTTGAGGACAACTGTAGAAAATCCAAACGAATGGGATAAAGGCATGCGAGTGGGTGCTAAATACTACAAAAAACGAAACTACTAAATTTTGTCCTAACGAGATTATATTTGACTTTGATCTACGAGATATCATACCTAATTGCATTCTTGAAGCTTTAAACAATGATTACGAACTGGATGAGAAGAGTATAAGTATTAATGAAAAGAGGCAGCTCGCTCTCGATCGCATACAAATAGAGCGAGAAAAATGGAAGCAACGGTTTGACCGAAAACACAGAACTCCGAAAGTGTACAAAGAAAACGATCTGGTACTCATCGAGCACGTCCCACCTGCTACGGGTATGTCACGGAAGCTATAGCCTCTGTACAAAGGTCCATATATAGTCAGGCGAGCACTAGGAAAGGATCGATACCTTATCGAGGACATTGAAGGACAGCAACGCACACAAAAACCATTTTGCTCTATCTTCTCAACAGAAAGGATAAACCCATGGTGCAGTTCATCGCCAGAACTGGAAAATGTAGAAGAAGACGATGGCCATGAAGAAGACGATGATTCAGAGGAAGATGAACCCGAGGGCGAGTCCAATATCAGGAATGGCGGAATGTCATCGTCAGAATAAAACTATAACTATAAAATATTCACGCAATCGAGTAGCCTAGTTTTTGTTGGTTGTCATAAATAATTAATTAGAACAATAAAACATACGAATACCGAACAATAGCTTTTTTTTTAATTTTAATATAATTAACGATTTCGATATAACTGAATTGGTCCTTGACACATATTTTACCATTAAAACGAAATTACGCTTTTATCGAACGTTGATCCTCCGATTCTTCTTTATGGATCTGAAACGTGGACACTGCTCAAACCGGATGTTAAGAAGCTCGAGGTCTTCCAAATACGACGCTTGAGGCAAATTCTCGTTGTCTCTTCGCCATCGCTTTCGAAACGAGACAGTTAGACAGAGATGCGATCAGCAGACTGATCGAAGAAGAAAAGCAAAAACGACGACTACAGTGGTTTGGACATATTTGCCGAGTAGATGATAACCCCTTGCCATGTAAACTTCTCTGGCGAGACGTCTAACCACTGCACTGGAGAATCCAGCGATCGGAACCGAAGAAAACCTGGCTAAACAATATCGAGGGTTACCTAAAGAATCAACGATTGTCAGTTACCGTGGCTCGAGACGTCGCCAAAAACCGGTAAGAATGGAAACGAATCATAAATAGAGTTCGAAACTCAGCGGCACCAACAGCACCGTATCCGTTGCGGGGACGTCCCGCTCGGACCGCCAGCTAACGGATCAAAGAAGAATAAAGAAAAAGAACTATGGAACATTATTACTCAGGGTCAGTATGCTCTAACTGCAGAATCTTTTCATCCACTCTATCCTCGATTTCTTCCTTCAGGCTCACTCACTACTAGCCATTGTACTTAGTATCTCACATACAATGTATGTATAAAAAAATAAAAAATAGATCGAAGGACTCAAATTTTGGTGGCAATATTTATGCCTTGGTATTTCTGCTCAACAGCATCAAATATGCACTTATTCATGAGACTACTCAAGCAAGTTAGAAATGATATTCCAGGATCTCTATTAATTTCGCTCCTATCTACAAATGTTAAGTAAGGTAAACACAATCATAGTTTTTATTTAAATTTAAAATTGATTTGGTAATATTCACACTATCAAACTTCCCCATTGGAGGTCTTCCCTGTTTCTGGCCAGCTATCAGTATTTCTGTGCAGGACAAACTAATAAACCTGGAAATTTATTCATCTATCCACGGCCACATTGTGGCTTTCTCCCGAACTAAAATGACGGTGTGAGTCACATCTCACATGATATGAGACAAAACCAATTGCCACCACCAAAGGTGTCTGTCTCCTTTGTGTCCTCCTGGTTTCAATTAAAATTCTTTAGTACCACAAGTTTACTGGAGGCTCCCTAATATACAATGGATGCGCGTTTCCAAATGAAATTCTTCAGCACTGGGGTCGTGGAGCGGTGAAATTCAATACCTGGAGAATTGAGGTTTCCAATTTTTTCCTCGATTTAATTAGGAATGTTCGAGGTAAACAGTGGTAGGCTCTGTAGTACACCTGTAAAGCTTTGTTATTGTGAAACATGTGTGGTAAAAATGGTGTAACCAGAAAAAAATTTGAGTTGTTTTGTGATTTTTATGTATTATTAATATTTTTAATATTTGCTGATGGTACTTTGTATTTCTTTATTTTACTTTTATTTCATATATGTACATACATATATTTATATTCATAACATTGGAGTATCTATCATAGTCCAATCAAATGTCGAAACGCCTGGCTGTGGATAGGTCTTGGGTAGACGAACAGTTACAGTTTTAGATAGGTGGCAGTATTTTGGGTAGATTGCTGCTTTATTCAAGAAAATATCTAATAGGGTTACAAAGATACATCGTAATATGTAAACCTCTACCAAAAAAGTTTCAATACGCCTTAGTGGATAAACCGTCCCCCTAACCCCCCTCGCGAGTGTTGTATAATGCTATTTGAAACTCTCGCCCGATGGCCGGATTCCGTAGGCACGCCCAATTCTTCTTTGCTGCTGGTGGCGCCATTTTCTTCGCTCTTTGTAATTGCATCTGTAATTTCGCTTGAACAAGATAATGGTCCGATCCGCAATCGGGCCCATGCATTGCACGTTCGTCTTTGAGCGTAGATCGGAATATTGCGTTGATGAAAACGTAGTCTAACATCGCTGAGTCTTTGCAAGAAGGATTTCGTCAGGTGAGTTGGTATTTGAGTGGATGGCGGAAAATCTGGTGCCGACGATCAAGTTGTTTGACGCTGCGAATGAAAGCAGGCGTAAGATGTTGTCGTTAATTACCCCGGGTCCAAATTTACCCAACATTCCTTCCCAGCCGGTTCGATCAGCTCCTGAATGTGCATTGAAGTCCCCCGCGAGTTTTATTAATTCGGTTCGAGGATTCATAAACAACACCTGTTGTAGGTCGTAAAATTCGTCTTTGTTCACGTACGTCCCTGGTCTCTGTTGGGGCATAAACAGATATGATATGGGTCTAGATCGTTCCACCGACGGTTATAACCGCCAAACTTTCGGATTCGGTTGGAATGCGACAACGCTGCTAGCAGCCTGTCGATTGACCATAAAGACGATGCCGACCTCACGTCTCTCACCACCGGAATAGTAAAGCGTCATTGTTTCGTCGATTGTTGGCGGGACGGTCATCAATGTCCCGGGTCCGGTAAGTCGTAGTTCCGACAGCGTAGCAATTAATATTTTGCATTTCAATAATTCCATTGCTATGATTTCCTTTTGACCGACGTGATGTCCTGTCGTACATTCCACGCGTCGAATTGAATTTTCATTTTCGGTGTGACTAATTTGGGTGTTCGGCCAGTAACTTCTGGATGCAGGAGCATTATTTCGTGAATAGTTGGTTCGTATATCCATACGGTTTCTTGCCTAGTTTCTTCGGTTTCCCGATTCTGGTCCACTCCGCAGGTCGACCACCCTCCTCCTTTCACACCCTGGGCTTGGGACCAGATGACGTCAGAGTTACAGGTGGAGCTAATAAAAGAAGAAGCTTATTAAAACCGAAGTACTTTAATCCAGTTCGAGTGGCACTAAAACTTGAACTATTCATTAGGGGAAGTATATCAAGTTCCCATGCGCTATTACCAATCAAACTCCAGAAATTAACAAGTCTTTCATCTTTATATGGTTAATGAGTGAAAGACAGCTACATACATATGTATATACATACACAAATTCTTCAAATCAAGGTGCTGTGGATTATTCATTCATGGAAAGTCAAAATTAAAGCCACGACCTTCTTAAATGATATCCACTATCTTGGACACCTATTTATATATCTTAGACCCCCAATTTTTGCCGCTGACATCGAATTACGATTTAAAATGTAACTGCCTTTGGCCAAGGCACAGATTTGTCAAACTATGAATCAAATGTCTATTTTCAACTTTTAGTACTGCAGTTTGTTTTCTCAATGACATATTGCTTGATTTACTCTGTACAGTGCTGAACAAACTGAAGCAAATTTTCCTAGTTTGTGTAGCTTATAAATAGCAAATTTAACTATCCCACTTGTTGCGTTTTAATTGCAAACTTATCGCAACTTTTTCATCATAACAATCAACTCCCCAAGAAATTGTAATCGATTAACATCAAATGAGGGCGTTCTATCAAAATGGCGTCTAGTTTCTAGGAAAAAGAAATCAACATTTTCCATATAAACCAATGATTTTTCATTTTTCAATTTAATGGTTGCCAGTCGCACGCCTCTAGATGTGCGTGCAATTGTACCGCTTGCGTACCTGATTTATAGCGTTGTAATTGCCGCAGCCTCACGGTCACGTTAGTCGAGACGCAACACCGGCGGTGGATCAGGTGAATATCCATTGGGATTCCACCGGCAAGATTTTAGTATATCTTACAGATACTTAGCAAAAGGAGACAGTGAGAACAGAGATCCAAGCATAGATTAGATATTGCCACAGCATTGGTTATTATCTGATTGATCGGGACTAGATTAGGGGTGGTTAATTACCACATGCACGGTACTGTTAATATGGCCTTAACTGGTTGTTGCTGCGAAAAATTTATATCTGTTGCCTTGTACAATTGGCACTAATATGCTGTGTGTGCATCTATGTCGGCCGGGACGGACACGGACCCGTCTGGCATTTAAACGGCGTTCGGCCAATTGATGGCGGTATGGAACGTGTGGGGATTTTCACTAATTGGAAACCATGTAAAGATGATTTATAACATTTTCATCTTTTTACTTTAATATTTCGAAATTTTACTTTTTGCTTTCTATAAATTCCTTGTGGTTATGTGCTTCTATGTAAGCAGTCCATTCAATACAGAACAGGTAACAAAAGACTTACGTTAGTCTTTAATTTAAATTCAAAAAGTGACATATGTAAATGTAATAGTAATAGTAAATGTAATATGGCAAAACACTGATGAGTTTTCAACGAAATATTGGGAATATTTTGAAATATGTTTTTAATCTTGCTTCTGTTTTCCGGAGAGACCTAAAGGCAACGCTTCTATAGCAATCCCTATTAAAACTTGCAACCTAAAGCGATGAGAGGCATAGCGGGACCACCCATGCTGCCACGCATATTGATATTGAGGCATCGGCCTCCTAAAGCAAGCTAAACACACTCATATTGTTGTTAGTATTGTCTGAAAAATAATAGACTCTGTGGGTTACGTCTTTACGAGTACAACGTGTTTATTCAATTCCCCTGAAAACAAAAACTCAATATTTAACAAAATTAAAAAGTCGCCTGACTTCATTCCCGGTTCCTTGGATCGCTCTCGGTTTTTTAGAATTTCTGGAAAGTATCGAGTTTACAGTGATGGCGGTGACAGCTCGTCCATTCCTGACTTGAGGGTGGAGACGGCTTCTTCATCCTCATCCGACTGGTCGATTTGGTCTAGATCGGGGCTCAGATGACACCAGGAGCGCGTTCAAAAACCTTACTATAGTAAACCACGAGGTAAGCTGTGGTTATGCTGCATCACTTCACTTAACCACGAAAGTTTATGTTTAACCATGGAGGTTTTTGAACGCACCGTGGTTAAATACGTGGTAAAGAAAAATTAAATTTTTTTTCCATAAAATAGTGTCGGCTATTTGCCTCAATTATTTCCAATAATTATTTATTTAAAATAATCGCACAAATCCCACTTTGATTTTTTCATTATTAACATTAAAACAAATGTCAAAAAATTGTTTTTATTCTTCTTCTTCTTAACTATCGCTAACCATGCTCTCGAGCATGGTTAAAATTTAACTACACCATGGTTAACCACGGGAGTTTTTGAACGCCAAAAAGTTATGCTCGTGGTTATGTTGTAGTTAACCACCGAGTTTTTGAACGACAAAAGTTTACCATAGTTAACCATGGTTAACCATAGTAAGGTTTTTGAACGCGCTCCAGGGCTTCAGTTTGTCGCTGGTATATACCGAAGAGAATCGGCGTTTCTTTGGTGCGGATTCAAGATCTTCGATGACGTAACGATCATGTCGCAAGACCTTTGCAATGATGAAAGGTCCTCGGTATTTCGGGTCTAATTTATGTGATTCACCGGTTGGCGAAGGGACCGCTTCAATGACAACTAAATCACCTTCTGCGTACACCACTGGGGCTTTATGTTGGGCATCGAACGTTTTCTCATGTCGACTGGAGCAGAGTCCACATCTTGATCTTGATGTAGTATTTGGACAAGACGATTCACGGAGATGTCTCTAAGAGAGAAGTCGAAGATAAGTTCGTGAGGACTGTATCCGGTGGTGGAGTTGCGTTGGGTGTTCAATGACCATTGTAAGAACCTCAGGTGATTGTCCCAATCCTTAACGTCGGCGTCAGTGGTGCGTAAAAATTGTAGGATTGACTCGTTGGCGCGCTCAATTTGACCATTTGCGCGAGGGGTACGAACGGCGGTTTTGATATGACGGATGCCATGTCGGTTGCAGTATGCTTCGAAGTCCCGCGAGGTATAGACAGTGCCACGATCGGTGCTAATAGTGGCCGGCAGTCCGAAATATGACGTCAGCTCATTCAGAGCTGCAATACAGGGTTGTGTTTTTGTTGTTTTCACGGCCTTGACGATGATATATTTACTAAAGGCATCTGAAATGCCTATGACGTGCATGTTGCCTTGACGACTCTTGGGAAAAGGTCCGAGATGGTCCATGTGAAGTGTTTGGAAAGGAATAGGGTCTATAACTGTTTTAAACATCCTACCTTCGACGGTGCCAGCAGGTTTCTTATGGTAGCAGCATTCTACGCAGGCAGCGATGTATGATTTGGTGTAGTTTCGCATTCGCCTAAACCACCAATTCTGCTTAAGTCTTCCGAGCGTCTTCTCCAGACCGAAATGACCGTTGTCGTCGTGACACCATTTGACGACTCTCCATCTGACGGCAGCTGGAACCAGCTGGAACTACAAGTTTTCTCTCATCTCCAATGATGCGATACAACCGACCGTTCTTTAAGCTGTATTCATTCCTGATTTGTGTAATTTGTTCAGATTGAGTCTTTCCATTTAGAGCGGTGATAATTGTTGCCAATTTAGGGTCTTGGAGCTGCATGGCTGAGACCCAATCTGCGGGGTCAATAGAGACTCTCAGGATGTTCGCGACAACCGTGGGTGGTGTTGAAGGAGGCAGTACGGGTGCCCTGCTCATGGCGTCAACATGTGACATAGTGGAGCCAGGTCGGTGGATGACGGTGATAGTTTAAGCCACTAGCGGGCGATACGTGGAACCATGGGTGTTGTTGCTTTCGTTGTGCTGACGGCGCGGCGGAGCAATTTGTAAACACACAGAAGTGTTTTCCCAGGAGATACATTCGAAATCTCGAGATGGTTTCGACGACGGCGAGCACTTCTAATTCATTACTAGCATAATTGGTTTCGGCAGCTGTGCAGCAACGACTGTAAAAACTAACAGGTTTATAGTCATAGCTCTCTGTTTCCTGAAGTAGAATCCCTGCCAAGCCGTCACGACTGGCATCGGTATGGACTTGATGGTTCCGTATCGGATTGTAAACTTCTAAAACTGGGTCGGTACAGAGAATTTCCTTAATTCTGTCAAAAGCTGATTCGTGCTCTGCTGTCTAGTTAAAATGAGCTGGTGCGTTCTTTGTTTTCAGCAAATTGGTAAGGGGTTTGACGATTGCCGAATAATTAGGTACAAACTTTCTAAAGAATCCGGTGAGGCCTAGGAATCTTCTAACTTCGGTAACAGTGATTGGTGCTTTAAAATTTTGAATCGCTATGGTTTTTTCTTTCCCAGGTTTAACCCCATCTTGGGTTACTCGATTACCCAGGAATACGATCTCGGTTGCCAAAAAGGTGTATTTCTTAAGATGTAGTGTTAACTCGGCAGGACGAACAAGTTGTAGGAATTCACTCAACCTGTATAAGCCCTCGGTGACTGTGTGACTCGGTATGATGACTTCGTCGACGTAGCTAATGATCCTACCGGCTGTGCCTTGTATCAATTTTCGCTCGTATTGTCCTCGATGTGTGATGAAAGCCGTGTACTGCTTGGAATTTTCGTGGACTGGGATTTGGTAGTATCCGGACATCATATCCAATGTCGCAAAATAGCGATAACCTGAAATCATGGACAATATTTCCGCAACGGTTGGCATCGGGAACGGCACACAGTGGGACCAAATCCAAAAAAGCTGGCCAAAAGTCTAAAAAAAAAGTTTATAGATTGCGGTTTTTTTTGGGGGGGATTATTCGAGGACACTTCCAATAGTGAGCAATCAGTCACGGAAGGTTAGATTTTTTTCTACGGACTGAGAAATTGTAGTTGCTACTTTACTCTTTTTGCTTATTTTTAAACGTTAATATTGTGAAAAAAGGTTAACGTTTTCAAAACGCTATAAAAAATTAAGTAACCAAGCAATCGTGGTCGTGTAAAGTGGAATTTTCTTTGGAAGGTATGTAGAGTATAAAAAAAATTGCACTATACCCATTAAGCAAGTATATAATACTCAGTAAGCATCTATTACACATGCTTCTTATGAATTTGGATTGTAAGAATGCGATATATATTGGACAAAAAGTAATATTGCTCCACTCTGCTCCACTGGAAAATTTGCTGGGCGTTGTTGGTAAAGGTGTATTCCTTCACCTCCAAAAAAAAACCGCTGCCCAAAATTGCCCCTCCGTGTTTTAAGGGTTCACATACGTCCAGCACTAGCCCATGGAAGTGGTATTTCAATATTGCAAAAATGCGGGACAAGGTTTTATTTTTGGGATGTGTAGGGGGGTCAGTGTGAGCTTAAATCTGAGTTTTCGGGATTCTAACCCACTCCCCCCAATTTGGCCGCCATCTTGGAAAAGGTGCGCAAATGGTTTTTCCATTATATCTCCGTAACAGTAAATCTTACAGAAAATTTGCAAGGCACTTTTTGTTTATAATTAAATTATCTACAATATATTAGTAAGATATTTTTGGGTAAATTTAATAATTAAGAAGTTATAAGCCTTAGAACACCAAAATTAGTACACAGTATTTTCTTTTAATGGCTATAGCTCTGAATGTTCGACATCAGAAGATAAAGATACAACTTTTACTTGTATTCACAATGATTTTCTTCTGTAATTGCATTCTTAAAAATTCTTATTTTGTCTTTCTAATAAACAATAACTTCCTAATAAAATAACTTGCTTATAAAAAAATTAATCAAAAGTATTAAACATTATATTAAAACAAATTTTTTGATTTTTTTAAGAGGTTATGTTAACCATATTGAGTCCACCATTTTGAAAATCGAAATTTCGACACCGGATTCGTCATCAGCGACCCCGAAAACCCCTAAGTGAGATGTTTTGGTATCATTTACTAAAGTTTTTGACTATTTGGAGGGGTTATGTTAACCATATTGAGTCCGCCATTTTGAAAATCGACATTTCGACACCGGATTCGTCATCAGCGACCCCGAAAACCCCTGAGTGTAAAATTTGAGATCATTTAATGCACTTTTTGACTTTTGGCCAGCTTTTTTGGATTTGGTCCCACTGTGCGGCATTTTGACAGTGATAGCATTTAGGGCCCGGTAATCAACACACATACGGTCTTCTCTATTTGCCTTCTTAACGAGTACAATGGGTGATGAGTCTGGGGACGAACTTGGTCGGATGATGTCGTGCACTAACAAGTCATTTATGATGTTATCAATCACTTAGCGTTTGGCAAATGGGACACGTTATGGTTTTTTATTTATGGGTTAATTTGATGTTAGCTTAATAGACATAGTTGTTGTTTTGCATAAGCCAAGACCATCAAGTTGTCGGGTTGGGTTTCTCCGATCCAATTGTCTTTACGTTGCCGGCTTGTTTCCCTTTCGCTTCGGGGCAAGTGGCATCAGTATTAGCAGATGGCACATCGAGAGCGTCGTTGTGGTTGTGGGCAATTCACGGACAAATGCCCTGTGTCGAAGCAGTTATAGCACACTATGTTAGTGCTGGAATGTTTCCTTTCGGTTAATGGAGCTTTTGAGTGTTGAGGAGACGATTTCCTTTCAGGTTTTTGCGACGGTTGTGAGACTTGACGTCTGTCGGTACCTGATGAACTTGAAGCTCTATTAGTTAAATATCTTTCGATGGCGCATCGTAGATCGTTTGTGGACTGGAAATCCATACTCGGTAGTGCATTTTGTAGGTCACAGTGTTTAAGACCGTTCCTGATATAACGGATGATAGCTGCGTCGTTCACTCCATGCTTGTTTCCCAATGCACGGGTGCGATGGAAATAATCAATGATGCGTTCCCCCGGACGTCGACTGCAGTAAGTTTATAAGTTTTATTTGAATGTCGGCTTCGTTATCAATTTCCCCAAAATCCTGACACAGACTGGAAGAAAATTCGTACCATGTGCGATATATCTCAGTTGTTTAGTCTGCCCGAATTCTGGCTGGTCCTTTTAGCTTCGATTGAACAGCCATTAGTACATTATATTGATTCCAATTATAGAAAGTTATGAGGCCGTTGATTCTGGCAACAAATCATTTACATTTACATTTATTATAAAAACATAAATACACAAGATTAAAATCTTAAATTTGTACAAAGAGAAACGGAAACCTAGATATTAAACTTTACAATCAAAATAGATCTATAACTTAAAAAATAAAAGAATATAAAAACTAGTATCCAAAGGAATTAAAATAATGTAATAGAAAGAAAAAAGAATAAGAATAAGAAAAAAGAAAAAGAATAAGAATATCTTTCAGCTAACAATGATAATTCATTGGATGGGTCAAATTCTGGTAATAAGTCCAACATTTCCCGAACAGACATTTCTCGTAAAGAATATGCAACAGGAGTTGACGTAATTGCAGAGCCTGGATTTATATTTGCTCCTAATATTAGCTGTGTAACGTTGACGTTCAATGGCAGATGAACAATATTAAAGTTTGACGGCGGTGGAAAGCTGGCGTTTGCCGGCGAGAAGGCATTGGTAGTTGACGGAGCTATACCATTAGCAATTGACGGCGGTGTAATGTTAGCGGTTCACGGCGGTAATGTTGGCGGTTGACGGTGGCGGAGCGCTAGTTGCTGCTGACGCAACAGCGCTGACTGTCGATGCTTTATATGAGGTTAGGGATTTAACCTCCCCCATTACCTCTTTTAAAACTTCCCTAAGTTTTTCGATTTCGCTCCACAATTCTTTCACTTCTCCGATGTCGGTTTTCCTCCTCGCTGGTTACTTCGTCTTCGTCGAACTCATCTTTATCGAGATCTTCATAAATTCTGTTCAACAGAATTGCTTTCGTTCCGGTAGTTGCCAGACCATGCGCTTGTAAGATTTTCCTCAATTGGGTCACCCTTACTGTGCTGGCTTTTATCAACACCATTTTGTCTTGACAAAAGCTAAAACGAAAGTTAGCGAAATTTTATAATTTTAATGGTACTCAGCGGTTAATCCCAATAAATCCCACTTCTGAGATGTCAGACGGTATGGCACGAGCAGACGATAAATGAAAAATAATAGACTCTGTGGGTTACGTCTTTACGAGTACAACGTGTTTATTCAATTCCCCCTGAAAACAAAAACTCAATATTTAACAAAATTAAAAAGTCGCCTGACTTCATTTCCGGTTGCTTGGATCCCTCTCGGTTTTTTAGTATTTCTGGCAAGTATCGAGTTTACAGTGATGGCGGTGGCAGTATTTATAAGCAAGCGATTAGCGGGTTCGAACATGCCATAATTGCTGTTAGAGGAATTAATGTGCAAGAGAGGTTCACCTCTCAGGTTGTAGTTATTCACTCTAAATGACGCGCGGCTTCTTAAGAAACCAGAGTCCACCTTGTCATTCATCAGTCGATGAACGAATATAACGTCAGCGACCTCACGGGGCTTATGGAGAGAGCTTAAGCCGAGCAATTTAAGTCTGTTCTCATAAGGCGGAAGAGCAAGTGGGTCATTCCACGGGAGGTGGCTGAGTGCAAACCGAACGAACTTCCTTTGAACCGATTCGATTGTACTAACATGGAAGGAGTAGTAAGGAGACCATACCTGGGAAGCGTAGTCAAGCAAAGGCCTAACCAACGATACGTACAGGTGTTAAGTGATGAGGGGGTTGTTGAACTCTTTGGACCATCTTTTTATAAATCCCAGAACTGAATTGCCCTTGGAGGAGATATAATTGATGTGGGTGGATAAATCCAACTTACTTTCTAACCTAACCCCAAGATCGATTACAGATTCAGTACGGGAGACCTTATTGTCAAGGAAAGTATAGTCAGAAGTTATAACACCACATTTCCTACAAAAATTCATGATCTCGCATTTACTAATATTAAGCACAAGGTTGTTGTTGTTGGAACACCAAGAATAGAAGGTGTTTAGATCTGCTTGCAGAAGTTTGCAATCCTCTATATGTACTCCTTATGTGGCGATACAGTTTGATGTCATCAGCGTAAATAAGGATTTTGGGTAACAATATCGTCAATTGATAAAATAAAAAGGAGAGGGCCAAGATGACTACCTTGCGGGACTTCAGAGGACGCTTCGATGTTCTTAGATTTGAATCCGCGGAATAGAACCTGGTAGGTTCTGTCGGCTAAGTACGACTGGAACCATACCACAAGGGCATGCCGAAAGCCTAATCTCTTTAGTTTAAGAACTATAATAGAGTGGGAGAGCTTGTCGAAAGCCTTACTAAAGTCTGTGTAGACACAGTCAGTTTGGCAGCCAGTAACAAATCCTCTAACTGTGTGTGAAGAGAACTCCAGTAAATTAGTAGTAGTGGAACGGGCTGCAAGAAAACCATGTTGGTTTGTTGAAAGCCTCTTGCAGATAGGGGCGATAGCAGAATAAATAATAGATTCGGTTGTAGCACGTAAGTTGTTTCAATCGTCCTCTTCATACAAAAATCTTGAAATACACAAATGATCTACATAATATAGGTCGAGGCATACGAAGGGCACTGGCAACGAACGCCCTCTCCAAATTAAAATACAGGAAAGTTTTTATTTGTAAATATTATCTTATTTGTACCAAATCACTTAAGTACTTAAAGGTTAACTAGTTAGGTACTTTCAATGCAACCTTGTGAAAATTACTACCTTTAAATATCTGCCATATCAAAAACATTAACATTTGCATAATTCATAAAAACTGCATGTAAAATTATTCATAAAATTTAAATAACATTTCAAACAACAGATAAAAACTGACCAAATAAATTCCAATTGAATGTTTCCAGTCTTGTTTGGAGCTTGTTCTCCGCCAACCAGGTAGCCGATAGCCCAATTACACACATGTAAACGACTGTCAATATTTACCATCGATTTCATATTTTGCTTATCTTAAGTACTGAACTACCGACATCACATATTTTGTAGTCCCGGTTAAAAGTTGAGCAAATCGCAATTAAGAGTTTAAAAACTGATGCAGGATTTAATTAAGTCAATGGGCTTAGCACTTGGCGGGTATATTAAAAACCAGGTGAAAAGGAATAAAAGCGGTCGGAGTTGCGCGCGCATCTAGCTAATTAATGATCTGAGTATGGATCTAAAAGGAGCCTATAATTTCCTGTCGAACGTTATGTTGAGGGCCGGTGAAAACTTTCCTCCCTCACGTCCTGAAGCCTGCGCAGTATATCACGTTCAGGTGAGTCGTCGGTGGTAATTTTAATGTTTTTTTTTCTGTGCAAAAAAAAAATAAATAAATAAATTTCCAGAAAACGTTTCAGTCTTGTTACTAACCGTTCTGAAGTCAAGATGTGCGAAACGTGAGATCAGGAGCCGCACAGCAGTTAACAAGAAGTTATTGATTCACGAGGATCACTAATGAGGGACTTTTTGACTGCTAGCCGTAATTCATTTGATCGACTTAACTCGCCTTTACTTGTGGCATGCTATATTGGTATGTTGTTTCCTCCGTCTGAATATGAAGGCTGCCTTAAAAATCGATTAAAAGCTGAGCAAGTTATCAGGTACTACTCATAATGCGCAACGTAAAGTGATTGTTCCATGAGTTATGCGAGAAAATCGTGCACAGGTGTTACACTGCGAATATTTTATTTATATGCAAGGTATGACTATAGTCTCGATGTAGATTGCGATCGTTCAGTTCCCCGTCACTCATGTAAATCAATACGAAAGGCCAAAAAAATCAGAGATAGTAGATATTTGTTTTGTTTACACTAAATATCAATTAGATGATCTTCAAATTTAATTCAAATCATGTCACGACTAGCCATTTACCTGCAAGCCACGTTCCAGAAACAAATTTGTATTTAATAGACAGTTCGGCCCCGCTACCCTCCCGAGCCACCATCAACCCCCATAGAAAATAGTCTTGAACTCTATTGCGAAAATAGATTACTGCTAATCCGTCAAAATCAGGTGGCATAAATCGATATAAATCGTAGATAAGATCGCCAGCGGTGTGATTGCTTATAACAACAACGCCGCGCCGCGCCGTTCAACTGTGCCAAAACCCAAAATACAAACATTCAGCTCGAGTAAAATGGCTTGAAAATCGCCATTGTTACTATGAACGACTCAAGACTGGGAGCCACTTACGAGATGGCGTTTATTTGTTGAATTATTAAACATGATAAGGCCGGAATTTATGGCCCTGTTATTATTTAGGGATTAAGTTTCGATTTGCTTAGGTTAAATTGATTTTATGGATACACAAGGTGACAACAATAAATTAATGATTTGCAGCTTTTTGGTATTTGGCTGATGTGGTATTTTTCCTATCGGGTATTGAAAGTATTGCCTGGAAAAATTCCCAACATTATTTTGTTTGATGGGTGGATGGATATTGCGACCAGATGAACCTAATCAATTTGGGTTCTTGTTGAAATTACTGGAAAATGTTAATGCTTCATTCAGGAAGGAGATCACCATCATCGGTATCACTATAGCCTATTTATTGGTCTTGCCTTCATGGGCGGCGCTTTCATAGATGCGAATGGTGCACTTGCACCGGGCGCAATTTGTCGAGGGCGAAATTTCTGAAATTAGAATTTAAAAAAATTTAAAACTTAAAAAAAAATGAAAAGTATTCTCGCGGGTGCAAGAAATTGCACAAGTTTATTCAACTTCTGCCCCTGTACTTTCTCATACATCTGGGAAAATTGGGTCAAAAGAAAATGGCTGACTGCTTTTTTTACAATCCATTCAATATGGGTATCAAATTAAACGTTATGTCAAGTAAACTACGATTAGCTTTAGAAATTCAAAATGGGGGCCAACACAAAACGAGGGATAACATTTTTTACAGGTATATGGGTATCAAATGAAAAGATATGACAATTAGAATATTATTAGCTGTGTCATTCAAGTGCGTCATTCCAAATTCAAAATTTCGGCCAACACAAAATTACAGTTTACCCTTTTCTTTACAACGTCCTCGGTATGGGTATCAAATGAAAGTATATATGTACATGTATGACAGTAAGCTGTGTGACGTCATTTTAAATCTAATATTATTACACGATAAACCGACTGCTCTGCATTTTTTTCGTGTAACGATTCTATTGTCTATGTAGCTGTGCACAAAACAGCAAGAATTCTCATGAATTTCACAGATCCCGAGATCGAAGTTACGTTTGTATTAATGTGGTGCTTCCAATTTATTGGAATTATGGAGATGGGAAAATAAAGGAGATGGAAGTTTTAGCTCTTAACAGTGTTGTAAGTATGTTTATTTTGAAAGTGGTGCAAGTCCATATTAGATTGAAAATATTTTTAACCATACAGCAAAATATAGCTCCGGCTGCTGTATGGTGAAGCAAATCTAATGGTTTAACATCAGTTTGAAATGTAGGGTGTTTTTATCTATTTATCTTTGATATTGGTAGTCGCCAATTGTACAATATTCCATAAATAATAATAGATATCTTAATATTGTGTGTCGATAATAACGCCAACACCAGGAAATTTTAGTGATCGTGGAATCAATATGAAGAACTGTGATATGTATTGAACTAATATGTAAATGTATATGTAGAGCTGGTTATCAGTAGCGTTAGTCTCCGGCAACTCGAGAGCCAGTATGGTCGGGCCGATAGTGTATAAGCAGTGATGTAAAAACGTGTATAAATAAACTGAATATTATAAAGTACCAAATGTGTTATTATTATTAAAATATATCAAACTGAACTAGCCAAATTGCACGTGCATCATTACTGCTCTAGTTTTGCGTTAGCATCTCCTATAATTACTGGTACATTTTCTGAGGTTTCTCTCAAGGTTTTCGTAGAAGGACTCCTTTCCTTCATCAGACTTATCTTCAGTTGGAGCATGTACCTATATTAATGAGGGAGTAATTGTGGAATTTACCTTTACATTTACCTTTTGTACATTCCTTCGCTTATAACCTATTATAACATCTTTTAAGCTTTTTCTTACGATCAATGCCGTACCTAGGGGGTGGTCTTTATCTTTGCAGCTGTAGTATATTGCGCAATTCTTTTTCTCCATTACGCCTTTCCCCAACTATCTAACTTCTTGAATCGCCATCATATCGGCCTTTTATTTTTCAAGCTGGTCCAATAGTACTCTTAACTTGACAGGTTGGTATAGAGTTCCCACGTTCCAGGTAAATATTCCAAAAGCATTGTCCTTTTTCCATTTGCTTCGTCGTTGAGTTATCCGTCCGGTCCGACGATTTGCTGTCGGGTTCATAGCAATTGATATTGCCAGGTAGGATTGCTAGTCTTTCGTTGGCTTATCCAAAAATGGTGTCAGCATTCCATTTACAAATCCAGAAAATTTCTGTGGGACATCCAGTATTCACACAAAGGAAACTCTTCGGATATTGGGCGAAATTGGTTTGTTTCAATTCTCGAGTCATATGCCAGATAAGGCAATTCTGCTCGAACAAGAGCTAAAAAGCTTCTCGTCCTTACTAAAGCCGAACTCATAGCTTTAACAGGCATTTTCACAAATAACTGTCAGAAAGAAAAAGTAACCATTGAACACTTTCTCGGCAATAGAGCGACCGTCACATAGTGTAGCCCGTCAAATACTTAAGAATTATGAAACACAAATACTAGAACTACTTTAAGACTGATAAGTACACGTCGAGATGGCCGCTAAAAACAAAAAGGAAAGTACAAATTTCTTGTCAGTCAGCGTTTTTGTCACTTCTTTCTTCTTTTAAAGAGTCACGGTCAAATGGGGAGTCCTTTGCCTTATAAACCAGAGTTTTAAGTCGGTGGGGCTGAGGCTTAGCAACACCCTCCCACAAAATGCAAATTGTAAGCAATACCTCGGAACCGGATGGAAAACACGACGACGACCTTTATTTTCGAACCAGGACACGAATTGGAACATGAAATGGATGGATGAAGTCTTTAATACCCCATGAACCGATATAATATCAATATCGTGGGACTTAGTAAGACCAGATGGCACGATGAGGAGCATATTTGAATAAGCGGTATTCTATAAGCCTCAAAAGCTGGTCGCCATTTTCTGAGAGAATTATTATTAGTCGTCTGGGTAGCAGAGTAAGAAGTTATAGTGGACTTTTCGCTGACTTCTGTAGTTCCCACCAACTCATGGTATGTGGAACTTAGCAGAACAGGTGGTATGCAATGGAGATCTCTAGATAGTCTGTGTTGAGTTCAGGACCTCAAAAATTTATAAAACAATTTAGCAACAGAAGGTAGTTCGGAAAGCTTAAGGCTAAATCTGATTGAGACTAAAGAAATGTGTAACTTAACGTGGAATTGGTAGATACCTTGATATCCGGCTAGCATTTCTAAAAGGGTGCCGATAGGGCCCCTGGTGGTCAGTTAAGTTTAGTTTATAAAAAGCATTTTATTTCTTTTACTAACTATCTTAATATAAATTTAACTAATGATTAAGTTAATTATTCTAGCCTATTCTAATCTATCTAACTTACTGGCCCTCAGCAGGCACTCTAAATTAATCTATGTCTTAAATTATATTATGCCTTTCGGCTAAAACTTATCTATAATTATATTTTATTTCAAAAAGAAATCATTGTAACTTTGATTCTAAGAAAAAATGGTGGTCAGTCATCAGCGGAATAGGTGGAATAACATGTAGTATGCCGTGCCGCAACTATTTCGGGCTGATGGAAGTGCTATCATAACCTCCTAAAGGTGGCCACTGGTAACTATTCTATGAGAGAGGATAGGTTATATGATCGGGCTAGTCCCTTCCAAGTAAGGTTGGCGTGAGGCTAATAACCTCACCTCACCATTATTACGGAACGAGCAACATGCCTCGGATACTGGAATCAACGACGACGACCACGGTAACGAAAAAGGCAAAACGATTTGCGAATTTTCTCATGGAATGTTCGAACTCTGTACAGAACTCGAGCTAGACATCATTTGGCCGATACCCTGTCAAAGTATAAAGCTATATTACCGCCATTCAGGATATGAGATGGACAGGGAATGGTGTTTTGCCAAAACGCCATAATGTTTTCATAATATTCTTTTGCGAATCAAATATACAACCGTAATAGTTTTGGGACTAAAACAATAAATGTAAAACTAAACCTAACCTCGAACATTTCAAACTTTCAAAGCAGAAAAAAAAGAAAAGAGTAGCAGCGTACCGTACGCTACCAGGAAAGGGAGGTCCCATCACGAGGTTGTGCTTGGGGGCCCGCAATATATAAATCCGGCCCTGGGTATGGTGCTCCGAGAGCACATTACAACGCTGAAAAGCTTTGTATCCGCTGATCAGGCTCGAATCAACACAGTTGCACTACGCAATGAAATAGGCAGAAACAGCTATGGTAATGAAGTAGAACTCGCCCTAAGTCCTGTGGATGAGATGCCGAGCGTCGACGAGAACTGGACCCGCCTTAAGACCCATTGACTGACCTCAAATTGTGGGTATATATCCGAAAGTTATTCTACCGTTAAAGAGTATGAAGAGGTGTGCAAGCTGTAATAGAGTGCGAAATATACTATCAGTTCGGTGTTGATGGGCTACTTATCTTATATTTTTGAAGATTCTAGCGGGTAGGGTCTTCAATATGCATAGAATTACAGCTTATGCTTTTGTCCAACCAAAATTTCTTTTCTCAACACTTTTCCATAAATCTGAATGAAGCTTATGCAAGTCTGAAGCATCGTTATAAATTAACACCAATGTCATGTTTTGGTTATCTCTGAATCTCTTATTATTTGAATGTCAAAAAAATCACATTATACACTATAGCTGAGGGTTGGGTTCAAACCCTACGTTAACAGCTCCCGTACAAGTCATTCTGCCAGGATCATAATTTCTCATGATAAAGGACGGGAACGACATCAATTACAAAAATAAAACTCGTGACTACCAGATCATAGGTACGCGCAACTTTGAAGCTATAATCACAACTAAAAGCAGAACAAATCCAGACTACAAAAAAATCCGTATGGCAATAAAATGCGTTAAGTTCATTGCGTCATGTACACTTGCTGTTCGCGTCATATACACTTTGAATTTTATCAAGTACAAAGTAATGCCGATATCTTTCCATGAGAAACACCCCGCTGCCAAGGAAGCCGGTCCAATTGCAGTACGTCCCACCTGTGCCAGAAACCAATTTGCAGTGAGCCTTGGTGAGCCACAACCTGCTCAATAGCCAACTGATACTCTGGAAACTGTGTGATCGGTCGACCAGCAATAAATTGTCAATTTGTTAAGCATATTAATTTTGAAGTTAGTTATTAGTTTATGGTCATTAGCAGTACGTCTTCGATTGTGGCAGTGGAATTTCAGATTTTTATGATTATTTTTTAAATATTTTTTTTTACTTATGCGAAGGTTCCAGCTTGTAGGGAGTTGGTGGAGAAAGGTCTGAAACTGAAATTCTTCATTGTTTTCCCCTCTGTATCCTTCCCTTGCCATAAGAGCTTTTGTGTGCATACGGCCTGTCTTTAAGTCGGCATTTCTCTGTTTGTTTACACCTCCAACTAAATCTAATTAGAACATTGTCCTTGGTATTGTGACTCCAATTGTGCTGCGTTCTAATTGTGTCGAGGTCTTTTTGCTCCTGGAATTTTTTTTTATCTAAGTTTCCACTGATAAAAGGGTTTTCTCTCGACTCATCGCAGTCTTCAAAAGGTTTCCTTGATCTGTGTGTATTTTCCTACTATAGCTTCAGCAGTCGTTAAATGAGACATTCCTATAAAATCATTTAACACCCAGGAGTCATCAAAAATATTTTAACTGCAAACAAAATGCATTTAGGTTTAGGAGTAATCCGCAAATACAAAAAGCAAATTTAGTCAATCCATTGCCATTTCCATAAACATCAACTAAATCTTAAGCAGGCAGTGCAACAATCATGCCGACACCTGACAGCCATGGCGTCAGAGGTGGTGCCAACTAATCTCTGTAAGTCCTTGAAAATTTGAGGATCTCTCATATACGCAAAATTCCTTAAGGTTCCGTCTCATATATTCATGGTGCATGGTAATTATTTTCCTGTTAACTCAACTGACATATTGCGATTTTTCGTTAAGGTACGACGGCATCGGGGGTGTATATTAGCAGCTTGAGTCGAGCGAAAAGACGTGGCTTAAGCCAGATTTATGGAAAAGTTATGAAGGCCGCCGTGGAAGACCAAGAGCAAGAGTGAAACACGAATTTTCTGTGGGAATCGTAAAATGATAATGTACCGCCATATACCGTCATGGAAACTTGCAAAATGAAAAATTTTTACTGCCGAAGGAGGCAGGCATTTTTTCTTACCATTCAGTTTATCACTTGAGCGAGTGCAAATTGGAAGTCATCAATCTTAAATTAATTTTGGAGCAGTAAATGTGCGAGCATTTGTTGAGTTGAGAAATCATCGAGATTTTTCGTCTGATTCATTGTCTTTCAGAGTAATTAACTCCTCTGGGGATGACCTTTGTTACCTTATTCTATGTCTCAGCGAACACACATCAGACATAACCGACACAGCGTATTAGAATGCCGACAATAAAGTGAGACCATGTGTCCGTCGTCGTTAGAATTATATGTCACAAAACACTTCCTGGGCTACATTCTTCAGGAGATTAAAGCCCCAAAAAATAATAAGAAATAAAAAACAATCTTCCGACAACTATTCTACATTATCCTCAATTCATTTTGTTCAATTTCATGTTGGATCGTCGACATAGCATAGCATAATAGAACCGCTTAACCTGCTTAACCCTGTCTAAGTCAATTGCGCATGCATTCGGCCTACCTTTCAATATGCGCGTAACCATAATTAATCATGTCTCGACCTGTTGTCGGTTCCGATGGTGCACTGGGGAGACGACAAAGTCGATGATCGGAAGCGTTTTATCTTGTCCACATGCCGGTGTGATTGCTTACGCTAATGCCTTCCATGTTGCCCAGCTGGATATGCGGATTGGAGGAGTTAGTTTGTGATTTTATTGAATGCACCATAAGTTTTAATTAGCCGGATAATTTGCTACTAATAATTTTGGTTGGATAACTAAATTTGTACAGGAAAAACTGGGGCCAGTTTGTGCTGTCGAGCACCGATAATTATTCGAAAGCAAGGAAATCGAAAGAAATTGGTAAAGAAAAATTGAACGTTCGCGTAGTTTGACAGAAATTTTTTCGTTTTTAGTAAGAAAATTGCAGTGTACTGAAACATGAAAATATACATTGTATGTAAAAATATACAAGCCGCATTAGCTATCGACGGATGCAGTTTTATTTTTGCCTTTTGTTTTTAAATTAATGAAGTTGTTTTCAGTTGTTGAGAAATATTTATTTTTAAAGATGAAGATTCCAACCTAAAGATAATACGGTGCTCTTGGGTATATGCTCAACAGCTGCTGTAATAGCTCATACTTCTTAATAAGGATCCACCATCAGTTTTGTTTAAAGACATATTTTCAAACTTTTGACTGCCAACGGAAATGTATTCAAAGAAATTCCAAAAGAGCCGAACGTAAAAGCTGGCGAGTTAGATGCGCTTGTGAGGTGCGCGATGCTTGTTAAGAGTCTGCATCGCACAATGTAAGAGCAAAAAATGGAGACTATTAAGAATTGAAGGAGTAGTGGATAAACTGTCGCAATCCTAAGGGCTGTTTCACAGGAGCCGACGGCCAACCAACAGAAATCGGCTGTTATCGTCCATTCCTCAAACTCAAACTCAAAAGTTATTTATTCATAAAAACATAAAAAAAGTACAATTCTATACATGTAAAAGCTAATACTCGCCAGAAGGCAGACCGTACAGTATGATTAGAAAATACTTAAATAATAAGTTCATATGTGGATATAATATAAGGAATATTAGTGTGATGGTAAATAACAGGAGCCAGGTGAATAGGCTGACTACTAGTATGACAATATTTAATTATAAACTTAATACTAACTTAAAACTAAACACACAAAAAGTTGATGACGAAATCGAATCCGCCATCTTGAAGATGATTTCAGAATCCTGTTGCTTGAATTTTCTTTATTTTTTTTTTTTTTGCCAGTTCACCGAACATCTGCAAAAATATGTTGAATCCGCTGACCAATAACTACAAAGTTATCTAATTTGTTAGTTAGCCCGAGTTACGAATCACTATTATGATATATATTAACCACATGTGGTTTAGATGAAAAGAATTTTTAAGAAATGGTCGGTCCCCCATTTCTAAATACTGATATTGAATGATTCCCCCTTTATAGATTTATTATCATGATATTGATATTAGCACTTGCTTAAACTAAACTGAATATTATTTAAAACAATTCACGTGATAATATATTTTTGGCTTGGCCGCCATTTATGTTTCGCCGGCCTGCGGGCGGCACGTCCGCCCAGGACGGCTCTCCAAATCGAACTCTTATCGTCCATTCCCTTTTGAAACACGACGAAAAGTCGCATGGGCTTTCACACGGGCCAATTTTTCCAACCAACTCTACGTCAAAACGCTTTAGCTTATTGTTGTTGTTTTGTCTTTTCTCTTTCTTTTCTTTTTCCCAAAGGAATAAAAAACAACAACAACCACACAGCTGTCAAAAAGTCGTATCGAAAATCGTGTGAGAAAGTTGAATGGAAAAATCTTCCCTCCCCATCGTCCTCTCTCACCCTCTTCTCTACAAATGACGTTTTCATACGATTTCTGTTGGTTGGCCGTCGGCTCGTGTGAAACAGCCCTAAGTGTCTAAGGACCATACAAATATAATTACATTCTCAGATTGGGTATAAAAGTGGGCAAGGCAGGAAATATCCAGCGGGAAAAATTGGGAGCACTCTCAAAGGGAGGGAAGTTGGAGGAATCTCAATGGACTCTCGAGAGAGCATTATTGGAGATATTTAAGAAATTGAATAGCCCAAGCTCAAAATTTAAAACTGTATTGATGCGATCGATGACTCACCATTATACTGAAAAAGTGAAATTAAGGAAAATTTCATCAGATCATAAATTGCGTTTAACACAATTACACAACAATACACAAGTTTTGATTAGAGAAGTGAAAATTGTGAAAATTAATAAAATAAAAACTAATTTGTGAATCGTTTTTAAAAGCAAACGTAAGTACCTTTCTCTCAATATTTATAAAAAGTCGTAGATTGAATAGGCCGCCAAGCAATTTAGATTTAAATATTATATTTTTATTATGGTACTTTAATGTTGACCTCTACTGTAGATATTTAAAAGAGCTCTCTAATGCTCCTTTTTGTCTCCAACTACATCGTTGCAGGAGTGCTCCTATGGGAGCTCAAATGGAGTGCTAGCCTAGGTGGACATCTAATGTTAAAAAATATATGGAGAGGGAGCAGAAAGGGAGCACTCCATGCTTCCATGGGAGTGCTCCTCCATTCCCTTTAGAGCACTCCATTTCCCACTGAGTACCTTAGCATCAATAACCGGGACCCGTTCCTGGCTTCTCGCAACTGTTCTGTCCATCGGTCCCGATTCTGAGCCGATGTCATTCAGTTTGGCATCCCTAAGCTCTGAGCATTCTGGTTTATGCCATCTGTCCAGCGAAGGTAGAGAACTTTCCGAGCAAACTCAACTTCACTCATACGAGCTAGATGCCCTGCCCTTCAATCGTCCTTTCACACATACGGGGCCAACAATCCTCCGAAGTATTTTCCTCTCGGACACGGCCAAGAGGTTTGAGTGCTTTTTGCTAAGTACCCACGCTTCGGATGCATATGTGAGAACCGGTAAGACCATCGTGTTATACAGTAAAAGTTTAGACGTTATTGTTAATTGTTTGGATTTAAAGAGCTTTGACAGACTATAGTAGGCTTTGTTCCATGCTATTGATTGACCCAAGGTAGTCAATCAAGTCTCAGGAAACGCCCTTTATACTGTGTCGACAATCTATTTTCTTCATATAGAGTGCAATGTCGAACAGCAGCTCTAGTCGGGGAAGGAAGGAGCTGTCACAACCAGCCAGAGATATTTTTTCAGTCCACCTACTCCTAACCATTACTGTCGCGACTTTGACATCGGGGCATCGAGAAACAACTCGCTGGAGTGTTATGCCTCCTGAAACGAGTTGAATCTCATCAACCAACCGATGACATGCGCTTTGGTGGAGCGGGGAAGGGCTCAGGAAGGCTATGACGGAAGGAATCGGGAATGTAAAGAGGGAAGAAGAAAGAAGGAAAGTTATATAGGTGAGAAAGTGGAAAAGGCAAAGGACCGTGGGGCTGGCCGGGATTCGAACCCGGGACCTCTGGGATAGTAGTCATGAGCCTTACCTCTAGACTACCGAGGCCCCCGACGATTGTGGGACCTATGTTAGATGTTCTTGTAGATGAGGCCACCATCGACTTTGTTTTGCTTTCGTTAATGTGCAGTCCCAGTTATCCTGCCGCGTGCTCAATCTGAGTGAAAACTTCTTGTACAGTTGTTGTTATTCTTCCAATGATGTCAATGTCGTCTGCAAAAAAGGCCGGGAGACACATATTCGCACCGTCTCCGGGCAAAAACAAAAATCAAGTAATTTGACGCGGTGCGGACACGGAGATGTGGGGACTGATTGGTAAAATTGTACTTGTTTACTTTCTCTCTCTGACGACACATGGTGCGGATGCGGTGCGGACGCGGTGCATATATGTGTGTCTCGGCCTTACGCCAGTGGTGGATGGAATTGTGGAGGATTGTGTCCCTTGATGTCACGCCCGAATCTCGGATCACTTTCTCCAACGCCAGACCGTCTCTTTGTCGGGGTCCATTATAGATGTTGATTGGTCTGGACAGTGTTCCGGATATTTTTACTTGGCTTGTCACATTGGTCATGGACGCCCTTCATAGTCTTGTCAGTTTGTTCGGGATGCCGAATTCTCTCATGACTTTGTAGAGCTCTACTCTGGCTATGCTATCATAGGTGGCTTTAAAGTCTATGAAGAGGTGTTGACTTGAGTTTGGAAACTCGAGACATTTTACCATAGCCTTCCTCAAGGTGTAAATCTGATCAGTCGTTGATTTGCCTGGGCTGAAGCCACACTGGGATTGGTCTATGATGTTTCTGGCGTATAGGGCCATCCTGATTTATGGGATAGCGGAGAATATCTTATACACGGTGCTCAAAAACATTATACCGCGATAATTAGTGCACGTTGTGATATCTCCTTTTTATATATCGGGCATAGGATGCCTTTTCTCCAGTCTTCTGGCATCACTTCCTGCTCCCATACTGGCACAATTAGTTCATGGATCGTTTGGTGTAATATAGGCCAGCCTTATTATTTTTGGGCCGGGTTATCGCTCTGCTAACTTCTTCTAAACTTGGTTGTGGCAGCATAGCACTATCATCAGATATTTGTGGGGTCTCCGAATGCTCAGTTAGCTCGCCATTTAGCAATTCATGAAAGTGCTCTTCCCATCGCTCCAAGATGCCTTTAGGATCAGACATCAGATTCCCTTCTTTGCCCTTGCAGTATGATCAACATGGGGTGAATTTTGTTGCCTTCTCTGAATCCAGCCTGCTGCCTTCTAAGCGTTCGTTCTACTGCCTCTCTAACCTTGATAGACAATGGTCAAAGATATTTTATAACCGATAATATTGAACAAGGGGCTGAACGACCCCCACATTGACAAGTTTCTTCGCGATGTGCGAAGCTGATTAATTTGCAAGAACTTTGCTTTACTTTGAAATGCCACGATATAACACTTGCAATCAAACTTCAAAAATATTCCAACCCCGCAAACAAGCAACACAAGTTAAAGGGCATCCGAATCTGTTCTCGATGGATGATTTAGGGCGGTTTTGTACATTGCATTCCACCAACGATGATGTTTTTATTTACGTTTGTTATTAGTTAATCCGTGGACCGACATTATTCCGGTTTTTAGATGGAAGCCTGGAACTTATTTTATTTCGTTATGACGGGGCACCGAGGCGTACCGGGTTCCAGCTGGTAGGATGTATTAATAAAATCAGTTACAGAACCACTGTGTTACGTCAATTAATTGTAGATAATTATTGGTGTCTAAGAAAAAACGCGTAGAATGCAACAATTACAAAGTTTCCACTACACAAAAGAGCTTCTGCTGCACTAATAATTGATTTGTCGATGACTAACTAGTCTATGGCTATCATAAGAAAATTCCAAATTCTATTTTCAATAAACGATTTCCAAGAGAACACAATTTCGTAATCTTAAGTTTTTTTCTTGTCTCTTTTTTTATTTCTCACAAATTCAAAGTTTCCGCCATGAAAAACCACGGCGATCAAAGCTTTCTCAAGAACGCCACGGATCGATTGAAAGGCGTTAGTCAATTAAGAAAAATGCGCATGTCAAGCACAATCAGATCGGGCGGCGTTATTAGCGGCGATTTCTGGGGCAACGTCTGATAGGAACTTTTTTCTCCATTTCTTCCCATCCGGAAAGGTGAGAAAACTGTGAGTCATTGGACTTTCGAGGAGTCAAGTTGCGGCTATCTTGTTGGACACATGTCAAGTTGTAATTTGAGGTATGCGATTTGGAGAAATGCATTATTTTTTATTGTGCGATTGGTTTTGGGGTTGTAAGTTATTCCACTTAACATACGGGTGATATTCAATAGATTGGTGCCATATGTCACAGCTATCGGGATTTAATTTCAGCAAATACAATTTTGATATCAGTTTGATTTGGCGATAAGAGCGTAACAATGCAATGTTGTGATCTAATAGATTTGGAATGGTGCTACTTGAAAACGCATTTGCTTGACCGTATATTGGAATGCAATAAAGTTGATTGGTTGATTTATTATAACAAATATTTTATTAGTGTGGACGCATTTCTGCACGACAGGCGACATTTAAAAATAATTTTTGGTATTTTTTTGAGAAGGACTTTGCTATGAAGTAATCAAATATAGATTGGAATGTCTTTGTTGTTTACACAAAAGAGATACGTTTGTTACTAACCATAAGCCCTAGGTTGTATATATTTAAAACGAGTGTTATTTTGAACAAGGCAACTTATACATATAGAGCATGATTTGCACTTCTTTGCCATTTATGAAAAATTCAAAGTGCAATCAAAAATGTGTCTGTGATAAAATTAATTTTCTGGAGGGTAGTAAAATGTTGGAAATTAGTTAGTGCAGTTTAAGAACTTATGTTATTTAGTTATGTATATTATTTAAATTTAGTAGTAAATTATTTTTTTCAATGTTAAGTCCAAGAGAGAACTCATCTAATCATTTTACTAAGTTCCAAAGTTTAGTTTGGAAACGCCTGTTTTTCTATTCACTCATTGCTGCTCCTTGTCCTTGGTATAAAAGATGGATGGATCTTGATGGAGTACAGTTACATCTAGCCTCGAAGGTCAAGAGCCTACGTGTTAAACATAAACTGAACTGGAAACTTAGTTGAGGAAAGGGTGAAAAGGGTCTATATAGCTCTCTACTAATTCCAGAAAATACTTGGGAAGTAACCTAGGCCTCGAATGATTTTGTGGATACGCTGTACTAATGTAGACCAGATACTAAATATGGCATGCATATGTTAAATACCATCCTTTACCTTCTCCTACTGGACCTCTACACTAAGTACCTAACTTGTTGAAGCGCGGTCAAATTCAAAGAAATAGTTTTCTTCGTACCACCTGCCGCTTGTAACGAGTATATTGTTTTTGCCCGGAGAATTTTTTTCGCTTGGCGAATGGGTTTATGTTCCAGATCCCTTCACGGACTCTGCATCTGCTAGTCCTTTGGAATTTCCACCCACCCTCCCCTTCAACAGTCACAGTTCACAGTGTGATGAGCATCTAGCGGCCGCATGTCAAAGTCTTTCATCTTCATATATAATAGAGGAAGAGCCAGCGACATATTTTGGGTTGTCATTTCATTAGTCATGAAAATTTCCACACTGAATCTTATACACCTGCTGAACAATAAAAGCCAATTCTGGCAGCCCCCAGTGGCCGGAATGAAGTACCCTAAAATTACAAAGGGGGTAGGAAATAAAGTTCAATTTTGTTATAGTATTAGTCATGAATTTTCAGGAGATTGTTTTTGATGGTATTCTCTATTTATAAAAATTATTGCCAGAACATTTCCCCTTCACCAAAGTGCCGCCAGAACGCTGTAAATATTCATTTAATAAAACGCTATTTTTGTTATTTCATTATAGTTGAGTCGTCAGAGTCAGACTAAATGTTAACTGACGAAACTTTTTCTAAAAATATAGTTTTTCGTGAGTAGAATATATTAAAAAAGAGTTTCGGAAAATTGGTTGTACGCTGCCCCTAGAAAACCCCCTAAAAACAGAAAATTTCGTTTTTGGCTAATATCTCTTAAACGGTAAGTCCTATCCTAAAATATTGTTTACAAAGTTTGTAGATCATGCAATTATCTACAAAAAATGATATTATACATTTTCCCGTGCGAATCGCCGTTCATGAGATATCGCCGTTTTAAAGATTTAAAATACTCATCCCCTAATTCGCCACTTGTATAGGTCGCCAGACGTTCAATAAATCCTCTGTTGCACTACGTGGCTAATATTTTCAGAGGTGATTCCAGGATGGTTTTGGAGAGAAAAATTGTTCTACAGAGGGGGAATTAAAAAGTGTGATCTAAATCCCAAAATTCTTCGTTTTTTCAGAAAAATTCCAATATTTTAGCATTTTGGTCATATTTTGAACCTACATAACTTGTGAACGGAGTCACTCAAGTTCCTTTTCTAAATATCATATAAAATAATACACATTTACCTAAAAGATGAACCTAATTACATTCATCCATGCGCTCCTTTAATCCCTCATGGGACATAGGGCGGAAACAGTTGCCCTCCAGCGGACTCTGTTTTGCGCGACAGCTCTCAGCTCCGACCAGGATCTCGCAGTTGTTGCGGCTTCTGCTAGTAGGGTTCTCCTCCACGTTGTTCTAGGTCTTCCGACTCGACGGGATCCTTGCGGATTCCAGTCGAGGGCCTGTTTGGCTAGATTTTCGTTTTGGCGTCGCAAGGTGTGGCCAACCCAATTCCATTTCCTTCGTCTGATTTGGTCATAGTTCTTCGTTTGAAATTCTATCCTGCCAGCGGATTTTTAGGATTCGACGCAGGCATCTGTTGATGAAGACTTGTAGGCGCCCTGTGATGAATTGGGTGACTTTCCATGTTTCGCAACCGTATAAAAGGACTGCCTTAACGTTGGAGTTGAACAGCCGCAATTTGGTGTTAGTTGAGATCTCCGTTGATCTCCATATGCGGAACAGGCATGCATATGGGCCTCGTGCTTTATTTATTCTGGAACTGACATCTTCTTCTGCACCACCATTTTCGGTAATAATACTACCGAGGTAGCAGAATTTATCGACCAGTTCCACGTCACGGTTATTCAGCGCAGTCCGTTCAATGGTGTTTGCATTTATCCGCATTACATTGCTCTGCGATAATTCGTCTAGGAGTTATTCAACTTTAAGTAAATATTAAAAAAATACATTTTTTTCTTTCGTAAACACCCTGTATCGTAGTGGATAGTGGGGATAGCCCCCTCTGTAGAACAATTTTTCTCTCCAAAACCATCCTGGAATCAGCTCTGAAAATATTAGCCACGTAGTGCAACAGAGGATTTATTGAACGTCTGGCGACCTATACAAGTGGCGAATTAGGGGATGAGTATTTTAAATCTTTAAAACGGCGATATCTCATGAACGGCGATTCGCACGGGAAAATGTATAATATCATTTTTTGTAGATAATTGCATGATCTACAAACTTTGTAAACAATATTTTAGGATAGGACTTACCGTTTAAGAGATATTAGCCAAAAACGAAATTTTCTGTTTTTAGGGGGTTTTCTAGGGGCAGCGTACAACCAATTTTCCGAAACTCTTTTTTAACATATTCTACTCACGAAAAACTATATTTTTAGAAAAAGTTTCGTCAGTTAACATTTAGTCTGACTCTGACGACTCAACTATAATGAAATAACAAAAATAGCGTTTTATTAAATGAATATTTACAGCGTTCTGGCGGCACTTTAGTGAAGGGGAAATGTTCTGGCAATAATTTTTATAAATAGAGAATACCATCAAAAACAATCTCCTGAAAATTCATGACTAATACTATAACAAAATTGAACTTTATTTCCTACCCCCTTTGTAATTTTAGGGTACTTCATTCCGGCCACTGGGGGCTGCCAGAATTGGCTTTTATTGTTCAGCAGGTGTATAAGATTCAGTGTGGAAATTTTCATGACTAATGAAATGACAACCCGAAAAACGTCGCTGGCTCTTGGTCTATAATTTTCACCCTGCTGATTGTGTGCGTGCTTATATGAACATCATTCCAAATTCAAAATGGCGGCCAACCAAAATGGGCGGACTACCTTTTTCTTTACAAGCCGCATGGAGTATAGTACAGTAAGCTGTGTGACGGTCACCACAAAATGGCGGAAGACATACAATAGACTATAAATAGAAAATAAAAATATAGTTTAAAAAACTAAAAAAATTTTTTTAAATAAACTAAAAAGTAAAAAAATTATTTTTAATGTAATGTTTTTATTGCTCCGTGGGGCGCTAACGAAAAGCTCCTGTATTAATAAAAATAAGATATGTATGTAGGTAAAGAGTAAGTATTTATTAGATTTTTTAGGGGCCTTATTTTTTCTGCAAAAAACGCCTTAGTTGCAGTTTTGTGCCAAAAATCTTAAAAAAATTAAAAACTATAAAAAAAAATTTAAAAAACAGAATTTTAATGATTGGATATTGGAAAGAGAGTTTTAGAGCATACGTAAAAAAATCAGGACCAACATGGGAGATTTTCTTTTGGCGCATTGACAAATTTACCTTTTTAAGTTCACTTAATTGCAAAATGCATTATGAAAAACTATTTGACCGAGCATTTTTGGGTTGCACGATGGGTGCCAAATTTGCAAAAGTAATTAATTTTTTGGCGTTTTTATGGGAAAAAGAATTTGGAGTAGAAGCTCTGCAAAGGACGTCTAACCCCTCGGCATAGAAAAATCTATGGGGACGATTTTCAATATGTCTGTAGCGTAGGGCAATTCTTCTCTCCCGGAACTTAAGGTTTGAGATTCAGATACTTTCCCCGTTCAATTAAGTATTCGTCGTCGGTCCTGATCAAGGGCGCTCACGTTCAAGTAAGTGTTGGTGCATGCAGTAGGGTAGTACGTCCGCAGATTCTTCACTCCACGACCTTTGGGTGAGCCAGCGCTATTAGTGATACCCGTTGTATCCCCTTGAGGATGATTAGTTTTGCTTGGAATATATGTATATGTTCAAATGTTTGTTATATTGTGTATGGATCGGACGTTGGTTTCTTCGGGCAATTAACCGAAAGTCCGCGGCCACCTTCCTGTGCTTTATAGATCTGTTATAGTGAGTAATATGTAACACATTCCTATCGGTGTAACTTCGTTCCTTCTAACTTTTGGAATAACATGTTATTTTTTATGAAATTTTCTAAAAACAATTAATGCTGATAGAGGTGGTTAGGCGTAATTGAAAAGTTTTAAAACCACTTTTTTTCAGTATTTTTTTTGTTTTGCTAGACAACTGCACATAGAGGGTTGAAACTGCTTATTTGTTATTTCCCATATACATTTTCTAGCCATTACAACATAGTTCCTATAGGAACTATAAAAAAAACACTGGCACTATAATAAAAACCAATGGGCGGGGGCTTTTTCGCTTTTTCCACAGACTGGGATTTGTGTTTCCTTATTTTGAATGCCAACAATTGGAAACACAAATCCTAGTCGGTGAAATACGAAAAGGCCCCAGCCTATTGGATTTTTTGGTGTCGGATAGTTGTGTTCTAGTAAAAAAAAATAGTGAAAAAATATTGCATAATGTTATACTAAAACTTAGCAGGAACTAAGATCTTGAACAACAGCTCAGCCATATTTAACCTAACCTAACCTAAGATCTTGAAAGAAATATGGAAAAAGTGCCTATTTTATTCACTATTAGTTGATTATATAATCGAACGTCCCACCAATGTGTAAGCAAACTTGCGTGTTTATCTTCACCCTAAAACGAAGCAATTCCAAAAATTTATTTTTAGCACCTTTTCCTCCTTGTCTACTAGCCCATATATTGCAAGAGAGTACGGTGGTTCTTTATCATATTTCCATTTTTGAAGACAATCCTTGTGTCTTTATTCGTAATGTTTAACTTTAATTATTACATTTCTGAAGTAGCGGTGTAGTGTTACCATAGCGTTACGTCTAGCAAGTAACTTCAAAAACTCGCTTACTAAGCCTAAGATCACTCCAACAACTGGATCTACGTATATCCCGGGCTTTCGGTCCAACCTGATGTTATTCCACAGCAAGTTTATTGACTCACAAGGGATTCAACAATCAATTAATAAAATAACATTCACTATTTTTTCGAGTTAAAAAACCACTCCAAAGAAACAACTGTCGAACTTCCACAAACAAACATTCGCGAATATTTCAACCGCTTGGCTTGAGGAATTCCAGTCTTCAACTAGCAGCACTTAAGGTACTCCTTAGCTCCTGGCAGTTGAAACTTCCGCAGTTGCAACGCCAGTTCCACAGCTAGTCGGTCATCTAATCCCTATCAAGTGGCCACCTTAATGCATTTTATTTGTTCCACTACGACTTCCCCCCGAAAGATATCTTCTCAGATTTAAGGCCGGACTCCAGAGTTTGTTTCTCAGTTGTCGCCTTTTTGGGGCCCCGACGGCGACCCGTTTCTGTGCTCCATGAATGGAGGTGCAGTCCAACGGGAAGGTGCAACCATGTAATCCCAGCAGAACTTATCACTCGTTATGACACTCGACTCGAATATTTTATTACTTGTCCAGTCGATTACTACATTGGGTCAGAGTGTCGCTTATATTAATGATTCTGATAAAGCTGCATTTCGGAAGTGATAAGCGGACCTTCCTTCAAAGATGCAGTAAATAAGCAGTTTTCGGGGAAGATCCCGTTTTTTACGGTTTCGAAAAGAAATTTTTATTGGAACTTTATTGGTTCATATTCAAAATCAGCTGAATTATTACTTTTATTTTGGTTTTTCTTTTGATAAATCCAGGTGCGAAGCTAGAAATGTGGCAATAGTTTCGAATCTAATTTTCTTGCAAATTGCCTATATAGATAATAGTTTATTTATCTGAACTGATAAGGTTTATGTACTTCAATGACCTACAGTAATTTGCATATTATCAATGGCACTAGTATCAAGTGTGCACATCTTCGTGATGTACGACCAGCCCAGAAACTTGCTAAAGGAATGTGTAGAAGACTGGCATAAGGCGACAGTAATTGATGACCTTCATATGGCAAGTTCTGTCCGAGTGTACTACATAGTTGCCAGCAGATGTTAATGCAAGGCCAAACATTGTACAGTCGAGAGGAAATTATAATATTGAAGTGGATGGTGAATGTGTAAACATTTGACATTTTCTAAATATATAGGTTTAGATACTTTGGCTATCGTTTGAATGCTCCAATTTAGTTCCTAGAATAAGTTTTTAAGTAATATTTCCAAAAGAGCAAACCTAGAACTTGTTCAGACCCCGAAATTTCTCATGAAGGCGTCATTTTCTTTTTATTAGCTCTTTCAGCCCGGGTCTCTTCCCTGCTTCAAGCTGAATAAAATTTTCAGGTGGCTCAGTTACTTACCCTTTGTTTAATGCAGCTAACCACCAAGGCAGTGAAATAAACGTTAAGAAAATATTTTTTTAACTCAGGCTTCGAAGCACATTTAATTTTACTACCGTGATACATTTTACAAATCAAATGGACCGATTTCCCAGTCGCTACGCTTTGCACAAATCTGCAATTTATATTTGTTCCGCTACGACTAGATAGTTTTGATTTTACGCAGTCACAACCTAACATATGTTTTCTTAGCAGAAGGCAAAGCTTAACAATAGTTCAAAGTATTTTAATAAGCTTAAGCGAAGATAGCATCCATAGCAGGGTATCTGGTAAAACCATCTTTTGCTTCTCCATTTAAACATATATTCCCACAATACAGAATTCGCGCATACTAGAGCCTAGAATATCGTTCATACGTATAATAATTGACTATGGAACAATATCCCGCATATCGTCATCATCTGCAGTCTATTATTGGCCTTGGCTTCCTGCAGCATTTCTCCCTATGCCGTTCCGTTCCTGGCTAATGAGCTTCAATTACGTACGCCTATCTTAACTAAATCTTCCATGTATCGCTTCTTTGGTAGACCTAAATTTCGCTTTCCATCAGAGGTGCGATTTATCGCCATTTTAGCAGGGTCGGTATCGTCAAGCTTTTGTATATGTGCCACCCATCTTAATAATCTACTTAATTTTATACATATATGTATATACAATATCGGGTCCCCGGACAGTTGGAATAATCTTCTTCTTTATTGCTCGTTTTCACAGACACCGTCAAATATTGTACGTAATATTTTTCTAATGCCTAGAAGAGTTTCATCAGTAACTTTCAAAGTCCATAGTAAGCCATACACTAAGAGTTTTATTGCCAGTTTTATTCCATCGTGGGTGGTCAACATCACAGGCTATTTTTTTCTGTATCCCACTTGACGCTCGAATTTAAAGTTTTTCTTTTGATCTATGCACCTATGAAAATATTCTAAAAGTGGCGTGTCATTTGGAGTATGGCGTTTACGGTGTTTATGAAGGTTCGGTTAGGATAAATAGGGCTGAGCTGCTGGTATTAAGCTCATACCCTTAGGCCAAAAGGATAGGCCCATTGTAATACCATAGTGATCCCTCTTTAAACCTCATGTTAAAGTGTTGTTTCTTCGATACCTCGAGGACGTAATGACTCTTCTTAGTTGCGGGATCTCAATCTTCAAGATTTTCGCATGCGGGCTTAGAAAGGGTAACATCTCCTCTGTTACACCTTCCTCCTCGTTCTGAGTTATACAGCGTCTACAAATATCGTAGGTCTAGACCTAATCGGGCGCATACGTCGCTGTCAGACGGTTTTTGTGTAGTTCTGTCTATATTTACTCCCACGAGTAGTGGAGAAACAAGGCTATGATAATAAGAACCGGAGAGATTGCCAGGCATTTGGAACACACCGTTCATGACTGAGCTATTTTTTATAACCTGGGTTCCCAGTCAAGCAGATCATCGGCTAAAGGAGATAGACGCAAGGTTGGGAGGATGACAGCCGTAAGGAACTCGTCGGGCCGGAAGACCTAGAACAACGTGGCGGAGAACTCTATTAGCAGAGGCCGGAACAACTAGGAGATCTTGATCAAAGCTGGGAGCTGTCGCGCAAAATGGAGTTCGCTGGAGAACAACTGTTTTCGCCTTATGTTTCATGAGAGTGATTCACTTCAAAAACCCTTGCACGCTTGCGACTTCTTTAGCATTTATTGCCTATCCACAGATTTGAAGAATCCTATATTCCTTCCAGTATGGGCTTGATGATATGGGTAGCGACCCAATTGAAGTTTTTGTTTCGGAGACACAGCTTTTAATCAACTGTTTGGAAAAAATAAGTAAGCAGCGACCAGTTGGTTGGTTTCATAGCCAGACAGTTTTTTGGGACGTTTAGTTGCGGCAAAAAATGAATACGGTAAATAAGAGAGTTTGAATTGAAGTGCAAAAAACTTGTTTCTCCTTTCCTCGAAGGAACAAAGTTCTTCACTTTTCTCACCTTCTCAAGTCTCCTTTGCACGAAGGGCTTCGGAATGATCCAGTCAGACAATCAAAAGAACTTCAAAATCGAAACAGTAGTTTTACTTTTTCATAGTCTACTTGACGTGACTGTTTATAAATTACTATGAAAATTAAAAGAACTTTTTTATTACAATAAGTTATTTAAGTTTTTTGACAGGTTCAGATCTGCACTTGGCAGGTTAATTGTTAGCCTTGACTGAGCAGATCCCCAATTCTCAGGTTTAATTCCAGTTATATAAAGCCTTTTAATATTTTCCCTTCAGCACCATCAAGATAGCAGCATCGTGACAAAACTGCATGACCTTTACTTAACTGTTATCACCTTAAACTTTTCTGATGCTGCTCAAAAAGTCAAAAATTATTCATTAAAATTCGTGACGTCCCACTTGAAACCTGGCCAAAGTCGGTGTCAACCACTTCTAAAACGGCTAAATGAACACAAGTTTTAGAGCATTCCAATTCCATCAAGAAGCGCTGCGCTGGAAGCTCTCAGGTAATACAAATTGGTAAATCGAAACCCACTTGAGACGGTAGTCGAAAAATTTGTAAAAGCTCAAGACCAGGAAAACATAAAGTTCAAGGCTGAAGTCAAATAATCTCAAGTAGTCGAAGATCGCGATCCGCACTTCCCGCTTAGAACGCAGAGTAAATATTTGAGAATTTGCAGTTGCAGATCGCGGCGGAAGAACGTTTGCGGTTCGGCGTTTTCAGATTTTTGGGCTTCTCCATCGTGAATGGGGTTTTCGAGAGTTTCGTTTATGACGTGTGCCCCAATCGCACTTGACTCGGGGTGTAGTTGCAACTGACCGTTTTGTGCGGGGTCAATGAAGCCATAACATAAAAATAGTTGTAAAATGCCAAACGATTTCTGCATTCTGGAATGCAATTTTAATGCGCTTTGATTAGGTGGCGCTTCAGGAAATGGTTTTGAAAGAGCTTCTGATAAGGACTATCAACACGAGTTCTGTTTTGATTTGAGAAATTTGTGGAATTGTTTTAAAGAATTTTGTTTTTTTTCGTTTAAGTTTATTTTTACTCGTAATAAATTTTAAACTCAACAAACTTTTCAGAGTGGACGATTATTTACTGCAAATTTTGTACAGGTTTTCTGGATTGCGGGTTTTTAAACGCATTTTTGTGAAATCCATCATCCAAGTAAGTTGTATTATAATAGCAACACTTTTTTAAATAGCTATATAGGACTCGGGCTTTTTAAAATCTCTGCAAAGCTTGCATACATATATCTTCTAACTCATCATCCATCAACCTATTTGTTGGTTTTCCTACACTTCGATTTCCTCTTTATCTACCCTAGAAAATCCGGCCTAGCAGGGAAGATCGTGGAATATAGGTCTGGAAAGGTCCTACAATAATTGTACACGCCCTTTTCACTGATGTGTCTTCGCCCAATTATAATGAGCGAATTGGAATATCAAAAAAAAAAAAAACCGCATTGAACTCTGCTCGGATTAAAACGTCAAAGTTTATTGCAAACTAGACTACAAAAAAATTTCTTCATCGTTTTCGATTGTGTTTTTGATCAAAACGCAAATTTTTGACGAAAACTAGAGCTTTCGAGGCGATGTGAACGCCGTATTAGCATGTTTATAGCATTATTTTTACTCGTAATGGCGTTGAGTACAGATTTGACAGCCTGAACTTTGGCCAATAGATTAGAAGCATTGCATGAATTGGGGTCAAGGTGTTTTGTAAGAAATACCAGAAAGTCAAAAGCAATTCAATTGGCTTTGGAGGTACTTTTGAAAATCAACTTATGCCATGTTTCCATCACACTTGAAATCCGCAGGTTTTGATAAAACGATTTGGCGAAATCCAAATGTGTTTCCATCGCACCAGGCAGTTTTCGCTTGTCATAACAAACTTGCACATGAAATTTTAAAAACCTTATTATATCAACGAAACTGAGGAATTTGGAAAGAATAGGCTGTAAAATAAGGAAAAAATATAAACATACATTTAAGCTCCATTTTAAACGTTAAAGATAGAAAATTTAAAAATAACAAATTCGTACTGTCAAAATTTTTTACAGCTGAGAAATTTCCCCAAGCTGAGTACACTTGCTGAATAGGCTGAATAGTCATTAGCAAGATTTCGATCGTGATTTCATTGAAATCTCCTCCGAAAGGCGATTTCATTTTATATGCTAAAACATGAGATTTCAAACGAGATTTCGTCCGAAATCCTCATTTTCGCCGAAATCGGAAGATTTCGAGTGCGAGGGAAACATGGTATTAAGCCATTAAAAGCATTCTACACAGATCGAAGCAAATGGTAATTTGATAGTGGAAGTTCAAGATTATACAATTGTGCAATAACAAAATTTGGCTGAGCGAGAATGCAATACCTTTCCTACTCTACTGATTGATTCTAAAGGATCCCTTGTATATATAAATCGCATTATATTTGGTGATCACCCAGAATAAAAGCAGTTGGTCTGTCAAACGGCAGCATTATGAATCAATCCTATCGAATACGCCACATTTATTGCCTTCGGATTGGTTTATTGAGTTTTTTCTTGGATCAAGAGTTTTCGCAAGACACGCACGAATTAACACCGTGGGCAGTATTTTCAACAAGTCGGTACAACTATTGGCATACACTGATGACATCGTAATAACAGCCAAATCCACTGTAGCAATGAAAAAAGCATTCATATCGCAAGAAAGAGCAGCAAAAAAATTCGTACTAATACTTCGTACCAATTAATGAAGAGAAAACGAAATAAAAACGGAGTGATCGCCAAAATATGACAATTGATACATAAAACATCGAAGAAGTAAAAGAATTTATATACTAGACGCTAATGTCAAAAACTAACGACACCACATTAGAAGTCACAAGGAGATTAGCGCTGCGAAATAGATGCTACTTTGGGTTACGTAAACACTTCTTAGCAAGGAAAATAACAAGGAGGACTAAAAACTAGACAAAACCCTTGTAAGGCCAATACTACTGTATGGATTTGAAACCTGGACATTAAGAAGTAACGAAGAACACCTCCAAGGTGGTTCAAAAGAAAAATCCTGTGCACTTTATATGGAGGAATCAACGAAAACGGTGTTTAGAGGAGAAGATACGAATTGCATTAATTGTATAAAAATCCAAACATCAAAATCCGAAGGGCAAGACATGTTGAACTGGTTGTTATGAACAAAAGACCAGACAAACACAGAGGCACGGGACATCCAAAAAAGAGATATACAGATAGTGTAGAAGAAGACAGTGGCGTAGCAAGAAATATTTAGTTATAAGTCGAGTCCTGAACTTCAAACATTGGGTGGTGTGAATAAAAACTGAGTGCAAGTGTTCACTCCCATTTTTGCAGGGAACACTTAGTTTGGCGTGAATAAAAATAACCTTCGTTAGGTTTCGTTAAGTACTTCACTCTGTCATTTCCCCATATCAAGTGAACACTTCTTTTTGGTGTGAATAAAATTATGTTTTTACATTTGTTTGCGAGTGAACGCTCGTAAAAATTAAGGGTAGTGGCGAGGAGCTTTGAAACGAAAAATGTATGATGTAATTGATTTTTTGGATGAAATAGATGAAGAGATAATCGATGGAGTAAAAAAGTAAAAAGGAAAGTTCAACTTCAACAATTTTGTCAATTTATTAAAACTATGCTTTGTGGATAAATGCCATGTGTATAATCCAGAGCACCAATTGCACTAGGCAATTTATTTTTTGCCAACCATTCCTTTATTTCTTCACGTGAAGTCGGAGAGTTGATCCATTTCTCTCTAGTACTACAGACCTCCCAAATTATTTTGCCAATATTATTCTATGGATGCCATGATATTCACCGACTTGAAAGCCTGGATCACCTACATGTCTTAAGAAAGTTTTAATTTTTTCAAGCTTTGGTATAGTGCCACCACGAGTTTCTTCCTTATTGTTATAAACAACGACTTCAAGTTATCACCGGAATCACCGCTGACCGTGACTTTTTCTTTTCCGAGGATTAATATTCAAAAACGTGTTAATTCCCTTTTTAAGTAAGGAAAATAGGCCGAAAAAAGAAATAGCGAAATAGCGGAAATGATTGGGTACAGGCTGAAACTTGGCAGAGAGCTTCCTTTTAATTCGGGACTTGTACAGGTCATCAGACGTTGGATGAATCCTTTGTGGGACTACGTAGCTAATATATTTATGGGTCATTCCTGGATGTATTTTGATGAAATGAAATTTGAAAGAGATAATCGATGGAGAAAGTTAAAAAGGAAACTTCAACTTAAAGGACAGTTTCCTCATTTTATTAAAAGTATGTTTATCCATGTTTTACGCATAAAAGTCATGCATTCAATCCAGAGCATCAATTTCACTAGGAAATTTATTTTTTGCCAACCATTTCTTCTTTGCCTTCTTCATTTCTTCACGTGAAATCGGAAACTTGAGCCATTTATCTGCTCTTGTGCATGTAGTATTACACACCTCCCAAATTATTTTGCCGCTGCTGTTTTATGGATGCAAAGATCTTCACCGACTTGAAAGCTCGGAAAACCTACATATCTTAAGAAGGTTTCAATTTTTCCAAGCTTTGGTATAGCACCCACCACTTTTACAAACTTCAATCTATACAGCTATCATCGGAATCACCAAATCACCGCCCTTTGTTGGAATACGTAGCTAATATTTTCACGGGGGATTCCTGGATATATTTGGAGGACAAAATTGTTCTAGAGTGGGCTATCCACATTATCCACTAAGATACAGGGTGCTTACGAAGAATTGTATTTATTTTAAATTTACTTAAAGTTGAATAACTCGTAGACTAATTATGGTAAAGCAACATACTTAGGCTCATCTTTTATGTACATGTGAACATCTATGTCAAGTTGCGAATGAGGGCGTATGAGTATTTCAAATCTTTAAAACGGTGATATGGTCATATCTTATGAATGGCATTTCGTTCGGGTTAATGTATAATAACTTTTTCTGTAGATGATCTTCAAAACTTTGTGAACATTATTTTTCGATATAATTACCAACTGATATTTTGAGCCTAAAGCCCTTCCCTTGAGCCTAAACCCCTTATAACTCCTTATTAGGCACCCTAAAAGGAAGATCTCTGTAACCTTTGCAGCATGCACCCAATCATTTTCGCTATTTTTAGTATTTTACCTGTACTACTTTGCTTTTTGATAAAAATAAAAAGTTTGCCTGCTTTGATTCTTACTTGACGTACAACTTTGACACTTCAACACTTGAATCCCAAAATTTCCCATGAGTGAATTGCATTTGAATGAGGAAATTTTTATTCTCACCAAATCGAGTGTTCATTTTTAACGAATCACTCCACTCAGAAGTGTTCACCGTAAGTGAACACTAAGTTTTTATTCACACCGCCCATTATCTTTCAAAATTAATATAACTAACAAAATTTTAATAGAAACAAGACCAGGAAAAGTGTTCTATGTTTCTACGATTTTCAACAAATTCTTTGAACACTTCTTTAGCCGTTACGTCGATTTCCCTGCGAGTATTCAAAACTCAAAAGAGCAAGACCGTTCTGCAGTTGCACTACTTTGCCAATCCTTTAAACGCTTTAATACTGGCCACAGCTAGGATAGCTCCAGTTTTCAGACAGTTAGCGACTTTCGGAAAAGGTGTGATTAAAGATTAAAGCATCGATGAATATGTGTGTGCGTTGGACGCTGGACTGATATATATTAACGAAAAGACTAATTTGCACCAGAGCCATCCTAAGAAACTCGGCGCTCCTCCTTCTAGTTCCGTATTTGATAGGAAAACTTTACAAAGGTTACTGGGTCTAACGCCCTACTTCAGAAGATTTATAGCAGACTAGGCAGTTGAAGCATAGCCGTTCATCCAGTCCAATAGCGCGACAGCCCAAATCTACCCTTGGCTTCGTCTAGGATATTTCTGCAACTTTGCTGGTCCTTTACAGCATGTTTACAGTTTCGAATGTTACGCCTCTGTTTTCCATATCATGGGCGGTGTGAATAAAAACTTAGTGTTCACTTACGGTGAACACTTCTGAGTGGAGTGATTCGTTAAAAATGAACACTCGATTTGGTGAGAATAAAAATTTCCTCATTCAAATGCAATTCACTCATGGGAAATTTTGGGATTCAAGTGTTGAAGTGTCAAAGTTGTACGTCAAGTAAGAATCAAAGCAGGCAAACTTTTTATTTTTATCAAAAAGCAAAGTAGTACAGGTAAAATACTAAAAATAGCGAAAATGATTGGGTGCATGCTGCAAAGGTTACAGAGATCTTCCTTTTAGGGTGCCTAATAAGGAGTTATAAGGGGTTTAGGCTCAAGGGAAGGGCTTTAGGCTCAAAATATCAGTTGGTAATTATATCGAAAAATAATGTTCACAAAGTTTTGAAGATCATCTACAGAAAAAGTTATTATACATTAACCCGAACGAAATGCCATTCATAAGATATGACCATATCACCGTTTTAAAGATTTGAAATACTCATACGCCCTCATTCGCAACTTGACATAGATGTTCACATGTACATAAAAGATGAGCCTAAGTATGTTGCTTTACCATAATTAGTCTACGAGTTATTCAACTTTAAGTAAATTTAAAATAAATACAATTCTTCGTAAGCACCCTGTATCTTAGTGGATAATGTGGATAGGCCACTCTAGAACAATTTTGTCCTCCAAATATATCCAGGAATCCCCCGTGAAAATATTAGCTACGTATTCCAACAAAGGGCGGTGATTTGGTGATTCCGATGATAGCTGTATAGATTGAAGTTTGTAAAAGTGGTGGGTGCTATACCAAAGCTTGGAAAAATTGAAACCTTCTTAAGATATGTAGGTTTTCCGAGCTTTCAAGTCGGTGAAGATCTTTGCATCCATAAAACAGCAGCGGCAAAATAATTTGGGAGGTGTGTAATACTACATGCACAAGAGCAGATAAATGGCTCAAGTTTCCGATTTCACGTGAAGAAATGAAGAAGGCAAAGAAGAAATGGTTGGCAAAAAATAAATTTCCTAGTGAAATTGATGCTCTGGATTGAATGCATGACTTTTATGCGTAAAACATGGATAAACATACTTTTAATAAAATGAGGAAACTGTCCTTTAAGTTGAAGTTTCCTTTTTAACTTTCTCCATCGATTATCTCTTTCAAATTTCATTTCATCAAAATACATCCAGGAATGACCCATAAATATATTAGCTACGTAGTCCCACAAAGGATTCATCCAACGTCTGATGACCTGTACAAGTCCCGAATTAAAAGGAAGCTCTCTGCCAAGTTTCAGCCTGTACCCAATCATTTCCGCTATTTCGCTATTTCTTTTTTCGGCCTATTTTCCTTACTTAAAAAGGGAATTAACACGTTTTTGAATATTAATCCTCGGAAAAGAAAAAGTCACGGTCAGCGGTGATTCCGGTGATAACTTGAAGTCGTTGTTTATAACAATAAGGAAGAAACTCGTGGTGGCACTATACCAAAGCTTGAAAAAATTAAAACTTTCTTAAGACATGTAGGTGATCCAGGCTTTCAAGTCGGTGAATATCATGGCATCCATAGAATAATATTGGCAAAATAATTTGGGAGGTCTGTAGTACTAGAGAGAAATGGATCAACTCTCCGACTTCACGTGAAGAAATAAAGGAATGGTTGGCAAAAAATAAATTGCCTAGTGCAATTGGTGCTCTGGATTATACACATGGCATTTATCCACAAAGCATAGTTTTAATAAATTGACAAAATTGTTGAAGTTGAACTTTCCTTTTTACTTTTTTACTCCATCGATTATCTCTTCATCTATTTCATCCAAAAAATCAATTACATCATACATTTTTCGTTTCAAAGCTCCTCGCCACTACCCTTAATTTTTACGAGCGTTCACTCGCAAACAAATGTAAAAACATAATTTTATTCACACCAAAAAGAAGTGTTCACTTGATATGGGGAAATGACAGAGTGAAGTACTTAACGAAACCTAACGAAGGTTATTTTTATTCACGCCAAACTAAGTGTTCCCTGCAAAAATGGGAGTGAACACTTGCACTCAGTTTTTATTCACACCACCCCATATATGTAAGGCCAATGAAAGGAACTAAGAAAAGATACAACCATAGGTTGGCAGTGGGCTCGTTTTCTAAATTTGTTTGGTTTTACGCCATGTCAAGCGTGGGGGGTAAAAACATCAGCCTCATAAACGTTCACGCACCTACAGAAGAGTCCCCGGATAATGATAATGAAGAATTCTTCGAATTAGTTGAACGGGAACTTAATGCCTGCCCCAGGTAAGATTTAAAAATCATACTGGGAGATCTGAACGCCAAAGTAGGACGGGAGCCCATATACAGGCAATATGTCGGCAACCACAGCTTGCATGAAAATACTAATGACAATGGACAGCGAGTTGTAGAGATGGCAGCAAGTAAGAACTTGGTCGTTGCAAGTATTAGATTTGCGCATAAAGATATCCATAAAGCCACCTGGGTATCTCCTGATAGAGCCACTCGCAACCAAATAGATCATATGTTGATAGACCGCCGCCACCTTTCGGATCTGATGACGGTACGAACGTACCGAGGTGCCAACTTCGACTCGGATCACTATCTTGTTGGTATGGTGCTCCGAGAGAGCATTACAACGCTGAAAAGTTTTGTATCCGCTGATTAGGCTCGAATCAACACAGCTGCACTACGCAATGAAATGGCCAGAAACAGCTACGGTCATGCATTATAACTCGCCCTAAGTCCTGGGGATGAGATGCCGGGCGTCGACGAGAACTGGACCCGCCTTAAAAATACTGTCATTAGTACTGCTGATTCCATCTTAGGCAGAAGTCGTAATGTAAATGAATGCAAGCTGGCAACTGAACGTAAGAGAACTATAAAGAGCTCAGAAAAGAAGAAAAGAGAATTCACAGACGAAAAAAGGAAGCCTGGGGAAAAAATCTCGTCTGTGAGCTAGAACAGTACAGAGAACGACGGCCGCACCAGGCGCGGAAGTTCTACCAAAGAGACGCAATTCACACCACGTTGCACATACTGCAAGGACAAAGAAGGGGATCTGATCACCGATCCTAAAGGCATCTTGAAGCGATGGGAAGAGCACTTTCATGAATTGCTAAATGGCGAGCTAACTGAGGATTCGGAGGCTCCACCAATATCTGATGACAATGCTATGCTGCCGCCACCAAGCATAGAAGAAGTTAGCAGAGCCATCAGCCGGCTCAAAAACGACAAGGCCTACATTACACCAAGTAATTCATGAATTATTTGTGCAAGTATGGGAGCAGGAAGTGATGCCAGAAGACTGGAGAAAAGGCATCCTCTGTCTGGTACACAAAAAAGGAGATACAACAGCGTGCACTAATTATCGCGGTATAACGTTGTTGAGTACCGTGTATAAGATATTCTCCGCTATCCTACAAAACAGGATGGCCCCATACGCCGGAAACATCATAGGCCATTACCAGTGTGGCTTCAGCCCAGGCAAATCAACGACTGATCAGATTTTCATCTTGAGGCAGGCTATGGAAAAATGTCTAGAGTTTCAAAACTCAATTCAACACCTCTTCATAGACTTTAAAGCCGCTTATGATAGCATAGCCAGAGTAGAACTCTACAAAGCCATGAGAGAATTCGGCATCCCCAACAAACTGACAAGACTATGACGGGCGTTCCTGACCAATGTGACAAGCCAAGTAAAAGTATCCGGAACACTGTCCAGACCAATCAACATCTATAATGGACTCCGACAAGGGGACGGTCTGGCCTGCCTCTTTTTCAACCTGGCGTTGGAGAAAGTGATCCGAGATTCGGGCGTGACATCAAGGGGTACAATCCTCCACAAGTCCACTCAATTACTGGCTTACGCAGACGACATTGACATCATTGGAAGAACAACAACAGCTGTACAAGAAGCTTTCACTCAGATTGAGCAAGCGACAGGAAATCTGAGACTGCACATTAACGAAAGCAAAACAAAGTACATGGTGGCCTCGTCTGGAAGAACACCTAACATTGGTCCTACAATCAAGGTAGCAGAACACGAGTTTGACGTGTTAAAATCATTTACCTACCTTGGGTCAATAGTAGCAGCCGACAATAGCATGGAACCAGAAATATGCGCACCACTGCTAAAAGCCAACAAAGGCTACTATAGTCTGTCAAGGCTCTTCAAATCCAAATATCTAACCATAACGTCTAAACTATTACTATATCAGACGATGGTCTTACCCGTTCTCACATATGCATCCGAAACGTGGCTGCTTAGCAAAAAGCACTCAAACCTCTTGGGCGTGTTTGCAAGGACAATACTTCGGAGGATTGTTGGCCCCGTATGTGAGGAAGGACGATTCCGGAGACTCTACAATGACGAGATCTACGAGCGCTATCGCGACATAGATGTTGTGAAAAAAATAAAGCTCGGTAGGCTCCGGTGGGCAGGGCATCTAGCTCGTATGAGTGAAGATGAGCCTGCTCGGAAAGTTCTCTGCGGTAAGACCTATGGGGTGCGACAGCGAGGGAGGCCCAACCTTCGCTGGAAGGATGGCGTGGACCAGGACGCTCAGAGTTTAGGGATGCCAAACTGGATGACATCGGCTCAGAATCGGGACCGGTGGAGAGAACAGTTGCGCGAGGCCAGGACCGGATCCCGGTTGTAGAGCCGTTAAAGAAGAAGAAGCGTGGGTGTTGTCGACTGATCGATTAACCTGACATCAATATTTGTTAAACCAAGAAGGATAATACCGGACCAAGGAACAGCTTTTACAGCCAAACTGTTTCAAAATGGCCGCATAGAAGAAGGCATATTATATTCATGAAACGAGTAGGTAGAGAGGATAAATCGTATCCTAACACTTTGATATAGTTCAACCAATGACAAATAATACCCCGACAAGAAGTACGCCCTTTCGTATTTTAACTGGCATGGAAATGAAGCTAGCAGCATTACCATACTTCCAAGCCTTGGTTAGCGACGGCAGAACGTGCAGGAAATGGTACGACGAATAGAAGACAAAGCAATAAGAAGCATGTCTATAAGGAGAGCGCCTTAGTTGCAGTGAAAAGAGTACAATTAAGCTTAAGGTTGAAATTAAAATCTAAGTTTTTGAAACCTTACTGTGTAGTGAAACGGCAGAATCACGACCGTTATGAACTGTAAAATACAGGCGACCATAAGGGGCCCTGGATAGCTCCAGCCGCAGCGGATGGCCTTAAAGGATGAGGCTAATCATTCGATACGTCAGAATGACCAAATGTGAGGGCTGAACTCGAATTTTATTCAAACAGCGAACATTCCGCATTTTATTGAAGTAAACTAAAATATGAGTCTTAGAAAGAGACACAGTGATTAGAAAGACGCATTTTGTCGAGAATCGTTTTGGTGTTAAATAAAATTTTGTAAAAAGGTGATATTTCTAGTGTATTTTCTTGTGATATAATTCTAGTGTATATTCCCCACCCCCGTTCCTGCGCCATTGGCAGAAGAACCCTAGGTGCAAGAAATTGGAGTGACTTTAAGTCAGGACCGACAGTTCTGGAGGAGGATGTTGCAGGAAGCCAAGGCCAATAACAGGCTGTGGAGCTATTTGTGATGATGAAGACTTTTCGCAATCTGTTGATTTGTTTAAACTTTGGCCACGTTGTACCGAAGATTTATTTTTATTCTGATTTTATTCTGATTTGTGATCTTTGTTGATCGTTAATTGGTATACTGCGAACGTTATGCAATTTCTGAAATGTTGCTACCGATCTACCGTCAATGATCTTGGTTTGTAAGAATTCAGTATTGACATTGCATTTTCTCCCTGTGACAAAGCATTCTTAAATGAATACTCGATATGTGTCTCGACATAAGAATTTCTGCTTTCATAGGACGCGGAGATTTAGAAACATAAAATACCAGAATCGCATTCCATTTTTGTATGTTTGAATGTATGAAGCATTAACTCAAACGGTTTAAAATAATATTGCATTTTAAAACCCAATTTTACATATAAAAAATAAAATTATTTCTGGGAAGCTCTCTCTGTTGTTTATGAATGCTCTTAGCATTTTGTTTTAAATTTAACGCCGCAAAACAAAATATCAAAAAGTGTGGTTAATCCGAACATAAATTCTGCGATGTTAACTCTTTTCTTTTTTATATTTGTATCCAAACTGCAGCGGTCATAAGGAACTCGAATATAATATCGAAAAAAATTGAAACCCTTTCATATCGTCGTGTTTGTGATATCAGTGACATATTATTAAGTCCCCTTTGAAGCGTTCAACAATTCGAAAGTCCCATTCAACCGTCAACACGCCGTTCTGAACATAATTTTTAATCGTTTTACGCATGTTCAGTGCCAGCTCGGAGCGTCCATTACGATCAATTAGTCAAAACCCGTTCCTCATTAAAGAAGTGGCAATGAGGTGAGCATATGCAGTGTCTACTTTGCTCCAGGCGGGATACTCGATCCCTGCATGATATTCTGGACTGGACTCTTCCGGAGTAGCAACAGGGCCCTGGAGCTGCAGGACAGCATTTCAGCCAGTTGTGGTGATAACGTTTAACATTGAAATATGACATTTGTTGAAGACATTAAAGACACACATCGTTATCTTTTATTAAAATGCAATTTTCACAATTTCGATGGGTCAATCAGTGCATGTAAATACTTGTGAACTTTACTTAATGTGTATTACTAAGATGCTAATTTAACTTTTGTCCGGCTATACTTAGGGTAGAATATTAAAGAATCCATGCTAAAGAAAAATGGAGGCGTTAATGGATGCTATTTATTAGAAATTAAAAAGCCTGCAGAAAACATACATACATAAGTTCCAAAATATGTACATTCAATACAACATCAGGTGTTATAAACAATTGTTGACTTGAACATGCATTTTTCGCAAGTAGACTTTAAAATTGTTAGAAAATTTTATTTCTTTTATTTGTTTTGGATACTTATCGTTTACACACTTTCGTATATGTATGTAAAAACCAATTTTTGTTCTACATATATTAATTATAACTTCTTATATTCTTTAAATGTTTAGATAAACTTTTATTAATTATATTGAAAATTTTCTATTTTATATTATATTACATTTCGCTAGAACCAATCCTTATATCGCTTTGTTATGTAATTTATTTTATTTATTTCTTGAAACTTTATATTAGATATTATTTTCGAATCAAAATTCAAAAGTCATCTGACAACTATTTATTTTTATTTGCAGTTAAATATATATATTTATTTGCATGTTAAGTATAAATATCGTGGATTCAATAGACACGAAACTGAAATTTTTGCTAACGGCAAAAAAATCATATTATCTTCTGCCAAAGTCAGGTATCCAAATTTTTATTGGAATCCACGGTTTTTAATTTGAATTTTTTCATGAAATAATTAAAAGTTATTTTAATTGTATTCTTTTTTCGCACCGGGCCGATTCTCTAAGATGTTGCTGGTAAGGTCAATCGATTACTTTCCTTATTACAGAACCGATTACTTTTACACAGACATATCCTAGGCTGGTAAGTGCTTGCTGTATCCATTACAGGTAAGGACTTACTTCAGGCAGGAAAGGTAACCGCTGAAAGCAGTAATTACTACGTTGTGATGATGTAAATTCTTACTGCCTACCAATTATGATCAAAGGCTTAAGTAGTACAAGAAGACTAAAGGGGTAGATCGTAAGTGTCGTAAAAAGGAAAAAAAGTGTCCAAAAATAGATTTTAAAAACTTACATATGTATTATTGAACTTCTGCTGAAAAAATAGTTGAGGCCTTACCTTAAGAAATGAGCAGTAAATGAAAGGAAATGATACCGATGTGGTAAAATTTAAATCAAATTGAAATACCTACAATGAGAGCATCCATGTTATCACACTTTCGATTAGTCAACATTGTTTTCGGTTAGACCTTACAATTTTAAGCTTTTCAGACAAGAAACAATCAATTATAATATGTATAAGGGCTGACAAATTTTCCTACTGGGATGTCATTTTTGTAAAGCATTGCAATCTGACTATTTTGTAAAAGAATCAAGAAGGCGGTTCCAAGATGGCTGCCGAATTTCGCAATTGTGTTCCTCGACCTATGGGGTGCGACAACGAGGGAGGCCCAACCTTCGCTGGAAGGATGGCGTGGACCAGGACGCTCAGAGTTTAGGGATGCCAAACTGGATGACATCGGCTCAGAATCGGGACCGGTGGAGAGAGCAGTTGCACGAGGCCAGGACCGGATCCCGGTTGTAGAGCCGTTAAAGAAGAAGAAGAAGTTCCTCGACCCCCTACATGGCTATCAAATGAAAGGGTATGACAAGTATGAACAATAAAACTAGCTACATATGTGGCGTCATTCAAAATTCAAAATGACGATGCATTGTCACGAGGACACTACACATGTGTAAAATTTGAAGTTGATCGGTTATATGGAAGTGTGTCAAAATCGGTTGCAAGATTTGTTTACATAAAGATACACTTATAGAATGCACTTTTCGATGCAGCAATGCAATTTCAAAAAAGTTCAACACCAAAATATGGCACAAAGTTTCTAGACGAGTTAACGAAGTGCATGCAAAAGACCCCATCTCAAAGCAACTTACTGTACAAAAAAGTTGGGGCTATTCTTGTGCTAAATTTCCTCGCGTAATACATACATATATAGTGGGATACGCGGAAGAGCGCATACACACTCGCTAGCCCAGATAGTTGGCCGTTTTGTAGGTACCGAGCCATTGGCGTATTTATAACTTCAATCAAATGGTGGCTTTTATAAATTAATAAACATAAATAAATAATTATAAATGAGACAAACTATAGCTGGGGAGGTTTCTTACCATTGGATGCCATAATTAAATTAGGCATATGGATGCCATATTTAAATTAGGCAGCTCACTGGAATGGCATTCCATTATTCCAGTTGATTACTCTTTTTTCAGCGAGTTTTTACGTGTAATTTCAGTTCGAGTGTACCAGTTGGGCGAACTGAGCTCTGTTTTATCCTCAGTTGAAAATGTGGAAATTGTATTGAGGTTATTTTAAAGTTTAGTTCACCAATTTGCTCGGAATTGCGCAGTTCGGCCCGTGAAGCTAGGGTATCATGATAATTGGTCAAAGCAATAATGCAGATTCTATTATTAAAATATTAATATTTTATAGAATTTAATGGAGTCATTTTTTTTTTAATTAGTGCGATTATTTCCGCTTAAACAGAACCTAAACATTAAGTTGGAGGAACTTTAGATTTAGTGGAACATCTAGATACATTTGGCGAAGAGGACAATCCAGTAGGCTAACCTACCTAGGCCGGCCGGTAGGTGTATCAGAAGCATTGCAAATAATTCAGCCAATTTACATGGTGAACGTTGAAATCTCCTATACCAGATGTGTTTGAAAAGTTAATTATCGTGTTACAGGGGGGTGGGGAAATGCCACCCCTTCTAGGGGGTTGAAATTGGCATACTCAAAATAATTGCAGAAATCAGTAGAGGGATGGATTGAAAGCAAAAAATGTTATATGCATGTTTTTCGTTAAATCAATGTTTGCCGAGTTATTCACGATTGAAGTCGATTTTTTATCTAAAAAATGCATGTTTTCGAGTGATTTCTCACGAACCTTAAAAACCTTGCGTTCTTTAAAAAAAATTGGAAAAAATTAAGCTTTTAGAATAACATATCGATTGGTGTTTTATTTATTTCTGTAGATGAAACACAGCTCGAGTTATGAGTCGTTAAAAATGACCGTTTACACGCCGAAAACTGAACTCGCACCATTCGACGAAAAATAAAGACAAAACAAGGAATTTTTGAAGTAAAGCTTATTGAACCATATTTAAAGTATTTAAAACGACCTTTAAAATGGGCTTTGTTAAAATTCATCAGCATCAAAACTTACGGAGTTATGATGAAAAAATATGGTTGTCTCCATTTTTCGGAAAAAAAAAGCAATAGAAAGAATTGAAAGCAAACGAAATCCATGAAACTTTGTTTGGTATTAACAATATATTCTAAAAGTTTGAATGGTTTCGAACGTCTATATTTGAAAAAAAGTTAGATTTACGTTAATAATGAATATTGAAATTTGGAGAAAAAATTGTTTTTTCCACAATAACTAAAAAAAGTGAGTGAGATATGAAAAAAAATTATAAGGCACAAAAGTGAAGGGCTTTTCTTGATTAAAATTTTGTTTTTTGTTTCATTCTGTGCAATAAAAAAAAAATTAAGATATCTTCGTTGTAAGATCGCATGGGGGCGGGAACCAACTTTTCCGAGCAATTTAAACTTTGAAATCTCAAAAAGTAAAGGCTGTTCAACTTTGCAGACCTTGTAGCACTTGAGACTCCCTGCGAATTCAATCTTGTAGCGATTACATATTTTCAAACCCGACCATGTAATCGTTAAAAAAACAATCGCATTTTTCAATGAAATTATCGAATCAGCTAAATTGTATTAATCTCAACAATTTAACAGCATTGAAAAACACATCTAAACAGATATGACCATATGTGTCTATACTTAAGCGTAGTCTCGTAGACAGAACACATATATCAACGTATGTATACATGTATAAAACATATGTAGACATATATGAAATGGGATGGGTCTTACTTTTGGTTTGGCGCCCCAAGTCCTGCCCGCCCCAAGCTGCGATTAGAAAAATATGTGCCCCGCCTTGAAATTACTATTGGAGCACTCAAACATCACACTGTATGCCTCAAAAAAAAAATTTTAAAGTAATTTTAGCCTGGAGCCCTAACTCGCCCTCACCCCGCCGATAACAAAATATGCCTCTAACGGCATGAAGCTACTTTTGGGGCACTCAAAAATCACCCTGAATGGATTAAATTTTTTTGGAGTTATTTTATTCTGGAACCTCAGTTCTAAACATTTTCTGGAAATTTAATTCGATATAAATGCACCATTCCAAAATTTCAAGTTGTTCAAATTTTATTTTACATATTTCGTAATATGGGGTATTTTATACAGGTTCAGACGTTGCAATGAATTATAAATAATAATTTAAACAAAGAAAGGATTCTAATTTATCATAAATGCAGGAATAAAAAGTTTTAAACTGTTAAGACTAATTTTGTTGCGAATTTCGCCATAGGGGGTTTGGAGGGGTTGAAACATAAAATTTAATCATAAATTATATTCAAGTATATGAAAGAAAGTTATTTTACGTATTTAAACATGATTTAATCGAAATATTGGTTAAATATATTGTTTTTAAATTTTTTGTCAAAAGGGGTAGTTTTTACCCCCTGAAAACAAAAAGCACACATTAGGAACATATAAATTTTGAAGAGAAAGGTAAGACAGGCTTGATTATTAAATTTCACAAAAATCGGTGCTGTCCGAAAGAACTCGCTATCCACTGGCATATGCTTTATCTCTCTCATAAAATACGTTTTAATAACCAAAAACAATTATTTAAAAAAAATTCCAATATAGATAGTATTAGCACTTGTGAGATATTTTTACATGCTTTTATTTTTGCAGACATTACTCAAAAATTTAAAATGTTTACAATACAGCAGTCGAACTACTTGGAAAGCTGATTGACAGTTAAAGATACTGCCGTAACATGTCATAATTGAACAAAAAATCGATTAGATAATTTCGAACAAGGGAAAGTACCAAATGAAGCAACAACTTACTACTTTCTATGATTATTTTTTGTTTACTAAACTTTAAAAAAAAATCTCAGGGGATTTCTATCCCGAATTTCAAAAGAAGCCACACGCAACATTCTTAAGACGCTTATCACAGGTGCGGAAGAAGCGATTTTAGAAAATTTGACAGTATCATGACAGGAAATCAAACTCACTTCACTCTTAAGACTTTTTATTCTTTGGTAATTGTCACATTAATTTTTATAATGGGCAATATTCTATTAGAACTAGTTCAATTACAAAATTAGTATAAACGGGATTTCTGAATACCTAAAATCGTATTGGTAAGCCATTGTAATGCAAACTCGTTTACCATAGGGCTGCGATGAAATCTTCAACTTTATAATGGGGCAATCAAATTGAAAATGACTTAGATTGAGTATCAAAGCTATGCACATTGTTACATATAAAGCCTTAGCATAATTACACTGCGCGACACTTGCTTAGCCTCACTTTAAATTTTGACATGAATCGCACTTAATAGATAAAATTTCTTGCAAACCACTTCCACGATGTTTTTTTGTCCTTTTCTATTTACTGAGAAAAACTTCGGAAACAGAAAGGATAGGAATTTGGGTTTTTTAATTTTAGTGGCTTTTGCAATGCGACACCTGATTACCCTCTCCTGTGGAAAATGAAAATCGATAATAAAACGCTAAATTTTTAATGTTTTTTAATTTTTTTATTATTAATTGTTCGTGGAAGTGGTTTCCAAGAAATTGTTTTACTCCAGTGCAATTCGTGTCAAAGTTTAAAGTGAGGGTAATCAAGTGTCGCGCAGTGTATGTTTGATAAGATATTTTTTTTTTATGTGGCAGTGCTAAGCTCAGGAGTCACCCTTTGTACTACTAGTCCGTCATGTCATTTGTCACGTCATGGTGCAATGTCTAGCAGTAAGCTTAGTACGGGGAGCGATGAGGAGGGGGGGTATAGGTTAAGGATTAAAAGGTACGGGGGGGTATTGAAGAAGGTGGTGATGAACCCTGCGTTTGAACTCTTGGATGTTGTAGGAGTTCGGAAATACTGACTGCGAGAGGTTATTCCACAGTCGAGTTGTTCTATTAACAAACGAATTCATGTCTTGTTGAGTGCGTGAAAGGGGTAGTTGCAGGTGCAGGGAATGAGACGAGTGGGCTAATCTGGTGTTGCGGGTATAAGATTGCCGTGGAGGCAGGAGAGCGTTTAACTCGGAGGAACAGTCACTGTGGTAGTAGCGATAAAATTTTGTCAGTGCTGCTACATTCCTACGGTGGCTCAAGGGGTCGATGGTGGAGCAGGCGGTGTCGTCATCAATTAACTTGAGCGCCCTTTTTTGCACCTTATCTAACCATGCCAAAGTGGTTATTGGGGCGCCGCCCCAAACGAGGGAGTTATATTCGAGAAGAGGCCGAATGTAGGATTTATAAATAACAGCGCGGGCCGATGGCTGGAGGAGGAACTTGCACCTCTTAAGAAATCCCAAGCACTGGGATGCTTGTTTGGCGATTTGGAATATGTGGTCATTCCATCGCAAGTCCTTGGCTAATGTCACGCCTAAGATGTGTAAGGATGGGTCGGCCATTAGTTGTACTCCATCCACTCTCAAGGGTGGAGAGGTGTTGAGCTTCTTTTTGGAGATAAGACAGTACTTGGTTTTGTCGGGGTTGAATTTAACACGATTCTTCTTTCCCCACTCTAGAATGAGTTCAATGTCGTTATTAATAGAGTTGGACATTAGTTCGCGATCATCAAGACAGGATCTGGCATGAGTCTGTCTTGTATCGAAGCTGTACGAGTAACGCAGGGTACCGTCGTCAGCGAAGCTGAGAAGTGGGTTGGAGGGGATTGAAAGAAGGTCATTTATAAATATGAGAAATAGGGCCGGTGATAAAATTGACCCCTGGGGGACCCCCGCAGAGATCGGGTGGGATGCGGATTTGACGCCATCCAATACAACTTTGATAGAACGGCCAGAAAGGAAACTCTCAATCCACTTCTGTAGAAGTGAGTCAACTCCAATAGCTTTGAGTTTAGCTAACAGGGCTGAGTGCCAAACTCTATCGAAAGCCTTGGAGATATCTAGAGCAACCAGACTAGACTCACCGGATCCATGCAGACTACGGCTGAGGTGTTCTGTAAGACAGACTAAAAGATCGCCAGTGGATCTTTTTTGTCGGAAGCCATACTGTCTGTCGTTTATGAGTAGGTTGGATTCTAGATATCCCATAAGCTTTTTGTTGATTATCGTCTCCATGGTTTTGGAGAGAATAGAAGTAATTGCTATTGGGCGGTAGTTGGAGGGAAGGCTGGAATCACCTTTTTTCGCTATGGGCTGAACATGGGCAAGTTTCCAAGAGTCGGGATAAACTCCGGAGAAATATGACAGGGAAAATAATTTGCGCAGAGGTTTAGCCAAAGGTGAGGCGCATTGTTTTAAGACGATAGGGAGTATATTATCGGGTCCAGTGGATTTGTTGGCATCGAGCTCTTTGAGGCACCCGTACACCTCGCGAGTCCTGAAAAAACCCTGTCCATTGAATGGGCGTTACGCTCGGAAACAGGGGGTAACACATCAATTTCGGGTAAAGAAGAATTCGAAGCGAACATAGATGCTAATAAATTGGCCTTGGATTTGCTGTCTGCTATTACCTTCTCATTGTGTATAAAGGAAGGGGTTGAAGTTGTAGTGAAATTCTTCTTGATGGAACTTACCAAGAACCAGAAGTTTTTGCTACCGGAGGTTGCATTTAGGAGTTTACTTCTCAATTTGTTGTCAAATAAGGTTTTGACTTTCTTGATGGCGGTTTTACAAAAATTTCTTTGTTGTATGTATTCTAAACGGAGCGATTCACTCGGGAAGCTCTTGTACGCTCGGAAGGCGGCTTCTTTAGCTTTGATTGCATTCATACACTCCCGATTAAACCATCTGTTGGGCCTAGGCTTCACAGATTTGGTGGAATGGGGAATGAACAAATGCATTCCTGCCTGTATGATCCTGGTGATACGGATAGCGGCAGAGTTGGCGTTTCTATTCCGGAAACACAGATTCCAGTCTGTAGACTGGAAAAAATTAATAAGCCCCTGCCAATTGGCCTTCCCATAATGCCATACAGTTCTTCGAACTGGTTTGGGAGGGGTGGGAAATTCGAATGGGAAGTTAGCGCTGATTAGGCAGTGGTCTGAATTGCCGAGAGGTGAATCAACTTCGACGGAGTAACGCGCTGGATGAGAAGTTAGAAAAAGATCAAGGAGATATCTTCCTTGATCAGCAACATCAGGGACTCTTGTGGGATGATCCACAATTTGATGCAAGTTATTGATGTCTGCAAAGAGCTCGACGTCCTTGCCAGAAATACTGGTGCCATTTGAGTAAGTCAGCCATTTAACGTTGTGATTTCACACTCAGGATTGGACGACAAAAATCCCGAGATTTGTTCGGAAATAGTATCAAAAGATAAGGTGGAGGCTTCGTTACTTATGTTAGGGCTTCTGTATAGGAAGCAGAAGAATATGACGTGGCTTTGGAAAATGATTTTAATCCAAAGATAATTAAAATCTGAAGTTGTGCTTGAATATATTTTATAATAAGCCACGTCGTCCCTAACATAAATGGCAATACCCATATTGGGGGAGAGATTGTGCACTAAAGTTTTTGTGCTCTTTTTTTTGTTGGTTTTAGTTTTTTCCCACACTTTTCACACTTTATTCGTTTTTTGTTTTTGTTTTTTCTTGTTTTTGTTTTCGGTGCGTTTTGCAAGGACCAGAACAGCACACGTCCGTTCACTCCGCTGTCCTAACCCAAACTCAAATTTTACAAAGCACTCAAACGATACATTCCAGTTATTTCGGGGGAAGTCTGATGAAAACGGCGTTTGTACAGATTTATGAAATACCATTCTGGAGACCTTCTTTCTTTATAGTATCTTTTCTGGTTCACAAGAAAAGTCATATAATAATTTATCAACATCTTCTCCCATAATACGGAAAAATGCTACAAATGCTATCAGAGTTTCAGAAACCCAAAGTATTTAAATAAGTTGTTATTTCCAATTTTGTGCGTTTCTTTGGATTATAAGTAATGAACAAAACTATCCCTTGAATGTATAATACAAATGTTAATAATTGTCCCATCGTGTAAGTGCTCGCTTTGCTCGTCCTAATGAGTTGCTCTAAATCTCCTCTAACCCACTTCATAGTTATGCTGAAGATGGTACTCTGGGTTAGACCTTCTTCTTATTCCTTGACGGCTGTAGAACCGGGATCCGGTCCCGCCCTCTCGCAACTGTTCTCACCATCGGTCCCAATTCTGAGCCGATGTCATTCATTTAGCATCTCTAAGCTCTGAGCATCCTGGTCTACTCCATTCTTCCAGAGGAGGTTCGGTGTCACACCTCAAAGGTCTTCCCGCAGGCTTGCTGCGGTAGTCCTATGGTTAGAAAAATGTTAGACAAGCAAGCACTAGACCCTGTTCCTGGCCGTCAAGTAACATCGACCTTCCTCAGCAGGCACATAGTCCTCAGTCTTGATTAGAGCTGCAAGAATTGTTTCCAATTCAATACTCCAAAAACGAAGTACTGTTTCATTTCGAATAAGACCTGCTCTACCCTTTCTCCCACTTCATTGGCCGGTATTGAACTTATGGAGCCAGTGCCATTTGCTCCTAAATTGACTCATCGTAGAAATGTAGCAGTTCTAGCCAAGATTGTGTCGCTTTTACTAAAGCACTGTTCAACTGAACTAAATTAACTTCGGCCTCCTCAGATATTTTCTCCGCAACATTAAACTAATCCACTTTACTCAAACGCACAGACAAATTCGTTTTTGTGCAAACATCGGCCTAGGAATACGGCTATGAGAAGAATAACTCGACTATTAAACGACCTTCGACAGTCAGTGTTCCCGAAATTATATAATACTAGCAAAAACCCGCGTGCGTCGCAACGCCTTTCGATAAAGAAAGATTACGGATGCACAACCAGCGGTACGCAAAAGGTATACAGAAAAAATATCAAATATGTAAAAATTGATTTCGGAATTTGTAGAGTATGGTACAATTTTTTTGAGATTCAATGATGAAAAATTGTGTACTACGGGCTCAACAGACACCTAGCCAAACATATTCAGATTCGTCCGCATATATCTTGCTATGCATTAGACGCCCTGTGCAGAGCTTCGATCATAGCGCCGCCCTCCCCTCTAAATTGCAAAATAGGCCAAAAATGTAACCAATTTTACAAGTATGCAGCCCAAAAACACACAATTTGGTGCTCCTAAATAAACTTTTCTTGTTTTTTGCCTTTCGGTTTGGGACGAACAGAAGAAGTAAAAAAATGTTCAGGGCCCTTAATCTATGCTACTTTTCGTTAGCGCCCCATGCTTTTTACATTTCGAAAAGGCTGTAGCAACCAAAACTTTACATTCAAAATTATTTTTTACTTTTCAGTGCATTTTAAAACTAGTTGGGATGTGGGTTTGACCCCTTCGGTCCACACGATTAACTTCTCAGTATGATGAACGAAAATGGAATAAACTGACTTCTTACAAAATAGTTATACGTTTAGCACTAGTGGAAAATTGGCTAGTATCAGAACTGATGACAAAGAAATCCCTCAAATAGCTCGTTCAAATAACTATATTAGTAGTAAATCCACAAGATTTTTCTAGAGAATTTGTTTTTCCTGAACGTTAGCAAACAAACATTTCTTCCGTATTTCGTTCGTTGCACTAAAGCGGGTGTTCAAATTCGTATTGAGCGTGCTGAAGCGCCGTTGACGAAGTGAGAAGCGAATGACTTCATTTGGAAATTCCAAAGCTTTCCGGAGATATTGGCAAAACTGTAACTGTTAAGTACTTGTCAGACTTAACCAAAAAGAGCAAATTTTGCGGTAACTACTGGAAATCCCGGGATGAACCGCAATTTTTTGAAACTGCATCACGTGTAGAAAACAATTCCCCGTCAAAAAGTGCTAATCCAAGGTTGGAAAAATTCGCGCTGTTTGTAAAGGGTAACGAAATTTTTGCACGATTTTGAAAGGTCCGACCGATTTTTATGAAAATCTTTTCAGATCATATTTCGGTTAATACGCTTCGAACGACACCTCAACGAAGTCGATATCTTTTTTGGTTCGCGCGATATCGTGCAGGAAAAAATGACCACATACGTACGCACACACACACACCCACACACAAACTTCCTCCCAATTTTTTGCTTAAAATGCTCCTGGGACCTTGAAAGATGAAAATACCTCGAAATTTTCGATTTCGGTTTTCGGACCGATTACAATAACTTCCTATACTGGGAAGTTAATAAAAACCGTTTTTTTTTGGTGTTTTAAACAGTTTACTTTCTACTTTTTAGTCTATTATAATCGTATGTCTTCCGCCACTTTTTGGTGACCGCCATATCAGATTTAAAATGACGTCACACAGCTTACTGTACTATCTCGTCTTACACTTTCACTTGATGCACATACCGAGGGCCTTATGAAGAAATAGGTAATCCCCGTTTTGTTTGTAGCCAAGCAGTATCTGCCGCCATTTTGAATGACGCCACACAGCTAGCACTATTCCACTTGTCATACCCTTTCTATTGATACTCGTCACTCGATATGACTTGTAAAGATAAACGTAACTCCTCATTTTGTGTTTTTATTTCGTTTATTCATGAACTGTACATCAAGATTACTTAATCTTTTGACGCTGAAAAACGCATGTACATTATAATTACAACACAATAACTAATAAAAAGCGGAACGAGTGAGTGAACCCGCCCGCCATATTTAACTTGAAATAACACCACACAGCTAATGGAATTCTACTTGTCACATCCTTTCATTTGATATCCATACGGAGCTCGTTGTAAAGACAAATGTAATCACCCATTTTGTGTTGGCCGCCATTTCGTATTTACGATATTTTGAATTTGGAATGACGCCACACAGCTAATAGTAGTTTACTTGTCATATCCTTTTCTTTGATACCCATACCGAGTGGCTTGTAAACAAAAAGTGAATCCGCCATTATTTGCTGGCCATCATTTTGATTTTAGAATGACACTTTACAGCTTGTATTCCATTTATCTCACCTTTTCATTTGATGCCAATGCCGGGAGTCGGTGAACACAATGACGGGAGTCGGTGAACGCATGTTGATTTGTTTACAAAATGATCAGATTGCATGTTCTGGCGTATGCATTTGTGAAAAATTTCAAGTTGATAGATTATATTTTCTACTTTTTATTCCGTCTTCCGCCATCTTGTGTTGGCCGCCATTTTGAATTTGGAATAACGCCACTTAGGTAATTGCACTCCTTTCATTTGATACCCTTGTCGGAGATCGGGAAACATAATTGCAAAATTTGGCCGCCATCTTGCAACCGCCATCTTAGCTTTTTACAAAAATGTCATATTGCTTTGTCACGCAAACTATGCAGATGCGCAAAATTTGGGGCTTATCGGTAACATGAAGGTGGGTCAAAATCAAGTTGCAAGAGGCGTAGAACGTACAAAACTATGAAACATCGTACTAATTAAATAATTAAAACAAGATTTGGTCACATACCATGCAAGTTAAATAAAAGAATTTAAAAAAAAATATTTAAAATTTCGAAAAACGGTAATTAACTTCCACTTGATGGGGTATCCATGGATCTACAAAAAAATCAGGTTTCTATCTCTCCTGGTTTGGCTCCAACGCGTGACGGTACGCACAAGCAGACACACAGCCTGACAGACACACACTCTCTTTTATTAATATAGATACAAAAGTTCAAACGTAGAGTTCATTGCCTCCTCCATAGCACCACCACTTAACTCCCCTTACCCCACCTTGCCCTTCGCCTATCCTTCGAGTGAAGCATCATGATGTGAACGACATGAAGTACTGGTAATATAAAAGTCGACTCCTGACCCAACAGGATAAAGAGGCCTCCTCGAGTATTTTGGATGTATTCTAGGAGAAATATTAATACCTCCAAAAAATCTCCCTTGGCCATGATTTTAACATTAGCATGTCATTGGAAGAGAGGACTCCTTCTGACCTCCAGAAAAAGCCTAAAGAGAGTGCTCCTATAATACTCCCAATAGAGTTGAGTTGTAGTACTCCTATAAAACTAGCTGTATACTGAAATTGGAGATCTCGTCTTGAGTTCCAAAGTGGTATGAAATGGAGGTCTCCTTTTTAGCTTTGAATTATTTCCGGGAGGGATGCAAATTATACTTTTTTCACGGCACTTCGCCCTGCGGATAGATGCAGAATGAAGCAGAAGTCCGAGTACGCACGAGTACGAAATAGTAAAAAAGCGGAAAACGAACTTATCACCTAATGAAACATAAACGCAGTCTTATCTCGGTACGAACTATCTAATCAATGACTGAAATCCTATTTGAGACGCCTCCTTTATTCATTCTCTAGGGAGGTCTCCCAAATTTCCTGCCGGGGAGTTATAGGCAAACACATAAAAAATATAGGTTTTGTTAAGTTAAATTATAGAACTGCTTAAAAACATTGATTGGGATTTTAAATTTACTGTCAAAGTAAAGCATTACAATTTGGACACTGATTGTCATGAGGTAAAAGGAATTCCCATCAATAAAATTTGAACTAAAAATATCACCTTGCAATGTTTCACCAATGACCTACTTTACTTCTTCGCTTCTTTACAAATTTTGCAATATTGCAATCAAGCAATAAAACCAGTTTCATTAAAAGCACATACAAGCCCCAGGAAGGGCTTTAAAACTTGCGTTGCAACCTTCCTTATCAGTCCCAATTTAAAAACAAAAAAAAGGATAACATAATTCACAAGAACCGAAAGTAAAAGAAACCCCCACGAAGGCGCCAAGGAAGTGCGAAATTGTCGCTGTAAATATCGCCGATAATAAAACCGTGATAGAAAGTGATCCAGTATTTATAATAGCCGTTTTATGCGCGATCAATAAAATCAAATCCACCTTGTCCTCAGTTATGTCTGACATTGTAAATTTCTGCTGTAAATCAGGCAAATAAAAAAGTAAATGAAGAAATAAAAAATAATAGAAAAAGGGCAAAAAATAAATAAATGGAGACAGTCGCAAGCGCTTCACTTTCAAATTCACCGCTCGAATATGGATGATTGGGGATGAGGTGCTGAAACCGATTAAAATTGCAAACACGGTGCAAATTGAGGTGCGCAGGTGAATGTTAGATCAATGGTTGATATGGGACTGGGACAGTCTGTCAGTTATAAGTGTCGATTGTATTCTTTATTATACTGGAATTTGAGAGGCTCCAACACTGAACAACTTCTTCTTTTTTATGCTTTATTATGCAGAATTTGCAGGATGATTGAAAATGGTGTCAGTTTAATCTACGACTTTGCACAATCATAAAACATTGTAACTATTTCTGTCTGCAGTAATATTTTTTTAATCAAGATATGTGCCTTACGCAATTGCAATTTTTCTTTGGAACACTATTATATAAAACAAAAAGAATTTTTCATATTTTAATACCATCTTGGATGATATGTATTTTCAATTCATTTAACGTGCGTAACCTTCATTACTTCGTAGCGGATAAATTTTGTGTATTGTACGATTATCGTAAGCCTTTCTGTAGAAGTGTAACAATTTAATCGAGACAATTTGAAATGAATGTAATGCAAGAATAAAGATCTGCTCCATCTCCATTTTTATTGTTTTATTACATTTATTCCTTAGCATATTTCTTGGTATTTTCTTTGTCCGAAACTTCGATATCACCGCATGTTCCGATTATTCCGCACCGCACAATCGATGGAGAAGGTCTTCTTCAGGACTTTCGAAGAACATAGATGCCTTAAAAACTTGATGCCAACAAATCCACTGGAACCGACATTACACGCCCTAGTTTTTAAAAAAAATGCGCCCTATCTTTAATGTCAACGTAAACGGTTTACTCTACCATACTTCTTCGAAGGATAACCAAATTTTTGCTTTGCTAATCATCTTGACCCAAGTACCCATACCGAAAAAGGTTTCAGAGGGTGTCTCCCACGATTCAATTCTCTCACGTGCTCTATTTCTAATCATTGCAAATTATCTACATTTTACATCATTGCTGATGACGTCACTCTCTAGTACTCAACTCCAAAGTCATGGTATATTCTTCTGTATCTACACAGAAGTCCTAATATTACTAATCCTTTTAGCTTAACGCGTTACTTCTGAACATATTTTCTGATTCCCTAATTTTTAAATCGTTGATGTGGTTGATTTTTACCTTCTTAATAGAAATTGGCAAAATAACACAATTCCTGTCTATAGAAAATTGTAAATTATCCTATAAGATTCTTACATTGCGGGCTATAGAGCACATCTTCGCTCCGTATACGCCGAAGCTGTTGACTCAGCTCTTGACACCTAGTACTATTGCCTAGTCAGCGCTCTATATGAATTTTCCGCGTCAATCAGCTCAGTTCGTAAAGAACTGTCTTCCAGAATAGGAAAGATGCCCAATAGACTACAAGCCCATGGCAATTTTTTGGGGTTCATATGAAACACTTACTTAATGCTCCTTTAATCCCTCATGGGACATAGGGCGGAAACAGTAGCCTTTCAGCGGACTCTGTTTTGCGCGACAGCTCTCAGCTCTAACCAGGATCTTCCAGTTGTTGCGGCCTCTGCTAGTAGGATCCTCCTCCACGTTGTTTTAGCTCTTACGACTCGACGGGATCCTTGTTCTCGTTTTCGCGTCGCAAGAAGTAGCCAATCCTTTCCATTGCCTTTACCTGATTTGGTAGTCTATCCTTTCTTGGCTTCGTTTGAAATTCTATCTTACAAGCGGATTTTTAGGATACGAATTGAGTTACTTCCCATGTTTCGCAACCGTACAACAGAACAGCCTTAACGTTGGAGTTAAATAGCTGCAATATGGTGTTAGTTGAGATCTTTGTTAATCTCCATATGCGGAACAGGTATGTATATGCGCCTCGTGCTTTATTTATTCTGGTACTGACGTCTTCTTCTGAACCGAAATTTTCGGTGATAATACTACGGAGGTAGCAGAATTTATCTACCAGTTCCAAGTCAATCCTGCAGGCTTAAGCCTAAATCCGAATAAAACCAAAGAAATGATAGTGGATAAATACAAACACCATTGAATGGCATAAAAATTTCATTTAACACCAATTTGGGGCTATTCAACTCCAACGTTGAGGCAGCTCTTTTGTACGGTTGCGAAAGATGGAAAGTCACCAATTCACCACAAGGCGTCTACAAGTTTTCATCAACGGATGCTTACGTCATATCCTAAAAATCCGCTGGCAAGGTAGAATTTCAAATGAAGAACTATGGCGCCGCGCCGGCCAAGAAAGGATAGACGACCAAATTAGCCGAAAGAAATGGAATTGGAGCAGGCTGAACAAGCTGGAATACGCAAGGAACCCGCCGAGCCGGACGACCTGGAACAACGTGGAGAACCCAAGTAGCAGAGGCCGCACCAACTGGGAGATGCTGATCAGAGCTGAGAGTTGTCACAAAAAACAGAGTCTGCTGGACGGTAACTGTTTCCGCCTTATGTGCCATAAGGAATTAAAGGAGAGTGAGTGAAGTAAGTCAACACTAGGAGGTTATGATCGCACTGCCATCCGTGCGGAGTAGTGGCGGCCCGTGCATATTTGTATGTGCTACATGTTATTCCCCTATTCCGCTGATGACTGACCACTAATTTAGTACTAATGTTAAAACTATGATCCATTGGGGTAAGTTACCCTATGACTAATTTTTTTTATTATCTCCATACACAAGCCGGTTTATAGACAGGAGGTTTCAGGGAAGTGTGTTTTTTTCTCAAAGCCTCAGAAAATTTGTCAGACTTACCCATCCATCACACTAACACAATTATAACATCGTTCTCGGGGGCCTGTAAAAGCTCTGGGTAAGTCCCCTTCTCATCTGTGTTTATTATATATCTACATAGTCAGTACAAAAAGAGGCCTGTTGTTTGAGTTGAGGACCGAGGTGGATAATGTAATTAAACCTACTAAAACATCTTTCACTTTAAATGCAGACTAAAAATTTTAGGTCACAAACAGCCCAGTGGGAAAAATTGGGAGCGATGCACAGGGGAGTGTACTTGGAGCACTCTCAAGGGAGCTTTCTTGGAGTTTTCATAAATTTTATATAAAAAAAGAAAACGGGCAATTATCTTCATGCCCATAAAATGCGACATAGCAAACTCAATAGCCCGGCTCTCGTTCGATACGGAGGACAAGCAGCTTTGGAAGTTGATTGAGCTTAGTTGGGGGACTGCTTTGGTAAAGCCACTCTCGGGCTTGGAAAGAAAAAGTCAATTGCAAAAGATAAACAAAATAAAAGCTTTTCGATACTGGATTACATACCCACAGGCGCCCATGAATATTTCTTTTTTAAAAAGCTTTTTTATAATGCTCCAACAACGCGTTTTTGGGAGCTTAAAAACGTATGCTCCCTCTCAATGACATGCAATGTTAAAAAGAATATAGAACGGGTATGGCAACGGGAGCACTCTATGCTCCTTTTGGAGCGCTCCAAGATGGCTCTTGGAGCACTCCTTTTTCCCACTGGGAGGAGTCAATTAACTAGTACGACACTGAAAAAAAAGCTCGTTAGTTATTATATACGAACTCATACAAAATCCTAGAGTTCAAACGTAAGGTTCATCGTCATCTGCGTCAGCAACCTTCAGAATCTCTTATACCTGTCCTATTTTTTCTTCTATTCCCTTAACTAAGTTTTAACTAGACATTGACGCATTACTTGAACGACTTGACTGGTAGTGCTAAAAAGTTGCTGTATGTAAAGGCAAAGCAAAGGCATGTCAAAATTATCGAATAAGGAAAAACTTTATCAGCAGACTTATACGTTAAACCACACATTCATTCTTGTCTCTTTTAGTGCGTTTTTAGACACCTACCTAAGGGTTTGTTAACCACTAGATTTACATTATACCTACATATATGATCACCTTCTTTACGAAAAGATAAAAGGTGTTTTTAAAAGGAAAAAAATTGTATCTAGTGAGAGAGTGAGAGTGAAAAATAATCATCATAGCTTGTATCTCTAGCGCTAGAGATGGAAAAATTGGCATCTGACTGGACCAATTAATAATGTGTCAAGATAGATATCCTATCGATTTTTGTCGAAAGTGTTTTTATCCCGCTTTTCTGCCACCAACATACGGAAACAACAAAAATTGTTTCATTTAGGTCACCTCTCCTCAAGCACAATTCCTACTGTTGAAAGCAATTCCATTATTCCAATTGGTGATGGTATTGCAGTGAATCTTCACAAGTGCTATATGTCCTGTCTTAATTTGCATTCACGGATCTTGCGACCCAATTTCGACATAAACCCCATTATGCCATAAAGAGACAATATAAAAAAGCACGAGGAAAAAGAACAAAATGTCATTAACGAGTTTCGTTAGTAGTTCCTTCTAGTCTACATGTCCGATGTCTGCAGCCAAGATAATTTTATTGCATTTGCAAAAGTTGTTTTATTTCATTTTAAGTACTTGCTTGTGCCGTTTGAATAATACTTAGTACACGAGCGACTTTATATGAAATTTGCACCATTTTTGGGTAAAACTATTGCCAAAAAAATATTTGCCATGCACCAAGTGAATGAAGAGTAATTTCAAGAAGATTTGAATTGAGCATACTTGATGCAGTGCAATATTTACATTGTGTACCGAAAAACAAGACTGTTACTACGGGTACAGCATTGATTGAAAATTTGCAAGCGAATGATGGGAATGTAATCGGCTGCATCATTTTAGATAATATAAGCGATACTGATAGGCTATGAGCTATTTTGAAAACAACAAAATTCATAAAATATAAAATTAATTATTATTCCTTTAAAATTTAAATATATAGAAATCTCGTGTCACAATGTTTGTTATCGAACTCCTCCAAAACGGGTTGACCGAATTCTTGGAATTCTCACTTTAATTTGCTAGCTTCGTAAATGTAAAATTGTGATTAAATTGAACCATTTAATGGCAATTTCAAATTTACGCAACAGTCAAACAATAGGCAGGCCATCGCGCTATTGAAAATAAACTGAAACATAATAAGCAATACACCGTTAGATCCATGGCACCGTCTCAAAAGGGCGGCCCAGTGGGAAAAAGGAGTGCTCCAAGAGCCATCTTGGAGCGCTCCAAAAGGAGCAGAGAGTGCTCCCGTTGCCATACCCGTTCTATATTCTTTTTAACATTGCATGTCATTGCGAGGGAGCATTATAAAAAAGCTTTCTAAAAAAGAAATATTTATGGGCGCCTGTGGTTATGTGATCCGGTATCGAAAAGCTTTTATTTTTTTTATCTTTTGCAATTGCCTTTTTCTTTCCAAGCCCGAGAGTGGCTTTACCAAAGCAGTCCCCCAACTAAATTCTAACCACTTCTAAAAGCTGCTTGTCCTCCGTATCGAATGAGAGCCGGGCTATTGAGTATGCTATCGTCGCATTTTATGGACATGAAGATAATTGCCCGTTTTCTTTTTTTAAATAAAATTTATGAAAACTCCAAGAAAGCTCCCTTGAGAGTGCTCCAAGTACACTCCCTTGTGTATCGCTCCCAATTTTTCCCACTGGGGGGTTACAACTTTCTTCACAACCCCCTCGATATGGGTAGCAAATGAAAGGCTATAAAAAGTAGAATACAATAAGCGATGTAGTATACTCAATATTCCTCTAGATTCATGACAGCCGTCTCAAGAGGACGTATTACGACTTTCTTCATAACCCCCTCGCATGGGTATCAAATGAAAGGGTATGATGCAATAAGCAATGTATTATACTCAATATACCTTTTGATCCATAGTTTTCCTCTCAAGAGGGCGGAATAAAACTTGTTGTCTATATACAAACCACTATACCAAACCTTAATGTACTACTGGGACAGGCGACACGAAACAGCGAACAGTAACACACTATCACTGCTTCGCGGTCTTATAGGCATGCCTAAGAAAGCAAAAAACATATCGACCAACCACCCCGCAATAGCAAACACACCCTTTCCCCTGGCTAGTTTAGCCAAAACAAACAAATCTCACTCTCAGCAAATACCTTAAAGAAAACACCAGCCCATCGATCTACAAAAAAATTCATTTTGAACAAAGGGACCAATACTCAAAGAATAAACCAAGCACAAAGGCATCTAAATAAGACGCTGGAACGAAGTACGCATTAACGGACGACACCGGACCCCCATCGAAATAGGAAGGTTACTTAACCGTACCAGCGCCTACTTCAGCGAGTTGTCCGCAATTTGGGAAGCGGTGGACTGGGCTAAAAGATCACCTGTTAACACTGTCATCTGCTCCGATTCCTTGGCCGCCTTAAAACACATTAGCAACCCAAAGGTCACCAGCCCACAGATGGACTACATAAAACAAACGATCAACAAACAGGACATCACACTTGCTTGGTGCCCAGGTCACGTAGGAATTCAAGGAAATGAAGCAGCCGACCATCTAGCAAAAATAACGAACCGTGGATAATCACGAAGGAGTCTCCAAAACTGGACAAAACCGTAGACAATATCAAATAAATTATCAAAAACAGCAAACAAAACAGATGGGACTCCTCCAACTGTTTCCTTTAAAAAATTTGACCTAGGGCATGCGCTCCAAAAATTCCCCCTGCGCCTGACCAACGATGATCATATTCACCAGACTACGACTAGGTCACTCGATGGCGTTCAAAGAGTAAGTTTATGACAAAACACCAGCACCAACATGCCCTCATTGTGACGTCCTTCTTACGGAGCATTTCTTCTTTACATGCCGAGAAGTAACAAATTCACTGCGATGACTCAACTATAACAAGCCAGCCCACGCTACAGACAGAGACCGAACCCCGACTCTGTTCGCACTGCTAAACGCCCATGGTTTACTAATGGACCTCAGATCACACACAAGGACTAGACAGACAGATCTCACACCCAGTCCGCACCACAGAAGCTGATCTTTTTGAGTATAGTTGTTTTCAAACCTCGTGACATCCCGCGCATGTTCCCCAGCTAAGCTCTTAAAAATCTTTAAAAGTTCAGACAAAAGCTTCAGTTAACTCCTCCTATCAAATCACTTGCTGCCATGTAATCAGTCGCGATTGCGTATTGCTAAAGGGAGCTGTATTTTTCTGGGACTTCAATGATTATTTAAAAAAATTACAAATTATGACTGAAAAACACCCGTTTTTATATATTTTTTTTATTTGTAGGTTTTTATATTTTACACATATGCTCCAGAAATAATTTGTAGTAATTTCTACTAAAAAATACGAAATTTGTGTTTTTATCACTTTCGTTACTAGATTGTTGACGTTTCCTGCCAGTCGCATACGCGCTTCTGCTACGGGAGGTTGTGTTGCTTGCGACTGCGGGGAACTGTCGGTTTATGAATGAAAACGCTCATTTATTCAAAGGAATTTTTTTCAGCATTTTTTTAAAAATTATTTTAAATTTAGAAATGAGAAATATTTCGCATAATTAAAGTAAAATTATGCCTATTATGTTGAATAAACTGCCTTTGTTGAGCAGGGGCTTTACATGTATTTAAAAGCTCTGCTCAACACATAGAAAGATAAATTAACTTTTTCATTCGGCATGCGCTCATCCCTTCCCAAATTATTTTGTTGAGTTTTTTCAGTGTTTGTTGCCGTTTTAACTAAAAAGAGGGGAAATGATTTATTTAAAAAATTTGGCAACGAGGTGCGCAGAACTGCTCAAATTTCTTGTGTCACGGAGTTTGAAAAATTCTATACATAGCCCACCAACTCTAGATAATAAAAAATACTAAGCAGATACTTTTACTTCTAACTTAGAAGTAACTAAAATTAATCATAGGCCTATTAAACCTAAAAAATAACCCAACAGTCTCCAACCCTTCAATTACTAACATCCCCGGTTCTGGCCCAAATAGCTCACCAGCCGCGAGCCAAAAATTATTAATAGCTATTAGCGTAAGGTTTTTATACACTTAGGCTAAGCCTCCCAATAAAAAAAAGGTAATATCGTAAAAAAATTATTCGAAAATCTGTCACTTTGATACCTTCGGAGCGCTGTAAAACTTTTCGTGGTGAATGAAATTAAAAAAGTATGGATAAAAATTATTCCTTATGAAACACTCTAAAAAGGTGTTTCATTATTTTTTTTTTTTTTTTGTTTAAATTGAAGGAAAAAAAGTTAAAGCCTTTAAAAGAAAATATTGTGAATAATTTTTGTGTTCTAAGGCTTATAACTTCTTAAATATTCAATTTACGACAAAATACCTTATATAATAAATTGCAGATAATTTAATTTTAAACAAAAAGTCTTCTATCGAATTTTTTGTAAGATGTACTTCTACGGAGGTATAGTGGAAAACCCATTTGCACACCTTTTCCAAGATGGCGACCAAATGGCGGGGTCGGGGATCCCGAAAACTCAAAGGAGGTGGGTCAAAATTGCCCCAGGCCCGGCGCAAAAGAAAAGTATCTCAGATTATCGGCTATAATAAGTATTGAATTTCTGTATAGTTGTTATATCCCGTAACTGTGGCTAAGGTGTTAATAATGCTATTTCTTTTTATTCGGGCGAAATGACTAATTAACCCTGTATTTTTGTAACGCCACCACATATCTTCATGAATAAGGTATCAGTGCACGCAGAATACTCCCACCTATCTAAAATTGTAAAAACGACGGTACCACAGTACCAACTTCCAGAGTTATGAGTCGTCAAAGTCAAAATTTTGTTTTTTTTAACAAAAATGTCACTTTCAACCACCTTTTTCTCCAAAATATTCATAGTCAACTAATGTTTTTTTTCTCAGAATAAGAAAGCTTGGAGTTTTTCCTATGAATAATGTCCAGACAATTTTTATGCTACGGCCTTTACTTTCGAAGTTATAAGCAATTTTAATACTAAAATTGGCGTTATTTCGTACTTTTTTAGTACTCTTTGTCCTAAGCTTATGTTGAAAAGCACTAAGTGAAAAAAAGTCAAAGTCAAAATTGCTTGCAATTTCCGCAAATAAGGCCAGTTTTAGCATTTAAATTGCTTATAACTTCGAAAGTAAAGGCCGTAGCATAAAAATTGTTTAGACATTATTCAAAGGAAAAACTCCAAGCTTTCTTATTCTGAGAAAAAAAACATTAGTTGACTATGAATATTTTGGAGAAAAAGGTGGTTGAAAGTGACATTTTTGTTAAAAAAAAACAAAATTTTGACTTTGACGACTCATAACTCTGGAAGTTGGTACTGTGGTACCGTCGTTTTTACAATTTTAGATAGGTGGGGGTATTCTGCGTGCACTGATACCTTATTCATGAAGATATGTGGTGGCGTTACAAACATACAGGGTTAATTAGTCATTTCGCCCGAATAAAAAGAAATAGCATTATTAACACCTTAGCCACAGTTACGGGATATAACAACTATACAAAAATTCAATACTTATTATAGCCGATAATCTGAGATACTTTTCTTTTGCGGCGGGCCTGGGGTAATTTTGTATGGGCTGTGACCCACCTCCTTTAAGCTTACACCGGCCCCCCTACACAACCCAAAAATCAAAACTTGTCCTGCAATTTTGCAATGTTAACACTAGGTTTACTGAGCTTTCTTATATATGTATCTATCTCTACGGCACGCGTCAATTTGACGCTTGTTAAAAAAATAAGCATTTTGTAGAATAAATAAATAATTTATTTATTGGAAAGGAAAGAATATAAATTTAAAAAAATATTCGTTCCACTAAATGGATAATAGTAAGTAAATGTAGTAAAAGATAAATCTAACCGATTTCCAAATTTTTCTACGAGAAATTGTGAATGCGTCAAATTGACGCGCTTCGTAAGCTTAGTGTTAAAGTACCAATTCCATGGACTACTTGTGTTTAAGAAATCCGCCATAAAAGCGGCGCTATAGCTGCAAACGAAGCCCCCTGGAACATATTGCGGGACCGGGGGATCTATCGGACTGCAAGCCCTATAAGATCGCAAACCTGAACGACCTTCGGTGCACATACAACCCAATCTAACCTAACAGAATTCCCCTAAAGTACCGCAAGGTGGTACTACTAGTACCTAACTAATCCGTTTACTAGTATGGTAAACGGATGGGTCCAAACCGGAGGCAGATATGGGCGCCGAATGACTGTATTATATTAAAAGTAAGTACTATTGCCAGATAAATAAATATCTCACAGATAGAATTAAATTGTACGTGTCCGTCTAATTCGATGGCCACGTCAAGTATTTTCTGAACTACCCCTAAACAATTCATACTTCGTCTCTAACAATCTTGGATCGTTTATGTATCTTAGCGCCAGGATACACGATCAATGGATTGATCAACTCGAACTATCCATTGTTAGTTGATAGCCCCATCATCATAGGGAAGTTTACGGGATTTATCACCTTCCCCTTACCTATAAACTGACATTTGGCAGTTCATATTAATTCAATCCATTGATAGGTGTACCATGGGCTTATCAGAAAAATGAAGTGTTACTTACACAGCAATCAGGAGATCATAGAGAATCGCAAAGCTTCGTAATAATTTTCTTGTGATGATGTGACAACTTCAACCCCTTTCAAAAACATAATTTTACGTTTAATTATAACTTATAAAACGGTAATAAAAATCCGATTAATTTAATCCGAAATAATCTCACCTTTAAAACTTGTTTATTGTTTTGAATTTAAATTATTCCGACGTGTTTCTTTGGGGCATTTCGATGCGATACGAGGAAATTATTTAAAGCTCTGAAATCAAGTTTTGTATCAATCATTAAAAAGCTGCATTCATGCCTATTACGAAATTGCATCACAATTCTTCTTATATTAAATGCAAACTGCATAAAATTAATTCCGAGAAAGCTTTAAACTGTGCGATTGTGAATGGTGTGGTTTCGTAACAAACCTAGCTTCGAACATGTTTGAACTAATTCAATGTTCAGGCAGGCACCAGTTGCCCCAAAACTGTTGGTAACTGCTTTTACTCGAAGTTGTGGCTCCTCGTTCCAGGTGTGCAGGAAATGTCCGACTTCAGGTGAAAATGCGCCGGCACTCAGGTATAGCAGTGGTGGCACTTGGGTTTGGTGTGTGTGTGGTAGTACGTATGAAGGGCAGAGATGGAGAACCGCGATGCCGGGGTTTGTGTTTGACTATGTTTGATGTACACAGGGCGCAGGCTTACGAGTGCTCGCATGCAATAAGCCTAGGTTATCGCATGATAGAAACCGACCGAGGAAAAGGGTTGATCGCCCTTTCGGGATGACTCACTTCCATTCGACCTCAGTTGAAATCTGCTAGGACTGCAGGGAGGACGAAACCCTTGCACCAGAAAGGGAAGTTAGGAGTGAATCGTCGCAGTGCGGTGTGTGGTCGAGCGCGTGCATTTCCAGTAGTTCACATGTCCAGTTCGGTGCCAGTGGCCAGTTCCTAATCATAGTGGGTCGTGACGGCTGCACTGACGAACGTTTCTAGACTGGAGTGTTGTGTATAGTGTTTGGAGGCACTTTGCTGGTCATCCCTTTTGGTTAGTGGCTGAATCTCAAGTATTAAGCAGTCGGCAAACGGATTTTTGCGTGCGCCGCTCTGCATTCTGTGCACTATTGAACCGAGTTGCTGTTGCATTCACAATAGTTGTGAATAAAGCTCTTCATTTTCGGAATCCACAGATCCGCGAGGCCTTATCCAACATCAGCCGCAGCAGAAGTTTTATCCAATATCAAACTACTATACAGACGAGGTGCTCCATGGTGCTCTAGGTCCGCAGCACCCGTGGGGTTCCATACGCACCAAACAGCATGCGGCATGCCGTCGTATTCTGTGTGACATGATATGAGCACGGCTTGACTTTTTTCCTCAGTTTCGTATCACGTTCTGTAGAGTACACATCGTTTCCGAATATAAATTCGGTATTCGGAAATTAGAAATCAGGATTTTTTCTACTTTTTTCAGTTATTTTCAAAATTATTGGAAGGGAAAAAAATATTTAATTAAAATAGTGATTTTCTATTCTTCTAAAATTATTTTTTTTTCCGTTGCTTAGACTTTGGGGAGAAGAATTTTAGCATAAATTCGGGTCGCTTAAAAAAAAATCGAATTTTATGTATCGAAATTTTTATCGAATTTTTCCTTAGGTTTTCCAAATTATTTTTCCTTTTTTTTATATATGTTCGGTGATGATTGACAGAATTTCAATTGTGCAAATTTTTCTTTTGGAAAATTAATACACAAGAGTGAAAGTGATATTTTGATGATATATATGTATATATATATAAAAATTGGTGAATGAATTTTTTTTAGTCCTGGTGTACTCACATTAAATTAAAAAAAATATCGAGAAAACTTGTGGAAAAATAATTTAAAAAAAATAGTTTTTATTTTGGTTTCAAACGAAGAAAATTTTCACAAAAATGTGTATTCAAATGGTGAAAGTTTTATAGTGTATATTTTTCGACTTGCAGGTGTTTTGTGAATAATATTTATTTTGCTTTTAATTTTGCCTGGATTTGTGTTAATTTGAAAGTTAATTAATATTCGCAAATCGTGGAAATTTTAAAAAAGATTTTTTTTTTAATTTATAAAACATAAAACAAATACAAATAAGAAAAAAAAACAAATAAAAAGACATTTATTTCGGGAGTGTATCATGAAAACGGGGATTTTGAATAAATTCTACAAGAAGAAGAATAAAATATGACCGTTATAAAGAAATACTTAACCTAACTTATATATTTCGCTTTACATTCTTCATTTAATTTTCTTGTTATTTATTTTACAAATCATTTATTATTATTAATAATTTATGTGCTTTTATATAGTTAAATTTTTTTTTGTGTGTGTCTCTTATGTTAATATAATTAAGTGATTTCTTTGAGTTGGTTTTTTATGTATTTAGTTCTGAAAATAATAATATATAAAAAAAAATTTAAGTGAATTTCGTTTTTCAAAGTGTTTAATTTGCAGTTTATAATTTATAATTTCTGTTTGTTTATGTTATTCTCATAAAAATCAATACAATTAAAATAGTACCAGCAAAGTGGATTTATCATATATTATATCTAAATTTGCTGGTATATCAATATACGATAACATTTTTTTGTAGAAACACCTGCATACAACAACAAATACCACTATACCTACTATTCCAACATTAATCAACTATTTCTACTATTAATTACTTCAACAATAAAAAACGAATGCTTTTTTTTGTTTGGATATAATAATTTCGAAAACAAAAACAAAACAAAAACGAAAAATATAATATAATTAATAAAAAGATTTTTTTGGATATTTTCTTCATCATTTTGTCATCATTGCACTCATTGCAAATGGTCGCCTACAAAAAAGCGTAACCGAATGTGAAAATATATGCAAAATAAATGGGTACAATGAGGCCAAATAAATACGATGTAAGTACAAAATTATTTATTATGAATATATCAAAATATAAAATGTTATCACTTTACTTACCGAACATGCAATTCCCTACTATATAAACATTTCCCTTACAAAAATCAATCAATCAAATCAAACCACTTTAACATATATCTTAGGTTTTTTCGCATTCTTTCCGCTTTACAGTTGTGACGTAATAAGTTGGTTTTGAAAAAGTATGTACTAACTTACGAGTTCTGTGAATATTCTTCGATTTATGTGCTTCTCTCTTGGATATAACGATTTTATGTGTCTCTCATTTAAACATTAAAAAAAAACAATTAAACTTTTTATGAAAATTTACATTTTAATTTAAAAGTACATAATAAAAGTCTTGAGTATTGATACGAAAATGTGAGATAATATATGTATGTATCTCTCTGTCTTTCTGTGTCATCAATATATTTTTCTGAGGTATAGTTACATAATTCTAGTGGAATGCGATGCATGTTCGCAAATTTACGGAACATTGAAAGCTGTTTTAATAGTGATATTTGTTTATTAAAAACATGTACAAGAAAGTAAGAAACTGGGAAATTGACTCAAATGAAATCGTGAGGAAATTTTGTGTTAATAATAACTCTAGATGGTTTTCTTCAATAAAGGTACAAGTAAGAGGTTACAGCGAGGAAGAGATTAAGTCTCCTCCATCGCGAATTATAGACTTTTGCAAAAGCGTTAACCTCTTGATAAGGGAGCCGGCACAATAGATCAAATAATAATTTGCCGCAGTACATCCTAAGACGCAGTCTTAAAGAAAGAATCAATAAAAGGATTATATTATTTTGTATTGAAATTATTTTAATTCCAAATTTTAGATTGAGTATCAAATCAAAAATAGTTATTTGCCCCAGTTTGGCCAGACATTCCGTCTCTTAGTACATCTATTTCGACGGCTTTTTCGACTTTGCAAAATTTGGAACATAATGAACCTGTTTATATAATAAATTGCTGCAGTCTCCACTGTATAAGTATTGTTACCTGGAATAAACGTTGATTTAGGATAATAGATTACTGATGTGCTTATCAATCGTTTTATCCGATTGGAAAGTTTCCGCAATTGTATATTATGTCGGCGAATCCACTCTACATAGAAAGATATCAGTGACATGTTTTGACTGATAACTTTCAAGAATCCACACAATTTTTGTAGCTTGTATTCCAGAATGTCATATCCGCGGCCGAGGAGTCGGAGGTATGTCTCAAGGGCGACTCTGACTATATAATTGACGAAGACCGCCCTAACGGTATAGGGTAATTATCTGCTATCACAAGATGATTAAAAAACCAGTATAATCAGTTATTTCCTTCATTCTTTTTTACCATCTTTCCGACTAAATCCTGCTGTCCGACATTGCACTCAATTATAAAACCGTCGACAGTATCACTTCAAATCATGTTGGATAGGAAATAAAATACTCTAGTGTGTTTTATCTGCACAGTAATGTGTTTAATAGTAGGAGGTATTTTTTAAACCGAAGACGTGATGAATGCACTAGTGTTTTATTCTTCAACACAAGTTCCAGCAAATTGATGAACTGAACTTCAGTCCAGAACTCAGTTCCCATATATTTCAACAAATTCAACTGATGATAAATCAGACCTCAGTTCGCCTAACTGAATTTAAATATAAAACGTCGTGCAAATGTAAAACCTCGTTTCAATTGGGCTGATATATTTCTGAGGATCTTATGACATTTATATTAAAAACTTTTTTCCGCATTTTTATAGTGTCAAAACTGAAACAAGTACACCTCAGTATCGAAGCTTTCAAATATAATACATCAGATACGCAGTTATCCGAATTGAACAATACCGATGAAGCCACTTATGTAGATTGAGATTAGAGAAGTTATAGGACAAAAGGGTGAATAAAAATAAAATAAAAACTTTTCCACACCATAGATTGAAGCGTTTTAAGAGCTACGTAAAATAAGCTACAAAAGTTTACTACTGAAACTTTTTAAATGTGTACGCTGTTAAACGGTTATACGCTGCTAAACGGTTAAAAGTCTACTAGAGCAGTTTAAAAATTTCAACTGTTTAAAAACTTAACACGAGTTTACAGTGATAAAGGAGGAACATACGACTAAATCGATTTTTAGAGCCGTAAACACTATCGAGGTATACGTTTAACCGAGAGTCAAGGATTACATTTAACCGCAATCAAGGGTATGGTTAAAACGCTTAAGCACCAAGTCTGTATAATATGTGAATTTTTAGGTTTCCGAAAATCATTTGATTGTAGTGCTGGTAATAGGGCGGTTGTTGATTTCTTCTAAGATAAGCTTGGTTGCTATTTCTGATAAACATGCAATTAACTGTTAACTTGGTTTGTGTATATGGGCACTTAGTGTTTATACTTAATAATAATTTTTTATTCAGTCATAAATTCCATTCTTCTTTCGGTTTTGTCTAGTAATTTTAGCTTTAGATTACTTTCAGAGTGAACAACGGAACCACCAATAACGAACTGCTTCTCTTCCTTTTTGAGATGAGCCCAATCTTAAGCTTTGCAATCGCTTGCAATTACACATAAGCTTTAGTTGAAGTATATAAATAAGGAGAGAAATATGCAGGTTAATGCATAGAATATATCGCGGTGAGACTACTAGCTTAGCTAGGTTTATTCCTTAAACACATTGTAGCAAATTGTGTATGCCTTATCAAAATGAGGAGAATGGTACCGTCTTTCAAGTAGAGACTAGGCCAGACTCTGATATTGTATTCATCGGTCTAGAACAAGCTATTTTCGGCACCAACCAGCTCAGGTTCCTACCTAGTTATGAAGATTTCCTTGATATCTTTTTGTAATAGATCGAGGTTGTGTCATCGATTTGGTTCTGTATTTAATGTCCATATCGGCAGCATATCCTAATAGTTGAATGGATTTGTTAATCACAGTGCTGCTCCTTTCCTTATTTTTTATCGATTCAAGTTTGAGCTAATCCGCCCGCCAGCTTTAATCTTTGTGTGATTGCAAATTCATCCGTGAGGGGATTTTGCTATGTGAATTTTATCGATTTTGTCAAATTTGAAGTTACAATCGTTTCTACAAATGGTTCTAATCTACCCTTTATGATAGATGTATGTAAATATCTTAAAGCACGACCCCTGTGCAAGCTAATTTGTCTCCCTTCTTATGAATTGGACATATGACAGACTTCTTCCACACGTCTGGAAGGGTATCCCCTTTGCGTAGAGCCAGCTACAGTTGTTTTAGTAGTTCTGGCTCTCCTGTCTTGAGTAGCTCTACCATATCACCATCTATGTCTGTCGATTTATTACTTTTCTGTTTCATCAAGGCAGCCTGTACTTCGATCCATGATGGTAATTCTACAATCACTTCGTCCTCCGGTATTATGCCATACGGGTATTTATTTTCGCTGTTCTCGGGGTTAGTAAATCTTTGAAGTATTCTCTCCATTTCGATTTAATTTTTTTCAGGATCTGTTAAGATATTTCCTCTGGCGTATTTACATATATCAGTGTTTGGTACAACTTTGCTGCTGCATTCTCTTATTCGTTGATATACACTTAGAGTTTATACTGCTTAGATTAACCTACTCCCAGCGATATCTCCTAGCACCGTCTCGGATCGTTGTCAACAAAATTTTTGTAGTGCATTAACAAAGATGTCAAAATATTGATTAGCTTGATTACCCACACCTGGGCTCTAAACTATCTATGGAGAATCGGAAGGCTAGTGGACCCAATCTATAGGCTTTGCTTCGAGGAAGATTATTGATTATCTCTGAGACTGGATCGTATGCAAAAAAATGAGAAGTGAGTTTTATCTAATATTTCTGAATATTTACTACATTTTGTATGCAAAAAAAATCATCAGATTTGAGTTATATCTCATACTAAGAGAGCAATCTATTGTATTGAGAAGTGCCTCATTCTGAAAGCTCTTTACAAGAAATTGCTTCAAATTGCATACAAAATAAGAGACTGAGCTCAAAATTTTGAGATATTGCTTATAAAAAGTTAAGCATGGATTTTACAATGGCTCAGTTACATTTTTAAGGTCGAAATGACAACATTTATGCAAATATCGACAGATACACGTCTGTATAAATGCAAAATAACGTCAAATATTTGTGATTTTTATAACGATATTGACTCAATAAAGGTAGCGTAACTATAATGTCCGAGAAATTTTTTGGGCCAACAGTGGAGACAATGAAGGAAAAATTAGGATCTAAAGGATGTTTTTCTAAACCCGATGGAACTTAAAATTATGAAAAATAACACGAAAAATTAAAATTTATTCAAAAACATTTTTTTATCCGAAAGATCAATTCATGACATTATAATTTCACAACGGTATTGGGCATATGACCACCGCGGCTGTTCTTGACGAAGCACATTCTAGACGTCCAAGTTGGGTCACTTCTCGAGTACTGCTCTGACCAATGTCAGCCTCCAAGGCGTCAATTATTGCTGGTTTATCAACCTAAACCAGTGAGTTGTCGTAGTTCTGCAAGAAATAATCGAAAAGTGTTAAATCGCACGAACTTGAAGGCCAATCGACGGACCCATTTCTCCATGTCAGCTTATCGCCTAATTTTGATTTCAAAACAAATTGGGCAAGCTCATCTGAATTCCTGTTCTCGCTGGATCCCAAATTCGAGTTTGGAACAAAGCTATTATCTCAGTTAGTTGAGAACATTTTCATGAGCAAATTCTCAACTTTTTGCATTCGAAAATGAAGTTGAGGTCAGAGTCTTTGTTCGAGCTCACAAATAGAGTATAAGGTCCACATCTGAGTTTCCGAGATTGATCTCTTTTTTGCATTCGACCCACTGTGTCGGTATACTAAGGACTAGGTTACGATGTTTAGCGCGATCGAACAAGACAAGTTTCGGCGATTAATCTTTAGGTCAATAGCTGATATTACGACCTAAACGGCCTGGCCTACAAAACTGAGGTATTGCGCATGTCAAAAGTGGAAGAGGTTTAAGGTCTAAGCAGCCGCGCTGTTTGGACCACATACATACTTTATCGAAACCAAGAAAGATCTTTTGAAAGGTCTGTTTTGTAAGTACTCATAAATCTGATATAATTGCCATGAATTTTTTTCTGTACACTGGCTAATTTCTCTTCACAATAATGAAAATTAAAAAAATATGAATTAATAATATAAAAAAATTAATTTATATTTTCGTAAAATTAAAATTGTAATGTAGTGATAATATTTTTAATTTTCTTCTAATTTACATTACGTGGTGAAAAACGATCAATTATTTACCAATTTCTATTTAAACAGAAATTTAACATTTTAAAAAAATAAATAAAATTCAACATAAAATTTCAATTTCAAAATTTTTACAAAATGTAAATTTGAATACGGTTTTTCTTGATTTTGATTGCACTGTTGATGTGTTGAAGCTGTTATTATTTTTATTGCCGTGTAAGTGGAGGCCTACTTGACTTATAAAAAGATGGATAATAAAAATATGCTAAATTCACCATAAAAATCTCATTAAATCGACTGTTAATGATGGAATCGTGGGTTACGGCCAATTTGATTATTTCTTTCTAAACAAGAAATAACACAAAAACCATAGCCAAACCCGGAATCTTGAAAGATATTATATAAACATTTTCAAATCCCACCTATAGTATAATTGTTGACTTTTATTTTTTTGTTATTGATAGAATCGAATTAAATTGGGATTAGATTTTTTGATGTTTATTAATTGTTTTTATTAGGAAATTTTTATTGCCTTTCGAGAAAGTGAAGTGAAAATTGTAATTTAACACTATATAAAAAGAAATATTTGTTTATTTTTCATTTATTAATAATGTAATTTTGTTGTTATCACTTTAATCTAGCTTAATCTTGTTATATCTGTAACTAATTATACAAAAAAAACATCATTTTCTGCGTTAGGAAAAACTATAACCCGTAAAGTGCTTGCACAAACATTTTGGAGACTTAGGCGATTATTGACAATCACCATTAACGAGCACCCGATTAATCCTTGTTAATCTAATAAAAGCTGCTCTCTTCACTAATAATAAAAGTGTGAAATAAGTCGTAAAATATTTCTTTTATTCATTTATATATCTAGTGTTTATCGAATCCGGATTTTGTTGTATCATTTGAAAAGAAAAATGTTAATCAAGTGCAGTGTTGTGGTAAAAAATTAATTGTTGACATGACAAGAAAAACATATTGTAAGTCCTTGAGATTTTTTCGCTATAATTTACGACAGAGGTGTATTGGATAGATGGAAGAATAATGTTTATTTTTTAAACCAGAATTCATGTTATATAAAAAAAGTAAAAGTGATTATAAGATATTGAATTAAATTCGCGTTTCATCCAGTTAGTGAATCCGGGAGTTTTGAATTTGTTTAAAGAGTTTGACAACTGTCATAAGTATGAGCCAGCTACCATAATGTCTTGGCTCTATTTATTTTGCTGTCACTTAATTAAAGATGGTTTTTTTCCTTTTTTAATGTTTGGACATGCTTTAATGAAAATTTAGTAAAAGTAATAAATATATTTATACTCGGGTGGCGGGTGTAGGATGAACGGTTTAGATACGAAGGTCATTCTATTGTCTTCATATTTTTAGAACAACGAAAAACATTAATATCGTGCGCTGATTAAACACTCTTCTTTAAAAGCCTTCCTCTTTTTCTTCTTTTAGTTATTTACTGGGTCCAAAGGTACCGCGGCCGCTCGCTTAGTCTATTGTACCTCATGTTTGTAGATTAGTCGTAGTCAGCAGTCTGCCTAGTGGCTTGTAGCTTAGTAGTGTAGCTTTTGTTCGGGCAGTGTCTTATCGAACAACGAGAGCCTGCTCCACGCTATCACAGTGCACTCACAGAGAATATTAAGGCAGGCTCCTCCTGGTCAAGGCAAAGCTTGCAGATGAAGTCCTATACTTCCCTATCCTCACCTACATGGTAATTTAGCACGCAGTGTCTGGTAATCAATCAAGCCAACGAGTCTCCTGACATTATTTCTACTGCAGCCCAGTATAGTGTATATCTCTACTTGAAAGACTCTTGCCTAGGGTTAACGCTGTACTGAATCTTATGATTTAACTTCTGATACCTGGCCACACCTGCCTTTGTTTAAACACCATCCGTGTGTCATACTATAATCCAATCTGCGGTACTGTATGGAAATTGCCAGCAGCTTGTCTTGTATATGTACGGTAGTCATTCGCTTGCCTCCGCAGCGCCGTGTTTAAGAATCTCCAGCGCTGCATAGTGGAAGTGCGGATGGCGTCGGACTGCAAACCCCAAACTCTTTTTTCCGTGTGAACTCTACACATTACACACTTCAAAATCGTGTAAATTTGGCTAATCGTGTTAAAATATTGCGTTTTAGGAATAAACCATGTTAAAATAATGCGGATTGCATCACACTTCCCTTCCTACATACGATATTTACTTAATTGTCACACCTCGTACATCTCCAATATATTAGGAACTACGCTCTCCTACCAGAGAGCTTCACGACCTCTTTTTACAGTCAGTCAATAACAGGAAGGCGGCGAGACAGTTATAAATTTGACGATTTTTCTGAGTTTACTCTCTGAAAAACGATGCTAAAAAAGCTGCGCTCAAAAGCTTCATAGTAATACCTATTTGGTGTGTTTGAAATACACGCATTAATTGTTTTAAATTTTCACATTTTTCGCGTGTTAAATTATCTCATCCTAAACGCGTAAAAAGTGACTACACGATTTCACACGTGAAATTAGTTTTAAAATCACACACTTGGGTTTGCAGTGCGGGATGGCGTAAGCAAGACATTCTTTAAATTTTGCTCACATTAGTTATGGAATTTTAAGACGCCGTTCTCTGTCACCACACTAAAGCCTCGTACGTAACCTTAGGCCTAATGATGGCTTAATACCGAAAGATATTAAAGCCAAGCCGAATAAAGTTGATGGCACATTTTCTCCTGGCTATTCACAATTGGGTAAATGAGTTTAAACCAAAGCGTGCATCTATAATTTCATTCATTTAGCGTCCGTTTGCAGCGTCCAATTTGTGGAAATTTGTGTCATTTGCCGACGCACCCGAATTTGAAATCATTTGACTATTAACATGGGTGAGTTTGGGTGGATTGAGTTTAGAATAAAAATTCGATCAGTTTTTGAGCAGCTTGAAATGAAGCTGCGTACAGAGGTACCCTTTTTTGCAGGAAGGCAGAGAATATCTCAAAATATGATGTAGTCTGAGAGCCAGCAAACGGCAGATAGAACATATTTCAACAGACCTCAAATTTTGTCCAGTAACTCTCATGGTTACTGTCCCTGTCACGGTAGGTTCAGAGTTACTCAGGTGGGATAGGTATAAAAATAAAATGACGTTAAACAGTATTTCAACGCAGCTGCCATATGGATATTTTAAAATATATTAGGTACTATTGTTATTGGAAAATTATTATGCTTAGTGGTGATGGCAGGAGAAAGGGTAAAGAAGAAACAAAATTATCTTGGTGGAAGAAACGAAGGACCTTGACGTGGATTGGATTCGAACGCAGAACCACTAGGATGGTAGTCCTATTAGGCCAGCGACCGGCAACCCTAATGCATTGGCGTGCCACAAAACAGATAATCAAAACTACTGCTCTTTAAGCGTGCCACAAAAAAAAAAGACACTGTCGTCCCGTAGCAAAATTGCAGAAGTTTTGTCTTAGCAGTCCTATATGTTTTTTGGCGTTCTGAATTCAAATTCCACTTTTCTGCTCAAATTTCCACTTTGGGGGATGTTAGACCCTTCGGATTGTTCTGGCCTTTTAAATACTGCCATAAAATAGTTGTGTAAACACTAGTTGGCAGCACTCTTCTCTAATGCACTTCCCGGATGGTCGAAGAGCTGAGGGTCTTTACCTCTCCCTGGCTTGAGGAGATATACATTGAAGGAATTTGAAAACTCATCATTGAGACCGGAAGGTCATCATCTACAATTGCAACACTCTTGTGAGCCGACGCCAAGGATTTTGCCAACCGCGCTATCAGTGTGTCTGCATCCAGCTGCCTGTTTGTAGGCGGTTCTATTTTGTGCCTTTTCGCATTCCACCCTCATCGAACAAAGCTAGCGGATATGAAGTTAAGAAACCCTCTAGTTCTTCTTTTGATTGTTTGGCGACAACCATTTTTAAGAGTTGGCTTAATGGCCACAGGTTGATCATTAGTGAAAATGGATGAACTGAATTGCCAACAATTCCTTTGATACATTTGATCTTTTATACTTCAATGGACAAGTAACAATTGATTGCCGAGATGCCGGGGAAAGGTGGATGTTCATGAAACCACTCCAACATTTTTTTGTACAGTTGTTGTCAAGATTGACGCTTGCGTGACACTGTCCGCATACTGGTCGATCGTTCCGCAGAAATCCTCAATTGCGTTTAAGACATGCTGGAGATTTCCAGTTAGTGATGAGCAAACGGAAGGACAAGACAAGCCTAATCTAGTCTTGTTCTTGTTCAGTCTGTCTTGTTCGTGCTCTTGCATAACTAAGTCTTGATCTTGTTCTTGGTCTTGCTAAATGTTCAAAAACAAGACAAGACTGCAAGAACAAGACCATTTTTGCTCATCACTAGTTTGCGCACAATACATGCAGAGTCATTATGTACAAATGCTTTTACAAATTATCATACTAAAAATTAAATATACACACATGTATTTATATCATAATTACTTTGATGTTCAATTTTATATTTTTTGTTTTTAAAAGAATGAATTTAGGTGAAAATTTTGCAAGAATCTTGCTCAAGTCTTGCTCTGGGTCTTGTTCTTGCACAGTTAATCTTGTTCTTGTAAGCATAACTAAGTATTGTTCTTGGTCTTGCTAAATGTGCAGGAACAAGACCGGACTGAAAGAACAAAACCATGTTTGCTCATCACTATTCCCAGTGACCACTTTGCCAAGATACCCTCGCTAAATCCACGCGCGCTCAGTTCAGCCCTCCTTCAAACCTCATGTGTTTCAAGAGCTGCCGTTCAATACACATATCGCTTCATGTTTCGCGCTCGCAGTTAATGTACTTTCAGGGCTTAAGGGTTTTTGTTCAAAACGTGTTTATTTTTCGATTAGATTAGATTTTCGCGAAAGCCCAAAAAATCTCAGTGTTTTTCAGTGCACCTAGCGACGAAACCGCTCGTCAGAAAATCAAAGTCGACCAGCGAATCACATAGGAAATTTTCCAAAGAGGTGCGAAAAACTGCAAATGGTGGGAACATTTTGTGTTTTTCGCAGGGATGTTATGGAGCTCCGTAACCGTAACCGAAACTATCGGATATCCGAAATAAAAATCTATCCGAAACCGTAACCGAAACCGATAAAAAAGTTTCGAATAATTTCGGATAGGGTAGACTCTGTGAGAGAGTGAGACATGTTATGACATGTTTTACACCGACCGAGCCGACATACCCGCCCAGTGATTGCTAGACCAAATGTTAACCTAGAAATAAAGTCAAATCATTACCTATTTGTATTTAGCTTTTTCAATTCCTTAAAAATGTCCGAATATTACGAATGTCCGTAACTGAAACTATCCGAAACTGTCGGATAATCCGAAATAATTTCATTTCCGTAATCGTATCCGAAACCGGAATAATATTATTCATTTATCCGTATCCATATCCAGATCCGAAATTACATATCCATAACATCCCTAGTTTTTCGTTTTACAGTCATCTAATCCTACATGGCAACAAAGTTGAAATTGGGATTCAGCTCCCAAAAAAAAAAACATAATATCGCTAAGAAAAAAATTTCCCACGAAAACTGCAGTTTAACTAACTGTATATGAAAATAATATTATTTGTGTAGTAAAATTTAAGCTTTGCACAAAGAAATTTTAATAAATAAATAATTTTAATAAATTGTCACTTTCGTGGCCTGCCCTCAGAGATCTTCTCGCGTCCCACCTAGTGGCATGCGGGCCATAGTGTTCCGACCGCTGCCCTAGGCTATCAAGGCCGGATTTAAATTGATTTGCTTTCAATTTGGATCTGCATTAAGAAATACAACATATAACCTAATTTGTGACCACCCTTTAAAACAAAAATTATAAATTGCTACAATTATAAAGTTATAAATTGAAAATTGTTTCTTAAAAAAACCTAAGAATTAATTATACAAAAGCTCTGAAATTCCAACAGGTAAAAATCTAAAAATATCCAATTCTTTTCTACTACAACAAAATTTCATTAAATTTTGCATTTTTCTTTTGTCAAAAAGAGAAATTCTTCAAATACCGAAAAACGATGGCAGCAAATATTTGCACTCAGTCAATATCTGTTCGAATGAAAGAAATAAGCTCAAAGTTTTAATTGTTAATTATGTATTTGTGAAATGCTGAATTAAATTTTTTCCGTGTCACTCGTCATGATAGAAAATAAAATTCAAATAATCTCGAAGAAAATTCAATATTTATGTGGGATAGCAGACATGGTTGAGAGTCACAATGAACTCATAGATTTGCTTATCTCAATAACCTCTAACCTAATTAATAAGCTGTTGACCATTAAATTGGCGCTAATTACACCATTCATTTGTGGACCACACATCAGCGATAGAAGAAGTATAAGTCTAACACTGTTTTCCGTGTGAATGATAATGGGGAAAAGTATCCTGACAAAAATTTATGTCTTTAAAGAAGCTTAAAGCTCCCCCACTTGTTCTCGCCCTCCTAAAATTATAGAGAACGGCAGTAGCAAAATTTTTCTTTCGTTTTTTTTTGTGTGTAGCGGAACTAAAATTAGAAACTATAATTTTGGTTAATTAACGAAATAAGTAGGGTTCCCAGACCTGGCATCCGCCCACACCCCTTCGTCGTCCTTTAATTAGAAAACATTCCTGGTGGGCTGTGTGTGTATTCTATGGTATCACACCACCTTCTCGTACCTGGTGACCTACATTGCTCACGAGATTCAACTTTATCACAAAACTCGATAAAAATCTTTTTTCTATTTTTTTATGTTGTTTCGACATGTTCAGTATCTAGATACTTAGATACTACGATACGTAAACGAGTTCTAATGCGAGTTCAACAGAAATTCTGAGAATTTTTAATGATTTCCAAAACCTGGGTACAAAACACACGTGGGGGTGGGTGCTCTTGTCTGCAATGTGCTCTTTTTCGCCCGAAGGTGATACTCGGATATTCTGAAGGCATTTTCGTTGCTGATTTTGTTGTTTTTGCTGCTCTTTGCAGTTCAATTGATTTTTCTGGTGGTGGTAGTGTGACTCAACAAAAGAATCTCGGAATTCTTACATAATCACCGGCCTTCAAAATCTTGACTTTTCTTTGCAGCCAGACTTTTCTTTTTATTCAACTTTTTTTTTTCTTTAGTTTTTTTATACTGTATCCTCCCTTGTGGTTTACCTTTGCTAGGATTTTTCGAATGTTTCAAAATGCACAAAGAAGCAAAAAAATATTAAGAAAAGGACGAAATAAAGAAGGATTCGCCGTCAGCCTTACGTCATTTAGCTACCGATGGCTGGTTGCCGGCATAAGGAAACCATCAAAATACTGGGACAAAAACACTTGCGCGCCTTGCATTGTTCCTTTCTGTATGTGGCTTTGAGGATGTTCTAGTTTTGCTTCCTTTTTTATCCTTTATCCTTCTATACTTCGTTCTACGCTTCTATAGTCTTTTTGTAGTGTGGATTTCTTCTTCTTCTTCTTTATTCTGCTCTTCTTTTATTTTCATTTCCTTCCTCTCCATTATATTTGCACATTTCTGTCAGACTTCCCCTGTTGTTTGCGAATTGCCTATCGCTGCTGTACACCCCATACCTATACCCAAACGGCGGTGCTCCTATACGTTCTACCCCATCTCAGCTGTGGTCGATAGTATTTTTATGTGGGCATTGTTATAGTACTGAAGTCCTGATTAACTTCCGATTGTTAAGTGAAGTATGCGGATGCGGTTGATCAGACCATCGTCAGGCTACTCTGCAGTTCCTATAACTCCCGGCTGCGATTTCAATAGATAGACATCAATGAAACCTTTTCTGGTCACATTGGTAAATAAGGGGGGAAGATACTCCTCATGTATGGACACTACCTAATGACTACTGGTGTATCGATTTTTTTTTGAAACAAGAGCTTCTGGTAAAGTGCAACGTAACATGAAACCGTAATAAATTCTTTGATTTCAGAGTGCAATCAACTCTCTAGTGCCATACGAAGTCAATAAAGTGTGGTTTTGAGGCTATTCATGTGATGATGATGATGAAGTATTACGCAATTCCATCATAGCCAGATTTTTAGCTACAACCCTTATTGGATTTTAGCAAGGGATGAAGTAGGGTTACAATATTGCCTTTATTTATAAAGGCAGAAGGTCCCATTTTATTTTAAGATTACTCTCATAGTTCTTTAGTCCCGTTTGTTTATTTTGGATCCTTTCAAAAGGATACTTTTATCCCTTAAGATATTATTGTCGAAGAAATGAAACGTATAATGATCACTTCGCTTTAAAGAAAAAGTATAATAGCTTACGTACTTATATATTTCTATCTCGAGCGGTCCCTTTACATTTTTTATATACACATGATTTTACTTTTTTATTTGCAAGAATCTCTTCCTTGTTTCCTTGGTTTTCAACTACTTTAAGCTTGATGGAACATTGACTATGTAATTGGAACAGTTTGTTTGTTTGTTCAAGTGCTGGAAAAAGGAATACAAAAAAATCATTTTTAGCACGCTTGAAGGGATGTTATTGTCTCTTAAGTAATAGTCATTTGCATAGCTTCCGGGATTATAAAAATTGAGTTTATGATTTCTGTAGTAATTGTGATAATCTCTAGAGCTATTGTTACCACATCGGTACCTTGAAAAGAAGTGTTTAACAGCTTATTTAAATTTATCCGTATAACCATAAAGAAACAGGTAAGCTGCTGAGTCTAAAATTATTGATAACAAGGTATTTATGGCAACAATATCACCAATAAGGGCTCTTTGTGCTTCAGCATTCAGCTGAAAATTGGTGATCATATAACATACTAGTGTAGCATGATCAAATAGATCAAATTTAGATTTATTCTTCAGCCTACTTAGCTCCTTTTAAGTTAAAATACTTTCGCCAACGATGCTGCAACCTCTTTAGATTGTAATTTGGGTCTTGCTGTGCACAATAGGTGCTTGGCTAACCAATTGGAATTGCAATTCATGAATTTTGGTCATGCCAATACTGGAAGTGTAGTTAGATGTGTGTGTGTGCAATTTTTAATGCGATAGTCTAAGCTCAGGGGTCACCCTTTGTACTACCAATCCGACGTACATGTCATAGTGCAAGGTTTAGTAGTAAGCTTAGCTCGAAAGATAAAATAGATTAGTGGGAGTCAGGTGGGTGTTGGAGGCGTTTCAACTCTTTGTTGTTGTATGTGTTCGGGAATGCTGACTGTAGACGGCTGTTCCACAGTCGAGTTGTTCTTATTATAATCGAATTTCTAAACCGGACGGTGGCTTATTGAGTCAATTGAAAAGGAAATGGCGCTATCACCAATAATTTTGAGAGCGCGGTTGTGCACCTTGTCCAGCCAAGCTGAGGTGGTTCTCGGACAATGTTAATTTTTTGCGCGGTGCAAAGTATATGAGAGCAGAAATATTCAAAACGTATACAAAATTGTGCAAGAGGAAGGGGGGAGTGGAATTGAGGCCCTCTTCTTGTATTTGATTTGTATTCTTCGATTTTCTTGAAAATTGATCTTGACGTTATAGTTGACATCTTTGTTTATAATATGGGTGCACCATCTGGATCTTCGGTACATATTTCAATATTTAATAACTGAAATTTTTCACCCATTTCGTATGATTTAAGTTTTGGGTGAAGACACACCGAAAACTTATTTTACACTCTCTGGCGGACTCAATAAACTTCTTCTTTAACGGCTCTATAACCGGGAGCCGGTCCTGGCCCCTCCCAACTGTTCTCTTCAACGGTACCGATTCAGGGTCTGTCATCCACTGTGGCATCCCTCCAGCGAAGGTTGGGTCTCTCTCGCTGTTGCATCCCATAGGTCTTACCGCAGAGAGCTTTCCGAGCAGGCTCATTTTCACTCATACGAACTAGTAGCCCTGCCCACCAACCTAGCGAGCTCTATTTTCTTCACAATCACTGTCGCGATAGTGCTTGCAGATCTCGTCATTGTATAGCCTCCAGAAACGTTCTTCCTCACATAAGGGGCCAACAATCCTACGAAGTATTTTCCTCTCGAACACGGCTAAGAGGTTTGAGGGCTTTTTGCTAAGCACCCACGTTGCAGATGCATTTGTGAGAACCGGTGAGACCAACATCTTATATAGTAAAAGTTTAGACGTTATGGTTAGATGCTTGGATTTAAAAAGCTTTGAGTGAAAGCTTCTTGTACAGCTGTTGTTGTTCTTCCAATGGTGTTAATGTCATTTGCATAAGCCAGTAATTGGGTGAACTTGTGGAGGATTGTACCCCTTGATGTCACACCCGAATCTCGGATCACTTTCTCCAACGTCCGGTTGAAAAGGAAGCAGACCAAACCGCCCCCTTGCCGTAGTCCATTATATGTAGATGTTGATTGGTCTGGATAGTGTTCCGGATACCTTTACTTGACTTGTCACATTGGTCATGGCCAACCTACATAGTCTTGGCAGTTTGTTGGGGATGCCAAATTCTCCTATGGCTTTGTAGATTTCTACTCTGGCTATGCTGTCATAGTCGGCTTTAAAGTCTATGAAGAGGTGTTGAATTGAGTTTTGAAACTTTGGACATTTTTCCATAGCCTGCCTCAAGGTAAAAATCTGATCAGCTGTTGGTTTGCCTGGGCTGAAGCCACGGTGGTATTGGCCTATGATGTTTCTGGCGTATGGGCCATCTTGCTTTGTGGGGGTAGTGGAAAATATCTTATACACCGTACTCAACAACTTTATACCGCGATAATTAGTGCACGCTGTGATACTTCCTTTTTTACATACTACCGAGCGGAGGAAGCCAGTCTTCCGGCATCACTTGCTACTCCCATACTTGCAAAATTCTCTCATGAATCACTTGGTGTAATGTAGGCGCTTCATATTTAATCAGCTCCGTTCCTTCTGCACCCGAGGCCATGTTGTTTTTGAGCCGGGTTGTGGTCTGCTAACTTTTTCTAAGCTTGGTGGCGGCAGTATAGCATTATCATCAGATATATTGGTGGAGCCTCCGAATCTTCAGTTAGCTCGCCATTTAGCAATTCATGAAAGTGCTCTTCTCATCACTCCAAGATGACTCTAGGATCGGTGATCAGAACGTGGATGGCCGGATTACTAAAATCTCAGCAAATAAGGCCACTTTTTCCATCAAAATTGCCTATAGCTTCAAAAATAAAGGCCGAAGCATAAAAATTAGCTAGATGTTATTCATAGGAAATTGTCCAAGCTTAAAAAATTGTGGAAAAAAATTGGTTAACAACGTATCTTTTGGAGTTCACCTTTTTGTTAAAAAAAGCAAAATTTTGACTTTGATGACTCATACCTCTGGAAGTTGGTAGTGTAGAACCGTTACTTTTACAGTTTTAAATAGGTGTATTCTGTGTACACTGATTATTCATGCAAATAAGGCCTTAGAGGCTAAACCGTTACGATTAGCTCTATCATCCTACCGACCGCCGGTCTATTTGTAAACTTAGCAAATGCACCCTGTTGATTGTAATATTTTAGTAGGGATAGCGGTTTTTAGCATTTATGAAACAATTTGTAGCATCCATGAAACACTTGATTCGAAGTATTTATTTCAACAACTTGCTTAGAAACATAAAGATGAAACTCTCGTACTTCTAAAAATTCAATGCATAACAAAATGTTCTGCATCCTTGAAATCATACATATATTAACCACTTACGAGCATCCCACAAATGGTCAATTTAGAATTGTAAATAGATTTAAATTAAACCAAATTTACGACTTCAGGTTTGTACATAGTTACCATAAAAGTGCGGTTGCTGCTTTATTAAAATATTTTATTAACTTTTATTGTTTTATTTCAACATAATAAAAACACCAACAACAACGTCTTACACATATTGTGCAATTAAATTTGTGGTAGGTGTACTTTATCGCCAGTAGTTGTTATGATCCATTCAAGATCATATTGAAAAATTAATTGAATAAAAAAAATTTGTTGAAAACTGTGTAAAGTTGCAGTTTTATTTTTGGTTTTTAATAGAAATGGTTTTTTTCCGTATTAATTACTTTAGTAATTAACAATGGAAAAATATAAGAGTGCTGCATTTTAATATTTTGTGCATACACTAAATTGCGTTTTCAAGGCTTTTTAATTTTATAATTCAAAGCGCATGGAGATTTGCTTACTAGATTAGACTGGATAATCTTTAGTTAAATAAATTTGATATACATGTATGCAGTGGAAAAGCGTGGATTTCTGCCACCCAGAGCGAACCAAATCGAAAACACAACTTGACTTCGAAGCTAATTTCAAATCAAGAATGAATTTTAAGTCCCTTCTTCAAGGTTGGGCTAAAATATAAACATCAATAAACCCCTGAACTGGAACCAGTAGACTCTCTTGCAGTCTGTCTGTAGTTAGAAAATATAATAGACGTACGAACTTAGGCTTAAACACTTCTCTGTCAATATCTTAAAAAGCTTGGACGAGGATGCATTATCGAAGCCTGATGTTATTACAGGACAAATTTAGAATATGCTGAGCTTTTCTCGAACTTCAACAGTTAGAGCCGTTAGAGAAGGGAATCTCCAAACTGCTGTTTCCAGGCGCATTGAGAGTCTCAAGTCCCCAAAAGAGAGAAACGTCACTCTGTTTGTTTAAAATCGAAAATAACCGGCTCATTTATATTCTCAATCACAATTCATCATGCGCGCTTTTTTCCTTTCTTTTATTCATTGACCGAAAACGGCCAAAACTGAATAATAGAAAAGTGTTGCCTTTCATCACAAACAAAGATTTTTTCATGACACGTCAAAAAGGAGAGTATAGTTCAGACAATCCTTAATAATCAAAGGTAAACATGTAGTTTTTGGACTCGTTGATCTGTTTAATTACTAAACTTTACGCAATGTCACACAACAACCTCCCACACGATAAACACGATCAGTCGGAACACTTCATCGATCACTCAAAGTTCAGTGATCGACCCGTCTCCCGTTCCGTCCCGATCGTGTATATCGGGACAGCCAATTTCCGGCATCTCCCATCATTTTTCACTCTCCTCGTGTTCTCGGACGACGCCGGCGACAAAATAATTAAAGCGTATAAAAAATCAAATAATTATATATCCATATAATAGATTAGTTATGACTAAGTGAAGCTTAAAGGTTAAGTGACACCTTGTAAGAAGAATTACAAAAAATAATACAATAGTGTAAATAAATAACGTTTTTCATATCTTAACAAAACATAAAACGGCATCTATAGCCCGATTTAGCTGAAGCCAATAAACCCATTTGAATGAAGCCCATAAAATGCTCGTCGAGCCAATTCCTCATGGCCGATCTTGGTTAGGCTGCAGAAAAATTCCGGGCCAACAAGTGATGAGAGTACTCTATCCAGGCATTCGGCAATTTTATTATGAATATAACCTTCATGGCTCGGAACCCAAATCAGCGTGACATATAATTGCTCCTGCTGACGAGTTTTAGAGATAGGACACAATCCAATACAGTCTTTGGCTGGTCGTTTGGTCAATTTGTTTGACAGCCACTGTGAGACGGGGTCCCTATTGAGTCAGGCACAGTCTGGCTTTCGCAAAGGCAAAAGCTGTGAAACTGCACTTCTGAAGGTTACTACTGACCTTCGAATGGCTCTTGACTCCGGTAATGTTGCTTTCCTCGTTCTTCTGGACTTCAGTAAGGCTTTCGATAGTGTTGACCACATGCGCCTATTTACCAAATTGGCAACCCACATGAGGTTTACATCCTCTGCTACCTCTTTAATCCGCAGTTACCTGCAGAATCTTTCCCAAAAAGTATGGTTACATAACTCGATTTCGGATCCCTTACCGATAACCTGCGGCGTTCCACAGGGATCCATACTAAGACCATTACTCTTCTCTATGTACATAAATGATCTTAGCAGTGTCGTGACAAGCTGCAAACTCCACATGTATGCAGATGATGTTCAGATCTACTTAAACAGCCCCCTTGGACTGGCTGAGAACTGTATTGCGAACATAAATGCAGATCTCAAGCGTATTTATCAATGGTCTGTGTCCAACCGTCTACAATCTAATGCCTCTAAATCCTGTTGCATTCCAATGTATAGGAGTAAATTAGATACCGTCCGTTTTCCTCCTATCGTTCTTATGAACACACGGCTACCTTATCAAACGCGTGTCATTAATCTAGGCGTTTATCTGAATTCTCAACTTACCTGCTGCGATCATATTTCTCATACATTATCTAAAATTTATGGTAACTTACGGCGTATCTGGCTATACGCTTCCATCCTACCCTTGGGATCGCGCTCAAAGATAATTAAATCTCTAGTGTTACCATACTTTACTTATGCTAGTTTGGTCTCTCCTGTCCTTGATGTGCATGTCGTGGTAAGCTTAATGTTGCCTTCAACGACTGCGTAAGGTTTGTCTACAGTCTTCGCCGATGTGATCACATCAGCCGATATCGTTGTTCCCTTCTGGGATGCACCATTGATGATTATCTACTCCTCAAGGCATTGACTTTTGTTTATAAGCTTCTACATTCCGACCGTCCATCTTACTACATGAGTATTTCCAAATTGGACGTACATCTAGAAGAACGTTATTTATACTGCCAAGAGTCTCTTTCTTGGTTGGGCAAAGATCTTTTTTTGTTCATTCGCTTCAAGTTTGGAATAGTCTGCCTAACTACGTACAAAATGCGGGGTCGTTAAATGTGTTCAGGAAACGCGTCTTCAATTTTTTGAATAACCAGTAATATCTCTTCAACTACATTCCTTTTAATTTTAAATTTTTACTTGTTTCATTATAGTGTTGTAATTATAATGTACATGCGTTTTTTAGCGTCAAAAGATTATGTAATCTTGATGTACAGTTCATGTATAAACGAAATAAATAAATAAATAAAACTTGACTGTCCGAGAAACTGGCGATGTTAGAGATCTATTAATACAAGTTAACCTCTCTTATTTTTGCCTGACAATATGCATTTAACCGAATTTGAAGCATAAAGTTGAAAAAACAATTTTATTTATTTTCAGTCGATTTAGGGGTGGTTTTAAGCCTTTATAGTCCGGGGAAATTAGCATTTTAGGAGACAAAACTTCAACACGGGTGAATATTGGTCTACAGCTTCCTTGGGACTATTAAAGAAAATAATTTCGGAATCACAAAAAAACCTGGGCGCCGGAGATATAGTGTTTTCCTGTGTTCTCCTTGTATCTGAGTTTCTCTAGGTCGTTCAACCCCGTGCATGGGCCCAAAATTTTGACAATAAAATTCTCTACAACTTACCTTACAGCTCTACAAAAATATTGACTCGATTAACCCTTTCAAAGTTATTCAAGGTCAAAGTTTGCAAAAATCACTCAAAAACTCAAAATATGTTTTTTCGAAAATGATCTTCTCAGTCAAAACGAAAGGTTATTATCAACAAAAAGCCAGCTGCCACTGAACCTTACAACAATGTCCTTGAGGACATCCTTTAGCAGCCATTATTGATTCGCCATTCAATTATTATCAGTTTGTTGCTGAGAAGCGATGTGATCGATTTTACAGTTCAATGCTCCTTTTTTGCTGTAACTTCATTGATCACGTCAAAGGTAACTTTGTCAAACGCATCCTCGTTATCTGAAAAAGAACAAAGAGATATTTCCTTGGCCCAGAGGAATCTCTTGATATCTCTCACTAGCTCTAGCTGGCAGTCTCAGTACATCTCCTTAGGCAAATTGCAAGCACTGTGGTGGGTTTTCTGTAATACCCTCCCTAATATGCCTGTTCCATCGTTTTCAGGATAAGAGATGGGATTTTGCATCCTTCCGCGATCTACTCCCGGTTTAGGGATAAAGATCACCCTAGCGTCTCTTCGGAAACTCGGAACATAGTTGAACGCAAAGCTACCGCGGAATAATATCAACAGGGCTAGTAGGATCCATTCCAAACTCCTCTGAAAGAGAGCCGGGTAGATCTGGTAATTCCCAGCAGCCTTGAACGGCTTAAAGGTACCAATGGCCTATTCGATATTAACGTGATGATCCAATGTTAGGTTTTGAGGCCAATCCAGAGACATTTACTTGAGAACTATAGCTCCATGGTATCCCTTCTGTTATCCGAAAAGGATCTTTCAGGAGTCCTGAGGAAATGGTAGATTGTTCTACAAGTAAAGAAAAGTGATAGTTTTCCAGTGAGTGTAAATATTTAATTCGCGAGCGAGCGTAGCGAGCGAGTGGATTAAAATTTACACGAGCTGGAAAACTCACTTTCTTAGCGCGTTGAACATGCTATTTTTTCGGTAATCGTATAGAAATGACGTAAATTTAATATTGAAAATCAAAAATTGCAAAGAAAATATTAATACTTAAGTTTACTTAGCTTTCAAACCCTGCTTATTGGTTTCACAGGACCAGTGGGGGGTTATCCTGGAATGCGATTCGATAGTCATGAAATTCGTAAATCAGAAATTGATATCCCCCATTGCGAATTCGAATTAAATTGTTCGTCTGTCATCGGATTTCAATCCTTGAGTAAAGCCAATGACGAATGCGCTGAATTAATTTTTTATTTTAAAATATTCTAAAAAAATCTTGAAACAATCAAATAAAGGTGATAAATGAAGTTGGTTGACCGAAAATGATTTCGTTTCGAATATTTATCAGATAATACCCTCAATACGATGCGATCGCATTCAGCGATACAAATTCTAAATTCAATCGCAACTAGCCTCCGCTTACTTCTCACTTTCGAATTGCATTCCAGGATAACCCCTGCTTTCAAAGGCTGTCGCGATCGTTTCCTGCTGATTTGCCGATCGGCGTCAGTGATAGGAATATTACCTATATGTGGCCGAATTCTAACACTTGGAAGGCTTACCCCAGTTAGTATGGCGAGGAACCCTTAATGCTTCTGAGGATTTTGGAGAAGCTTTCAGGTCAAACCTTATATGAACATGCCAGTTCAGTATTCTGGAAGTGATGAATGTGTTGGCAAAAGACAATGAAATTACCTTTTATCTAATCACACTTTTACACTCTCCATTAATCAATCTCTAAATCGATTCTTTCAAAAATGGCTCGATTTCGTAATATTTTAATCGCTAATAATTATGTTCAATTCCAAACTCATCGCGTCTTACTAAGATATTTGTTTCTCTTTTTGCATCGATTTTAACGCTCTTCCACCATTTTGGTCTTGCAATCAATTCTTGCATTAAATCGATCCATTCTTTCCTATTCCTCATAGTCTGTCAAAACTAGGACTGAAATATTCTCGTCACTGTTAAGAGTTTTATTATGTAATCGTCTTTCGAGAACATTTTTTTAAATTGGTGTGGGAAGATTGTTGTTATATTTTGAAGACTGCCGAGAAATTGAAGAACAACACAAACGACTGTCTTTTTAAACGTTTGTTCTTATTTCTCTTTTGATAACCTGTGAGTCAATGTTAGATATCATCAAGGTTACTATCCAACAATCGAACAAAAAACTAATTCTTAACAGAATTTGCATAAAATTCATCGTCATCCATTCGAGTACATTGTGTCACTTAAATGACACCAACATTGCGCAATTTGCCATGAGCTAATTACTCTTCCCGTCTGGCGTATAAACAGACAAACTTCTAGACATAACCGCGACAAAATAAACGAAAATGTTCCCCCAAACGTTCAAATAAATGTACAAAAAAAAATCAAAATCAAACCCCAACCAAAAAAAAGGTGAACATCGCAAAATCACAGCTCATTCACTTGAAAGCGCAAAATTCGTGCGGGGCATGCTTCTCGCACTTACATATATATCGCTCCCGGCGCTGCGCACTGTGAATTCCATTCAACTCGCGTGCTCGTATGACTTAAAACGTGTCCGAATATTGTCATTAAAAGAAAAACAAGTGAAAGAAACGTCAAATGATTTCGAAGTTGGATATATACATAGGTAGTATATTTCGCCACCCCTTTGGCCCCCAAGCGTCATGTGTCAAATAAAAATCTGAAACGTCATACCGACGCCTATATGACAACAGATTGATTGCCTACCACTGGGCGTGCACCGTTTGCAGATTTCTTTTATTTATTTATTAAGTTTTTTTTTGCTTGAAAGAAAATTATGCCAAATTTTCGACAGGTGACAGACGTGAGTGTAGATATCAAGATTGAAATAGCAGGACGCCGGCCATTCTTTTTCTGTGTCGTGACAGAAGTTCAAGTCTTGTTTAGTCAGCGGGTTGATGGCTTGCTTCCATGTACTGTACTATAGAGAAAGAGAGTTTGACGTGGGACTTGCAGTCAAGACAGGTAGTCGTGTGTGCATGTCAGAGGTTGCAGCGGCGATTACGACGCACCCGAACCGTCAGCATGGAGACGTGCAAAAAGAAAAACGAAACTTACAAAACACGTTTTTATATCAAACGTAAATTGACAACAAAAGACGTCAGTCAGTTTAGACAATGCCGTATACAAATTGCGATTCATTGAATCGGGCGACGGGACAGGCCAATACACACACGTGCATTTGCATGTTTTAGCTCTGGTTTTTTCAGCGATTATTTATTTATTTTTTTGTTTTGCGGCGGCTATCAGCTTGCAGCAATCAGCGACAAATCGACTCCGCACTTTATTGAGCGGTCAATCAGCTGCGGTCTCAGCAGTTCTTTGGGGATTACAAACCGATTAATCTGTCGGTGTCTGCCTTGAGGTGGTTCTTAAGAGGTTGCAGATTTTCGATTTTTTTATTGCGGTAAATAAGAATTAAGTTTATCACCGGATTTTGGATATTAATGCACTTAAAAAGCCATAAAGTGTTATCTACTTTGTTGCGATTGGAATTGCCCGAAAACTTCTTAGGTTTAATCGAAGAAAAAAAAAACGAAAATCTCCTGTATAACGATGATTTTCAGAAGATTGAACGGAAAAAAATATAATCGTTTTCACACTTGATCGAAGGGGAAGTGATTTATCCTTTTCAGGCAAGAACAGGACTGCTAACCCTCCGGATGTATGTAGTTTACCTGCCCTATATCGAAGGGTACGAATGAATTTTCCAACTCGTTTAGTTCATAATTGGTCTTTTCATATAAAAAAGGGGTTCAGAAAGACCCCTGGGCTTTAGTTATTATAAAGGGAAAGAGCGTGAACAGTTGCATGAAAGAGTTTTTAATAACCGGAATCTGATCGGGGAAAACTATTGGTTTGCACTTTCACTGTAGCTAATTTCAATTTTCCAGTATTATATCCAGCAATCTGTGGATTATGCACAAATAATGTTACCTTGGCTGCTATTGAATTGTGTCAGTGTTTCTCAAACCAAGTTAAGAGTGAATAGAAAATTAAATGTAAAGAAGTATAACAATGAAAAACACTTTTTTGTATATTGTATTTTTATATTGCTGATGAGAGTCTTTCTATCCTATACGTTACTTCATTTTTCTTGCCCAACTTCCTTAACCTTAATAGTTACTGTAGATAAATTTATTCGGTTAACATTTTGGCAATTTACATATATGTTATTTAGGTACGTTACCAAGCTATCATTTTTCACTGTGTGAATAGACAAGTTGATGAGCTTTATAAGTAAAAATTAGCAATGACAACAATGACAACCACCACTCAAGAAAATAGATTAACTTGAATTTTATTTTTAAGTTAGCATCATTGAAAAATTAGTTCTATGGAGCCATAAATCATATGTATGCTTCAGTAGTTTTGTGCTATTATTTACCAGCTTTGCACACAGAACTTAATTAATTGACCTAAATAAAAAAAATTCAACACACCTAAGTGGATAAAACTCATTGAATGGTGCAATGATAAGTGAGTGTGCTGCTGACTGCATAATCATCAATCGCAAAAGAACTCTTTTGCGGCTATTTTCCACTTTCTTATGATTCTACATTGGGTGTAGTATAAGTCTACCTCATACTTTGTGCTGACCTCCTCCGTTCTAATACCACTTATCTCCGCGACCCTTAGGTTTGTTATGGTTTCTAGATCCATTTGTTCGCGGTTCAAGAACTGCTGTTCGTTGCATTCTTTGTTGCTAGATCCTCAAGCTCGTTCAGCATATTACTGACAAATGACCTGTGTCTGGCCCTGGCTAGTGCCGCAGGTTTGCACACAATGTGCACGATAGTTTCTTTTTCATTTCGATCATTGCAGCTATGACATAATTTGTTGAAAGCCCGAGTAAAAATAATTTAATTAGTTATTTTTTACAGCAGCATATTTTTTTTCCTGTGTGAGGTATTAGGTCCAAAGGTACTGCAGCCATTAAGTTGGCCTATTGTACTACAACCCCTACACCTCATATTTGTAGGCCAGACCGCCTGAACAAGTTCAGCAGTCTGCCTAGTCGCTTAGACTTGAGTGTTCGAGCAGGGACTTCTATTGCAGGGCACTCACAGAGAACATGGAGGGCAGACTCATCCTCTTCTAGGCAAAGCCTACATGTAGGGTCCTCCACCCTTCCTATCTTCCATAAGTGGTAATTTAGGGCACAGTGTCCGGTAATTAAGCCAACAAGTGTCTTAACATCACTTCTACTGCGCCGTAATAATTCCTTGGCAGTCTTAGGGGACGGCACTGGAAGGAACCACTTAGAGTTGGCCAGTCCAGGCGCGGACCTCCAGCGTTCAATATGTTTCATCAAAGTCCGATCGGCCAGGGCCCTTTGCAGCAAGCTGGACGGTGCCCCAATACCCAATTAAAAATAATTTCATGGTTAATTTCCTTACTAGCACGCACGCGCCCGCAGCTAGCACGCATAGCGAACAAACAGGCACGCCACAAAAGTACGTACTCTCCCGCCACAGGCACGCACGCTCCCGCCACAGGGATACACGCTCCCGCCACTGGCACGAAAATCTAAAAATTTGTTCGCTAGAGGGATGCACTCTCCCGCCACAGGTATCCACTCTCCCGCCACACGCACGAAAATCTCAAAATGTGCCTGATGACGACTTTACATACATATATAATACTCTTCTCCATCTTTTTTAAGAGGCCTAGAATTTTTATTCTAGGAAAATTTTTTTTTCTTTCATTTTAAATTTGAGTTTCGTGCGTACCAGCTGCATGCTAGCTGCGGGCTAGTGTTATTTTCACTCAGGCGTTCATGCTAGCTGCGGGCGCCGTGCGGGCTAGTGCATGCCAGCTGCGTGCTAGCTGCGGGCGAATTTCATTTTTACTCGTGATTTATAATATTCGTGCGTACCAGCTGCATGCTAGCTGCGGGCTAGTCTTCAGGCGTGCATGCTAGCTGCGGGCGCCGTGCGGGCTAGTGCATGCCAGCTGCGTGCTAGCTGCGGGCGAATTTCATTTTTAATCGGGTAGCCGGCTCTGGACCAATGAATTCTAAATCAGAGCCCTGTTTAGCCAGGGCATCCGCACTTTCATTGCCTTCGAAGCCCCGGTGACCCGGGACCCAGACAAGTGTAATTTGATTGAGAACGCCCAACTCATGAAGATCACGTTGGCAGTCCCAAACTAATTTCGACGTGGTCCTACGGCACCTTATCGCTCTAATTGCCGCTTGGCTATCAGAGACGATAAAAATCCGTTTATTTTGGTAGGCCCTTCTTAAGTTCTCATGAGTGCATGCGAGAACAGCGTAGATACACCTCTGCTTGAAAGACAGTTGCCAGAGTGCCTAGACTTATAGTCTTGCTGAATCTGGGACTTTCACTCCAGATTCCGGCGCCTACACCTGTCTCCGTTTTAGAGCCATTCGTGTACCATGCTAGCCCGCCTGGCAAAACTTTAGGAAAAGTCCAGGTAGCCTTTCCTGTATATGTACAGAAGGTTGCTTAAATTTTGAGATTTTATAGGGCATGCCGTCCGATAGCATCTCCGCTTCCGGAATCTCTTCTATGATGTTGATTATTATAGAATGTCCTCGCCCAAGACCAGCGCCCAAGTAACCATTCGCTTTCAGCCGCAGCGCCGCGTTTATGGCGGACTTCTCTACCTCAAGGTGGAGGGGTACCAAATTGAGGAGAGTCTCCAGCGCTGCCGATGGGGAAGTGCGGATGGCCCCAGTGATGGAGAGGCAAGCCATTCTTTGAATTTTGCTTAAAATGGTTATGGAACCCTTAAGCTTCGTTCTGTGCCACCAAACTAAAGCTCCATAAGTTACCATGGGTCTTATGATGGTGGTGTATATCCAGTACATGGTTTTCGGTTGCAAACCCCAGGTGGAACCATAAGCTCTGCGGCAAGCCCACAGGGATCTGCGCGTTCTACACATCAGAGTGTCCATATGCTGTTTCCAGTTGAGCTTGGCATCTAGCGTCACTCCTAAATATTTGGCTTGTTGTGAAAAGCCTATAGTTCTGCCCGCGAATGTAGGTTCCGAAATTCCCGGTAGTGATCGTTTCCTGGTGAAAGGAACTAGAATCGATTTGTCGGGATTGGCTTTTAGACCTACGCTCTCGCACCAGCTAGAGACCAGATCAAGTGCCTGCTGCAGGCGCCTTGACATGGCGCCTTCAGATTCACCTGTAATTACAATGACGACATCGTCAGCGTAACCTTGGGCGAAAATGTTTCGACCGTTGAGCAGCTCGAGGAGTTCATCTACAACAAGGCACCAGAGAAGTGGAGATAAAACTCCTCCCTGCGGGCAGCCTCTTGCTATAGTGCCCTCCAGAGACCCCTCAACATGAGAAACAATTAGTTTGCGAGTTCTCAGCATAGAGTCAATCCAGTTGCAGAAAGTGCTACTTAGACTGTGTCTACTTAGAGCCCTAGCTATATAGTATCAAAGGATGTGTTGTCAAAGGCTCCCTCGATATCGAGGAAGGCCGTCAGCGCAACTCTTTTGTTTAGAGCTGCATGTTCAAGCCTGAGCACCAGATTGTGCAGTACTGTCTCAGTAGACTTGCCCGCCTGGTACGCATGCTGATAGGAGTTTAGTGGTTGGCTTTGAAGATAAGTTTCCCTTATCGCCCGGTCGACAATTTTCTCCATTGTCTTCAAGGCAACAGACGAGAGACTTATCGGCCTGAAAGATTTAGTCAAGGTGTAATCCGAACGCCCTGGCTTAGGTATAAATGTTATGTTGACGTTCCTCCAGACGGATGGGATGTAGCCATGTGCGAAGGAAGCCCTAAATAATTTGCATAATAAGGGAGTGACTAGGTAGCAGAATGGGATAGATTCCGTCTGCTCCAGGGGACTTGTATGGTTTGAACGATCTAATCGCCTCCCTAATAGCTTCATGGTTGAACAAGGTATTTGCTTCTGTCCAGGCGGCTTTGGACACTTTAGAAAGTTGGCCTGTTCGCTGCCCAGCAGAAGTTGTGTTCTCTTTTGAATAAATGGTTGTGCCTGGGAAATGTGCCTGGAGAAATATTATCAAGGTTTCTTCCCTAGACTGTGTGAAAGAGCCATCGGTTCTCCTGATGGATCCAAGATCTACCGACAAGCCCTTTGTTAAAGCTTTATAAATTTTTGCTGAGTCTCGAATGTATTCGACACTCTTGCAGAAATTCTTCCAGCTATTTCTTTTTGCTCGTCTGATCGCCCTGTTATAGCTGGTTAGCGAGCTTTTATAAGGCTAAGAACATAGTGAAGCAGAGAGCAAAGCAGCGATGCTAGTGGAGAGCAAAGCGGCGAAATTAAATAAGTGAACTCCTGTTAATACGCACATAGTGGAGCATACTGCAGCGAAGTTACATCGCTGTTATAAACGAGCAAAGCGACGAGTTCAAACAATTTTCATTTCTCTCCTATCATCGCTGTTGAAATAGTTGTTTAAAATGGATGTAGAGGCATTTCTAAGTAAAGTTTTTGTTAAAAATCCATTATGGGATTCTAAACAACACAATAGTTTCATATTAGACAAATTATGCAATGCTGCGGCTGCAGTTTTTATGCACTTGTTATATTTTTACTGAATAATATTTAAATAGAGAGTTTTAAGTAAAAAAAAACCCCTTACAGAATTTCAATTCATTTCATTCAAGCATTTAGGAAGTATCGTAAAATTCTTTGGTAATTTGGTTAAACATTCTCTTTGTGGTAACTACTATATGAACTGGTTGTAATATTTCCCAAATACCTTCTATTGTTTCTTATACAATTAATGTCACAGCACGATTCAAAAAGTGGAGCTGATACTTTTAAAGGATGATCCTGTGGATCCTTATAAAAAATTATATTATAATTTTGAATACTTTCTGCTCGATTTAAAACGCGTCACTATGTGTTAGACACTCTTTTATAAGCGCGACATCCATTCGCCGCTTTGCTCTCCGCTTTCATCGCTACTTTGCTCTCTGCTTCACTATGTTCTTAGCCTAACTCTCCCAGTTGCCGCTCTTCTTAGCTGCGTTGAACAGTTTCCTCGTAGCGGATCTTAACTCTTGGAGAGCTCGTTATTCCACCATGGAGTTTTCTTATTACGCGTCCTCATCAGAACAGGGCAGTTATTGTTGTAAGCAGCAGTAACCGCCTCCGTAAAGAAGTCCGCGGATAGTTCTACGTAGATTTGATTTAGTGCATGGAACCCTTCAATATGCTACTGAGTTCGGCCCGAAAGTCTGTCCAGTTTGTATATCTAGGATTCCTGTATGTACTCACATTTTCCAAAGACTTACCCACCATAAAGTAAATGTGTCTATGGTCTGAGCACGATGGCTCATCTGAGACCCGCTAGTCACTCACGTAAGTGGCAACTTGTTGAGTAGCTAGCGTGATGTCTATAACCTCACGTCTCCTACCGTTGTCGAAGGTAGGATCCGTGCCGCGATTTAATATGTCCAGGTTAGTAGTTAAAAGGTAATCAAAAAGGTATTCACCCCTCTTGTTCACTCCACTGCTACCCCAGGCATCTTGATGGGCGTTCGCATCACATCCTACGATGATCTGCAGACCGCTCCTGTTAGAGTGACCCACGATATCCTTCAGTTCTTTGGACGGTGGTGGGTCTTTGGAGTCATAGGGGAGCTATGCCGAACATAAGGTAATCATGCTCTTGCTGCCCCCTGTTAATCTGTATCATCACCACTGCCAGGTCTCTCGACGATTTATCTGTGAGAGGAAAGCAGTTAGTGTTTTTATTGTAAACTACACAGGTCCAAGGGTCGCCCTCCACATCACTGCATGCAATGCTGTAGTCGGTTGCCCACAAGCCCTGTATAGCACCGTTATTTACCCATGGCTCGTGTACAAGAGCCACGTCGATAGCTTGGGTGGCCAGCACCCTGCAAAGGACTGCCGAGGCAGCCCTACTGTGTTGCAGGCTGCACTGTACCACCCGCATCCTGAGGCTGTTCCCGCTGTTGTGAGCCAGCAGGAGTCTCCTTTTTTGAGCCAATCTCCTTGACTCTAATTCATCCGAAGCCGTAGAATAGAGACATGCCCTGCTCTCGTCAATGCTAAGGGCAAGAGTTTGACCGTTCTGGTCCACCTTCTGCCCATCACTTGCCAAGAGGTCACCTCAATTGGCTGGTTCTGTACTTCCAGCCTGCAGAGCACCTATTCCGGTTCCGTAACATCGTTAGGAACCCAGACCGTGATTCGCTTGTATTTGGGAAGGTCCTTTTCCTCAATTACTCTGAGGTTGGCGTTGGCCCCTTCCCACAACTGAATCCTGGTGACAGCATTTGTCAACCATTGGCTGGTGGGTTCGTTGGCTTAATGAGACCCCCTGCCGCCCTTGCACCCAAAAACTGAAGCGGACAATCGCCTTTACGACTTTTGTCTACCTCAAACAGGATGGTATCACAGACGGAGGATGATTGCTCCTCTGTCAATTTGCCCTCGGGATAGTTGTCCAGGACCACTGCCATGGTGATCCCAGCTAACTTATCCCGGTATGAGGGTTCTTGCGACTCCCCCTTTTTTTCTTCTTCTTCTGGGGTCCCTGCCCAGCCGGAGAATCCTCAGAGCGATGCCGTTTTGGCAGTGCGTCAGTTGGGTCCGGCATAGGACATAGCCCCCTAGAAGTTGTAGGAGCTGGTGCTATCAATTTCCCAGGTCCAGAAAATTCTGGCAGTCCAGCGGTCGTCCAGGTCTGCTCCTTGGAGCCCCCCGTCCTGACCACTGTCCTGCCTTGGGTTTGTTGGGAAGGAAGTTCCGCATGTGAGACTCGGGTGTGCTCCGTGGAGCTCCCCAATTCCTCTGCAGCCTTCCTTGCCTTGGCCCTCTTCCTCTTGGCAGCACCGGATTTTTTCTTAGTAGGTTGCACGGTCATACCGACAACTTTGGCAGTTATTTCTTTAACAACATTGTCACCAGCTGCCTGGGCCAGTGTTGTTGATTGAGAAGCCGAAGCTTCTGTGCTAGACGAAGTACCTCAAAGGAGTTCCCTCTCCAGCTCTGAGCTGATACTTATTGTATCAGACTCACAACCTCTTTGTTCGTCTGTTTTTATTGAAATTTTTTGGTCCATAAGAGTCCCACGAGTACGGCAGGAAAGGGAAGGTCCATCCTAACAGAGCGTCCGTAGGATAAGGCTATATACAACTGGGTGCGCCCGGTGCCCAGAGGAGATCGTTAAAGACAGTGCAGCACTACCCACTGCCACCCAGCCCTCGACACGATGATATTTACATCTTGGCCTGGTAGGCTTTTAAGGGTCTACTCCCTACTACCGTCGTTAGTTGGTTATCCAGGGGGCACCACGAGGAGGTGACGGTTCAGTTTTGCCCCCCTCATATACGCAGCAGCATATACGCGCCCACAACTAGCACACATAGCGAATGCCGCACTGGTATTTAGGCTCTCACTATAGGCATGAAAATCGAACGCGACGGTCATTTGACCCAGCGGTCCCCCAACTAACTACTAACCACGTTCAGTGCTGCTCGACCTGGGCAATCGAACCAGAACTGGTCTACTTAGTATGCAAATGGCACCATCTATCTTCATTGAGATAATTGCCCTTCTCCCTTTAGTCTGTTGCAAGTCCTCTGTGATTTCATAGAGGTGGCGTTACAAACCCTTTCAACTGCCACCCGCGGACTCAGCGGTAACCCAGTAAAAACGGAACTAGTCCTTTTCACAAGAAGGTATAAGATATTTCCTCTAACACCCTCCCGGCTTAACAAAGTAAGGCTCAAAATTAGCAACAGTGCCATATACTTGCGAGTAGTCCTGGACAAGAAACTTCTCTGGAATGAAAACACAGAAGACCGCATTAAGAAAGCGAACATAGTGTTTTTCGCTTGCAAAAAATCCATTGGGAAGAAATGGGGCTTCTCCCCTAACATAGTACGGTGGATCTCCACAGCGATCGTCCGCCCAATTCTTCTTTACGGGGTTTTAGTATGGTGGCCAACCCTGAGTAAATCCACCGTGCAATACAAAATACAGAAACTACAAAGATGTGGCACTTCACTCTCACCTACAGACGCCCTAAATGTTATGTTATTTCTCCCTCCTTTGAATCTTGTGGATAAGGAAAGCGCAACCATCGCAGCCCTTAGAATAAAAGAATCTGGTTTTTGGTGCTGAACTCGGTTACCATCCCCACTAAAACGAACTTCTGTATACTTCACCAGGAACTACACAGGAGTACACATCTCTTCACGTTGTGAATGGAGAAACAGACAACACAGTTCTCAGGGTGCCACAAACTTTTTTACTGATGGCTCTAAACTCGAAATTCGAGTAAGAGGAGGAGTTTTTTCCACAGGGCTTGGCGTTGAAGTCTCCTTCCGACTACATCACTGTAGTGTATACCAAGCGGAGGTTCTTGTGACGAGGCAAGGCGACAAGAATCGAACTGTCTACATATTCTCAGATAGCCAAGCAGCTCTGAAAGCCCTGAGATCTTGCCCAAAAATCTCCAGAACTACCTCTGAATGTCGCAGAGTAACAGATAGCATGGTCAAATTGGATGTACATCGAAGTGCAGTTCTACAACCAAAACTATAAACACTCGTTGCGTGCATTGGTTTGATGAAAATCTGGATGTACATCCAATTTGGCCATGTATGGGAGCCTTAATGTTATTGGAATACCTGCAGTAGTAAAGTAGCCAACGGGCCTGAAGTCAAACGGAAATTATTCGAAATAATAGAGGCTAACTAAATTTTTTAAAAGAAGTGCTTCCTTTTGACGTCCGATGACATAAAAGTCATAAAAATAAACAAATTATATTTATGCATGTTTTCATCATCATTTTGTTTCACTCTGCAATTAATTCAAACAATAAAACGTAACTTCTTTTAATCAGTTATTATTTAACAGTCCCAAGCATCTTCAGTTGTCATAATATTTAGATAAAAATTTGATAAGCGATTACAGCATTACTCGTTGTTTACACGAGTCTGAATGCTGTTTAAATTGGAAATCCGGATGCTAATAAAAACATCATATTAAATGGTTAACACCTTGACAATAACAGTTTTTAATTTTATTATAAAATCAACTTTGTTGCCATACAAAAATATTGAAGTGTCACAAAATTTGTGACTGTTGATTTGATGGCTTGATGAGTTCAAATCGAAATAACATGAAAATTTTAATTGTTTGATGTCTTTTTAGCGCACTAAAATGAGAATTTAAAAAAAAAAAATATTGGGTCAAAAATTATGACAGTCAAGATTTCATTGTTTCAACAGGTTTTCATCGCGTATTGAATCGTCATCAAGTTTAAAACTTTTTTTAATGATAAGTCGGAATTTCGATTTAAATGCAAATTTCACCGGCACCTGTTCACTTTCAGCAAAATCCAAGATCATCAATCACCAGCATTCCAATCAGTGAAAGGTTGCGATCTTTGACCGAAATAGTTAATCCATGCACGGGTGTGTGATACGCTACTAATAAGATTGCACTTTAGAGATGCCAAGATGGAGGTGAGGGTTGTTGCATACATTCTAGCGAATCCATATGCATAAGAATTTTGTTTGCTACTCTAACGATTGAATATTTTCTAAGACAACCCAAGGATCTTGTTACATACTGAAGGCGTTACGATAAAGAACGCATTACGATCAAATTTGCATGACAAGTAGACATGTTTAACAAAAGGCCGAAAAAAACTCGGTAAAGGAGAACTACGCTTCTTTCGAGCAACTAAAACACTTCTCACCTTTTCAAGGTATTCCCCCTCTGGCCGTCATATATGAAAGATCATCGGTGGCTGTCACGCTGTAAGTTTAATGCGCGATTATTTGATTTTTTTTTTTGAATAAAAAAAATTCTTCGAAATTTTTTTTTCTCTGTTAACAGCTACTTAATGCAAATTGGCGGACAGTGAAGGGTTCGTGAGCCGAAATCTTATATTCAAGTCTCGATATTGTAATGAGGCAAAACAATCATTTCGGAGTCTTTAACTTCCGGTTTTGGTATTCCAATAGAGTACCACTGGGTAATTGAAAGGCGCACTTAAAGAGGCGATGTATACGATGTACATTACTACAAATTTACGGCGCGGCATACACGGCGCTACCATTATTATTGTTCCCACGATTTATACTTGGCTCAATCCAAGATCAATCCGGACAATGTCACAATAACATGGAAACATGAATAATTCCGGCTCCAGTAGTATTATTCGGCCCATTTGCGATGACCTTCCCTTTTCTTGGATTTGATTCAATTTTATCTTTATCTTCGAGCTACTATTAAATTTCTTGACCCTTAACCGCTGTTACGAAATATTCCTTATCTTACCGCAATTTCAAGGTCGGGAAAGAGTGCCGTGTCGATATAATGCGGTAACCGTAATAATCCAAAGAGGTTATACTAAACTGGGAAATGGTGTTTTGTATGGGTTTTATTTCTTGATCGATATCGGTGTTTGTTTTTTTGTAATTAGAGAAGGTTATTGTTTTTGTAGAAAGGGTCTACCAGGTAAGTAGATGCATAAATTGAATAAAAAGCTTGTTAAAAACTGTATGGTTCTTTTAGAAGCTTAAAATTGGATTAAATTGGGACAATTAAATATCAAGTTGCGAAATCATTTTGAAATATAAATCAGCATATTGCATTTCATTCCATAAAAATTTCTGATAATCCCATATCCCATAAATGGGATAGAATGAGAGATTTTACAAATTTGAGCCGAATGAGTGCCATGGAGAGCAAAAGAGCGAAATGTTTGTAGCAAGATAGTTTGGAATTAGTGGCAAGCCAAGATTATTGGCTGTCAACAACTGAAACAATAGCATTATTAAGTTGCCATACTGTCAAAAGGCAGAGGCCAACGACTAAGATGGGGTACTTGGGCTGGAGATCATCAATATACAAATGACAGGAACAGCGAAATATAACACAGGCAAGCTCAATAGCACACATTGCGAAAAAGAAAAGGACCAAGTTTTGAACCTTGTGGCCACTAGTGACAGATTTTCGGAATATTTTATTACAATTTTACCTCCTAGAAATTAGCAATAACAGCTAGCAAGTAATAATAATGAATGAATGACTATACGTTATAAGAAATGCCGATGTTTGAGTATTGTAATAAAATTGTTTCGCATTTTTGTGCGGGTTTTTATTGCTGTTATGCCATGTTTTATAAGATACGATATGGTTTAAAATGAAATTCTTTGAATAATAACATGCGTTACTCCAATTTTTTAAAATAATTTGGGACTACACAAAAAAGTGCTTTATTCAGTTATGTTAACTATCTAGCAAAATATGGACGTATTCAGTTTGTGATAAAAGTTTGAATTAATTTAGTCTTATTTCAAAATTGTTATTTCAGTTTGATCTTAGTTAAATTTTCATATTTATATCTATGTAAATAGTTATTCATTTGCGCATACTACCAAAACACAAGTTTTGGAGGATAGTTTACACTCTATTTGTTATAAAAGTTATTCTGATAGTCGTACCGGTAACAGCGTTTGTTGTCATAGTACCAGCAACAGCGACGATACTGTCTTGTATACTAGAAGCTCCCTTGATTGATTATAATTTCCTGACCAACTTTTTAATTTTCTCTTTGAACTTTCAGCCTTGACACCTTTGTTCTCTGTTATAATTCCTCAGCAAATCTAAAAATGTCCAGTAATTGATCATGAACCGCTGCATAGCCCTTCAAAAAGACCAAGAATAGAGTAGATAGAAAAGCAACATCCTGGATTAGTCGTATTGGGGACACCACTTTAAAAACGCACCGACAAACTCTACCTCGCAGGTGGTGTGGAAATGAGTTATACAACTTGCAAACGCTTGTCATAAAATGAATACGCCCGTATGTTGTTAGATAAAATTTCATTTTAAACCATATCGTACCTTATAAAACATGGCATAACAGCAATAAAAACCCGCAAAAAAATGAGAAACAATTTTATTACATTACTCAAACATCGGCATTTCTTATAACGTATAGTCATTCATTCATTATTATTAGGTACTTGCTAGCTGTTATTGCTAATTTCTAGGAGGTGAAATTGTACTTAATAAAATATTCCGCATATCTGTCACTTTCATACCTTCGGGGCGCTGTAAAACCCTTCGTAGTGAATGAAATTAAAAAAGTAATGAATGAAAATTATTCCTAATGAAACCCTCTACAAAAAACTTGTTATTATTTTTTTTGGTTAAGTTGAAGGAAAAAAAGTTATAGCCTTTAAAAGAAAATATTGTGACTAATTGTTGTTCTAAGGCTTATAACTTCTTAATTGTTCATTTTACCATAAAATTTCTAAGTAATAAATTGTAGATCATTTAATTCTAAACAAAAAATTTTCGGTAAGATGTACCGTTTCGGAGATATAGTGGAAAAACCATTTGCACACGTTTTCCAAGATGGCGGCCAAATGGGGGTGGGGGTTAGAATCCCGAAAACTCAAACTTAAGCTCACACTGACCCCCCCACTACACATCCCAAAAATAAAACCTTGTCCTGCATTTTTGCAATTGTTAAAGTACCATTTCCATGTACTATCAAGGCACTCTCAACGTTGAAGTTTTCTTCCAAAACAGTAGCAGGGTGTTTGGGTTCGAAGAAAAAAAATCAGACAAAAGTTTCATATATCTCTTTTTTTCATTTAAAATATATATATCGCTTTTCATTAAAAAACAGGTCCGGAGTTTGTAATTCAAGAAAATAGAAAGAAGAAATTGGGGTATTAGACAGCGAAGTTGGAAATGAATATTTTTGAAAAGATACTTTTTATTTGTATGAATTAAGCGAGGTACTTGATTCTGTCATTGCGGTATTACGTACGGTCATAAAAGAATAATAAAAACTGGTATTTGCATGCTACAAAAATTTGTCCTGAAAACATTTTTACTAGATCCTCTCGTTTAAGTAGTTGGAATCACCTTCTTTTGATATATTCAACAACGAAATTCGAGTGTTTAGAAAGCCTCTTCTCTCCTCTCACCTCTTCTCGTACACCTAGATTCTCCCACGTTGTTAAAAAGCGTTAATTTCAAATGCCAGACGGTTGGGTAATTTAAGATTACCACATATACACATCACATCTTCCCATTCCTAATCCTATTCTTCTCACGTTGATCGACTTCCATTAAACCGACCTAACCCAATTAATGCCAGTCACAGTTCACACTTTACCCCTAACGCCATCTCCTGCAGCGTGATAAGAAAGTCACTTGGAGGTTATCACGGCCGATATTCAAATTGAATTTTACGACCATACAGAAAAAATTGTGTGAAATTTTAATATATCAAATCTTATAGTTGTTGATTACAGCTAAATTCGCCCCAGATAACACAGCGGATCAGAAACAGATCAATGTTATTCGCCAGCGATCTGACCGGGCAGTAATTAGCCATGACTAGCGTCATTCGCGCGAGGCACTCATTTATGACTGATTATTATTATTTGTCGAATTGTTGGATTTTGAAATGAACCTGACATAATCGCACCTTTTGGAATTTTGATTAAGTCCAACAACAAGCAACAAAACGAAAAATTCCAAACGCGATTATTATCAGTTTATACCGAAAACGCGGAATGAATGGTATTTCGAATTGTTTATTGCCAACTTCGAAAGTTCGAACATTATGGGAATTAAGATGTCAATTAGCTCGTTCACAAAGCAGCTTCTGAATTAAGTACTGAATACGTAATCAGACGGGTTCGGGATTTTTGATTTCGTTTTTGTTTTGATTTTCGTCTATGGAAATATTTTATAGTGAATTTTCAATTAGCTTGGCGCAACCACGTGATTATGACTTCATTTCATTTTAAGGTTGAGATGCGGTGACAAACGTTTTGAATGAGATCAGACAAGAAGTTGAACTATATTACTTGACGATAAGCAGCTTGTATGAATCACCTGACGAACTTGGCGCTATTGAAAGTTTATTTTTATTTTGTTTCTTTATATTTTTTGACAATATCTGAACGCGCTCTCCTTGAGCTTCTGTCAAAGAAGAAAACTGTTTATCAAATTAATAACTGTCACATGGTAAGAGAGGTAAAAGTAAGGCCAAACTAATATTTTTTTGTAATACGGTCATGTTAATGGGATATATTGTTTTTTGCCGGGTATTCTTCAGTGGTATTAAGTAGCTTAGATTATGAAAATTATAATGGAATTATTAATTTGTATTATTATAAAAAATGAATGAGGATTATTGTAATAACCAGAAATAAAAGTTTTCATCATGTCATGGGTGGCTTCACAGAAAATCGTTTCAACAGAATCAGTGCTACGAACTTTAAGTTTAACATATTTGGTTGCTGTAAGGACTTTCAATGGAATTAATAAGCATCTCGAAACTATGTGCTTTTTGGGTTTTAAACCAACCCATATAACCGGGAATATTGCTGAAATTAATGAAGCGGTCGGCTGTGAATAGGTTGTGGATAGACGAACAAATAATCGAATGGGGGGAGGATCGTAACGGTTTAGCCGCTTGAGCGTTTTTGGTAGAGCTTTACATATCTGTTCATCAGGCAATCTCTGCAGAACACTCCCACCCATCTAAGACTGTAAAAGTCAAAAGAAATCGCCCAAGCTTTCCAATTTTGGGAAAAAATTATATTGATTAACTACCTATTTTTTGGAGAAAAAGCTGGTTGAAGTTGAAATTTCAGTATGCAACATGCAGACTGGGATCTGTGTTTTCAGAATCGCGATCTGTCTCCTTCGTTTCCGCTCTCTGCATCACAAAAATTATATTGGCAGGAAAACGTTTTTCCAACCTCCATTCACGATGGGAGGATGCCAACAGAAAGCAAATGCAAGGCTGGCTTACTCGCATCTCTGTTTGCCTCATATTTTTCCTTGCCCGATACTGCCTTGCAACCCTCCATTGTAGAGAGTTCTTTTCATTCAATGGGCAGAGTTTTCTTCAGGACTCGTGAAATGTATAAGTGCCTCGAAGAGCTCGATTCCAAATCCACTGGCCCGATAATATTTCCCTTATGGTTCTTAAAAAAAGTGTTTCAATTTTGGCTAAACCTCTGCGCAATTTCTACGCCCTTTCATGCTTCTCCGGAGTTTTCCCTGACTCCTGGAAAGTGGCCCATATTCAGCCTATACCGAAAAAAGGTGACTCCAGCGACCCCACTAACTACCGCCCAATAGCAATTACTCCTATTCTCTCCAAAATCAACTTTAGATTTAAAAGATCTACCAGCGACCTCCTTGTATGCCTAACGGAACACCTCTACCAAAACATTCATCGTTTTGGTGAATCCTGCCTGGTTGCTCTTGACATCTCCAAGGCATCCCGCTCTATTGAGTAAACTCGAGGCTCTTGGTATTGACTTTCTTCTAAACAATTGGATTGATAGTTTCGTAGTATTGGACGGCGTCGAATCTAATCCCCGCACTATCTCTGCAGGTGTTCCCCAGGGCTCAATTCTATCACCAGCTCTCTTCCTAGTTTGTATAAATGACCTGCTCTCAATCCCATCCGAGGAATACATATTATGACGTTCAAATAATAAGTGGATAATACAAAAGGAAGACGAGAAGGGTTGGATATCATACCCCCTTAAACCAGAAAAATTAGCTACGATTTTTCCCACTTCGATCCGTTAATGATACATTACAAAAATATCCTTGAAAGTTAAATCGATGATTTTCTATCTACGTAAAAGCCTGCAACTTTAATGGCTTATAACTCATTACTAGGCGCATCTTGGTATATCATTGCCTCGCTAAAATTCGTCTTTTTGGAAACCTCCAACGATGCTACTAAAATGCCCGTACAGCGCAAACGATTTGTAATTACAAGTTCTAGGCTATATGCGCCCTCTACCGTAACTCACAAAACCACCACAATCCAGTCAAAGGTGAAAAGGTCCAATTTCACGACACTTTCAAGTTGATGGTCTCCCACAATTTGCTGAGCATGCTACGTCTGACATCCTCCGTTTTAATTAAGATGTTCTTCACGGATTACAAGCCTCGGATTCTCAAAAGCAAAAGCAAAACAAAGGAGAAATAATTTAGAAAAGTCATAAAACATCCCCATAAACTTCGGCGGGTTCTTAAAACAAAGTCATAGCCATCGCCAGTAAACCCATTACCACATTCCTAACGTTCACCGGAGAACTCAGCGCGCACGGTTTTCATTTGCTGGGTTAAAAGTTACACCTACCTGTTTACCTGTTGAAAAACAGGTGTTAACAGTTGTTTTGCTCATGGGGATTCGGTTACATATTTCTCGGCAATATAAACGCAACCAGATTCTCAGCCCGGCAGTGGAGGGTTAGGCTTTGCCATCAGATCCGCGCAATGACAGCTCCTCGCTTGAACAGAGACAAATTGGCCGTAATGAGAATCTTGATAAAGTGGCGACTATTGATGCTGCTGGACCGGCAATGGTGAAGCTGGAGATGGCTTCCCTCTGACGGTACTAATATTCAGCTATCAGCGAGCAGATCGGCTCGGCACTCAGTTTTGTTGCTGTTTTATAATCGTGAATTATCTGCCTAAGAAAATTCCTTAACGTGTGTTCTTTGACCTTCAATTGTGCCTATGACAAGGAACCATGGTATTGAGGCACCATGTTGGTTCTGTTATCTGCTTTTATTCGAGTAATTATTGCCAAGTTATTGGAACCTGCCGTGATGTCTTAATCTATCTATCAAAATCAATATTCCTGAAAAAGCCCAATCACTTAACTTAAACTTAACCAAACTTAATTATTAGCTTCAAAGAGGCGCGAATTGTTGGAAACTCATGGCTAAAAAACTAGTGTAGGAGCACTGATCAAATGAACTGGTAAAAAACCAACAAAGGCAGAATGGAATGGGTTGATGAAGATGTAACAGAAGCAATGAAGCTTTAATCATGATTCGATGCCATCAAACTAGGCCTGCCAGTTAAAATGGGCCTTGTGGTGATGTTGTCTATCTTATGTGAATTCACAGTCTTTGCGAAAAGCTGGCGACCAAATCGAGTGCCTTCTCGTGGTACATACTATAATCAAGATGACTCCGTCTGCAGCCCGTAGGTGTGTAATCCTGGACGGAAAAGCTTTGGCCATTGGAACATGTAAGAGTTCATCTACTGCATGGCGATATGACTTTTCCTTGTGGAAATCCTTTTCTTATTACGCGCTCTAGAGCACAAAATGAGTGATATTATTTTTGCGTATTCTCGGCATAGTGTCGGTCTTATCACAAAAAGTGATCTGGTAGTAAGCTTATTTCAAAAGGAAGAGTGGAGGTTAGTATAGGTTGAGAAGAGTCTGGAATTTCGATGTGGGTGGAGTTGAAAGCTTTTTCAATATCGAGTAATGCCACTTACTCAATGGTCCCATCTAACACTATAATATCCAGCTGGATCGTGAAACTGGACTTTAATTCGTGCCTCGTACTTGACTCAAAGTATCAAAGCATAAGATAAGTACCTTTATAAACAAACACACATTTTTTCCCATTGTAAAAGATTGGGCAGGAAGAGGGTTATTGGCCTGAATGATTTTGTCAAGTAGCAACTGGAATGTGCTGACATAACTTGGTCCAAACCTCTGGGCAATCTAGACTTATGTACCTTGTTCTCATTTTTACGCAATAATGAATTATTTCCATGAACCAATAAAACCAAATCTGCATCCAAAGAAAACTTTGTTATGACTTGAGAGGGAGGAGTTACGAGCCTGCTAGTTTGTTCAATTGCGTTTAGGCCCCCAAACCCGGTCAAATTGGTTGTGCATCCAGATTTTGACCAAACCCATGTTCGCAACGAGTTTTGATCGGCCGACCGGCTCACAATCGATAGTTTTGGTTGAACATCTGCACTTCGATGTACATCCAATTTGACCGTGTATGGGGGCCTTTTGATGCACAAACCTAAAGACCCCCATACATGGTCAAATTGGATGTACATCTAGATTTTTATCAAACCAATAAGCGCAATGAATTTTGATCGGCCTACCGGCTCATTATGGATAGTTTTGGTTGTATATCGGCACTTCGATTCTGGCATGGTCTAAGAAGGCGCCGCAACCTCGGTAGCCTAGAGAGTAAGGCGTCTGGCTACTATCCCAGAGGTCCCGGGTTCGAATCCCGGCGGTGCCACGGTCCTTCGCCTTTCCCACCTAACTTTCCTTCTTTCTTCTTCCCTCTTTACATTCCTAATTTCCCTGTCTAGCCTTCCCTAGTCCTTCCCCGCTCCACCAAGCGCATGACATTGGTTGGTTGGTGAGATTCAACTCGTTTCAGGAGGCATAACACTCCAGCGAGTTGTTCTCGACGCCCCGATGTCAGAGTCGCGAAATGGTTGTGAGTAGGTGGAATAAAATATCGCGGCTAGGTTGTGACAGTTACTTCCTTCTCTTCTCTCTATCTTCCGGCTAGAGCTGCTGTTCGACATTCACTCTATACGAAAAAATAGATAAAAATAGATTGTCGACAGTACAAAGGGACTTTCCCTAAGCCTCTAGTCTGTCACATAAAAAAAAACAAAAAAAAAACTTATTTAGTTATTAAATGATAACGCCTCCACAATACAAAACATAATGCTGGATGTACGCAGGAGGTAAACAAAGCTTATGTTTGAAAAAAAAAGCGCAAAACACATCTTTTACATCTATTGGCCCAATCCGCACTAGTATTTCTTCAGCAGCAGCAGAACGGGGGGCTTCGTACACCTTACCTTACGAAAGCGGTATAGAAAGGACAAGAAGATGCTGTAGTAACATATACACCAGAAAATCTCAGCGTGAAAGTTTGACGTATGCAGAATGTGCACTCTTTTACTTTAACCGTGGGTAGGAAAATTGAGGAGCGACAGAACAAAACATGATAATTCCATAATGTGCAACTTTTCACAAAAGCTCAAAAACCTGTAAATTCTTTGCCTTTGTAAAATTTAAAAAATTACGACTGCCAATAAATAACTAAGGGTAAAAACTAATATACATGTTTTTTTATTTTTATTTTATTTTTATTATTATGTAGTTATTTTTATGTAAAATATGGAAATATCATGTTCTAATCCGGTCTGATGAAAATATCATGTTTTGAAAAAATCAGGTTAGGCAAAAACATTTTATGTTCTTGAATTCTTTATTAAATAATTAAAGTAAGAAGTAATTAGTTAATTACATTGTAATAATTCATAATCAATCAAAAAAAAAGTCATTGCACCTCACCAGGGGCTCTAATTACATCGATTTGTGGGTGCATCATAAAATGCACTAAAATTTACCTCACTTTTGCCTCCCACGGCCCCAAAACAGGTCGTAGGAGGCTCCAAGACCCCGCAAAATTTTCGCAACGGTACCTACTATTAGTAAAAAATACCAGAAAAATTCCCCTTGCCTCTAAGAGGGCCAGGGAGCTCCCCAAAAGGCTAAAAACAAGAAAAAATATCATTAGGAATTTTATCATGTTTTGTTCCAAATTGATTCTTTTAAACATGGAAATATCATGATCTGCATCAAACCTTCTATTTTAGAGGCTAATTACTATAGGAATAAACATGACTTTAACCACACCAGTCTAAAGGATGATGTAATTCATGGTATTTTGTCCAATGTCACACGTAACTTTTTTTTTTTTAATAAGTGGAATTATCATTTTTTGTTCCGTCGCTCCTCAATTATCGACACACATACCGATATCCCTCTGTAAAGAGAAGTAAGTTACTCGGGATGAAAGAATACTTGTAGAATATCTAGCTAAACTTGTAAAACCGGTTCTGTTGCTGCTGAAGGAATACTGGTGTAAATTAGGGGTGTCCACTTAGAAAATACATCTGTGTTTAATTTCAAAAGAAAATATCGAGATAGTGCACCGATGTTTTCCGATGCATCGGTTAGAAAAATTGAAGTTTCCTCAGGATCGAGTATTTTTTCTAACAATACATCATCAGCCCCCTGACGATTTTACAGTCAGATGGAATTGAAGTTCCCACCATGGTCAAGTATTTGTTAGCAATTGTATGAAGTTTAGATAGTAGAATTTTAAGATCATCCCAAATTTCCAATGGGTTCTCATTGAGTCTTTCTATTGGGCTGCGCAAGTAAATAGAAATAGAGAGTTCGTCAGCAATAGCAACAATAAACTGCACCGTTTTCCAGCTCTTGTGGACTAATTTATGATGAAAAGGTCTCTACTGGTTTGGCAAGTGATGCTACAGTTTTTTTATCAATTCTGCGATACCCGAAGAGCAAGCGATGGGGTCTGTAATTTTTTTTTTTTCAATTTATGATCCTATATCGTAATTATAGCGAAGGGAGTCACTCTCTATATTACACTCATTATCTTGTCAATCTCTTTAAGGACAAACGGCTGCGCTTCCTTTGCAAGAAAATCTTAGAGCCTAATCTGTTTAACTTTTAAAACCAGATTCGAAATAGAAATAAAAAAAAAAGATGGCCTTACAACGGGCGTATATCTGCCGCTTGGCTTATTAAAGGGCATATGATGGCCCTAGACTTTTTAACCACTTTTACAGGCCTACGAGGACTTAACATGATCAAAAAATTTAAATGGCCGAGCTCTGAACTGTTATGTACAATCGGGTTTTGGATTATCATACTTAAAGGCTATTGATGAACGAGAGAAACAAGCTCGTCAGTCGTCGTTTTATTTTACGTGAAATGTGTGGTGCGCCTTTGTGTTGATTTACATTATATTTTAATGGAAAATTTTCTTATTTAACCGCTTGAAGGAAAAAAACAATCGAAAAACAAAATAAAAATTTAATTCCAGTGTGTTGAAATTTTTAAAATTTCTGAGTTCGAAGATATGATCACCGGATTCCATGATGTTTTCCTCAATAAATACGCGCTAAGTTTTGAGTTTCTTTAGGAAGCGAAAGTCACACTTTCCACGCAAAAATTAGTTGAGTAGTTTTTGTTAATTTTATATGCATATACTCGTACAAGAATTCCCACGCTCTTTATCTTAAATCAGAAATTGTTTTTACAGTTTCTTTTTTTTATAATTTTATTGGACATCGTACCGCCGCGCCGCACAGTGGGACGAATTGCCGAAAACGTGGACAAAAGTCTAAATATTGATGAATTTGGACGAAATTCGGTATTATAGGGTAATGGACCTCGTTGATCACGAATTTGATGTCAAAAACTGGAAATTCAAAATGGCGTATCCAATATGGCGGACATTATTTTTAAAACATTGTATATATTAACTCAAAACTTGTATCTAGATGCCGATTACGAATTTGATGTCAAAATTTGGAAATTCAAAATGGCGGATCCAATATAGCGGACATAATTTTTCAAAATTTGTATAAATAAGTTCAAAACTTGTATTTATATGTTTTTGAGCATGCTGAATACGAATTTGATACTTGAATTCGAAAATTTTAAGAACAGGAGCTTGATTGACTCCTTTTACAATATATGTAGGTTCAAATATGACCAAAATGCGGAAATATTGGAATTTTTCTGAACAAAACAAGAATATTGCGATTTAGATCACAGCTTTTTAAGTACATATCTTGTAAACGGAGTCACCCACGTTCCTGTTCTTAATACCATATAAAGGAATACACATTTACCTAAAAAAACGAAACGAATTACGTTTCTCTACGATATTTAGTCTAAGAGTTATTCAATTTTAAGTAAATATTAAAAAAATACTTTTTTTTCTTTTGTTAACACCCTGTACCTTAGTGGATAGTGGGGATAGCCCCTTCTCTAGAACAATTTTTTCTCCAAAACCATCCAGGAATTAGAGGATATGAGTATTTTAAATATCTCATGAACGGCGATTCGTACGGGAATTCTCGTTATTATACATAATTATTGTTTACTTCAATAACAAATGTTAACACGTCGCTTAACAAGTTATAAAGTATTTAAAATTTAGTATATACGTTTAGAAACATTCTCCATTTCCAATATTTCGAATCTGTATTGTCGTTATAATTTTATACAAGTTTCAATTTGCACTACTTTTTTTAAGCACAGAGCCGAAGGCTTTACAAATAAACAGTGGCCAAGTTCAACCTGCTGTGCAGCTTGAGGGAAAAACAATCAACCGTTTCTACTACCGGGATTTAATAGTGCCAACAATACTGTAGTCAACCCAAAAGATGAAAATCCCTAGACCGAAACTTTTATTTTCGGACTTTTGTCCACGTTTTAGGCAATTCATCCCACTGTGCGCCGTCATATACCCGCCATACAGTCCGGCAAACAAACTTCTGATGCGCAGCACATGGCCGAGGACTATGGTTCAATAATGGCCGTTGTTCGCCCGTTGTTCGCCCGTTGTAAGGCCACCTTTTACTCTTTTACTCGGGTTAGCAAAATAATAGATCGATTCGTTGTAATGTATTGTAAAAATCGAATGAATTCGATGCATTGATGTATGTATATCAAATATCCCTAGTGTAGATACCCATATTGTCGTACTGGGAAATAGCAGCTCTTGGGAGCCACACAAGCTTTGGGAGCCACACGAGAGCCCTCTAATCATACTTGTTAGTTCGAGAGAGAGAGAGTTAGGATAGCGGGCTTCGTACACCTTACCTGGTCCTCTGAAAAAGTCAACTATTGCCGATCGCTTTAATAAACGGAACTTCATCGGAACCCTAAATTTATTTATATAACCGGACTCGATAATATACCCTGCACGTGCATTAGCGTTTGTGTAGTGCATAATAACATAGATAATCTACTCTATCTTTAAAAATAAAAGGGCGCATAACACCTTAAGCCGGCCCTACATGTGCGTCCCTAACTTATTGAAATATTAATCCAAGAAAACGAACAAAATTAGAAATTATAAGTTGCATTTCTGGGTGGGCTGCTGGAAAACATTGAATTTAATATGACCACCAGAATTATGATTCAAGTCTCCTCACGTCAAACAATCCCCAAGATTCTTCGCTTTGAGTAATTTTGCATATTTAAAGAAGTGTTTCACGATTCGACACTATAATCACGCCATAAATTGTTTAATTAAGCCTTTGGCGACCAAGTGACAGCGCGTCTCTTTTTCCCAGGGTACAAACCGATCTTTTGCTTTTCAACATGAAAATAATATTTATGCCCGGCGATTTCGATTTTATGAGGGTCTAGTTTTGCATTTTATTTATTTCTTTTCATTTGTTTTGAGTCCCATAGTAACTAACCGACATTCTATTTCCATCGTTTCAGGTTACCACAGTTTACGGTCTATGCCAAGATTTTGTGCCTCCTGATGGTGAGTATTTGCGGATAATATCTTACTCGATTTAACTATTTTTTTTTCTTTTGGTTTGTGATTTTATTTATTTTATTTTATTTTAATTACGTAAATTCTTAATTAAGCAAATACTAAAACCGATAATAGATTCAGGTATGAAAATCTGTGGGTTCGTGGTCTTGGCAATGTATATTTTAGTTGCTTTTTAATAAGGAAATCAAATGTGACGGGCTGTGCCTTGTCTGTGGTGTTCTCTTGTGCATGAGCCATAATAAATGGCATTAATTATGTCTTTAATTACATGAAAATTAAATGTTAAGTGGAGGTTTTCAACATATTGCAGCATATTACTGTTTTAGTAATGATGAATTTGTTTTTGTGTTAATTTATTTTAAAGGTAAACTGTTTGGTTTTGTGGTTAAGGAAATTTAGTGAAAGATAATTATTATTAAAATGGAGTAAGTGAATTCTAATTAATTAAATAGTTCATGATGTTTAATATTCTGATGTTTCTATATTTAAAACAGAAACTCGAAACTAGTTTTTGGTAATTTATAAAAAGTATTTAAATGATAAATCTTTTCCTCTACTTCGCAATATTTAGCATTTATGTTTATTACACATGTTTTCATTTTTCTGGGCTGTTTCCTATTGGGGCTTATTTTGTGCAGTAACGCGGCAGGCGGTAAGGCGTGGAAGCCGTATAGTCAAGCCGGTAACGATAGTGATACTGGTGCTGCCAATGAAAGTGATGTGCCTACAATGGACGACGTTCTATGACGAATCGCAAAAACAATAAAGAAAGCCCCAAGAAAAGGTAGCTAACGTTGCTAACAGAAGCTATTCTGGCCTTCGACAACATCTTTCATCACACATTTTTTTCTTTCTTCTGAAGTGTAAACTAATATACCACGCTAATAAAGCCCGTTCTGACTTTGATATCAGAGGCATGGACTTTGAAAGTGGCTGATGAAACTCTTCTAGGCACTTTTGAAAGAAAAATTCTACGTACAATAATGGCGGTGTCTGCGAAACCGGTCAATGGAGAAGTTGACATTGTCAAAAGTATAAAATTAAGTAGATTACGATGCGTGGCACATGTACAAAGGCTTGACGATAGCGACCCTGCAAAAATAGCTTTAAATCGAATCCCTCATGGAAAGAGAAATTCAGGTGGGCCAAAGAAGCGATACGTGGACTCCGTTTAGGAAGATTTAGTAAAGTTAGGCGTACGTAACTGGAAGGCATTCGCCAGGAAGCGAACAGAGAGGAATGCTTTATTATTTCTGTTAAATGATATTCTAAATAAAAGTAGAGTGTTCGCTGTCGATCACCTAGGAAGAGCGGTCCTATAATCTTCTTACCTCAAACAATAATGAGAAAGCTGCTATCGCATATTGGAGCCATTGTACCTGAGAGCAAGGGCCCTCTCTCACATTTGCAAATCATCTACCTCGTCCGGAATGAGATTCATCTGAAGGCCATGAGTGCTGAGAGACCTAAGACGAAAGGTCACTTGTTAAATACAATGCTTGTTATATATGGAACGAAGCCAGCTTAATTTGGGTATACATTCCAACCATCTGGAGGAAAGTCTTGTTGGTTTTTATCCCTAAACAAAGCATCAGGCCTCTGCAGCTGCCTAAATCGTATAGACCTAACAACAACGACGGGCCCTTTTTGGCCTGGGGTAAAAATTAGAAACTCTCCATGTAGCCATGTAGCTACGCGCACTTTTGTTGCGCACCCTTATCTGGTCACATGTAGCTAGTTGGAGCAAGGCCGAAAGTTATTAATCCAAGACAAACGTTTAAATGATGTAGTGATGTAGCTGGCTGGAGCATGTCAATTTTTGGTCGAGCTCCAGCAACAGGCAGCACCGTATATTTGTGTGCGATGTGTGAAGCAAAGTAGCTACGGGGGGTGTGAGGGGTTGTGTTTCAATGTTGCAATACATTTCATATTCTCGCACGACGTACGCTGCTGCCCGTTGCTGGAGCTACATGGCTGCAGAATTTAAATGTTTTGCTTGGATTAATCGCTTTCGGCAATATGGAACACATTTCGCCTATTCGACTGGGTATTTGTATTTTACTTATCTGCGGTGGTGGTATGTTATGCGCACTTTTATGGGATAAATTTGCTTTGGGAGTTTTACTTTGCTTTATGTAGTGCATATGTTATATTATAATAATATTATATTTATTAATTATTTTATATTATATATTACCTATTACTTACTATGTACACAATTTTATGTACTATATACTATGTACTATGCATTATATACCATGCCCTATGTACTGTGTTGATTACTGTATTATATACATATTATGTATTATGCACTATGTGCCATGTTCTATGTATTACCTTTTTTTTTATGTGGCAGTGCTAAGCTTAGGAGTCACCCTTTGTACTACTAGTCCGTCATGTCATTTGTCACGTCATGGTGCAATGTCTAGCAGTAAGCTTAGTACGAGGGAGGGATGAGGGGGGGGGGGGGTATAGGTTAAGGATTAAAAGGTACGGGGGGTATTGAAGAAGGTGGTGATGAACCCTGCGTTTGAACTCTTGAATGTTGTAGGAGTTCGGAAATACTGACTGCGAGAGGTTATTCCACAGTCGAGTTGTTCTATTAACAAACGAATTCATGTCTTGTTGAGTGCGTGAAAGGGGTAGTTGCAGGTGCAGGGAATGAGACGAGTGGGCTAATCTGGTGTTGCGGGTATAAGATTGCCGTGGAGGCAGGAGAGCGTTTAACTCGGAGGAACAGTCACTATGATAGTAGCGATAAAATTTTGTCAGAGCTGCTACATTTCTACGGTGGCTCAAGGGGTCGATGGTGGAGCAGGCGGTGTCGTCATCAATTAACTTGAGTGCCCTTTTTTGCACCTTATCTAACCATGCCAAGGCTGTTACGAGGGAGTTATATTCGAGAAGAGGCCGAATGTAGGATTTATAAATAACAGCACGGGCCAATGGCTGGAGGAGGAACTTGCACCTCTTAAGAAATCCCAAGCACTGGGATGCTTGTTTGGCGATTTGGAATATATGGTCATTCCATCGCAAGTCTTTGGCTAATGTCACGCCTAAGATGTGTAAGGATGGGTCGGCCATTAGTTGAACTCCATCCACTCTCAAGGGTGGAGAGGTGTTGAGCTTCTTTTTGGAGATAAGACAGTACTTGGTTTTGTCGGAGTTGAATTCAACACGATTCTTCTTTCCCCACTCTAGAATGAGTTCAATGTCGTTATTAATATAGTTAAACATTAGTTCGCGATCATCAAGACAGGATCTGGCATGAGTCTGTCTTGTATCGAAGCTGTACAAGTAACGTAGAGTACCGTCGTCAGCGAAGCTGAGAAGTGGGTTGGAGGGGATTGAAAGAAGGTCATTTATAAATATGAGAAATAGGGCCGGTGATAAAATTGACCCCTGGGGGACCCCCGCAGAGATCGGGTGGGATGCGGATTTGACGCCATCCAATACCACTTTGATTGAACGGCCAGAAAGGAAACTCTCAATCCATTTCTGTAGAAGTGAGTCAACTCCAATAGCTTTGAGTTTAGCTAACAGGGCTGAGTGCCAAACTCTATCGAAAGCCTTGGAGATATCCAGAGCAACCAGACTAGACTCACCGGATCCATGCAGACTACGGCTGAGGTGTTCTGTAAGACAGACTAAAAGATCGCCAGTGGATCTTTTTTGTCGGAAGCCATACTGTCTGTCGTTTATGAGTAGATTGGATTCTAGATATCCCATAAGCTTTTTGATGATTATCATCTCCATGGGGAAGGGCTAGGGAAGGCTATGAAAGAAAGAATAAGGGATGCAAAGAGGGAAGAAGAAAGAAGGAAAGTTATGTAGGAGGGAAAAGTGGAAAAGGTGAAGGACCGTGGTGCTGCCAGCATTCGAATGTGGGATCTCTGGGATAGTAGCCAGGCACCTTACTCTCTAGACTGCCAAGACCCCCAAACTTAACCTCTTTTCTTTTGAAAATGATTTAGCCCCAAATAGCCCTTAGTTCGCTTACTCAAACGGTAAATCATCAGACGTTTCTTTACACCAAACAGCAAAACACCTGGTCAGCAAAATATAAAAACCCTTTGCGCTAAGAAAGTGTTATCTTATGTGCGTTCATTGACATCGAGGGTGCTTTCAATAACACTGGCTATGGTACTATTTCTAGAGCACTGGCTCTCAGAAAGTTGATTTCACAGAATTGAGTAGATAATTTCCATTCTTGTAGAACGTGATATGTGTTCTACCCTGGGTGAGTACATCATTAGTGTCAAGCATATCAAAGGCTGCCCTCAAGGTTGAGTTCTGTCCCCGTTACTGTAGATATAAGTTTATCACGTCCAATTTGCATAACTCTATTAAAACAACTTAATAATGTTTTTTATTAAAACGAAAAAGGCTATCCTACCCAGGTATAACTAAATTTCTGCGTAATAAAAACCTCTTAAGAGCAAAAAACCCAAAATTCTTCCACTGTACTTGACACAAGGTGAAGTCCATCCGTTTTTTTTTTTGTTTTTTGATAAGAAAGCGCAATTTCACAAAGGTATTTTCTTATCAACACAACCAAAAATTGTCCTGGCACTATACGCGTGCCATCAAATCTGGTAACGGATAAGTGAAATGAATTCCATATCAGGTATATCGGAATATCTTCTATCAGATTTTCGAGTACTCTCTCAGACGTGTTACGTATGCGAAAACATTATTTTTGAGATGATTTCGAATCAATAAAAAAATGCGCGATTGCTTAGAGTTTTTGAAGAGGCATCGACTATGCTGTCAGTCACAATGTTTAAGTGGTCAGTAGCACTTTCTGCATGATTTTACTTTTTTTTTTTTCATAAAAATTATTTTCATCTGAATTTTGATAGGAACTTTTATAAGGCAAACGCAGAACTTATTAACCCAGAAATAAATTGTTTTGATAACAAAGCAAAAAACTGTCGAACCTCGTGCAACGTAAAGTGGACTTTATCAATTTGTTTATTCACTTGAACAATACATATTTTTGAATTGATTAGCGAAGTTAGTTTACCTTTTGAATATTGTTAATGCTGGCGTGGTCATCTTGTATTTCTAAAAGTGTCTAGACACGTGTTTTGAGTTGATTCCAATATCTGAATTTTCCAAGAAACAAATCAAATTTTTTACTTCATCACGAAATTTCTAGCATATTTCCGTTCAAGTTTGATAAACATAAAAGTAATAAGTGCCGGAATTAACCAGTATCGAGTTGCATTCACCGATATTACAGAATTCAGAGAGTGTTGGTGTGATAAGGTCTAATGATCCCAAAGCCTTCAAGTCCGAATGTCCGGCATGAAACGCGGATAACATTTCACTCAAAACTTTGATATCGAAGCTCTAAATTTAATTTTTATTGCGGCTCTTAATAAAATACCGAGCTGGAGACTTTCTATAAAGGGAGAAAAAAATACATGAAACAAAAGAAAGCAGAAAGAAAGGAGCCCGGAGGTCGATAGTGAGATTTTTATTAATTCGTCCCCCACAGCCGACGTCGTCGGCGTCGTGCCTTGGCCATTTGGTCTGGTTGCGATTGAAAGTTATTAAACCACAGAAAATCCAGCGGAGTTTTATCCAACAAAGAATCGGCTTCATTTCAATGAGATAAAATTCCAAAAAGGGGCCCCGAATGATCTTAGGCAATATTGGAGAAAATTCCATGCTCCATACTCTCTAGCCACTGGTGATATCACATCAGTGTCACTATATGCGATTGCGCACTAAGCTTTACCCAAATGTAAATCTGGTGACAGTTTATTCGCGATTTAGCTGCACTTTAGCTATATTTTTTTACTTCTTGTTGTTTCTTCTTTTTTTAAATAAAAGTCTCTAACGTCTAAGAATAAGAGTGTGACAGACAATGTCACATGCAATCATTGAAGTGGCGCTACAGATCCATTAAGGGGCAATCTTTATGCTATTAAGATGACGATTGACTTATCAAGTGTGAGTCATGACACGACTTAATACATAATATCATTGAGCTGTCGAGATCATCGATGAGTAGCAAGTGGTTTCTGGGATTTAGAATGGGCACTTCAGTAAGGAGGTCGGGAAATCTGTGTTTTCCAGAAGTTAATTGAAACTGGATTTATACAGTGAAAAATTGGTTGACAGTGGAGTGTATTGTGGCGATGTTAATAATTGTGGTACCTACACAGCACATACATTTTCGTGATCAAAACTGTGACGCCACTGGTTTTGGTTTTAGCAGTTAGGGAAATAAATGAAATAATAAAATTTTCTTCCGTAGCTACACATCAGAATCAAAAACACTAACTCACCGGATTACTACTAGTAATTAACATAAATCGCTGCACGAAAAAAATAGTATAGGGGACGTTGGAAACCTTGGCAAACAACTATGTTTTCAACCCTTGATAGTGATATTCTGCAATTAACCACTCGACTTATTGCAGCGGTCTCCAAACTCGGGGGGCGCTTATAGCACAAAGAGGGGCACAGATTATTTTATCTTTTCGACTTTTTTGACTCACTTTTTAATTTGCTCTTAAATTTTATTGTCTTTTTTGTTGTACATCTCACAGCCATCTAGACCGATTTCGACAAATGTACACGATTCTGAAACGACATTCAGTTTATACTATATTAGCTATGAGTCTATTCACATCGAAATAAGCGTTGAAATTGAAGCGCTTTACTGCCGGGGCCCAATGATTCCGTCAACGTGATTTTCCCCTACCACTGTCGGTGAGAGCTCGCCCAATGAAACCGTCACCGTCAAAGCAGCTTTTGCTTGACAAATGTCATTGTCTACTTGTGATTGAATTAACTGTTTGATTATTTTGTATTTGTTTCAAATTAAATTATATAAAAGTAATATCTTCTTCTTCTTCGAGTACATTTTCCGCACTTTCTGTTCAAGAAAATTGTGGGCGGGTTTATAGCACCAACATAAATGTAAAAGCTTTCTTGTTTAATTAGGGTTTACTTTTTTTAACAGATGGCAGGCAAATCAAAAAAATGAGCGAAAAAATGAGAGCGCTTTTGCTTGTGGAGGGGTAGACCAGCAAAATTAAAATTAAATCCAAGTCACCGTCACCATCAAAAGCAACAACAATTTATATGGAAAATCACGTTGACGGTTTCACTGGGCCCCGGCAGTTACTTTGAAAAGAATCGTTCAATATTTGAGAGAAATTCGGAACCTTCAGGCAACACAATTCGTAGTTGCTGAAGAATTTCTTTGAGTATGAGTCTGTAGACACTCGCTAGCGTTCGCGACACTCCAATGAAATTGTTAAAGCGGTAATAGAGAGTGTTGTCGATAATCCAAATGTGTCATATCGCCGCCGATCTCAGGAGATTAAGAAGCAAAATCTTCATCTCTTTCCATACGAAGTGCAACTTACTCGATGGCAGTTGTCAAGCCGCGTCGCATGCAATATGGAAATGCCATCGTAAGAAAGATCCATGCCGAGACAGATTTTCGGGATAAACTTTTGATGATGGCGAATTTGGGCAGCAGAGAACGCAACCGTCATTGACGAAACACGACTGTACGACGAGGTAGTCACTGTTTGGATTGGAGTGTGCTCAAATCCAATCATTGAACCATTTTTCTTCAAAGTTCAAGATGGGCGAATGGAGGACAATTAATCGACATTTTATTCAAAAACTGATTTAAATAAAATGGTAGAGAATATCTACGGCTTTTTAACGCTATAACTAAGAGAGATTTTTTGCACCCCGGGGCACTATGCTATATTGCGTCCCATAAGCAGTTCATTTTTCATCGCAATGAAGAGCAATGGGAAAAGACACAAACACTCGCTTGATGTATAACATAGAAAAGTCTGCATAAGAAGATTGACACGAGCCAATAGCCAACAAAAAAAAATCTGTTGAAAAAGTTGTTTGCCGAGAAGGGAGCAAGAGAGGACGATGGGGTGGGCGATTTTTTTAACCAATCCTTCAACCGAATTTTTGGGTCAACGTTCCGCTTTTGCAAGGGAGAATTAAGATTAAAAATTACAACAAGCTAAAGCACTCGGATGTATAGTTGGTTGGAAAAGCTGGCTCTTGTGAAAAGTCATGCGACTTTTCATCGAATTTCGGAATGGACGATTACAACAGATTGTTGTTGGTTGGCCCGTGTGAAACTGGCCATATTAATTTGTTAGACAGCAAGGAAACAAACAAAAAAGAGCAATTAAAGATGGTTTCTCGCCACAGCCCAAACTGCCGCTACTGATTGTATGAATTAACAATTATGGCCGTGGATGTTCAATTCGAGGAGAAGGGGAAGCAGAGCTAGTCTAATGAGACTTTTTTGGGCGAGATTAACTCTATCGGCAGTGCACCGCTGAAACACTGGAAATGTGTGATGTGCAGGAGCGCGTTCAAAATCCTTACTATGGTTAACTATGGTAAACTTTTGTCGTTCAAAAACTCCGTGGTTAACTACAACATAACCATGAGCATAACTTTTTGGCGTTCAAAAACTCCCCTGGTTAACCATGGTGTTGTTAAATTTTAACCATGCTCGTTAAGCTGTTAAGTTAAGAAAAAGAAGAATAAATAGAATTCTTTGACATTTGTTTTAATGAACAAATAAAAATGGGATTTGTGAGATTACTGAAAATAAATAATTAATGGCCACATAGGAAATTATTGAAGCAAAAAGCCGAGACTATTTTATAGAAAAAAAAACAGTTTTAAATTCCTTTTCTTCGTAGTTAACCACGGTGCGTCAAAAACCTCCATGGTTAAACATAGACTTTCGTGGTTAAGTGAAGTGATGCAGCAAAACCACAGCTTAGCTCGTGGTTTACTATAGTAAAGTTTTTGAACGCGCTTCAGGTAAATTCAACTGCCTCATTTTCAATTTCTTCAGTCATTTATAAATCTGGATATCCTAGTTAGCATCTGATGCAAGAATCGTCATACGGACGGCATTCTGCGCGTTTGGGTCAGCATTGATGGAACGGAGTTTGTCTTCTTAATTACGAAACTATAACCGTTTTCATCTTGTGAAAATTTTATGGGATATTGCAACGCATCATATGATTGGTGCAGTTCGTACACACGCTGATCGTTAGCGCACGAATTGTTAGCGCATTGAAATGTCTTGGGTTTGCCCGGCAGGGGCCTTATCAGCCTTGATTACAATTTTGTGATTATCAGATGGCATTCAATTTTTGATTGTGTTAATGAAAAAAAGTTTGCAATTATACTCCTATTGATTTTTTCACCGAACTGTGTTGTGCATAACGCTGATCTACTTCTGGTGGTGAATTGCCCATGAAATAAATCTGCTCCATCGATCCTACTCGATGATATAATTGACCCTGAATCTGTAAAGGTAAATGATAATAATTTGTGTTGTGTAGATATGTGGAATGGTGTGGAAGATGATTGTTTTGCAATTACCTTGGAAGTGGGCTGGAAATTGTCCCAATTCTCATTTAAAGTCATTTTGAAGAAACTGCTGTATTCCTGTATTTTCTCCGTCTAATTGTACTAATAGTACAGTTTCCAGAGTAAAAAAATCGCTAAAACTGCAAAAAAAATTGTAGTTTAATGAAATTTGGAATGGTGGGAGTTTAGGAATTGGAGAAAAGGTTCGTTGAGTTGAAAGAATTTTCCGACGCTTTCCCGACCGTAGTTCGGAAAAACGTCGAAATTGGAAAAATGTTAAGAAGACAAAATTAAAGCTATGAAAATTCTCAGCAAAACCAGTTATATAAGCTTTTCCCGGAAAACCTCACGTTTGGTCGGAAAATGGAGGCTAAAGAAAAAAAAATATGAAAAATTATTTTGTTTTTATATTGTTTTCTTTATGCAGGGTGACCCACCTCAAGTTGCAACCCATGTAGGGTGTAACAATTGGCCCAGTAATGGACCATTACTGGGTGCCAGTTAGCCAGTAATGGCGCAATAACACCACCCATGACTGGGCCATTACAGCAAAACTGCTGGATGATAACCTCGGCACAATACTGGCCACTTGTAATAGCTCCCGATACTGGTCCAGCAAAGACCGCCAAGAATAAAAAAATTTAGTTTTTTGAAATTAATAATTAGTTGATTCGCAAAAAATTAATTATACAAATATTTTATATGAAATATGCATAATATATTATAATTATAGTTAAATACATTAAGAAAATATGAATATTCAAAATATTAATTATTAGTTAGACCCCCCACTCTTGAAGAGTAGAAGAGCAGCACATTCAAAATACGCATTAACTGTAAACTCAGTCAATATATTAAAATACATTAAAGGCTGCCAGCATTGTACCAAGCGTGGCCCAATAAAAATTACCGAGTCTTGGCCTACCGATGACAACCATACTTTGGCCAATCATTGGCTCCGTTGTGAGATCTGGCAAAACCTACATGGGAAGTGGCGGGCTGTAGATAGGCTTTGGATAGACGAACAAAAAATCATATGGGAGTGGGGCAGAAATCATAACGGGTTGGTCACTAGGGCGTTTTGAAATTTTTTTGATAGAGGTTTACATATCACCCTGTATTTTGGTAACCCGATGACCTACTTCCATGAATTTGGTAGCAGTATATGCAGAATACACCCGCCTATCTAAACTGTAAAATCGAAGGTTCTACACCACCAACTTCCAGAGTTATGAGTCAAAATATGATTTTTTACACAGAAAAACTATTTCGACCGTGGCATAAAGAAAACAATATAAAAACAAAATAATTTTTCATATTTTTTTTCTTTAGCCTCCATTTTCCGACCAAACGTGAGGTTTTCCGGGAAAAGCTTATATTAGTCCAGTCAAATTAGGGTTTCACCTCGGAATTTGAGGTAATAAGCTGAAAATTGGCATGAAGCTTTATTTTGGCATTTTACATGATGTGTCAAAAGTCACATATAATCTCGTGTCCGCGTCTTGAGATATTAGAGGTCAAAGGTCACAAAAATCAGTTTTTCGCAAATATCTCGTAAATTATCGGCTTTACGCAAATTTTGGTTGAGTAAACTTTGTTCATTAGACAAATCTGCATAAAACTGTCTTGTACAGAATTTACGTAGAATCAATAGTTTTCGAGATATGGGGCTGAGAAAACTCGAGCATCGCGCTGCATTCTTTTCCTCACCACCTTGGAAGTAGAACTCAGCAGCCTCTTTGCATGGTATCCCCAGTAGGCCTAGTCCATAGGTTACAGGTTATGAAATAATTTTATTGATTATCTCTCTAACTCTTCTATTTCCACTTCTTTCATATTGCCATCTTCATCTGTAATCATCTCAGAAGAGAATAATGAAAGGTGGTCGGCGTTATCATCGTTCAACTCAGGGTTAATGGGTGTATCCTCGGACATTGAATTGAGACACGACGGGTCCCGACAAGAGCCATACGCTACGGAACATAACAATTTCACTTTTCTGCATTTACTTGTCAAATTACAGTTTGACCTCGGAATGAGAGGTAATAAGCTGAAAATTGGTTCTCCTGATTAGAAGCAGGAAGGAAATTTACCTCCTCATACCACTATTGTTTGGTTATGTTCTATCCTATAAGTTGCTGAATGGGCATTACTATAAAAATTATCGACCAATCGACCATGTCGATGGTATTCGTGGCACTAATAGGAAGTAAGTTATCATCTTCTTCTTTCGGGATGACGTCGCATGCTTCAATATATGAATATATGTGTAATCGTCGTATTTCAGATTCATCGGAGCTTACTGCCTGATTTTTGCTTGTGATTAATTAACTGTTTAAAAAATTGCTTACTTGATATTTTGAAATTTTGCTGAGCTCCGAAATATACGTCATAAATTAATCATAATGTAAAGCTGATGTACTTGTGCCCCATTTTTAAAATATTTCCTATACTCCACTATACATACTTGAAGAACTTTATCGCATTGCATAAAAATCATTCTCAAATCGCGTGACAATCTATCCGATAATTACGATATCAGTCCTCATGGCATAGAGATCACTCACCGCCAGAGCTGCAGCGCCACTGAAAATAGGTCGAAATAATAAAACAAACACTTTCTATCGAAGGCCAGTCCTAAGACGCCAACAACGGCAATGTTGAGCCGAGCTTAGCCTTAGAGTGCTCACTTTAGACAGAAGAAAACACCTGAAGAACATTTACAAAAAACCAAAAACGAAAAGGCGAAAAAATACTCATTGAAATCTATTACACCATTTTCGTAGAATGCACTGGTCGTGGCTACATACGTATATATAGTATAAGGTAGGAGGCATCTCAAGCTCCATCTCCAACAGAGCGCCCTGTCCCCACGTGAAGAACCATCCGGACGTCCAAGTATTCCTGCAGCACGAGTAGTGCTGGGCTAGTGGCACTCTTCCTCCTATTATTAGTTCTCCTGCACTGGGGTTTGCTCAAATGGACAAATATTTGCTCGTCTAATGTCTTCATAAATAGTTTTAATTGATTTTTGCGTTGTGTTTGAACGGACACCCTTTTTGTTCGTGTTCCTCTCTCTCATTTTATAGGTATCCACAACACGGTAATTCTTTTTTTATCGCCTCTACGTATATCTATACCTGTATGATTTTTTTTGGGGCCTTTATCTGTGTATTTAGGTGACAATTCCGTTGCCGATATGAAATGGAAGTTGAAAGTACTCGCGGCATTCGGATTTGTTGATTTAAATGTTTAATGTTTTACAGTAAAATGAAGGGAAGCTGGAATTGTGTTGCTGCGTTATATAACCTTTAGTACAACTTTGTTTTTTTGTTATTGGCGAGCAGGGGAGGATAACGAGAACATTCGAAATCAATAAAGCACCTACATTTGGGACAATGGGATTTTGTGTTTTGTTTACTGAATTTTGGAGCTGGGAATTTATCAGAGATGTTTATTCCCCGGGTACAATTTAAATTAATGAATTTGTGGTAGTTTCGGAACGTAATAATTGAATCACAATCAATTGGACTTCAATGTAAATAAGTGCGCTTAAAAAGTAAATATAATGTTAAAACACATGCAGTATTACCTACACAATGGTCTCCGTAAGGCGAAGAGTTTTTCGAAAAATTTGCTATCTATAGGGTCTGCAAATCAATAAATTTTAATTTTAATTATTCCATTAGTTTTGATAAAGAAACCCGAATTATTATTTTTAGCCGCTCTTTTTAACTTTTAAAGAATACAATTGATTAGTTCTTCAAAGAAAATTCGAATGAATGTTGTGTGTGAAGGTAGATAACTCGATTATCTACATTCTCATACAACAGAATATTTGATACTGCCTTTCTGGATGAGCGTACGTGAGTCTTTACGTTCCAGGAATATTACTATAATTACATGACGGATTTACTTGAGATCCAACTGACAGTTCAATCAGCAGCGACAGTTCACCTACTTGAGAGCTTGACGTCAAGCTGGCTTGAAATACACTTGATACTTCGCATTAGTTTGCTTCGAAATACGTATGAAATGTGCAATTCTCATTTATTACACATAAATAAAATACATTTATTAAGTAAATTTCGCCGGAACTGAATTTTAAAACTCAAGCGCTGAAGCAAGAGTTACATGGCTTAGTTCAAGTCGATCCAACAAATTTTTCGGATCTACTTGAATCAAGCTTACTTGAAGTCGATCTAAGATTACATGACTTTCATGTCTACTTGAAGCCAACTTCAAGTATGCATGTAATCATAATATATGATATCAAAATCGTTAGTCGTTTTTGGTCTGACAGGTCATTGTCGAGTTATTCGTTTCCATAACATAGGATTTTCGTTGTGGTGGCTTGTTAGCATGCAGAATCGTATTCTAGTGGAGGGGCTGTTTCTTATCCCAGGCGTAGACTGGCCGTTGGGCCTACTCCTCTGAAATTTTTGGGACTAATACTGTTTCACTTTCTTAAAAAATGTAAGAAATGTCTTTCCAGTACAAAATTTTACACCCTCATGTAAGAAATGTCTTAACAGTACAAAATTTTACAACCTCGAAAATTCTCTATTACAAAATTTCACACCCTCAAAAAATGTAAAAAAATGTCTCTCCAGTTCGTGTTTACAATCTCACTTCGTCGCAGCTCAAATTGGATATTCTACTGCCGCAAAAGAAGAATGTCTCTCCACTACCTAATTTAAAACCACACCTCGCTTAATTTATCTCGTTACACGCTCATGTACCAATAGGACATTATTTTTAAACCGGGACATTTAAAAAAATTTAGTTCTGAGTACAATTTACTATTGCGTAAGAGACAAATGTACTCCTACTATAGTCGACGTATGAATAGCCCCGATGATGAAAATGCAGGCCATTTTATGGATCCTAATCTTTTTCCCATGCTACTAGTGCTCTATATATTATCATGAGCCTGTGATGTTGTGTATGCGTAGGGATACCGAATCGGTGGAAAGTACTCGAGTAAATACTCTTGAGAATCGTAAGAAAACTGCTCAGTGAGTGATTTTTACTCGTTCAAAAGTAATCGATTCTTTAAGAATCTATGAGTACTTTTTTGACATTTTGATGAAACAAAAAGAGTGTAAGTTGTCATCCTTTGCTTTGGCAATATTGATAACATTCAACGAAGGGTTGTCTAATACTGGCGACCTTCCTTAGTGTTCGTATTACTCGATTTCTGGCTATAACAGACTAAAAATGCCTATGTATCTTATATGGGTTACTAGAAAAAAGTCGCGTGCGCCTTTCAATAAAAAAAGGATTTATGGAACTTTTCGTTAGCGCCCCAGGCTTTTTTACATTTCGAAAGGTAGGTTGTTCCCATATACTGACTGGAGCAATAAAAACTTTACATTCAAAATTATTTTTTTACTTGTTAGTTCATTTTAAAATAAAAGCGTATTTTTAGTTTTTTACACTAAATTTTTATTTTCTTTGGCGGAGTGGCTTGTAAAGAAAAATGCAATCCGCCATTTTTAATTTGAAATGACGCTATACAGCTAATAGCATTCTACCTGGCACACCATCTCATTTGATACCCGCACCGAGCTCATTGTAAAGAAAAGAGGTAATCCCCATTTTTTGTTGGCCGCCATTTTGAATTTGCCGTGACGCCACACAGCTATTCGTGCTCGTAATACCATTTCATTTGATACCCATGCCGGAGATCGGGAAACACAATTGAAAAATTCGGCCGCCATCTTGGATCCTCTAACTTGTTTTTGCTACAAAAATGTCATATTGCCATGTCACGTTAACTATGCATATGGTAAAATTGGGGTTGATCGGTCACAGGAAAGTGGGTCAAAATCAAGTTGGAATAAGTATGCGTAGAACGTAAAAAATGGTGGAAACTTCTATAGTCACTTGTTGAGATATCCATACATCTACAAAACGCGTGAATGGCTCCAACGCGTGACTGTACGCACAAGCACACAGAACGCAGACAAAGAAACACGCTTTCTTTTATTAATATAGAAGATAAATTCAAACATATAAAGGCTTACATTCCAGACGTAAGATGAGCTCCAATTTGCGTTTCCACTTTGCTTTTGTGATGGAAACGGCCCAAACTCTAGAGTGTTTATAAGGGTAATATAACAACTGAGAAAATCTTGAAGTTTGAATTCTGCCTTGAATGTAAATAGAACATGGTACTCGATTCTACCATAGAATTAATCATATGAGTAAAGAAATGAGTACCGGTTTCATATCTCTATGCAGGGGCGGCGTTTTCATAGGTATAAATGGTGCACTTGCACCGGGCGCAATTGAACGGGGGCCCAATTCCAGAAAATAACCTGTTTAAAAAAATTTATAACTTTCACAAAAAATTGAAAATTCCGATGACTTCGTTTTCACCTATCCATTTTTATTACACCATATAGGCTCACACAAAGGCAAAAGTTATTCCGTTGACTCTGCAATGTATGTATTGCTGCGCCTAAAACTCAAGCGACGGCTCAGATCGACGGTCACAATAATATTCAAAAATCTTATCAGGACGGATGATAATTTATGTATTAGCTGTATTAGCCACTATAGAATTTGATTAGGAAATTTGGAGAAATTGAAAAGGGATAGGCGAGAAAAAAACAAAAAAAAGAAGGAAAGAATTTATTCAGCCTAGTCGATTTTTTTCAAATAGCCAAGTCTGGGTGCCTCTTTTGCAAATAGTCAGCTCGGTATTTTTTGAAAATAATAAGGAGATAGGGACATCCGAGATTTCAAAAGCAAATAACAAACTATTAAGAAAACCGAAAGGAAAACAAGGGACCACCCCGGCATGAATTTTGGAAAACAGCCGAAAAGAAGAACCACGACCAAAAGGCTTCATAAGTAAGCTACCAGACTCAAGCTGGACAAGCAGTACCTAGATTCTTGAACAAGCATCCTTAAAGCTTGCTGGGGAAAAGTTACCGATGGCAGAAAACCGAAGAGTTTTAGGAGATAAGGGTTAAGATCTGGACCAGTCGAGATAGGTTGCAGGAGCCAGCTCGAGCTCCCCAACAGCTTTCCACAGCTTGGGAGTGGGAAGAAGACCAGGACGACAGGGGGACACCATCTCTGGCGAGTCAGATAAGTAGCGTGCGTTGTTGCATTGTTTTTGTAGTAGAGTAGGAGTGCAACCGGCCTAAGCGATAAAGACCCAGGGCAGCTTAGGGCTCGGGCGTTCTTACGGAGGGTCTGGGGTTGGCCGTTTGAGGCCCCATTACACTTTTACTAAAAAAGAGAACTACAATAAAAGGGAGGGGGAGATTACGGTTTGAGAATGAGTTTTGATAAAATACCCCTAAGTAACAAAAAAATGTATAATATTCACTGAGATAAAAAACTAAAGATCTTTTGGGGCGCTATATGGTATACTACACCGGGCGCAAAAATCCCAAGCGCCGGCCCTGTCTCTATGTATGCAATACATTGTTCTGGTGTCTAGTATAGACACCATATGAATCTGAAGGTCTGTGCAAGCCACAAAGATCTGCGAAACCTGCTCGTCAAATTGACAAAGTAATGGCACCAATAATACTTTGGTGTTTAATGCCAACGGTAAGTATGTACATATTGGGCTTGTCAGAGCCTGCACAGAGGGATCAGATCAGTCAACCCGTACTTTATTCATTTCCGAATATAACCAATTTTTATGTGGAAGACTAGATCTCAGAAGTAAGCTCTTCGTACTATCGACGATTTTATTGTCTTAAGATAGACTTCAAGTCAGAGAGCAGGTTGTACTCAGATAGGTAGTAGAGAGAAGAATGCTGTCAGAAAAATAATTATCATATCCAATACTACTCCTGCACTTTTTGAAAACCATTCTGACTTTCGTTTTTAAATACATTTGTTTAATAATTGTCAGAAGTCTGTTTGTATAATTTAAACCACGATTAAAACTTTTTAAAAATGTGTTAAATATTTTTAATCAAAACCTTAAATCAAAATGTTCGTTACCAATCTGGAAAAAAAAATTTACAAACATATCGTGAGTGTAAAAAACAACTCACTGATTTTTTTTTTAATTTTTATTTTTTCTATTATTTTAGATAACTAAGTACACGAACTTATTAGCGCCTCTACCTTTTTCTTCAGATATCTTTTCAACTGTTATCAGCTGAAAGTGACTTTTGTTTCACCGGTCTCCATCGAAGCCTTAACAAATTGTCCCCAGCTGGTCAGCCAATGATAAGAGTAATCGCACCAAGAGTTATTTATGTAATTCAAGACAATAAAGTTCTTTCGCACTTTGTTTCCTAGCACAGACTGTCAAGGGATTTGGAGCTACCACAACAATAATAATAATTGATTATGATTTTTTTTTTTTGGCAGACAGCAGAGAATCTGAACAACGATATCGGAAGAAGGTTAATGGCGTTTTATCATGCTAAAAAGTCCTTGAATCACGATACGCGTACATGGCCGTGAAAGGTTTTGATTAACAAAATCCGGTACAAAATATTTTTGGCACATTTAAATATGCCTTTTGAGGCACTAAATAAATCTGCAAGTGGAGAAAGAATGCGCACGCAAACGCCGCACACTTTTCGCTGTTACACAACAATTCGGGGTGTTGCCAATTCACACTTAAGTCAAACACTTCCCCGTCTGGCACACGGGGTCAAGTTTAAAGGTGGTTTAGTCAGGCGACAGCGATAAGTCATGATCTCGCTAATCTAAGCATGGGCTATTAAAAAAATAACAAACGTAGAGAGCTACCGCGTAAAACATAAATTGTTTGTGTGTGTGCCACACTGTACATGATTACGAATGGTTTTTCCTTGTCAAACAGTTTTGCCCATGGGAAAAGCATTTGAGACTGTGGAACAGACAATGTAACAAAAAGCAAAGATATATTGTAGCAAGGTGAAGTATTTCTGTGTGATTTTATCAGGTTACCTGGAACACCTGTTATATGTATGTATGTGCAACTAGAACAGATGAAATTTGAATATGACAGCGGGCGCGGGCAATGGCGCCGAGATTTTTATTTCTTTATTTGTTTATAAATAAAGTTTTGTATACGGCAGGTATGAAGTTTTGATCTGATTTTTCAGTAGTGTTAAATTGGATTAAATATGTATACAAACAAGCATGTTGAAAATTTTTGATTCATGTCACAAAGTCCAAAATTGCTTAACAATTGTAAATGCGATAACCGCATTTTTTTACAGCCATTGAAATTGTTGCGTTTGATAATAGTCAACGTAATAAAGATTGATAAAAACAGTGGATGAAATTAATTTATTTACGTATTTTTTCTTACCAACAATAAAATTTATTTTTTTACATTTAACTGTGAATTTGCAATGAAAATTACTTTGTTACTCTGTTGGTTAAACATAAACTCTTTCTGTGAATCTATCTAAATTTGTTTGATTACTCTTTTTTTCCCCCAGGTAAGTTTTGTAAGCAATTTTATTACTTTCTCCAAACCCGAAACCTCCAACGATAAAAAATTCAAATATTTTAAATTATCAAACACAGCCACGAATATTGTCAAAAATAATGATTGACGGGAGTAGTTTGCCAATTTTTAAACTACTTTCTGGAGTAAACACCATACTTTTTTTTACATTTAACTAAGTTATATTTCGTACTAGCTGGAATCCATTGCGCCTCGCTGCACCCATAAGCCAATAATAAGGCGTGCGCCAAAACAATTTGGAATTTCAAAATCGCTTTTTCCATGGGCAATAATAGTGTCAAATCCTACCACAAAAGCACATTCGAAAAGAAAAGTGCAACTCCGTTAAACGAAATCACCCACTCATTTATAATCCCAATTACAATTCAACGGTCTCACTGCCACTCTTGCCGTGGTCAGATGCTATGGGGGGTGTTGTTGTAAACGAATTTCTAAGGGGAAATTACAACGCACGTGCGCCTGTATTTAATCCATACACGAAATGTTTATGCGTGTGGAATTTTCATTTCCCGCCTGCGTTTAAATTTCCAATTATTTTGGTAGGCCGTTTATTTTGCACTTGACGCTTCAAATGTTTAAGAATAAAAAATTTTAGCGTTTCGATTTTGTGCATTAATCGCTTTTTTTGTTGTAAAAGTAAACTCCTACCATTAAACCCTAGAGTATTTTATTTCTAAACACCTGCTAAACACTTACTGGTAGAAGAACACGGACTACTCCTGGCTATGCCTTAATCAGTGTTTATCATATAATATTAATTATAAGTATGGTTCGTTATTCTCACTACATTGACTCTACTGAATATATTTTTCCAACCAAGAAAGAAACTCTGTCTCAGGCTTATGATTTAATAGCAAGTACAATCCAAACTTTTGAGGCATTTATAAATTAAATTTGTCTGAAAAGCAGGTGAGAGAATCAAAAAGGAATCGTCATAAAAAACTCCCATTAAATTGCTTCGTTAGTTCTAAAATTTGTCAATTCTACTAAAAAGTTAGTTGAACACTAATAGAATTATCGAAAATGAAACCTTGTGGTGGCTCATCAGCTGGCCGACAACCCCTAAAAAAAACTCCCTAGCTACGCCAATACTAAGCGATAGAGCGTCAGGTATCGACAAATTTGGACGTTGTCTATTATCAAATGTTATAAATTGTCAATGACTAGAAAAATTAATATTGATTGATTAAAATGCCATTTTCGATACTTTACAACAGAAATTGACGATTGACTGTGCAACCGATACTTTACAATTGAAATTTCGAGTTTTCTAAAGTTTGACATTTTCTCCAATGAAATTGGCTGTAGCTGCCAAGTAACGAAAATTAAAAATAGTGATTTTCAGTAGTTTACAGCTGATACGTGGATATCCTCGCTTAATTTTCTTTAATCAATATTACTTTACTTCAGAAACGCATAGACGAAGTAATATTTAAGGAACGAAATTATCTCCTAACACAATGTAATGATATAACAACCATATGGTTTTCACGACCACAAAAGTAAATATTTCTACTCATAGTACCCTTCCCCATATGCTACAAAAAAATCCCATCGTCCTTTATCGCGTGATTCCTTTTCTTTAATCACTGCACGTTTAATCCAATACAGTTTTAATAAAATCAAATCGATAAATGCAACTTTGTATAAAAATCATAAAAAAGATAAAAAAAAGTTTAGCTTTAATTAAAGTAATTAATCATCGCAAAAAAAAAAACTGCTAATTTCATTAGATTCACAATTTCTTTCATTAAACAAAATTTAATTCCGTTTAAACGAATATAAATTTTTTTCTACCTTAAATTTCAGGTGTGTTGACCCCTTTCGTGTTATGTCAGAATTTATCGATCAGTTTTTCCACGAAAAAAATTTATGAAAACAGGATAGAAAATACCCATACACAAATTTTTTCGACCTCCAGGAGTTGTGGAAAATAAAATAATCGCATGGGCGCCCAATTTTTCCACGAAATCACGAAACTATACAGAAAAAAATGTAATTACCATTAGGACTCGCTTTAATCAAATTTAGATTTATTACAGATTTATGCTTTCATAATTAAGTCATGAGTTGGAGAAATAAAAGAAATTGCATAATTAATCAAAAAACGACAAAAAAAGAAGAAGAAATTTTCCTACACTAACAATTACCTGGCAACGACCTTGGGGCTATGTTAATGTTATCTTGAAATCCAGGTGATATTGATACTAAAGCTTCTGAAAGTCATTATTTATCATAAATTGTACAGTAGTCGTTCGACATTTTTTGTCCAAGGTAATTTAACATTCAAGCCATATACGCCCGCCTCGAGTTTCATCTAGCAACAGAGCCTTAATCACCATTATTTTGTGCGGCTGGAATTGTTATTTGCATTTTTTTTTATATAACAAAAAAATTCAAATTTTTGTAATTACACATGCAGAAAGAATTTCAGTTTTGCCCGGCGATCGGTCAATCTGTCATAGGTAGAATAGGTGAGTTTATTGACCGACATGTGAAATTCTGAGCACGTTTGACACCGATTTTATTTTCGCAAAAATATTTCGATTGTTTGAAACAAAAAGTTTTTTAGTAACTAGCTGGAGATGATCTAAAACACGCTGTAGAATGTGCACAATACTAACGCAGACGTGGAAGATTCTATCTTCGATAAGCCGCTTTTAAATAATCAAAATTAAAATCCGAGGACACTTATTCGATCGCTTATCAATCAAAATTCACAAAATACAGATTGCGAAGAGCACGTGTAGAATTTATCATCGAATTAAAAAAAAAATTCTAAAGATTACAAAATTTGGTCATCATCAGCGCTTTAGTAATAACTTAAGAATTCATCGAAAGATCTCCCACAAATACGATATGAGATAGTTATATTTGCAAATTCATGGCTTCAATTTTTAAGACGCACCTACGATGTTGTGACCCGCTATATTTAGTCTGTGTCTCAATATAACTGTTAAATAATACAAAGCTGGCTAGACAGAACACATTTTAAATAGTACAAAAGCTACTCTATCCTGATTGGGTTGTCTACAAAAACCGGTCCTGAGATGTTTTGGAATGAGAAAATTTTGCAAGTAATTAAAATAAAAATGTCGGTTTTGGAATGATAATTTTTATATGAAAGAACTCTAATTTGCATACTAAATTTCATAGGTAATCTAAGTTATATAAATTGGTAAGCGCCACCGTGGGAAAAAGTACGGATTTGCCATATTTGGGATTAGTTAAAAATTTCACTAAGTTAATTAGTTAAAAAGGGGCCATAAACCTTGCAGCATGTCTCCAGTTCCGGATGTCGGGCATTATCTCTGCGTCACCCGTCACAGGGTCTTTCTTATAACTTAACTCTAGCGATCGCTCAAGACTTTGTCTCGAGACAATAGAAAATATAAGTTTATCCAATTACCCATAATCTTGGATTTTACGGGGAATGGAAATGATCTTATCTAACATAGTATTCGGTGCACATTAAAAATTATAGTAAAAAACTTGACTCCCTAAGAATAAAATAACTCACAAAAATATATTGTAAATCGCAAACCGCAGCTTAACTTGAAGATATACTAGTAGGATGTTGTGCCTAGAGACTAGCCACTAATTACGCTTTTTCATGGTATTTTTTCTGTTGAAAAACACTTCAGACTGGATGACCATAAAAAATCAAGAAAAAGATATTTTTTCACTTTTAATTACATAAGTAAATGTTTATGTTCTCCTGAGTATCGTTATTAAATAATATAATTTAGTGATAGTTTCAAAACATGTTCCACCGAACTAGAAAAAAAATAAATTTCACCACGGCCGGCCGAGGATTGTACTTGGTTCCGTGGGGTAGCATTCCAGCGCCTTACCTCTAGGCTACCGATATATGTACTTTATTAGAAATCTCTTTTTTGTTGTTAAATATACTTCCGGTTGGAATTTCCAGACCATTTTCTCAGTTTTAGGTCTCTTGATCAAGAGCTACAATTTGAGATATGGTCCAAGTCTGTAGCGACCGTACTTTCAGATATGAAAGAAGGTCACAGACGGACAGAGCCTCTGTATAAGCTTTTTTTTTTTGAAAAAGCTAAAAAAGGGTATGATAGGTTAAGGTAAGCCTGGTGGTATGATAGGTGAAGGTAGGCCGGCAGCGAGCCTAGCGGTTGAAGTCTTGGTTGATGTATTAGTATATTTTTTTAACAGCCGGCTGAGCCACAACCGTTGGAGTTAGCTTGAGATAGTGGTATGCCCAGGCCCACCACACAGGAAAGGGGGGGGGGGGGGGCAATTGGGACGATTTGCTCCGGTCAGAGGATCCCCGAGAATAGAGTGCAAAAAGTGAAAACCCCAAATACCTGCGTACTAATCGACTAAAGGCTCCGTAACTACTTTGAAATCCAAAAAGCCAAAACCACAATATCCCTGCGATCTAATTGTCAAACCAAAGGAATTTAAAACCTGAAACACAAGCACGCTAAAATATTTGTTATGTATGTGTATAGGATTCTTCTACTCCTCACAATTATATAGTAAACACCATTTTTCTTTCTCCCATTTCTGTCGTCGATGACATCATCGTAGTGTATATTTTCTGCCAGCTCTAGTTCGCGGATATCATGCAATGATTTAAACATACATAATCTTAGATAATTTTGTTTTATTTTTAATTTTTGTTCACATTATGCCATCATTGCCCTTTCGCCTTTCTAAACGCGAGTGTCGACAGCAGTTTTACTGAGCGGTCACCCAACTAAGTACCAAACACGTCCAATATCGAACGAGAACTGATCTACGTTTGTCCGTTTTCTTCGCCCCATACAATTCCTTATAGCTCCAATCGAAGATTATTAACAGCTCTCCACATTTGCTCCTCTCAAAAGAAAGATGAGTGCTATGCCCTTTCTAGGCTAAACTACATACTTATGTAACTTTAGGTTCATTCTCGAATGAAGAGCCGATAGTTCCGTATCTATATATTCAATGTTCTGAATGAACTTATTCTTACCACAAATTTTTTAGTTTAGATTTTTTGGAATTTCACTATTCTGAAGGGGCTCCCAAACATATTTCTACCCCAGGCCACGCAAGGTTTAGTGGTGGGCCTGCCTGGTTATGGTTCCTTAAACTAGTAATCCCGCTAACCAGCCAACAGAGGCTGTGACGCCGGCAGTACCAAATTAGGAGGTGTACAAGGTGAAGACTAGACCTAAGCAGAACTTTGGCACCCTATTATTATAACCGGTTAAACTGGCGGGATGCCTTATTATGGCTACCTCTGAGGGCATATGAGTATTTTTAATTTTCAAAACGGCAGTGAATGGCAATTCGTACGGGAATAATAGCATAACATACAAAATTTTTAGAAGCCATTTTATGAGCTTTTAGTGATACCTATTTGCAAACTGATTTTTGACCCTTTGAATACATTTTTTTCTCCCACCTTTGGAGAAATTCGACATTTCATTTATAAAGATGTTGGGCTGTCCCAATTTTTAGCTGTTCTCGATTTATGCTGCAGTTCTATTTTAACTGGGTATAAAACAAATTGAGTACATGTAAGTTTTAGGTCTGACTTTAACATCATGTGATCTATTTATCCCTATGTGTATCATTTTATACGAGAATTGTTTCATCAATGCAACAAATTCACTACAAGCTTTAAAATTAGGGGCGGGTGATGGTGCACATTTATACGCTCATACCAAAAGTAGTAGGGCATTTTAATTGAGGCCTCAGTACGATTTACCGTCGTGTCGTGCATTTTAGTCAAGTGAAAAAGCAACCGAGGTGAGTTAATCAGCTGTGCGTAACTTTGTAGCAAAGTGTTTTCCATACTGCAAAAATAAGTTCAAATAAATCCCGCCAAATAAATTCATACACCAATTAACAATGAAATATATCTAAATATGTGATATTAATTACCTACTGTTTAATAATAATTCACACAACGCCTTTTAATTTCACCTTTTGCGTTTTTTAGTTATTGGCTTTTGATCATTTAACAGTTCCCAACTTTTCACGCGGAAAAAATGCCCAAGCGCATTCTTTTAAATGAAATGAAAATGAGATTTCGTGGTGAATGCATGCCGCGCCATCTGTTAGAGAGCAGCAGTATGAATTTTATTCACCAAAAAGTTCACGTGAACTTAGTATCACAAATGAAATTTTGACAAGCGAAATTTTCACTCGTGAAGCCTAGTATCCTGTTCATGCGGAATTCCGCTCTGTAGAGAATCCATATAACTAGTCTGAATTCCGCTTAGCTGGGAGACTTATGTAGACAATGTAGACCTGACAGTTGGACAATTTCAAATTAATTATTGCACTGTCCTTTATTGCGCTTCTGCGGTATTAAAACAAAATAAATAAGTTCAGAAAATTGCCTGCATATCAAGTAATTCTATTATTTGGAAAAAAGTAAATTGATAGAGAATTTTATCAAAAATGCATGTTCTGTACATATATCCTCGTACTTATAAATTGGACAAGCATTGTAAATTAAAAGAAAGTACATTAAATCAAGAGAAGATTTTATGTAAAAAACATAAATTATAATAAAATTATTTGTATTTGACGCGTTCATTTACTAATGTTGCACTTTTCAATCTCGTATGCCTTCGAAAAATAATAGTAAACGTCAAAATTTCCGCTCATGAAAATAGAAAATATATTTCTTGGGCTAAGTGTCCTGCGGAAAATGAAACGTGAAGTCTCCACTCAGAGAAAATGCCATCTTTCTTCTAGAGTACAAAGTTCATTTACGGGTCTGAATTCCGCACGAACAGGATACTAAACTTTATGGACGGAATTCAGACCGGCCTCTAACCTGAATTCCGCACACTTTTTTACATGCATTTTAAAGGGGAGTCTGAATTCCGCACGAACAGGATACTAGGCTTGAAAATTTACATTGAGTAGCCCATTTAAATTTCATTCCACGTGAACTTAGTACTAGGCTTAAGGGACAACTGTCTAAAATGAGTTTTCTATTAAGCCGCGATTATAAAAATTCAACAATTTCAGGTACAGACTACCTATTTTGATTAGAAACATTTCAAAAAATCTTAATTTGGTTGTCAATTTTTCTATTTTTTTTTTTCGTTGAAAAGAAAGAGTTTTAGCATTATAAAGTAAATTTCCTAGTTCAATTGGTGATTTTTTCAGAACTAAAGTAATCCATAAATCATAGAGCTCCTTGGGGGGAAATGTCCCTCATTTGCTCCTTGTATCCACCACTGAAAATAGCAACCAATTACATTACATTTCGCCTGGTCTCTTAAAATCTTCTTACCTCGTCTATTGCCTATTTTAACTCACATTCTCAACTCCTGCCTCACGGTACCAAAGTTTCCCTCGACTTGGAAGCATATTTTAATCATATCCATTTCCAAGAGCCGTTCGCCTACCAGTCCCACCATCAATATTCTTTCATTGCTGCAAACTGCTACTAAAATTATTGCGTATTGTGATCGTCTCAAACTTATAAATAAATACATACATATATGGAAATCTGGCTTTCGTAAACAGCGTTCAATCACGCCCTGGTTCTGCAAAAATTGGCCTCACAAGCACATTTTGTTCTTTTTGCTCTTAAACTTTTGCAAGGTTCTTATCTAACCGCTCTCAAAAGGTTAAACTAGGTCACTAAAGTTCCTAAGTGTCCTACTCCACGATAGAGTCCCCAAGGCTCCATTCTTGGGTCACTTTTATTCAGTATTTTTATTAACGATATTCTTAGATTCACATGTATGCAGACGATGTGCAGCTTAATTCACGGCGGCGCCAAGAGATGAAATATATACATATGTGTGTGTAGAAGCTTGCTGTTGACTTGCATCATTTTGGTCGACATTAAAACTACAGTTACTACTACAATAAAACTACGCTACAGTTACATAAATTCTTCGAAATCCTAGTGTATCTATCGCACTCTGCTACTGCTCGCCCTGATATTTCTGTTAACTCGATTCCTTTTGCCTTAAATAAAGCAAGAAATCTTGGGGTGCCACTGAATACCTAGGCCACCAGTGAGCAAGAAATAGAGTGTTGCTAACTTACGTAATTTTTCCGAATGACTTGTCGTAAGAAGTTATTAACCGTACAGAGAACCTTCGGTTTTGTAATTATAATGAAAATATCCTCCCAGGATGCTTCGACATCATTTTCGTCCTTGAAACCGACAGGGTGTGTGTTCATTAATAGCTCTATATTTTCCGCTTTCGATTCCATCCAAGCTCCGTTCCAAGCTCTATTTTACTCTGATAAAACATTCAAGTTATTTTTTATATCATAGTGAGGAAATCATTCGATTGTCGATGTCAAGCAGTTGTTTTTCTTGAAGAAGTACTTGAATAGGTAAAGGATTTCCAAAACCGTTCAACTCGATTTTGGCATCTTTAAAGTTCCCCTAGCTCGTTTTCGTCGTTTTGCTGTCAGACGTCAGGTCAAAAATAAGGTAATGATTGCCAATTTAAAGAAGTATTTATCCTGAGAGCGGGGTTTTCAAACAAAGAGTCTCGGAGCTATTTTCAAATATTGCATGGTTGCTTGCCTGGTTGAAAGCAAGTAAATCAGTTGCGCAGCCTAAAAATATACCTAATAATATAGAAAAACTGAGAATTGTCTGCGAACGGCATTTCAATGTTGACACATTTAATATTTCGTTCTGCTCATTCTACTTTGATATCACAAAATTCTATCGAACAGTTTTGTTTTCAAATAAATTCCGTAGCTCTCAGGTAAATGCCAGGCATAACCGTTACATTTCTTAAGGTAACATTAATTTCTATTCGTCAAGTAAAACATTTTGTTTATTGGACTTGAATTTTCTAAAATCCGCTGTAATTGATTCGATTCAACAGCAACAACAACAACAAAAAATATAAAAGTTCGACTCCAACATGCATTTCCGCATAAAACAACATAAGCCGATTATGGCCATACAACACCAGCAGTCAACCAGTTGACGGTGTGGGAACTAACCGTGGAAAATAATAAAAATAGTGAGAATAAAAAAAATAAAGGCATTAAGGAAGCCAAAGTGTGAATGTCTCAAGGGCCAAGAAAAGAGGAATTTTCTTTCACAGTTGAAACAAATTTTCGGTGAGTGCCTGGCTTGTCACCTGTTTATTGAATCATTGAATATGAAAATTAGAATTTTATGCAGAAGCGCGTTTTTTCGGTAAAGACTCCGTCGTTAGAATAGGATTATCGGGAAGATGTAAATATCGGTGGAAAATAGGTGTGGATTTTGGGAATTGCCTTGAGTACCATCAACTGACGTGGGCTGATTGCAGGTCGAAGTACGTTATTTGTATTCAAATGTTTCGTTTTTTTGTTGGTCGGTTGATATGGTTGATATAAGGTTGGGCATTGCTTTCGTTACTTTTAAGCTATAGGGCAGTACTTGATTTTGGTGATAATGTAACCAACTTGAACACTTAAGAAAATTTGGAATGCTGTAGCTGGCCGACGGATGAGCATGATGTACTTCTACAGAAAGCAATATGATTTGTGACATGCAAACATAACTGCCTACATTTAATGGATTTTATGTCCGAGCTGGACCATTCGTATGGAAACCAGTTATTTACAGAATATATGTAGAGTTGCAAATTTGACGCTAGTGTCGTTTTACCCAGTGGTCTCCCAACTGAGTACCAATCATGTCCAATGCTGCTTGACCTACCCAATCGTCCTAATAATCGAAGTCTATTGAGCATTCTTCACCGCCACCAACATGAACGCCTGAAATATGAAACAACTTAATAACAAAAACTAAAGCTGTGTATGGCCATTCGTAAACTTCCTGCCACACGACATAGCTCTACTCACACGTGGCTCCAAATCCGAGTCAGATGTAGGCCTTGGTGTTTTCAGATGGAGTCAGGGCACTACTCAATATGCCATCAAAGCCGGCCGATATCTGCCAAAAGAGCACCAATGCAAAGGAGACCCAGGACAGGATCTCTCTTCAGTAGATACCGAGTAACAGGAGCAATGGATTCAACAAAAAAGCAACAACTAAGCAGACTTGTCAAACTAAGAAGAAATCTTGAGACCATCCATCCCTCCAATGGCGCTACTGGGCTTTGGGCTTTGACCTCTTCTAAAACATTTCTCCAAATTTGTTGGGCCGCTGCAGCTTGTCTCTTTCTGGATGTTGAGCATTGCCTCTGCGTCACAAAGCTTATCCATCTACTCCTGGGTCTGACTATTAGACTCCCCAAATTTCAACTACCATGAGCCGTTGTGGGATACGGTTGTCCTTGATTACGTGGTAGACTAGTCTTAGGGCCGGTTTGACAGTCATACTTAAGTTTTCCTTAAACTTAAATAAATTTTTTCGCTTAAGTGAAACTTAAGTCAAATTCGGTTTCACAGTGCAATTTTTTCTTCTTCTTACTATTATTATTTGTTTCTTACGGCGGCACTTCAATATTGTAAATTATGAACCTACAATAGCCGAACTTTCCCTTCCCAAATATCAACCAAGGTAGTATCCAAGTTCTCTGTCGCAAGATCTATACTGAGTGTGGTGCTATTAACGCACTTCTGTACTGACATTTTCCTTACCACCTATTCTAGGGCGAGGTTGAAAAGAATTGGGGCCAGTCCATTCGCTTATCTAAGAGCTTATTACTGCATTGCCAGTTGAAAATCGACAAATATCTGAACCAGTCAGTTCCATTCTGACTGTGGGCCCAGGGTAGTGCCGCTTCTGCTGTCCCTTTATGCTAATTTTAAAATTAGGTTAGTCGTTGTTGACGCTGAGTTGTTCTCCTACTTTTTCTCTCAAATTTGGTACGACATCATGCTGGCAGACATCTCTTCTCAGCTTATCTTTTTTATTTGACATGATGAAGCTCAGGAATCTCCCTTTTTACCACTAGTCCGCCATGGCATTCAAGTCACGGTGCAATGGCTAGTAGTAAGCTTGATCCGAAGCTTAAGGCTTAAGATTGCCTTCCTTGCGTTTTGCTCGTTATCTGGGTTGTAATTCTCAGTTTATCCGCGGCGCTTCAACACGCTCAATACGAATTCGAACACCTGCTTTAGTGTAACGCACGAAGTACGAAGGAAATGTTTGTTTGCTAACGTTCAGGAAAAACAAATTCTCTAAAAAAATAATATGGATTTATCACTAATATACACTGATAGAAAAATTGTCTAGATTCCAGCAATTCCATAGTCTTCGTTTCGTTGTCTTGAGTAGAAACATTTTTGAGTCTTAACCCATTACCCTGTACGTTCATCATACTGGGAAGTTGATCGTGTGGACCGAAGTGATCAATCCCACATCCCAACTAGTTTTATCTATAAGTCAGTTCTAGTTTCACTGCTAATAAACTCATTTATGGTAACTTTACTCTTTAAAAGAGTTTAAATTTTCTCAGAACATATAAAATAATAAATAGAAAATTATTGTAAAGGGCTAAATCTAAAATATTTAAAAGAATTTTGTATGAAAATACATGTCTGCATAAGATGAACGTTTTGTCTCAAAATATCGTAGGCAGTAAACTATTTCATAGGACTATCGATCAAGTGCCATTACATCAGCTGAACAGCATAATACACGAATCCCTCATACAATTTATTTTCCTACCATGCACCTTATATTATAAAACAACTTTAAACACAAAATTTCCAAAGAACTATAAAATCATGTTGATCTGATTATCGATCATGTCGCAATTTTTTCCGATCACTGCCTCGCATATGGATCCACTCCTTAACAAATCTTTATCCATAAACCTCTAAAACAGCTGAAATGGAATATATGTATAAAAAAAAACAACCAAATACACCATGTTTCTTCCCAATAGTCCATAAATTATTATTCATATACTACGAAGCCACCTACTTAAAAACACATTCGGAATTTTTATGATCTTCAGAATTCGTTTGTTATGAACTTCGGTGGGCAATAAACGTATTAAGCGATTATAATGGATGCGAAGTATAAAAATTCAAAGAATTTTATTGATACCATTGGTAAGTCTTGTTTTTTCCGTGGTTAAAAAATAGTTTTCTGATAAAAAAAGCTACCAAGTTACATTTTGATGAAGAGCCCTTCGAAGGGCTTATCATATAATAATAGTAATGAAGAATTTTTATTTTCGTCTTATGTGATTCTCTAGTAGCACTATTGGATGTGAATGAACTTAAAGCCGTAACATGAGTCGCGATATCTAATTTTTAATACACTTATAAAATTGGTTTACGGCCTTAACCAGTGATTTTTACATAGAATATAGTCTCATCGCCGCAAATGTTTAAATATCAGTTGAAACCTAAGACTTGGCTTTTCATAATAAATCACCACCAACTGACTGCCGGTCAGCAATGGCATATGGTGGCTGTGTGTGAAGTTGTTTTTACCCCTTTTTTACGGAACTGTCGTGAAAACGCGCTTAGTTCTATTGTGTGGAAAACTGTTACTCTCTATTCATTCCTTATCGCTTTCTTAGGTCCGAAGAAAACGCGGTATGCACCGGTATGCTACTTAAGATTGCATTCATAGCCAGCATTGTTCCATCGCGACGATGTTGTGCGGTTTTTTAAAGCCAATGCAAAACTTGTAACAAAAAACATGTGTATGTATATATCTTCAAAAAATAAAGCAAAAACAAAATGCAAGAATCTCAAGCGCACTATGCCTCGGCACTTCTAGGCGCATTCATGTATGTGTGTTCAGTGCACAGCAGAAGAAATCACCACCAAACATCATAACATTTGTGACAAGAAATTTGAGACCATAATTCTAGAAAAGAAACGTGCAAAACACAAGGCAGAAAAGTCAGACATACTCGGCTCACCCGACTGTAAAGAGAAGGCTTCAGTACGGATGTTAGATGTCAACACTTCTTAGATAGTAATACGTTTTGTATGCCGCTTGAAACTAGAACCTGGAAAATTTCTTACGTCGAGTTGCGGTTTTTTGATGAGACCTCCATTCATATACACGTTCGTATATGCCCATGGCCCCAAAGTCCCTGAACGCGTCAGTTTCAGTCATCAGCTGGGTATACTTAAAGCGTCATTTCAAGGGGAAACTTATTCCTGTCATCCTTGCCCCAAAAGCGAAAACCACAAAGTCCTCAAGTTAAAGGAAGAAGGATCTAAATTGGCTTCATTTGTATCCTGCGAATACTCCTAAAAAGGGGCTAGCCGCCCTTCCTTAATGGCACAGGCATATGGCGTAGTGGAGATTATCTGGCTTTAAGCGACCGACCCACCCCTAACAAAAGTTTGACACAACGGAACTCACTCATTGCACAGGATCGCTGACATCCAACAAGCGGTCGATACGAGCAAGTTACATTCCCCAAAAGCAGCAGAATAAAGAATTATGTCATCCCTGAGAGGCAACACTTGATGGCATCCACCTTTGCCCTTAGGGTGACCTGAACAGCTGCGGGATACAATAAGCCTCGAGCGTTATGAGACAATACACGGAAGTCAGAGGGATACAAAGTGACATCCGCAGATAAAAAAAAAAATTCCGCAATTCCTGGGGGGTCCTGCGGTATGTTCTGATTTTTCCTGCTTTTGATGATGCATTCCGTGCTGGTAGAGTGGATGCCAGAGGATGTTTTCAAGTACTTGTATCAATCAACCATCAACCCCTTCAATGGATACTGAGGGGGAGATGATGAGCTAGTGATAATCTGCACTTCCTTTAATTGCGCCGGATGAAGGGGCCCGGCCCTTCAGGGCTGCTGCTTATGTTCCAGCGGTTAAGCAATTAAGAAAATGTCTCTGGGCATACCCTTTTTGAATGAAAGTAATGGCAAACTGTAGATAAGGAGTGTAACGAATGCTACGTGGCATACAAGGAGCCTCAATCGATACCAACGGTGTAATATCTTTGAAAGGTTTGAGTCGTGTTTATGGAGGAAAGTTTTAACCGAAACTGCCATCAGGGCGATGTGTAGTACACATTCAGATATTACAAATCGGGGTACTACACATGTCAGAAGCTCAAGATTTCGTCTTTTTAGTCTTTAATAACAAAAAGAAAATAGACTAGAGGTGTGACTTACGACTTTCGAAGATATCATTACAAATGTAATATAATATATATTCTGTAATTTCCATGTCAAACATAAATGAATCGCAATGTCCAAATCTATGCTCGCCAGTATCATTCATTGATTATGAGATCTCCGCATTAATTATGAAAGTGCTCTTCGTTTACCTACCATTTGTTAGGTTTTTGAGATCTTGATGAAACTGATAAGTCCACATTTAAGTTAAAATTATCAAAAACATATCATCCATTAGAAATTTTCTTTTTTTAATACAGATAGTACACAGCCTCTGTTCGCTGGTTAGCGGGATTCGCTTATTTTAGGAGGCAGAACACTCCGTCGAGGCTGTCTGCCCCTAAACCCGGCTGGCTGCTTAAAAAATTAACTCTTGCTACATCCAAGAATTAAAACGCAAGGCCCCCTGCACGAAAGGTAACATCTAAGCTTAGAGTATTTCACATCAAAAAGAAAAAAAAATTGATTAACCTATAGTCGAAACTGACTTCTTAACTCATCCCATGTTTAACTCATCTCTTACTTCTAAACTAAAATGTCTTTGCACCTTGTCCAAATGCCTCTTGACGGTTTTCTGTGTGACTTTAGTCCACCAGATCACCGAGGCATAAGTTATGATGGGTCTCAGCATCATGGTATATGTCCAGTATGCTAACCTTGGTGAGATACCCCACCTTAGTCCACATACTCTTCTGCACTGGTGAAGCACCCTTGTCGCCTTCTTAATCTTCTCTTCAACGTGGTATTTCCAGGTTAGTCGCGAGTCCAAGTATACACCCAGATACTTGACCATCCCAGACACCTTGATCCTCGATCCAAAAAGCATGAGGGGCTGAAAATCCAGATCTTTAATCTTGCTAGTGAAGATTATCGCGTCTGTCTTATTGGCATTTATGGTGAGGCCCTGTTCCGTACACCACTGCTCAACCACTTGGAGTGCATTCCTCATGATATCTGCCGTAGTGCTCATAAACTTGCCACGTGCCACAATCGCTACATCATCTGCATACCCAATAGTGATGAGCAAACGCAAGAACAAGACAAGACTAATCTAGTCTTGTTCTTGTCTTGTTCTTGTTCAGTCTGTCTTGTTCTTGTTCTTGCAAACATACCTAAGTCTTGTTCTTGTTCTTGTTCTTGCAAACATACCTAAGTCTTGTTCTTGTTCTTGTTCGTGCAAATATCCCTTAGGCTTGTTCTTGTTCTTACTAAATGTGCAAGACCAAGACAAGGCAAGACAAAACTGCAAGGCCAAGGTATTTTCTCGCATGTAGTAGGTATTCTTCCTTTTTTGTGTATCACTGGATTGGTTTTTTCCTGAAGTCGGTTTTTTAAACTTTATTTTTATCTTAATATAATATGAGGAATCTTCATTTTTGTATGGATTTAACAGAAGAAGGACTAGTTTCCTAAACACCAGAAATTGAATTAAAGTAACAGACCACCCAATTGGATAAAAAAGAGTAGGCAGTGTGGAACATCTACCTAAATCTTTTCGGAAAATTTTGCTTCGAAATGCAAAAATATTGATTCTGAATTTCGTTGACATGCATAGTCATTATGTACTTATGTACAAATGCTTTTACAATTATCATACTAAATATATACACATATACATGTATCTATAATAATTAATTGAGCATAATAATCAATTTTATGTTTTTTGTTTTTAATAGAATGAATTTAGGTGGAATTTTTTCAAGAATCTTGCAAGAAATCTTGCTCTGGGTCTTGTTCTTGCACAGTTAGTCTTGTTCTTGTTCTTGCAAGCATAACTAAGTCTTGTTCTTGTTCTTGTTCTTGCAAAATGTGCAAGAACAAGACAAGACTGCAAGAACAAGACCACTTTTGCTCATCACTAATACCCAACGGTATGCACGCCCATTACCTCTAGCCGCCTGAGCAGAGTGTCCACAGTGATGTTCCACAGGAGGGGCGATAGGACCCCGCCCTGTGGGCATCCCTAGCTGACCCTCCCTCGAAGCCGCGAGTGTCCTGTCTGAATCCTTACCGCTCTGTTTTTCAGCATGCTGTCCACCCACCTTACAATCATGGGGTTGACCTCGCGCCTCACCAGAGCGTCTTTGAGTTTGTTGAACTGTATCTTGTCGAAGGCGCCTTCGATGTCCATAATTACGGCCATCGCTATGCCTACGGTATACAGTTCCCCCTCGGCTACTCGCACCAATTGGTGAAATGCCGTTACTTTAGATCTGCCAGTCTGGTAAGCGTGCTGGCTTCTACTTAAAGGGTGCCTCCTTAGCATAGTACTCTCCAGGTGGTCTGCCACCACTCTTTCCATTGTTTTCAACAGAAAGGATGTTAGGCTGACCGGCCTGGAGGACTTCGCCTCGGTGTAGTCCTTCTTGCCTGGCTTAGGGAGAAATACCACTTTGGTTTCCCTCCACACGGCCGGAATGTATCCTGTTGCTAGACAGGTAACGAATATTCCCCTAAGCCTGGGTGCAATGATTTCTTTGCCCCATTGGAGCAGCGCAGGGAATATTCCGTCACGCCCCGATGTCTTGAAGGGAGAGAATGTGTCTATTGCACGTCTCACCCCTTCCTCTGCCACCACCCCGTTAGCCTACTCTCGGTTCATCCTTGTAGCCATTCTGTTACGAATAGCCCAAGATTTACCCGAGATATAGCTGCCAGGAAGGTGAACTTCCATCAGGATCTTGTTGGTTTCCTCCAGCGTCTCCGCCATCCTCCCCGACGAGTCACGAACGAGTCCGACTTTGGAGACCGGGTCCCTGGAGATCATTTTCTGAAGTCTGCTGGCCTCAGATATGCTCTCCATGCTCGAGCAGAAGTCCCTCCACGACTCCCTTTTCCGTCGTCGCAAAGTTTGTTTCATTTCTCTTTTCTTGGCTTTGTAATTCTCCCAGGCAACCGGGTCATTGCACCTCATCGCTTGGTTGAAAGCCCTTCTGACCTCTTTCTTCAGTTTCTCCAGTTCCCTACAACACCAGGGTGTGGGATCATGGTCATCCACTGACGTAAGAGGACACGCCACTCGAAAAGCGTTCTCTATCGCTGTCTGCAGGACATGCAACTGAGACTCTGCTTCTCTTGTGGTTTTCGGTGCCCTTGGCACGCGCTCCCCGAGATTCCTGCGCAACATTTCAGTATATCTAGACGTGTCCGTGTTGCGGGGAATTCTCGTTGTTCTAATTCCGTCTCCCCTGCCCGGGGTTCCGTACGCTATCTCAAATGAAATGGCTCTGTGATATGACATAGTCGTCCGATCCATCACCTCCCAGTTGGTCAGTCTTGTCAACATCCGGTTGCTGCATAGAGTTATATCTATGACTTCCCTATGGTTCTGCCCCTCTATTTGCAATAACTAGATTGTTGCATTCCACAAATTCGAGCAAAGCCTCTCCTCTATGGTTGTCGTTGGTGCTTCCCCACACCGTGTTGTGTGCATTTGCGTCGCAACCAACTATTAACCCTGTGCCTTTTTCGCCACAGGTAATAACCAGAATTTCCAACTCCCTGGTGGGCGGAGGATCTGGCGAATCGTACGGAATGTAGGCTGAGGCTAGAATGAAAGCCCCACTTCCAGTACCCACGCGTACTGCTGTGAGATCTGGTGTGCACTAGTGCAGCAGTAAAACCGCCTGCACTCCGTGTTTCACCAGCACACACGTCCTCACTCTTTCATTCGCATTGGGAACGTACAGAGTGTCAAAGCTCCCAGATAGTCCCCTAATCCTACCCTTGTAGATCCAGGGTTCCTGTATGAGAGCAATATCCAGCTTCATCCCACCGAATCCTCACGTCATCATTGCTGATGCTGCTCTGCTTTGGTGTAGATTCAACTGGCAAACCTTTAATTGCCGGAACTGGCCCACCTCCTGCCCAGCTGACGAGGATTCCATTTCACTGGTCCCCTTGTTCAGCTGCCTTTCCGGCCGACTCTACCATTTCCTCCGGCTTGTCCTTCTGGAATCGAATGTAGGCAAGGTCCAGCCCACAGTTGAGTTTCCCCCCTGCATGCCTGACCGCATCCTCCTTCGGACACCATACGGTGAGAATGGTACCGCCGTTCTTCGCGTCACCATATCTACCTATGCGACTGACCCTCCACTTAGAAGTGTCCGTCACAAAGGCATTTTGACGACGTAATCTGGCTAGGATGGTTTCCTTGCTCTCCGGCGAACCGGGAACTCGGATGATCATCCTCATTCTTACCATAACTCATTACTCAACTCTTTACTCAAGGCCTAACCCAAGTCGTTACTAAATTCAACTGGACTTGCTCAAGACAAATATTACGACATCTTCATAGCGTCGTACCGTTTGCCGTTCACCAAGGCGTTAATAGAGATGTTTGACATCAGAAATTTCCAGTTAACTATGACGATTTTTCTAGGTTTACTCCCCGCAAAACGGCGCTAAAAAATCTTCGCTTCAAAAACTATTTCAAACGGTTTCGTGAGTACTAGTTTGGAATTGTGGAGCGCGCTTCAGCTTCAATGCTGATCATCGAGTTTCGGGTCACACTCTAATGTCTAGTAGTAAGCTTAATTTAAAGGATATAAGAGAACAGGATGTCTAAGAAGACCTCTGGAGATGCTGAAGTAAATATCAATACCAACATAACATACCACAAGACACGTCTGAGCGTATACCACTAATTCTCACCGATATTTCCTTTTCTCGTGTAAGAGCTATACTTATTTTAAAGTTATAAATCTAAATACAAGTATGCTAAAGATTCCGATCCGGCTAGTCTTGTGTTGCGGGAAACATATTGCGTTGTTGTAATTTCAATGGAGTAGTAATAGCGATAAAATTTCGTCAAGGCTGCTACATTCCGTGGGATGAGTGTAGGGAGGCACAAAAGGTATTATCACCGATGAGTTTGACGGCCGGCGTGGCGGCAGCTCATCCACCCATGCAAAGATAATTTTTGGAACGCCAGAGTTGTATTCTATGTAGTCCGAATGTAGCAGTTGTAAATTGTAAATCTTTTTGTCTAAAGTGTACTGCGTGTCGTGAAGAATTATATTAGTTTCAAGATACTTCCTACGCTTTCTACATTATTTTGGAGGGAATAGAAGTAACTGCTATTGGTCAGTAGTTGAACATGAGCTAGTTTTCCATAAGTTTGACGTGCTGAAGCAAACGGCAGTGAACCTTGAGTTTGAGCCCCTTATGTTTCACGAGTTCAGATTTACTGGAGTTGTTCCTTTTAAAAACAAATTTCTAGACCATAGTGAGCGCAAAAATGGGGACTGCTGGATAGTGATGAGCAAGACTAGTCTTGCACATTTAGCAAGAAAAGCAAGACCAAGACAATACAGGACAAGGGCAAGACAAGACGGCAAAATCAAGATAGTAATACTTTTTGCTCATCAGTGCCAAAAGTCTTACAGTGATGAGCGAAAAGTCTTGGAAAGTCACGTTTAGCAAGACCAAGACAAGTCTGCAAGACTTCCTGTAAGACTTTTTGCAAGACTTCTTGCAAGACTTATTGCAAGACTTTTTGCAGGTCCTTTTGCTCATCGCTGCAAGACTTTTGTCACTTAGTGATGAGTCAAAAGTCTTGCTATCTTGATCTTTCACTCTTCTGTAGTCCTGTCTTGGCTTGGTCTAGCTTTGGTTTTGCTAAATGTGCAAGCAAAGGCAAAACTGCAAGACCAGTCTTGCTCTCACTACTGCTGGGTATGAGCCGAGATTAGTAACTTTGTATTGAGGGAAAAATATTTTAGTGCAGGATACTTCTTCTTCTTATGATCCTTTAATCCCTCATGGAACAATTACTCTCCAGCAGACTCTGTTTTGCGCTAGCGCTCTCAGCTTCGTCCAGAATCTCCCAATTCTTGTGGCTTCTGTGAATAAGGTTCTCCTCATGATGCTACTCTTAGATGATTTGATTTGAGGAGCTCTCGTTCCGTGATATTGTAGACTGTTAGTACTGACTCAAGGATAGGTAACTGATTTTAGTACTTCAAAATCACGTTCCTCTACGTTGATTATGGGACCAATGTTCCGTGTTCTTGCAAACGGTGGCACTCTGTGCTTTGTTTTGCTTTCGTTGATGTGAAGTCCAAGCTTTATGCCGACCGTTAAATCTGAGTGAAAGCATCGTGTACAGGCAGCCCCAATGCTGTCAATGTCGTCTGCAAAGACCAGTAATTGAGTGGCATTGTGGAGGGATTGTGACGTTACTGTCACCTTCCAATCTCTGTTCTCTGTAATGTGCTCATTACACATCCCTCTTATTTACAAAGTTTCAAAGTAATCGATTGATTGATTAATTGTCATTGAATTTCCGTTCCATCTGTTCTCACACTACAAAAAAATTAACTCTAAAATAAGTATATTAAATGAAAAAATACTGATTAAGTTCTACATGAATCCGGGATGTTCTCTCATTCTTCTACACGTGTCCTCATTACACAACACTTCATTATCTGCGGAATACAAAAGACAACCTATCGAAACGGATCTTTAATTCTTTACAAATTCAGGATGTTCAATAAGCGAACAACAAAAAAACTGTGAATTAAAAATTTGAAATGATTTGCGTTGTTCTCGGTTCTATCTAAAAATAACAAATTACAAAAACAGGCGCTTTTCTACAAAAATTTTAAGTGTAATCTTAGCGTGAATGGTCATTAATAAATGCTAATATTGTTCGGGGCTTTCTAGTAATTTATGCTGGACTTTCTCTTAATCATCCGATGTCATGAATAAAAATTATCTTTGTCATATCTAGATGATTTTTTTGTTCAGATAAATATAATACATTTTTTAAAATAAAAAACTAAGATGACATTAATTGCTCAATAATCAGTGGATTTTGTCGCATTTAAAACTCGTTACCGCCATAATCGAATGGAAAACAAAAAAGGCTCAATCTACCAAATCTGATGATATTATCACACAATATATACCCCGCCGAAGCAAAGGGGACGGAGGAGTGCTCATAACATATTACCTGTATTAATTATGCATTAGTCAAAAATTCCGGATTCTAAATGAGCAAACGGTGCTATGTTTGAATTAGACTAAAAATTCGTAACATTAACGCTGCCCACGCTTCTCTAATGGCAGGTGAAAAAAAAAAACAGTTGTTAAGAAAAATACCTGAAAATATGATAATTAGATGGACCCAAATACTCCCTTCGATGCTTTTATTTTTCTTGTGTGGGGCATTCGAGAGCCGTAGATCGCCATTCCATCTTTATCTGGCAGATGTCGCTTTGAGTTATGCTTCAATTAATTTGACACGCTGTGATAATTGGGTCTAGTATGATCTGCTCAACGGTGGACCCCTGGCGAGGCCGTCGATTCTGTTTGTTATGCTATATGTTTTTTTTTTTTCATCATACATGGGGGGACACTTTTTCTAGTGAAAATTTTTCAGTCTTGATAATTTGATGTATTTATGCTAAATATTCAACTGTAACCATAGACAAACTCAACGAAATTTATCTTTCAACAGCCAGAAGCATATCGAATTGGCGCCTTGTGGAGTGCAGGTTACAGATTTTTATAAACGGTTTTTTGGCATCTTCGGGCATTATTCCTCTTTTTGTAGTTGTGCAAGCTGAAGAAAAAATTGATTCTTGATGATTATTCATGCCACACGACAGACTAATTTTTAACCGAGAAGAGATTTTGGAAGTCATTTCCTTTAAAAATTCAAGGGAATTACGTGGGTTCAGCTCATTTTAAGCAAAAAATGCCGACCTTAGAGTTGTGAAAGAAGCTGAGAAACTTCTGCATTTCTCGCTCTGTATTATAATTTGGTATATTGATTATAATCAATTTTTATTGAATTAGTTTCAAATAATAAATTTTTAGTTTAGTCAGTAGTGTATGGATTGTGTTTCACGATTGTGAATAGAAAGGATAGGTTAGGAGTCTGGAGCATAGCTGGCAGAAAATGTGAGTACGGTGGATAGCAGTACCCACCAGAAAATTTTAAAATTACGGGTGGGTAAAACACAATGGAAAAGACACATACACTCGTTGAATGGGAGAAATGAAAATAAAATATGAAAATAATTTTCATAGTTTGCGCAAAATTTAAGATTGCACAATAATATTGCGTATAACATAAAAAAGATTCTACAAAAAGGAAGTTTCGCATGGATCAACATCCAACCAACAAAAATCTGCTGAAAATGTCGTTTGCAGAGAAGAAACTAAGCGACAGAGATTGCAAAAGGGAGAATTAATATTTAAAAGCAACAACACCAAGCAAAAGCATACTAACTTATAGTTTGTTCGAGAAGATGTCTCTTGTAAGAAAACCCATGCAATTCTTCGTCGAATTTTAGAAGGGAATGGACGATTACAGCCATTTTTTGTTGGGTGACCCGTGTAAAACTGGCCATATTAATTTGTTAGAAAGTAATACCCTGGCTTCACCGGCCGAACTGCGCAAGTTCGAGCAAGTTAGTTTTCTGAACTTCAATTTTTCCCTAAGTGCCCATACATTTTCACATGTTAAACTCAAGCAAAATAAAGACTGAGTTCACCCAACAGAACATGAAATTGAGATTGAACGTAAAAGCTCGTTCAAAAGAGAGTAATAAACTGGAATAATGGAATATCATTCCAGTGAGCTTTTGCATTCCTAATTTTTGGAGAAACAGCAACAACAGTTTTAAGCATGAATTGAACATGCCAACCGGTGAAGCCACTTATACGGATTGATTGATCATTATTGAACCGAGGCCGGTGAAGCCTCCGGTGAAGGTATAAAGGAACAAATAAAAAAGAGAAATTAAATAGGAGTTCTCGCCACAAGGAGTTTTGTTCTTCTCATTTCGTTCATTAACCTCCTTTAATAATTCTTGAAACAGTATTTAAAAATGCAGCAACAGTGCCCTCAAATTTATATCAATCATGATAAATAGCGATACACAAGCCATCGAAACAATTTTTCTTTTTGTGTGAGTGAATATGCTGTGCTTTTTACAGAATTTTCAAAAAGTCCTACAAACAAATGAGAAATTTTTCTCTCACTTGGGAGATTGAAGACGAACTCAAAGCTAACATACGAACCGAAATAGCTGCTATAACGCCCGATATGTTGGCCAGTATTATAGAGGATGCCCGAAAAATAGCTGCGTTTTGCGTATCGAATGGAGGTGGTCATTTAATCGTCATTGTATTGAAATAAATGGTAGAGTACATCCTAAACAAATCTTGCTCATTTGCCAAAATCGGCTGAAAATGTCAGAGTTATTCCATGCCATTATTCTATTTCCATTATTAGGAACTGCCCTATATAATAATAATCTGTCATATCGTTCAAGTCCTGGTGCAATGTGTGGTAGAAATGCTGTATTGTAGTATCGCTCTGTTTTCTTTAAAGTAAGAAGTATGCGCCAAGCCTTACTTAAATTTTGCTTATCAAAGCTTAAGCGTATGCTCTAGTTAACTAGAGATAACTGTCCAATATAGAATTCTATGATAGACCGGTCAGCAGAAAAGGATTTTTATCTGAGCATTGTCTTTCAAAGAAATGGAGGGGCATAATAAATATTCCTCGAAAATATAAAACGATTTCCTGTTATTATTTTTGATTAAAGCTTCCTGTATACAGAATTGATGTGTTTCCTACTTCACAAATATTTTAACCGGATCGCGAATTTGAAACTTCACAAATTGCACAGGTCAATCATAATAAAAAAGCATCATCGATCAATGTTGGAATGATAATTTCAATGACGATTTTATTTCTAGCCAGGCTTATACGCAATTATTGCGAATTAATGCAGTTTTGACTATTTTTGATAATATCAAATTTTTCGAATTTCCACAAAATCATGATTGTTGCATCATACATAATTATGCGTAACATCGTCGCTAAGCACTGTTTTCTACAAAATTAAAAAAAAAAAAAAATAAAGCCAACTGATTATACAACTTTGTTAGCTAATAAATCTCATAAAAATTTCTTCAACTTCCGATTATTTAATACCACAGAAGCGGAGATCGTAATTCTCATAGAGGCCTGAAAGTGGTGAATTTTGCCGCAAAGCCGAGTATAGACGACAACACCTGGATTGGAATGTTAATCTGTGACATCAACCTCGTCGTCTATCAATTCGATCAATCAGTAAGGCTTAAGCCAAATACCAACCTGAGTGTAAATAACCGCATCACAATGAAACACGTATTTTGACTGTTGATGACATTTCACCTGATAATGAGACGAATTTTTAGTGTGATTTTTTCGCTGTTCATTTCGATTTGTTTACCGGAAATTGTCTAAGACTGTGGTACTTAGGTATTTTGTGTGTTATATAATCAGTTGTTATTAAGAGGGCGGGCTCTTTGTCGCGATTACAAACTGCTCAAGATTTTAAGCCTTACGAACCAGGGAAACCCCATCTAGTTAAAGTCATCGCAAATTGAGATATCGGTGGATTTAGTATGACTTGCGAGTAAGTATTCTTATTACAGCAAAGCATATGCATAAGCCAGTGTGGCTCAGTCAGTTGCATAATAGAACGGAGTCGATGATGGTTTTGAGCATAATCCGCGCTGTAAAGTTTCGTGAATAACGCGTTTTTTGAATATAGTTCACTGTTCCCCAAATTCGACAGTTTTGATAAATATTTTGTCCCAAAAGTCAGGCTCGACATTTCCATATTGCAAGCGACGCAGCTTGTCTGTTGGCTACAACACTTTGTAATAGAAGAGATGAAAATCTTGCTTCATAATCCTCCTTAGGATCGTTCCACTCAGATTTAACTCTTGAGATGGATGGATTTCTCCCATATTTTCTACGAGAAGCACGCACAGCTTTCAAAACTGAACGCTTTTTTTCAATCTAAATCGCTTTTTGCGTGTTCTTTTGGGTTGACTCAGAGCTAAAATGGAAAGCTCAAAATCGCTATTTCCATGCGCAGTGACAGTCTCTAGTGGCGCAGTGAGAGTCCCAAGTAGATTATAAATCGTACATTGTTAATATTCATGTTCAAACCTTAGATTCGTAGCATAGAACTAGATTGCATAAGTCTTAAAATTTCATGGTTCTTTAGAATCGGAAGCAGAGCGATATAAGTTTTATTTACGGCTACGATGCATCTATGAATGTCTTCCGGTATCTTAGTTTAAATAGTGCGGTAGGACTATACTTATCCAACATGTAAAGTGGCCTAAAATTTCCATTCTACGATCATCAACGCTGATACTTCGTCCTAATCGTTATTCCCTTTTTGATATAATAATTTTTCAAAAGGTCTTTAGTACTTGATAAATCCTTATTAGACAAAAGCAAAAGAGCATGCAAAAAGGTTGTAAATAAATATCGCATAATCTATCAATAATATCTATCAATATACTTTATTCCCATTTAATCCCTAATGGGACATATAGGCTGATGATTGTAGTCTTATGCGCCTAACATACTAACCGTATACATCGATTATTTTAACTGCAATACCCAAAATATAGATCGTATTCTCCTGTCCTACTTAAAGCATTAAAATAGAATGATATCTGGCCTATATTAATAAAAATCAAATAAATATTTTCAAAGCGTGAATTTTCTTCAAGTTATGAACTAAAAATAAATTCCACAAATTTTAAACCACCATTATTGATTAAGTCATTACTATCATCATTAACAATTTTGGTGCTGTTATTGCTTCTATAATTCAAATACTTCAAAAAGTCTACAGTCTACAGTATCACCGCAACCATGCTGCTTTCCCATAAAAACATCTTGTAATTATTCACCCTTCACCAAGAGCCCAAAAGGACTATGAATTTAATGCGCTTCAATTTTCTCCTCAACTGAAGCATGCTCGAATATTTTAATCTTTGGAGTTTTAACATTACCCCAATTCAAGTCTCGTTAACCACCAGCTTTAACCTTCCCTTTTGCCCCCTCTCTTAATATGTATTTTCACATTATTCACGATTGATTTTGGCCCAAATAACCCATTTCTATTTCGCATTTTGTTTTTTAATTTATTAATGGAAACTCTCATTTCATATCCATGAGAGAAGATGTTTTAGGAATTCTGGTCCATTTCCATTTCCATAAATGTTTTTCATTCACAGCATAACGTTTACATAACTTCATCCCTTTTCTCGGGGGGTAGATTTTAGAAAAGCTTTATAACGCAGCAGCTTTTATCCCCCCATCGTAACTGCTTAGGCATGCCTTCCTCCACCTCTCTCTGGTCGTTCACTCTTTAAGTAATAAGCAGCAACGGGAAATTCCTTCTGTTACTAAGCATTTCAAGTCTACACCAATTCCAGCCCTGAAGGTCACATTGAAGCTTTAATTCTCCAGGACTTAACTAAGTTTCATCAATTTCGTCCTTCAATCCTTGCCGAAACTAAAAACGTTCCATTTTACTGAAGTTTTATTTCAGCCTAAAGCCTCTCCCATCCCCACTAACACCCATCCACCAGCGCCCCGGAGTTTCGAGTCCTGAAACCGGCAAAATCACGCCATCCAATTATCCTTGGTGAAAAAGCCGGCATACAATAATAGCTTTAGGGTGCCCCCCGTGTGAGTTGTGTGGGTATGTGTGTGCTTTCATGTATGCGAGTAGTGTGTGGTAGTACTACGTACATAGCGGAGCTTAACCACTCTCTATCAGGATTCAGAATCGACCCACCTCTTACGTAATAGTCAGTCTATCAAGGACGGCCTCATCCGAAAACGATATGCAGTCTGCTTGCCGGTGAGCGTCGTCTACCCTCCAGGTTTTCCGTTATTAAAAAAAAGAGAAAGGATCCAAAGAGAGATAAAAAAGTAGAAGGAAGAAACAAAAAATAAAATCCTGGAGACTTTTGCTTTTTTAGAAGTAGGAAATTTATGTCCTTGCTGCACGCAAACTAATTTCCCTCCTGGGCCTCCTGTGCTGCCATGTCATCTCATTATTTATGTTTATGGCCCCAAAGCGCTCTGGAATTTTGTGCCGGTAACGCCTGGGTGGTGATTCCTAGTGAAAGTGATGATACTGGGGTTCGATCCTGTACATGGGGGCTGTTCAGGTGCTTAAGTGAATTTTTGTTATTCAAGGGCAAAAATGGGGATTCAACCTGGGTACCAATTAAGCGAGATGGGGAATGTAATTCTATACGCTTAGCTGTGCCGGAGAAAGGTTACAAAAGCAACGCAGGCAGAGAGTGAACATTATCCTCGATTTTATAATTTTGTAAAAGATTCTAAAACAAAAAAGGAACCAGATTAAAACCAAACCTTTTATACTAGTCACCTTTTGACCGACTTTTTTTTCATTGTGTTCTGCGAAATGGTTTGGAATCGTGTCAGTTTATAAAAAGCCGTTTTCGTGTGTCTCGAAATTTTTGGGGGAGGGACCTAGTGGGGAGCTTTACTAAAATGTCAGGGTCCTGAAACAATTTAGGCGATCAATAAACACGAGAATTAAATAGAATTGATTTATTTTTGGGATTAAATGAAGTTTTTGAAATGTGAACATTGTATACAAGACTGGAATGGTACACAAGCTGTATACAGAACCATACTCGAAGAATTTGAAGACTACAAAAAACTAAGTAATTTGGGAACTAATGAAATGTCCAATTGTTTTGAAGGACAGCAAGAGAAAATAACAAATGCTATACTGAGACATATCTATGTGTTTAAAAGAGAAAATAAGAAATGCTATACTTAGACATATCTATGAATCTGACGTTCTGAACTCTGAATCTGACAGCAGTGCCATATGAACTCCAAGTAGCACAAACCTTTCCTGTATTTTAAGCTGTAAACGGTATTGCTTCAAGGACTAGTTTTGCACTAAGCCTTTGCTGAGTAACGTGCGAATGTAGGCAGGTCGAAGGTAAGGAGCTGCTTTGTTTTAAAGTTTACCACATCTAATAACCCTTCTTTATCTACTAAGCTGATAACTGATAGCAAATCCAATGCCGATATACTAGTATCACTGTTCTCCTTGGATTATTCTCTGCTCGCTACTGCTAAGCTACTCTTCCAGCCAATACCATAAAAGGGACTCCAACAGCCTTTCTAATTACCGCCTAATAGCAACGGATAGAGAGATATTGAAGATTTTTTGGAAATAAGACAGTACTTCGTGTTTGAGTCCTTAAATTCGGCACGATTCTTTTGGCCCTAATCGAGAATGAGTTCAGTGGCCCTGTTGATTGAGTTGGTCATAAGTACTAGATCATCAAGACAGGATCTGGTACGTGAATGTCTTGCATTATCAAAGGGATATGAATAACGGAGAGAACTGCCATCAACGAAGCTATGAAAGTAGTTAAATGGGACAAGGAGTAAGCCATTGATTAAGAGATGATGTGGAACTGAGATTGATTGAACTGTTGGAAAGACAACTTTCGATCCAGTTCTTCTTTAATCAGCTGTATGCCTTTCTTCAATAGCTTGGAGTGTAGCTAACATAGCTTAACATTAGGCAAAACTCTACCAAAAGCTTTTGAGATATATTCACATATATTTTTGAAAATAAGGTCCCCGGCGCGCGTTTTTGATTTAAATCCACACTGTTTGTCATTTAGGACTTGGTTAGTAGGCCAGTCCCGATAGCTTTTTAGAAAAAAAATAAATGACACTCAGGGACCAACAACGAAATGTCTTTAAGGTTATAATAAAAAAAAAGTGTAAACACGAAATAAGGGGAAAAGGTGAAATGGGGATGCTATTTAGGGGTTGAAAATGTTATTTTGCGATTTGCGGTAAAACATGACCTCCTAGAGAAAAATGTTCGATACAAAAGTTTGATACATACATTATGTATGTATGTATTTTGACAAACAAACCGAGGAATGACTTTTCGAATCACGAATTTCTCAATTTTTTTAAAATTTCTTAATTATTTCCGTTAATAAGGGATTAAATTTTAATGACAGAACTTACTGTCATATAACTCAATAAATAGTGGTATTTCTCTATTATGGAGAGAATATTGGGAACAGGTAAAAAACCCGGAGTACAGAAATAGTATGTATGGCACCCAAAAGATGAAGGTAGGCTTGAGTACAAATTCTTCGTTCCCAAATTCAATCCGCTACAGGCACGTAAAAACCACACCGTATAGTCCAAAACGAAGCACGGTTCCTTCACAATTTTTCTTGACTAAAGGGAGCAAAATTGGAGATTTAAGAAAAGGACAGAAGAAAACGAAAAATTAGCTTTGTGGCCATAAAGGGTTGATTACGGAGCTCATGCAGCATTGGACGTAGTTAGTACTGAGTTGGGGGCCGCTTGGTAGAACGACACTCATGTTGGGAATGGTCGATTATAAATTCGTTATGAAGGTCGCATTTTTAGATTTCGATGTATTTCCATTAATAGGGTATAGATGTTCCCCTCTTTTAAGTTAAAACGACAACAAACGCAAAAAAACTCGACAAAATAATTTGCGAAGGGATGCATGCATGCCGAATGAATAAAATCCATTTATCTTTACATGTATTGAGCAGAGCTTTTAAATTGGATGGCGTCAAATCGGCATCTCACCCGATCTCTGCGGTGGTCCCCCGGGGGGGCAATTTTATCACCGGCCCTATTTCTTAGCTTTGTAAATGATCCCAACAACAATGATCCCTAATTCCCTCCAACCCACTTCTCAGTTTCGCTGAGAATGGTACTCTACGTTATTCTTACAGATTCGATTCAAGACAGGTCTGATGATCGTGAACTAATGTTCAACTCTATTAATAACGACATCATACTCACTTGAGAGTAAGGAAACAAGAATCGGGTCGAATTTAACCCCACCAAAACCAATAACATCGAGTTCAACCCCACCAAAACCAAGTACTGTCTTATTTCAAAAAAAAAAAAAGTTCAACACCTCTCCATCCGTGACAGTGGGTGAAGTTGAACTAATGACCGATCCGTCCCTATACATCTTAGGCGTGACAATAGCCAAAGACTTGCGATGGAATGACCACATATTTCAAATCGCCAAGTTCCTCTTCCAGACATCGGCCCTTTGGGGCGGCGCCTCGATAAGCACCTTGGGATGGTTAGATAAGGAGCAAAAAAGAACCCTTAAATTTATTGCTGACGACACCGCTTGCTCCACCATCGAACCCCTGAACCACCGTAGGAATGTACCAGCATTGACAAAATTGCATCGGTACTATCATAGTGACTGTTCCTCCGAGATAAACGCTCTTCTGCCTCCACGGCAATCTTTGTACCCGCAACTCATCTCACTTCCACCACTTGCAGCCTGTCCGTTTGCGCACTCAACAAGATAGCAATTCGTTTAGCAATAGCACTACTCGACTGTGGAAAATCTCTCGCAGTTAGTATTTCCGAGCTCCTACAGCATCCTAGAGTTCAAACGCCGGGTTCATCATCACCTTCTCCCCCCTGTACCTTTATAACCCTTAACCTATTCCGATTTTTTAAAATCAGCAATACGCAGTCGTGATTAAAAGACAGCAAGTGATTTGATAGGAGGAGTTAAATGTAGCTTTCTCCAAGCTTTTAACCATTTTTAAGAGCTTTCTTCCCCAGCCTGTGCCGAATGTCACGTGATTTAAAAATATCTATACCTATACTAGAACATGACGGGAAATAAAGGGTCTTATTTGGATCTTATTTGTAAGAAAAATATGAAAAAATACATTTTCTCCCATATATTTCACTGTAACTCAAAAAGTACAAAATTCGTGGGACACTCCAAGATTCCTGCCTTGGTTTTATGCTACTTACCATTCAAAAATAAGTGTCCCTTATTGATCTGTAATATTTTGAAGCACTTTTTCTCAAAAACAAAATTCAAAACTCCTTATCTCCAAAGCGGGCAGGGATAGGCCCCCTTGCGTTTTTTGTCGATAATTTTTTGTCTACCATTACTGGTTTGAGAAGACCCTGTATGCTTTTAAAAAATTACTCAACTGAATTATTTTTACTTGAGAGTTTTGCGAACTGCCTGCCTGCTCTCATTTCCTCTTACATAGATAATATATTATAATTTAATTGAAATCTTATTGAAAGCTTTTGCGGGAAAAACGAGACGAGACCAAACTGTTCAACTTCAGATATTGATTGATTCCGAGTTTATACTAGACGTCTAATCTTTGACTACAACTTGTTAGTATTTTTCCATGAAAAGGGTTATATCTCAAAAAGTTGTTATTATTTGCATAAATTTATTTGACAAAAACAATCGAATCCGCCTCAAAATTGTACAGACATCATCAACGTCACTGGACGCAATCAAAGTCGTTAACCTTTCGAATCGATTTCCTTGAAAATTTATCAGAAGTTTGTTTTCAATGGTAGATAAACGTTTTCCTACCGTTTAAGCGAAATCCAATCGTTCACCAGTGCAAGTTCCCAACCACCAGCTCACGCTGCTATACATAGAACCACCTTCTAATATAGCTTTGCTCGTACGTGCCTTTATCTCTAGTGCAGTAATATTGTACGAGATCATGTTCCCATTACTGCAGGGGGGACTAGTCGATATGTAAATAATGCTACAGAGATACGTGACTCAATCAAGCTGATAACAAACGTACGAGGCTTTTCTGAATTATTTCAGACGTATCCGAAGTTCTTTGGTGCTGATCTCGAATATTGGGAACCAGGCCAACAACTATTGATCGGCGACTGTTTTTCTTTTACCAGGGAAACCAACACCAGATTTTTATTTTGGTGCTACTATTTACCCAAAGTTTCGGTTGAAAGCCCATTGTTGCGCCACTTGTGTTTGCCCAAGTTTCAGTTTGATTGCAGATCATTTGGGACACATTTTGGGCCAAGGCTGGTCGTGATCACAACAAAGGGAATAATATTTGTTGTAGAAATGCACATACAAAGCGTTGCTGGATATAAGTTTTGTATAAATGCTTTCACTTAGAAATTCTTTAGATATTTGGGAAAGAATCGCTTCTAAAAAATGATGTTAAAGTGTTAAATTATAATATTTTTGAAAACAACCTTGATATAACAAAACGACGCCGCCCAGAAGTGTGTGATCAAATTCATAACATAAAACGATTGCTTTGCCGATAATTTCGCTTTCATTTTCACCGAAATTGCAATAAAATTTGCAATTCAAATTTCAATGTTGAACACAAATATGGTTAATAACAAATAACATAAGGTCAGATGAGTTCATTGAGCTTTAGGAAATAATTAGGTGGATTGGAAGATATTAAGTTCCGTTTTATTTGGAATCAGAATGTTTCGTATAATAAAAGTTGGCGCTGGAAGAAGATACCAGCAGGCAACGTTTTAGAACTAGCAAATTACGATTCTTGTCTGCGGAAACACAGATTCAAAAGGGCGCATATTTTACCATCATACTCAGTATTAAGGTATTAGCGAGATGACACTAAGTAAGCTCTACAGCTGAGGCTAAAACAGCTGCATATTATATGAACCGTAAAGGGCAAGCTTATGATAATGCTGCTGCAATAGTTGGAAAACGCAAAGGCGTGAAGCAACAAATGAAAGTTATCAATCCTAATGCCGAATTCGTGCTTTGCTCAAACCTCAGATTTTTTTTTGCTCAAAATAACCGCGAATGCCCGAATGGCTAAGAACAGCTTAGTTCTTGGCCATTTAAACCTTTTAATCAAGTTTTGGGCTTTATGAGCACATTAATGGTAAGCGGCCGTTGTTCGCCCGTTGCAAGGCCATTTTTTTACTCTGGAAACCACTGAACTTAGTTTGCTTCGGTGGAAGTAAATTCAGTGGCTTTCTTAGCACATTAGAAAGTTGCTACGCTTTTTTTTACCCATCGATGGGAGGTTCTGATTGCTCCTACAGGTATGAGCGTGTAGAGCGCTCGGGCAACACACTGGAACGCGAGAAGCGGTGTAGCAAACATTTTGATAACGTTAGAGAAGATAGGGTCCGCACCATAAAAGAAGGCATCAGAGTGGCATAAATCGCTTGTGTTTACTTGAGATTATCACCGCGCATGGAAACAGTGACTTTGATACTCCTTTTTTATGGCGCGGGCTCCGACAGAAGCAGACGCTTGAATACACGAATGGATTCATAAACTTCGTTATTCCCGATGCAATCATTTTCGTTTCTCTGTTTCTTGGATGTTATGCAAATCGTTGCTTCGAGAAATTAATTGCAAAAGGAGGGACTTAACATACATCAGGGTGTTCAGTAAATAAGCACCTTACAAAAAGAATTGGAAGAGAAATGAGAGGAATCCGGAAACGAGGATTTAAGTTACGCTAAAAGATTTTGTGAAAAATCATACTTTTGGGACGGCATTCATTGTAAGAAAACAAATTAAACATCTAGTTATGGGGTTTGACGCTATAGACGAAAGAATATGTAAAATACGCATAAGAGGAAGATTCTTTAACTACTCCATAATAAATATACATGCCCCAATTGAAGATGCACTAGAAGAAGTCAAAGATGCATTTTATGAAACCTTAGATAGAGCGCTAAGAAACTGTCCTAGTCATGATGTAAAAATTATTATAGGAGACGCAAATGCAAAAATCGGACATGAAATGACATACCGACCAACAATAGGATCATTCAGTCTACATGACGAAACAAACGAAAACGGCATGAGACTGATCAGTTTTGCAATGATGAATAATATGGTAATCGCAGACACAAGATTCCAGCGGAAAGATATACACAAGGTAACCTGGAGATCTCCAGATGGAAGAACGCAAAACTCAATTGACCATATACTAATAGATGCGCGTCACTGCTCAGAAGTACTAGGTGTTAGATCATTTCGTGGTGCAAACATCGACTCTGACCACTATATGATTGGGGCTAGAATCAGAAGCAGAATATCGATAGTAAACGAAGGAAGAACTCGCAAGGAAAGAAAATTTAACGTGAAATTGTTAAAAGAAGAGGAAAAACGAGAAGAATATGTAGATGAAATAAATAGAAGAGTGACAAATGCAAGTAACGACAGCGCCGAAGACATAGAGGTTAAATGGAGTAACTTAAAAACCCTAATCAAAGAATCAGCGTCAAATACTCTAGGATACGAGCCCCGTGAAAGAAGAAATGAATGGTTCGACGATGACTGTGCACGAGTAACGCAGGAAAAGAATGTAGCATATCAAGTGATGTTACAGAAACACAGAACGAGAAATGCAGCTGAGCTATACAAAGAAAAAAGAAGGCAGGAGAAAAGAGTGCACAAAGCGAAGAAAAAGGAGTACTGGGAAAACGAAATGTTAAAAATAGAAGAAGCGAACAGCCGAAACGACGTCAGGCAACTATATAAAAAAGTAAATGAGCACCGAGTCGGTTTCAAGCCCAGAGTAACTATGTGCAAAAATAAGAATGGGGAAATCTTAAGCACCAAAGAACTAGTTCTAACTAGATGGCGCGAACACTTCAAAGAACTGCTAGCTGGAGATGAGGAGCAACCGCCAACAGAAAACGTGGAAGTAGCAGAAGAACTAGCGGGAGATATGCCTACATCAGAAGATGTACAAGACGCAGTGAAAAAACTGAAAAACATCAAATCTCCGGGTAAAGATAACATTGTAGCAGAGCTATTAAAAAAAGGAGGTGGAAACGTAATATTAAGCCTGCATGAAATCGTAACACTAATATGGACCCAGAAACAAATACCATCGGAATGGAGCGAGGGCATTGTGTGCCCTATACATAAAAAAGGAGAACAGCTAAACTGCTGTAACTATAGAGGCATCACTCTACTGAACGTAGCATATAAAGTATTTTCAAATATTTTATACGTTAAACTGCAGCCTTACGCAGAAGAAGCTCTGGGAAACTATCAAAGCGGGTTCCGTCCCGGAAGATCTACCACAGACCATATTTTCACACTTAGGCAGGTCCTAGAAAAGGCGAATGAATTTAACATAAACATACATTCGATATTCATAGACTTCAGAAACGCCTATGATAAAATAAAACGTGAAGAATTATACAAAGCTATGGAGTACCTAAGATTCCCCAAACACCTCGTAAATCTGACCAAAATGACAATGAAAGAGGTATTATGCAGAATAAGAATTGAAGGAGAGCTATCAGAACCATTCAACGCCACAGTAGGACTAAGACAAGGAGATGCCCTATCGTGCTTACTATTTAACGTAGCTATGGAAAAAGTGATAAGAGACGCAGGAATTAACACCGCGGGCAGTATTTTCAACAAGTCGGTACAAATATTGGCGTACGCTGACGACATCGTAATACTAGCCAGATCCCCCGTAGCAATGAAAGAAGCCTTCATATCGCTAGAAAGAGCAGCAAAGAAACTCGGACTAGCAATTAATGAAGAGAAAACGAAATATATGTGCATCTCCAAAAGACGTAATGATCGCCAGAATATGACAATTGATACATACAACATCGAAGCAGTAAAAGAATTTATATATCTAGGGACGCTAATTTCAAAAGACAACGACACGACATTAGAAGTTAAAAGGAGACTAGCGCTGGGAAACAGATGCTACTTTGGGCTACGCAAACATTTCTTATCAAGGAACATATCAAGAAGCACTAAAGTAAAACTGTACAGAACTCTTATAAGGCCAATACTACTGTATGGATCCGAAACCTGGACATTAAGAAGTAACGAAGAACACCTCCTAGGGTGCTTCGAAAGAAAAATCCTGCGCACTATATATGGAGGAATCAACGAAAACGGTGTTTGGAGGAGAAGATACAATCACGAATTGTATCAATTGTATAAAGATCCAAACATCATAAAAACTATAAAAATTAACAGAATCCGATGGGCAGGACATGTTGAACGTAGCAGTGACGACAGCATAACAAAAATTATTATGAACAAGAGACCAGACGGACACAGAGGTACGGGACGTCCAAAAAAGAGATATTTAGACAGCGTAGAAGAAGATCTACGAACCCTAGGTATAAGAAATTGGAGACTTCAAGCCAGGGACCGACGACGTATTCTCTAAAGTGAAAATATAACAACATATTTGTTTATTTATGTCGCGTATAAAAAGGTAGTTGCGTGGAAAACCTCATAAAATCGATCAAAATTGCGATTTTTCAAAAATTCCAGCGGGATTTCATTTTCAATTGTTTCTTAAGTTTTCTAAATGATTTTCCCAATTATAAACTGATCTTGCAAAAAATGACAGCAATGTCAAAAAAAAAGTAGATCGTTAATTACTCAAAAAGTAATGGACCGATCTTGTTGAAATTTTTTGTACATTACCGGGACTACATAAACACCATCTGTGAGAATTTTCAGCCCTCTATGTGCAGTTGCTTTCGAGTAAACAAATAGTGAAAGTAACGTAATTTGAAAACTTTGGAAGCTGTTTGCAAGATCACACTTGCACGTAGCGACTTCTAACAGGGCTCATTTTTTAGAGAATTTCATAACGAACAGCTTTCCCAAAGCATATGTTATACTAAAAGCTAGCAGGAACGGAGATATTGAAAGAAATATAAAAAAAAGTGCCTATTTTATTCACAATAAGTTAATTAAAAAGTTATGCGGTCAACCAAATTTTGGGCAAACTTAGGGCGTTAAACTACACCCTAAAGCGAACCGATTCCAATAATAATCTCGCCTATGGGCCGAAAATGCACTTTTTGTCATTTTTTCCTTCTCGCCGACTAGCCTAATAGGAGGTTGTTCTAGGTTTTCTGACTCGACGGGATTTTTGCTGATTCCAGTCAAGGGCCTGTGTGGCTAGACTTGGCAAAGTGTGCCCAGTCCAATTCCATTTCCTTCGTCTGATTTGGTCGTCTATCCTTTCTTGGCCGCACAGCGCCTTAGTTCTTCATTTGAAATTTACTTTTGACGTTTAAACAAAAAGACGGCCCGAGGGCATTTTATGAAAATCCATTAATACGCTTCGGATCAAGTCGATCTACGAAGTCTATATCTTTCTTGATTCGTGCGATATAGTGCAGCCGTCAAGGTCGCTTTGGTAGTCCCAAACTAAATTTGGTCCTATGGGAATTTTTCACTCTGATAGTCGTTTTGCTGTCTATAGTGCATACAAATCTGCGTGTAGCGAAGGCCTTCAATAAGTTCTCATTGGAGAATGTCAATATAAAGAATAGCTGCTTTAAAGACACTAGATAAGACACTTAAGCTAAACGCTTTGCTAAAGCTTTGAATCCGTATCCGACATTAGTTCACCCCGAGGCACAGTGCTTTGATGCATGGTCAAAAAGTAAAAAAGTGCACTTCTAGGCTGATTTATTTTAGTTAATTCATACAAAATAGAAATGAACACAAATGCTGAAGGTAGTTGTTTCATTTTTTATTGCTGTTGAGCATTTAAGTTCCGATTTATGGGGTGACTATTGAAAAAAATCGTTACGTTAATTTTAATTGTGGTTTAAAAAAATACTCCTCATAACTCCTCTTCCATTTTGCGGGGAAAATTTAAGCAATTATTCAAGTAAAAATATCCTACAAAAATTGTCTGCCCATCTGCCCAATATTTATTTATTTTGATTTCTCTAGGGATAACACGATCCACCACTAATGGTGAAATTTTTGAAAAATGGTTTTCGTCAACTGAAAGAAAAAAGATGTGTTCAACTTCATTAAAAATTATTTTAATAATAGTTTTGACTTCGATAATTCTGAGAGTTCACTCATAAATTCGAAATAAATTTCGGAAAATTCGGAATTTCGGCAAAATTAAATTCAAGATGGCATAAATGTAACCGGACAAGGGTACGATTTTTTGAAGAAAACGAAACTGGTTATCCTTAAAATAAGATCTTCCTAGTTTTGCCATCACAGAAGATCGTACTGCAGTTGAGGAATATAAAGTGGCTCGCGGGAGACCACAAAAGACTTTTGCAGAATGCAGCTTTAGAACTAAAAGAAGGCGTGTTACCCGATTAAAAATAATTTCATGGTTAATTTCCTTACTAGCGCGCACGCGCCCGCAGCTAGCACGCATAGCGAACAAACAGGCACGCCACAAAAGTACGTACTCTCCCGCCACAGGGATACACGCTCCCGCCACAGGGATACCCGCTCCCGCCACTGGCACGAAAATCTAAAAATTTGTTCGCTAGAGGGATGCACTCTCCCGCCACAGGTATCCACTCTCCCGCCACACGCACGAAAATCTCAAAATGTGCCTGATGACGACTTTACATACATATATAATACTCTTCTCCATCTTTTTTAAGAGGCGTAGAATTTTTATTCTAGGAAAAAAAAATTTTTTCTTTCATTTTAAATTTGAGTTTCGTGCGTACCAGCTGCATGCTAGCTGCGGGCTAGTGTTATGTTCACTCACCGTGCGGGCTAGTGCATGCCAGCTGCGTGCTAGCTGCGGGCGAATTTCATTTTTAATCGGGTACTGATCTTGTGTCTTCTAGATCTTTAGAAGAACTAAGATTCGCTACTTATATTTCCGCAAGCCTGCACTCAAGGGATATTGTTCAATCAAGGACTCACACCAGTTTATCACCATTTAGAGCTCTTGTTCTTTATTTGGACCTTGACCTTTCGGAAAGGAAATATACCATTTTATGGTTAGAAGTAGTAAATAAACAAGAAACAGAAATTGCTTATGTTCTTAGAGAAGCAAAGAAACAATTTCTACCACAAAACGTAAATGTAACGGAAATTTCAGCTGAAGTTGATTTACAAGAAATTGTACATCTGACCTCACGTAGCATTTCTCCGCTCACAAATATTACTAAAAATACCAATGCAAAACTGATCTGTAAATGGGGCATGGATGGGAACTCTGGGCGCGATACTTATAAACAAAAATTCACGGACGAATATCTCTTTATGATTGCCTTCGTTCCGTTAAAGTTAATTGACATTACTGATGGATCAGAACTGTGGACAAACCCCCGCCCTTCATTAGTACTCTACTGTAAACCAATTAAATTTATTTTTTTCGAAAGAAACTAAGTCTTGAGTTGTTAATTTGATACATCAGTCAGAATAATGGAGAATATTTCCACTGAATAAGACTATCGGTTAAGGTTAAGCAGAGCCGCTGTTACAATAGATTTCGCATTTTCTAGATGGAGCACCAAGCCTCGCCCTTGAAGACTGGATGTCATAAATAGTCGCGGTGCAGAAATATCTGATATTTAGCGTCATCCGTTTCTTTCTTAATAGTTTGCATCATAGATCATTCACTAATTTGTTACGAAACTTTTTGATAAAAATACGTCTTTGACACTATCCTAATATATTTCCTTATGAAGTTTTTTACTAATACAACTTACTTTTACTGTTGGTAAACAAATAATTTTAATTTTTTTAGAATATCAAAATAAACTCCAAAACAAAACACGAATAATATAAACCATAAAGTTATTTTATTATCTAATTTCAATTTTCTACCAGTTTTCATCGAATTCATATTTTATCTTATTTATTGCATTCTGCATTGATTTCATATAAAAACTTTAATTTATAACTCGGATTTTATAGTGCTTACCTTTTTATGTAATAATAATTTGATTAATAAATTATTTCAACAACTAAAAAGAAATCCTTAAAATCGGAACATCCTTAATCCAAAATTGGAAGACAATCTGTTTTGCGTTTTGTAGCGTCATAAAAAGATGAAATTCTCAAGGTTGTCGCATTTATTTTTTATTATAAATTATTGTCAAGAAAGAAAGAAGAAGAAAAAATAAATATTGTTATCATGCCCACATGATTATTGAATAACCAATAAATAATGAAATCGTAATTTTCACCAATAAAATCAAGATCTTGTCAATATTTTGATCCGGGTCTGCTCATAAATTTTAATTTATTACCCGCTAACGAAAGACGACATATTCTGAGCGTGTCCCACAAATTTTTTGGCACTCAATTTTTCGCTGCCCACCACAACTAAAGAGCCGTGAGCGCGCGCGCACGCGAACTCCCATTCGAGATCGTGATCAATAATTTAAAATGTTCGATTTACAAAATACCAAATGATACGATCTGATCGGGCGCTGGAACTATGCAAACATTCCACACGACATGACCCCAAGGGTTAAAGCAAGAGGGGTGGCAAAAATAATAAATATCGCATGATAAGCCACCATCTATTGGTATTATCGAAATTAATTAAACCAACGTAACGATCTTATTGCAGCTCGATCGAACCTTTACTGCAAAGTGAGAAATCGTGTGAATTTCGTTCACCTGTTTTTTTTTCACCTGTAGATTTCCTCTGTATTTACCTGCGTGCGCATATTTCACCTCTCAAAATCTGACAGATTGCACAGCGCGCTACGAGGAAATATGGGCAGCTAAGCGTCCTGGTGTTTTACTTTGCAGACGAGGCTATTCGATATGTTTTGTTGTTTTCTTAATGTTGTAAAATTAAGCAATAAAATTAACATAAACCATGAATAGAAATTAAGTCAGAGGTGGATCACTTCGTCAGGTAGTAGCCGAGAGAAATATATGGCACTGCGTGGCTGCATCTGAGCGTTCTGTTGCAATTGAAAATAAGGGGAAAGATATATTAAATTCAAGGCATATTTCCTAGGAAAAATATGTTTGCTTCAGAAATAATTATTTATTACGACCATTGCTAGTAAAAACCATTCCTGTGTATTTTGCCGGCATTTTGTAATTAGCGAAATTCAATAATATATGGCGGTTATAAACTAGTGCAGATAATTTTTGAGAAAAAAAAAATTCTTAGCAGTATATGGATGGCGGGAAAATTTAGTAGAAATGCTACTTAAACAAGGAAAAATCGAGAGCACCGCAGCAGATGACCGGAAAGGGGCGGGGGAGCCAAAATGTGGGTTTTGGGGGGGGTTAAACGTGTTTTTTTAACGATTTCTGAGAAAAGTAGACCTCCTACCGAAAAACGTTAAATGTAAACGTTGTAGATAATTAAAAGATCTAGAGCTTTTGTTCAAACCATTTTTCGACATAACCTCAAAAAATTGAGAAAAACGTCAAAAACCGAGTTTTTGGTTTATCATTTTTATCTTTCACAAAAATGATCCAATTTTAAAGAAATTTGCGGAAAATGTAGATTTTCATGTTGCGAAAAGGCCCAATTTTTTTCAAAGCGATTGGCTGTTTCGTTTTGTTTTTATGACCTTAATTTAAAAAAAGGGCCCCATTTTCAATTAAAAAATTTGGCGAACGAATTTTTGATTTTTAAAATTTTGAAGACGCATTTTTTTCGTTGAATCCTCTACTTTTAGATGGCGTAAAAAAATGATAGTGTGACAATAGGAAAACATCGATAAAAATTCGAAAAACCAAAAACATCCTTTTTCAAATATCAATTTTTCCCTAAACTTCAATAATTCTTTATCTCTCTTTGATATAAAGCCTTTAGAGTCGTGAAAACTGTAAATTTAATGTAATATATTATAAGGGAGCTTCATGTAACAATTTCAGATGTCAAAAAATTTGTTTGAACAATTATTTCACCCACGAAATCAAGGGAAAACTACAGTTTTAGGCCCGCGTACTTCTTTTTATTTAATTTCTTTCGCCTTCCAACTCGCTTGCTGCTCTCCTGTCCTTAAATTTGACGCGTTCACGCGAGACACATGGTTGCTAACTCCGCAATAGTGTACTTGTTGGGTTATTACCTAATAAAATGATTTTTTGAGTTTATGAAGGTATAGTTAGAAGATATAGCAATTCTCCTAAATTTTCCCGCCTTCCATATACTGCTAAGAATTTTTCTAGTTTTTAGCTTTTCAAAAGCGTATTTAAACTGGTCTATTATTGGGTGACTGTGCATAAAACATTGTTACACCTCTTTGGAGGCTGCACCGATTTTGATGCTATTTTTTAAATTTCTAGTTCAAAATAAAGGGTTTAATGAACGAGAATGCAGGAAAAGTTATTGATAAATAATGGTTATTGGAAGATTTATTAACATGTTTATGAAAATAACTTCATGCCATATTTATGAAAATAGAAATTAACATTAAATAAAATTACAACTTCTGGGATAATCATGTCGTTTGCTTCAGCCTTGTGACTGAACCGTGGAATACCCCGAGCACAGTATTAGTCGGAGCTGTGTTCATTCTTCATTCAACACTGGATCTCGGACACAACCTGGCAAAAAATAGAACGCAGAAGGGCCCTCAAAAATAACGTAAACTCTACAAACGACCCGGAAAGACGTCACCAACTAGAACGGGAATACTCCCAATTACATCGGGAGGTTAAGAGAAGTGTCCGGCGTGATAAAAGGCAGCAGATAAATGAGCTCGCAAAAAAAGCGGAAAACGCGGCAAACACAGGCAACAGTAGGTAAGGTGTTGTATCAAATCACTAAACAGCTCTCGGGAAAGCACTCTACTAAATAGCATGCCGTTAAGAGTGCGGATGGAAGGCTGCTGTGCAGCGACGAAGAGCAACTCCAAAGATGGAGAGTACTTCTTCGCCGCCCTGAATGGTACACTTACACAGGAACCTCAGGAAAACAGCAACAATGCACAGCCAATAAGAATCACCACACGGGCCCCATCCAAGACGGAAATATGTAGTAACCGCAATTCATGCGATGACCAATGCAAAAGCAGCTGGGAAAGATGGCATCCCGCCAGAATTGTTGAAAGCCGACTCAAGCCTCATAGCAGATGCGCTTCAGCCAAGCCTAGATATAGCATGGAACACCTGTACCTTTCCGGAGGATTGGACGGAAGGTATCATAGTCAAAATACCAAAAAAGGGGGACCTAACAATATGCGACAACTGGAGAGGCATCTGTTTACTATCTACAGTGGGCAAAATTTTGTCCCATATATTACTATCTAGGATAAGTGAGGCAGTTGACCGAACGCTTAGGAGGCAGCAGGCCGGATTCAAGAAGGGCCGCTCCTGTATTGATCATATTAACACCTTGAGAATAATAGTGGAGCAGTCTACTGAATTCCGATCCCCCCTTTACCTTGCTTTCGTAGATTACGAAAAAGCGTTCGACTCGGTCAATAGGAGCTTTATATGGCAGGCACTACGGCGACGTGGATTGCCTGATAAAATAATAGAATTGATAAAAGCCCTATATAACAATTCCAAATGCAGAGTTCTCCATAATGGAAAATTATCCGACAGCTTTGAGGTGAGCTCAGGAGTACGACAAGGATGCCTACTTTCGCCATTACTATTTCTTATAGTAATAAATGACATCCTTGTCGGCGCTCTAGATAATAGAACAGGCGGCATACAATGGGGTTTGGTAGACCGCCTTAAGGATCTCGACTACGCCGATGATCTCTGTTTCCTGGCCCACAGACACCAGGACCTCGAAAACATGTTAAACAATTTGGCAACAGGAAGTAGTCCAGCAGGCTTAAGGCTCCGACTAAAACTAAAGAAATGCGGATAAATGCCAACACCATTGAACGGACAGCGCTGAATAACCGTGACGTGGAACTGGTAAATAAATTCTGCTACCTCGGTAGCATTATTACCGAAAATGGTGGGGCAGAAGAATACGTCAGTTCCAGAATAAATAAAGCACGAGGCGCATATGCATGCCTGTCCCGCATATGGAGATCAACGGAGATCTCAACTAACACCAAATTGCGGCTGTTCAACTCCAACGTTAAGGCAGGGGCCAGTTCGTGTATGTCGAAAACGAAAATTTTTTTTCGTCTCGGGTTCGCGTAGGTCGAAAGAATTGAAAATTTTCGCCTGAAGCCGACGAAAGGCACTGGAAAGGTCTTGGGTTATCGAGTTTTTGCATTAGGACACGAACAATTTTCTTTCGACTTACGCGAACGCTAAAATTTTCGTCGCCAAAATTTTTCGACTTCAAATTTTTTTCGTTCGACTATCGTCGTTCGCCATCTTGGCCATCTCTATGGTTTGTGGATTACTTTAGTCTTTAGTTGCCGCTAAAGGTCTTTAGCTAAAATTGTAGAATTTTGAGAAATATGGCTTAATATAAAATCATTTTAGAAACTACATCTTGCTGCAATTGCTCTATGAGCTATTTTATTAACACATTCCCTACTATTAGAGCTGAGTAGGACTTACGCGAGCCAATACACTTGTGCCTCTCACGACGGCAAATTGTGCTGAGGCCAATTTTTTTTTTATTTTCTACTACTACTATGTAAAAGCGTCAAGCCTGCATCATTGACTGTTTATTAACTAGACTGTATATTAAAGATTAAATCAATGAGATCTGAAGTCTCAAGCCACTAACGGCGACGGATTCTATATGAAGTTGTGCTATGGAGTCAATCTGATGATTTCCTTATTTGGGTTGAGTGTTAGGAACTCCGCGTTCAACATCGGCTCGTTCGTATAACACACGGTTATTCCGCGCCCGACGATAAACATGGTATATTAATGGTATTCCCTCTCTGTCTTGTATCAGTCCTAATGCATCAAGCTATGGGAATGCTTCGGGTGGTACATATCCTGTCCGTCCTGTCGTGTCAAAGGTCTGGGGTAGTATGCCCCAAAAATAAGAGGATTGGCGCTCCCTGCCGCTCTAACAACATAATTTCGGATCAATTGATTATAAAATTGTCTATCCTCATGGTTGTTGCTTTTCCGTATAGGAAAATATATGTAGGCATGGACTTTTTCAGGCGTTCAATACATAAGCGTAAGCATGCCCATATTTTGTGGGGATATGTTCCACCATACGGGGCAGCCGTAGGTGAGTACCGGTCTAACTAAGGTCTTGTAGCAATTTACCTTAACCCGTGAGTTAAGGTGTTTCCTTCTTCGGTTTTGGCTATAGCAGAACTTATATGACTCTTGTAATTTATTTATTTATTCGCCAAACAAGGTACCTTGAAACTACGTATACAAAAATTAAAAAAAAGAAACTCGTTCTTTTTATAATAATTAGATAATTATTAAGATAATAATTAAGTGTCGAGGGTAACTATTGACAGCTTCTAAAAACCTATTATTGTCAAGAGAGGAAGGTTATGTTAGTAGAGATCTGAGTATTTCTTAAAGGATGCCTTGAAAGGGAGAAACAGGAGCTATATCTATTGAAAACCATACAGCATCTGTTGACGGGCTCATTCCTTGAGTAATCAATGTGTTCTTCCGTTCAGATATAAATTTAACCATTCTACACTGATAAAAAAAATCTTGGCTTAAGAGACTTTTTCTTGAACCAAGCAAATAATGTTTTGTATATAACGAAAACAAAATTGTCTTCGGATAAGCAATACTCATAGTCTTGGTTTTATTGTCTTGGATGAAGACAAAAGTTGACTAGAAATAAGGAAAAAAATGTCTTGGTTTGAGATACTCATTTTTTTAATTTAAGCAACTTAACTTCTTAGTTGATGAATATCAAATTCTTTAACCAAGTAAATTAATTTTCTTGACGGCTGTTTTGAATAAGGACTCATATTTTTTCTAATGATCATATGCCAGTGTCAAATTAACTACAATATTTCCACGTAATAAAATAGTGAATTCCTAAATAAATATTTTCAAATTAAAACTTCATCGTGTCTTGATTTAATACAAATTTTGTTTTGAATTAAAAATATTTAGTTTCTTGAGTAAAAAAATAAAAAATCTTATTTCGGAAAAGACATATCTTGGTCGAAAAATATAAGTATTGAGCGAAGAAATTCAATTGCTTGGCTCAAGAATTTCTAGTGTCTTACTCTGACATAGCATTCTTATGTTAAGACCGAAAATTTTATCTACTCAAGACAACGAATCACTCAAGACTATGGAATTGGGAATCAAGACAATTTTTCTATCAATTTAGGGTAAAACCTGATATTCCAAACTTTAATGATTTCACAATTAAAATGCCATGGTCCACTCGATCGAAGGCCTTGCTCAAATCAGTGTACACAGCATCTAATTGATAGCCGCTCTCCATACCGCATAGCAATTCGGAGATAAGGACCATAAGGTTAAAAGTTGTTGAGCGTCCTTTCCGAAATCCATGTTATTGTTCGTTTAGGTATGGATCAATCCTGTAAGAAACAAATTTTTCAAAAAGCTTATACCAGAGACACACTTGTGGTATAGTAATTATAATATGAGCAATATTGCAATGTACTTCAGGTGTGTCTCTATATACTCAGAAAAAATCTCGGTATACACTCAGTATACTCAACATTGAAACTCAATATCCCAATTGAGAAAAACTTCGTGGTATAGCTCAGTATACCCTAGATTTAAACCGAAGAATAGTCTGGGCATAACCCAAAATGATAATTTCGAACAGAATTTTAATTCTTCAATTTTGGCAGCACTACCTATCAAAGATTTTTATGTCAGTTGAAGGAGTTAGTTGTTTATTTTTTTGACAGATAAATGGCAACCAAAACAACTCAGTATACTGATGCAAGTGTGTCTTCAAATTTTTATATTGCAATATGGCAATATTGCAATATCCCGATCTCAATTGCTATACCACAAGTCTGTCTCCGGTATTAGGAATTGATGATGAAATGGAAATGTCCCTGTAATACATGTACTGATCCAGCCAAATCCCTAGGTACTTACCTCGGTTTTCTTCTCTAGCTTTTGTCCCGCATGGCTTCGGATATGAAACGCTCGCCAGTTCCTCCTTACATCGCCTGGAGCTTTATTAAGAGGGGTCCCAAAGAGGGTCGTTTCGCATTTTCCATGATTGATTTTCAATTTCCAATCACCACCATATCGCTCTATTTTATGAAAATCATGTTGTAGTCGCGTCTGGATTATATCAATCTTCGGTCCTGTATATAAAAATGTCGTCCGCGATAGCCAGGGAATTCGGAAGAAATTCAACTATATCGCTTATATAGATGTTAAAGATCAGCGGCGAATTCATTGCTCCCTTTTGCAATCCGTTTTTAATTTCTAAGACCTGTGAGGTAAGGTTTCCACTTTTAACGAGAAACTTTTTCCCGTTAGCATGTCGTAGATTGATTACGCAAAATAGAGGATCGTTCATCCCATAGCTGGTTAACTTTAGTTGTAGTCCTTCAACTCATACAGAGTCAAAGGCCTTCACCAAGTCAACCAGGCATGTTCTCGTACACTGTCTATTGGCTAAGTTCCAGTGTATATCGGACACTAATTTTGCGCAAGCATAGATAGTGCCATGCTCCGACCGAAATCAGAACTGGTAGTCCGGCATTATTTTAGCTTGCTCAACCCAGCTGGTCAGCGAACGATTAATTACAACTTCAAATACTTTGCTGATGTTTGGAAGTAAGCTTATTGACCGGAGATTAGATGGGTTTGATCTGTCTTTGGCTCCTTTAGGGATAGGATATACCACAGCAGTTTTCTCGTTTTTTAGAAAAAAGCATTGTTGAACAACATGGTGTAGATGTCGATTGCACACGGAGGTAAGTGCTTCAGAACAACATTAGGGTTGCCGTCAATTCCTGATGATTTCTTTTTGTTCAGCATTTGAAAGATTCGCAGAAGTTCATCCTTCTTCACGAAAATTGAGCATCCGGTGACCCGCTGGATAATCTTCATTAAATTCAACTAAAAGCCGATTCTCAAATCTTCATACTCTGATTTCGTTCTGAAGGTTGAAGTGATCCAACAGAGCTGGATTCTCCAGGTCGAAATTCGGTCGAACACTAGTTTTTACCGAGTAGACTTCCTGGTAGAATGCCCCCACCAAAACTACTCTACCCTGCTCATCTTCTACATGAAAACAATCGACATCGTCTCGGAAGAGCGTATTCGGAACTAGGCGTGCCTTTCGCAACAACTCGTCACTGCCCACGGTATACAGAAACAAAGTAATGTAAAAGACTGTATACCGTATACGGTCTTTTAGTTCCGACGTCATGTCGGGGACACTTCCCATATAAAATTGAAACTGTTTGTGTTGTTTCTGCATTAGGGCTGATGGCACTAGGCGACCAATTTTTTCAGTATTCGAAGCTGTCGTCTCTTTTACATTACCTTCTGTTTCTGTATACCGTGGTCACTGTCGGTACTCCTAGCTAATCGCAATTTCTCCAGTCGATTATGCGTTTTCCTCCTAAAGATTATCTACGGAAACATGCCTGGACCAGTGGGATTTATGGACCGAATTTTATTTCTCCGATACACATTGAAGAAGATTACATTCGCATTAGTAATGTGGCATTGTCAAGAAAAACCATTATTGTGTTCTAACTTTCGTTAGAAAATTTTATAATTTGTACATCACTGAGCCTTAAAACGAAAAAGTAAATCAATTTCCCGTTCTCCCGATTTCCATAAAACTGTGTTAAAAAGCAGTTCTCACCTAAGAATCCTTGCTTCATAGAGCAAAAGTCAAAATCGATCGATATACTTCCTCCTCCACTTTTAATGAATAACAACGAAAAAACAACTTTTCCCTCTCACGAAAGGACAACTTCTAATAATATTTGGCACATTAAGGGATGAGTGCTATCCAGTTGCTATACATAAATCCTCGACGTGGTTTTTGCAGGCTGGTGTAAATGTTGTCAACGGAATAGGCATTTTCGCTTATATATTTTCCTTGAAGGAATCCTTGTCGACTTGATTAATGACATCGAATAAGGACCGGCTTATTTCGTTGAGTCACCGGGCTGCGACCTCCAGAATAAGCGTTCTATGGAAGTTCAAAATAATCTTCAACGGAATCCCATTCTTAGACAACCTTAAGAAATATGAATCCAGTGTTCGCAGCCAAGAGAAATAATAACAATAAAAAAATGGAAAACCATGTTCCTTTTCTTATCGTCAAAATGTAGGGCAAGAGGGGTTTTGGACAAAATGCTTTCAGCTGATTTTTTTGTAATATTATTTTCGAGATTTTTGTTGCTAATCTGCTTTTTGTGGGAGAGAATATGGGTCAACATCCGTTTAACATCCTGAAAAGCTTCACGATAATCTGATGGTTTTTAGTTATTTATATCAGGAATGACGCTAACTTTGAGGTTAAGAATGCGGAGGGGGTTTCTATTAACTTGTGATGTCATCGGGTGGAAATTGTTTTACAAGATTAATATCAGGATTGTTTTTCCTTTCTAATTTCCACTTGTTAAAAGTTCCTTTGAAATATGCAATTTGGCAAAGTGCCGTGGAGATACGAATATCTTCTACAAATATCGACGAATGTCTAGACGGAGGCTTTTTCTTGATTCCATGTTGTCTGGCATTCAATTTTTAGAAAATAAATTTTCTATTGGAATTTACTGTTTTTAGAGAATTGTTCGATTTTTATACGGAAAGTATTATGTTATTTTGATCGATGTAGACATATTTTTTTCAATTGAAAAATAAAACTGTTAAAAAATATGATAGACAGTTATTTTTAAAGTATCGAGTGACATAATTCCGGCTTGAACGTATTAACATAACGTAGATAACGTAGTGATTTTCTTATTGTAGAATTTTCCTTTGTGGCGGAATGATCACTAGTTGTACCATCTGTCTAAGATACCTGATCCTTATTAAAATTGAGATCTTATACCTAAACTGGATGTCTGGATGTGAAGGCTGAGCAATCAACTCCAAAATCCCTGAACTTCCAAACGAAATTACTCCACTATAGAGATACATATACAGACGTCATTATCGGTGGGTAGTCATCAGCGGAATAGAGGGAATAGCTTGTAGTATATGAAGATATGCAGGTGCCGCAACCATTCCGGACTGATGGAAGTGTGATCATTACCTCATAATGGAGACCACTAATAACTCTCTTGTATGAGAAGATAAGCTAGTCTCTTCCATGTAAGGTTGACTTTAAGCTAATAACCTGCGGAACGCCTGTCTACCTTTGGCCCATCTGAATCCAAATGAAGTGACCTAACCCTTTCACAACCATGCTGACAGTGTCGCTCGTTGTCCTTTTCTTTCTACTGACCTATAGGACGGTAGATCCCCGAAGGGCTTGTTTGGCTGATGGCGCTTAGTTGAAGTGTAATTTGAAGAATCGTTTTTTATGTGAAAGACTAGAGTCTCAAGAAAGGCCCTTTTAAACCTGTCTACAATCTATATTCTTCATATAAAGTGCAATGTCCGAACAGCAGCTCTAGTCGGGAAGGAAGGAACTGCCACAACCTACCCGCGATATTTTTAGTCCACCTACTCTCAACCGTTACTATCGCGACTGTGACATCGAGGTATCGAGAAACAACTCGCTGGAGTGTTATGTCTCCTGAAACGATTTGAATCTCATCAACCAACCGATGACATGCGCTTTGGTGGAGCGGGAAGGAATAAGGAAGGCTATGACAGCAGGAATCAGAAATGTAAAGAGGGAAGAAGAAAGAAGGAAAGTTATTTAGGTGGGAAAGTGGAAGAGGCGAAGGACCGTGGGGCTGGCCACGATTCGAACCCGAACAAAGTATATGTGCACAAAAAACTCCAGAAGTAGCAGACAAAATATAACGATCGAAACCAACAATAATATAGAAGCAGTGGATGAATTCGTATATCTAGGCACGATTATAACAAAAGGAAATGATACATCGGCCGAAATCAGAAGACGAATAGCACTGGATAATAAATGCTACTTTGGTCTACGCAAGCACCTGATATCCAGAAATATTTCCAGGCAGACAAAATTGTCACTTTACACAATACTAATAAGGCCTGTCTTACTATATGGTTCGGAAGTGTAGACAATGAAAAACGCAGACCAAGCAGATTATGATGGAATGGTCATGTCCGACGAGGTTGGGAACGGAACCCGACAAAGATAGTGCTGAGAAAAGTATCTCTAGGACGGAGACCAGGTTGTCCAAAGAAAGCATACATAGATGACGCTGAGGATGACTTGAGACAGTTGAATATAAGAACCTGGAAAAGTCGGGCCAGGGATCGAGACTCTTGAAGGCAAATGCTGGAGGAAGCCAAGGCAAACAATAGGCTATGGAGCTCCTGATAATGATGAAAAATTTAATTAATGTTAAACAGGAAATCATTGTTAAAAGTAATAGTTTTATTTATGTGGCAGTGCTGAACCCAATTGTACTACCAGTCCGTTATGTCGCATGTCACGTCATGGTGCAATGCCTAGCAGTAAGCTTAGTACGGGGGGCATAAGTTAAGGATTATGAGAGTTCGGAGGGGTGTTGAAGAAGGTGGCGAGAAACCCTCCATTTGAAGTCTTGAACATTCTAGGAGCTTGGATATAACGACTACGAAAGATTGTTCCGCAGTCGTGTAGTCCTATTTAGAAACGAATTGCTAGCTTGTTAAGTGCGCGAAAATATGGGGTGCAAATGGGCTAATCTGGTGTTGCAGGTAAAAGATTACCGTGGAGGAGATAGTTTATTTCAACGGAACAGTCTCTGTGATAGTAGCGATAAAATTTTGTCAGTGCTGCTATATTCCTACGGTGGCTCAAGGGGTCGATCATCAATTAATTTAAGTGCCCTTTTTTGCACATTATCTAACCATCCCAAGGTGGTTATCGAAGCGCCGCCCCAAACGAGGCAGTTGTATTCGCCGAAACTTGCACCTCTTAAGAAATCTCAAGCACTGGGCTGCATGTTTGGCGATTTGAAATATCTGGTCATTCCACCGCAAGCCTTTGGCTAATGTCACGCCTATGATGTATAGGTCGGCCTCTTCGGTCCACACGATTAACTTCCCAGTATGATGAACGAAGATGGAATAAACTGACTTCTTACAAAATAGCTATACGTTTAGCACTAGTGGAAAATTTGCTAGTATGCGAGCATGAGCCGCAATTTCCTGAAACTTTATCACGCGTAGAAAACAATTCCCCGTCATAAAGTGGTAATCCAAGGTTGGAAAAATTCGCGCTGTTTGTAAAGGGTAACGAAATTTTTGCACGATTTTGAAAGGTTGTCGGATTTTGACAAGTGATGTTTTGTTGGAAGGCTATCGCTTTGCAGAACCCAAAAAAGACCACTCCGTTTAGAACGGGTCTCATTCCATCGAGTTTATTAGATATTAGCAGAACTTGTCTTTCTGACAGTTAGCTGAAGTTTTTCTATTTAAACAAAAAACACCCGACCGAATATTATGAAATTTTTTTAGAGCATTTCTTCGTTGATATTTTTTTTTCGGCACCTCAATGAAGTCGATACAGGTTTTAGTTCGCGCGGTATCGTGCAGGTACAAAAACCATAAACGTCGTTTAAACAAGAAAAAACCGTACAACCGAATTTTATGAAAATCTTTTCTTTTCTTATGTTGGTTAATACTCTTCGAACGACACGTCAACTAAGTCGATATCTTTTATAGATCGCGCGATATCGTGCAGGTACAAACATCACTTATGTCATTTAAACCAAAAAACCGCTCGACCAAATATTATAAAAATCTTTTCAGATTATATTGTCGCTAATACGCTTCGAACGGCATCTCAAGTAAGTCAATATCTTTCGTGGTTCGGGCGATATCGTGCAGGTACAAAAATCACTTACGCCGCTTAAACAAAAAAACGGCTCGACCGAATTTTATGAAAATCTTTTCAGATCATATTTCGGTTAATACGCTTCGATGACCACATACGTACGCACACACACCCACACACACATACTTCCTCCCAATTTTTTGCTTAAAATGCTCCTGGGACCTTGAAAGATGAAAATACGTCGAAAATTCGATTTCGATTTTCGGACCGATTACAATAACTTCCTATACTGGGAAGTTAAAAATATCTTGTTTTAATGAAACTCTCTAAATATTGTAAGTATTTTTTTTATGTGACACACTAGAGACTTAGGGAAGGCCCCTTTGTACTGTCGACCATGTATTTATTTTTTGAAATGTCGAACAGCAGCTCTAGTCGGAAGATAGAGAGAGAAGTGAAGGAAAGAACTGTCACAACCTAGCTGCGGTATTTTTATTTCACCTACTCCCAACCATTTCGCGACTCTGACATCGGGGCATCGAAAGCAACTCGCTGGAGTGTTATGCCTCCTGAAACGAGTTGAATCTCATCAACCAACCGATGACATGCGCTTGGTGGAGCCGGGAAGAGAACTAGTGAAGGCTATGACAGGAGGAATCAGGAATGCAAAGAGGGAATAAGAAAGAAGGAAAGTTATGTAGGCGGGAAATTGGGAAAGGCTAGGACCGTGGCACCGCCAGGAATCGAACCCGGGACCTCTGGGGATAGTATTCAGGCGCCTTACCCCTAGGCTACCGAGGCCCGAGTATTGAACATTATTTGGTATATTTCAAGTGTTTTGCCTCTCTTTTTCCTTTAATAATGAAAATTACAAATTATTACTAATGATTATAAAATTAAACCCTCAATCACCGTTTTATATAAAGTTAAGCAGAGATTTGTCAATTCCCGAAATGTTATTAATTTTGTTATTTAAAACTCTTAGTAACCAATGACAATATGAATTGATTAGATTCGGCAGAAAACCAATTTTTCTACTTCCTCTGCTCATTGTCCTGTACAAAATTCGATAATAATCTAACAATTATAAAAATAGAAATTTCTCATAATCAAAACACTCAATTTAAATTCCTGCCAACTTTAAATCGCATATCTTAAGGCAGCAGACGAGTATAACAGGTGATAAAGCGATATTTAAAATTACGAGGCAGTAGCATACACCCATACTCAGTAATCAAAGCAAAAAATTTGCATCAATAAAACCCAAAATGAAATCAAAAGCGAAAATGAATAACTTACTCGAGCCGAAGAGGAATGATTCTTCTCGATCAATCATCAATCATCGCGCTTCGAATTCAAATTAAATCAATTCCAGTGATGGAGTGATCCAGCCATCGTCCATCATTCGATCAGTCCACAAAAGTCGAAACCTCTCGATCTTGGCGGACCCCACAACAATCGATCGTTTTGAATTTATGTTTTAGAGGAGCACTCAATGATTTTTCTGCGCATGCCTAACAGGCGGACCTTATCGCTACGGAAACACCACTTATTTCTGATCGATCAACTGGTCGGCCACCTTTCAATTTGGCGCTACAAATTGCACGATTAACACGATCAGATAACAAAGTCGAACGAATACGGGGAATATTCGCTCGTTTTTCTGCGCATGCAAAATTATTCACCAGGTGAAACATAAGTGGGAGCTGCACTCGTGTCGGAAGAGATCTTGAGGTAAGAAAAAAAACACTGTTCTTCTTTTATTTTTTATGCCAGGTAGTAATCATGCCGCTTCGAGACAGTAAATCAACGTCTTTGATACAGAAATCAATGCCATTATCCGTAAGGTCTTCCGGGTAAATTAAAGCCTTTTGGTGGGCTTACATAATAGAAAAGTATCAACCCCGAAAATAATTTCACAAGGGAAAGTTGTTATTAATTCAATTAAGTGGAGAATTGCCTAATCTATGATCGTCGAATGTGATCAAATATTTCGGAATATTACAAAGGCTTAGGTTAATGGATTGGCGACAAACAAACAAAAAGCTAATCAAAATCTTTAATCAATCAGAAAATACCAATCGACAATCGATATAAAAGAAGGCCGTGTTTTGATGATCTAATCCCCGATTTAATAATCGCTCAATGTAGCGACAAACCGCTTGGTGGTTCTAATTACAGCCTTTTTTACGATCCAAAAAGCAGCACACGCCTTTTTCCTCCATTTAGCAACAAAAATTCAACTAAATTGCGTCAAAACACACTCCTTAAATTCCTTGCTAGTTGTTTTGTTTCTTGTGTTTGCTTGTTTTAAAATCACCTTAATTTCAATTAGAAAGAAGACATCGTGCCACTTATTAAGAATCGGCATCTTTCTTAATTATTTCCAAAAAAACTAAGGAGTACTGCGTCACAGTTGGGCATCCTGATAATTGCCATGCGCAAATGAATTTTACGTGGCTAAATTTACTTGCCAGAGGCCAATGGTTACTGAAGCCGAATAAAGTTCCTGCTTCTCTCAATGGCGCGTATGCCAGTGTCATGGATGCCACTGCTGCTATTGGTAAACGCTTAGTTTTTTACTTGATTTTAATTAATTCGACATTCTGACAAGATAATAAACACAGCATGCGGCACACTGGGGGTTTTTACGAGTATTTGTTTACTTAGCGAATACCTGAGAGCTGGCGGTTCACGGTTTTATTATTTTGTCAACTTTCAACAATCTGCAATCATGTGAATATTGGAGTTTATTGCTAGGTTGGGGCCATCCTGTATCTTGTGGCTGGTGTTGTTAGTTATTTGATTAATATTTCATTGTTGCAGTAGAGATAGTTGGTTTTAGAAAATTGTTCAACTTTTATCGTCGGACTGACAAAAGGGGACTTTACCAAATTAGTCAACGGAGTTGATGTGATCTTTCCAATAAAAAAAAAAAATTTATAAACAAAGGGTCGATCAAAATAAATTTCCATACGTCATCGGCTTCTAACGAACTTACGAATTTGCATTCGGTGTTTACCAATTTCCTATTCGTAACAGCTTTTCGCGCAAAACGGAGTCCACTGGAAGGGGTTCTTCCATGAGGGATTTACAGAAGCGTAAGTATAAGTAAGTAAGAACATTTCACTATTTTCAGCTGCTTAGTCGATCTATCAGGCTTTTGGACCTTACCTAGGGTCCAGAAAGGATCATATATTGCGCCTGATCATGGTTGGCGAGTCGGAAAAATGACAGCTCGGATTGTCGTTATCATTTAGCTTCATTTTGCGTTTTATAGTTGGAGAATGTAACGAATAGATGAAAAACATGGAAATGTGAAGTTTGAAGTCCATATGGAGTTGTTTAGAGGTAGCTCAGACGGTCAAAGATTCGAAAAATGCAATTGAATTTTGTCTCTTTTACTTACCCCTGAAATATAATAACCGGCCCTGACCCTCAAAAACTTAATACATATTTTATAAACCTTTCCAACAAGACCAATTTAAATAAAAAGGATTGAAAAATAAGGAAGTTGTGGCCATTTATATTATATTATAGAAAACAAACATTTTAATATAACTTATAGAAACCAATCGCCTGGAATAGTCACTTGACCGTCGTCAAAAACCCATGCCTGAGCACAAAACAAATTAATATAATTTAGTTGATTCTAATTTAATTAATTTAATCTAGAAAGAGAATCAAGCCTTCTTCTTCTGCCAGTGAAATTGAATCACGGACCTCTGGGTTACTAGTCAAGCGTCTTAATCCAGGGGCTGATCCTGGAGTATCTCTTGGGGGGCGATGACTCAAAATATAAATATCTACTAAATAGCGCCCTGATTTCCAACACGATATAAATGTGGATCGTACAGTCCAACTCGCTAGACTACTCTAATTTTTCATCTCCAGAAGTCGTGTTAGGCGTCTAATACCCGTACTCTAAAAGCAGTCACAAGTCACAACTCAATTTTTTATGGAACATCGATCCATATTTCTTTAAACATTCGGCCGGCCGGACCATAACTGTGATCACAACGACATTTGGTTCCACCATGCAGTGCCGACGGATCGTCTTTACCCGGATGGGTGGTCAGACAAACACACCCTTCGCCTAAGTGGAACACAATCCTCGATACGTTTAAGATACTGTAGACACCGAAGTACCTAATGCTAAGTTGGCATCCCGTTCAACTTCTGTTACCATAGCTGCGTGGTGACGAACGAGAGCGAAACACTTGTTCACTTCCTGAGTAAATGCCCGGCTTTAGGTAAAACTAGGCAGTGCACCCTTGGCAGCAACATTTTGGAAGACTTAAAACATATTTCCAGAGTGGAGATCAGTTCACTGGTAATCTTCCTAAATTCCACAGGCTGGCTTTAGGCATTCGTCACACTCGACCAAACAACCACTGAACACAAAGCACACGAGTTATGGCAACAAAACGGCACTCCCAAGCGCTAATTGGTTCTCCGATCGCACTGGAGGCAGCTATTCCTCTACCTACTTAGGACACTACACTGCGATTTAGAAGGGAGAATAAGGGAGTAGAGGACAACTTGCGCAATCCCATGACGCTCCCCCCTGGGCCTGCACCAGGGGATCATCATGCATGATGAAGTATTGGCGCTACACCTTCCGCCAGAAGCGGTCGCTATCTGGTTCGCCGATGACAATGAAGCCACTGTCAAGGCTCTGCTGAGCATCCTCAAGAGACCCCTTTTAAGCGTTGTATAGAGGACTCTAATCCGAAATAATATGTACCTCTACGCTTGTACCGGTCTGGACTTAAACGTCATGCAGAAGGATTGGTGAGTTTAGCCAGTAGCACTCTGACACTACCGACTAGGTACGAATTCCCAACGTTATCTCCTATAATGGGCATAGAAGATGGGCCGACGGTGTATAGAACAACATGCAAAGTTCCGCAGGGATAATGATTCCTTAAGGCAAGGTTTCGATCGGACTCCCGGATCTTGTCACACGCTTGGTTACTCTCAAATTCCGGAAGGGCATTTTCCTGCAACGGGTACAATTTTTACATTTTATTTTTTTGTAAAATAGTACAGCGAAAGGTTTTCCTATTTGTCAAGCACTTCTATAGGAATTAAATTATATACCCAACTCTGCTGCTAAAATAACTAGTTGAGATGCGGGTTTGTCGGTCCACACGATAAACTTCCCAGTATGATATACGTAGACGGAATAAACTGTCTTCTAATAAAATAGTAATACGTTTAGCACTAGTGGGAAATTGACTAGTACCAGAACTGGTGACAAAGTAATCCTGAGAGAAGCTAGTTCAAATAACATTGGTTAATATAAATATAAAAAATTGTCTAGAGAAACTGTTTTTCCTGATTTAGTTACCCTAAAGCGGGTTTAGAATTGGGATTGAGCGTGGTGAAGCGCAGCTGATAAATTGAGAACAGAATGACTTCATTTGGAAACTCCAAAGCTTTCCGGAGATAGTGCTTGTTAGACTTGACCAAAAAGAAAACTATTTGCTAACTACTGGAAATTCCGGGATGAACCTCAATTTCCTGAAACTGTATCACACATAGAAAACAATTCCCCGTCAAAAAAGTGCTGATCCAAGGTTTGAAAAATTTGTGATATTTGTAAAGGGTAACGACATTTTTGCACGATTTTTAAAGGTTATCGGATTTTGACAAGTTTTATTGGAAGGATATCGCTGTGCAGAATCCAGAAAAGATCACTTCGTTTAGAAAAAGTCTCATTCCATCGAGTTTATTAGATACTGGCAAAAATTATCAATTTAAGTTCTTTCTGACATTTATCCGAAGTTTTTCCATTTAATCAAAAAAAGGCCCGACCGAATGTAATGAAATTATTTTCAGGGCATTTTTTCGTTAATATTCTTCTTTCGGCACCTCAAAAAAGTCGATATAGTTTTTAGTTCGAGCGATATCGATCAGGTACAAAAATCATCGGTCAAAACAAAAATCAGGTCAGGTCAGGTACAAAAATCATCTCGGTTAAACCAAAAAACCGCTCGACCGAATATTATAAAAATCTTTTCAAATTATATTGTCGTTAATACGCTTCGAACGACACCTTAGGTAAGTCGATATCTTTTGTGGTTCGGCTGTGCAGATACAAAAATTACGTGCAGATACAAAAATTACTTATTTCGCTTAAACCAAAAAACGGCTCTACCGAATATTTTAAAAATCTTTTCAGATCATATTTCCGCTAATACGCTTCGAACAACACCTCAACGAAGCCGATATCAGTTTTGGTTCGCACGATATCGCGCAGGAAAAAATGACCACATCCGTACGCACACATACACACACACATACTTCCTCCCATTTTTTTGCTTAAAATGTCCTGGGACCTTGAAAGATGAAAATACGTTGAAATTTTTGATTTCGATTTTCGGACCGATTACAATTACTTCCTATACTGGAAAGTGAAAAATAGTCCTCAAAAACAAAACCCGCACATATAATCATCAACTTGTCGAATATCAATTCCGTAATGACGCAATGACTTGATGTCAGCGATTTCATCTACAGTGACGTGTGTGTGCATCGCTTTGTTTCTGTCAATGGTTATGCAATACCCTGAATGTAAAGGATATTGTCCTTTTCTCCCAATAAACCAATGGGGGAAACTGACGAAATCATTACATAATAAGGTTATGAATTGTTGTTGACGTAAAATGAGCTCGCCCTTAAATTGGTAACGACTCATGGTCTTTATTGAGTCTCTGTAAATAAGTGATAAATTATCGTGCTTGTATTTTTGAAGAGCTTTATTTCACTTGTCAATAATAAAGTGAAAAATGTACGAAAGGATGATGGCATCCAATGGAATAATTTTAGTGTTATGTAGATGAAACATGCGATTTTATGAGAAGTCGTGATGGTTATTGCTTTGGAAGAGTATTAAGTACTTTGTGCTAAATAAAAAATCAGTAAATTGTTTTCTGGATATACCGATGTTCAGTCACTAGAAGAGATCGAGGCAAGCAGAATCAGATGACATAACCGCTGATATGTCGGACTGATCCCATCTTCTTACCATTTGTATATGTCTTTGAACTATGGAGTAATACCTGACATCACCTTAAATTAGCTTTATATTTCACGTATATTGCAAAGGCGAGTCTTATAGGTAATTGCAAAACGTTTTTTCCAAATATATAAAAATACAAGTTTAACATGAAAAAGAACTATCTTTTACGTTTCTTAACCGAAAAAAAGTTATTTAGGAAAATTCTGCCGGGAATAGATTTACCAAAATTTGTCGGGAATTATGATTTATGCTATTCATTCCATGACATGTTCGTTCGAGATTATCTAAATAAAAATAGAAATGTTAAATTTTGCAGTATTATATCTCAATATTCTCGTCCCAAGCCTAATGAAGAATTTTTTTTATGTGGGAAAACCAAGCTGTACTACTAGTCTGTCATGTCGTTCAGGTCATCGTGTTTTTTTTTTTTTTTTTTTTTTTTTATGAAAAAACCAAGCTTAGGTGTAACCCTTTATACTACCAGTCCGTCATGTCGGTCAGTTCATGGTGCAATGTCTAGTAGTAAGTTTGGTTTGAAGGATAGAGGAGAATAGGAAAGGTTAGAGGGGGTCTGGAGGGTGTAGAAGAAAATGACGATGAACCTCACGTTTGAACTCTAAGGTGTACGAGTTCGGAAATACTGAGCGCGGGAGATTATTCCACAGTCGAGTTGTTCTATTCATAAACGAACTTCTAACGGGTGGGCTGTAGGGTATGGGGGTGAGCCGAGCGGGCTAGTCTTGTGTTGCGGGAAAAGTATTGCCGTGCAGACAGGAGGTCCTGAATTTCAGTGGAGGGTATTGGAGCAGGTGGCGATGAACCTTGCGTTTGAACTCTTGGGTGTTGTACTAGTTTGGGGAAACTGACTTTGGGAGATTATTCCACAGTCGAGTTGTTCTATTCATAAACGAACTTCTAGAACATGTTGTGTGCAAAGGGTATGTAGGGTATGTGGGTGAACCGAGCGGGCTGGTTTTGTGTCGCGGGAAAAATATTGCCGTACGGGTCCTGAATTTCAGCGGAGCAGTCGCTGTGGTAATCGCGAGAAAGCATGGAGAGCGCTGCTACATTCCTACAGTGGCTCAGAGAGTCGATGGAGATGCAAAGGCTGTCATCTCTGATGATTCGGATGGCACTGCTTTGAACCTTGTCCAGAAACGCTAAGGCGGGTTTCGAGGCGCCAGCCCAGACAAATGAGTTATACTCGCTGGTGGGAGAAGAAATTTGCATCTCTTAAGAAATCCAGTGATGGAACTATACTCCAAATTGCTGAAGAAGTAACTTGGGAGAAACTTGGGGAACTTGCAAAGTCCGCCTTCAACTACAAGACCTTACTTAAGCTTTACTCTTCTATCCTTAAACTAAGGCCCCCGGTAGTCTAGGGTATAAGCCGTCTGGCTACCAACCCAGAGATCCCGGGTTCGAATCCCAGCCAGCCCCATGGTCTTTTGCCTTTTCCACGTGCCCACCTACATAACTTATCTTTTTTCTTCTTCCAACTGTACATTCCTTCTTCCGCCTTCTTAAGCCCTTCCCCGCTACACCAAAGCGCATGTCTTAGGTTGGTTGATCAAATGCAACTCGTTTCAGGAGGCATAACACTCCAGCGAGTTGTTTCACGATGCCCCGATGTCAAAGTCGCGACAGTTGGTTGGGAGTAGGGAGACTAAAAAATATCGTGGGTAGGTTGTGGCAGTTCCTTCCTTCCCCGACTTGAGCTGCTGTTTGACATTGCATCAGATCATATATCGACTAACGCATTTTTCATTACATTGCGCCCTGACCGGGTTCCTCATTATAGAGTATCCCTAAATGAAATTCCTCACCTAAGGGACCATAATTCTCCGAATAATCTTTCCCTTGAATATGACTAAGCATTTCTGGGAGCTTTGTTTGGGAGCTTTGTTTGTACATGAATTGCAGAACTATAGATTATGAGCCAGTAGGTCGATCAAATTCGTTGCGCTAATAAGTTTGATAAAAATCTGGATGTACATCCAATTTGACTATGTGTGGGGACCTTAAGTTAAATTTGAAGAGCCTTGGCTTACTATGATTCATTCTGTTCTATATTGTTAATCGTACGTAATTTTGGCAATTCTAATTTGATATTTTTGTCGGCTACTTTTGTAAACCCAAGATCAGCGAAGAATTGTACTGCTTCAAAATATTTCTTAGTTGAGGAGGTTATTATCAAAAGGTGACATGTCCTCCATTCATTTTTTTACAGCAATGAGTAAAAACTGTGCATGAACTTAGTCCTAAAAGATATTTATTTTTAAAAAATATGACGACACACATAAAGTATTTTATCATTTTATTGTGAAAAAATCATAGAAATACATTAACTGGTTATTGTGAAAAAAGCAAAAACAAAATGGACATGTACCTTTTGTAATATGCCAATGGACATGTCACTTTCTGATTTAATGGTATGGTGGACATGTACCTTTTTGAAATCATAGATACTATTTTAATATTTTGAATTATAAAATGAACTCAACATTTCATTTTAAACTAAAATATATTTCTTATGAACTTAATTTAACATTGCTTTTCTTGGTAAGCGGGGTAGAAAATCGGTTACTGGGACATGTGTCGAATTTGAAAAAAATAACCGAATTTACCGTCTATTATATACGAGATATAGTGCGGTTTTAAACTTGTTTTCAAGCAAAAACTATGCATTTTACCAAGGATAATCGATCCTTTTTAAAAAAAAAAAATACTTGAAGTATGGACATGTCACCTTTTGATAATAACCTCCTCAGTTATTGATAATAGTAGATTGGCACTATTAACAATAACTTAGATCAAACATTTTGAAATACATATATCCTGTCCACGAACGTGGCTTAGTGACAATATTTCTTTCACAGCAATTTTGTAGCCCGTGTAGATCGTCTATCTAGAAAAAAAGATAAAAGCGTTGGCGTAAATACGCAGGTAGGCAATTATCAGTAACTGCTGTAGAGTACAACTTTGCTGTAAAAACTTTAGTTGCTACGAAATCGCAGTTCAATTTCGAGTACTTTTGACGATATACTTCTGTTTGACGGCCTGAAGTTCGTTTATACTAAAGGCGTTTTCGTGAAATATTCCCGCCATCCTAAAACTTTACTACACATCCTTTCATTTATTAAGCAAGAAGTCCTTTACAAAAATGACAGGAAGTGCTGAAAATCAGTTCTTAATATTTCCACTGCCGCCCTGCAATCCAAAAAAAACAAGGTTAACTTTTTACGATCCAGATTACAACTTTCATGTTTAGTACCCACACCAAAGGAAACCTCAAAGGACACTTTTAAGCAGGAACCACTTAATCTCCCATAATTCCCCAAACAAAAGTAAAAGGGATGAAACGCCCGATAATAAACTCATCAAAGTACATCCAACAAACCGACCGCACGGCGGCGACGACACCATCGCTTGTAATCTTCTTTGAAAGGCTTATGACAATTGCTGCCACCGTCGCGTCGTCCGTCCGTAGGTTAATCAGATTCGGTACTGACAATCTTCGTACTTTGCCCAAACTGCGTGACTAAAAGGTTTTACGCGTGCCTAAGGTATTTCGTATTGTTATCTTGCATACTGATAACAGCACCACCATGGGGTATGCCATGTACGCCCTTTGGCCTATGTCCAAAGTGCCTAATCAAATTTTGCGACATAATTGACTTTTCGCAAGGGATCACCCGACATGAGACGGCACAACCCCTATGGAAATTTCAGTTTTGTAGTCATGACGGAAATATTCTTAAAATTGACTGTAACCGAAAAAAGTAAGTAATAAATATTTGTCACCTGTAAGATATTTTTGGTATGTTACCTGATTAGAGCTCTGATAGCTGTGATAGTACAAGGTGCTAATTGAAGATGTGTTTCACGGATTATCACGGGTTCGTCTTTAAAGGGCCATAAATACCTGAAACAATGACGTTTTGGCTATTTCCGAGTAATATTAGCGGCAATGGATTAACAAATTTAAAAAAAAAGTCGGTAATCATATGAGTTAAGGTGTCGTGTCGCCAATTGCTTTGATGATGATGATAGGCAATACTTGTTCAATTATTGACGTTATTGATTAGCCCGCGCTTTAAAGTGCCGTGAATTTGGACTTTGAAGTGAATTTGTATTTTACTGTATCTTTTTTTTACCACCTGGAAATAGTATCATGTCAACGTGATATTCGTGCGCAAATTCGTCACTAAAATGAAGAATTTTTAATTAATCAATTTTTTTCTTCATAAATCGATCTATTATTATCATTATTACGCAAGTTTATTATTAATAATTAATTTTTTTATTAAAATTTTCTGTTTTCATTCTTTGAAAATTTATTTTTGCACCTGAGCCGAATTTTTATTGCATTTCATAATTGATGTTAATCAAACGGAGAAAAAGTTCCCCCCCTTAAAATCAAATAAGGTGTGTATTTAATTACGGCAAAAATGCCGTGGCAATTTCCAGCCGACAACTGAAAACAAGGACAATTTGATAACTTTGAAAAGAAGGTCTAAAAATAAAAAAAAAATCTTTCTTTGGCGTATTCATAAAAAAGTTCCAAAAAAAATTGGGAATTACAAAATCTGAGTAAACTGTTTGCACAATTTTTTGATTAAATAAAGTTAATTGTCCATTAAGTCATAATTTTGTTAAAAATATTTTTTTTTATCAGGTATTTATTAAAGATGAGCAATTTGTCTTGACAGAATTTCTAAAAATATTTTTTTCTTACCTTAAATTAAATAAACAAAACCAATTTTATTTTTGGGAAACTACAATTTGTAAATGGGAAACAAATGTTACTTTTGTGAGTTAAGCTTTGTTCTTTGAAGAGATCCGTGAGTGTAATGACGTGTTTCTGGGAAGTTCGAAGCCCAGGTTAAACAAAACAGGTTCATGGGATGTTCTTAGGAAATTTTCAAAATTTGTATAAGTATTATTTGTACTCAACTAAAAATATTTGTTAATAATAGTCAGATATTGTGGGTAGGGAGTGTAAACTTCAAAATATCCGGGAAAAAGTATGTTCAAGAGCTCAAAGTTCAGGTTAGCACGGGTTGAAGTTCAGGTTGGCATATTAAGTGTAGAAATAAATATGATTGTAAATATAGATAAATGAGCGGTCATCCTAGTATCGTACTAAATGATCGCTACTACTATACAAATGCTAAACTAATAAGACTTAGACTATGCCATATAGAATAGTGGGTGGCCATTAGGATTGTAAAGCTGCCCCGTATTTTCCGGAACGTCCGTATTTTCCCGGACGTCCCGCTCGCACCTTGACCAGCGAAGACAGAGTGGAAGCAACCGCGCATTATTCGTCTCTGCTGCTTAAAAGGTTGAAAGTAGTTTTGTTCGTTGAAAAATTATGTGACTTAGCTACCTTGGCGATGGGCATGTGCAACTGTTAGCAGTTTTTTGGAAAACTCAAAAAAAGAAAAAAAATTTTTTTTGAAATGCGTTTTCTCGATTTGCATGCATTTTACAGGAAAATTTATTAAACAAAAAATGTAGAGGATGTTGCGATCTACAATTTTTGTCATTGGCGCGATGTTGTACAACGAGAAGTGTACACAGTAGGTGGCGCTAAAGTCTCCAAAAAAGTGTTTTTCCACTTTTTTGTCCTGAATATATTATTTTAACGCAAAACTGTAAATGGGAAAGTTGTTCCTTAGATTGTTACCAACAACTTTTATTCAAACATTTTTTTCATATAACTTACCGTTTTGAAACTGCAGCTTGCAAAAGTATGAAAATTCCAATAATACGGCTCCATGCAATATGAGTACACATCTGAGGTGCACGTTTTATGCAGTATCAATTATTATTGATACTTCACAATAGATATGATAGGGGGCGTTCAAGTATTACGTAACGCAATTTTTGAAAATTTTTGACCCCCCCTCCCCCCTGTAACGCGCCGTAACGTTTTTCTGTACCCCCCCCCCCCCCTCCCTAAACGTTACGTAACACCCAACACTTTTACCTGAAAGTGACAATTATATGACGCAAAGTACCAGAAAGCCGCTAAAATAGCTTATTTATTGTTTTAATCGCGATTACCCGTAAAACATAAACGAAAAGGGTTGCTAAGTTGGGAGATTTGAATGCCCTATTTTTTTATTTAAATAAAAAAACAATGTTACGTAACGCGTTGTTCGAACGCCCCCCCGCCCCTGTAACGCATCGTAACGTTTTACAAACCCCCTCCCCCCAAAATGCGTTACGTATTACTTGAACGCTCCCATACAATAAAAACAATAATTAGGACCCATAAATTTACCGTTAGTGAGACTGCGCTGTATATGCATATACAGGGTGTCCCACATAAACTTACAAAGCGGCTGGCTGTGGATAGGTCTTGGATAGACGAACAAAAAATCGTATGGGTGGGGGGGGGGGAAATCGTAACGGTTTAGCCGCTAGGGCGTTTTGAAGTTTTTTTGCTAGAGTTTTACATATCACCCTGTATTTTTGTAACCGTGTAACCCATTTTCATGACTATGGTACCGGTGTACGCAGAATTCCCCCACCTATCTACGACGGTAAAAATAATGGTCCTATCTTATAAACTTTTGGAGTTATGAGTCGCCAAAGTCAAAATTTTGTATTTGTTTCACTAAAATTTCAACTAAAACCACCTTTTTCTCCAAAAAATACGTAATAAACCTAAACTTTTTTTTCCAAAATTAAGAAGTTTGGACAATTTCCTATAAATAATGTATTACAAGTTTTATTCTAGGGCCTTTACTTTAGAAGTTATAAGCAATTTTAAAGTTAATATTGGCCTTTTTCGATGCTTATTTGGCACTTTTCGACAAAGCTCAGATGGAAAAGTACTAAAAAAGGACGAAATAGAGCCAATTTCAACATTAAAAATGCTTATAACTTCAAAAATAGAGGTTGCGGCGTAAAAGTTGTAATACATTATTTATAGGAAATTGTCCAAACTTTTTAATTTTGGAAAAAAAAGTTTAGGTTTATCACGTATTTTTTGGAGAAAAAGGTGGTTTTAGTTGAAATTTTAGTAAAAAAAATACAAAATTTTGACTTTGGCGACTCATAACTCCAAAAGTTTATAAGATAGGACCATTATTTTTACCGTCGTAGATAGGTGGGGGAATTCTGCGTACACCGGTACCATAATCATGAAAATGGGTTACACGGTTACAAAAATACAGGGTGATATGTAAAACTCTAGCAAAAAAACTTCAAAACGCCCTAGCGGCTAAACCGTTACGATTTCCCCCCCCCACCCATACGATTTTTTGTTCGTCTATCCAAGACCTATCCACAGCCGGCCGCTTTGTAAGTTTATGTGGGACACCCTGTATACAGCAATATAGCGCTACAGTACTTTGAAACGGTAAGTTATATGAAAAAAAAAGTTTAAAAAAAGTTGTTGATAATAATCTAAGGAACAACTTTCCCATTTTGCGTTTGCGTTAAAATAATATTTTCAGGACAAAAAAGTGGAAAGACACTTTTTTTGAGACTTTAGCGCCACTTTTACTTTTTTTGAGTTTTCCAAAAAACTGCTAACACATGCCCATCGCCAAGGTAGCTTAGTCACATCATTTTTCAACGTACAAAACTACTTTCAACCTTTTGGCAGCTTTTTCAGCAGCATACCTACAGATTGACTGTACTACGACTAAATCTCACACGACGATTATAAGTACTAGGGCAGTGGTTTCCAAACTTTATGATACTGCCGCCCCCTGTGTCATAAAAAACTCTTGCCCCCCCTTAAAATATATAAATTTGCATACTAGGTGCGGTGCGCCAACTAGATCTTCGGTATTTCTACATTGAATTACTCCGACGTATTTTAGGCGATTTCGACAAATGACCAAGTTTTATTTAGGATATTTTCTACCATTGATTTCAAATGAGTGTTTGAATACAATGTCGATTAAATGACCGCTATTCGATATGCTTCGGTGTGGCAAGGTGCCCCGTCTTTTGAAAAAACTCGTCAGACCTTTTTCACGTGTTTTCGAACACAAAAAGTGCACCTTAATAAGAAAAAATGCACATTAAATAACTACACTGATTTTAATAACAATTTAAAATATATTAACAATTTCTTCCACAACTTCCATTAATTCCACCTTACTATTGGGTACACTTTCTCCAATTATGTTCAAAATTTTTTACTCGCGTTTGTTGGCGATAGTTTCACTTTTTCTTTTTTCCTGTTCAATATTTCATTTAGACGCCCGCTCTCCCCCATAAGGGAAGGGGGTATCTAATTGTCATTTTTTTGGGCTGACGATGGATAGATAATATTTTCATTTTAATTATTTGGTAAGTTAGGTTTATTTTAAAAAAAAAGCAAGAAAATTAAATGTCCAATGTATTATATTTTTAGCTGAAGATGTCATAAAAAATATTAATGTCGAAAGGTCAGTCCATCCTATATATTTTAATGAGATAATTTTATAAAAAATACATATGGATTTCCAAGGCTCAACAATAAAATTTTAATGATTTTTTTACCTGCACAATATAGCGCGGACCATAAAAAATATCGAGTTGGTTGAGGTGCCGTTGGAAAAGTATTAACGAAAATATGATCTGAAAAGATTTTCATAAAATTCGGTCGAACCGTTTTTTTATTTAAACGACGTTCGTGATTTTTGTACATGCACCCTATCGCGCAAATAAAAACCGTATCGACTTCTTTGAGGTACCGAAAGAAGAATACTAACGAAACAAAATTCATAACATTCGGTCGGGCCTTTTTTTGTTTAAATGAAAAAACTTCGGCTAAGTGTCAGAAAGACCTTAAATTGATAAGTTTTGCTAATATCTAATGAGCTCGATAGAAAGAGGCCCGTTCTAAACGAAGTGATCTTTATTGAATTCTGCACAGCGATATCTTGCCAACAAAACTTCATTTGTCAAAATCCGACCGCTTTAAAAATCGTTCAAAATTACGTTATCCTTTACAAACATCACGAATTTTTCAAACCTAGGATCGGCCCTTTTTTGACGGAGAATTGTTTTCTACGTCCTACAGTTTCAGGAAATTGCGGTTCATCGCGTAATTTCCGGTGGTTACCGAAAAATTTGTTCTTTTGGTCAAGTACTTTACATTAGTTTTGCTAATATCTCCGGAAAGCTTTGGGATTTCCAAATGAAGTCATTCGCTTCTTAGTTTAGCAGCGGCACTTCACCACGCACAATGCAAATCCGAACAGTAGGTAATAACAAACGATTTTGGTAGGTAATAACAAAGCGGATGCCCTGACTACTAGAAAACCAACTACCTAAGTGCAGATGCCTCATGGCAATCGGAAGCTGAATATTAGTAATTGCTAGAAGAGATTGCTCCAGTAGGGACAGTTCTGTTTACCAAAACACTTCAAGTGGAAATATTCCTTTTGCTTCCAAGGGCATCCGAGTTTCGGTTGCGTATCAACGGGCATCCGAGCAGTTCAATGGCAGTTGTCTGTTTTTATATCCCGGACTACCTGTATTTTACACCCAAATCGAATGATAAAATTAATTGAAACGGTATGGCAAGATTCTGCCTCTCCAACCTCCTTTGAGGTCGTCCATAAATTACGTGAGGCGATTTTTTCGATTCTTCGATCCCCTCCCCCTTCCTAATCTGACGTGACATTTTTCTGATTTTAAAAAATCTCTAGTGTTTAACACTAATTAATTATAAATAACTGATAATTCGAACTCCTACTTGCCCTTCCTCTATTACACTCACTTTTCTCGCTTCTAGTGAACATACAACTACCAAACGTAGTTATCATAATCAACACGGGACCCTTGCAGCACTCGCCGAGTCTCGCGTTTGGCTGGCCGGTGGCGGCTAAACAATCGAGAGGTTACTATTACCGGAGTTACATGACAAACCGAAAGCAAACTGAACTTAACTCGATCTGAGTTTGTATATTCGGTCGAGTGTTATATGACATACTGAACATGGATTTTTAGTTGTCATTTCGGTTTGGTTAAATGTCAGTTCGTCGTATTTCGCTCTTAAACATTTTATAAATGTGTTCATTTGTATATTTTTTGCCATCTAACAGTTTTAACACGTTCTTTTCTTTCATAATGTCCTAAAAAAAACACTTTACTTCAATCTAAATTTTGGGTTCATTTTACAGTCGTTAGTTACATGATACTCCGACCGAAAATTGTACTCAACCAAGCAAAAACTTGTGAACCCACTCAGAACACGTTCGGCACAATTTTAGCGGTCGGTCGCTGGTTAGATGACACAAACCGAACCGAAATTTGAACTCAGTTCGTGTTGAGTGTGTCATGTAACCTCGGTATATGTTACTTTCTAGCGTGCGGCTTGTGCAGGATTTAGCCATATCTTAAAGCCCCTATCACACACAGATCAACGGCAGTCCGTGGTCTGTAAGTTTTCGCCTTGAAGTCAAGAAACACCACACAGCTCCCCGGCCGCCAACTGGATGGGGCCTGCAGTCCAAGAAAACTCATAAAAATCTATGTGTGGGCAGCACGTAAATTGTTTCAATCGACCTCTTCATACAAAACTCCAATTTTTGTATGAAGAAGTCGACTGAAACAATTTACGTACTACCACCGCAGAACTTCTATCTAGTCTCAAGCCGTGAACTTACGGCATGATTTCACGCCGTACCCAGTCGGACCTAAACGTAAGGCGCGAACTAGGCGCGAAAACCATATACACTCGATTTGGCGGCGAGGCAATACATTTAATTCCTCCGTGCCAACTTTGCATTGTGTCAGTAAATATGGTGGTCCGTGTATTTTAAAAGTCACCAGTCACCATCCTGTTTGTGCCTTTAAAGATTTCATTGAGGGCATGAACATTTTTGCACTTGCATTAACAACCTGCTATGCCAAATGTCACGGATTGTCAGGCGGATATCTGAAGTCCTCATCGCTCACTTGTGGGGACTTCGTCGGGCCATGCCTGTCGACCTGGCCCGCCGACGGCCTGTAAGCGACCCCCATTCAGTGGAGAAACACGTTTTACTTAATTTAACCCAGTTTTCTAACAATTTTACACTGTTTCTTGAGGAAAAAAATTACGTGATATTTGCCTAGACCCCCTCCCCCTCTCCTCCACGTAAGATTGGTTGAGATTTGGATCGACTCCCTCCCCCAAACACCACACATAATTAATGGACGGCACCGTACTTCTCGTGCGGATCGAGCTGTTTATTGGTGTCCTCTACCATATACTTTCAATGTGGACGCAGTCTCTTCAAATCGATATTTTTCTTTTTAATTGGCTAGTGAAAACTTCTGAACGTGTTCAAATTTTCAAGTTTTACTCAAAATAGTAGATTCTTATCATATGCATAATTGATAATTCACAGCAATATCACCTGATAACGATTTAATTCGATTAACATACACAAAAAAATGCTCATTTGAATATATCTCAAAATTCCTCAATCTGATCTTGTAGTGAAGCGATTTTTAATTGTTAATTAATTCTATTTTTTTTTTCATTTATTTTTACTTTCTTTCAAATAAGATAAGAAGTGAAATATGAGGGGTAATAATTATTGCTGTCGTAAATTAATAATGGAAAATATTAAAATATTTCAAGATTAGTTGAAGAGCGGTGATTTTTTTGCTGTGCCATTTGGGCGTGAGCTGAGAAAATTGCAAAATAATTTCATTAAATTGCCTAAGATACAAGAGGGGTCATTTTTTATTCAATATTATTGTCAATAAAATTTAGGAATTTTATCTATAGGAAGTGTACATTTTTGAACTTTTTATTTGATCAGTTCAGAAGCATGCTTGTTGAACTTTTGACTTATTCGAGTATTATCAGAAAATGGCCTTGGTTTTGACGATGATTTGTTGTTATCATGTTATGTAAATATTATTCAACTGAATGTTTGTTTTAATGTGTTGTTAATTTCAAAGTAAGCAACAAGTTTTTGAGGATATATGTATTAATAGTGAGAATTTTTCGCGTTCACTTAAAAAATCCTTTTTGTATTTAAAAATGAAAAGAGTGTTGACCCATTTTATAATACAGGGATTTCCAATAAGAATTTTTTTTGCAACTATCTATTCAAATGCGTGAATTTTAATTGCAGGATTAATGAACAAAAACATTGCGAGTTGTGTTTATTAATAGATACATCAGTTAATATCCATCTTTTTTCAAATTTAAAAGCATATGCTACATACACCTAAGGAAGGGGTTTCCGACGAATAATGCCTCCAAGTTATATAGATGGCAGAAGGCTTGGTAGCTCAGAGTGCTAGGTTTTTGTGTAATCTACTGACGTAGGCATCAAACAGATGATTTCTTGATAGAATCCCAAAATTTTTCAGTACTTAACCAGGATACGACGCACAGTGGGGCTCGCTCATAGAAGGTTCTGTTCAAAACTCAATTTTCAAAACGTGGAAATTTTTCAAAAAAATTGTATCATCGTAGTTGTAATAATGTGTATCAGATCACGTGTAAAAATATTAAGTCGCTGACTGCTATGAGTCATCGAGAGCATGAGCATAAAGTTCATAGCTTAGGCAAAATAATACTTCTGCGAAAAAGAAATGCCAGTTTATGCGCGATATAAAAAACCATAAAATCTATGGAAGTGTATTATGTCGGTGATCAAGCAAGGTATGTCGATTCTTATATAATTTTATATTATATTATAAGTTCATTGGTTTCTGATTCAGGGCTTAAAATTTGTGGTTGTGTATATTTTTTCGTAGGGGGTTTTTTAAATGACATTTTCTCGAAAACGCGCAAAGTTTTGCCTCAGTATGTACTCGCACGGAACTACCGTCTAACTCTTCGCATTTTAAGCATGAAATTAAATGAGCAAGCGCGATTTAATGACCATATATTCCAAATCACCAAACAAGCTTTCCAAGGGGTTTCTTAACAGGAGCACGTTTTTTGTTCAGCCAACACTCCGGGCATTCAGCCTTGTCTCGAATACAACGTGTTTATTTGAGTTGGAGCCTAGAAAACCACCTTAGATTATGTCAACAAGGTGCGAAACCATGCCATTAAACCCATCAGTTATGATTTCTTTTGCTCCCCCATAGACTTATTGAGCTACCGGAGAGATGCAGCAGCTTTGACAAAATTTGACTGTTCGACTGAAGTTAACGCCTTCCTGTCTAAAGGGTAATATCTAGAAGCTAATTCATAAATAGGACGAAGAATCATCCTCAGCCAGCATTTCCGAATTCTTAAGGCCCTCATACAACTGCTCCCCATTATAGCGCCGATCCATTGATCCGGGTCCAAAATTAGGATCATACACACGATGAGAGGGCGCAAATTGTTAGGTAGACCACGAGCCCATCCAAAATTCCCCACACGCTGAGGTTTTTGCTTGGCCCGGCGCCATTTGGAAAGATTGATCGCTAGTGTATGACGGTCTTTACAACCTAATGTTCATCGTCATCTGCGCTTTCGTCTCCTAGACCACTCCATACCTATCTTATTCTCTTCTTTCCTAAACTAAACTTACTTCCTGAATCTGAACAACTGAATGAGCTGGTAGTACAAATGAGATGCTGAGGCCTTGCGTTTTCACACAAAAACTTAGGGTGATTCATAGTTTTTATGACTAGCTGGGACCCGGAGATATGAATTTTACACATGAGAAGTGCCTCAAAGAAAAGGTATGTACATGCAAAATTAATGCATATCTTCAAAATGTAACTATTTATAACCGCCAACGAAACAATAAATTATTATTTTTGTAAAATTTCTAGATATTTTTTGTAAATCGCACATTCCTTTTTGGATTCCTGAAAAATATTCAATATATTGGTATATTGATTCCACAAATTTCTTTAAAAATCTTTTTTTATTCCTGAAAAATACTAGTTTTGTTATTTTTTCGAAAATGACAGATTCAATTTAATGACAATTTCACATTTGCGAAATTAATAGCAGTTATCCATTGCGCAACTGTCAAACAATAAGTAGGAAATAAAGCTATCAAAACCTTTCATTTGATACCCATGTCGACGGGGTTATAAAGAAAGTGGTAAGCCACCGGTATATTGAATATACTACATTGCTTATTGCATTTTACTTATCATACCTCTATGTTCCGTAATTCTTATATATTAAGATATTTTATTTTATTTGCTTTAATGTATTGCGTTATTTAAAATCAACACTAGTCGACGAAAAAATATAAAATTAGAATTTTGCTTCGACAGCTCCTAAAAGCAGTTAGTACTGCAATCGAAATTTGCCCTTGTATCGTTATACCCAAAAATATATACCAGTAGTAAAAGTGCATTTTCTGCTTATAACACAAATCGTTAATCTCTATCGGCTAAGTTGGGTAACCCCTTCCTCCCGTAGACGTAGTCAAAGCTTCCAAATTCCACATATTTTCTTTACACATTAGGAGTCCGATTTAAATCTTTGATTGCCCGATATTTACTATATTTCTGCGTATAGCATGCAAGAATCCGATTATTTCTACAGAAAGTGTCACGATTATTGTAATCAATCAAAAATAGAAGCAAAACAGAGAGGGGCGCAAAAAGCCCGCAATCACAACCCTCCGTGAGCGGAAGAGCCCCATGCCAATATTCGATAAAGCGACGAACTACACGGAGCCCACATATCGAGCTTTTGTTGTCGTATTGTTGTTGTTATTATTGTTCCACCCTCAATCGCCGTGCTTGTCTTATCAGCATCGTATCACGTTTAAGGTGAAATACTACTTTTTTTAACAGTCTTCATTGTCGTTCGTCTACTTGTTCCTCTTCTTCTTCTTCTGCTTCTACTTCTTCTGCTTCTACTTCTATTTATTTTCTACTCCAAATCATGAAAGTTTTGTGATAAGAAGATGATTCTCACCTCAAGCAAAAATAGTAAGACATGCCGCGACATTTCGAATCTTCGTTACGAACATCGACCGAGTTTTCCCCATTTAAAACCGCCGTCCAACGTTCTACTTGATTCGAGTATGGTTGAAGACCGGTGACCACCAGTTCGATATCGACCGTTTTCGTACTTGTTTCGTAGTCGTAGTTGTCGCATTCCCAGGTTCGATGTCGATTTTTCTTTTCGACGATTCCCCGAGTCCGAATTGTGTGTTTTTTATTTCATATATTTTTTTCCTTCGAGAGAGTATTAGACCGACTCGAAATATTGTGTCTACAGCGAAAAATTTTTTAGTCAGTCGCTAGAACTCATTGAGGTAACACGTACCGAATTCATATCAGTTGAGTAACTGCTAGAAAAATTTTTCAAAAGTAAAAAAAATAATTTTTATTTTGAGAAAAAAAAGTTTATTTTTTGAAAAATAAAACGAAATGCGCGGTGAATTTTTGAAAATAAAAATTTTTGATTTTTATTTAAATTATTAAAAACGAGAATGAAAGAAAAAGTGAATTTTAAATATAAATTTGAAAAAGAAATCGTACAAGTGTTCTCAGATTTTTCTTGATTAAAGTAGATATTATATTTGCAAGAAAAGTGAATAAAGTGAATTTTATTATGGAATAGAAAAGTGAAGTTCTAAATACAAGAAAATATATTGATCATCACTTTATATAATAAAAATATATTTTAAACAAGTAAAATTTGAGTGTCCAAGAATCCTGATTGTGAAAAAAAAAATATTATTATAGTGTAACTTAACACCTTACGACTAGATGTGCATAAATTCTCCCACCCTTGCCTAATACTTTTGCAAGTGTATATTTAAGGGGTGAATAACGAAAATCGGATTAAAATTCGCCTATTTTTCTTGTAATTTCTGATTGAAAAAAATTCCTTGGTATTACAAAATTACTACAATAACAACAAAAAAATCGTTTTGTTTAATGCAAAAAGCTTTTTGTTATTAAAAAAAAATAAATGCATGGAGCTTTTCCGACGACGTCTACATAGAAATGAAATGATCCACATTTGTTAATGAATGCATCAGCTAAGTCTGCTCTTTATTATTGTAAGTAACTAATTTTTTTTTACTTTTATTTACACTTAATTACAACAAAATTAATGCGAATTTTCAGCAAATAAACAAAAACTTAAATATTAAATAAGAATAAAAGTTGATTTTCTTATCTCTGTTTTGATATCTGATATTTATTGAAATCTGAGATATAAATATGATGATTTTACTCGATTAAAAAATGTTTTTTTTTTGTTCTGTTCTTTTCGCTATGCTTAGCTTATCCTTCTTAAATATTATGAATATGCGAAAATTTTTATATTGAACACAAATATACTATATGTGACTGTTTATGTCTATCATACAATCCTAACCGGTTAGAGTTTAGTCAAGATAATTTTCATACTGGTAGACAGCTGCATATAAAACCCTTGATCGGGAGTCGTCTAAAAAGATTCCTTCATATTTTTTTTTTTTAATATCTAGATCTTTATCAGATTTCTGACTCCTTTCATCGTCCTCTCAATTAATTAAGAGGCTCGCTTAGAGTAATTCTTGTTCCTGGAATGTTTTAAAGATATTTTGACATCAATAATTATTATGATTAATTTTAATTAGTTTTAATAGGTTTTTTTTTTTGCTTTTATTGATGTCGTTGAATAGGATAGGTTTTAGTAAAAAAAAAGAAAATTAGGTTCTTTTAAATGAATGATTTAAAGCAAAATGTAATTTTTAGTGCAAACATTTCTAATATCTAAAATAACATTTTGCACCTACTGCTGTTACAAATAAAAAACAATTAGTACACAATTTCGTGATTTAATATAGGTGATCGGTTTTACGATAGGAATAACTTGAACTTTCATCAATATAATGTAGTTTGATTTCTTTAACATTTATATTTGACAAAACATTTTTATTATGAAAGCTACAATTTAAAACAATATTTACAATTTATTGGAATTTAATAACCAAATTAGCAAACATAATTTACTTTGTTTTTGGTCACGTTCAATACAATCCTTTAAAGAAACGTATTCGAGAAACTTTTTAGCCTGTTTAAAAACCGCATGTTCTCTATCTAATACCAAGTCGAACAAAACTGAGCACATATTTGCTGAAGTTCGTTAAATACGTTTCAATAAGAAACTAAAAAATTCAATTTATTTAAATTTATCATATAGCATAACATAATGTAGTTTGTAAAAGTATTCCGATGGTTATTCTTCTTTTTATTGGTTCAGTAACTGAAAAAACTCAATCTGAAGGTCCATTGAATTTATCACAGATTTTAATTGATACACTGTACAAAAAACTTGCAAAACAGTCCTGGAAGTTTTATTAACATGCAGTTCTGGAAGTTTAATTCACAAAGTGTGTTGTAAATCAGTATTTCATATCGCGATGAGTAATTTTACTGTAGATTTACATTTACACTGTAAAAAAAATAGTGTACAGTGTGCAGTTTACAGTGTACTTCTAAATTAAATTAAAATCACTTTAATCGCTAAATTTTATTTAATAGTGCAGGTTAATTGGTTGTATTAAATTTTAAAATGACTATCTTTATAATCAAAATGATTCGTATACTATTTATCCAATTCCACTATATCCACAAAAAGTGATATTATAGTAGTACGTGATGAAATGTTATGTTAAAAAAGTACTTGAGCGGAGCGGAGAACGTAAAATTTGTGTTATTCATCATTCTTTTAGTCATGTCTATTGAATAAGCCTTTGTATTGTACAAAATGATTTATCTAGGCTGGGGGTTTGGAAACCGCTGGACAAGGGTGCCATTCAAATCTCCATTGACTGTATCAATCAGCGCAGGAATATAGCAGCCTTGTTAAAGCTGTATCGCTATTACCATAGTATTGTTCCACTGAAACTATCGACCTCTTGCCTGCACGGCAATATTTCCTGCAACATAATACTAGCTACCCTCGGTTTGTCCTCACAATGGGCAATCCCCCTTTTCGCGTTCACTAATGTCTAAAAATTCGTTTATTAATAAAACAATTTGCCTGTGGAACAATCTTTCACAATCAATTTTCCCGAACTCGTTCATCATCCAAGAGTTCAAATGTAAGGCTCATCGCCATCTACTTGAACAAACCCCAGACCTCCCTTTAAACCCCATGTTGTAAAATTTGGTAAAACATTTATATTATGAAAAATTGGTACTTATAGGATAAAATGTGACAATTAATTAATGAAGAATTTTATTTTACTTTTTATCTTATAATAAGCAATTTTCAAATTGATGATTGTACGGTGCTCAGGTGTCAACCTTTATACTACCAGTCCGTCATGTCGTGCAATGTAGCAAGCCCCATTTAAATTACCTAGTTTTCATTTTGACAGACGCTACGAAACGCAACGCAACGCTGCTATGTAACTGGGCCTTAATACAAAATTAGTAGCTCTTTTGAAGATTTTGTGACAGGCCTACGCGAATAATCCTAAAAATAACGGAGGTTTAAAGCCTTCCAAACAGATTCCTCCATAATCCATGAGTTGCATTTCAGCTTGCTCAGTCACTCAAATTTCATTTTCACATTATAACCCCGTCGAACACTTTAGGGCCGTAAACACCATCGGAAATGATGCTTAATATCAAATACTGTATGACATGAGCTTGGCATACTTGTCGAATATTCTCATAAATAATTTGTTGACTTTTGCCCGTTGCTTCTCCCGAGGAACTATCTGAAGTGGAATCTAAAATTACGAAAAACGTCCCAGAAAAACTTAGAAATCGTTTTATTCACTACAATATACATACATAAAATAACTAAGTACACTTTCACGGAAAATTATATCAATCTTGTTTAATAATTGTACTAAAAGTGGTGTTAGTTTTCAGGTTCGAATACCTCGGATTTCGACTTTTTACACAAAGCAAACGAGGTGCAACATCATTTCTTATCCTCAACCCTAGACTTTGTCTGAGGTAATCTTGGTTAATGTTTCTGATAATTTCATAATTAATAAAAGTTGCTTTCATTGACGAGCCTTAAATTATATAATCTAAAATTACAAAAAGTGTTATAACACTCTAGTTTATACTTTATATATATATATATATATATATATATATATATATATAAATTAAGTGCATTAAGTAATTCTAAAAAACATGAAATGACATAAAAACAAAATTTAGGAAGGTACTATCAATTTGCACTGCAATACCGACCTTTCCAATAATTTATTTAGTTTAGCCGCAATTTAGCCAGTATTCGCACACGCCCTCGTATTTGCCTTCAAAAATTTGGTTGTCCAGAACCCTCATCGTCTTCCAAATCAAAATCTCCACCTTTCAATCTAATGAATCAGTACTTACAATTTATACGATGACTTGAAGATGGCGAAGTCCTTAAATAGAAACATTTCTTGCAAATTACTTTGTTTGGCACATAATTGGATTTCCCTTGTTTTATAGCACGAGGTCTAACGATACGATAGCGGAAATAAAAAAGAGGCTGACACTAAAAAATGTAGCAGTCATTACACCTTTGCAAAAAGTATTACTAACAAAAATCTGAACAGTGAGACATAAGCGCCCAAAAAATATAAACCGGGATCCAGTCCTGGCCTCTCGCGTGTCGTTCACTGCAAAGGCGGTGCAACTCCACATTTCAAAACACTAGAGGTTGACCCGCTTTGGAGTCACATTCCGTAACATCCCCCGCTACAAAACCAAAGCAACTCCAGAAGTGCACTTACAGTTGTGTACTTACAGTGCACTTCTTTAGCCCCTCTACCCCCACGCACAACGAAAGATATGACAAACTGCGACTCCAAAGAAAATCAATCTCCATTACTCTAAAATAGGGAGCAACACCTTTTTTTATGTGTTAGACTAGAGAAAGCCCTTTTGTACTGTCCGACAATCTATTTTTTGTTTAGAGTGCAGCGTCAAACAGCAGCTCTAGTCAGAAGATAGAAGGAGGAGAGAGAGAAGTGGAGGAAAGAACTGCCACAACCTAGCCGCGATATTTTTATTCCACCTATTTCCAACCATGGCGACTCGGACATCGGGGCATCGAGAACAACTAGCTGGAGTGTTATGCCTCCTGAAATGAGTTGAATCTCATCAACCAACCGATGTCATGCGCTTGGTGGAGCGGGGAAGGGAGGACTAGGAAAAGCAGTGAATCAGGAATGTAAAGAGATAAGAAGAAAGAAGCAAAGTTATGTAGGTAGGAAAGTGTGAAAGGCGAAGGACCGTGGCGCTGCCGGGACTCGAACCAGGGACCTCTGGGATGGCAGCCAGGCGCCTTACCCCTAGACTGCCGAGACCCCTTTCCTACATAGAACGACACAAATGCTGATCGTTTCGTAATAGTTCTTGTTTCCGGGTGAGGTTATAAGCCTCACACCAACCATACTTGCAAGGGACTAGCCCGATCATATTAGTCTATCCTCTCTCATAGGATAATTACCAGTGGCCAACGCGAGGAGGTTTTAATCGCACTTCCATCACCCTGTAGTAGTTGCGGTACGTGCATGTTATGCTACATGTTATTCCCACTATTCCGCTGATAACTGACTACTGAAAATATTACCTAGATTAATACTAACGAAAACTTGTTACATATAAGAAATTCGATACAGCAAAAACAGGCGAGCCAGAGAGCGACAAATCGGGAGGAAAATGTTGTACAAACGATATATAATAGATGGTTTTGATAGAAATCGCATAAATTATAAAACTTTGCAAAGCATTTTTCGATACAACTTTAAAACTACCATATTTTGCAATAAAATTTAAACATTTCAAAAATACAAACATACATTTTGGGTTATAGTTCAAGGAACGAAAAAGACTCCCCAAAACTGTAAGAAAATGCCATAGACCTATTTGTCAAGGAATTTATTTTGTATCGAAATGATATGTGGCCATATTTATTTTCACATTTTCGCAAAAGAATGATAAATGAACGAAACCCAACATTCCGCATTTTAGTTTATTGATTTCTAAGAATTTTAGGATAAGTTGAACTTAATAGCAAGAACGGATATGATATTAATAGTTGTATCCTGGTTTAAAGATTTATATTATGTATTTTTTTAAATACAAAAAACAATATTATTAATATTTTCTCATATTTTTTATTTTAGGTGGTGATTTCGGGTGCATTATGTACAGTACAAGATTTTGTAATAATGTCAAAGTGTGCACGCAACAAAGCCATTCACATAGCTCACGACGGAAAAGTATCTGTCACAGACATTCCAATGACACGTAAGTGAAATTTTTAATTTTTTTATATTTTCTTTTAATTTTATAATATTTAAACATATTTTGTTTAATTTTCTTACAAATATCGCTCACCACGCAATAGTACTATTTTTTGAAAACGAGGCTACCTATATACATATAACAGTGCATATACTTCTTCAGTCATTATACCACATATAAGTTTCGTTTTTAGTAATTTGAAAAAACAAGCTTTATCGATATAAAAATTTATGGGACCCATAAAACCGGCCATTTTTATAGCGAAAAACACTAATGTTCTCTTATCGACAAGAAACGTTACAAGAAAACCTTTGGAGCTGTTACTTAAGTCCCTTAACAGCACTCTTTCACGCACTGTTACATCAATACAATATGCAACTTAACGGCTATTCTATGGAACTTATATGCAATAAAAAATTATGAACTATAATTAAAACATTTTAAACAATTGGAAACAACAACAACAAAGAAACTTCTTTCAATTTTTATGCTGCTACAAATAGCCTTGTGAAAAAGCTTTTCTATTCCAGCTGTTTCAACACACAAAAATTCTTTTAATTAACATTGAATTCCATTTGGTTAAAAGGTAAAGAATGCCTTAAGGTCTCCGTTTAAGAAAAAGAAGGCAATGAGATTATTTATTTTGATTGTAACATGCTTCTTGATAGCAGCGAAACATGCAAAGCTAAATAAATACGGGAGTAAATCATAACTTAGTCGATATTTTGTCGATATTTTTTGTTGAAAGTTACCAGAGTTTTTTTAACAGGTAATATGTTTTAGGGGATTCTGTAACCGTATGATAGGTGTTAATTTCTGTCGATGTAGTGATGATTCATTGTTATATAGAGCAGCAGCTGTTAAGTGTTACATTATGACTCTGCGCTAAGGAATATGGTATGGTTTATAGCATACCATATTTTCTTTGAATAAACACGCGTTCGCTTCCTAATTGTTAACAGTACCAGAAACACTCGCAGTTAGTTAATATTTAATTTTTAGTCAATACTACCCTCACAAAATTTATAATACTTTCAATATCAGCAATATCGGTAATCAAAGTTGTTAGTAAAAAACTTTACTCCAACTCAATCACCAAAGTCAAGCAATATTTATTTATTTCGGTAGTACTTGGATAGAGTACCATTTTCGAAAAATCCGGAGAAGACCATTACATTCTTCTTACTTTCTTTAGATGATGCCTGATATTACCCTATGCAACGTTGTTTTTCCAAATGCATAAACTGAAAGTCGAAAGAAGATGGATTAACCTACCCGGCATCAATTTAATACAAAAACGTTGAATAAGAGTTTACCTTGTTCTTATTTTTTGTTTAAAGTGGGTAGTCCAATTCTAACAATATTTTTTAAAAAGTAATGGTAACCGATCTCCCTTCTAACTCAATGAACAAAGTAAATCTAACAGCTGATCATTCTCTTCATTCTTCAGGTTCTGCGATGGAATGAATTTTCAAATATTCCATTCCAGCCGCGCTTCGAATATTAATCTGAGCTACCGCATTAACGTGGCTGGAAATGATGCAAAACCGCGCAATCCAAATTATCGGAGATGGCAGCTTTTTCTTCCCAGTTGACTGTTTGAACCACCGCAGGAATGTAGTAGCCTTCTCAACGTTATATCGCTACACCAAAACGACTGTTTCATTGTAATGATCGTCCTTCTGTCAATATGGTTCACGCAGCGAAAGACACATCCTTGACCTTAACTTGGAACTAGGAACCTTTTTTCGACCGAATTGTGACTAGTGATGACACTCTTTTGTACAAAAATGGCGACAGAAGGAGTACTCGGATTTTTTTATATTTCAGACACATTGTGAAAAAATCAATTTGCACTTGAAAGGCGGGACAGAATTTTGAAAAGCTGTTATTGTGTGGACGCATTAGATTGGTTAAAACTCTATGGGGAAAAAAGCGCGTGAAAAAATATCATGTCGTATGGACGGGGATATAAAGTAAGCCGTCATCATCGCAAGGTCAGGATTTGAGGGTTGGGGAAGAGTACTTTTAAAATTGCACTGCACACTTCAATATGAACCTTCAAAATTGCACTAATGCTGGGTCCACCCGACACTTTTGTTCTCAGTCTTTTTTCTTATAGGTTTTTATACAATTAACAAATGTAGCTACGTTAAAACAGCAGAAACAGAATGTATGCACGAACTCGGCCTCTGCGGACTTTCAAAAGAAAATTATTTTTTTTTGTCTAAAGAGACTTTCCATCTACTTCTAACAAAAGTCGCTGTCCTCCATACGAATAAAAACAAGTTAAAATTATTACCTGTTTTTATAGCAATGTTGATATACCTCCACCCACCATAAACCTTCGATTTCATGTAAACACCGATCTGTGTAGACATTCTTTCATTAGGTACTAGAATAACTCGACTGTGGAACAACCTCCCACAGTCAGTATTCCCGATCCCATACAACATCCAATAGTTCAAACTCAAGGTTCTTCGCCACCTCTTTATGCTTCCCCAGACTCCTCTTAAAATAGCATATCCTCTTTCTCTCCTTCGAGTTAAGCTTACTACACGTAAGGTTACTTTTATATCCTTGGAGCTAAGTTCACATGACGCACTGATAATACTAAGGGCGACACATAAAACCAACTGACCCAATATATGGATAAAAGCTAAAACCTGCTACACTCGCACAATATTCGAATTAAGTTTCGGCGAAAATCCCTTAAACTGGGTCAGTATGCTAGATGCAAGCTCAGCACTATTGGTTCAATGCTGTTGCACGAAAAGATACCAAAATTAGTTGGAGTGTGGGTTTGACTCCTTCTGTCCATACGATCATACGACTGGACCGAAAGTGAGTTAGAACGTATTTCATTTAATCGAGTTTAGTAGATATTAGAAAAAGTTATGAGAAAGAGCTGTGTTCTGACACTTAACCGTTTTTTCATTTAAACAAATAAAAATTCTTATGAAATTTTTTCGAACATTTTTTCGTTAATACTCTTCTTTCGGTACCTTATAGCTTTTGGTTTGCGCAGTGCGGGTACAAAAATCACAAATATCGCTTAAACAAAAAAACGGTTCGACCGAATTTGATGAAAATCTTTTTAGATCATATTTTCGTTAATACTCTTCCAACGGCTTCTCAACTAAGTCCATATCTTTTATGGTTCGTTCGATATCGTGCTGGTACAAAAACACTTATGCCGTTTAATCCAAAAAACGGCTCGACCGGATATTATAAAAATCTTTTCAGATCATATTTCAATTAATACGCTTCGAACGACACATCAACTTGTTTGGTTCGTGCGATATCGTGCAGGAAAAAAATGATTTCATACGTCAGCACACACTCACAATGGCTTAATCTAGAAAGGCCCTAACACGCATTTTGCGAATTTCACAGGAAAGCCGAAAAACGTTTAAAATTAGAGAGTTTTCACAGTTTTGCGTTAAATTTCGCATCACTTACAAAATGAAGCATGACAAGTTGTTGCAGTTGCAGATCTCCCAAATTTCTGGAAAATGTTTAGCTACGTACAGGTTATAATTTACCATCAAAATTTCAATTTTGAAAAATTTGATGTTAGGGCCTTTCTAGATTAAGCCATCGACATACTTGTTTAATTTTTGCTTAAAATGCAATTGAAGCCTGGAAAATGAAAATATGTTGAAAATTTCGATTTTTATTTTCGGACCGCTTACTTCCCTATAAACTGGGAAGTTAATTATCGCTTACTGTTATACATTTTGACAAAAATTCTGCTCCATTTGCTAACTAACTAACTAACTTTAATCTATTCAAAGTTAATTTGAAAACACAAATAGTGAATAAAAATAACAACAAGATAGATACAACCAACCATACCATTACAACATCATCAACATTGCAAGCACGTCTGCCAATCAATATTCATCCTAAATCAAATTGTAACTAGATGCCAATAATATTCTCATTTGAATGCTGACCTTATTTCATGTGATAATAACAACAACAGCATCACAAATTTTGTGCAACATCTCTCTCGCAAATTCATCTCGCTAGAAATGTTTTTTTTCTGCTGTTCCTCTCTCATAAATAAATCAGAATACAGATTGCTTTTCCGACAAAAACACAAAACTTTCTTTCGCATGAATGTATTTTTCAGGATTTACCATATATACCTACTGAAGCTCTTCTTAGGTATCTTTACATTTTTTTTTTCGGCTTAATACTATGCATTTCTCTTAACAGGTGTGAAAAATTTATTACCCTGTGGCATGAGCCGCAAAACGGAGATAACACACATTGAGCTATATTCAAGGCGAATTGCATGAGCCTTTCTTTTCCATGCCTTTATAGCATACTTAAAATTGTATAGTATGTTGCTGGAGAGGAGAGTTTTGTCTTGTAATGCATCTTAAACATCTGCCACAGGTGACTTATAAACTAAGAAAAGCGAAAAGAAGATATAATTTGTGTAGAACGGTACATAACAGATGGGTGATTTGTAACTGCTGAAAATAGTCGAGTCTAGGCATTAGTTGTTGGTCCACTTGGGCAGTGATTTTTTCCAGGGTGCTATTTCCCATTTGCAAATTATAAGCAAGATTTGTTTTTTCTTTTTCTTTTTTTTTGTTGAAAAGAATAACAAAAAAAATTTTCCATTCTATTCAATTTGTTTTCATATTCACACAGCAACGTTCAAGGTAGTCACGTTTCCTAAAACTAGTTACAACTTCGGTATTATTTTTTTTCTATCTCCGTACCCTCCGAATTCAGGTGTCATTGTCTCCAAGCATGTTTAAGCCTCCAGCCCAAACCATAATGAGATTTATAAACAGATCAAAAGGGTGTAGATCTAGCCTTAACACTTGTTAACAGGAATATCTACATACTAGTCGGCAGTTTCGGACAGGTAATAAAACCCCTGTATAGTGTACACAAGCGTGAATACCCAGACGAAAAAAAACCACGACCGAAGAGCATCTTTCTCCTTCAGTCTTAGATTTCATCAATCTCTTATGATTTCTTACTAACTGGATATCAAACGAACCGAAAATCTGTTTTTTTTTTTGAAAGCAGAATGTCCCGAGTCTGGTTAGTTAAAAATGTTCTATGTCCAAAACATAAACCTTGTCATTAGAATATTGTCGTCATCATTGGTCAAGCGTCATCATCATGTAGTCATCATCATCATATAAGATTAGTTGGAGAAGTTATAAATGGAGAACGAACATCAAAACGATCGTCATATAGTCGTCATTACAACTGTACACCCATCAGTCGCCAGGTATCACAGGTGACTGTCCAAATTACTATAACCAAGGAGTGAGAGGTGATAATAAGGAAGACAAACATTCAATGTGGAGGAAAGGCTTCTTTTATTTGAATTTGAAATTCTTGATAATATAACGCTGCACCTTCAGAGAGTTCATATACATGTAAATGCTAAACGATGGAATTTCAAATTCTAGGCTGTCTTTTTTGTTATTATTATTGTTGTTATTATTATAATAAGAAATTTAATATTACCGTATTTATAATAATGAATTACAGTAAACATCGATTGCATTTTTTTAATCTCTCTGACCGCCAAACACAAACCAAAATCGATTGAATCAAAGACGAAACGGCATGTTGACTTTTTCGGATCAAAAAGAAAAATTATCGGTTTTATATTTAGTAAAAAAAATCTGCTAAAATCATTATGTTAACATTTTATGCAAACATTTTTAAACAATTTTCGGATTGGTTATAATTGATGTATAATAAGAATTTTTTGTTATAAATAGAGCATGATTTGTAGTAAAATGATTCTTTGTGCATTATTTCGTATAATGCTCTTTGGCCGATTTTTTTTAATTCTAGCCGATTTGAGTCTGATTTTAATATGAATGAGTTTTTGCTGCGGATAAAGAAATTTTTGCCTGTTTCATACATATATTTACAGTAGATTCAAATGAAAGGAAATATCAAAATATTTAAAAATTTATCATCAATTTGCTATAATATTTTAATATTTTGCTTTTATTGTAACAGCCGATAAGTTACGAGCATACATGATGATCAACCCGACTTTTTGTGGAAGCATAAGCTTTGAGTTATTTCACTCCAGATTCTTTGGCTTTCCTTTTTCTACTTATGTAGTTCTCCTTCAAGACAACTTTTCTGATCTTCTAGTCAAATGCTAGTCTAGTGTTCTTTCGAGGATGTTGTAAAATCAGTCCATCCTTATTTATGTATTTTGGGGTGTAATGCTACAGGTTTCTTACCTCAAAAATTTAGCATTGTTAAGTTGCTAATTGCTAAAATATTTCTTAGATATCTCGCAAACATTTGTTAACGAACACCTGTATTTCCATATCTTATATCCGTACATATATGTTATTGATTAATATTGGCCATATGTTTTTGTTTACATCGACATCTGTTCTTTACATCGGCAACTGTACCGTCCAGATGCATAAACTCATTTAATTTATTGAATCAGTTGCCCGCCTATTCACAATTGCTGTATGCTGCGACTATTGATTCGTAGGCATTTAGTTCTGTTCTTGTCTATCTTTAAACCAACATCTACTTACTTACCTACTTACTTGCTTACTTACTTACTAACAACTTACAACCTACCACTATAACCGAAGCCGGCTCCTGCCCTCTTGCAACTGTTCTTTACATAGGTCCCGATTTTGAGCCGAAATCATACAGTTTGGCATCTCCAAGCCAGGTCACCCAATTCAACACAAGTTTTCATGCAAGATAGAATTACAAATCAAGAACTATGCTGGCGTGCCAGCCAAGAAAAACATAGATGATGAAATCAGGCGAAAAAATGGAATTAGATTAGCCACACTTTGCGACGTTGGAATAACAATCTAGGAATCCGGCAAGTTGGAATTCCTAGAGCAACGTCGACGAGAGCCCTATCACCGTCCTTAGGATTAAAGGAGCAAACGAAGAGAATTTAGAGGCAGAAATATTAAAACTTCCCTTCAGGCGTCATGACGGTCTTCTTTCTTCTTCTTATTTAACGGCTCTACAACTACAAGAGATCCGGTCTTAGTTTCTACTGTTCTCTCCACCGGTCCCGATTCTGAATCGATTTCATCCAGTTTGGCGCGCCATAGGTTTTATCGCAGAGAAGTTTCCAAGCAGGCTTATCTCACTCAAACTAGATGCCCTGCCCACCGGAGCCTAGACTTTATGGTTAGATACTTGGATTTAAAGAGCCTTGGCAGACTTTAGTAAGCTTTGTTGGCTTTTAGCCAACTTGTGGAAAAATGTGCCCCTTGATGTCGCGACCAAATCTTGCTTACTAACGAATTTACCTCTTAGATCTTTCATATTTCACCTGACACCTAAATCGAGCAAGCAATCCAGGCGTTAGTATCAATTTCTCATACCTGTACTATACCAGGTATCATTCACTGGTTTTGGACTTTGGCGAAATATACATATATGTGTCTCCAATAATTCAACTTAAAGCTATATAAGCCTTTTCTAACCTTCACATAAAATACTTAAAATAGCCCTTGCACCCTTGATGCCATAGGATAGTTCTACACTACAATTTAAATGAAACAATTTACATCGAACCCACCCAACACTTAAACTTAAAGCACATCACACTTTTCACATTTGATTACAAAATTTCTCACTACTGACAATCGCAATTTATTTATGTCTCACCATCAGGTTATTATGCTAAATACTTTACTGTCAAGAATTCTGGTATAAATAATGGCAACCCAAATATTAAAAGCACACAAAAAGCAACCTTAACACCGCCATATGAAATCTCATTTAAATACTGCAAAACGATCACCTTTCGTGTCAAGAAGTTGCGCCTTCTAAAAACTGAAACCGAAAGGTGATCATTCTTTGCCCAGCATGAAATACAAATTGATCGAAAATTGAATCATCTCGCTGTGTATTATATGTGGAAATTCTATTAAAACCAATGCAGCGCGGCTGCCTGTTTTGCATTCTTTAAGATGTTCGTCTCCTCACCTTTTATAAATATATACTACTGCTGCTCACCCTACCACAGAAAGATCCTTCGCCAGTATTAAAATCCACTGGCGCTTACCAAATGCACCAGAATAAATTGAAATGGAATTTAATTTCAACGATCGTTGATCGCTGCCTTTCTGTAAAATGATCATTTAATTTGTTTATAGTTTTTTTGCTTGTTGTTGTTGCTGCTGCTGCAGTGAGCATTGGGAACAGGGTTTTCAATCTGACACCCCTTGGTGTGAGGTATCAAGTTTTATAGGCACGCAACCTACAGCTGCCAAAAAAATGTCGAGGATCACGGCGCTTTTTTGCAGGATCAGTTCGGTTGCAGAATTCCGAAAATGATAATTTTGCACGATCGGCTGGCTCTCAGGATTACTTTTTGAAATGCCGACTACGGTTTGTGTGTTTTTTTTTGCATTTTTGCTCATGTCACTTTTTTGTGGTGATCGTACCTTTTCGTGATCATGTTGACGTTTTACACCTCGGCACGGTTTTGCTTCGTACATTTTTTTCTCCTATCTTCTGCATCATATAATAAACCTTCAAGTTGGAAACTGTTAAAACAAACATCAGTCTAGACCCGGAGGTAAATTTCACGTTGTATGCATACAATAATTGAAAAAAGGATCAAAGGATCGCACGCATCGACTTGGTTTTGTTTGTTCTTCCTGGATTTTTTTTTAAAGGAACAAGAGAACAGAAAAAAAACTTTAACCACCTGAAACTTGGAGATGACGAAAGAAATGGAAAATATTCTACCTGTAAAATACTCTTCACTCCTTTCGAGGATGCTGAATTTCTAAGAATTGATTGGACCAAAATTTCTGCTCTGTGCCTGCACATATCAACCGGGTCAACAGAATGCTCAGTCCATGATAGAATTTTATATTTGGTGCACCTTTTGCGCAAGGTCTCATGCCGTTTTGCGATGCTTTACTACTAATAAATTGAAAGAAGTCTTAGTTATGGCAAGAAATTCTAGGGTTTTAGGGAAAATGTCTTCATAAATCAATAACGACAAGACAAAAAAAAAACTATGCACAAAACAACTCCCGTGGGTCTTGGCTTAAGGATAATTAATGCAGCATTCAAAAACCAAGGTATTTTCGTCTGCCCACACGAAGTAAGTTTCACCTTTCCTTCATTTTCGATAGCGGTTTGCTTTTCTGTGTGTGTTGTTCTGTGGTATCGTTATGAGCAGTTGCAACCCTTTTCGAGGGGTACACACAGCCCCGATGGTGCTAATCACATTTCACCTTTCTGTCATTTGTCACACTTTGTTTCTCGTATGTGACTTAATCCCAATCAATCGGATTTAGTTTTCCAGCCCTTTTTGTCACTCACTTTCACCCCCCTCGTCCAGCCGCAAATGTGATGGTTGAATGGTCGAAAACCTTTTTGGTTCAATGCCTGACGGTTTTAGTTCTGTCTGTCATGCACTAAAGGAGAAATTCAATTTAGAAAAGAGTTTAAGTTAATAAAAAGGATTTAGGATGATAAAGTAACTGCCGAATGTACCCAGAGGGCAGATTCTATTTAAATTAACTTTGCCCTTGGGCGATAGTTTTGTATAGGTTGAAATCCTCCCGTATCCTATTTATTCTACCATTAGCTATTGCCCTGAAAGGACATTTTTTTCTATCATGCTTCTGTTGTGTGTTTGCTTTGCATACATTCTCAGCCGGCTTTCAAAGGGTTATAATACCTGAAGCGGAAGGAAGTAAAAAACATTTTTTTCTTTATCCCTTTTGTATTTTATGCATAAGATAATAAGATTTCAGAGATAGGGAAATGGGAGGAGATTTTATTTTCAAGGGTTCAGGAAGCATATTTCTGTTTTTTTGCATTCTGTGCATTTTAATTACGTAATAGATTATAGCGTATACGAATGACATCAAAAACGTTTTTGATTTCTACGTATTCCTAGCGATAGCTGAAGGTTCAAGGGGTGCTTTTCAATCAAATGTTAACTAATGTATATTATTTGAAAATTGCTATCGCTATATTTATTGACTTTAGAAATTTATTGGCTAAAATTTTTCCACTAAAATTTAGTAATTATTTTATTTTCTTGTTGACTACTAAAGCTCTTACTTTGTGAATAAACCTCGTTTCGTCTATACTTTTATTTATTAACGTTATCGCCTGCCCCTATTCACTATTTATTTCATAAAAGAATCTATACATAACCATACATGCTATTCGGCTGAAGAAATTTATACTTTATAAGAAAAGTATTCAATTGATAAGAACATGAAAACTCTACAAACGAGGTTATAGGCTCTTCTCTCTTTCCAATGTATTTATAGTTCAGAGACTTAATAATCATTATTTTTTTTCGATCGATAAGCTAAAAATAGTGGACACCTGTTATTGTTAGTTAACTGTTTTGTTACATTTTATTAAAATTTAGTCATGGCCATTTACCATGGCTACCTGAGTGTACGTACTTACTTATATAAGTAAGAACACTGCAAGTACTGCAGTGTTGGGAGCATGTAGGTAGTTCAAGGTGGCAAAGAATAGAGGACGGGGATAGACATAGCGTTGAAGGACACAATTTTTTAATCGCAACGGCGAAAAGCGTTAACTGAAAAGAATACGGAAGTAGTAAGTGTGTAAATAAGGAAACTGGCCAAGCGACATTCAGCGTTGAAATAATAGAGTTACCCTTCTGGTACGGAAGGTGTACTTTTCAGCTGAGAAACAATTACCACTACTCAGTGGCTCAGCTAAGACATGAAGAAATAAAATATTAATTTTGTATATAAAATATAAAATATTAGATCACAAAACATCAAAGAGAGAAGCGTGCAAAAACAAAAAAAGGGAGTAGGGCACGCAAGGAGTCACGCCACATAAAGAAGAGTTAAGAGAGAGAAAAACTTCGTGAGTTAGAAAACTAAAAACCCCCCATTTTTGTTAGTATTAATAAGCATGCGATTAACCGGTTTGAACATTCCATAATTGGTATTAGAGGATGCAAGAAAGGTTCACCTCTCAGGTTGTAGTTATTCACTCTAGATGACGTGAGGCTTCTTAACTAACCTGAGTCTACCTTGCCATTCATCAGCCGATGAACAAATATAACGTCAGCGACCTCGTGACGCTTATGGAGAGAGTTTAAGTTAAGCAATTTAAGTCTATCATAAGGCGTCAGAGTAGGTGCGTCTTCGGGAGGTGGCTGAGTGCAAATCGAACGAACTTCCTTTGAACCGATTCGATTCTATGAACATGGAAGGAGTAGTACGGATACCATATCCATTCAAGCAAAGGGATAACTAAAGATACGTACAAGTGTTTAGTGATGAGGGGCTTCTTGAATTCTTTGGACCGTCTTTTTATAAATTCTAGGACTGAATTGTCCGTGGGGGAGATATAATTAATGTGGGTGGAGACATCTAACCTAACCCCTAGATCGATTACAGATCGTGAGAGTGCGGGAGGCCTTGCTGTCGAGAAGAGTATAGTCATAAGTTATATTATCACGTTTCCGTCATGATCTCACATTTACTAATATTAAGCACCAGGTTGTTGTTGGAACACCAAGAATAGAAGGTGTTTAGGTCTGCTTGCAGAAGTTTGCAATCCTTTATACTCCTTATGTGCCGATACAGCTTGATGTCGTCAGCGTAAATAAGGACTTTACAGTGCCTTAGTAGGGTAACAATATCGTCAATTGTTAAAATAAAGAGAAGAGGGCTTAGATGACTACCTTGTGGGACACCAGGGGACGATTCGATGTTTTTAGATTTGTCTCCTCGGAATAGAACCTAGTAGATTTTGTCAGCTAAGTACGACTGGAACCATACCACAAGGGCATGCGGAAAGCCTAATTTCTTTAGTTGAAGAACTATAATAGAGTGAGAGAGCCTGTCGAAATCTTTACACAGTCAGTTTGGCAGTCAGTGACAGAGCCTCCAACTGTGTTTGAAGAGAACTCCAGTAAATTAATAGTAGTAAAACGAGCTGCAAGAAATCCATGCTGATTTGTTGAGATAAGTCTCTTGCAGACAGGGGCGATAGCACAATAAATAATAGATTCGAAGAATTTTTGTATAGACGATAACTTCGCAATTGGTCTATAATTAGATATGTATTTCGTTCTTACAACTTTTTTTATGGACACGTATTATAAAAGAATTCTACCATAAGGTTGGGAAGCGTCCTTTATTTAGGGATTTTTGAAATAAACATAGTAGAGTAGACAGTAGGGCCTCTGCACAGGAGTTTAGAACAGCTGGAGGGACTCCATCTGGGCCGGACGAAAAAATTTGTGGAAGTTCATTTATATGTTTCGAGATATCTTCCCAGGTTATAGACAGAGATAAGTTTTGAGCCGTTTGAATTGTATTGATATGTCGAAAATTGTTTTCATCTGGTTGGAATACAGGGGACGAGAAACTTGTCACAAATTTCGGATGAATTAGAACTAAGGGAGTTCTCGTATTGCATGGTGTAGGAGTAATTATCACCCATTTTTCCTAATTCAACATATAAAGTTTTTTTATGCGTAGGTAAAGAAAGAAAAGCCTTATAAGTCTTTTATATGTGTCTGAATGTATAGTTTTGTTTTACCAAAATATTTTAAAACACTCATAAATCAGAAATTTTTTAAATTAGCAGCATATAGAATTTTTGGATCCTCTCAAACCTATTTTGGTTTCAGAGACTTGTTCTAGTAGGAGTCATAAAAATAGCAGGTAGTTGAAGAAATATTTTTTGTGAACTTGAATCTATGAGAGAGCTGGGGGAAAGTATTGAACTACATTTGATCAGATTTATTAGTGATTTTTTTCTTTCAAGCTTTACAAGTTTTATATAATTATTTTTACGTTTATCATTACCATAAAAAATCGCATTAATTTTAAGTTTAAAAATATTTGCCTACTATAAGTAAAAAATTCGAAGCACACACCGCTATTGTAATACCGTGTTCCTGGCTGATTGAAATTGTTGTGAGAAATCATTTTTTGAGTACATATAGCCTCTTTCTACGAACTCGATCACTTCGCTTGTGTAAACGTACCTAATAACACACAGTGGCAAACACATAAACCTCCCTGTAAAAGATCATCTTTAACTTCCAATTAACTCCTCTAAAACATCTGCCTACAAATTATTGACTGAACACGTAATTCTTTTCCCCAAATTGCCATTTAAAATTCAATTGAATCAGCCTAAAAACCCAAAAATTACTAGATAAGGAAAAAAACTGATCATCGCCACAAAAAGCCGAAAAGATCTAAAAAAGATCTTATCATCATCAAATAAGAAAGGGAAATGAAAAGGAGCCGTTTACAAGAAACTACTAGAGAGGATCACTCTAAAGGATCCTAAACGATCGATATCCACAATGGATATATTCGGTTAAAAAATGGGAGTGACGAAAAGATCCATTAAATGCCGAACAATAGCTTCGATCCATAAATAGTGTACCTGGCTTCATTTAAAGATCGATAAAACGTTACACAGTTACGTAAGGTGAGGTGACTTTAGGTTCAGGTTTGGGACCGATTTTTTTTTTCATTTCGTGTAGTTTCTTTCTTCATCTTTCGATGACTCTTCACGATCGGTTAGTTTCCTAGAAATTTAACAGTTTAAGTAACAATCAATTGAGGCGTATGAGCACATAATTGCTGTGCGCTGTGAATTGAGGATTCTGTTTTGATCAACTTCTTAAGGAACATTATTGAGGATCACTCGAGCCTTAGTGTCGCGATGTGTGGCATTTTGACGGATCAATCAATTACCGCCGTGAAATTGATGTTTGTTGTGGCGTTTTATTGTAGGATTGATGAGGCGTAGAATGTTGTTCTTTTATTTTTATTTTTTTTCTTATTGGCAGATAATAACATGATGAATATTTGACAAGAGTGTAGCTGTTAAGATAGTGGGTTGGACAATTTTTTTCTGCTTCTTCCGCTTGTGTAATTTGTATATTAAGCGCCACAATTTCATCTTTATAATTTCTTAATATTTTCTAAACATGGGCAAAACCTTTTAGCCCACATTAAAAATTCAGATAACGAAAAAATTCCCAAATTAATAAGAAATAAAAAAAAATTGTTTTTGGGCAGCTGCTAGTCGACTATTAACCGTCTCTTTAACGCCCACCAATTAAGTATTCAGGCTGATAGAAAAATGCTTTAGCAAAAAGTCTGAATCTGTTTCATTGGGAGTCTACAGTGTAGACTCTACACTCTCCGATCTTATTCAAAGCACGTTGGATCGTGCGATCTTGTCGGTTCCTTTCTATGATCTTTCCGGAGGGTATAACATTTCGAGCCACTTTCTGACCCTTAAGAAAATCATGATCTTCATCTTAAGGGAACAAAATAAGACAAAAGAAGAGTTTCCTCTCGATAACTCTATTAAGTTTTAATTGATTCGACTTTGTGGTGTAATTTTTGAGATTTCATTCTCGTTTTTTTACATCCAAAGATGAGAATCAATTCTTTCAAGGGTTTAGGAGAGTTTGGAAAAAATAAAAGGAAGGAACGTGATCTGTGCCGAAACATATTATAAATAACGATAGCGATGAACTCGTCAACTTTGGTGGTCGAAACGATATAAACTTTTGATGGGGCTGAGAATTTGAATGTTATGCGCTCAAAGTAACAGGAATATAAATGAAAATGCTTAAAGGCGTCTCGACAGACAGGTGAAAGTCTAGGTGATAAAGAGTGATCAGTGTCATTTATGTTGACTCAACGTTTGAAGGGTTGTCACTGTTGTTTTAAAGTTTCGTTGTTTGTTTTTTTTTTTTTTTTCAAAGGTTGTATAGTACATGTTTTAATGGAGTTCTAAGTGGTTTACACCTTATTTTTTTATTACCTTTGATGTTAAGAAATTGGTGTAGATTTTTTAATGATAGGATAACGTTTAGTTATACATTTTGTGAATATAAAATTTTTTTTTAGTGTTTTACACTCTCTTCCGTCTAAAAAAATTACTTTTATTATTAAGACATTGGAAAGTTTTTCACGTAAACTTTTTTATTATTTTGATAAAAAAAGGCTGACATTTTTTAGTAGGATTACAAAAATACCAAATTATAGTGGTTCTATATTTCAACGGATTTACTAATCAAAGTTAACCTAAAATTCAGGTTTTTTACTCTAATTTTATGACCAAATGGACACGGATTATAAAATCGAAATATTTTAGATTACTCGTATAATTGCATTAATTCGATTGCGTTTTTTGGGGGAAAAAAAGAAAAAAAAACTAGAAAATTTAATCTGAGTTGATAAAAAAAAAACATTTTCATTGCATTCTGGCACAATATTGTGAGCTCATAACAAATATTTTTGGCCAAGGTAAATTTAAAACAACAAGCGATATTTGTTAAGTTTACGGAAAAATATATTTTTTGGTAGTACTGATTTCTGCAGATACAACAATCTTTATCCTTTAGCCGTAAGCGCCCTAACGATCGAATATACGAAATTTCATAAAGCTAATGTAGCTCGGTGCCATATGAACACTCATTTTCGTACGTTAGGGTACATACGGCGGTACGGCACGTCATATTTGGTTCAGGCTTTAGGCCGTTCCGGCGGCGTGAAGCGGGTTGCTGGGTCGAGAAGACTATGGGCACAGTATTACACTGCGCTCTCTACCCCAGATAATGGTAACAGGACCCGTATTAATTTCCAATTCCCTACCAGAGAGGAATGGGAAGATTTCAAGGACCATGACGTTGTCTTGTACATACACGTATCCAAATGAGAGTCGGATATAGGAGCTGGAGTCGGGTGAATTACTGGTACCGGCGGAGAATTTACAGAAGCCTATGTGTGTGCTAAAGAGAGACATTTCCATGTACCTGCTCTCGTAGCTAGCTCCAGATGAAGAAGCCTATCATTATCACGGACTGCCTCTTCTGGCTACCTAGCTTTCTTGGTAAACCGCCCGACTACCATGGCAAATGTCCGTAATTCGATTCCACGTGATGGCCCTTCATCTTTCTACTTCAAATTTTTTAAGTATACTAGGAACTCGATATTACAATGAATCACTTTCCGAAGCATTGTTATTCTGCACCTTGAACTAAATTTATGTGATTTAAAACGGCAAACAATATTTTACATGCATTTATGACGGGAAGGTGAAAAATAAGATGTACGAGTATTACTGAGACAAGACATTGCTAAACTTCTTTTCAAATGAATTTAAGTTATAACTACTAAGTACTGCAAGAATTACATCATCCTCAAGGTACAATGAACCTTGGATCCAATTTGCTTACATTTATTTTTAACAAAGAGTGAAATGTTATCACTTATGTCACGTGATCGTTTTACTTAAAACATGAACAACTATGAACCTACCTAACTATGACACATAAAATTAAATTTTCCTGCACTAAACAATTTTTTTTCGTGTAAAGACTCATATCTTCCAAACAACTGAAGAAAAAAAACAGAAGCCAAATAAAAAGGACCGAAAAGCATAACCCTTAAATCGTGAAAATCGTGCAGTTGATCTTCAGCTAATTGGAAGCAGGTTCTAAGTAAGACATCCTAAGGAACATGGCTGTAAAATATAAATTTTACAACCCTTTTTATAGGTGAAAACCTACTGTCTGAAAATGATGATAACAAAATAAACGACAGCCAACCATAGTAATCCATTAAATGGTTACTTAACAAACTAAAAGTAATTCTCAGCCCAAACACAGAAAACTGATCTTGTTGAGATACTTACCTTGTACTTTACTTTATAACTTAATTGCGATCATTGAAATGCTGGTCATAAATAACGAATGTAATAAACTTGAATGAAGTTAATAACTATACCAAATGAAAAGTTTTACAAAAAAAAAACGGAAAAACTAAAAAAAGATGTATTGAAATGATCGTGCCAGTTTTATCCGTTTTGCTGTTGCGCAAAATATATAAAAATAAAAAATATTTGTTACTTGATAAATTACTTTTAAAATTTTGTAGAGCGTGTACGATATTAAATTAAGCCGATTATTTAATGTGTAAACATAGGAATAATCTGGTTGAAAATGCAAATTACTTTGTTATCACCTTCCATGCTCATGAATAAAACAAAAAATTCAAGCCGTCTTTACTCTCTGTGTAGCACCTGAAAGTTTTTGTACGAGAATATATATACACCGTATGCATCTTGTACACCTTCACTTTAACAAGTTGGAAATCAATGCACGTTTCATACTTGTACATATACATATATATAAATTGTATATACAAGCACATACCACGCAAATGCTGATCTCTTACTATTCCGGTAGCTTCTCCAGAGCAACATGTCATGTGTTAATTGAACAATCATGCCACTACATAAATTTTTCAAACGAAATAAGAACAACCGCCTCAAAATAAAATACCCGAACACCTCCAACCACATATATAACATATATCATATATCGGAGTCCGACTTCGATTAGATCTTTATGGCGTCAATGGCTGTAGGTGAGACTTCAGGTAAAATAAATATTTTCATATATTTTCAAAATCAAGGTAAAGACAATATACTCAAGAGATCAATGCGCAAATACCTTGGATGCATGATCGTGCTGCTTTGGTTCTTTTTGATATTTCACAAAAAACCAGAAAGGAAAATTTTTTATATATATATATATATTTACGTATATATAAGAAACAGCCTGTCTTGTAATAAAATGAAATGATTAATTGATCGTCAACCACCCAACCACTGTTAAAAGTGGTGTAAAGTGGACATTCAAGATCATCGCAACATGCATTAACCTCCTTGATTTTCGAAGAATGTCTCCGTCGTAATTGATAAAACTCGTACCCACAAGTGATGGCTTGTGTGCATCTATGCTTATTTTATATGGAAAAAAATCACATCCTACGCGCCCTGCTTTCAATGTAATTACAATATAACATTAAGGCGGTCGCCATGATCATATCCAAGATCATTGTCACGACCAGAATAACACATCTATAAAATTGATTTCAGCTTAAACCTACCGCAATATGTACACTATACAGATATATAATTTCTTAAGATGTACACCACTTAAACATCGAAGATCATTTTAGATTATAAGGAAAAGGGTTTAGCGTTCATTTCCTTGAAACAGGTATATGTCAAACATTTGCTGTGAAGATCAATAACCCTGCGACAATATTTTCCCTCTTATTTTTTTGCTTCTATGAAGAGAGGGAGATATATATGTGTAAGAGAAGGGATGTGTGTAATCTAAATATCAAAATCCTGCTTCAGTAAAACAGAAAGTGAAGAAAGGTATAAAGACAACAGCAGCAAAAACAACAAATCCGAAAAAACAAAAACAAAAACTACATCTAGAAGATAATTCGTTTTGTTTCGACAACTCAAGGAATGTATTCCTTTAACCGATCATGTCAGAGGCATCCAATGATCAGTATGATGATAAAAATTATAGGGGCACTTTTTGTTGTCACTGAAGTGCATTTTCGTGTTCAAGGTACTGTGGGAAATTATTTTTAGTTTCACGATCACTACTCGTTTTTATTTAATCCTTTTCTAAACGCATAATCATCCCGCAAAGTGATCGCATTGAATAATATAATAACAATAAAAAAAAACTTAACTTAAATGCAAAAATTTTGATGATCTCTTTTTCCGAGAAAAACATAAAAACAATATAAGAAGCAATTATGCTTACTCAGGTCTGATGATGATCACTGATCGATTTTAGCCACCATAACTGATCGTTCCAACTAAAACTAATTAACTTTTTTAAATATCTGCTCTTTATTATTGAAAGGATCGTTAAAATAACATCCCCGAAGTTGGCCTCTAAAGAGCCGCGGGGTTTTTTTTCCAATATTATATGGATCGAATATACGAAGTCTTCTTTTGCTTCACCGAAGATCTTTTGACGCATATATATGAAGATCTTATCTACAGCAATGACACAAAACTCCCAGTAATAAAATGGCCTCGGTAAAATTTTGAGTTAAGGAAGACCTGACTGATCTTTTCGAGTGAAGTCATATTTTTGTCGCGATGACTAACACATTATATTGAAAACTTCAAAACCAAATTCCTTTAATTTAATAAATACAATGTGCAAGAAACTGCATAATCCGCTGTTTAAGAGAAATATCCTCAGTAGCTGCAGTAGAAAGACATTTTAAAGTGCTGATCCAGTCAAGCATAATTTTTCATAAATTTTTCTTTTGTTTTTTCCAGCATATGGCATTTCAATATTACTCTTTAATGGCTAAAGCACATGCAAAATATGTGCTAATGTAGTGCATTTAAATCTTTTTTGTTTACAATACTAAAAAATTCTTTTAACACAGAACAAACAAAGACCTGAAAAGAAGAAAAAAAAAATCACCCACTCAATCATTTACACCCAGCATGCGTTCTCATAATGCTTCTTCCGCCTTGTTACATTAAAATTCTGAACTCAGCCAGTAATTACGGAATAAATGCAAGCTCATAGCGATAATTAACTCATTAAAGCGAACGTGCCGATAGGATTGAGGTGGCCCCCCTAATGAGTTCGGCGACTAGTGTCAACTAATAATCTGCTAATCACCTGGGCAGGTGTAGTAAGTATTTGAAAACTATTACGCTACAGCTTAAGGTTGTTTTATCGTTGCACAAAAATTTGTAATGCAATTATTGTGATTAAAATCAAGAGACAGAGATAGAGGCGGTGGCAATAACCACTATCTCTGCGTCTCTATTATTAATTGAGGAATTAATAAGGATTTAGATTTCACTTTTTTGGAAAAACCAACCATATTATGAATTGGAAAGCATTTTGATTATCATTATATATTTGGAGAGATTTAGGGTTTATTTTATAGTATTTATCTTATCGCATTAAGATTGAATAAAATGCGTGCTTAGAGAAATTATATTTTGTAAAGTGTATTATGAAAAGAAATATTATAAACGGATTTGCTTATTCCATAGTGATTAGTGATGACAAGAAGTGTTAAGTGGTTGATCATGCAAGTGCACATGCTTTATTGTTAGCTCCCGATAATTTTTGTTATTTTTATCTAATCCAAATCAGAACAGCGATTGAAAATGTTTGCAATTAAATAATCTCAATATCAAAGATGACGGTAAAGT